>JARHVA010000041.1:2312500-3705000 GCA_037957365.1 Torreya grandis
GATCAAAATTTATTGGTGAAGGGAGACTCTCTAAACATTGCTAATTGTTTGTTTGGGAAAAATGCCATTAGCTAGTCTATCAAGCATGCTATAAATGAAGCTATAGTCATTTTGAACTCTTTAAAACATATGACCATTCAACATACTTATAGGGAAGGGAATGGTATAGCAGACTAGTTCACTAATAAGGGAGTTAATAATGTGGGTTTTATAACTTGGATAGGCCAGGAGGACCTCCCTAAGGAGCTGTTAATTAAGGTTAAAAATGAAGGAAATAATAAAGTTGTTAACCCTATGCTTTTGGGTGAATCCTATAATTCTAAGAGGAGTCTTTGGTGGTTCTAAGGTAATTCAGGGTCTCATTTACTTTGATGTAAACTTTAGAGGTTTGAAGGAGAAGCTTTCAGATGCTCTAAAATAACTCTTAGATGGCCAAAACACATCATCCAATTGTAGTCTCTCCTAGTTCATTTGGGTGAATTTTTATAATAGGGATTTTTGGAGTGGATATAATGGAAATAAGATGGGTTTGTTGAATAAAATTGAACCAAAATTCAAGAAAAACAATAGAGTTTGGGCTCTATAAGATGGAGGATTTTTGGGTTTTATGGAGAATATTAAAAGTTTCAATAGACATTTCTTAATCATGTTTACAAAGGCATGGGAGGACAAAACAATGATAATCAATGGAATAACTCTAGACATTATTGATGAATTCATTTCCCAGGTGACTGGACTGGTGATTGAGGAAAAAAAGATCTATTATATGCTGAAGGATTTCAAATTAGATGAAGAGGCATTTCTAGAGGAAGGAGAACAACTAGAGCTACACAATGGGTTTGACAAGGAATCCTTACCCAAGCCTTTTATAGAGGTAACCTTTTATTTAATGCAGTATGCCACATTGGAAGGTAGATACAATATAGTTAGATGGTCCCTGTTTAGAATGTTAAATTAATTTAGGCATGGTGTGCCCTTTAGTCTTCCTTTTTTAATCCTAAAATCTATGGAGGTTTCAAATTTGAAATTTAAACATGGAAATTACTCCACTCCTAGACACGAGGGAGTGATCTACCTATTTTTCAATTATTTTAAAGGCATGGATCAAATCAGGTCAGACATTCCATATACCTAGAAGGAAAATCTTGAGGAGGGGCCTATTGATATTAAAAAATTAATAAAAGTGTGGATAAAGTATCTTGGGAGTCTGAGTAGGGTCTCTGATAATATTAATAAATCTATGGAAAATGTTAGTGTGAAGGAGGTTGAAAATAATAAAACTAATTAGATAATATAAATAAAAGAATTCAAAGTGCATCAAAGCCTATAGGGCCCAACCAAGGGAGCCAGGTAAAATAGGGGAAATAGGGTAACAAAGGTCTTTAGGATTTTAAAAACAATAGGGGAGTGGAGACTTGTATTGATGTTGACAAGGATAGTGAGGATCTAGAGGAGAATCAAAAGAAAGTGGAGCATATTAGTAAACCTGATCAAAATCTGATTATAGAAAAGAAGGAAAAGGGGATTAGGGAGCCTATGTTTACTCACCTAGAGAAAGGGGAAAATTCTTTGAATTAGAGGGATAACAATGTAGCTTTTAATAATTTGGTTACCTTGCTCAAAGGCAAGAAAATCTCAAACAAAATTGTGGAAGAGCTCAACCTCCAAAAATCTATCATGCAATGGTTTATACATAAGATCATAGAGCTAAAGGGAAAGGTTAATGTTCTTCAATACGATAATGCAAGGATGACTCAAATTTTATCAGCTAGGGAGGAAGACAATCAGATTCAAAGTCTAGCTTTCAGGGTGGAACTTCTAGAACAAGTCAATGAGAATCTTCATAATAAAATTAGTTTTTTAGTTAACTATAGCAAAGCAACTATGTATGAGGGTATACAAAACATTAAAAACCTATGAGCTCATCTTAGTGAGAATTTTGAGCCTAGTGTTATAGGCAAAGGGAAGGGCAAGAAGGGGCAAAGTAATGGATCTCAGTATGATGTGGACCATGAAAATTTATTGCTACAGATTGATATAAACCTCAAGAAGATTAAAGCTTTCTAGGAGGATGTTTCTAGTATCTTAGATTTAGATTAGTTATTTTATTGTTCTATGGTTGTTTCTTGGTTAGTTTTATCTATTTATGGACTTGGATGGTCCTATTTTCTTGGATGGTCTTGGTTAGACTATTGATCTTTTTGTGTTTGTACTTCTCCTAGGGTCTAGAGACCCTAGTTCAAAAAAAACTCCACCTCTAACCTAAATAAAAAATGTAGGAGTCCTTTTCTACTTGGGATTCAAGCGAGTCAGGAATTCTCTATAGGGTAGGAAAAATTCTATATCTAAGTAACATTCTTCAAAGGAATCAATAAAAATAATCGATGGTAGCCCTTTTTTTCATTCTTCTAGGAATTAACACTTTCCACAATCAATTGGTAAAGGCCTTATCCTCTTACCAATTTTGTAGGTTTGATCTCTAGATCATATTCCTATACTTTGTCAATCTAACCACCTCTATTTGACCAAAGTTATTACTAATTAAGAATTTATTTTACCATTGACTCTAGAACCATGACGATTGTATGGGAGCTTATAATATATAACCTGAAATGTTTTATGACTTTGACCTCAACATATGCATGTTTTTATATTAGGGAATATTTGAGTTCATGATATTCTAATCCATAACTCATGAAAGTGATAGAGGATTCAATTCCTTCATAATTTTACTATACTAGGATAGCTGCCAGAATGTAATAAGAGGAGTAGTAATAACTGACAAATTTTTTACTGAAGTCTAAACATGTCAAAATTGGTGTTTTGGTGATTGCTTCTTTGATTTCATTAAATGTTTTCTTCCCATAATTTCTCAATATAAAATAATATTTTACACTCATCATTTGTATGATGTGATTTATGAGTTCAATAAAGCTAGAATGAATCTTCTTAAGAAATTGACTTTGCCAAAAAATGAATGAGTACCAGGTTTACTAGTTGGCAATGATAACTATTAAATATATTTCACCCTTTTCAGATCACTATTAATACCTTATTTGGATACCACATGACATAAGATTTTTCCTTCTATTACAATGAAAATGGACTTCTTTAGATTCAAGGAAATTCCATGAGAATAACATCTTTCAAAAACCTTCTATTGGTGTTTGAAATGATCTTCCCTCTTTTTGAGAAAATTGTGAGATTGTCTATTTAAATGACTATGATTTTGTTTTTCATGTAACTAAATGATAAATCAATTGCCATTTTAACATTTATCCCATGTTGATGAGGCCAAAAGGCATTCTTTTATAGGAAAAAATTCCCTAAGGGGTAGTGAATATTGTCTTAAATTGGTCTTTCATGGCTACTTCAACTTGATTGTACCTAGATAATCCATCCAGCATTGACATCATTTCAGCTCTGGTGACAGATTATAGGATTTGATCCATGATTGGAAAAGGATAATTATCCTTGATCAAGTCTTGATTTAGGTTATATAAATCCACACAAATGCTAATTCTTAATTCAAACATGTATGATGTTGGCTACCAAGGTTGAGTGCTGATTTGGAAAGATAATTCTAGCATCTAATATTTTTTTAATTCTTCATAGATGGTGCCAAAAATCTTAGGATTATAATGCCTCAAATTTTTCTTGAATGGATTAATATTAGGATGTAATTATACTACATGATTTTTGGTCTAAAGGATGTTAGGTCTACATAACTCCAATCAAACACATATTTATAAAATTTGAAAAGAGTAATGAACCTTCTATGTTCTTCTTTGGAACAACATTTTTTGATATTCACATACCTTGGTTGTTCCTCAGTCTCTATATTTACTTTATCATATTCAAGATATCCTTGAGAGTATTGTTGAATTTTATATTTAACATACTTGTCATGTTTTTCAAACACTTATTCTAAAGAAATGAGACCTTTTGGTATCTTATTTCCTTTCAATTGAATAACACTACCTTCAAGTGGCTCCTTTTAGTATCTTATTTCCTTTCAATTGAATAAGACTTCCTTTGGTATCTTATGAATCTAATTATCCTTTATATTTTGAGGTAGAGGATTCTCTATATGCAATTGGACTTCAATTGAATAATAAATTTATAAAATTATCTCTCTACTCCAAGAAGGCAATGATTTATTCATCATTATTGAAAACTTTCCAATGTTTGACATTGTCTGGCATACTGGGGCGATAAACCATTTCAATAATATACTAATCTTGGTTGATTTTTGATGGAGGAATCATCAAGGAAGTAGAGATAGATAATGCATCTACATTGGAATTTTCTACTTTGGGAATGACATTTATGGAGAAAGCCTAGAATGCCTTGATACAGTCCCAAACTCTATTTTGGTAATGCTTGAACCTATCATTTTTGACTTGATATTGACCTCACACTTTTTTAACAATTAATTTGACATTACCTTGAGCTCATAGGTTATGAATACCCATTTAATCTACTACTTTTAATCCTAGAAACAAAGCCTTGTATTTAATAGTATTATTCATACATTCAAACTAGAGTTTGTATGAGAAAGGAAAATGTTCTTTGCATGGAGATATTAATAACACACTAGCTTCTGAACTAGTGGTCGAGCAACTCCTATCAAATTTTAGATTCCAAACATCATTATAATTTCCTTCAATTAGTTTTGAGAGTTATAGATCTTTTTTTCATATCATCATATAAGTTCCAGGTCCATTTTTTTCATACAATATATATGCTTTTGGATCACTAGATATATGCATTAGGATTTTGGCCTTTGGCTCTGAGAGTATCTTTTCATTAACTCCTTTTATAATTAGTGCCTAAGTCTAATAGATTTTGATTTCTCCCCTCATATATTTGCAGAAGGACCTACTCAATAACATTCCATAGTTCAGAGGAATGTCTACCACCAATATAGTCATCTTCACCCTCTTTTGTGAAAAGGCAACTAAAGCAACCTGCACATATTTTATCTATCTAATCAATGGAAATTTCTTAGCTTCCATATTGAAGTAGCATATGAAAGTATTGGTGCAAGTTAGCTCCAAGGCATGGGTGACCTTTTATAGAATGACATTTTTAGAAGCCCTTGAATCAATTATATAATTATTTATTTTATATCCACCCATTAAAAGAGATATGTATAAAGGGTTAGGACTCTCATTTCCTAGGGTGGTGAAGACTACATTACAAAGAAAATTAGAATCAACCATCCTGATGTGTGCTCCATTAACAAGGGTTCTTGGACCTATTCCTTTGATAAAATTTACCAATTTGTCTAAATGTTTAAGATTGTTTATGATATTGAGTTTGAGAAATTTGAGCCTTATTTTTATTCATGTGATTAATTATATCAAATCAAGAATTTATGGATTCTTTATTTTCAATCAAATGAGGAATGTTTGAACCAATATACCTTTTTGGTTGTTTATCTTTATAAAAATTAATAATGGGGTGCTTCTACTGAGAATAAATTTAGGACCTATCATAGCTTTAAGAACTTATTTGGCCTTTGGTTTATCGATGTATCTATTATTATATGAATCTTTCATATTTTCATTTTGAGCTCGAGTAAACATCGCATATGAATGACTATTCATATCCTCAATTCTTTCTTCATAGTCATCACCTTTGGGTTCATGCTCAAAGTAATCCATAGTGGATTCACCATCAGGTTCCTAGATTTCAATATTAGAAGCACTTAAAAAACATTATTTGGGTGGTTCTTTGATAGTGTAGAGTTTCCACATTATCTCCATTTCTGATAAATTTGAACCATCATGATCATTGGTGGTGTGAAAAATATAAGAATAATGAATAAAAACTGGAACTAATTCAATAGCAATTTGAGGAGTTGAAAAAGGTAATCTAGGTTAGATATTGTAATGATATAGAACAAAAGGCCTCTTGGGTATATATTTATATGAAGCATTTTGAGATTGGAGAATCTATTTCTTGAAATCAAAAATACCATTTGCTAACTTTTGAATAAGAGTATCTGCTAAATTATGTTATTTGATTTTGAAGGATTCTTTCTTCATATTTCCATCCATGATCATATTATCTTAGATTTTTGTGGCTTGGGTTTTTTCTTTAGCCAATGTTTTTAGATGATTTATTTATAAGAAGAAACTTTAGGTACTTGAACATTGAGAAAGAAACATTTTTGATTTTCTACTATGGGCATCACAGTTACATGGATTTTGTGTACCAATTTGTTGAAGTGAGATATGAAATCCCTCGTGGGCTCATGGGAATCCTTTTTTATTTTAGATAGTTGTGCCAAAAGGGAATGCTCATGTTTAATAGGTTTGAACCTCTTTTCAAATTTGTCTCTCATTTTTTATCAATCTAGGATGGAAGCAGTGGGCAAATGATGGAACCAATTTGCATCTCTTTGGCCAAAGTTTCTATGAGTAATCTAATTGAGACATGTTTATGTTTAATTTTGAGGATGCAACATGTAAAAAATAAATATTTGATATGTTCATCAGGATGTTGTCTCCCATCTCTAGTGAATTTAGGGAAATTCTTCCTTAAACCCTTTGGCAACTCATAGAGTTGAGCACCTAAAGCTGGTGGACCTATACGATCACCTGAAGGTACAATGACAACCATATTTGTGTAATCAAATACTCTATAAATTAGTATTTATCGCATAGATAAGGTTCTACTCAAATGATGTACTTATTTTATTCTTTCTAGAGAAAGTATAGAATTATATTGTTCTTGCAAGTCAAAGAATGCATTAGAGATTCCTCTATTTTTTATGAACCTTGTATATCTTTTACCAGCCATGATGCTAAATTGTTTAAAGGATCTTTGATTATTATTATTCCATCAAAAATCATGACTATCATTTGATAAAAATTATTCTATCACTCTTCTTCATCTAACATGATTACAATTCTTTGGAACTAAACATTATCTACCTAGTGGTTCCAAGCAAACTATCATAAATCAAAAGAAATATATGACTATGTAGCTTATGTCTAGTTAAAATTTGGTTGAATGACTGGGTTTAAATTTCAAATAATAGTCATTCAAATGACTATGATTGGAAAATAGTGTGTTACATGGAAGGTACAAAATGTTCCCCATGGTGGGCACCAAAAATTATTAGTGAAATATTTGGTATATGATAAAAAATCATAATTTCACTACAGTTTATGAGATTAGAGCCTCTCCTCTATTATGAGGGGAGATTAACTTAATTGAAATTAATAAAAACAAACATGATTATGTATAATTTACAATTTGAATAAAAGGGGGTGTCGGTATAAACTCAATATAATAGAAAACATAAGAAATAAAGAGTCATATGAGAGTGAATAAACACAAATTTCACAACCTTACGTAAAATATTTAAATTAGAAAGATAAATTTAATTTAAGAGATGTGACACCCCTCATGCTTGAAATAATGAGAAATACACTGACATAATAAGAATGTATGCTCATTAAGGAAATAGCTAGACATAAATTTCAAGTAACTCCTCATTCTTGGATAAAGAGTGAACACAAAGTTTCCTTCTTCATCCTCTTCAAGTTTCACAAATCGTGGACATCAAAAAACCTTTATTCAATTGCCATTTCTTGTATTTATAATAAAGGGAATGGGATGACCTTCACATTTCAAATTGACCCTTCATATCTATTTATTGTCTTATTATTCCTTTCATAATTTTCACCTTTTTACAACTAGAAAATATGAATTTCCAAGAATAGCATCTGGACAAATATAGGAAAGAGAAATAGAGAACAAATTTCACCAGGAAGCTTTTTGTGAGTTAGTAGCACTAGTGTATAGGTTGACTACTACTGAATCTTATTTGAACTGATCCTTATCATGTGTTTCCTTAAATTTGTGTAATATATTTACCATTTTAATAAATTGATTACTTTTTAGAATCATAATGTATCAAAAACATGTGAACCATCTTTGGAAATGAACGTTAAGGAACACTAAGCTTTATGCAAATTTTCTAGTTGGGTGTTTAACTCTTCTAGTGAAATGTGAATTTTATTGAGAGTTTTCATTGAAGATTTATTGAATTTGCCTTCATTCAAAATATATTCTTTAACTAACTTTTGGATTTGAACTTTTAATTCATCTATTGTATGTGTTGTAGTCCCATATTATTTATATAAATGACAATAGATCTCATCTATATTTCTGAAAATTAGTTTGAATTTGTCTTTACCCATATCTATGCTATCTTTTAGCTCTTTTATGGCCTTGTTCAGGATTTCCATTTTTTGAAGTATACATTCTTCTCATTTTCAAGATGTGTAATCTTCTTATTTTTTTAACTCTCCTCCTTCTACCATTAGTTTAGCCTTCATCATGATCATTTCTTTCACATATCCAATCACTTCTTCCTAGACCTTCAAACGGGAAGTGTGAGCTTTGATCTATACATAAATATCCTATAATTATTGATTGATAAGATTTTATATCTTCATGAATTATTTAATGTACTTAATTTTAATTGTGAGGAAATTATCTATCCATGATTCAATTTTTTTTACATAGGTGTTGTATATATTGGTCATGGTAATAACATCCTTGTTTATTCCTAGAAATTGTGTGAGGGCATCAAATAATGGTACTATACGAGTTTTCACTAGATGGAGTAGATATTTAACATAGATTACTAGCTATTTAATCTATCCTTTGAGTTTTTCTTGAGTCAACTCATCTTGTTTAAACATTTTAATGATCCTTTTAGTGGTTTATCAGAGAATATGACCTTCTCTTTTTGCTTCTTCAAGTGATATCATTTTCATATTATAATCTCCTAGTATCATTTATTTGATATCTATATCAAAATTTAGTTCAACAATCTCCACAAACTATGCACCTGAAGAATATGATACCAACTTGGAGGTGGTATTTACTTTCTTTAGTGTAGGAGTCTTCAAGAAATAAAATACTACATCAAAATTTGGTAGCTCAACTTCAACCAACCTTTTTATTTACTAGATCATAAGATACGTCCATTGAAATTAAAGGTCTTTTAAGGTAAATGATTGAGTATCAGGTGGAGAAGGAGTAGGTTGAATTGGAGGAGGATGAGGAACTTGCAGGGATCCAAATGGAGAATGTGGGTTCTCTGCTTCAACCCTTTTATGCTATTTTGTTTTAGTAGATAAGGATTTTTATTCTATGTGGTATTTGGGATGAGAAATTTAGGATCACCCAAGGTTTTAATTGAAGACCATGGTCTTATTTATTTCTTGGCTTACTTCTTTTTACCTACCACCAAAGTTTCTTCACATTGATTTCCCAATTACTTCTTCGGATTAGGATCCTCATCTCCACCATCACTTGAACTAGAGGATCTCAAGGATTAAATAATCAAATTATAATTACTTTTCCTTGGAACTGATGGAGGACCTTGATTCAAAGGATCTGAAGCTTTTCCTCTCTTTGAGTTTCTAGTGGTTACTCTAGATAGTTTGTTGTCTAATCATTTCTTTAAGTGAGTCCATACTCTTTGCATCCTCCATTACAATTTAGTTGGTTCTATGATTGACCAATTAATAGTTGGAAAAGGTGAATTCATAATTTTGTTGGCATATTCTAGATCAAGGATATCTAACTTGTCATCTACCATATCCTTAGGAACCCACTCATCTATGAATACTTTTAGTTGATCTAGGGTCATTAACTCTAATCCCTTTAGATTAACTTAAATTCATTTACACAATTAGCCTATTAGTGTTTTAAATGAGGTTTATGTTCATATATAGACCCTATACCCAAATTTTACTTCACATACCCATTGGTATCCATAGAGTCTCTATTGGCATAGGTTCAGAGAGTGATCTTAGATATGGCTAGTTCTATGTCATGATCATTTATAGTAGACTTACATATAAAATCCTAATGTAATGGGGAATGATATTCCAAACACATGTTTATCTCTACATCATTTATGAATGGCTAATAACTACATATAAATCTCAATGAGGATGATCTTATAATTATCCAATCTTGGGAGTCTTAAAAGATGCCCTTCATAACCTCTAGATTTGATGTATGTATATTTTTGAAATTGAATATCATAGCTTCCATATTAGTTAACCAATTTGGATACTTTGGTGGAGATCCTCATTCCCTAATATTCTTCATGAAACTATACAACTCTTAATATGAATGTATCATTAACCCTAGTATAGTGTTTATTTCTTTGTTTTTGGGTGAGATATGGAAAGTATTAAAACACTTGTGTCAAATGAGTGATAGCTCCATGTTGAGAAAATCTTGAGTATATATAATCTGAGAGGCCAAGAAGTATACTACATATGATGTCATGAAAAACTATCCTAATGTTTGCACATTTAATAACTGATCATGTAGGGAATCATTGATTAATTCACCCAAATCCACAAATTTATTTCTATGACAAATGATTTGCATTGGGAGGAAATCCAATGATAAAAAGGTCTAGTGTCTTCATTACCTATTATTTGATTTATTAAGGTAATCATATCCAAAAGTTCCTCTTTGAAATATATTTTATATAAGGCTTAAGAAGGTTAGATATATTCTCGCTTTTGTGTTTTAGGCAAGAATTATTGATAGTGGTCAAATACTTGGTAGAGTATTTATTCTAGCGTGCATCTCCTTCACTTACACTGATATTGACTAAATCCTCATGAAGGGGATTCTCAATTTCATGCTTATTTCCATTCCATCCATCTTCACCATGAATTGTCTAAAATTTTAACTTAATTTACTTAAACTATGACTTATAATATCTAGCACAAGAAACAACAAAATTTGAAATTGTCCCAAAGTGGGAAAGGTAGATACCTGTGCAAGGATGCTCTCTATTAGGTGCTAGATAAACATTGTTGGACTTTAAAAATTCAATATTTTATGGAAGTCATTCAGACCCATGTTCCCAATCTAAAAATCAAAAATCTTGGGTATGTCACAATCCAACACCAACAATGGTTCATATCCCATGTATTTAAATTTCATCTTATCATTTCTAGATTTGATGATAACTGCTTGGTAGGCAAGTATAAGGATATCCAATAGGTCTTGAGATAGAAAATGTTGGATTGGTTGAAAGAAGTATAGGGTGGTGGTTAAAAGGTAATTTTGAGCTTTATAAAAATGGATATTTATAAAAATATTGGGATGAAGGATCCATTGGTGAGACAAATCTTGTAGAATTTCTAAAAAAAATTTAGAGTTCCACTCTCGTGGGGTAAGGGGAAAAGAAATAATGGGAAAAAAAGGAATCTAGAAATAAATATATAATTCCATTTCCTCTCCTCATCAGGTGCCTTATTTTATGCACACATGCATCAGGTGAAGACCAATGATCTGATTGAGGGTCCCTCAAGGATGCATAGATGCAAACATAGTGAATATCAAATCCCACATCTTCATGTAGCTGAGGGAATGGAGGTTTGGTGAATGGTCCCTGAGGGTTGAAAAGATGTGGATGTGTCTAACATCACATTTCATTTCTCCATGAAAATTAGGGCCCAGAGGTCCAACCTATGGTCCATTAGTGATACATGGATGCAGATGTAATAAACAATGTGTCTCATGTATTCACATAGGTGAGGACCTGGTGGTTTGGTTAGGGCCTCTAGCTTCCTCTGGATGTGATTCCATCTTAAAGAAATTCTAATAATATTTGAGTCATTTAATTTTTTACACTGGCATATTTAGAAAAAAATAATACTTCTTATAACCAACTAGTTATGTTCCATATTCATGTGAATTTTTTTCATGTATACAACTGGTTAAATTTAACAAACCACCACAAATATTACATATTCCTTCTAAAGATTGTTTGGAAAAAATGTCCCTTAGGTCTTTGACAAAAAAGACTTTGGATTAATTTTATTGATATTATAGTGGGGAAGCCACCATACATTCCTACATAATATCATTAGTATGTAAAGTACAATGCATATGATGAAAACATAAAATTACATATCAAATTCAACATGAACCCTACAAGAACATGTGGTGCAGGCTTGGTTGATTTTAACATAGAAAGGCTTGCACATCTTAAATGACCTTTGGCTGATTATTAATTGGCCATTAAATTTTTCAATAAACTTTTTATAAAATTATGTTTGGGTCATGTCCAATAAATGTTTTGCATGTGGCTCATAGTTTTTTTAAAATTTTATTCTTTTAACAACATATTTTACATTAAATGAAGCCCTTATGTTCTCATGCCAAAAAAATTCAATCAAATTTATTATTTCTTAAACTAATACCTTATGTTTTTGTGGGAGTCTACCACTAAATTCCCATCAATGCATGAGTAAAGGGTCATCAAGCCTTGTTATTATTTTCATAGAATTTATCAAAGTTTTTCTATTCAATTTTAATGATTTACTTGTTTCACTAAGAATTCAAGATTTAGATGTTTGATTACTCACTATAGATTCAATTATTACTCACCTTGTCACATTACTATTTTTTTTAAAACTTATATTGCCTATTGCCTTAAATGCATTAAATAGATTAATTACTATTAAATTATTTCTTCCATCCATATTGCTTATTATTAAACCTAAATTATGCATTGAAAGGTGTTTTTTTTCATTTTAATTAATTTAACAATAGTTTACATCATTTTGTATGATTTTTATTCTCACATTTATGAATTTTATTGATCCAATCTGCTTCAGTAGTTGGTTCACCTTTTGGTATGGTTGAGGTGATCAAATCACTCAATATTGACAAGTTTTTAGGTTGGAATTGATCATCTAGCCTCACATGATTATAATTATCATTAGGTTACATGGTTGAGCTAATCTATATTTTTCCTAATCTTAGTTTCATATCCTTACAATGATACATATTTTTTGAAATAACTTGCCACTAGGTAAGGCAGTTACATTGACACATAGGTGTACTCCTAAACCTTTATATTTAAATTTAAATATATTTTTAGTAATTTAAATATTAATTACATGATTAATTTTATACTATAACATGACCTTGGTTACAAGTCAGTCACTATCAAAACACTCAATTTGGGCACAATAAAGACAAGGTGTGTTCTACACACCTGGGCACACATTATTTTTCTTATAAACTAAAAATTTCATTACTAAATTAAATCATGGGAATGTAGATGATATTTCATGATTATATATTACCTCAGTCTTTTACACTTGGAAAATTTAGACCTTGGTTATTCCTCTTAGTTTTAGACCTTTTCTGCTTCTACATGTCTCACATCTGCTCTATCTTATGCTCATTGGCCTATATATCTTGGTAAGAATAGTCTTATATTGACTACCTAGGTCTTCTATCTTGAAAAAAATTCTTAAGATGTAATTATCTTAAATCTCTACAAGTTTAGAACATGTACCTACTTTCCTAGTCCTTAGACACTAATGTTTGGGACAAATAATAGCGTCAATGCTACTATCTTATCCCAATAAAAGTGTCTAATACCCTAAAGTCATATATTTTTCAACTAAATTTATCCTAATGTATTAGAATAATTGATTTAATGTGAGTTATTACTCTAAATGGATTGATATAAATATAAGATCAACCCTCATTCATTCCTCACCTAGCAACTTGGGAATAATACTAAGTATTATTACCAAATAACATTCAAATAATAGTTAATTGAATAAATATTCCCTATTTTCACACCACTCATACTTGTAAAACATATATACAGGTATGAAGTACTAAATGAGCAACCCAAGATCCCATTTTTTAAAGTTATAAGTTAGGTCATTGATGTACTTACTTTGTATATATTGTATGATTCACACACAAGCCAACACATAGGGTAGAACTACATCATCATAAGGTGCTATTTTGGAGTATTAGTTATGTAGGAAGTGCCCTCTAATAGAGAGGTCTTTATGGTCAACTCAACACCATGTGCCCACTAACTCATTTTCCCCTAAGATCATTATAAAGATGGAGAACTAGGGTTTTAACATTTCATAAGGAGAGTCAATTCATCACCTAGATCTAAATGCACTAGAACAAAGAAAAGAAAAACCTAGAAGCATCCAAGTGGTTGCATCCTATTCTAGTAGGTATTCTATATAGGACACTTACATCGAACCCAAATAGTAAAATCAACACAACCATCCCAAGCTGACATTAGTGTCTAGAGTGCAATAAGTGTTAGATCCAAAATTTGATGACTATTCTAGATTTTCCTTCCATCTTGATTTCTAATTGTTCTATATATATAACTACATTAACATCATAACAATCTAAGTACATCACCTTTTTACCATTTACATATCTAACGTAGTTTTACTTACTATATTTAGCCTATCTCAGTTTAATGAATTCAAAATATGTTATATTTGAGTTCAACATCTAATTAGATTAATATAAAGATAGTTTTATGTGCCTTGTACTCTAAGATATCTCTATCCTCTTTAACCATAGATAACCCAATCTATATTTTAGGGTTAAATAGATATAATTTTATCTAGAATAGTGTATGAACACATTATTTATAAATATCAATCCTTAGAGGACCTTGTTCAAGTATAAAATGGGTATTAAAACTCAACCTTCATTTCCTTTGATAAAGAGTAAGCATCATATCATATCCTTACCCAAACAATACTTTGTTTATATGGAAAAGGGTTTAATAAACATTCTATCTATACAACTAGTTTGTTGGTTACTCAAAATAATTAAAAAAAGAAAGACAAAAAAAGATATCAAATTTTTTCAATAATGAAACCTTTAGGTATTGTTGATATTATTGGTTACAAAATTAGTTTATTGACTAACCAAAACTTGAATGAAAAACCTTGATTGGAAAATTGGCTTGCTAACAAATTAAGGGAAAAACAAATAAATAAATAATTTTTGGCCTTATTAACTTTGATCATAATTTTGTAGAACTTTTATAGGCTTTATGAAATCACTACATATATTTTATAGTTACATATAGGTTGAATCCTATGCCACATATTGAATCATATTTTTTATGGTTGAATAACAAATTATATAGGATGACAAAAGATGCTATAGGAAGGTAAATACATTTACTATAAGATGAGGTGGATAATTACATGAAACATCTAGTTTCTATGGGTTGTTGGAATGTGCTAATTTTTTTTTCCAAAAGAGTGTTGCAAGTTTCACTTAAAACACCCTACACTCCCCTGACCAACTCTTTCTTATAATAATAACGCATTTACCTGACTTAGAAACCCTAAAAGTACTCAAATGAATATCTCCATAAAGTAGAAGGAACACCAATTTAGGTGATTGACATCAGATTTAATTTTTTTCAATGAAGATGATATTAATGAATTACATAGAAATTTAGTCTAGTATATTTGATAAACTCAGACCTTGGATGTTCCTCTTAGTTCTAGACCTTTCCCACTTTCAAAATTCTCACATTTACTTTATCTCATGCCCTTTTCCTATGGATTGGTTTGACCAATATTATGTTGATGACCTAAACCTTCTATTTTGACTAGAATTCTTAAAATATGCTTATTGTATGCCCCTACAAGTTTTGAGCCTAGACCTATTTTCTAACTACTAGGACACAAACATTAGTCTCAGACCCCTGCATAGTTTTTATTGTCCTAGCATGACACAAGTGTCTATTTCCATAAAGTCTTCTAATTTTCAAATGAAACATATCATAATATTTAACTGAAGTGATTTAATGTGATATATTTATTTATAGGAGTGGTATATATTCATAATTCCTCATTCATTTATCACTTATCATTCATACCAAAAAATCATTCAAAGAACATTTAATTGAGTAAATATTCCATATTTATTCTTATTTCCATATTAGTCATAGTGAATACACATATATAGATATGAAGTACTGAAGGATCAACCTAATAGATCAATTTTCCAATTTACAATTTAGTTCATTATTGTAATTGATTTACACATACTTTACCCTTGTGCACACATAAGCCAACACATTAGGGGAGAACTATATCAGCTTAAGGCCTTCTTTGGAGTAGTGGATATATAGGAAACACCCATTGATAGAGGGGTATTTGGGGTTAGCTCAACATCATGAGCCCACTAACCCATTTATCCTAAGTTTACTATGAAGATGAAGAACTAGGGTTTTACCATTTCGTGAGTAACAACAGTCCATAACCTAGATCTAAATGCACCTGAGTAAAGGTGAAGACAAACCTAGAATCATTTAGGTGGTTTCATCCTTTTCCAATAGGTATTTTATACATGACACCTATGTCTATTTCAGATAATAGTATCAACACTAACATCCAAGGTTGATGCTAGTGCCTAAAGTTATAGAGACATTCAAGCCAAAATTTGGCAACTATTCTAGAATCCTCTTCTAGTCTACTTCCTACTTGTTCTATATCTATAAATGTGTTAGAATTATAACCATGTACATTGATCTTTTGTCATTTGCATATTTATCATAGTTGTACTTTCTATTTTTATCCTATCTTAGTTTTTTAAAATTTAGCATATGTTATATTTGAGTTTAGCATTTAATCAACCTATTGTAGATCTAATTATCACTCTTGTACATTATCATTTCTATATTTTTAACCCTATCTAACCAAGTAGGATCCACATACAAATTAGGATTAAACATTTGTTGAACTTAAAGTAGGAACCAAAAGTGAAAATGGCATATATCACACATCCTCCTCCATCACATTATGAGCACCCATTAGATGGGATTATTGGTACGTATACATTGCATAGACCTATTATGGTTCAAAAACATTCTATTACTTTTAATGATAGTGAGGGTACGGATGATTACTATCATCTTTAGTATTTATGCATTCAATTATTACTTAATCAATAACTTGTACATAGTGTTATGATTGATAATGGTGAAAGTGAAAATATTTGAACCATGATATTAACTATGAATCTAGGTTATACTCATACTGATTTGCATCCTTATACTAGATTGGTTAGATCATTCGATGGTACCTCATATAAATATCTTAGTGAGATTGACTTAACTTTACAGGTCGGTCCCCCACGTGTGGTTACTACCTTTTCATTTATACCTTCTATGAGAATATTTGATATGTTAGTGGGAATATCTTAGATCCATACACTTTGAATAGTACCTTATACAATCCATGGGTGTGTCAAATACATTCATACAAATCAAGTAATTAAATTTTATGGAATTCGATATGAGAATCCTTTTGAACAAGAAAAAATTATACCTAGGTAACTAGTTATCAAACCTACTAAGGTTAATCCACCAAAAAAGGGTAAGCAATAAGAGATACCCTTTACTATGTAGTTAGTACTTTAGACACCATTACATTAGAGACATATAATGGATTTCATGAAATTCTCATCTTCTATTACACACCATATTCAAACAATTAGAGCACCTAAACATGTTTCACTATTGCTATTCCAAATAAACCACATAACACATAGAGATGGGTTCCAAAAACCCCTATTCCTTTGATGACTACTTTAAAACCTTATATTTTTATTACACAAAGCATCAAAAATACTACAGTGACATATATTTCACCTATACATGGTCCTTAGTAGTACCACTAATTCATTACACTATATTCAAAGTGGGGAGATAACTATGACCATCCTTTGGATGATATCATAGGATGATATTTCCTCTTCATATATTCAAAAATACTAAAAAATAAAAAAACCTTCAAAAATCCAAAATTATTTTCATCAAAAATGTGTTAAATTGGCTCCTTGACATTTATGTGTAAGTTCCATGTTTATGGATGGCATATTAGTTACTTATACATACACATGTTTCACACTTCTATTTGAGGGTGATACATGTATACACAAATACATGACCTATTCCTATTTAAGATGTTGGGTTTTCACCCTACTCATTTCATGTATACATTGTGGGTATCTACTTCTTTGATTTCGATACTCATATTTATATGGTTTAATGATCAATTTTCATTATCATGTTTGATATTATATGTACTTACACATGCCTTTATACATGATTATTTTTTTTAGATGGTACTTGATATGCTATGCACTTGATGTTTTTTTTAACATATTTGATCCATGGGATACTATGATATGTTTATGAAATTTGCTTATGCTTTCTTTTATTCACTTCTTTGAGTGTCTTTCCATGCCATAGTCTTTCTTGTTCGAGCATTTAAACATATTCCTTTATTGATGGCATCCATGTATATGTGTGATTTATTTGACATTTGAATATTTTATTATTTATTATATGGACATTTGAATGTCATTCTTTTTTTTGTGTATATTTGACTAAGTCATGTCACTTTGATTGTGTAGAATTTGAACATGCCACTTGTTGCAGTCTCTTAGGAACATTTTTTGTTGACTTTATTTTGAGTGATCTTATATGTGTGTTTGTTTTCTTGTTGAGATTTTATTATTGCTATCTATATGTGGCCATGATTTTTAGCATGTATATTAGGCCTTCATCTGGTCACATTGTTCTATGCACTTCAATGCCACATGTACCTGAACATGTTATTCTATATGCTACATGGTTCCATTCCTAGATTATTTAGTTTACATATCATTTTGAGGTGAGTTAACTACCAGTTCCTATCTTCCCTCACATCAAAGTTGGGAATAGTAGTTGGGTAATGTCATAGAGTTATGATCTCCACATTTGACACAATTTTTAGATTTAGTGGGGGAATGATTTGGAAGCATGTTATTCACACTTATTCAATATTAGACACACCCAAATTTAGTGGGGGAATGCTTTGGAATCATGTTCTTCACACTTATTCAATATTGGAGACACCCAAATTTAGTGGGGGCATGTTTTGGAAATAGATCTTCCACATTGAATCTTATTTTAATTTTCATATTTATCCATATATAGTGGGGGCATGTTATGGTATCATGCTACCCACACTTGTTTAAATTCCAAATTAGCCAAAGAACATAGTCATAAGATTCAGATTCACATTTATGGTAGAGTTCTATACATTGGTAACATTGTTATACACAATTTCAGTATGAGACATATCTAAGGTGCATGTGCTATGAAATGTGCACCTAACATTACAAAATATAAATTAGTTTCAGATTTCAAAACTCTTATATGGATTTTCATCACCCACTAGGTATAAATGTTACAAACTATATTGAGATAATCTACTATAGTAGTTGGTTCACTTTTGGTATGGTTGAGGTGATTCAATCACTCAATCTTGCCAAGTTTATAGGCTAGACTTGATTGCATCATCTAGTCTCATGAAATATATCATATGGGTTGATATTTTTCACTCATGTTCACCAAGTTATAATTATTCTTGGGTTTCATGGTTGAGGTAATCTAAATTACTAATTAGCAACTCACCTTTTCTCCAAGGTTGGGGGCATGTGCCTTCCAATATCTCTCTATCCATGTTAATATATGCACTTTTAAGATATATATATATATATATATATATATATATATATATATATATATATATATATATATATATATATCAATCTTAATTTTAGATATTTAAAATGATATATATTTTCAAATTATCTTGCCAATGGGCAAGGTGATTTCATCGATACAAAAGTGTACTCCTAAACCTTGTTATTTAAATTTCAAAATTTTAATCTTTTAAAATTTAAAATTATGTGCACTAATTATATAATGTAACATGCTCTTGGTTACAGGTCAATCATTAACAAAGCACTCAAGTTGGGATCACACAAAGGAAAATTATGTTATACACACCTAGGTATGCATTTCTTCTCCTTCAAACCATCGATTTCATTACTATATTAAAGGGGGGGGGGTAAATTTAGATGATATTTATGAATTATATATCACTCAATATTATACACTTAGAAAATTTAGACCTTGCTTATTCCTCTTAGTTTTGGAACAACCAATTTATCTTATTCCCCTTGGCCTATCTCTTGGTCTATCCAATCTTATGTTGGTGACCCAGACCTTCTATCTTGCATAAAATACTTAAAATAGGCTTATCTTATCCCTCTATAAGTTTTGATCTTGTACCTATTTTATAACTACTAAGACACAATCATCAATCCCATACCCCTATGTCAACACGAGTGTCATACCATGATGTAGTTGTCCAATTCCCTAAATTTATCTAATTTTCAAATGAAATATATCCTAATGGTTTGCCTAAGTGATTTAATGTGAGATATTTCTTGATAGGAGTGGTATATGTTCACATTCACTCTTCATTCATTCTTAATCTATCATTCATACCAAATAGCATTAAAAGTGTATTTAATTAAATAAAGCTTCATATTTCTATATCAATCATAAGAACTACACATTTACAAGTATGAAGTACTATAGGAGCAACCCAAGTTACCAGTTTACCAAGTTACAAGCTAGGTTAGTGTTGTACTTGCTTTCCACAAATTTCACCCTTATGCACACACACACAAACACATTAGGGGTAAAATACATCAATTTGAGGCCCTTTTTATAGTAGTGGTCATGTAGGCAACACCCATTGATATAAGGGACTTTGGGATTATCTTGACATTGTGAGCCCACTAACCCATTTTTCCCAAGGTTATTATGAAGATGAAGAACTAGGGTTTTGCCATTTCATGAGGAGTGATAGTCCATGAACTGAATCTAAATACTCTAAAGTGAAGGTAAAGATAAACTTAGAAACATTCATATTGTCATATCCTTTTCCAATAGGTGTTCCATACATGACACTTGAGTTTAGTTTAGACAGTAGCATTAACATTAATTTCCAAGGTTGATGCTAGTGTCAGTGGATCTAAAGGGACTCAATCTAGAATTTGGTGACTATTTTAGAATCCTCTTATAATTTTCTTCCTATTTATTCATGATCCAAAAATATATTAGCATCAAAAATAGTTACGTACATTATTTCTTTGTCATTTCCATATCTAGCATAATTATACTTTTTATTTTTATCCTATCTTAGTTTAATAAATTTAACATATGTTTTATTTGAGTTTAACATTTAATTGGCCTACTATAGATCTGATTATCACCCTTATACATTTTCATATATATATTCTTAACCCTATCTACCCAAGTAGGATCCACATCTAAATTAGGGTTAAACACTCCCCAAAAAGTCACCTACAACCAATTATTTCTAAAGCATGCTTGTTAGCTACCTATTACATGAATGTATAAGCCTTAATATCAGAAGATGTAAGCCTTTCTATAGGAAGATGTAATCTTTGATACATGAAGCTCATAACTAATGATGTAGGAAGTAGAATTCAATTGACTATGTGCACTCAAAATTAAACTGACCTAATCTATTAAAGTAATCACTCTCAGTCTTGATTTTAGATAATAAAGTATCCTTCACCTCATTATACATGATTACTCAACAAAATATATAGAATGATCTAGCTATGAAAAAAATCAAAGCCAACCATACAAACCAAAAATATTGGTAAACTAATGCATAAGAGGTAATGATGTCATTATTTTCTAAAATATTCATGTTTTTCATTGAAGCATCTAAAGTTGTGTAATTATGAGAAATAATTTACTATTTATTATGATATAATTTTAACTAGTGGAAAAATATTTCCCTTTTTAGAATCATATCAAATCAACCTAAATCTTCAGCTAAAAATCCAATCCCATCCAATCATTATATTTTGTCTCATATGAATAAATTAGTTAATTTTCCACTCAAGGGAAAGTGACATGATAGTTGGGGGGAAGTTCCTCAAACCCAAAAAGCTATGATTAAAGATGAATGTCCCATCATGGAAGCTACAAGGAAAAAAGTGGATAAGTTAGGTGGAGAAAGGATCATTAATGTCATAGGGGGAATGAGCTAAAAAAAGTTTTAATAATGAAAAGATAAGTACAAAAATCCATCACATTGGCCACACAAGAACATAACAATATTTTGAACCCTTTATTATATTATACAAGTCAAAAAATAACTTCTTTGATATAGGGAATTAACTTCATGAAATCATGAGGAGACATCTCAAGAGATAACCAATAGACCTCACACTATTGACATGAAGACAAGATATTTATAACATCTTGAAAAATGTAGGTTGGTTGGACTACTTTGAGAAATTGACAGGTTATGATAACCAAAGTGCCCTAGAATTTTTAGAAACCTTAGTAGATGATGTAGCTACCATCAAAGTGATATGAGTTGAAATAGTTAAAGAGTTATTATAAGAAGTAATTAGTCTTCCATGAATAAGAGAATTATGGAAAATAAAACCCAATGTTATTGCATTCAGAGACATATTCTATGCATAGGATGAGAAATTAGAATCTTCTATCCATGGAACACTCCACTCTTCATTGAAGTTATATACTTTAATAAAAAAGTATCTAACTTATGAGGGAAGGCAGTCCATGCTAGGTGGAATTCATTTTATTCTCTTTAATCACCTAAGGCATGATAGAAGTGTAAATGTGCCCAATTTTCTATTAAATATGTTGAGAAGAATAAATGAAGAACATCAAAAAAGAAACCCAAAAGCCTTATCTTGTCATTATTTGATTTAATTGATAGTAAAAAAAATTATAAGGGATGAAAGGCTAACTTAGCATGAGAGGATTTCATATCATTGTAATAATTACTAAATGAATAACAATAAGGTAATGTAGTAGCTAAACAAGAAGTAGCAAGTGAGGAAAAAGGATAAAATGTGGCAAGGGAGAATGTGGAATGAACTAAGAGAAGAAAGAGAAAGATAATATTAACCCCATCTTCCTATAAAGATAAATGTAAGAAACTAATCTAGAAAGAGAGGGTAGAGGATATCATCTAAACATTAAGAACTAGGAAAAGACAAAGGGTTTTACCTCTGTATGCTCCCAGAAGACATTGATAAAGAATCAAATGCAAGATAACAAAACAACATGCTCATGTGATCCCTATTATTATCCACATATTAAGTGTAAATTCATCTGAAGAAAAAGATGAAACCAATGAAGAAAAGGGTCAAACTACCAAAAAAAATGGAAAATAAAAATCTAATTAATTTATCTCCAGGTTTACAACCTTTATAAAAATGGAGCACTAAGGCCCTTCACTAGATGCATCAGAAGGAGATGTAGGAATGGAAGAATAAGGAGATAATTCAAAATAAGAAGAAATGGAAGATAAATAAGAATTGGAAGGATAATCCTTTGGAAAATAAAATGGAACAACAAGACACCCCTATTCTACTTAGCTAAGAAGAAAAATCATAAATTGATAGAATCCCTAAGGGAAATGAAAACCTTTAAGGCACAAATTAAGGAATTAGATAAATAGGATAATCAGTTGGACATGTTGGTGAGAGTGGTAGAAGCAAAAAATGGAAAATTTTAGGTTCCTACAACATAACCTATAGCAAATGAATATCCTATATCTTAGAAGACCTTTTCATTTATTTATACTAAAACAAATGGGATGAATTAACATGAATTATTTATGAAAAGGGATGTTAAGATTAAAACTCTAAAAAATTGGTGGTAAAATCAATATAACCAAATAAGAGAGGAAAATAAGGTTATGAATTAAAATCTCAAATAAGTTGAATCATAAATTACAAGACTATAGGAAAAAGTAAAAGACATGGGTTAACTAACTGTGCAAATCATAAATTGAAAACCTCTTGTAAGGGTATTGATTATCTATATTGAGGAGAAATGGATGAAATTATAGTTTATGTAGAACTACTATGGCTTACCTAGATTAGTAAGTGACCCTTATTATTTCTCTTAGAGGTATATTAGTAATACCTCTTAAGACCATAATCAAATTTATGAATTCTATATGCATATTTTTTTTGTTCCCTATGACCTATAATGTAATGCAAATTTATATTTTGGAGATGTATTGCTTTGGTATTGTTGACCAAATTTGACTCTGTAGGTCCAAATTGGGACACCTATAGGTAAAAACTTGATTTTTAGATGTTTTAGGGGTATAATGTTGTGTCATAAGGTGTATTATAGGTAATTTTATGTCATTTGATGTCACATTAGCCTTGGTCTTGGTTTTATTCAACATTTATGTGTTTTTGAGTCATTTTAGGGGTCAAAATAGAGCATTAAATGACTTATATGACCTATTTGGGAAATGTGAAGGTTTGAAAAGGTGATGTCACACCCCATGTGTCCTAAGAAGTCTTAAGTAACTATTACTAATTAAAAAGTGGCAAGTTCTCTAGGAAAAGGGTAGTTTTCTTGGAAAAAATGAGCATTTAATGAGGTGTACAAAATTATACAGACTTATACAATTAAGAAAATTTCAAGAGTGTCCTTTGGTATTCCATACACTTAATATAGTGATCATTTTGATAATAAGCTTCAAGAAATGGATAAATTTGCTTCTCTCTTCTTTCACTAGGCTTGGCAAGCAAGAATGGCCCTCAGGTTTGTACTTGGTATAGTCAGTAGAGAGGTTTCAATAAAAATGCTCCTGGAGGTATCTTATAAAATTATTAAAATTCCATTTGATGTTTGGTTTCAAAATAATGGTGACCTATTCTTTATGAACCATTCCTAAGAAGTTGACCTATCTAATTTGTTTGCTAATCTATGCACCCTATAGGTTTTGCTTTGGTTTGGAGAAGTTTGTACATTAAAATTATTGAGTTTATTTATAGATGATGTTGAATATATATTATCATTATTTCCATTCTTAATTTCATGTTTGGTAAAGATCTCATGGGATTTTTAGTTCAATTTGTAGGTTGATGTCCCAGGTGAAATGAAAATTATTTTCACCACTTTTAGAAGGTTTTATTCTCTGTAAGAGCTTCATGTGAAGGGGATATGGTGTTTATCATGTTTAGATTCCATAGGGACTACTTCATTTCCATGTTTGGCCTCATAATTCCATGTTTAGATCAAACTTTCAGTCTATTATCATACTCAGTCAGCTCTTTACCCACTTCTACTTATAGTCATGGTGAAGTACATGTATGGGGCCTATATAACATGTTCATAGAGGTGTGATGAAAGTTATAAATACTTGGTATGTATTTTATCAACATGGAGTAGTAATTTTATCATTAAAATGGTTGAGATAATATTATAATAGTCATATAGAACACTTTCACATAGTCTACCATGAACATACTCATCTACAGGTGCCGTGAAGAGAGAGTATCACATTGAAATGAAGCTAAATTAGCTTGTTCTAAGTCTTCAAAATTTTGAGGAGACCAATTTCAACATTTTAATGAGATATAATTATGGTTGAAGGTTCATACACCATGCATATGATTCAAGTTCTGCCCACTGCCTATATAAAGCTCCATTAGCACTTACAGGAGAGAAAAATACTAAGATGGAGTTTTGGACCCTGTTTCAAGTCTTTAATGATAAAGGAATTATGTTTTGAAAGTTTTATAGGATATAAGAATAAATGGGAGGTCTTCCCCCATGTCTACTACCCATCCTCATCTTCATAGCCTGTACATTATCATAACCACCTACAAGTGGCTTAACAAAGAGCTAAAGAGCCATATAGAAAGTTTGAAGCATGAGAATAAATCCTCCTTAAGGATTGAGTATGTTGAAAGGATTGTGATAGACTTACCTTGAGTTATATATTTATAAGTATGGTTAAAGATCACTTTCTAACATGAGGTGATTGTGTATTTAGAGACACTTTCCCAAGAAAGAGAAAACATAGGTCTAAACCTTTTTTGTCAAGATTATATAGCATAACTATCAAGATTTTGATACATCCTAATGACCATAAATTGTATCCCCTACATAGGAGAAGAGAAATTAAAAATATGGAGGGTATAAAGTTAGTGTAAGTTAGAAGTTTGAGGTCCTAAAATTACCCATTTATGTACTAAACTCAAGCAGTGATCAACTACAGGTTTGAACCTCAAAGAGACCCTTTAGCCAAGGTTGTAGTTATAAAACATGATTCCATGATAAAATGGTTACATTAAATTAAAAGAGTATTCATGATCTAAAAAATCATCAAAATAGGGTGACATTCTATGTTTTGGGGTCCTATTCACATCTATAGGCATATCTTGGTCTAAAAAGACCGCCTACAATTGGTTATGAATCCTCACAATCCATAATGTGATCTTATATGTAGAGACATAAAAACATATACACCCTTTTTAGATCACATTAATTAAAAAAATTTCTCAAATGGTTCCTAAGTAATATATAACATAGGTTTAAGGATAAAATACATCTACAGGACTTCATACAGTTAATTTTAGGTGACTGTAGGTAGATGGTAAACTAAGACAATGTGTTTAAGGGATGGTTCACACTAAGAAGGATGAGAATTTTTTTTTAATAAATTTAAAATGACTCCAAGGTATTATAAATATGTTGTAAACATTATCTTTGAAGTCAAATCAGGCTAAGTAACCTACAGGTGTGGCATCTTAAGGCAAAACATAATCAACATTACACTCAACCTTGATCAATCAAGGAGTATAAAGAGGTATGTAGAGGATTAAGGTTATGGAAAGGATTATAAAAACTTGTTTAAGGTTTTTATAACATTAATAAACTATCATACAAAACAAATAATTTAGATAAAGGGTTATGCAAGGTAATACACAGTTCACAGTAAAGACCCTACATACAGTCACTGAGTATATAAGTCTGTCTTAGGTTTTAATGTTTTTGAAGGGTCAAATGATATGAAAAAGCGATGAAAAATGATAAAAATAATATATATAACTTTAATAATTCCCCAAAATTTCATTTTGTCTAAATAAATAGGGGAAGTACCCTCTATTTTGTCTCAGATAGAGGGTACTTTCCCTTATGCACAAACCTTGCATTTTTTTAGAATAACAATGGTTAGGTAAGTTATGGGATGTTTGGAAATGTAAATGAGATGTGTTAATTTGAATAAAACTTGGAAAAACATGATGAAACATACTAAAAATTAGTTAACCCAATATGATGGTCTAGGTGGCTAAGTTTGCAAGTAGGTCTGTTAAGCATGGTGAGGCCTAGAAGCCGCAGAGGAGGTCATTTTCAGTTCCAACATTAGGAAAGAATTAAAATATATTGTTACATGTTGTTAGGGTATTTAAATATATTTTAAAGCTTTAAAATTGTATAGGAATCACAAATAATCCATTTTTGGGCTCAGAACCAAACTAGACCTATGCAAAGTGGAGAATCAAGCTTGATAGAGCAAATTTGGAGGCTCATATCTACTTGAATGATTTGAATGGAGACTCAAGGGTATAGGATGAATTGGATAAGGTCATAAAATACCATTTTTTGGCATTAGTTTCCCTATCCAATGTTCCATATTTATGAATAAAGCTAAAGAGGGTAAAACAAGCCTAAACCTTGCAAACCCTGGTTATAGACCCGATGAAGGAAATGAAGATGGGAAGATACTCTAATGGCCTAGTTTGACCATGAAAGTGATTTTATGTTGTATAATAATTATTTAGGATCCATACCATCATGATGAGTTGTATGGAATCCATATAAATAGGGTATAAAACTACTTTTCTTGAATATTTTGTGCATTATGTAGGTTATAGGAACATTAAGAGATGAAATAAATTTTTGGAGGAAGATATATACTTATTATAAATCCTTATGGCCATTTAATTCCTTGAAAAATCTCCTAATTTTGACTACTAGATCTCTCATCTCATCCAATAAAAATTGGCATAGTGAGCATGATAGTGAGAAGGGTGAGAACTTCTAGTGGAAGGGTTTTTAAGGTGTTTCTAATTACTATAAGGCCATGGGAGGTATTTAAAAATTTCATACACTCAATTTTAATTATTTTAATGGTAAAATTATTCCAAATTTGAAGCCAAGTGTGCAAGGTGTGTGAAAGAGGAGTTTTCTTTAACTATAGATAGTGATGGCTCACTTATAAGAGATTATAGATGATTAGGACTACAAAAAATGCATGAAAAATCATGTATAAAACCCTCCTCTATCATTACAATCATGGGACTTATCCCTAATTATTTTTTGGATGTTTAAATAGGGGTGAATAATGAAGGAAGTTTTTTAAGCTAGTAAAGGGAATTTCATGCCACATTTCAAGAGTTTCATGTCTTGGGGTGACACTTGTGCTTCCTAAATTTTCATGATAAATTTAAAAATATATTCATATGAACATTTAAATCCTCTCATCATGACAAGTGTCCTTGTAACATTTGGACTTCTTTCCTCTCTTCTCTCTCTCAAGTCTTATAAGAACTAGCCATTTTGGCCTTTATAAAGAATGCTCCACTTGAGTATGGTGAAGCCCTGCTCATTTACATACCATGGGTTAATAAATAATACTAATTTTTACCTCTTCCATGACTGGTCATAGTGTGTTCACTTGAATTATTGATCTTGCTTATGTGATGAATGTTGTTTCCTTAGCATTGTTATCTCATTCTCCCACCTATTTGTAGTTTAAAAGTTTATTCTTACAGGCCATGTGAAGTGTTTTATGATGTGTCAAGGTTAAGTGAGTTATTTTATTAAAATAATACCATTATATGTCTCTTTTCTAGTCTTCTTAGCCTAAACATTCATCACAACCTCATAATGAATTATTAATGTGAGAAGATTCAGATTGGAGAAGTGTATGTTTAGTTAGTCCGTTATTCTCATGTGTAACATGTAGCTGGTTGGTAGTAATGATTTTTTTGGTATCACCTCCTTTAGGATAGTTTAATTTCATTTTTCTCTCCCATTTCCCTCACAAGCATAGGTGTAGTAGTGGTCTACAAGTGGTACATCAAGAGAGCTAGCCCTATCTAGAGATTCACCTCATTCTTAGGCTACCCATAGCCTATAGGTGTTTCAATTATGCCAATTGGACAATGAGAGCTGAAACATATCTTCAAAGGGTACAAATCCAAGTGACAATAGTTTTTGGCATGCCTAGTGGGACTCTTAGTCGAAGATGTTAAAAGATTTTTGGTGTTGTCTTTCAACACATCAACATTTGGAGGCATCTATCTAAACATCAATGGTGACTCCAAGATTAAATTAAATATTCAAGTATCCTAGGTATTCCTTTTTAAGATTTTTAATAATCAATCCTTGTGTTCTTGCTTCTTAATGAAGTTCCATGTCTGACTTTAGCATTGAGTATTATTATACACAAGTTGGCGAGGTATATCAAGCTTATGGCATTCCCTATCAGCCTTTGTGTGATTCTTACTAGCCTTGTCATGATCCTTACCATATCCAATATTATTATTATCAACATTTTTATGAGTTGTATCAGTCCTATAACCAACCTTATCAATATATTTCTCCTCTTAGTTAACCTAGTCACTTCTCTAATTAGTCCATTTCCACTTTCAGGCAAACTCTCTTGGGTTGTGAGAAGTACATGATAGAGCTTGATAAACTAAGGGATTATGGTCAAGATTTTCCTAGTAATTTAATTCATAATGTGATATATGTATTAGAGCTAGTTAAAATAAAGTGGGCACCTATTGAGAGAGTATATTGGCAAATGCTCCCAAATGAGATGCTAGATTTAGGTGGCTTGATTGCATATTTCAAAGATAAGCTAAGAGTTTATGAGGAGTAGCCTCACCAAGTATATTATCCCTCATATCCACCTCCCAAAGAGTGATATTATTCCTAATTGACCCCTACTCATGAACCCAATAACACTTATCAAAGTCATCATTTTCCCAATCAAATGGAAGAGAGAGTTAGAAAGACAAACCTTATTTTTAAAGCAAACCTTGATAGGAAGATTGATTTGGCCAATAGGAAAATGAATCACTCCATAATATCATCAAAGGAAGTGAAATATAATCCCTCATTGACCTCTCTCATTACATCTCCACCTCAAGAATAGACCTCTAGATATGAGATTCCAAGTTAGAGACAAGGTGGAGAATCTAAGCCTAAGGAGATCCCAAGTTTCTTGAACACTTCATCCACCCATAAAGTCGCATCATTACCTCGAGAAGAGACTCATAATAACAAAATAATAATATGGAATAAGGTAGTGGAATCATAGGGAAAGAAAAAGGATAAAATCCTTGATAAGGAGTGTGATGTTGATAAAGAGCTTGATCTTATGTAATACCCTCCCACCCTTCTTGAAGAGACTCCTTTTCTTCCATGTTAGCCCAATTATACTACTTATCCTCATGAAGATGCATATAAAATTCAAGAGATACTTTTCCAAGATAACCTAACCAAGCAAATTGAAGAGTTAGAGTTGAGAATGAAATTATTAAGTCAAGGTGTTATGGAAGGTTTAGATCCAAAAGAAGATACTATGCCTAAACACACCCCATATAACCTTCCTCAAGAAAGTTTTCAATTTGGATCAGATTATAATGAAGTTATTTTCAAGTGGAAGGAGGGTAACCAAGCTATTTTATCCCAAGGTCTACCTCCCCTTCCTCAAGAACTCCCAAAAGGATCCCCTACAATTCATTCTCAATCTAATTTTGAATCATATGTTCCACCTCCACCAACTAGTTCATCTTGTACTCACCCCATCACCATTTGCCTTGATAGACATACTATATGGGAACCTATAGAGGAAAATTTGGTTTAGGAAAATTTAGAACTCTTGCTTGAATAAAGTGTAGCTCCTTGGCAACCTTATTGAGCTAAGTCACCTGATTTCAAGATGCCTAATCTTGGAATCACCAAGAAGGAGAAGGATATTGAAGATATTTCAACCCTTAATAATAAAATTCAGGTTATGATAGTTGAGATATAACTTGAGAGCCCTAAATAGGTCCTAAATGCTGAGGAAGAGGTGAGTCCTTGTGTTAAGTCTTTTTTTTGTGTTGATAATGAAGAATGCCTTCCTTATATCAAAGAAGAAATCTTGAATGAAGTACTTTAGGATTATAGAGAAGAGGATGGAGGATATTATATTGTTTTTCCCCTTCATGATTCTAATCAAAGAGAAGATAAGGACTTATGGGAGCAGTTTGTAAGCATTTTCAATGAGTTTGAGTCTCTCAAGGGGTCTACAACTTCCTTAGAGCTAATTTCAAGTGATGGTGAACAAGATGAAATTTTTAAAAATGTCATTAATGATACAAATCAAAGTTCACCTCATATTTTAAATGTTAAAACATGCTTATATTGGCCTCAATCTTCCAAGGAACAAGAAACTACTCCTCTTGAAGCCATGCCTACCAAGGAGATACAAGTTGATCATGAGATGAAGAGTGGGAAATAATATGAGGTTTGTGTACAAGGCCAAGAGGAATACATTTACATGGGGAACCTATTTGAAGATGATATAATTAAGATCATAACAAGTGAAGTGCCAAGGAATAGGTCTAATCTATCAAGTGTCCAATCCAAATGGCAACATTCTTGGCACTATCATTCATCTTATGAAGAAGGAGATGTAAGGAACTTTCCTTTAGATCTTGGAAAGGGAGGTATGATTAATTTTTAGTTATACATAGTGTTTTATTTTTTTGATTTCCCTAAGTGATTTGAGTACATGTGTGTTTGCCTTGTTAGTTAGTTTGCTTTGTTTTGTTTGTGTCCTTTATTTTGTGTGATTGAGGTAGTTAATTGGTCTTACCTTGATCAAAGCTTATTGTCAAAGGTCAAAGCCTTACTATTGTGTTTCATAATTTAAATGACTCCATAATCCCAATATACTAATAATTCTACTAATCCTTAGCATAACATGTATGCTACCCCTATGAATCACTAATTTGTTGACCAGATTTGACCCTACAAGTCAAATTGGGACCCCTAGACGTAAAAATTTGATTTTTAGATGTCTTAGGGGTACAATGTTTTGTCATAAGGTGTATTATAGGTCATTTCATGTCACATTAGCTTTGGTTTTGGTCTTATTCAACATTTATGTCTATTTGAGTCATTTTGGGGGTCAAAATAGAGCATTAAATGACTTGTATGGCCTCCTTAAAAAATGTGAAGGTTTAAAAAGGTGGTGTCATGCCCCATGTGTCTTAATAAGTCTTAAGTAACTATTCCTAACTAAAAGGTGGTAGGTATCTAGAAAAAGGGTAGTTTTCTTGAAAAAGTTGAAAATTTAATGAGATATACAAAGTCATATGGATTCATATAATCGAGGACATTTCAGGAGTGTCCCTTGGTCTTCCATACACTTACTCCAATGATCAATTTGATAAAAAGCTTTAAGAATCAATGGGAGGTATACCCCCATGTCTACTACCCATCCTCATCTTCACAACTTGTATATTAGCATAACCACCTATAGGTGGCTTAACAAAGAGCTAAGGATCCATATAGAAAGGTTGAAGCATGAGAATAAGTCCTATTTAAAGCCTTAGTATGTTGAAAGGATCATGGAAGACTTTCCTTGAGTGCAAAATTACTAAGCAGGGTTAAAGATCACTTTCTAAGATGTGGTGACTATGTATTCAGAGACACTTTCCCAACAAAGGTCTAAACCTTTTTTGTCAAGATCATATAACACAACTATCAAGAGTTTGATACATCTTAATGACCATACATTAACAAGGAGGGACCCCTTGAAAAGAGTTGTTGTGAATACCTTAACCTATTAATTAGTTATTATTTATGTTTTTTGATCATTAACAATTTAATTTTAAGTTTTGCATGTGTGTGTGTCTAGAATTTATAAGTTCAATTTAGTAAAATCAATTACTATTTGTGTGAGCACTCTAAATTTTATATAGGAAGCTTAAAATAACATAAATTAAAAAATAAATTCCTTTCTACAAGTGTGATTTAAATTCATGCACTTTCCTTTCTCATTATTTTATCTATGCAAGTGTGTTTCCCTATACACAACCTATAGCTTCTCAAACTTAAAATTAACTAGTGTTGCATTTATTATGTTGACATATTTCTAAATACACACATTAGGTTTAAAATTAGTGAAATCATAAGTATCAATAAACCAAATGTCTACCCCATCATTATTTTTGATTGGTGAGGTTGTACGTGAGTGTTGGTTATGTTAGGCATGGTGGTTTAATTATAATCATTAGAGATTATGGGCTATACTCTGCTATGTTTTCTATTTCCAAAAGAGGGGTATAAATAGTTTTGGGAGTCTAATGGTTCACAATCTTGGAATAATAGAGATGAATTTCCAAGAGTTGTTCATGTTTTTTCACTCTAAATATAAGAAATCTGAACAATGTTAATTATGTGCAAAGTATATATAGTTGGTTAATTCTCATTAGATGCAAAAGATTATTAAAAAGGGATAAAAATTACTAAAGAACAAATGTTTTCCTTGGAATTATAATCAACATACAATCAAAAAATATGTCTACACAATGGTATTTATAAAATATTGTTGATAACCACTTAGTCATTTTTAGATCAATGCCAAAGGGAATACTGCCAAAAATGGAACATGATCATGACATTTGACTGGTGATATGGAGTCAACTAAAAAAAATTAGATGGTATAGGTAACCTTATGTCCATAAGGGTGAAATTTAAAATATGGTACAATAAATGTTGGAGGTTGGTATTATCTAACATAGCCAAATCAAAAACTCATCCCTAGTGTTAATGGTGTGTAAGAAGGATGATACCTAGAGGATGTGAACTAATTACAAAGAACCCAACAAGTACACCATCAGAGATAAGTTACTAATTTTTGGTAAATAATGATTTGATAGATGAGTTACATGGTGTTGTCTACTTTAAAAAATTGAAACTTCATTCAAGTTATCATCAAATTTAATAAGATGAGGATATACATACGACAACTTTAAAAACTCATGAGGGCCATTATAAGTTTTTGTATTGATATTTGGTATAAAAAATGTACCATTTACATTCCAAATTTTGATGAACACTGTATTTTGGAAATTTTTATGGAAAATTATCTTAATATTTTCTAATGACATCCTAATATATAGTATGACATAAGAAACACAATGTTAGCATGAAAATTAGGTACTGATAACTTTGAAACAACATTAGTTTTATGAAAAACCTTACAAGTGTGATTTTGGGGTAAAAGGGTGGAGTTCATGAGTCACATTTTTTTAATTAAGGATTCAAAGTAAACCCTCACAGTATCAAGGCCATGATAAAATGGAAAGTTCTAAAAACCCTCAAGAACCTCTAAGGCTTCATATGCATGATAGGTTACTAAGATAGTTTTATGAAAATTTATGGTATCGTAGCATCATTAGTCACATATTTGTTGAATAAGGACTCCTTCCAATGGAAATAAGCTACAACCAAAAAATTTGAGAAGCTGAAGGAGGCAATGTGCACCACTCTAGTTTTTTATACCCTATATTTTTCAAAGACATTCATTATCGAATGTGATGCATCAAGGTATGAGATGGGTGTAGTAATCATATAGGAAGTATGAATTATTGCATTAAATTTTTTTTAGATAAAATGTAAGAATATACTAAATCCTATATATGAGAATTAAATGATGGATATTCTTCATAAAATCAAACAATTGAGACATTATCTAACGGGTATAAGATTTAAGGTGAATATAAAAGATGATAGTATAAGTACTTCTTGAAATAGTGGTTGTCATCTATAGAATAAGAAAAAATAGGTGACATAAATGTTGGGATATAAGTCTTAAATAATTTATGAGAAAGGAAAGAATAATGTAATATTATATATGTTATCCAGGAGGGACAAGTCCACATAAGAATTATTATACGCAATGTTCATATGGTAGGATTATTGGGTGGATGAGGCATGATCTGAATAGGATAATGACACTGATACACATTTTATAATTTAGAAACTTCAACAATATTCTAGTTTCTTAGACAAATTTATGTGAATAATGAATTCTTTAGAGTAAAATTATAGGTTTTACATGTGCAATAATTCTTACCTCAAGCACAAGATTCGTACAAATATCCATGCATCTCAAGTAAAGGATATTCAATATCATTTAAAAATTATCATATATTTAAGAAATATTTTATTTTATGAAGCAATTAATGGGGTAATCTATAAATTTTAAGTTGAATTCAAGGTTTGTCATCAAAATAGGGGTGATAAAATTAAGACCCCAAGCCTTATGCAACCCTTATCTATTCCTAACTAAAGGTGGGAGGATGTTTCGATGGATTTCATAGTAGGATTGTTGAGGTAAGATGGTAAAAATTTAATCATGGTAATCATGGACATGCTCACCAAATATGCCCATTTTTGTTCATTATCAAAACCATTTGTAGAAATTATAGTAACATATGTTTTTCTAGATATAGTTCAAAAGCTACATGGTACTTCTAATATCATTATATGTGATCATTGTCATATATTTATAATATTTTTTAGATTGATTTATTATCATTTTTGGGTACTAATTTGGCTCATAGCTCATCATGTCATCCTCAATTTGATGGTAAAATAAAGTTGGTTGTCAAATTCATAGAAGGTTATCTTATTTGTTTTGCATCTGATAAATAAGATAGATGATCTCATTGGCTACCTCTAGTAGAATGGTGATATAACACTTTCTTCCATAGTTCATCAAAAATGTCTCAATTTATGGAAATGTATGGGTATCATTACTCATCCATGATATCATGCTTGATTTTACAACTAAATTTTTAATCTATTGAAGAAACATTCAACAATAACAAGATGTACTAGTTAGTCTAAGAGAGAACTTGGTAAAGTCACAAAACCAAAAGTATATTAACACCATGGAAAATATCACTTTGAATTTGTTGATTGGGTATTTTTCCACCTATAACCATATAATAAAATTTAATTTAAGCACACAAAAAATGATAATAGAATTTATGCTAAGTATTATGGCCCTTATTAGGTCTTGCAGAGGCAGTGTCACATGCAAGATGGAATCTACTTAGTCTACACATGTATTTAGTATTTAATGTCTCCAAATTAAAGAAGGTAATTAGATAGAGAGTATCTACTCAGATTGAGTTACTAAATCTAGATGAGGAGGGTATATTCATATTGAAACTTGAGGCTTCAGACACACACTAAGAGTCTATGAATAAGGGAGATTAAAGAGTTTTTGATCAAGTGGAAGAATCCAAATAATGAGGATAGAACATGAGAGGATGAATAAATTATTATATAAGCTTCCAAAGTTATTCAACATTGAGACTAATGTTTTTTGAAAGGGGATGTGCATTCTATGCCCTAAACCAATAACATGTACATGGATATGTGTGGCCAATCTATGGTTGACATAACCTTTTACCTTATCATGAAATAATTCTATATGTTTTTATATTATTAATAGGGCCAACCTATGAGGTATCCATAGCCTAGGTAAGGGTATATATATATGATATAGTGGTTAGTAATTTTGGATCATATTATGAATTATTTTCTTATGACACAGTTGTGTAAGTTTCTCCTTCGAAGTGGCTCAGTCCTATATCTTTAAAATTATACTATAATATCAACATTTGGTGTGGATATGATCTATTATACAATAAATTAATATGATTTAATGTTGTTTCTCTATTATTACTAAATATCTTTCATCTATTACTGTGAATTGGATTAATTTATCTAAGTAATTTTATTAGAGGAGCTCTTGTAAATAACTCAAAAGCACCTATAAATCCTACAAGAATAATCTTAAATTTTCTAGACATATATGGGTGAGTGCTAAAAAATAATGGTTTTTAAAAAAATAAAAAGCTAAAAGTGATATACTGATTTGATTGGTAAGAGGATCAGAGTGTCTCGAAATCTATGCAAATTATGAACACAACTATGACTATAATTTTTTAGTGACAAAAATAAAGATAATTTTTTTTATGAGTACTATAAAGATAATTCTATATAATATCTAGAATAGACATCTTTTTTTGTAATAGGTGGAATGTCTTGATTATATCTATTTACAAGAGAATAAAAGTTGAATGGACATTTTATAAGAGAAAAAATTATTCTCAATGCCTCCCTTTATAGAAGTATATAAAATATGGATGGATATAATGAGTGGAATGTATGTCTCCATTTTAAAATTTTGAATTAATCTATGAAGTACATATCTAAAAATAAGGTAACTAAGTGCATCATATGTAAGATAAGATATGAAACTAGTGGTATATAACATAAATAGATATAATATTGATGTTTTACCATAATTTGGTTTTAAAATCCTGATAGGATAGAAACTAGTAGAATAATTCAAATATTAAGATATGACATTTAAAAATACATCTGCATGTAATATAATGAAACTAATTAAAAATGGAATATGCTAAATGTAGTAATTAAAACAAGGGGATGAGTAATTATCTTTTTTGGTGGATTATCTAGAAGTGGAAATAAGACTAAAACAAGCTTGTGATTCATCCAATTAAAGAATTATACTTTTGTTTATGCAAAGTCAATTGCCTTGATATAGACTAGTATTAACTATTAATACTAACATGTGTGTAAAAGAGGCTATGTGACCATATTATTACCTTAAATTATCTTTGAGTGCTACATATATGGGATGCCAAACTCTGATGATGTGTTCAACTCCATAATGAACTTTCTTCACCTTGAAATCCTAGGTGTGCTTGTGAGGGATATAAGTTTGTAAAAATTTAAAAAGTGTATTAGGATGTATCACCACAATAAACCCCATTTTATGATTCACAATTACCTACATATATAATACTTTGAGGAGGAATATCAAGCCACACATATTTCTCCCACCTAGTTTGATTTTGCACTTTTTATCCTTCGCTATATGTATGCAACTAATGATTTGGCTTTGATACTTGATAATTCTTACTTTCACTTAGATTTGAGATGCTTTATACTTGGCTTATGATTGATCCCAATGAAAAATTTATAATTTATGATGAGTAGGGTATATTTTCTCAATGTGCAATAGTGTAAAGATGTGTACCAAATAAGTGCCAAGTCCCTTATTAAGTGAGACCTTGATTGTTTATATATGAGTCCATTTGGGTAATTTGTCACTCCACTAATATAAATTGATAGGTATATGAGATTATCCTAAGGAAATTTTTTATTTTAAAAATTAGCATTTATAGGACATGGTTGGTTCCAATAATATTTGGTTTCAATAATATTAGGCTAGTATCAAGTGACGTTACTAACCAAAACTGATAAAACCAACATATTTATAGGTGGATTGAAATGAAGGGATAGATATGTTTATGTATGATGTTTAAAAAGTTTGAAATAGATAGTGAGGTTACTATAGGTGTTAAAAAACATAAAAAAGGTTCCAAATCATTATATAACGTGCAGGTGTGAGATGATGGTTGATTAGGACCCTGTTCATATGCTCAAGTCATGTATGGTAAATATGTGTTAAGATTATCATTATTAAGTACTTAATAGAATATTTTAGTATCTACACATTCCACCCTAATATTATAGTAATGGAATTGATAGAGTAAAAGGAAAAGATACACCTGAGTGTGTATAACACACTCTATATTTTCTATGAAGCTTTAATTGCGCAGGTTACTCAATAGAAAAACATACAATCATGTGTAGTCAATGTCTATAGATTGAATAATTTTAATATTAAATTGAATTTTCAAAAATTTAAAGATTAAAGGAAGGAGTATACTTTTGTGTTGGTGAAAACAATGTTTCCTTTAAAACTTGTTGGAGATGATGTTGCCTTGTTGAAACATTGAAGAAACTTGAGATTCCTTGCTAAAGCACATAGATAGTTAGGGTGATTGTGCCCCAAATTTTTGTAACTATGTAGGTCGTGTTGACGTAGGAAATTGTACCCTTAGCAGGAGGCCAAGCTCTTGCCTTCTCTTCGCAACATGGAAACTCCCCTCTCACCTGTGGGACTAGTGAAGCTGGAGGGGAGAGTCTCTAGATAAGGGCTAGATCCCTTTGATGCATCATGTTTGTTCCAATAAGTGCTAACACATACATATATATAGATATATAAAAGGGGGGTGAAAAGGGAGGAAGATACAGGAAAACAAACTACTCTAAAGAGGTGATGCACCAAAATAAGGTCGACCTTCACACATCCACTCTTGAAATCAGACAAATGCATACATACACTTCACACTTGGCAGAAAGACTATGATGCTAGAAATTGGTAGGGAGGCCTTAATGGAAAATACAAAAAAAAATAAAGAGATCACCAAAGGTGTTGTGAGACTCACACTTATGTAGTAATTTCCTCTATTCTGGTCTTCCAAATGTCAGCTCTTCTCCTTTCAACTGTAAAAGTGGCACCTTGTAGACAACATGTACGTTGGTGTTGGACTTGTGAGAGCATCCAGAGATAATGACTGAACACAAACAACACTCAGCACATACTCTAAAATATCTATCCAAAATGGAGGTAAAAAATTGTGTTTATTGATTTAGGTGGAAATTTCACTAGGGCTACGCCTATGCAAAATGTGGAAGATCCTTACAAAAAATGACAAGTATTAAATATATATGAGAAAACAAAAAGAAGCCCATGTGACGTTCCTTCAACAAGTTTCTCAAAACATTAATGAGCCATGTGCTTTGTATACTCGAAGTCCACATTTTTAATGTCAAAACATGGTTTGTCCACCCATTAAATGTAAAATGAAGAAACCGATTACATTACTTAGCTATTGCGTCTTTTCATGATCAATTCAAAGGAACTATTTCACCTACTAGAGTCACTTCTCAAATTGGTGCCACTTGGAATTAACTACTTACTCATTCCATGCATGTATTCTTTTATTTTATCAATTTTGTCTTTATTTGGCTTGTTCGGCCCCCTAGGGGTGAACTTTCAGCAGGTTGCTGCATTCTAGGTTCCTTGGCAATATTTTATCAGTTTGAAATAAAGGCCATTCTATTCTACTAAATTTGATGCTTATCTGGCCATCAATATTTGAAAACTAATGGATATTCCATCCTCTTGAAATTGATGGCTTCTCGAGCATCATCGCTTGAGAACCAATGGCTAAACCATTCTGCTAAACTTGACGTCCATGGGGACGTCATCGGGTCCATTGCCACATCAGTCGGGTCCATGTGGCATCCTCTCAGGCACTTCTCCATCCTTGAATTTTCCTAGCACCTATCCCTTTGAAAAGTCCTTGGACTCAATCAAAAGTCTCCTGCAAGGGCACCTACCCTTCGGGGTCCTTCGGCGGGTCCCTTTGTGTTTAACTGCCCTCCCGGGCTTTCGCGGGCAAATTGTCTGCAGACATTTTCCAGTGAACAAAAAGTCCACAAAAATTTTGTCTACTTTTTGACTTTGAGCTTTGAACGGCCCACCCAAATTCCTTTGGAATTTTTGTTTGAAGGAAATCCTTCGAACAAAAAGTTTGAAGGAAATTGGGACATAGCCAATTTCAATAAAATTAAACTTGAACTTTAAACATACCCTTGCCCGGGTCCTTTTCTTTGAAGTGCCAGCCCTTTGGAAGGGTACTAAACCCTTGAACTACCCCTTCAGCCAAGGATATACCCTTGAACCAAGCCGTTGAACCAAAAATGGTTCAACAGTTCAAGGTTCAACCAAGTGCACCGATTTCCTAGTGAACCAAGCCAACGAACTTCTTCATTAAACTTTTTTGTTGAACTAAACCCGTTGAACCAAACCACTGAACTAAACCCATTGAACTAAACTCATTGAACCAAAATGGTTCAATGATTCAAAGGTCCAACCAAGCACGCCAATGAATCGATAAATTGAAGCTGATGAACTATGCCTTTGAACCAAAATATCGAACCAAGCCGTTGAACCTAGCTATTGAACCAAGAATGGTTCAACGGTTCAATGGTTCAATGCTTGGTAATGTTGAACTTGAAGATGGACCTATTGAACCACTTGAACTAGGTTGATGAACCAAAGTGCTGAACTGAGCTAGAATAAGGCTGTTGGATTTTGAAGAAGATAAAACAAATGTAGATAAACCAATTGGTTGAACCAAATGATTGAACCAAGTAGAGAACCACTGGAATTGAACTTGTGTAACCCTAAAATGATTTTTTTTTAATAGCAAGGGGAGGATGTGACCATGATTTTGGCTATGGGCAAAATTGATCAATAGATTGGTGACTCATAGGGAAAGCATGCCTACTATGCTTAGAACCCAGTTGCCTTGCAGTCCATTGGGCGTGGAGTCAGATGCAGCTATAAAAAAGTTAGAAACAACCCTAAAAGATCTTAGAATCAAACATGAAGCTTTACCCCACAAGCAAAGGGAAATACACAAGGCTAAAAAACACTACTTGTGTAAATTACACTTAGGGAAAGTAGGAAAAGAAACTGAAAACAAACTATTATATACAGCTAACCAGGAATGTCTATCTTCCTCCTATATCAAAAGGAAAAATTCTTAAGTCCCCTTCTTGGTGAGAAGACTTATGGTGGCAGGTAAGTAGCTGAATGTAAAGGAGATTTGGTGACTTGATCCTCTTGCCAATCACCTGGTTTGGTAGGAACCTGAGTAGATCAGATTCAAACATGCCTCCAATATATATGTATTCTGCTTATCCCTGGAGGCCTATTAAATGTTGGTCCTTCATATTAGTGCTCCTCACCAAGAAATTAATGGCTACTGGCTCATCACCATAAGCCCTTTGATCTGCACATTTCTTCTATGATGTATCATGGTCTAACTTGTTTCCTTCTGCCTCATTGAAAATCTTGTCAGACTCATCCTCTGCTCCCTCTGGCCTTCTTGAAGAAGGGTGACTGTGGTGATGTCTGAAAAAGAATCACAAACTGATTGCTCATCCCATAGAACATCATCTCTCTATTTAAAGCTCTCTATTTCAAGGCATTCCTCTAGGAAGACAGACCTCTCCTTTCTTTCCTCCAACTCAGGCTCCTCAACGTAGTCATCCTCATCATCAAAAGAATAAGGAAGTTCATCAAACAAAGGGGAAGATAGCTCACCATGCATTTTTTCCTCCTCATATTGCTAGAACATCTACATATATGCAAGACTTGCATCTTCTCCATTGTTGATAAGGTCTTCACAAGGAGCATCAATGATGATTTCTTCTTCATTGTCACTCATGACAGCCTCTTGAAGAACTACAGATTAGATCTTCTACTCCTCACCTGCCTCTTGCAAAATAGGTTCCTCCTTGAGAAGGGGTGAAGTGGAACAAGCATGCGGAAGAGGAGGCAATCCTTGAGCTAGAATCGAATGATTCTCCTCCTTCCATTTGGTCAACACTTCATCAATATCAGGGGCAGCCTGATATCTCTCTTGGAAATGTGTAGGTGGGGTGTGTTCAGACATGAAATTTGCTATTTGGTCTGAGCCATCCATCACACATTGGCTGAGGAATTTCTCTCTAGATTCCAACTCTGCAATTCCCCTGGCTAGATCCTCTTCGAAGAACTTTTCTTGGAGGTCATCAGCATAATCATCAATAGGAGCAGTCTCAACTTCTTCAAGGTTTTGAGAAAAACCTTGCTTTTCCTCCTCTACTCTACTCCATGATTCTACTATTTTCCCCCAATTCAGGATCTCAGAATTGGAATTTTATTCCTATGAACAGGCAACAACTTTGTTTTCTCCAAGGTCTCGAGGCTCCTCAGCAAGGTTTGGAAGTTTTAACTCTCTTTCAAGAAGAAGCTTCATCCTAGCCTCTAAATCTTCAATTTTCTTGGCTAGGTTATCCTAAAAGAGTATTTCTTAGAGGTCATCAACATTAGCCTCTTTAAAGCTCTAAACTGGTCTCTGGCATTCCTTCCTCCAACTCAAAATTTGTGCATTATGTTGAAGGACTTGGGGAGGTTGAAGAATGCAAGGAAGAGATTGTAGAAGAGGGACGTGCTAGTTGGTGGTACTATTCTCAATGGGAGATTCAAAATATGAGGAATTTAGAAGGTTCATCTCCATGGGAGGTTGCTCTGATGCCATTTGGTGTTGGAAAGCCAGGCACATGGGATTGAGATCAAATGTATTTGATGAGTTGGAGTAAGTGCAATTTGATAAAAAGGATTTGGCACAAAATAAGGGGCTTTCTTTAGATTAGGAAGGGGCATGCAAGGCTGACTGCCTTGAATAGATGGATTTATCCATTTTGTTACCTCTTCCTCCATGGACTGCAAGGCCTGTGCTTGCTTAAACAAACACTCTTCTTTATACATCAACTCCTACTGATACTTGTACTACTCTTCTAGTCTATTGATTTCCATTGTCTGCCTTTCAACTCCAGCGCCATTTTCTTTATCGTTGTAGGACAACTAGGAGAGCTGCTTGAGGGGATTGCATAAATATCTGGAGCCTGATTATATTCACATGAAGGAAAAAAAAATCCATGATTTTACATAAAAGGATTATACATACAAAAAATATTTTTGAATGGCACCAGGCTATGCTTAACTAGAAGATTTAACTTAGAGTCACCAAATGCTAAAAATACTCAATTTTTTGTAACAGGACTAGTATCAGTCCTAATACCTTACTGCGTTGTCAAACTGTGTGTCCCACTGGGTGCGCCAGAACTATTGACATAGGAAATTACACCCTTAGTAGGAGGCTGAGCTCTTACCTTCTCCTCACAACATGGAAACTCCCCTCTCACCTGTGGGACTGGCGAAGCTGGAGGGGAGAGTCTCTAGATAAGGGCTAGCTCCCTTTGATGCATCATGTTTGTTCCAGTAAGTGATAACACATACATATATATAGATATATAAAAGGGGGTTGAAAAGGGAGGAAGATATAGGAAAAAAAACTACTCTAAAGAGGTGATGCACCAAAATAAGGTTGACCTTCACACATTCACTCTTGAAATCAGACAAATGCATACATACACTTCACACTTGGCAGAAGGACCAGGCTACTAGAAACTAGTAGGGAGGCCATAATGGAAAATATATAAAAAAAGAAAGAGATCACCAAAGGTGCTATGAGACACACATTGATGTAGTAATTTCCTCTATTCTAGTCTTCCAAATGTCAGCTTCTCTCCTTTCAGCTGCAGAAGTGGCATCTTGTAGACAACAAGTATGTTGGTGTTGGACCTGTGAGAGCATCAAGAGACAATGACTAAACACAAACAACACTCAACACATACTCTAACATATCTATCCAAAATGGAGGTAAAAAACTAAATTTATTAATTTAGGTGGAAATTTCGCTACGGCTATGGCTTTGCAAAATATGGAAGATCCTTACAAAAAATGACAAGTATCAAATATATATGAGAAAACAAAAAGAAGCCCATGTGACATTCCTTCAACAAGTGGCCATCGTGTCCCTTCAACAATTTGCTCAAAACATTAATGAGCCATGTGCTTTGTCTACTCAAAGTCCACATTTTTAATGTCAAAACATAGTTTGTCCACCCATTAAATGTAAAATGAAGAAACCGGTTACATTACTTAGTTATTGCATCTTCTCATGATCAATTTGAAGGAACTATTTCACCTGCTGGAGTCACTTCTCAAATTGGTGCCACTTGGACTTAACTACTTGCTCATTCTGTGCATGTCTTCTTATCTTTTATCAATTTTGTCTCTATCTAGCTTGTTCGGCCCCCTAGGGGTGAACTTTCAGTAGGTTGTTGCATTCTGGGTTCCTTGGCAATATTTTCTCAATTTGAAACAAAGGCCATTCTATTCTACTAAATTTGATGCTCATCTGGCTATCAAGCTTTGAAAACCAATAGATATTCCATCCTCTTGAAATTGATGGCTTCTCGAGCGTTATCACTTGAGAACCAATAGCTAAACCATTCTGCTAAACTTGACATCCATCGAGACGTCATCAAGTCCATTGCCATTTCAGTCAGGTCCACGTGGCATCCTCTCAAGCACTTCTCTATCCTTGAATTTTCCTAGCACCTATCCCTTTGAAAATTCCTTGGACTCGGCCGAAAGTCCCCCGCAAGGGCACCTACCCTTTGGGGTCTTTCAGCAGGTCCCTTTGTGTTTGTACTGCCCTCCTGAGCTTCCATGAGCAAATTGTTTGCAGACATTTTCCAGCAGATAAAAAGTCCACAAAAATTTTGTTTGCTTTTTGACTTTGAGCTTTAAACGGCTTGCCCAAATTCCTTTAGAATTTTTGTCCAAAGGAAATTCTTCAGACAAAAAGTCTAAAGGAAATCGGGACTTAGCTAATTTCAACAAAATTAAACTTGAACTTTGAATATACCCTTGCCCAGGTCCTTTTCTTTGAAGTGCCGGCCCTTTAGAAGGGTACTAAACCCTTAAACTACCCCTTCAGCCAAGGACATACTCTTGAACCAAGCCGTTGAACCAAAAGTGGTTCAATAGTTCAAGGTTCAACCAAGCGCATCGATTTCCTAGTGAACCAAGCTGATGAACTTCTTCATTGAACTTTTCCGTTGAACTGAACCCATTGAATTGTACCCATTTAACTGAATCGCTAAACTAAACCCATTGAATTGAACCCATTGAACCAAAATGGTTCAACGGTTCAAAGGTTCAACCAAGCGCGCCAATGAATCGATAAACTGAAGCTGATGAACTGTGCCTTTGAACCAAAAGATCGAACCAAGCCATTGAACCTAGCCATTGAACTAAGAATGGTTCAATAGTTCAGTGGTTCAATGGTTCAACGCTTCGTAATGTTGAACTTGAAGATAGACCCATTGAACCAAAGGCCGTTGAACCACTTGAACCAGGCTGATGAACCAAAGTGTTGAACTAAGCTGGAATAAGGCCATTGGATTTTGAAGAAGATAAAACAAATGCTGATAAACCAACTTGTTGAACCAAATTACTTAACTAATCGTGTTGAACCAAGTAGAGAACCACTGGCATTAAACTTGTGTAACCCCAAAATGATTGTTTTTTTCGAATAGCAAGGGGAGGAGGTGACCACAATTTTGCCTGTGGGAAAAATTGGTCAATAGGTCCTCAGGTGGGGAAAATAACATATCCAAAAAATCATGAATGTGGAGATAATTATGTAATATAATAACCCAAAGAACTATGTAAGTAAGAAACAAGGAACCACATGATGGGATAACTCAAAGAAACTGAATTAGTTACTACAGATGGATTAATGTAGTGTTTGTCTTGTTCAGTCAAGTTATCTAAATGTAAAATAAAATACATGACCAAAATGGAATTAAAAATGTTCATGTTCCCATCATGATTTTAGGTTTGATTATATAGTTTCACTCAATTTAACTCAATTTAGAATAAATGCATGATCGAAAGAGAATGAACAATGTTCATGCCCCCATCATGATTACATATTTTAGAAGTATGAAGTGGAATGAAAATCATTTTTAATCAAAATATAAACTATGTTTTTATGTATGTGCATGAAATAATATCATGCCTCATCAATCTAAAAGTGTGTGTATGTGCATGGATAGGTATCATGCCCCATGCATCTCTACTATCTAATACATAATGCTATGCATCTATATTATAAAATTGAGAACCTCTATTTCAAATGTATGTGTATGTGATAACATGTAATTAATGTTTATTTATACTATGTATGTATACCCATGCATATACACCCAAGTGTGTGTGAATTTTTACTTAAATATCTATAAAGTGAGCGCATATACATGAAATATACCCTCATACTTTGTATTAATATGCCAATATATTTCATGTAGCTAAACCATCTAATATCTGAACAATATTGAATCTTTACAATCTATACTCTATTCTAATTTTTATTCATGGAGACTTTTATCTCTATGAGAGTCCCACTATAATGCCTCCCTTTTGAGATAAGGGATGTGTCTTATAAGTCATTAATCTCAAAATAATAGTTAACTATATATTGTCATGTATAAATATAACATCATGTAATATCATGTTGTTTTAACTTTTTAGGACTTAGTGAATGTGAATCATATATTGTTAAAGATCTGAGTATAGTAAATCAAGGTATAAATATGCAATAAATACAACCACTGATTTGTTACAAAATTAACTAATTTTGATCTATCTAAAAATATCAATAAATAATATAAGTATGAACTTAGCTAGAAAATGACTGAGACAAATGATCTAGAGGTTAAAAATGAGATAGAGACTATTTTGAGTGTCATAAATAGCATCTCAGGGTCAATACCCCTCCTAGACAATATTTCCCTAATTAGACAATATCACCATGTGCACTAGTGTCCTTATTTTGGTGGTAGTGTCCTTTGTGCAGGATTATCCAAAGCTTCTAAGTACACCTGTGTCTAGATCTATAAGGTTTGTTCCTACATACGTATGTTCTAAAACCCTATACATGGCTTAGTTTTACTAATTTTGTGAGGAAACCCTAATCCTCCATATTACTAAGGTATCTAATTGATACAAGCTGAAAAGTGTGTATGTTAGTGGGGTAGGCTGGATATCCCCAGCACCCCTCTATGAAAAGAGTTACCTACATACCAATACTCTAAAGAGGGATCAAGATTGATGTATTTCTCCCCACATAAGTGCTATTAAAAGTAAAAGTAAACCTAGTATGATAGTTGGCTTGAGTGATTTGGATGTTTTTGAGACTAGAAATTTGGGTAATTTGAGATTAGGAATGATGTAGATAGAAGTATGTAAAAGTAAGGTAGAATAGGTATTACTAACCTTAATTATTCATAACTTATTCTAAGTTTGCATATGTAATTTGCATCTAATTTTCATCTAGTGGTTAAAGGGATAAAATTCATGTATTTGTACTATTCTAGTTTTTGTGATGGTTCTGAAAGAGGTATAGGATGAAGCTAGGAGGTTTAAGATTTTAAAAGATATCTATTTGTGAAAAGAGTATGGAAAGGATAGTAGCATCATTATTAGAACACTAATAATATGTGGTGCTACTATCCTTATTATGGCGCTAGTGTCTAAGTGGTAGCACACTAGGCACAAAGGGCCAAGATGAAATAATGAGGGTTTGGGACTACTTTAGGGATGACTATGGATTCTTGTGGCCCACACAAAGTCTAAATAAGTGTGAAAATAGGCTCTAGGATAGGTCTAGGGATAATCTAGGGATATTTGGTCTTAGGTAGCACTCTTATCACTCAAGTATCACTTTTAGGTGATTGCATTTAACCCCCCACCCATTTATTTTAGAAATGCAACAAAGTAAAATGACTAGGATAAATAAGAAATAAGTGTACCTAGACTTACCTAAGAGGTGAATCTTATAAAGCTAGGTCTGAGTATGTGAAGCATGCTCCAATGTGTGTCATTCAAGTGAAATGTGTATAGATCAATCCTTACTTAGGAGATATCAAAAGTAAAGATAAAACTAAGTAAAGAAGTAACTAAGTAAAACTAAGTAAAAATGGATTAAAGAGATAAGAGAGAGGAAAGGAATGAATACACCTCATTGGGTACATAAACCAATGCATAAAATTGTGATAACTTGTGTTTATGCATGTATATAATGATCAATCAATGAATATCTTAGACTGAGCTAATGGCTTACTCAATACTCATGTGTGGGTAGCTCAATAACTCAATCCAGTTTTGACTCCATCATTGCCCACCCCTTCTTAGTGGATCATGACCTATGAATAGCTTAGATTGGACTGATGGTGTGTCCAACCCTCTCATATAGGTGGATCAAAAACTCAAGCAGAATATGACTGCTTTATTGCCTACCCATGTATATTAGATGCATTCAAAACTAAAACTATGTGATATAATTATAAATGTCTAATTGGATATATCTAATTGGAAATGTCATCTCTATGATCACTCAGGTATATTATGCAACTCTAGGCCACTCAAGAATGACAAAAACTATAGATAGAGTAAGGCATAAAAATGGTGTTTAACATATAACATGATGTTGGATGTATACAATGTAGAGAATGACATGGAATTTGTCATTCCATCTAATCAACTAGTATGAAAATGAGCAAATAGAAATAATGTGCCAGGTACATGACCCCAAATATGATATATAAGTATATGGATTTTGGATTGAGTTGTAATAATATATATCTAAATATCTAAACTAAAAATGAATGGTCATGACATACATGATGCCCATAATTTGACCAAACTTATATGAATCTAAGCTAAATTATTATGAATCTAATAAAAAATGGTAAATCTATAACTAAACCTATGATTTTTTATTTTTTTTTAAATTAAGGATACCAGATAGTAATGCCATATCTTGGATAGTAGTTCCATGTGGTGCTAGTGTCCCAATTTGGGTACTAATGTCCTAATGCTCTATTTTTTTACAACTATACTAATTTTTGTGTCACTATTTTCCCACTATGTTTACCTAAGTCTAATTTATATAATTTGAGCCTATATGTTGAAAATGTATTGTGAATTCATTATGGGAGCCTAATCTCTGTGACAAACCCTAATGAATTTATCCTCTTTTGAGGGGAGTTGTTGAACCTATGCAAGAAATATCCTCAAAATAAAATCATATAAAGATGTGTGTTATTCAAATTATATATGATATATGTGTAATAATCCAATATAATGTGCATACATTACATCAAAATAAAATATAATCTGAGCATAAGTTTGTAATATGAGATACATGTTATGTTTAGCATTCACAAGGATGTCAATATAGATATAACAATGTAGGTAATAAAAAATATGAGTAATAACTAAGTAGACATCAAGGGGGATGGGGCATGATGTCCATCATGACACCCAATTAGGAAGGGGGGATGTATGAGGTCCTTCACGACATCTTAGACAAGTGTCACACTCATGACACATATAAGAAAGTATGCATATAACACACATGAGGCACATAAATTAGGACAAATAGACACAATACAAGGGACATGGGCACATGTCACTAAAGTTGAGAAAACAAGAAACACAAGGATATGTTTAAATGTACACATATGAAAACCACAAATAATTTGGCATAGAGACACATAGAATGACATGTTCGAATATCTACATACATAATCAAGAAGGCACACAAAATAATATGGGCACATGTTTGGAGCATACATATTATGAAGAGAAGTGGTGTATAGCCAAAGAGCAATGGCATATTTAAATTCCCTTGAATAGAAGAAACATAGAGATACAATCAAGTATAAACTAGTAAATCTAGAAATGAAAGTATGCACGGACATGTAATATAAATTTATGTAAGAGATAAGATGTACATATACTAAGTATAAATTAGTAGTATCTAGTACAAAAATCTGAGTAAGTGTAGCATGATCAAAAATCAATATATAACAATGCTAAAGTTGTGATGTAGAGTATAGAAATATGTAACTCAATAATCAAAATTGTGTATAGGCCACCCCCAATTGGGTGAATGTCTCAAATGAATAACCTGTGTATTGGTGTATGTTCCCCTAATGGGTATATAATAGAAAATATGGATCAATTTAGTGGATTTTAGTCATGTAACAATATGCAAGCACTCAAAAAAAAAAAGTGAAGTAGGTATGTATGTTATAACTAACTATACTAAGATAGCTAGCATATGTAGTGTCTAGAAAATATAAGAGATGCAAAAATGGAAATGCATACAATCTATAATTTTGTATTTTCAAACTAAATATTTGTATGTTTATGTGTTTTTTAAATAGTATGTTGTTTTTGTATTTTATGGATATAAATAATAAATAAGCAAATTAAAAATGAAACTATGTACAAGGGGAAAGAGATAAGGAAATTATGTCTAAGTAAATACTAGAAATAAATGTGATAGTGTACAATCAAAGTGCAATATCTATATAGACCCAAGAGCACATCCATGGGATGTGGTTAATTAAATGGTGGATCAAGTAGAAGGTTTTTACTATCAGATACTAAATCTATCCTAACTCAAACAAGTCCTCATCATTGTGATCATCATACCATTATGTATGTATTGGTGGAGCCTTATCCTTGGTGTTATTCTAGATTTTGTGTATCTAAATAGCATGCTACTCTACTATTTAATATTCCTCTCATGTGGTCCCAAGGTAAACCACACTAGACCACAAATTATCTATATGAAACATGTGGTTCTCATCTATGCCATCATTTAAAATGTGGACCATGTATCTCTCATGATTAAATGCCAAACATCTCTTTGATTGATCAATTATGTCATCCATCACCTATAACCATATACTACCAAGTGTAACCTATAGACGAGTGCCTTTGCTCATGATAAATAATAATGTGTTGGCCACCTTGGGTCCACATGCAATTGGTAGTGTGATATGTCTAATAGAATCTTGACAAAGTATGGCATGTTGTATCTCATTTTCTTGATAGCCTATGTGATGTAAAAATGCCAAATTTACAAGTATGAGGATTGAAATACTCATTTATAGCCACATGGGGGATGTATTTGCCTACAAAAGTATGGATAGTCAATGGATCATTCTATGAGTATCTATGTTGATGACAAATCTATTATGGCGCCTGTATTTGTGGAGGTGTAGGATATATAATTTGAATAGTACCTTGAGCCTTGAATTTGGCCAACTTATTTTGTAATGTTGAGTATGTATTAGTGTCATGTCCTGTGGGTCTATGAAAATGAAAAAATGGTTGACCTTATTACTATGACAATGTGCTGATGGATTTGTGATAAACTATGGGTAATACCATCAATCCTCTATCAAGTAATATCTATAGAATATGGTGTGGTCTATCTTATCAAATCCTTAGCTAAATCTATATAACTAGGTCTATATCTATAGATATAATCATATGTATTAAATGAATGGAGGGATCTATCACTTATTGTAATTGGGTAGGCAATCTTGTAGCTATAAGATCATGAACTAGTGTTGTTGTCAGTGTAAAAAAATGTACGAGTGCCTTAGAATCATCTATATACCCTCCTTAGCGCAATGGTGTGAACCTTAATACATAAAAATAACCATCAATGTCAATAGGTGTTAGATTATCTTCTATGGTGGTCTGAGAATCTATATTGAAGTTATCGATGTATACTTTTTCTGATTTAAAAAGTAATGGAAATTATGTTATGATAATCTCATCATCCACCCTAGGTGGGGATATATGTATTGTGGGAGGGTCCCCCTCCATTGTAGGTGAAGGTAATAATGATGTGGGAAGATCTAGAAGAGGTGTAGGAATAGTCTTAATGGATTCCCCAATCTCATATATATGCATCTGCTCAATTGGAATCTTGTGAGTTGGGGACTCTATGAGAAATAGAGGTGTCCCATTTGATGATGTACTTAGGGTAGTAGGCTCATTGAGTATGTAATATATGAATGGTTTATTATCTTTTGGACAAGTGCATAAGTATTTTTCACGTAAAAAATTGATGCATCTATGTAAAGTATAGGGTATAACCTCCATATCATGTATCCAAGGTTTCCCAAGTAATAATTTATAGTGAAAATGATCAAGCATCACTTGAAACTATGTAGGTAGGATTTTTGTCCCTACCATAATATCTAATGTAATATAACCCAATGTCTATCTAGGAATGTCATTAAAACATCTGATATTATTATATGTATTTTGAATAGATGCTATATCAACCCCCATAGTCTGTATAAATGTGAGGTTACATATATTAAATCCTAAACTAATGTTAATTAGAACATGTTTAATAGTAGTGGTATTGATTTTTGATTTAAAAAAGTAGTAAATTCTAAGCAATAACTGACTACAATGACAAATCTTGACTATAAAAAGATATAACATCCTTAATGTCCTTGATAGTTTTCATGATAGATGCAAAGTAAGATAGTTGTGTGTCATGAGGTAAAGATGTATGATTGAGTGTTTGAAAAATAATATCTTTGAAAATAGTTGCCTTTTTAAGTAATTCCAATATGGATATCTTAGCAGGTGTGTTTCTCAATTAATCCATAATATCAAGTACTTTATGTTTATCTCTTTGTCGCATTGTACTATTATGGGGATGAGGAGGGATGGTGGGATTATGTTTTTCCTATATAGGTTGAGGAAGAACCCTATTCCATCTAGTAAAAACTCAAACTATAGGATCTAATATTGATCAAGGGTGAGTAGTAAAGGCAGGATGGGAGTGAAGATAATCAATTGGTCTATGTGGAGGTATAACAAAAGGAGTCCTATGATCCCTCTGTCATCGAGTAGTAATTGGAGGTAACTCAAAATGATCCATGTATCAATGATTTTCATTAGAATGGGACTCACAAAAGGGAGGACCAATGTGTAAAATAATCTTATCTATGAGATGATCCATGAGAGAAGTGGCATACATGTGCATTTTTCTTCAAATGGTAGGTAATAAGCATGTTAAACAACCCACAAGACTTTATACCAAAAATTAGAAAATGGCATCCATCATGATAATAATGATGATAGGATACAAAATGAAAATTGAGTATATGTTGGAAGTAAGAAGGAAAACCCTAATGGTGCACTAAGGTTTTGAAATATGTGCTCAAAGTATGTTAGGTTCACCAAATGTTTTAACCTTTTAGGACTTAGTGAATGTAAATATTATGTTGTTAAAGAGTTGAGTATAGTAAATCAGGGTAGAAATATACAATAAATACAACTACTAATTTGTTAAAAAATTGATTAATTTTGACCTTTCTAAAAATAGTAATAAATAATGCAAGAACTTAGTTAGAAAATGATTGAGATAGATGATTTGGAGGCTAAAATTGAGGTAAAAATTGGTCTAAGTGTTGAAAATAGGATCTAGGTGTCAAAATAACTCTTAGATAATGACACCCTAATTGGATAGTAGTGCCATGTGGCATTAGTGTCTTTGTTTTGGTAGCAGTGTCCTTTATGTAGCATTGTCTTGAGATTTTGGGTGCACCTATGTCTAAATTTTTAAGGTCTACTCTTTCATGTATGATTTCTAAAACCCTATAGATGACTTATTTTTATTGATTTTATGAGCAAACCCTAATATTCCATGTTTCTAGGGCATCCAGTTGATACAAAATAAAAAGTGTGTTTGTTAGTGGGAAAGGGTGGACATCCTCAACACCATGTTATGAAGAGAGTTTCCTACATACCAATAATCTAAAGAGGGATTAATCCTAATGTAGTTATCCCCACCTAAGTGCTCGTGCTGGTGCAAGTGAATCTAGTATGATAGTTGAATTGAGTTATTTAAATGTGTTTGAGACTATAAATCTGGGTAATTTGAGCTTAGGAATGATGTAGATGGTAGTATGTAGAAGTAGGGTATAATAAGGATTGATGGCATTAATTGTACATAATTTGTTCTGAGTTCACATATGTAATTTGCATATAGTGGTTAGAGATATAAATGTCACGTATTTATACTATTTTGATGATTTTTTAGGTGCTAAAAGAGGTCTAGGATGACCCTAGGAGGTATAAGATTTGAAAATATATCCATTTGTGAAAAGAGGATAGAAATTATAATAACACTATTATTGGTACACTAGCACCATGTGTTACTATTGTCCCTATTATGGTGCTAGTGTCCAAGTAGAAGAACACTAAGCACAAAGGGCCAAGATGAAAGAATGAGGGTCTAAGAGTGATTTAGGAGTGATTAGGGACACTTGTGGCCCACACAAAGGCTAGATAAGTGTGAAAATAGGCTCTAGGATAGGTTTAGGGCTAAGATAGGGGTAGGTGGTCTAAAGTAGCATTCTTAGCACTCAAGTGTCACTTTTAAGTGATTACACATGTATGTAATGTAGGGAGTATAAGTGTAATGTCTAGATATATGTATTAATGAAGCACATATTATAAGGATAAATATATAATACTACATAATAAAGGTTCATGATATGGATCAATGCACCACTCAATGTTAGCAAGCTCAATAAGTAAAACAAATTCAAGTATTAATGTCACACATAAGGCTAAGGGATGAATTCAAGGGACATAAAGATGTCAAAATAAACAAGTACAAAGTCCACATAAAAGGGACATAAATATATATTAAACAAGGGACATAAATATTTCACATAAAATAAGTCCAAGGGACACACACATTAGTAAAAAAAAATTAGTCTATCATGTAAGATATCAATGAAACATAGAACAAGTAAAGGCTAGTCTACACCATCTTTATGTATCAATGCCACATAATATTATAATAACATATACATGTAACACTATATAAGATATGAGTAACTAATAAAACATGTTTAAGCTCTATATATAGTTCAACATGGAGTAAGGGTCTAAAAATATATAACCTATAATAGTGAAACCTATAAAATAATATGCCTCTAGTATTGGCATGGCCAATAGGTAGAGGAAACACCCACATATATATGTTGATATGTCCCCATATTTCCTACATCACACTTATACACCATGAAATACATGTGTATAGAAAAATATGCCATATACCAAACATGTGATAAATAACATCCATAAATTGTGTAATCTAGTAATCATGTCATGCTCAAGTCCTAATTTTTTATTTTTTAATATTTTGAATTTGTTTTTGATTTTTTATATTTTTTGAATATTTAAGGTTTATAAAAAATAACCGATTATTTAATAAATGGGAGGATCATGAGAAGTACCTATATCAAATAGTGTAAGGATCCTATATCATGGATGAAAAGTACTACATGTGGGCATGTCAAAATTAGGTAAGAAGTCACATGTTGTGCCATAAATGTCATGATATCTACTCAAAGAATATCATATGTGATGGGTAACTATAGAATGCCTAGGACTCTGTGGGGTTAGATATATATTAGAGGAATATCTCACTCTCTATGTTCACTATGGAATGCATTGAACTATCTATGGTGTTAACTAAGTACATGTTTTAAGAGATTATGGCCTTTTGTGAGCCTTGAATAGCTAGGTGTCTAGTAGACCAAATTTCTTTCCTTAATATATATATATATATATATATATATATATATATATATATATATATATATATATATATATATATATATATTAAGGAAATAAATTTGGTCTACTAGACACACACACACACACACACACACACACACACACACACACACACACACACACACACACACACACACACATCCTACATAAGTGTAACCATTGGCTATATATAATGATCATTTGTGGGTGTACCAACTAATTGTGTTAGTGGTGGGGGTGGAAGAGGAAATATCATTATATATAGAGGTTTCACATACTATAAACCTATAACTATGACTACCTTATTACAATGTATGTACTTAATTGTTGCACTATAGATGAAATTGCATGAAGTTTTTTCATCTAAGGTTATCCTAACATGTTAAATACCATTTTAATATGTATAATTAAGAATGACATGGATAGTATGGTGGAGCCCATCTAAAGAGGTAATACTAGTGTCCTAGGGTATTTTTTTCTATCCACATAATCACTTAACTTATCTTGATGAATCTTGTAAATCTTATTGTGTGTAACCAAGGGAGTAAAGAAGTGTCATTGTGCACATGTTATCGCTTGACTCATTGTTGATCATGACATTATGTATGATTTATTCATTAATCTAATCTCATATGAAGAGTGAATGAAAATATAAATCATCATTAATAATATCACTATCATTGAATGTGATCATAGGATGGTGTGGAGTATCGATAAGTGTACCAATAATTGCATCTATTGGGTAATCCCAAATTATAGGGGGAGGATGTATGTTGTATGCATATTGGAATTCTAAAGCATCCTTAGTCTTTATTGTCTCATGTTTTTCAAATGGATAATTAAAGATATTTAACTTGAAATTTATGTCTTTCTATGGTATATATTCCTTTATATGGGTGAACAAGTCGATATGTTGTTATCAATAATATATTATATCTTATGTCTCAATTTGAAGTATATGTTTGTAGAATTTCCTATAATCTAATTATAGTAACAATATTCATTGACATCATAATTGTATGGTATAATTCATTTTTGGATTGAGCTCTTATGGATATTTTTTTTGATAATGTTGCACTTAAGTAAATTTTCTAGAAATACAAGAGGAGGTGATGATAATATGGAAATTTTCCTCTTTATTGGAGATATCAATTTTAGTTAGTTTTTAGGTTATGATACTAAAATAACTACAATATTTTTATCTTTCTTGTTATCATTTGGTTTGACCTTGTAGCTTAGTTTTATTTAAAACTTAATTTTTGAAGTGGTTATGTAGTCATGTAAAAATCTCAATTGAGTGACAAGAGTGTTACTTGAGAACATCCACCCATAGCTTAGACTTAGACCTATCTTAGGGCCTATTTAGACACTTATACAAATTTTGTTTAGGTCACATAGATCCTTATACATTTAAAAATCATTACCAAACCCTTTTTTAGGCATCCAGGCCCCTAGTATGCCTCAAGTTCTACCACTTACACACTAGTGCCATAACTAGACACTAGCGCCACAATGCTAATGTCCTATTTGGGTGATATTGTCCTTTTCCCTCCTTTTATCTCCAATGGATAAATTTTCAATTCCCAAGACACCTAGGTTTAGCGTAGACCTATTTAAAACATGCATAATCACCGTATCAATATATATATATATATATATATATATATATATATATATATATATATATATATACACATGAATTTTATCACTTTATCCACTAGATGGAAACCAAATGCAAATACACACAAGCAAGCTCAAAATAATTTGTGCATAATCAAGGTTATTAATCCATATTCTTCCCTACTTTTGCATACACTCATCTACAACCATATTAAGCTTTAAATACATAGATTTTTTATTCTAAAGCTTCACTAAAAGCACTAAAACCAACATTCATACTAGTTTCACTTGTACTTGTACCAGCACTTAGGTGGGGAGAACTACATCGATCACGATCCCTTCTTAGAGTATTGGTATGTAGGAAACTCTCATCATAATAGGATTTTAAGGATTTATAACCTACCAAAATAATGCCACATGTTTACTAATTATGCCAATAAAATTCCCTAATCACATGGAGGTCTAGGGTTTACATACAAAATCAATCATAATAGGTCATAAAAAATGAAGAAAAATTTGTTCACATATGAATAGGCTTGGTAGAATCAGACATAGGTACTCCTAGAAGATTAGATCAATTTATACATAAAGGAAATTATCACAATAAGTAGATAATAACACCACAACACTACTATATAGGTTAGGGTTATATTATCTAGGAGGATTTTTGACACCTAGATCCTATTTGTGACACTTAGAGTAGCTCATGTACCCATTTTTAGCTTCCAGATCCTTTGTCTCAGGAAGTTTCCAACTAAGTATTCATTTGTGTCATTCATTGTTATTATTATAAATATTAGTTTAGATCAATTCTTTCGCAAGTCAATTATTATATTTATTTCATATTTTATATCTTGATTTATTATACGCAAATCCTTTAACAACCTAAGGATTGTACTCCATAAACCCCAAAAGTTAATTCATTTGGTGAACCCAACTTTGAATAATGAAAAAAACCTAACCTTAGAATAAATTTAAGGTTTATTTTTATAGCCTTATATAACTCAAACTCATATTTCAAATCCTTATATTTATATTTTTATCTAGTCATGATAATAATGATAGAAGATGTTTATCACTTTCTAATGTAAAGTTTTCTAGTTACATTTACATGTTCATTTCCTTTAATTTGGAATAAATTCAAATAAAATATGCACATATATGTATATGATGCATTAAATTAATTAAAATATATTTTATTTAACTTATTCCATAAATTTAACACCCTAACAACCATGTTTCAAGTTTCAATGTCATATATTATGCACAGGAAAGGATCTCCTCTTCCTCATCTCAATGAGGGTGATAATTAATTTCCATATAACTAAGTCCATGTTATCACTCATCTATGAGATAAATCAGCCTATAATATTACTACTATGACCATAATCATCATATGCATGCCTCCACCTCTTCTCTATAGGGTGTGTGCCTACATGTTCAATTGGAAGCAACTAGGGTTTGCACTTGTGATACTCTAAGGGATAAAACTATCAATATGAGGAGGTTCATTTCAAAATTGAAAACTTAAAATCAACTATTACATGAAAATATTAGAAAATTAGATTACAAGACAAAATCCTCTAGGGCACACTAGTGTCAATCATGTATATGCATCTTTACCTAGTCAAATTGTGGTAAGCAATGCTATATATCAAAATAATAAATCAAAATAAAGTGCATATACAACTAGTGATTTGAAAAGTATTCAAAGATAAAATATAATTTCAAGTGGGATTTTAAGGTAAATGATTAAAGATATGTTGATCAACCTACTCCTCTACACCTAATGAGGAGATCCATAAATTATTGTGCATATCATAAAATACCTGGGCACCACACTGATTCATGTTTAGCATTGAAAATCAAAATATAATAGGTAATTGATACAAATGACTCAAATAGTGATAATTCATCCAAAAAATGTACAATGGCACATGTACAAATTTTAAAAGGATTAAATTTAGAAAGAGTACAAAAGTGGTTACCAAAGCATAAATCAAAACAAAAAAAGGTTCACAAAGCACAATTAGAGTAAAAAATAGTATAATAAGCACAAGTAAAGAAAGTAAAATATATAGATTACCTTTCCATAATGAGGTCTCACTTTCTAATTAGTATGGGTTTGGTAAGAAAATATTTATAATAGTTTGATTATCATGGTCAAGGTTTGGGTAAGCATGATCAAGACATCATTACTCCTATTATATCAATTGATAATGTTGGTCAACAAGGTTTGGGATTTATGGAACATACTAAGGAAAATTATTCATAGATATAATTTTTCAAGGTAAAAGATAAAGATACAAGTGTCATATTAAAAAAGGAACAAACACATCAGTTCCAAAGTTAAAATCATGTTAAGCCAACAAGCATTCTCAAAAGAGGATTTATAACAAAAGAGGATTTATACCAAAAAAATTCAAAAATAGCATTCCATTGGTTCAAAATCAAGATGATAATGATGAGTAGAACAATACCAATTATTATGATTACCAAGATACCAATAATAAACAATATTTAGATTCACATTGTAGCTTAATTCAGTCACAAAACATCATTCACACTTCATAAGGGGTCACAATTTCTCTTTTTGATGCAATATTCATTGGGTCTATTTCTAGACTCATCATTAATATGTTCCTCCCTACATTTACATATCTTCCTTTATTATTTATCCTTGTATATAGTTTCATTTTAACTTTGTTTTTACATATCTTATATCCAAAAAATACAAAAATTATATAATATGTTCAAAACCTAAAAATATTCAAATACTTGCTCAAAAAATAAAAATGATAGATTATATGAATTTATATGTGTACATTTCATATACTTTATAGGTACTACATATTCTATCTTTCTTAGTATAGTCAGTTTGATTCATACATACATGCTTCACGTGGTTTTTTCAAGTGTTTGCAGATTCCTACAAGACTCAATTTCACCACATAGATCTAAATTTAATATTATCTACCCACTGGGGGCACATATAAATTCCTCATTTGACACATTTTCCCATTCAAGGGCATCCTCTACATGGTCATGATTATAAAGTTACATTTTTCTATACTTGATATCAAATATTTAACATTGTTTATATTTTGATATTGATCATCCTACACTACAAAAATATTTTTTCAACTACTAATCCTCTAGACTTAGTTTATGTACATATTTACTCTTATACAGATTTGTGCCACATGTTCATGCATAATTTCATTTATAACTTTAACATTTTAAACTTGATTGTCTCTTTATGTTTCAATATATATATATGAGGGAATTTGAGTATGCCATTGTTCTATGGCTCTATGCATTATGTGCACTTTGGATATGTGCCCATGTCCTTATGTGTGCCTTCTTGATTATATATGTAAGCATTTAAACATGTCCTTCTATGTAGATATAAGTCAACCTTAATTTCTCTATGAATATGTGGGAATTTGTACATGTCCTTGTATGTCTTTTCTATTCTATATTTAGTGACATGTGCCCATGTCCCTTGTATTGTGGCCTCTTGACCTACTTTTCATGTCTCATGTGTGTTGTGTGTTGTATGTATGTTTTCATGTATGCATCATGGCCATAACACTTGTCACTTATTTATTATACACTCCAATTTTATATGACATGATGAACCTCATATATCTCCCCTTCCTACCTTAGTGCCTTGATGAACATCATACCCCATCCCCCTAGGTAGTTACTCAGTTTATTACCCATATTTATTGTCCATACACATGCTTACATTGTTATATCTATCTTGATAGCCTTGTGAATGCTAGATCTAGCATACATCATACATTACCAACTTATCCTCATATTAGCTTACATTCTAATTTCATCATACACATTATATTGGTTTATTATGTAGATATCATATATGCTTAGGCTAACACATATATGCATAGATTTTTATTTTGAGGATAATTCTTACATAGGTTTAACAACTCCCCTTAAAAGAGGGGGTGTTTACATAGGTTTATCATAGATATAAAGACATTTGAACAAACTAAGAGTAAAGTTTCCAACACACAAGAATAGAATATAGAGGTTAGTTTTAGGAAAATATAGTCAGAAACAATTAGATAGAGATTAGAGTCAGTTTGGTAGAAGAAAAACACAATTGGACACTAGCACCAAAAGTGGACAATAGTGCCACAATGCTACTATCCAAGGTATGTAAATACTATCCAATAGCCAAAAAAATAGGAAATTATGGAATTTATATAAAGGCACAGTAATTACAATCCAAGTTTACATAGATTCAATTATAGATTATCAATTTTTGCTTAGTTTTGCACAAAATCATACTAGTATTCTTAGCTTTAGGGCATCATGTGTAGAATGAGCACTCCCATTTCAATTTTAGATACTTATATACAAATTATTACAACTCAATGTAAAATCCATATGATCATATATCATATTTGGTGGCATATCCATGGCATATTATTTATGTATGCTCACTTTTGCACCAGTTGATTAGATGGAATGGAAAACTCCATGTCATTATATATGTTCTTAATCTAGACACCATTTTAACTATTTTATATTATATTTTATGCCTTACTATATTTTTATTGGTTTTCATTATCATTTAGTCCCTAAACTACATATCTAAGTGCCCAAGAGGCCCCTAGGCTGATTTCCATTCCATATTTCTTGAGTGACTATAGAGCTGTTATATACAGTTTTAGTTATAATAATATAGATTTAGTTAGATTGAATAATTTAGTTAAAAATTCATCTACTACACATGGTTAGGACATGATCGATTCATAGTCTACTTGAGTTCTTGATTCACCTATATAAGAGAGTTGGAAAAGCCATCAGTCCAATCCAATCTATTCATAAGTCATGATCCATCAAGTAGGGGTAGGAAATGATGGATTCAAAATTGGATTAATTTAATGATCCACCCACACATGGGGATTTATCAATCCATCAACTTAGTCCAATCTATTCATTGATTTGATCACTATCTATATACACACTTAAGATGTCACCAGGTTTATGCATTATTTCATGTACCAAGTGAGGTGTATTTATTCCTTTCCACTATCTTATCTCTTTACTCAATTTTGTCTTTGCTTTTGATATCTCTTAAATAAGGACTAATATATGCATGTTTTATTTTTAGGACACATAATGGATCACTCTTGACATACTTAGATATAGATTCATAGGCTTCACCTCTTAAGTAAGTCTAGGTATGTCTCTTGTAATTTATCCTAGTCATTTCACTTTGCTAAATTTATAAAATAAAGAGGATAAAATGTAATCATCTAAAAATGTCACTTGAGTTACAAGAGTGTTACTTGAGACCACCCATCAATAGCTTAGCCTTAAACCTATTTTATGACCTATTTAGGCACTTATCTAGCTTTTATATGGGCCACACACATCCATAGACATCTCAAAATCAGTTGCAAACCCTTCTTTAGGCATCTAGGCCCCTTGTACCTCATTTTTTCCTACTTGGAAACTAGCACCATAACTGGACACTAGCACCACAATGCTAATGTCCTATTTGGCTGATATTATCCTTTTCCCTCCTTTTAGCTCCAATAGATATATCTTAAATTCCTAAGACACCTAGGGTTGGTCTAGACCTATTTCATACCACACATAAACACCAGATCAATATATATACATGAATTTTATCCCATTATCCAATAGATGGAAATTAGATGCAAATACACACAAACTAGCTCAAAACAAGTTATGCAAAATCAAGGTTATTAATCCCTATTATATCCTACTTATGCATACAATCATATAAAACCATCCTAAGCTCATAATACATAGAATTTTAGTCTCAATATTAACTCAAATCAACATTCATGCTAGCTTCACTTGCACTTGCACCAACACTTAGCGGGGGATAACTACATCAGGTTTGATCCCTCCTTAGAGTTTTGATATGTATGCAACTCTCATCACAACAAAGTGATGTATATGTACAACCTACCCAACTAACATCACATGTTTACTACTTGTGCCAATTAAATACCCCAATCATATGGAGGTTTAGGGTTTGCATATAAAATCAGTCATAATAGGTCATAGACAAAAAATAATAATTTATCCATATAGGAATAGGCTTGGTAGACTAAGACATAGGTGCTCTTAGAAGCTCAAATTAATTCTTGCATAGAGGACACTAGCACCATAAATGGACACTAACACTACAATGTGACTATCTAGAGTAGGGTGCTATTATCTAGAAGGGTTTTTGACACCTAGATCCTATTTGTGACACTTAGTCTATCTCTTGTACTAGTTTTTATCTTGTATATCATTCATCTTATGTAATTTATAGATAAGTATTCAATTGTGTCATTCATTGCTATTATTAGAAATGTTAGTTTAGCTCAGTTATTTCACAATTTAATGGTTGTATTTATTACAAATTTTATACCCTAATTTACTTTACTCAGACCCTTTAACAACCTATGGCCTATACTCCATAAACCTAAAAAATTAAATAAATTTATATGAGTATATGTATACTTGTGTTTGTTCAAAACTATAAGCTTAACTTATTTGTCCCTTATTGTATGGCATAATTCATTAACATATTTGAATTTCTTCAATATAATTGATATCTAGAGTGGTGGGAAATTTTTTCTTGAATATGTATTATAATTCATCATCAACCATAAAATAATTCATCTTAGATAGAATAGTATTGTATTGAAGTACATAGTCACTAATTATCCCATTGGATCCTTGCTTGAGTTTAGCAGTTTTCACATTATATAGTTTTTCATCAATGTTAATGGAAAACTATGTTATAAATTGGTCTTCCAAGGGATTGAATACTCTTATCGATTAGAGGGGGAGATATAAAAACCATCACAAAGCATATTTATTAAGGATACTAAAATATATCTTGGTAAATAATTTTTTATTATATACTTCTTGGGATCACCTTTACCTTCGTATAATGGAAGCTTGGGAGATATAAAGTTTGTCAGTAAAGGATAAAATACTATCTTAGGGAATAAGGGGTTATGAATCAAGGTGCGTGAATCCATGAAGTGACTAGATATAGATAATCATTGATATATTTACTACACCATGGCATGCAGAGATGTAATAATCTACTTCATTGAATGTATAATAGGTGATGATGGTGATGGAACATGTGTAGTCATCATGGGAAGGGTAAATGTTTCTTATGTATTAATATTTATGTATTTTTTTAGGGCCTCATGTTGCCCCAAAACCTTGGTTGGATGTCACATATGCCACTAAAGGTGTATATTTAGGAATAATACCAATATTATAGATCTAAAAACCCAATGTTATAGCTTAGGATGAATTTTTATTCTAATTTATTACTATTTATAACATTGCATCAATATGATGTAGATTCATGTTCATATATTCAATAAATTTACTATATAAAATTAAGGGTCTTAAGTCACTAACATTGTGAGTTACTTATCTGGATGTCCAAGTTAGATCTAGACTTTTTAGAACCTAGAAAAAGCCTTGACTAGTCCTTTAGCACTTAAAATTTGTTACTCGACTGTGTCAACATCACTTCACATAAGGCACAAACATTGTGTGCTCACCAAAAATACATTAGAGAAAGGATCGAGGCTCATGTTGGGATAGTTTTTCCATGGTGTAACTCTATATTATAGGTACTTGGTTATTATAATAGTGGTGGTAAGTTTATTGGCCCAAGCCATTCTGGGGGTAATCGACTATCTGTTAGGTGCAAGCCTATATGATGTGTTCCTATAGCTTCATGGGTAAAAGCCTATGGTTTCCTTAGATTAGAATCATCCATGCATAGGAGGGTTAATTAATTACTTATATGGAGGGCTTAGGCTTAGGCTTGTGCTTTAGCACAAGTATTATCATGAGGCATGGGGTATTTATTATACTTGGAGAATTTCTAATATATAGTGTTGATGCCATCATAAGATAAAATAATGCCATGAACAAGTGAGTATTAAAGATTGATAGAAATCAAGATTCATAATATAACTATTGGAATTCAATCTATTGAAACATTTCATAAACCATTCTCAGTCTAATCCTATAATCATAACCATGTAAACTAGACTAGCACTCATTATATGAAACACCATTAATTATTAAATAGAGTTCAAATTCATAGTATTCATCTATAAAAACTAAAAAAAATCTCATCCTAAAGCTACTAAAGGCCCAAAGGCTCAGAAGTGATCTTGGGCACTATAATGAAGAGCCTTAAGGGCATCTATACTAAACTATAACTAAGTGGCAATTATAACATTTAGAAAGAATCCTATAGATCTTTACTACTCCAACTTGCCTCTCCTCACTAACTAGATTAATCTTGGTTTTATAGTATTTCAGAGCATATTTAACACTAGGTTAGAGGGAGTATGGTAGGTGTTAAACTTGCATTTATTGTAATCATTTTGCTAGCTCTACTACCTTACTTCTAATGAGCCATGATTATTCCATGTGCCCACTTCCTGGTGATGCTTGAGTCAGAAAGGAGTTGGTTATCCACCTGCCAATTAGCACCACAAAATGATAAAATAAAAAGCATACCAAGTGATTTCCTTGCACCCAAGTTTATACTATGTTGGTGTGGATCCTATCCTTAAAGGGATTTGGAGCCCAACATTACCCCATGAAAAATTGATAGTCTGCCCTTAGACTAGTCCTTCAATGTTTTGGGAGCACATAACTCTGGTGCATTCTCCTTTAGCTCTATGTTGAAGTCCTTAAATCCATTAATGACAAGCTTGAGTTCTTCCATGGTGATATCAATCTCTATGGAGATGGTGCTGAGCATGAGCACGTTTATGTTATACAACTCCTTCCTAAAGGCCTCTAGCCTTTATTTCACCTTCATCACCCCTCTATCTAAGATGACTCCATGATCATAAGACTTTATTTTCAAAGTGTAGGTATTTATTCCAAGTCATGCTTCTAGGTCATTCTCTAGGTGCTCAAGGTATGGATTTGTGCCATAATTTATGCACACTTGGCCCTATTATCAGAGTCTAAATTTGTCATTAGTTCATCCTTCTCCTTCACTTTTTTGAGGTACACATCTATGATTGATGCCTGGTTGGAGAAGTTGCAAAATATGTCATCAACCACATCTACACCCTCTTAAAGCTATGTAAAGAGGTCCTCTACCTCTTTGAGATTTATAGATATCTCTTGTTTGATTTTAGCACAAGGGTCCTCCTCTTCTTGTGCTGGCCTAGACTTCAAATTCAAGAGAATCTACTCTACTAGCGTGCATACCTTTTCAACCACTAAAAATTTGAAAGTGTCAATGCCATCTAAGAGGTATATCTCAGCTTCCTCAACATGCTCTACTAGTTTTTGAAATTTGAGCTTCATGGCCTTTACCTATTCCTCTATTTCAAGCATGATATTTTTCCACTTTAATGCCCAAACATCATTGATGATGTTCTTCCATACTACTTTAGAGGCCAACTAAATGGGTGCATTAGCTGACTTTACTCAGTTGAGTGCATGGGGGTTTTTTATAAGGGAATTATGCCCTTCTTTTGGTTGATCTACACCTAGAATATACTTAGGTGGAACCTCAAAATGAGGGTCATCCATATAAATGTCAAACACAAAATATAGTTGTTGGTGCATCCTTGTTGTGGCCATTTTAGTCAGCATGTATTCTAAAATGTAATAATCCTCATCGGTCCACCCCTTCTACACCTTTTACCATAGGCTTGACTTGGCACCCTCTTATTCAGTGATGGTGAGATCCATCTGTTCTTCCTCTTTGGTGATAGAGATTATTCTAGTTCCCTCCTATGAGGTCTCTCCTCCTTGATCCTATAGGGGTTATTTGAACTCATCCCTTTCATTTACTAGGCACTCCATCTTCACCCCCTATGCCTAATAGGTTTCCTCTACACTCTTTTTTTTCTCTTTTAAAATACCAAAATTTCCTTCCTTGTCTCCAAGCACCCCTTTACTACTTGGGCACGCCTATTGTGTGAATTCTTCCATTATGTTGGTGGGGTCACTAGGCACTCGTATTGCTTTTACCTCATGGGTTCCATGCTTGTAACAACCCTATTTTTCTTCTCTCTCTTAGCCCTTTCCTCTTGTCCCTTATTTATCTCTACCTTCCTTTTCTTTATTATTATGGTTATCTTTTCCTTCTCAACCTTTATTTCTTCAGCCTCAACCTTATCAATCTCTACCTAGGCCATGCCAACTACCTTCATGGCCTCTCTTTTTTGATCTATATCTAGAGCCACCTCTATATGGTCTTTGTTAAGGCCCAGTTCCATCCATTAGAACCTCTTTTCCTCTTTAGTTTATGGAGGCCATGTAGCAGGTTCTGAGGGTGAGGCACTTAATGGATTTTCTACTTCCCCAAATATGGTAATAGTGTTGCCTTAGAGAGCCTAATCAATTTGTGCATCATTAGGCTCTTACCATATTCCTTCTTATTAGATGATGTATACTTTTATCCCTCCATCTTCTTCCTCTTCCTCTTCTTCATGTGCTTTCTTTTCTTCTACTTCCTCATACACCTCTTACACTTCCATCTCTGCTAAGGTTATCATGGGAATTACCACTAACCCCTTGGAATTATTTTTATTCTCCTTTGGCTTGGGGAAAGTAATCCTTGACATGAAGGCCATATGCTTCTTATTTGGTACAAAGGAGGTGGATTCATCATTGGAGGCAATTTTCAATCTAATGTGTTCCCACATCTCCTCAAGTATATCCCCCTTCTTCTTTTAAGGAGCCTTCTTCACTACTTATCTTTTATTCATCATAAATCTAGAGGGGGAGGTCATCATCATTTATAGGGAATGTGACCTTCTTCCTCAACTTCATCTCATAGTAAAGCATGTGGATGTGCCCAAGTATTACCTCCTTTTGTAGGGGATGGATGTCAGTGTGATCTATGTCATCATCCTTATCCTTGGTTGAATTCTCCCCTAGGCACACATATTGGTGCCAAAACCAACTTTGTTCCAAATCCATGGACTTTATCAGGATGTCTAACTATTATGCATTGGGGATTATTCAAAGTGCATCCTTGAAGTATTTATCTAAGAAGGTGTAGGGGAGATTTAGTTAGTCAAATTTATTACCATCTATGAGTACCAAGTGTATTATATAGAAGTGTTTCATTATGTCAAAGTTCTCCATGCCAAATAGATTATGAGGGAGCTCCTTAGGAATGTGGCATTCTTATTCGAATGCCTCAATGTACTAGGTTCACCACCCCATCATGTGAGTCTTATATTTCTAGGAAAAGACTAAGGGGTAGGTGAAGTCCTAATATTTTAATGCTAGGGAGTCCTTGTGCATTGGGAAGACCCAAAGGTTATCATTGTCACCATCTAATACTCTAACCTCCTCCATGATAATTAGGATCAAATTATACCCCCACTAGAAAGTCTCCCATTCTATATAAAATTCCATAATATTCTTGACCATTTCTTTCACTATGAACTTGGTGATGTTAAATTTAACCCCCTTGACCATGTGATAGGTGATGCATAGGTAGGCTTTGGTGATGTATGCCCATAAGTTTCTAGGGTAAAGTTTTGATCTTATGAGGCATGTCATTACCCTTATTTTAAGGTCCTTGATGTCCTTGATTGGGAATGCAAAACCTCCTTTGTAGTAACCTTGGAGCTTTTTAACCCTTTCCACTTCAGCATCATTTGCCATCATCTGGTGGATGTCTACATTGGAGTTTGGGAGCCTAGTAATTATGCCTATTAGGCACCTTGTTATCCACATGTTCCTCCTTGTGAAATAGATGTGGTTTCTATGGATGCATAAAAGGAGGAACTATATGATTTCCTCTAACTTTCTAAAACATGGTAACTCATAGAGTTGAGTTGCACTAGTGGCTATAAGTTTGTCTCAGATGGAGACATCAAACAATTCCATGCTTAATTATATTTTATCCCCTGTGTCCACCATCCAGTCTTGCACTAGGTCTTATGCATTATTTGAAGTATTATGGTTATATTCCTTGAGTTGGTAGGTGTGAACAAAGGATGTCCATCTTTCTCCTATCAAGACCTCCTTTAGGAACTGCATCTCCTAGTATGATATTTTTATGACCACCTCTAGATCAACCTTGACAACATTGACCCCTTATATTGACTATATTTTATTCTTCATTGGGGATGCTTCTTATATCACTTGTACCCTATTAACATGATTATATGACTATTATGGGTCAAAATTCATGTGTTTGTTCCCTATTCTAAACTAATTGGTGTTGAATCATGGTTTATTCACATTGTTAAAGCCTATAATTTTTGATGGTGAACCTCATAGTCACAAGAATTGTGACTGTGACCTCAGATCTTGAGTTTTAATTGCCATTACTGGTGGCCTCAACATCACTCCTATTTTTCACTACTAGTTCTTGTATACTCTATGCCTTACACTCCTTTTACTAGTCTTAAAGATAGCACAAATCATCCCTTTTATTCACTCATTCACTTTTGGCATCTATAGGTGCTTAATTTCTCACTGTAGTAGCATCTTCTTGCTTTGGCTTTAGTTCATTGGGTTGGATCTAGTCATCTACTCTAATTTCAAATTAGTTTTGAGTTTGTAACCTTAAGCAGTTGTTTTTGTACCATTTTATACCCTTAATTCAAATGCCAAATTAATTGTAGGTGTTTAATGGCATGGTGGCACTTAGAATTCTTGGGATTCATGAAAACCCATGAAATTCATGAAAATATATTACCATACATGCATTGAACCTAGATTTTTATGCCTCTATTATCACCTCAATTAATTCTCCTAATGATATTTTGGTGAAATGATGTGTAGTTCAAATGATCACTTCTCACCTCACTTTGGGTAGATGTTATCTTGACCTGATTATGTTTTTCCTATGATTTTGCTTACTTGGAATGACCTTCACCTTCCTTATGGAAACCTAGGTACAACACCTCATATATACATGATTCAGCCTCCATGGATTTCTTCTTCCTATTGTGCTTCTATTCTAAGCATGATTTCTTATTTAGGTTGATTTCCCTATGTTTTCTCCTTCTTTCCTTGGCCTTTCCTACCCCATATAAATACCTTACATTGGTCCTCTAGTGCATAAATCTTTAGGTGTCCTACAAGTGTATCATCTTGTGCACTTTTATTTCATCTGATGCATATGATTCTCTTATGCATCTTTCCTTATCACTTGGTATCCCTATTTTCAAAGTTTGGTAAGTTCCATACACATAAAGACTTATGTGTGTGGCCATAGGTTCTTAAGAAGCAACCTCGATTGACTCACCCAACTAGTATTATGCATGGAAGTGATAGAAAAATCCTCTTATGGGCCTCAAAGCACCTCATTTTTTGAATCTTGTGCATGAAGATCCAGTGCACCTCATGTCTGAATATAACAAACTTCATGTATGTATAACTTAGGTGTCTATCCTTAGGCACTTAGAGATCATCCATGATTGACTCATCCATCTTGAATTATGTGTGAAGGCATTAGATGATTTTTATCAGTAGGCCTCAAGGCACTACTTATTTGATCATTACTAGAACAACATAAAATAACTCAATTTATTATGGATTATTTGGCTTATGCCAAACTTTATTTTGGTTACATAAAATCACTAAATCATGATCAAGAAGCTGATGTTTAATGGTGCAAGCACCATCCTACTATCAATAAGGCTTTAATTGGTTATCATTAAAATACTCAGGGAACATCTCACCTAAAAATGTACATAGCTTTCATGCACCAGTCTCTATTATAGTGTGGATGACATATAGGTCCATCCACCTTATCTTCATCTTGCCTAGGTGCTTGAGGTACTTGGAGTCATAGAGAAAGAATAATTCTCCTTCAGTGAGTACTTTGTGCTTGATATACTTGTCATACTAGAGCTTCTAGCATGCCTTCTCTATTTGCTAGCTCTACTTTGCCTAGGTGTTCACCTCATCTAAGTGCTCCAATACCTCTAGACTTGTATTTAATGATTATTGGTCAACCAATCGACTAATTCATGTGATACACAATGATGGCACCAAGAAATCCATTGGCATAATTGATTTAGTGTCAAACACCAATTGAAATGGTGTATCCTTGTTTAGGCACTTGTAGGTTGTGTGATATGCCCATAATACTGTTGACACTTGATCATCCCAATATTTATGATCATAATCACATATATTCGTAAGACACATTTATACAATATTATTGAATGCCTTAGCTATACCATTTACTTGGTGATGGTAATGCATTATCTTATGGTCTGCCACCATGTATTATGTTAATAGGATCCACATAGTTTCATTGATGAAGTGTGTACCTCTACTGATAGTTAAGCTGAGTGGGCACTCATAGTGACTTATGGTTTTATCTCATATTAACCTTGAGGCTATGGTGGATGTGTAGTTTTTTTTTGGCATGGCCTTGACCCACTTGGTGAAATAGTTAGTGGATATTAGAATGTATCTCATGCTAGTATGCCTTGTTACAGGAGTAATTGGTCCAATAAAATCAATGGCCCATTTCTCAAATGGTACCTAGAAAAGAATGGGGATGAGAGGCATTTAATCCTAATGGTTGGGATTCCCTATGCACTAGCATATGTCACAAGCCTTGGCATATTATTTTGCATCCTAAAATAGATTTGGCCACCACAAGCCTAATTTAAATACCTTATGTACCATTGCATCTCTCATGTAATGGTCTTATGATATCCCCTTGTGCACCTCATGTAAAATGGGTCCCTTCTCATGTTATAAGACACATTAGTGTAAGACTTCATCTTAGCCTAGTTTGTATAGTTTCTCGCTAATGGGCTCAAAAGGGGTGATGCAAACTATGAGCTATTTCTTTTATTTGGTTGTCATTAGTTAGGGTGTAGATATAGATGTTATAAAAGCATATATCTCCATAAAATATTTAGGTGCATGCTAGATTATGTATATTTGTGCATTTGGCATATCATCCTCAATAGGTTTTGTTACATCACCAGAGTCGATACAGGATAAATGGTCTAGGCCCAAGTTCTATGTTCCAAGCTTCATGACAACTAAGAACTGAAATTATTAAAATAGAATTATCCATATAAAAATTTGACCATGGAGAATGGGATTATTCATGAGGTAATTAATAACCTTGTGGTCTATGAAAAAGATGAATGGGGTCACCAAAAAGTACTATCTAAATTTTTGTAGTTCATAGACCATGGCAAGTGCCTCATGCTTAGATATTATATAATTCTATTTTGGTTGTGTTAATTTTATACTTGTGAAGGAGATGGGATAATCCATCTTACCTTACTTGGGATACATCATAATGACACCAATTGTAGATCTAGAAGCAATAAAAAACATGAAATGGTGTTTTCCAGTTAGGGAATTATAAAATAGGTGCGCTAGCCAATTTAAACTTCAAAGTTTCAAAGGCATCCTCTTGTGCCTTGCCCCAATAGAATGGGTCATCTTGAAAAAGATTTCTTCTAACAATTCCATAGTATTTTCATAGCTCCTTATGAACTTTTAATAATATCCAAAGTGGCCAAGAAAGGCATGAATGTCTTTCTGTGTGGAAGGAGTCTAGAGCTAAATGATTATTATGATCTTCATAGGATCGATGAGTAGACCATATTTATAAATGATGTGCCTAAGCAAGGTTCCAAAGGGTGTCATAAATACAAACTTATTAAAGTTTAAGGATATCTAAAGTTGTCTACATATTTCAAACATTAGGCGTAGGTTATCACAATGGTCCTTCACAAGGCTTTACACCATCTAGTCATATAGATATACTTGGAAGAACTTGTTGATGAAGTCCTTAAACTTAGTGATCACCACTATAGAGAACATAGATAGTGTGTTATTGAGTCCAAAAGGCATCACATTATAATAAAAATATCCCCATTCAGTTATAAAGGTTGTTTTGGGCTTGTCCTCCTCCTCAATCTAGATTTTATGGTATCTAGAGAACCCATCAGTAAAGGTGTATATTTCAAAACCTACAATACCATCTAAGACTTTTTTGGTAATGTAGGTGGTGTTTATCATTCTATAATAAACACAAATGTGAATGTGCCCATCCTTCTTGATGATAATCACCATCAAGATTACCCACCTAGACTCCTACATAGGGTGGATGACCCCTATAGCTAGCATTGCGTCAATATCTATCTTAACCTTGGCATGTATGTTGGGATTCATATTATAGGGGTTCTTCTTGACTATTCTTTCACTATTAATCAACTTTATGCTTATCCTCCCAAGGGATGGGTGGGTGACCTTCATATCTTGATAATTCCTAAGGAACAAGTATTTGAATTACTTCAGGAGATCCATAATGTGTGTCATTTCTATGTTAGACCAATAGGCACCCACAGTAGCCATATTCAACTCTCCTTCTATGCTGATGTATACTTTTATGGTCTTTAGTGGTGTGTGTTAGGGCTCGTTCTTTTCTTAGTGTGAGTTTTTAACTTCCCAAGTTCCCTTAGTTGTCTTTATGAGAAGATGAGTCAGGTCTTCTTCATTGAGAGTGCTATCATCTATTTGGTGTACATAATTTCTCTTGCTTGTCAGAGTTTCTAGTAGTTATCCTTCCAAGTTTCATCATCTTATTTTTTTGAGTCATTGTTGAGCATTTGTTCCTAAAATAAAGTTGAGAGTGCTAATCCATTCTTCCTGAACATGTCTTTCAGGCACTCCTCAAGGATTGTGGTGTCCTTGAACACTACCCTCTAAATTATTTGCAGTGGCTTAATCAATCCCAAGTTTTGTGAGGAAAAAGAGGTGTGTAAAAAATTATCCTTAACTAAATCCTAATTGGTTATTTCATGATGTGTCTCATTGACCACATACCACTCTTGTGCCCATGTTTTTAGAGTTTATAGAAGGCATGCACCCATAAGTTTTTTGGGGTAATCACACCATAATCAATCCATATATCTTCACGTAAGTGCACATATATTATATTATTAGAGTCACCAGAGTATGCTGAGATATCTAAGTTATCATTACTTATCTCAAATCTAGTGAAAATTGTTGCTTTCACATCTTTCCATGTTGGCAAGTTCGGTTTTTGTGTTACCCAAAAATAAGCGATAGTGTTCCTTAATATATAAAATAATAAACCCATTATATCTATTTCATTGGGGACACATGATTTAATATATTAGACATACTTTTATAATTGGTTATTCCCTTCAAATTTTGGGAGCATCATAATTTTACCTTTGCTCAAGTGGCATACTCTCCTTCCTTCCTTCCTATCATAAGGGACCCTTCCTTTTTAGGTATGATCGATTCAAACCCAAATAGTCCTTACAAGTTTTTATGCCTTTTTACACACCAAGAAACACCTATGATGATTGGTTTCATAATCATTTTTGACCCATTAGTTTTAGGTAACATCTGTGGTGTCTAAGGTTGACTATCTATCATCCCAAAAGAGTACTCCTTGATCAATGGGGTTAAGACTCTTGATGCCTTGTGCCATGATATTAATATGTAGTTGATATCATCATAAATATCAATTCTCTTTAAATAAAGGGACCCTTGGTCACTTGAGAGGGGAATTAGTACCCTTTCCTTGCCATTCTCAAAGGTTATATATTGATTCTTGAAGTGTACATCAATAGTGTTTACATAGCACCAAGGTCTTCCAAAGAGCATTAAGTAATTATCATATTCAACCAAATTTATTACCTCAAATTTAGTATGGAACTCATCACCCATAATATTTATAATGGTGACCTTTAGAATTTTGATTGATTTCACTCGAGTCCTATTGGCCATAAAGAGTACATGGGGAGAAGGCCTCAAGGCTGGCCTACCCATCTTTTCCCATGCATTCTTAGTTAGGATATTGAACTTGATGCCTATGTTGATAAAGACCTCATAGATGGACCATCCATCAATGGTGGCATTCACTAGGAGTTCTTAGTTGTACTCTATATTTTGGGTATTCCTAACCTCTTGTACCCTTTCCATGTAAAGTGAAACCACTTCAACTAACTACTATCCTACATGTTTTAAAATCAAGTTATTTAATAAAGGTAACACCCCTTATATTTTTAGGAGGTGTAATGTCTCTATTAGTTCTTGTATTTCATCCTCCTAACCATCTTGCTTATTGTGAGAGGTGACATCATATGCCTTTAGGTCTCATACTAGTTGGATCTCTCCTTATAGGTTATGGATCATACTCATAACTTGCTACAATACATCTCTTTGGTGTGTAAGGTCTAGATAAGGCACAAATTTGGGATCAAGATAAATTATGCACTTAGTGTAACTTAGCTCCCCATATTCCAAGCATAACTTTGATACTAGCATAACTAGTAGTTGAGTGGTGAGTTTACTCTAAGTAGTTACCTTCACTTTGATTGGATCCATGTAGATTGGTTACACTTTTGGAGTTTGTTTTTATACTTTAGACTCATGATTTATTATCCATATACCTTTTATACATTGGGCCTACCTTGGGTCAATTTTTTATATGAGTTGGGGAATTTGTCAACTTTATGTGTTCTTTGACAATACCCACACATTGGGTGTGTAGGGTAGTCACACTAATAGTGCTTAGTTGAATACACTTGTAACATGATCATGGTAGGAACCATCTTACACAATGTTTACCACCTCAACTGTGTACACATCTTTGCATCCTATAGCCTACATTCTTCTAGACATAACCCTCATTTCCTTAGGCTCCCTGCCCTCTTTGTCATTCCTTGTCATGCACATCTCCCCATGTTCTTATGTATCTCATTGATTATGTGTAAATCAATTGTGGTATGAGTATAGGCATGATATAACTAACAATAGGTGGTTTTGTTGACCTAAATAGAACATTACAATAAAGGGCAATTATGAACATCATGCACCTCACAATAAACATCATAATTGAGAAGCAATGTGTGCACATTCCTTTGAGGGATTTTGTCCTTATTATGGCCTTTTATCTCATATTTGATGCACCATAACCCACTTTGAGAATCTTGTGATGAACTAGCAGTTATTTTTTGTAGTTGGGAGGCTATAGATGTAATATGTGCCTCCATAAAAGGCTTAATTCTTATGTTGGTGCTCTTAACTGCCTCAAATTTGAATGTGGCTTCAAGCACTTCCCAAGGGTTTATGAATGACTTAATGGATAATTCCCTTATTAATGGTAATATAAATCCCCTAATGAACCATTATACATGATGGGAGGGGTGAATATCATGAGGGATCTTGGAAATAAGGGTCTTGAATCTAACATCAAATAGGGACATGCTCTCTGATAGTCCCTAGTTAATCTCCTTAAGCATAGTGACACTCTGATGTTCAAACTTAGGTATGTTTAACTCTTTCAATAAGACTTCCTTCAAGATTTCATAATCAACCATATCCTGGTTAGGATCAAAATTTCCATACCAAGTATGGGCATGAACAAGCATAGTTGTCATGAACTAGGTTGCTTTGCACTGTGATTGGGTTATATCCCAAGCATGCCATTGTATTTCATATTAACACTCAAATTTTCACCCTTTTTAAGAGGTTTTTTTAGGCCATTTCCAACTTGAGTAGAACTATGGGAACAACCTTAGGCTATGGGTCACCTATGGTAGGGCTAGACCTCCTAAATAGGCCAACTTACTCTTTGATGCTCACCTAAAACTAATGCTTCATTGGGAAAAGGGTTAGAAAGGAAAAAGGGATCTTAATAAAGTTAACCAAGTGATGCACAAAATAAAAATGTGGAACTCCCATAAGTTTTAACCCAAACTAGATCTGTAGAGGATAATACTAGCTCACATAATCTCAAGATCAAGCTAATTGCATAAGTGTTTCATGGAAGAGGTTAAAGAAGCAATGAGTGGAAACAAAGAGTTCTAAGATTCATTGAAATATCACATTAATGATATAGATAACACTAATATAGACCTAAAAATAACATTGAAAAATCCCTAAAAAATGTTAGAAAGGACCATGGATGAGGAAGATTCTCCTTCACACAATGCCATAGTGTAAAACTCATCAAACATAGATTCAAGGTAAAATATAGGTAAATAAAGTCCTATATTGAAATACGAGGTAGTTATTAAAAATACTTGGAAGGGTTAAGCCTAATCAATATGAGCATACTTTAAAATATCTCAAAGAGTCCCCTAGTTCCTCTAAAATTTCCAAATCTGAGAGAACTAGTATTTGAAAATTTCAAATAAAAAACCCCTTAAAAAATACACTTTAAAAAATATTAAAGTGTTTTAAAAGCTTTGTGAGCACTATAAGATCTCTTTAGCCCCTCATTCCATTCATAACATCTATTCATTTTCTCATCCATTAACAACTTAATCGATTAGGGCATAACTTGGTATGTGGGCCAAATTTGGCCAACATTTTTGGCAACTTGTAGGGAAGCATGCCTGCTATGCTTGAGAACCCAAAATAATTTGCCTTGTCTAGTCCATTGGACATGGATTCTCATACCTATGTCATTGAGTTGGTCTAAAACTAGATACAAGGTTGACCCTTTCTAGATAATTCCTCTTGAAGTGATGAGGAAAAAAGAACAACAAAAGCAAAGGCAAGTGCATGCAAGAAGGAAAAATAACTAACCTACTGAACAAATGTGTAAAAAGACACTTGGAAAAAAGAATGAAAACTATTATAATATATACATGGCTATAGTTTACAAATACCCCCCTAATAGTTCAAATAGAAAACTATTAATACCATTCACTTGTAACAAACCAAGATGATAAATACCTTGCTTTGGAGGTACTAGAATTGGTGAACCAAATAGATTTATGTCCAATCATTTTGATGTGTTCTTTAATGAATAAAATTTAACAAACATGTCTCTAATGTAGACATATTGGTCCATGTCTTATAAGCTTGGTTCATGTTGGACTGTAGGGGCTCTTGCAACCTCCTCTTTTGATAGCTCAATTTTTTGATCTAAATTAAGCACATGTGATAGATTATTTAAACTAGTGTTTGGTTGACTATCTAGGCTTAGGTAGAAAATCTCTAAGTCATCCCAAAAGGCAACTTCCTCTTGGTAATCCAAGATAATGCCAACTTCAACACCATCTTTGTTTTTCTTACTTTGAAAGAGGCCATATCATAGTTAATCAATCCACCTAAGGCCCAACATGTCATCTTCTTATGACTCTAAATTTGACCATTCTTCTTCATTCTTGAAGACATTATTAATGACTTCAAAGGATAATTCATCTTTTTATTGGTTAGTTTATTAAACCTGATTGTAAAGTTCTTCTTCAAGATCTAGAGGAGGCATATGGTGGTTTATAACCTCTACCTGATCTATGAAGTCATGGTACAACTACTATCATACCTCATCTCTATCCTCCATTTTCTCTATTTATTCCTCATATTCATCTATATTCATACCAAATGGAAGCTCTTGGGACCAGTGAAAATATCCTTTATTCTTAGTTTTACTTTGGGTGCATACCCCTTCAATTATGAAGGCATCAATATTGCCTTCAGGATGTAGTTCATCAAAGCCATGCCAATAATTTTGATGAAAACTTGACTCTTCCCCTTTTGAATGAAGTGGATTGTCTATCATGATTTATTCATCATATACATTTGCATTGTCCTCTTCAAGCTCAAATTTGATTTCAAGCTTCTTCTCTATTCTTTGTAAAATAGGTTATTTCTCCAAGAGGGAGATGGTGGGAGGGTGAAGAATTTCATCTTGCTTACAGCTTAGGAAAGTGTCCTTCCAACTAGGGAATTTGAATGGCTTCCTTGATGGCTCTTAAAGAAAGGAGATAGAGTCTTAGAAATCTTGTACATAAATCTCATTTAAATGAGCTATGGTTTCTTGATTTAATTTTGGCACAACTAACTCCTCCTCTAAGACTACTTCGTAGACTACCTCAACCAACACCTCCTCTTTCTTCTTTATGCCTTTCTAAACTAATTTCCATGAGGGAAATGAGTAGGGAGCAGACACCTTTTCTTCATTTATAGGAGAGGGTGGTCTCAAAAGTGAGGACATGATATATCCAGGGTCATATGTATTAGAGAAGATCCATGATGGAAGAGTTTCATGCTCTTGAGTGGGAATGGAAATTGGGGTAGGAGAGGGCAAACTAATTGGCTATTAGAAAGGAGATGGCACATAAGATTGATTTAAATGAACCTACTGATCCTCATAAGACATCAACACACTATCTACATTTTAGATGATATTTTTCATCATTTTTATGTCCTCATTCTCATAACATGACCACCTTAACCCTCACAAGCTAGCCATCTATCCTTGACCAACTGAAGAACACTCCTTGCCTCTTGTAGATTATGAATAGGGATGTTTGGATAAAAATATAAACCACTACCAATCTCCTTTGTCAACTCAAAATAAATTGATAATACTTGATTGATTCCTGACAAGGATGTAACAAGATAAGCTTAGTCTTGACAAGGGAAATCAGGCTACTAATTTGAATTCAAAGGAGGTTGATCTTGGTCATTTTTAGGGTTAGGAGGGGAAAAAGTCCATGGTAAGCCTAATAGGCTATTTGAGGGCCACTTGGGGGGAATACATAAATATTATTTGCCTATAAGTGTGATGTTGAGGTAGAGAATAAGAATTTTGATAATAAAAAAGTGATGATACATACCAAATGATGGTGATTAGGCACCTGGGATACTTATACCAGTTGATTTTGATTTAGATTTACCATTGATGTTTGTAGAATCCCTCTAAAGGTTGATATATAGAAGAACAACACCAAAAAAATTCCTTCCACTACTTTGGACCTTAGTCTGACTGTGCATGCTAAAATTGTAAGCACTCAAATTTATACCCTTTGGAAGAGGGTTCTTTAAGCCCTTTCCAATTTGATCATAACTATGGGAACAAACCTAAGATATGGGTCACCTATGGCATGGATGAACCTCTGGAGTAGGTTGGATTCCTCTTTGATACTCACCTAAAACTAATTATAAACTAATGTTTTATAGGGAAAAAAGTTAGAAAGGGAAAAGGGATCCTAATGAAGTTAACCAAGTGATACACCAAATAAAAATGGGTAATTCCCATAAGCTTGAACCCACACTAGATATGTAGAGGATAATACTAATCTCAAGATCAAGAGGATTACATAAGTGTTTCATAGAAGAGGTTTAGGAAGCAATTAATGCAAATAAAGAGGAGTTATAAGACTCAATGAAATCTCATGTTAATGGTAGAAAGAAAGCTAATATGGACCTGAAAATAGCATTGAAAACTCCCTAAACAAGGTCAAAAAGGACCATGGATGAGGAAGATTCTCTTTCACACAATGCCATAGTGCAAAACTCACCAAACATAGATTCAAGGCAAAAGATAGGTAAAGAAACTCCTATATTGCATCAAGAGGTAGTTCTTGTAAATTATTGATAGGGTTGAGCCTAATTAATTGGATCATACTTTACAATATCTCAATGAGTCCCCCAATTCCTCTAAAATTTCCAAATCAGAGAGAACTAGTCTCTAAAAATTTCAAATCAGAGAACCCCTTACAAAATGAAAAGAATAGGATATATAGATGAGGGAAGAGAAAGAGAGAGAGAAAGGAGAGGGGCATGTTGTCCATGATCATTGAATAAGTACCACCTTTCAAGGGATGCCCCACCACCACTTTGTCCAATCAGGACAAGTCCATCATCAACAATTATCTTTCATTAGCTCTAGTTAGTTCTCAAGTTCATCTCATTAGCTAAGAAAAGTGAACTAGAGGATAAGAGTTTCTTTTATATGGTGAGTCCTGATCCTTTCAAGGATAAAATATATTTTAAGTTTTTTATAATTATTGAATGCTCCAACTACTTCTCTAGTCTCCCAAATCTACTCTGTAAATCTCGCCATACCTTCCACTTGGCTTCATTATGAGGACAAAGTCCTCATATCCTTAGGCCTGATGAAACCATGCTATGTATACTTTAAGTGGATGATCTAACTATCATATTTATGCCTTCTCATGATTTTTATGCAAACCTTGAACATTGATCCATTATAGGTTAAAAACCAATCTCATATTGGTTTTCTTATAGTCAATATCTCCACCTGGATGCATTTATATCATTGAAAAACTAACAGATTAATTTCATTTATATCAATTCCAAAAGGACCTATTTTACCTCTATGAACATTTAATGGCAAATATAGATCCTTTATACATCCAATTAGTTTAAATTAGAACCTATTCAAGCTTGGTACCTTTATGCATTAGCTTGCTCAAGTCCAAAACTACCCTATTAACCTTTGTAAAAATATTACAGGCTCAACCCTTTGCTTTTTGGTTATTGATTATCTGACTTAGCCTATTAAGCCCTTGATTCATCTCACTCCATTTATCCTAACTCTTGAGATCACACCATTTTTCACCTTCATGCTTATATATGGGGGCCTGCTGATTTATTGACCCCATCTCACTCATGTGTCATAGATCTTTGATGCATAATCAAATACCAACCATTAAATTTACTAAGACCCACTATTTTAAATCAAATGGATAATTCAAAAGGCTAAAATTTGACATCTGCATGCATGTATTTGACATTTTTGTAACTGATATTACTCTACTAGAAGATAAATTCCCTGGGTCATTTCCTTCAGACTTGTTATCTTTGGGCCTTTTGGCAAAGAAATGACTTTTTAAAAAATTTATATTAGACACTGTCTCAAAGAAATTACCCTTCAATAATTTTTCATTGGTCCCTTTCCCAAAATAAATACCCTTCAGGACTTTGTCTTGGGATAATTTTATAAAAGAAATGACCCTTTAGAACTTTTGTTTGGGTCACTTTCTTAAAGAAATGACCCTTTGGGAGTTTTGTTTTAGACACTTTGCTTGAAACATAACCCTTTGGGATTTTTTTTAGAGAACTTTTTTGAATAAATGACCCTTAGGGATTTTTTTGGACCAATTTACATGAAAGATACCCTTTAGAACTATTGTCTAGGACTTTCTTTGAAAAATGACCCTTTGGGAGTTTTGTTTCAAATAAAATGTCTAAAACAATTCCCAATACTTAACCAAAAAACCCAAAATAAATATCCAAAAGGAAGTTTTATCACTTAGTCAAATAAAAGATCCTAAATATTTGAACTTATCAAAATAAAGACTTGAAACAATTTTCTCGAGTAAGGACTTAACCGAAAAAGGGTTTTACACTTAGCTTTTCCAAGGCCTGTATATTATTTTGAAATCATGCTTGAAAAGTAACTTGATCCTTGAAGGGCTAAAAGAGCTAAAAATACCTAAATCTTGTACATACTTAGTTTATGACCTTGAACTACTTGGTTTCACCATGAAACCTACTTAAGAACCTTTTTCTTTGTTGTACAGACCTGTCCCTTAAAATTTGACAAAATACACTGTAAGCAATCTTAAAGTGTTTCAAAAGATTTATGATCACTGTAATATCTCTCTAGTCCACTCATTCCATCCAAAACATATTTTCATCTACTCATCCATTAGTAACCTGATCCATCTAGGCATAGCTTGGTATATGGGCCAAATTTGGCCAATAGTTCACACTTGAGCACATAATCTATGGTATTATCTATGCCTTGATACTTGGGCAGATGCATGGCCATATCATAATAAATTTAGGTTGGTAGAGAAACTGGTATCTAAGGTTCTTTTCTTCTTGGTATTTATCTTGGTGGTGGTCCTCTAATTCCTCTAGCCATTAGGCTAGGCACTGGTCTTATTGTTACCATTGGTACCATGGACGAAGATGGCATTATATTACCGACTAGTGACATTGGGCCACTTCCTCTAGGCTATTTCTTAGGTTACATAAATGGAATTGGTTAGACTAGAATGATTTCACTCACTTTTTGTTTGGTTGGTATAGCACCCCAAGGTCTAGACGTATCTTCACATAGTTCTTTGTAAGGAACAACTGGTTCGATCAAAAAATTATGGTTTAAGTCTAAAAAATAGTCAAATTTAAGGTTGATAATGGGGTTAGTTATCACTCTTATATCTTTTGATGAGGGATCTAGTGGATGATATTTTGTTGTAGGTTCAAAGGGGGTATGTTCATCCAACACATCTCTAATGGTAAAATTCTATAGGAACCCCAAGAATTCTTCACTTATCAAATGTCGAGATCATTATATGGTGTCAAGGTTTCCCTCCTCTTACCACTATTATAACTCAAAAGATCCTTCCCCATGCCCCCTTTTTTGCTAAGGTTTCTCTTTAACTTTTAGGTTATATATCTTCCATCAGCCAACACCTCTTCTTGTTATAAGCCCATCTCTTAAGCTCTCAGGTGTCAAATTGTTCATCCCATTCCATTACACTTCACCTACAAATCCATTTATTCCTTGTTGTACTGATCATACATGAGAGGAATTTATCCTTCCATTCTCATAGTTTCAAATTCATAATCCACCATTAACTTTTTAAGTTTGATGCCAAACCCTCTTACAAACATGCCTCTAGGTTCACACAATAATTAATATTCTACTTCTTTAGGGTAAGAGTATGTCTATACTATAAATTAAATCTGTAGTTGTTCAATGCCCATTTTTATCATTTTTTTATATCTCTAGTCCAAGTGTCATCTAAGTTATTAAGCCTTTCTAGGCTCTCTTTCATCCACTAGAGGTATTGTCTATAGCTTCAACTTCTGTGTGTCACATAAGTAGCCAACCAAAGGTACACCTACTCTAGTAGATTTTAAAATAAAACCTCATACATAGCATCATATAGATAGGTCTGAACCCACTTCCTCAATTTTTGTCCTCTACAGGTTAGATGCCTTAGTTCAAAGTTGTCTTCCACTTATTCTAGCTAGTGCTCGATGTTCTTGAGGGAGAGTGAGATCATAAATTTGGTGCACCATTTCAAAAAAAAAGTTAAACATAGGTCTCAAAAATAAAACCAAAATGTTAAGTCACTGACCTTGTCAGGTGCTTATCTAGCTATCCAAGATCTAAACTCATTATAACCTAGTGCAAACCTTGACTGGTCATGTGGTGCTCAACATTTGTCACTCAACTATGCTGGCATCACTTCACATAAGGCACAAGCCTTATGTTCTCACTTAAAAAACAATATAGAAAGGACTAGGGCCTATTTTGGGCTAATTGTACCATGGTATAACTCTATCTTCTAGGGACTTGGTTATTGCAATGGTAGTGGTAAGTTCATTGGCACAAGCCACTCTAGGGGCAATCGACTATTTTTTAGGCACATGCCTATATAGTGTAGTCCTTATCTTATCTTATCATCATCCAAGCATAAGAGGGTCAATGGAGTACTTAGATGGATGGATTAGGCTTAAGCTCATACTTTGGCACAAGTATCATCATGAGGTATGGGGTTTTTCCTATACTTGGAGCATTTATAATAAATAGTGCTGACATCATCATAAGATAAAGCAATGCCATGAATGGGTAGGGATGAAAGATTAATGGAACTTAATATTCATAATATAATTTTTAGCATTTAATGTATTGAAACATCATGTAAACCATTATTAGTCTAAACCTATAATCATAACCATGTAAACTAGACTAGCACTCATTATATGCAATACCATTCATTATTAAATAGATTTCAAATACATAATATTCATATATATAAACTGATCAACTACTCATCTTAAATATGCTAAAGGCCTATAGGCTCATAGGTGAGCTTGGGCACTATAATGAGGAGTTTCAAGGGCATTCATGCTAAACTATAGTTAAGTGGTGATTATAACATTTAGAAACAATCCTACAGAGCTTTGCTACTCCAAATTATCTCTCTTCACTAACTATATTAAGGTTAGATTTATAGTATTTTTAGGCATATTTAGCACTAGGTTAGAGGGAGCATGTTAGGTGATGAACTGGCACTTTTTGTAATAATTTTACCAGCTCCACTACCTTACTTCTAATGAGCCTTTATTATCTTATGTGAATACTTCTAAATGATGCTTAAGTCAAAAGGGAGTTAGTTATCTACCTAAAAATTGGTGACACAAAATGACAAAATAATAATCTTACCATGTGATTTCCTCATGCCGAAGTGTCTACTATGTTGGCATGAATCCTATACTTAGACAGATTTGGGGCCCAATAAAATTATTGATCATCCATGGCATCTAGTTGATCATCATGAGTATTATCAGTCTTAAAATTCATTATAAGTCCACCTATAAGGTAGATACTATGTACTATATAATTTCTAGTAGGAGTACATGAGGTCATGCATGCCATTTTTCATCTAATGGTAATAATAGATAGCTCATATTGGATGTTGAAAAATTAGATTAAGGTAAGACTTGGGATTAATATTTTTTAATTTTAGCCTTATTTATATGCTTATATTTTATCATGTTGACCCATTTACTTACATAATTTATATAAATTAGATACCCTATCTATGTAAAATAATATGAAAAGAGTAGCTTCATGCCTTGTGTTAACCAAAAATGTTCATTCATTATGGCCATAATTAAAATGTATGATTAGGGAATTATAAAAAATTAGGGCTAAAAATAAAACCCTAATACTAAAATATGAAACCCTCGAAGGATGAAACCCTAAGGGAAACATATGGTTTGATATGTGTATAGGTTCACCAATCTATTTTACCCTAATTTGGTTTTATAATCCTAATAAGATAGAAACCAGTATAATAATTCAGATATTAAGATATGACATTCATGTATATATTTGAATGTAAAATACTAAAATTAATTGAAATTATTTAACTAGTAGCATATGATAAATATAGTAAGTATAATAAATGGATGGGTATTTAAATTTTATGGTTGACTGTATGATCTTAATGTATTTCAGAAATGAAAATTAGATGAAATCAAACATTTGATTAGTATAGTTTAGTAACTATAATTTTTTTTACACAGGGATGGTTCTATTGTTCTAGGTCAATATTAACTGTCGATAGTGGCATATGTTGGTCAATATTGACTTATGTAGAAAAAAGGTTGAATGACCATACATTCACCTTTATTAATCTCTAAGTTCTCTACATGTATTATATTTAACCTTAATTATGCACACAAATCCATAAATAAAAGTCTTTTACTTTGAAAAATTAGGTATGTTTGTGAGGGATATAAACCTATAAAAATTAGGAGAGCATAATGTGTTAAGTTGATCTCAATCAACCATGTTTGATGATTGACTATTGCCTATGTATCTAATAATTTGAGGTGGGAAATTCAGTCATATGTATTTTTCCCACCTAGTGTGATTTTTAAATTATGATCATTTACTATATGTATGTAACTAATTATTTAGATTTGATACTTTAAAAATCTTACTTTGATTTGGATTTGGGATGTTTCAAATCTGTCTTATGATTGCTCCGAGTGATAGATTCAAAATTTGGAAAGAATATTAAAAAAAAATTCACTTTAGAATAGTGTATATATGTGTACTAAATGAGTTCTAAGTCCCCTAGTAAGTGATTCCTTTAATTTAATTATCTATGAGTCTAATTGGGTAATTTATCATGCCATTGACATACTAGGAAAATGGGTTGACTCTTAGGAAAGAGTTGATTTTAAAAAGTAATGGTTTCTAGGATATGGTTGTCTTCAACCAATTGGGTTAGTATCAACTTAAAATAATTACCAAGAATGATAGAAGTGAAGGTGGACTGAACTAAATCTATACAAATGTTTGTGCATGATATTTAGTAGGTTTGAAATAGAAAATGAGGTTCATGTAGGTATGTAAAAATAGAATGGAAGGGTATAAATCATAATATATCATGCATGCATGATATAATGCTGGATTAATACCATGTTTATATGCTCAATTCATGTATGCTAAATGTGTGTGAAGCTTATCATTGTTAAGTAATTATTACCAACTTTTAATAACTACACTTGAAAGCATACATGTTATTAATAATTTGGCCAATGTGGACCTATTATGTTATAAATATAAGTGTAGGGATAATGTTCCCTATGTGAGAAAGATACAATCAAAAAATAATATTATACCCCATGTGAGCCTAAGATATACACAGTGTAAAATTATGAATATAAAGTCTTTCCCTAGATGGATGCATTATATAAATCATGGAAACATGGGAAAGTGGTAAGAGAAATTATGAATTATATATACCATGTATCCATATAACACACTAAAAATTTAATTAAAATAATCATAACATGAGACATGTCACATGTATAATCTAGCATGAAGAAAAAAATAAAATATTGGAGTAATGCCAAACACATAAAAATCACAGTAAAGTCATATTTAACACATAAAAGATAGATAAGATAATCAAAGCATATCAAAGACATAGTAAGAAGATAAAAAATTAAAGGCACATCAATAAATTTAAAAGGAACACAAAAAATGTTAAAAACACATCAACCATGATACAAAAAATTCAACTATGTGATGAATCAAGAAGTAAACTCTTGAGACATAAATATATAAAGCATAAAAAACACTAAGCATGAAAATTAACCATGAACTTATCTAAAATATATTTTTGATACATAGATAAACAAATGTAATGAAAACACATAATGTGATTGAAGGCACCCCATGCACGTGAAAATACATCAATCATATGAACACACATGACAACACCATGCATATAAAGACATATATAATAGATAAATTATACTATATAACATATATCATAGACATAATAGATAACACATATCAGAGACAAATAAAATATTGAATGAAATCCAAATATGATATAACTAATCATTATAAAAGACCCTGAGGTGGGATAGGAGTTACCCTAGATTTCTCTCAAATTCCCCCCTAAGTGAACATGGGATGCAACCATAGCTTAATGTGAAGCCAAATCATGACCCTATAACCTACTAAAACAAAATACCTACAACTATATTGACAATCTCATTAGTAATATGTATATAAATAATAGTTGAAGTATATCTATAGGCATATAATTATGGATATATAGTGTGTATTATAACATAGTCATAATATACTAATACTTTAAATTCACCACTTATTAAGATAAAGGAAAAGTAATTTAAGAAGAAATATAATATTCATTACCATAAAAAAACATGAATACAATCAATTCAATTAACCAATTAGAAACATGTAAAAAGAATTAGAATAAATAACCAAAGTAAAAGGAGATCCTTACTCATTGAAAACTTCTATCAGAGTTCATTGCATCTTAGGGTTATTTCTAAAATAAATGAACCATCATCATCTATAATTTAGCTTGGTATTTTGGGATGAGAGAAAGTAATAAAAATACGGGGCAGGGGGGGGGGGGTGTGGGGGAGGGGGACAAGTAATATAAAATCATAAGGGGAGATAATTTGAGAATAATAGAAACATAGATGCAGAAATTTAAAATTGTTTAGGAAGACAACTTTGATTAAAATATTACAAAGAGAACATGAAAACCTATAAATGATAAACCATGATGTAATAAAACTAATGAAGCATAATAAAAAAATAAATCATGTGTGAAATAAAAAATCTAAAATCATGATGAAAGATGAAGCAAACAATTAATAATATAAGTAATATATGAGAGTCAAGAAAGAGGTAGTATTAGAAAGAAAATGAGAGAAAATAAGAACTCAAGTGAGTAACTTATCAAAGTATATATAAGATATTCATATAAACCAAGTACACAAGCATAAATTTTTGAATACAATAGATACAAATATAAACAAATATGTAAACAAAGAAAAAATAATCAAAAGCAAACATGGAAATAAAAAATAGTGTTTAATTGAAAATATAAATAGTTAGTTGGACAAAGATAGTTTATATAATGTGATCATAATCAATTGAGTATTAATAATCACCATAAAATATGAAAGTTGAAGCATGCATTGAATGAATGTTAAAATAGGGTCCTTAATTTTAATTTTAATAGGTAAAGAGTTTATTGAGGGGTGTACTCAAAAGAAATGAAATTTACATAAACCAAAGTAAAATTGATTATTCCATCCTTTACTCTCAAGTAACTAAGTTCTTACATAATTGAGATTATATGGTTCAATATAAATTGAGCCATTCAATTGTTTACATCTTAGGTTAATCTTTGTAAGAGAAAGAAGTTCTTTATTCAACCTATTTTTATTTTGAGGTGCAAGGACCCTTGTATTATGGACATATGAATATGGATAAAAACTTAATAAGGTTAAATAAATGTCTAAAATAACGATTAATTTAATTTATTCCATTTTTCATGTCAAATAAATAAAGAGACATAAGGTTTAGGATTATTTAATTATTGGGAATGATTAGAAGGTAGTCATTATAATTTGACAATGGAAAAAAGTGTTCAAAAATAATCAAAAGATACCCCCCAAAAATTGCAAATATTAGAGAAAGATATCCAAATCATGGTGTTTAAAGCATTCACTATCTAGAGCATCATGTCCAATCCAAAAAAATTAGTTATGAATTTTTTTTAAATAAATATGTTTTCATGATTAGGGCCTCCAAATTCTCAATCAATTTTCCACATCTTCATTTAGATTTTTGGGAAAATGGACCTTTTCTTCTTACCATAATTAGATAGCTAGATTTACAAAAAGTAAGGAAAATATTTTATGTTTTGGGGCCTCCATTATCCCAAGGAATAGTTGAGCTAACTTGATATTTTTCAAACCCTTCAACAATGTATAATATAAAAAATAACACTCTAATAATTGTGTTAATTCATTATCCAGGCAAATTGGTGTAGTGAAATGTGTTTCAAACATGAACTTATGTGCATTAATGAATTCTATAGTGACTACTTTACTTTTATAAATGATTGTAAATCTCAATAGATTCCTATGAATAGTAAATGATTTCTCTAACTTTAAATTAATTCATCTTGAGTGCCTTAAATTTATAATGGATGTATAAATACACTAGGGTATATTTCTAAAACAATTGAATTAAATTTGAGACCCTATTGGTGTGTAAACCAACATCAAAAAATTGAAAAAGTAAAAAGAGATGGATAATTATCATAAGGAAAAGTGTAAAAGGGGTTGAATGTTCCATATATAGATCATAAAAAATATGCCATATAAATTTATAGAGTGTAATTTCACACTCCATAAAAGGAGGGTGGAATGGAAAGTAATTCAAGGAGAGAGAATATGAAATTTGGAGGAGGTTGATGGAATCAATGTTGACCACTAGAAGTTAGCAAAATACACCAGTAATGCCTTATTTAAATCAACAATTGACAAGTACATAAATATCATATAAATATGAAATTTAATGACTAATAAAATCATAAAATAGACATTACATTATATCTATTTCAAGACAAAAAGAATAAAAATGTTGGGGAGTTACTGATGCAAAGCAATAGAAGGAGAAACATTCTTAAAGAAACATCCCATCCATCAATTTATTCATCATAAAGTGATTTAAAAAATGTAAAAAATAATGGTTCTATAAAATGTTGGGTCTTAGTGATGTAATTTAAACCATTTAATTTTATGAAAAATATAATATGTCAATGTCTATTATTCTAGGGCAGATTATAATGATCATATTTCAAATATAAATGTATAGTTTCTTCTCTATATAGCCAAAATTTTCATTTTTTTATTAAATACCACATTGTATCTTCATGTGCATTCAATATTATCAAAATTTGTTAGTGTTTAATCATTATTGTATATTAAAGTGACATTAACTTAAAAATAAGGGGTTATATTTATACATTAGTGACCAAAGGGAGGATGATCAATTGGATTAGGAATGAATGAAATATTTTAATAATTTCCATGAGATCAAGTAGTCTATGGAACCAAATTAGTAACATGAGTGTTTCATGATAACACAACCATTTGACACAAGTGATAACCTATTAATTTTATGAAATGTCTGTTCCTTTTTTAGTGTTGGATTTTCTACTATGGATATTGATAAAGAAGTTTTTTGTTTTGTCTAGGTTCATATCCTCAAAAAAATCAATTAGGTTGTCTACTTTTAGGTTTTGATCATACTTGATTTGAATGTCATTATAGGCTACACACTCTATTATATATTTCCATTATGTCTGCACCACCCCTTTCTATAAAATTGGCATGTTATCTTTTCCCATTCTTATTAGGTACTACCAACTTGTCAGTTTCACACTTCAGATGATGTAAGTTAGTCCTTAATTGATCCATCAATTTTTTTCCTTCCCATTTATTTTATCTCCTATGTAGGCCTTTTCATCATGGTCCCACATGGTATTAAATTATTTTATATTTTTTCTTCAGCCCAAGTTGTTTTATCTACATGGTCATCTTAATTTTCTCTCATATATTTTTGTATTTCCTCGTTAGTGTTTTGACACTTTGAATTTATCATATTTTAATAAAAATGGGTAGAATGACAAGGAAATAACAAAGGTATTTTTATAAAGTGTCTTTATTTTACATTATCAAATAATTGAAAATATTGTAAAAGAACCTTTAAAATTCCTCTCTTAATATTGAAGGAATTTTTAATAAGATTAAAAAAACCTAGGGTACCAAAATTTAAACACGTATTTCAATTACATAATAATCAATGTTAACTATGAGCACCTTAAGAAGGCTAAATGCTCTAACAAAACACACACTATCCAAAATATCTTGAAAAAGGTTGACTGCTAAGATAACAAATGTTACATCTATAAACGTATTGTATTTCATATTTAAATATCAAAATTTTCCTTAAAAATTTATAAAAGTATAAGTACACTGAAGTACCAATAATGATATGAAAAATTTCATATTTCTTCTACAAAATGATTGTTTCAAAAATGCAAAAATAAAGCATTATTTTAAACAATAAATAAAAATCTACCAAGATTAGGAAATGGTAAACCTCTCTTGACTATTAGTGTCCCTTATTTGTGCCTTAATAATATTATCTTGAATAATAAGGGTCCTAAACTAAAACTCCACTCTAATTGTGGAATTGGAATCTAAGTTGAACTCATTATTTACAAAAATTGACACTATTTACAATTTTACAATAGTAGAGTCTCCAATCACAACCACCTTAAACACATAATTAATTTTATGGCTATAATCTCCAAATGCACTTTCCATTTTGATTGATAAACCCCCCAACTCCACTAGAATTATATAAAATCAAAATCCCTAAATTATTTGCCAAAAGGTTATAGCAACTTTGGACCAAAAACCTCAAATTATTTTTAAAATGTCAACAATCTTAAAAAACCCCATTAAAGTATTTGCCAAAACCACAACTAAATCTCAATTTTTAAAAAATAAGTCTAGGTCCTTTATAAAAGTAAACCAATGAGCCTAAATTTTAAATTTAATCATAATTTAAGAATATCTATATGTAAAAGATTGGATTTGACTAAACAACTAGAAACTCTACTAAATTTGGAGCATTTTAAAAAAAATCCTAGGATGTTTTTAACAAGAAACAAAAGGACATGTGTAGATTTTCATGTAAAATTTAGCAACAAAGAGTGCAATGGCTCATTGGGAAATATTTAAAATTTTCATAGATATGTGTAATGATAATTGTACACAGTATTAGTGTTGCACAAGAACTACATTTACATGATGTTATTAAGGTCAATATCACAAACATACTTTCACAAGGTTATTTATGCATGTAATAGTGTTACACATGACTTGTATAGGGATATTATATGGTTGTTTCAAGCAGAAATTAGTGTGTATGAAGAATGTAGATACACATAATGTACGACTTTAAATTTGGATTAAAAAAAATCTAATTTAGTGGGTAAGACAATTGACTATCAAATAGGGGTTAAGAAGTATTCACAGCATGCCAAGTCCTAAAAAAGAGTTAGTTTTTGTTATAAGGGATTAAGTATACTATATATGGCATAAAATTACATTTATATTACATTTTTATTTTCCTATCCAAATTTTATGCAACTTTAAAAAAATGGCATGTGATTTCAAGTTTATATGTAAAATTTAAGGCCTCTAAAAGTTAGAGGAATTTTCATGGTTTCATAACTATTATTTTATGCAGGTGGTAGTTTTAAAACTACCATGATAGTTGTTAATGCCTAAAACTTTCATTTTTAGTGAACAATTTCCTATGGTAATATTTACATACATGGGACTAAAATTACAATCTGTGAAGTGACCTCTAGAATATTAGAAGCTAACTCTTAAAATAATTAGGGAGGAAAAGGGTAGGAAGAAAATGCAAATAAAATATCTAAGGAAATCCACCAGAATTCTCAATGTACATATTCCTAATATTGTATAAAATAGCTTGAACCTCTCAAACATTATAAATGATTTAAAAGAGCATATGCATGATTTAAAGTCTATAATGTAAACAAAATCCAACACTATATAAGCAGAGGATAGAAATAATAGATAGGAATTGATTCCACACAATTTGACATAGAACGTCACATCTTCTTAATTATTGGGTAGAGAACAAAATATAAAAGGCCCAAAGGCATAGTATAAACTAATTAATCCTTCCTATGAAGGGAACCTACTAAGGTCTTAAAATGAAAGATAATAACTTTTGCTACTTATATTCAAAATTAAAACTATTATAATGGATGCTCTCTGATAATATTCATTAAAATAATTTCTATTATCTAACTCCCAACCCCTTACAAAAGAAAGAGATCCCAAATATATAGGCACAGTGGCCTCATAAGGAAATAACACCTAGAACCTACACTTGTACTCATGATAAGGCCATTTCAATTGAAAAGGGGATCTTTAGATTATGAGTGAAGATGGTATTCAAATCCTAGATATGGCACAATTTTGATGCCTCATGATTCCCATGACGCTCAGAAGAAGCACTATGGTGATGCATGTATCCCTCTAAATTACCTCTAGAATTCTTATTAGAAATGGGCCCCGCTTCCCTTGGCAAATGGTATGACTCAAATTTATGATTGAAAATTGTTTGCCTTAGATAAACACCATGACACTATGTGGAAGGCTCACTTATTTCTAGTTATACCTACATAATAGGCCCTGCCTATTACTTTATCAGCTAATGACACACCTTAAAGCCTTGGAAAGATAACCCTTCACTCTTAAGGAGTGATATGACACCACATGGAAATTTGGTGATACTCTTGGGGAAGCTGAGAACTCTTTTACAAAGAATGAGCATGGGGGTGCCATGTGGCACTAGTGAAAGGAACTGAGACTTGGCCAAAAATAAAAAGGGGAACCCAGGAAAGAGGAGGCTGATATGAATCTACCCAACTCTCCAAGTAAATCCAAAATGGAAAGCTAACCTCCCAAAATCTTAAAAACGTGGATTTGATCCATAATTTATAGTGACTTATAAGGGAATCTACTTGTGGATGGAATAACCCAAAAAAATTGGTTTCTCAGAATAGTCAAATAAAAATTGAAAAAAGGTGAGGCCTAAAAAACATAAAATTTCTAAATATATACCTTCAAAGGCATCCACTCTTCCTCTATGGACTGAGTCTTCTTTTTTATAGCCTCAAAGGCTATATTTAAATCAATTATCTCCATGAAGGAGATGTTTTTCAAAATTTGCACAACTACCCACATATGGAATTTTAGCTGAGCAAGAGGTTATAAAATGGTCTCCATCTTAGATATGTTTGGTGCTTAACCTAGGGTTGGAAATATGGTTAGGTAATTATCCTTTTTGATTAGAAACTCTTTATCCTTATCCTCTGAGAGGACTATGTTATCTATGAAGAATGGGGAGGGGAGTCTTAACTAAACCAAGTATTTGATGTGTCCCTTCATGTCTTGCACCACTTACTCTAAGTAATTCAAAAATGCCTTGCATTTTGATGTGGCCTTATTATAGCTTAGGAATTCATTAACCTTGACCACCTCCTATAGTCTATTATCCTCCCATGTTTCCTAGATCATCTCATCCATCGTGCTACATAGCTTCTAGACTAGGAGCTATGAATCTTAGACCTTGGGGGATACAAAGGTGAGGACCTAATCCATAGATGTGTTCACTTGTGCACTAAATCATTATGATTTTTCAATGAACCCAAGTGTTAGATTCATGTTTGAGGCCACATTCTTTATCATATTTTAGTATGAGACATATAATTATTGGATCATTGGGAGAATGTCTATGGTCTAAGAACAAGTGGTAAGGTCATTTTTAGCTACTAGATCTATTAGTCCTTGGCTTGGGAATATTGTTGCATCTATTGTTACATCTATTGATACATGATCTTAAAGTCTAAGAGACTCTTATGGGTCTGTATGAGATCTATTTATTTTTCTTATAGCTTATTCTTTGTATTTACATTTTCCCTTTTTAGGCCATCAATTTTGGCCTTCATCTCTGCTACTTGGATTTACAACTGGACCCTTGGATTTGCATATTTTTAGGTCAGACCTCATCTTTATGATCTCCATGTATTTGGCCTTGGGCTCTGCATTTAGGTAGTCAATAGTGGCCTTAACTCTTGTGAGTTCTTGTTCCTTTTTCTCTAGTCGATGGCCTACTTTAAGATAGTCCATTGTGATAGACTTCTAGGTCTCTTCCATTAGCTTGAACCAATCATGTGGCTTGACCTAGATGAGGTTAAGGCTGATGGCATGGATTGAGTAATCTCTTAGGTGCATTTGTTCTTATGACTTGATTACTATCATCATCACGTAAACAATCATTAGAAATTACTATGTGAGGTCAAAGAATGACTGTATATGTGGTGTCATCGGGGCCTTGGCCACTTTTCCTATTTTTTTATCTACCCAATATTCTCAATATTTTATTACAATCTCCAACTACTAGTGGAATTGTTCCTATGATTGAATTAATTCCCCCATAAAGGGGGTTCCTTATGGCAATCCATAAGGAATGGTTACTTGCTGTTGAGAAGTAGTGGAAGTTTTTCCCTCAAAAATGAGTGGTTAAATGATCAATGTGAAAGGTGAGAAAGGTGAGAGTCCATGGAGAGGGGTTGTGGGATATTTTTTCATGATGGATGTGGTTATGGTAGATGAAGTCAGAGGAGTGAAAAATAACATAAGTGTGATGATTGTCTGAGCAGTGGAAAGTGTTGCAAGTGTAGTGGAATTGGTGGAAGGTGAAGATGAAGTGAAGAATGAAGAATAAGTGGAAAGGAAAGGGTGAGAAAAGAATACCTTATTTTTCTTAGGCTTAGGATGAGGGATGGAAGCTTACACCTTAGATCTACACTGAGATGACTCTGCCTTGAGTTGCCCTAGAGTGGCCTACCTTTGTTATTAGGGAGTTGGATATAGAGGAGGGGGATAGGATGTAGGCCTATGAAATATGAAAACTTCCTCCTCTTTTCCTAAGGGGGTACCCTCTTTTTCTTCTTTGGCCAAAACCTCTTCATCTACCCAAGCTTCTTCCTCATGGTGCTCATCTCAAAGGTTCTCAAATTGTTCATCAAAGTCTAGATATTCAAAATTTATCTATATCTAGTCAATTTAATACCTATACTTCCAATAGGCTTCCATATTTTCCTTTCTCCAACCCCTCTAGATGAGTTTCACTCTTAGACCCTTGGTCATGAGCTTTGCAAGATCAAAATCCTAAACTAATTTATAAAAACACTCCCATGGTTGGTGTGTGGAGGGAGAATAGGTCCACCATATCCTTTTCTAACATTATTCTTGTTCAAAGTTTCTTTCTTATTGTAAGTTTTTCCTCCACAGCCAAAGAGGAGCTCCCACAAAGCTTGGATATGGTGCGGACTAAATCCGGGTAACGTCAAACCCAAGACCTTCTTAACCTTAGTTTCTTTCTTCTAAATGTAATTAGTAAAAAATATAGAGAAACAGGTGGATATTGATTATTTAATATTATCAAATGCTATTCTCCCTTCAAAAATCCATTTGAAAGCTTGGTCTTTCTTCAACATCAATGCTATTGGCCTTACTAGCCCTATGAATTTTGATATGAATCAACTAATGAAGTTGATCTACCCTAGGAAAGATTGGACTCATTTCTTGTTAACCAAAAAGGTTAAGTCCTTGATGGCCTTCACTCTATCTAAATCAATAGATATGCCTTTTTTTGATACCATGTATCCTAGTAATGTGCCTTTTGAGATGTTAAAGAAACATTTTTTAGGGTTGAGGGATACCTTAAAATCTTGGCACTTTTGAAAAATCTTCTCCAAACAGTCAAAATGATATTTCTTCTTTGAGAACACTGTTAGATCATCCAAATAGATGAGGATGGTTTCATTAACTAGGCCTTAAAAATATATATCCATGGCCTATTGGAAAGTAGATCCTACATTAGAGAGGATGAAAGGCATTTTTTTGTATGTAAAGGTTCCCTACTTTTTAGTGAAAGTGGTCTTATGTTAATCCTCCTCATTAACCCATACCTAGTTATAACTTGAGAACCCATCCAATAGACAGAACCTTTAAATGACCATTATTGTTTAGAGGATCTATTCCATTGAATAAAGGGGGTAATGATCTTTCAGAGATGTTTTATTCAAGTCTTTGAAGTCTATGCATAACCTAATTTCTCCATTCTTATTTCTTACTGGAACCAAGTTGGATACCCAAGTAAAATGTTTAATTGGGTATATAATCCTTGATTTAATAAATTTACTTAGTTCCTAAGCCAAAATAAACTTAATTTTTAGGTTTACCAACCTTTGCTTTTAGCAGACTAGCTTGGATACTTCAATTAGATATATGGTGTGCTAGATCACCTCACGATCATACCCCTTCAGGTCTTCATAAGTCCAATCCATAACCCATTTGTAATTGTTACAAAAGGTTACCAATTTATATTTATATTTTTATAAAACTTCTTTCCCCACCTTAAATTTCATTCCATCTCCTACATCAAGCTCAGAGTAGTCACTTTAGTTTATGAAAAATTTACTTTTATCATTATATTTTAGAGATGATTTATTCAAGTCTCTAAAGTCTATGCATAGCCTAATTTATGCATTATTATTTATATTATAAATAGGTTGGATAGACAAGTTTAATGCTTGATTAGGTATATAATCCTTGAGTTAATCAATTTCCTCAGTTCTTGATCCATTAGAAACTCAATCTTTGGGTTTACCAGCCTTTAATTTTGGTAGATTGGCTTAGATCCTTTGATTAGATCTATGGTGTGTTGTATCACCTCATGGTCATACCCATTCGGGTCTTAATAGGTCTAGGGCATAACCCCTTCATAATTTTTATATAAGGATACTAATAAATCCTTATCTTTTTGGGAAACTTCTTTCCCCACCTTCAATTTTATTTCATTTCCTACATCAAGCTTAGACTAGTCACTTGGTTTGTGAAAAATTTCCTTTTATCATTCCTTACATCATCAAAATCAAAAATATTCTTTAGAGTGATTGGTACCTTTAGGATTTTATTTAACTTTAGTTGTATGATTTGATCTTCATAGGCTTCTTCAATCTTTGGCTACAACTGCTCTAAAACTAGCATGACTATCTAAGAAACATGAAAATTTGGACATCAATCTCAAATACCTACCAGTTCTAATAATTATCTAAGATAGAATGTATAATAATAAATCACACCACTTGTTCATTAATCAGCTAATTAATTACCAAATCAAACTGGGATTTGATTACTATCATTCTATCTGCCTCTACATTCATGGATTTAGGAATGATTTGAATATTAAATACTTCAAACACTTTAGTAAAATCCCATATTCATTGGTGGTAAGACCTCATGTTGACATTATTTGTATCTATGACTCCTCTTACTCACTTTACTACTAATTTAAAATCTTTAAACACCTTTAATTGCTTCACACTCATGCACTCAACAAGGCTGAGGCTATGTACTAGGGATTCATACTCAGATTCATTATTTATGTAGGAAAACTAGAAGTAGAAGGACCTAATGGTCTCTTTTATAGATGGAGACACTAATTGGTTATTATTTCTAGAGTTGGTTTTACATTTCATACCATTAAAATGCAAAGTCCAAAAACTAGACTCATTTTCAAGTTTCTTTCTCTAATTCTCCCTTTTCTTCATGACTTTGAGGATGGATTAATCTTCATCATGGATTATATAAATCCTAAGATCAGTGGCATAAAAGTTTTTGAATGGATCATTCTCTATGAATTAATTAATGAGGACCTCATCCTTTAGGATCTTGTTTTCTGCCACTTTTTCTTCCTCAAGTAATTCTATGCAATACATCTCTTTCTTGGAAAAAGAAGTGTGTGTTACTTCTAAATTCATCATAGTATCATCAGTTATGTGTTTTAAATGTATCAACTCAGACAACACCCTTAATTTTGAGCCATTTTTGGTCCTTAGGATTAAGTGATTATAATCCAAAGATAAGTATTCACCTATCTTAGCTATGAAATCTCTTGACAAACATAACCTAAAGACAAGTGGAATATCTATTACCATAACTTCTTGGGAGAATATAACACTAAGACAAAAATACAAAGTTAGGGGAAGATCATTGATAACGCATATGGTCTAAACTTTCTTCCCATCTAACTTCATCACCCCTTTATCTAAAGGTTCATATTGAATTTTTAGTGCATCCATAATCTGTTTGGTTATTACTATGACGCTGGCACCAAAATCAATCATAGAATTGTGCAATAGCTTTTCCTTTATAATGAGAGTTAAACAAAATGGGGTGGGTTTTTTTTTACTTAGCTCTAATTTATATTTGATGAACATGGATCCCACATGAGGTTGTGCATTGCTATTGGCTTCCTTTCCCTTGGTTTGTGTTGGTTCCATAGCTAAGTTAGCTCATGAAGGCTTTTCTTGGTCTTCTAATGCCTCTCATAGTAGAGATTTATACTTGAGGATAGATAATACATCCCAAAGAGAAACATTTATTGGGTCCTTCTTTAATTACTCCACCACATTAAATGACCCTTTAGGTCAAACTTTGGGGTCTTTTATCCTATTTTGTGATATTTCACCCTAATTTTGATATACCAGGGGCAATGGTTGGGGTCCTGAACTTTTCCTAAAAGTTACTTTAGGCCTTACAAAATCCTCTTGGGTATTGACCAATTTATTCTTTGATCAAGTATAGTAGTCCAATTAGACTTATGGGGTTTTCATCATAGGGATCTCACTTGCATAAATTACATCTTTGCCTTTTACCCAAGATAAAAATGCATGCTTTGAGGCTATCTCCTCTTCTTACTCTAAGGACATTCCTTTTATTTAAGCTACCAGGACAACATTTTCGATGCCTAGGGACTGGTATCCATAAGGAGTTAAATTAGGTGTATTCCCTTACCTTCATTATTTGGTAACCTTTTATTGTAGATTACATCTTGGGTAATTTTGGGGTGTATGTGCATCATTACATGGAAAGTACCAAGAATTTGAGTCATCTATAAATTTATTTTGGCTAGCAACCAATTCCCTTTGAAATTTTGGTGGGACCATTTACAGAGGATTAGGAACCAAGATGATTTGGTTTACAGGTCATGCTTGGTGATTCAGCCTCTACCCTCCCTGGTATGAGTTATGATGATATAGTGCTCTTATATTTTGTTAATTTTTGTAAGGGTAATTTGGGGGAATATCTTACTACCTTTTGAGGTTTATGATCTCATTTGATAAGTTCTGTAGGATGCTCTTCATGTCATTAATCTTTACAACTAGCGTGGATGAAGTGGATGTGCTCGTTTGAGTAGCTAGATATACATACATGGAAAGAGGTGGTTGAGAGGTGCTCAAAAATTCTTTTAGAGACATTTATAGTTCTAGAAACATGGGAATTAATGGTTGTGGGGGGAGTTTCCTGACATCTATCAATTTGTTTTTTGCTCTGACCACTAATTTGTATACATTCGATAGTGTTTGGCCTCCAAAGGATTGAATCATAACTGATATGTTTGAGTTGAATTCCTTAAGTTAAAAGATGATGGCCATACCCATGGGTGGTCAAGACACTACTAGGATTTTTTTCTAGGTATTATCAAACCTAGTATGATAGCCTCTTATGGGGTTATTTTAATAGTGATTAACCACTGAAGGAGAGATGATCAGTCTCCTTTCTCATTAAATCATAAAAAAGAATCTATTGCACAGTTAATCTTAGGTGGTGATGGATTTGGGAAGCAAGGAATAATACCAGTCAAGAGCTTTCCCTTTGAAATAGGTGGCTAGTATCCTTAAGGCTACATTTTAATCTATAACATAATACATAGTAAAAACATTAACATCCTAAAGGTGTTTCACTACACTCTTAAAATCCTCCCTTGTGAATTTTAAGAGTGCCTTCAAGGTGTTAGTATGAATAGGATCCCACGTAGTTAGGGTTAATAGAGAGATGAGTGGGCTACCACTATTTCATGCCACAAAGTTCCTTGGTGGTCCTTGGATATCCATCTACTATGGTTATTATGTTGTACTGGACCTTGTAGTTCTTTGGTGAGTTATAACTACCAAAGGTGGTAGTAGTAAGCTTGGATTCTACATTTTTAGTGACCTTGTGATGGGTCTTTTGCTCATAAACTCTAAATTCTATTCAGGCAGACATGTCCCACTGGGTGTGCCAAAAAAGGGAACTATTGACACTGAAAACTTTTCTTTTTGATGAACAGTTTCCTATGGGAATATTTACAGATGTGGGATTAAAATTATGATCTATTAAGAGACCTATAGGATTTTAAAAGCTGGATCTTCAAATAATTGGGGAGGAAAAGGGTAGGAAGAAAATGAAAATAAAATTGAAATAAAAATATCAAGGCAATGTGCCAAAATTTTCAATGTACCTATTCTTAATATTGCATAAAATATCTTGAACCTCTCAAACAATTTAAAGAGAATATGCATGATTTAAAGTTTGTAATGTAAATAAAATATAACACTATAGAAGTAGAGGATAGAAACAACATATAGAAATTGATTCCATATAATATGACATAAAACATTGCATCCTCTTCATTGTTGGGTGGAGAACAAAATATAAAAGGCCCAAAGGCATAGTATAAACTATTCAATCCTTCCTACGAGGGGTACCTACTAAGGTCTTGAAATGAAAGATAATAACTAATGCTACTTCTATTTGGAATTAAAACTTTTTAAATGGTTGCTTTGTGATAATAGTCATTAAAATAATTTCTATTATATAACTCATAGCCCTTATAAACAAAAGAGATCCCCAATATATAGGCACATTGACCTCACAAGGAACTAACAACTAGAACCTAACACTCATGCTCATGATGAGGTCATTGAAACTGAAAGGGGGAGTTATGGATCATGATTGTAGATGATATTCAAATATTAGATATGGCATAACTTTGATGCCTCATGATTCCCATGATTATCATAAGAAGCATTGTGGTGATGAGTGTCTCCATACGAACCTTTGGAATTCTTGTTGGAAATAGGGCCCACTTCGCTTGGCCAATGGTGTGACTCAAAGCTTTGACCAAAAAAACTCTACCTTAGATAAGCACTATGCTACCATGTGGAAGGATTGATTCTTTATAGTTATACCTATATAGTGGGCCCTAATTATTACTTCATCATCCAATGGAACACCTTAAATCCATTGCAAGAGAACCTTTTACTCTTGAGGAGTGTTACGATCCCACATGGTGAGATATCACTACTCCTGGGGAAGTCAATAACTCTTTTGAAAATAGTGAGCATGGGGGTGTCATATGGCACCAATAGAAGGAGCTGAGACTTGGGCAAAAATAAAAAGGGGAACCTATGAAAGAGGAGGCTTATACGAATCCACCCAACTTTCCAAGTACATCCATGATGGAAAGCTAACCACCCAAAATCTGTAAAACATGGATCTGATCAATAATAGTTATGTAATGAGTTTTTGTGGTTTTGAAACCACTATAGTAGCTTTGTAACCACTAGATCATATTTACAATGTCATGTGGTGGTTTTATAAACACCATAATGGTTTTTTCCTGTATAAAGTAGAACCTATGCCCTGGGATAATGCACATGATGTTTAACATAGAAAGAAGTGTTTGGGATTTAATTTTTGACTCTTTGGTTTCTTTTTATATCCTAAGGAATGGTTCCTAGGTATTAATGATCCCATGGGTGTTCAAAGTAAGGCCATTGATGAATTATCTAAGAATATTCACTTGGTGAATAGAAATTTATAGGAAAAATGTTTAGAGACAGAGAGTTGATAGTAGAAGAAGAATAATGAGTGAATGGGAGATGCCTAAATTGTAGAAAAGGCTATCACATAAAAATAATATTTGACATAAAGAATACATAGATGAGATGGTTGAGTTCAATACTCATTCTAGTTGAAGAGGTAATTCATACTTTGAAGAGTGATTGTAGATAACATTATAAGAGTAGGATGCTTTTGAGATTGGTGTCTTTGTAAGCCTAAGAAGACAAAATATTGTAAATTACAAAACATATTGGAGATGAATAAGCATGGATTTAATCTTTTGGTGTTTTCTCATCTTAAGTTTCTCTAGGGTAATTTATTATATATCTCACTTTCATGTTGTGTTTGATTTAATTCCTTGCATGTTTTCAATTTATAACAACCATTATAACATATAAAACACTTATGAGATCTAAATAATCAATAAACACAAGCTTATTACTTTTTCATTAAAGATTAAAAAAATCACATTCATTTTTGACTTTTGTACAAACACATTTAATTACAATAATTTATGGAGTATTAGTATGTTTAGGATGTGAAGGGTAGTTTAAAATACATGTAGAATGAAGGAACTACATGGGAAGGGTTGCATAAATAATTGTATTCAAAATATGATAATAAAAAGGGTAGAGTTACGTATTGTTATATAATTGTAGTGGTTTTTATATGGCATGGAAATTGGAAGCAACCCATTTTAAATTAAAATATTCATGTAGATGGGTTTGGAATGGAATATCTACCAAATTACGGATCGGATTGGTATTAGAGAAATTTTTCATTTTTCCTTAAAAGGTTTTTGTAACATGTTTCCACATTATGTTATATATTCTTCCATGTTTATTTATTGATAAGGAAGTGTAGGTTTAGGTTGGAAATTTAAATTGTGGAAAAAACTTTGAAGAGATAAAGGCTTCAAGAGCTTGAAGATACTAACTGGAAAATTCAAGAGAAAATTTTGAAATAAGAAACATGTGGCAGCATTTGAAAGATGAGAATCAAGAGTTGAAAGATAAATTGATGTGCCATGTATAATTTCTCATGGGTATCATTGAAGGGTAATTAATTAAGTTGAAAATAAAGGAAGATATGTTGGAAAATTTATAAAATTATGGTGAAGGATTCAAGGAGAGATAATATTTTTCCATGCAAAGAAGACCATCCTTTACCAAAGATGCACAAACCATGACTGAGGTATGGAAAAAAACTACTCAACCATATTCTCTTTTTCTCACATCAAGGTCTATATTCTTCCTTCAAAAAATTTAAGAAGCATATTAAGGGGATTTAGATATAAGTTTATAACTAAGATGGGTTATGATGGAAAATTCCTTGGAATAAATGGACAATGAATACCTAATACAATAAATGTTGAGGAAAGGTCTTAATATAAAAAATGGGATATGTTAGTGGCAAAAGAGGATTTGGATAATTCTCCAAAAATAGTTGAAGGTAGATAAGCTTCCAAATGAAAATAACCCAATACAATAGCTCTATAAAAATAACCAATGCAAGGTAATGGAATCATTTATTTTGTCAATTATAATGGAAAATTGGTTTCTCTAAATAATGGTTTGGTATCTTATCGAGAGGGGGGTAGAATTTTTCCACCTCAAAGGGCCAAATAATAGTATCTAATAAGAATATAACATCTCTAAGAGGAAGGATATAGCACATTGTCACTCCATGACCATGTGAGTGAATGAAGTCGAGAACTAAGAAGGGGACAACCATTCAATAATAGGAAAAACATCACATAAGATTTAAAATCATATTCAAATAGAGGTGAATATACAAAATAAGGAGGTAAAATGTTATCACTTCATCATGCCAACACAAATTTTAGTAAGAGAAGGTATGGATAAAATAAATATAATATTTTCTTCAAATGTAAAGAAAAGTGTCCATGTAGCACAAAACTATTGGTATAACTTTACATATTATTTTTTTAGAATGAATAACCATCATGTAGCCATGTTTTGGAAGAGGAAATACATCCAAAATTATCTTATGTACTTCAAAAATAAGGATGAAAGTTATAAATACCGCTTTAAAAATTAAAAAGTGAAGAAGGGAAAGAACAACATGTTATCTAATATAATGGAAAAGAAACATTAAACTCATTGTAAATTGAGTGGATGATGACATGAAAAATGTTAGGATATTCATCTGAAACTTCACCTAAATAAAATTAAGGGGCATTTTAAGAAGAAAGAGACCACTACAAGAAATATGGAAGTTATTCAAAAAATTACAAAAAAGAGGTAGAAAAAGAATAATCCCACCTTTCTAAGGAAGATTCCATGAAGAGGGATCACCCTTTAGTGGCTCACTCATAACCATTTTAAAGAGGTAAATGTGGTAAGATATCAATTCTTAGAAGGATAGTTGTAAAAAATATATTTTTATTTTCATCTAATTGAAGAGATATCTAAGGTGGAAACCACCAAGAGGGAGAATCCAATAGCATATTACTCATCACCATTACAAGTGGGTAAAGGTAAGCATTAATTATTAATTTCATTGATATAGTATTTACTGTTGTCAATTAGGAGTGTGACCTTGTGAGAAAGTGTGAAATTCCTCACTCCTATTAGAACATGGAATATCTCCAATGTGTGGGTGACTTAAGAAGGGAGAGAATATCTAGAGATTGTTGGTTCCCTTGGTGCTCTCACTAAAACTTACTTTCAAACCTACTACTTATTGATTTTGATAAGGAAAGGGTGCAAAAGATAATAAAAATGGATGAAACTGAATGAAAATTGAAATGGAAGGTGATGCACCAATTATATTTTGAAATATATTTTTTAAAATGACACTTATATGAAAGATAAAAATCTTACACACACATTCACTACACCCAAGTAAGATTTTTACATCAATATTTCATAATAAGGACCTTACAAACTCAATTTATGCAAATAAGGACTGAACTCACATATAATACATGAACTTAAGATTTATGTAGACACTAATAATTACCTGTATAACATCAAAAATATCTCATTAAGGCACAAAACCAAAATATAACCAAGGAAAACAAGTATTTCATGAATTTATATCAATGGCAAGCACATACACTTCACTAGAAAAGACCTAAAAAATAGAGGAATTTTTCTTCTCATTTCTCTCGAAAGGCGATTTTTTTTTTTTAATAATTTAGGCATAATAAAAATATAAAATATTCTTATTAAATTCTATAAAAATAATACATATAGAAAAGAATTTCTTGGAGACAAAGCATCCCCAAAGTAGGGGACCTCAAACTTGGTCAAATAGCTCCTCCAAAAGTGATACATAGAATTTTTAGCTTATAAAATATTTAAAATCCATAAATTTGCGTGTAAAATAATTTATATAATGTTTATGGGTCGTAGAATACTCATCATTATATTTGGTCAAGCTTAGAGCACTTGGAGAGTGCCTATATTCTTGCACCAACCCCTAATTTTAGCCTTCTTGTATCCCTTGATGAAAAAGTCTCTTCCATGGATTTAAGTGTTAAATTAATTGAAATTATTTTATTTTAAATCTTCTATAGGATTATTAATTATTCTAAAACACTTGTTAAGACTTGGTTACAAAACTCCTTAATCAAATTGACTTTGTCTTGCACATGTGCATTTGGAAGAGGAAGAGTCCTATTTGCACTTGTTGGATACCTTTTCCAAATAATCTTCTCATTAAATATCTTCATTTAATTCCTCATAACTTTAATATGTCGTTACATATCCTAATTAAACTTTTCAATTCATTGCAATAGGCTATATGCACCTATTTAGCCTTCAAACTCTTTAAAAGGCTCATTTTTCACCAAGGCATAGAAGGAAAAGGAGGAGTTTTCTTTAAAATTGCATCAATACAGTATATATGTTCCATGGAAATATTATAAAGTTCATACATAACATGATTCAAGTAAATTTTATGCATAAAACACTCAACAAGGCCTGGAACAACACCAAAAACATGCATTTTCCATGTATTCCTTGTAGCCCTATTTTCCTAAAAAGCTCCTTATCTTGGATAAAATAAAAGTTAAAATTAAAAAACAAGACTTTTTATAGGTACAAATTATCCTCCCACATCTCCATACAAAATTTCATGGCCAAACTCTAAGATTTGATATGCTTTCTAGCCCATTTAGCCTGCCAAATTAGGCCTAATTAACCCTTTTAGCCCTAGAAGAGAAATTTTGCATCTGGGATCTCATACAGGTATTAAAACTCAAAAAAGTTTTTTATTCACTTTTATAATTCCCTAAAAATTCTCCATGTCAATTTTTGTGGTCTAGAACCACCTAGAAGTACCAAAACCATGAAATGGCCTTTGGAAGGCTTGTCCTTTGAAGGCATTTTCTGACTAGCCCAAAAGAATGAAATGATTTTAGAACTTTTGGATGGATTTATATGAATTTATTAGTTTTATCAGGTAAAAAAAGTCTTAATATTCATTTTACATCAATTGCTATCTTTTCATGTGCTCAAAAACCCTTATTTTAGCTCAAAAGCTCAAAATGTACTATTTCTGCCCAAATTTGTACAAGTAAAGGTATAGTAAAAAATAATTTTAAGTACCCTATAAGAGTACCCTAAAACCTTTTGTATTTTTATTGAATAAAATATTCCATTTGGTGGGGTATCAACTCAAAACTTGAAAACTAGTCCAAAATAGGGTTTTAGGAGGGTTTTTTATAGTTTTCACCCTTAAAGATGATTCATAAAATTAGAACATCCAACCTAAGAAAAAATTACAAAAATTTGAGTTATAATAACCCATTAAACATCCCATATCTCCTTGAGGTACTATTATACACCTCCTTGATGGGGTGAGCATCCAAACATGGCCTCTCAAGTGGATTCCTTCATTATGTGCACCCTATCTTGCTTTTGAACCCAAAAGTGGCTTCTTTGTGACTTATTATACAAAAATACATCTTGAACACATATAATATATACCAATTATATTTTTTAAATTATATATAATGGTCATTAGACCTTGGAAGTGGAAATGACCCCTTGTTTGTCAAAAGGCCTAGTCTAGGCTAGTGGGGTTTGAGTGCAAATGGCCACCCACCAACACCTCTGAGTGCTTTATAATTATTCCTAAGCCTAATACATGTTATTACCATCTCAAAAAATATTATTTAAACATATAAAGTCATCACCAATTGTTTCCAAGGAACTCAACACTAGTTAATTTCTCATCATTCTTTGTCTCTATGCATGCCTGAAAGGGGCCTACTTCTAAGACAAAAAAATGGATATGTGCCCTATTTTACCATGAAAATAAAATACATGAGGTTTTTCCTTAGATAATTAGGAGACTATGTACCAAAATTCATGTCAACTTGATGACTCTATCTTTTTTAATGACCAAAATCCCCAAGGTAAACTTCTCAAGCATTGACTATGTGTAAAATTGGCATATGGATTGTATGTTGCTTGGTTAGAGATCTTCATTACCTTGTTCACATAATTATTATAATTATTTTGAGTTTTAATAATAATTTTTAATATTTATCAATCATATTAATCCTATAAACCTATATTAAACCTCCCATAATCATGGCTTTCTCGACATGGCTTACATTGAATGATCATATTATGTGTTTGACACTCAAAACCTAGCATACTTGAAGGTAATACTTTGTCTTATGTATTATAAACTATGAAATTTGTTTGATTTAAATCATGAATACTATTTATTATCACCATCACCTCCTAATAACCTTCATGGTCATCCACATTGGAGTGCTAACTTTAGCACTTCAAAGATGAGACAAATTCAATCTCTTGATTATCCCTATCACAGTTGTAGGTGAAATGTTAACTGAGCTTGATTATATGATTTCCTTGAGTATAATATTCTGATCCTTACTAAAAAACTCAATCCTTTCTCTCATTCCACTGATATGACCATCCATAATCAAAACACCTAACTATAAAACATAGGGTTAGCATCCAAATGAAGCTCCTTCTTCTCTTGATATGATTGTGTATGAGTGGCTGTAGGTTATTTTGTCTTATGCTTCTCAAGCTTACTCAAAACCCTAATTGAAAATTAATTAAACAAAATTCCTTAGGGTCTCTACTAAAAATTCTCATACCATTCATATATTCAAGGGTTCTATTAGCCTTACTTGACCTTGATAGGTCTCCATTTGACACTTTACCAACTTGGTTGTAGGTGCTCATGATATTCTTATGGATGTAGATCTATATTTTTCTATATTAGGCCTCATTATGGTTTTAAGATCTACCATATTCATGTGTTAGGGCCTTTGACATTATTCAACACTTGATACTCCATGTGGAAACCTACAGTCCCATCAACATGCCCTTGACTATTGACTATACTTTGCTTGTGGTTGTAGTTAGAGGTGATTGTTATAGATGGCTCTTTGTACAGGAAAAAATAGGGTATGAAGATTCTTAGAAATATTTTTAAGGAACAAATAACAAACTATCAAAACTATTCACTTACCTTTTGGTCACAATGACTTTCTTTAAGGTGTATAAGCCTTAAGAAACCTCTTTCATAGTTGATGACCCTCTTTTCCATTATATCCCTGACCTATAGGCCTCTAGGTTGGTATCTAGATCATGAATTCACTAGTCCTTATAAATATTACACACATACTCACATCTTGTCACACTAATGATCATGATAATCATATACAACTTTAAAGTTTCATCATATCACACATAGGCCCATACTTAGCCCTACCCTATTTTCTCCTCAAACACAAGTTGGCTATAGATGTTCCTCAAAGACCTGTAGATACTTTGTTTACCTTTGGCTATAGGTGAGTATTCTACTTGTAATGGAGATAGAGATCTCACTTTTAAATTATCACTATTCACTTTGAAATATATTTAAGTGTCCATTCAAATTTGAGACCCAACCTCTTAGGTGTACATAGTAGCCTAAACTCTTGTTTGATGACTGCATCCTTACTCTCTTAAACTGATTGTAGGTACACATTTCATCTTCTTAAGCCCAATTTTAAGCTTGATATGTCTATATCTTATCTCTATTTTTTATTTTGATCATATCCATACCCCATTACATTGTAGTGGTCTATTTAGTCTCTCTAAACCTTGACATGGCTTCTTGATGGAGTTAAGACTTTGTCCTACTGTATACTATCAATATATAGGCATGTAGGTGAACTTTCTCCATTAGGCCTATATGAGGGGGTGAAACCTCCTATTTTAAAATATGAGGGATTTATTTAGAAACATTGTACCTTAATTCTTTATAAGAGACTCATAGTCTCATCCAATACCACCTTTGTTACCTCTACCACACCCTCCTCCCACAGACCAAGCCTAAGCCAATTAGTTAGTTGAAGGTGTATATTATGCCTGTGATGGATATGAAGACTTGATAATCAGGGTGAAAGATTAATTCCATCCATATTATGATGCATTTAAGACCCTCATTACCCACATTTATTCATGTAACTCTTTATTCCTTCCTTGGAGTCTAACTATTAAGTATTTCCTTTAGTTTCCTTTCACTGTATGGAATGACACAGTCCATAAAGTATCACAAAGGGTATATTTCCCATTGAACCACTTTTAGGGATGACCTATAATTGAGCCTTGCTTGTCATTCATCATATTTTTCTCCCATTCAAATATATTTTCCTTTGAGAGGCCTTCTCCATAAATTATTTAGTACTCTACCACAATAAGCCATATGAATGGTTGTATATGTGTTTTGCCATCTTCAACAAGGGATAAGACCAAATGAACCTAACACTTTCATGATATCATAGCTTCCAAGGTTTCCATGGGCATATGGAGGTCTAGTATCATGGTTTAGGGATTTGGTGGGAATAGGGTGAATAGAGGATGATGAGAATGGAGTGATAAGGAGATGATGACAATAAAGCAAGGTAAAACATAGTAAACATGGCAGAGATGGTACTGAAACACAATAATATAGATAAGACAAGGTAATGGATGACAAAGTATCCTCCTAAGCCAAAATTTTATAATATGAATAACCTTAAATTATTCCCCTAATGTTCACAAAGTTTTATATTATGAACACAAAATACAACCTAAAAATGACACCTTGAAAACTCTAAATACCTTAATTTTCTCAAACAAACCTTAAACTTTTCAAAAGGGTGACTAATTAGTCATATAGTCATAGAGGGTGGTTTGCAATTTTTTAAGGCCATAAATAAAATGAGATGTTTGTGTACACCAATATTAAAATTGAAACCGTGACCATTACAAAACCATTATACATGATTTGAGCTATATTAGAGATCTTGAAGATGCCTTTGGCTATATACAGTCCCTGTTATACATTATGCATTTGAGAATGAAATAAAGTTGGAAAGTGACATACCCAAGCCATCCCATGGTGCATTTATAACCTCTTACATCTCTAACAAATGGATAATTCATGACTTTACTTTCAATCAGGTGTACAGAGTTCAAACACCATTGTACAAACTGTGGCTCTAATGATAAAGCATAATGGAATGCTTACAAGGTGTGAGACCTTATGTTTCCTATCATCAACCTAAGAAGGTATATAAATTTATCATAAAAAATTTAAATAATTCATGAAAAAAAATATATAATTCCATTTACCATTGGATCAAATTTTAACCTGGATGTAGGTGATGTTAGAGGACTTGTACGGATTAAGGTAAAACATGAAATTTTCTCCAAGCTATCAAGATAAGGCTATTTTATGTTAATAAAATGCATAATATTAGTAATTAAACTATAATTTTGGGATATTGATATAAAAATGAATAATTAAATCACCTTTAACTCATTAATCATTTGAAAATAAGCTCAATAAATGGATTTGTACCTTATTTAAGAAATATGCTCAATTAAAGCCCTCTTAAAGAGATAGACCCAGAATGGAAATTTATGAAACTTTAATTGAATATAATAGGTGTTTTATTACTTAAATAATTCATTTATAACCTCTTAATATGATACAAACTAATTAATAACCCATATTATTCTTCAAAACTGAACCAGGAGAGCATTCTCAAAGATAGTGGAAGAAGCAAGGTTTTATGCTATAAATTCCTCCTTGGAAGGATCAATAAAATAATAAATATATTATAATGATAATAATTACCCATAAAAATATTCTACAAAACCATTTATCTCCATTGTTTACTGATCTTGAGAAACATGCCTAAGAATAAACCCCTCTCAGATGTATAAGCTATAGTGACCTGCTGTCACTCTTAGTGATTGTTCATAAGTATGGGCACACCAATACATGAAATAATGAAAATAATTTAAATATTTATTATAACTCAAATAATTCACAAAATTTTAGATCCCAACTCTCTCTCCTCTTCTTGTACCGAGCATTTGAAAATTGTCCTTCTAGGCATACAAGAAAGATCAAAATTAGAGCAAAGTTGGATTTTGAATTTTTATCACCTATAAATTCCTCAAAAAAAATTATATTACCCTTTTAAGACCCAATTAATACTCCATGATAATTTTTTCATAAAATTCCTCTGAAAACCAAAGTGAATGTCTCAAAAAGGCCTATTTTTGCACTAAAAATGCTATTTTCACTAAGGAAATCTAAATGAAATTATGTAAAATGTTTTATTGACTATATACAATGTCTTATGAGGTGAAACAAGATAGAATAAATTTTTCTCCTGATCATATACTATCAAAACCTTCTCTAAATGGCACAAAATGGTCAAATTTTGCATGGAAATGAGGCATAGAGTTAGTCCAGAATGTGATCAACTTGATTATTCATTTTTAGAGATTAAATGACCTTAAAACATGATATTAAGCTCATAAATACACTCTAGGCTCTTCTTACCATTGAAAACAGATCAAAAAGGCCAAAAATGACTAGACAAGTACATGATAAATGAAGGGAAAGACATTAAATCACCTAAAAAACCTTAAGACATATTAACCATGAATTATTCAAGGACTTTTTAGGACCAAAAACTAATTCACAAGGCCAATTGGTAGGATATGCAAAGTTTTAGATGGTAGGGGTGATAATTTTGACCTGTGAGGTCAAAATTGTCAACATTTTTGCAAATTAACGAGGAAGCATGCCTACTATGCTTAAGAACCAAACCATATTCATTACATTTGGACTCAAAAAACAATGACAAATCTGATCCATGACTGAAAGTATGACTTTTGACTTGAAATAAGATAACTTCTTCTTCCAAAACAAGAAGGAAAACACACAAAATAGGAAAACTAATTAAACAAAACAAATGTGCAACAAAGCACTTATTTGGGATAAAACATAAATAAACTAATGTGCTTGAACAACACTTGGAGGAAAACAAACAAACTATGTACAAGGAACTTAGCTCTTCAGTAGCAATGTTTTAGATGTATCCCATTGACTAGGATTGGAAGCTCCTCACCATCCATCTTTGAAATTTGGAAGGCATTGTGGGATTTGCATCTAGAGATTATGTATGGGCCACTCCAAAGGGAATCAAAATTTTTGTGCCTTCCTAGTTTAGCTCTAACCTCATCCCACTTGAGGACTAAATCTCCTTCTTTAAAACTTCATGAAGAAGCTCCTTTGTCAAAATTTGTCTTCACTTGTGCTTGATGAATTTCCATGACTGATTTCTTATCTCTTCTAACTCTATAAGCTCAACATACCTGATCTCCATATACTCATTCTCCAACAAATCAAGTTGATGCATTAGTTCTAGAGCAGGAAACTCAAGAGAAATGGGTAACCTTGCTTCCTTACCATATAACAACTTGTATGGAGAGTTGGATATTGATCTTTTATAGGTGATCTTATCATCTCATAGAGCTGACTTCAACTTGAGATGCCATGACCTCTGATTGTCTTCAATATTCCTTCTTATGATCTTCAATAGATTCTTATTTGTAGACTCAACAAGGCCATTGCCTTGTGGATAATAGTTTGATGAAGTGTTAAGATAAATTCCATGCTTGACATCCCATTGGCTGATACTATTTCCACGAAATCCATTTCATTATAAAAAATAATAGTTGAAAGAACTCCAAATCTAGTAAGTAAACTTTCATAGAAATCTAGAACATTGGTTTCATTTGCTTCTTTCAATGCCACTGCTTCTATCCAGCATATGAAGTAATCTGTAGTGGTTAGAATCCATTTTTTTCCTAAAATTGAAGGAGGATTTATGATACCAATAAAGTCCAATCACCATTGGACAAAGGGTTAATCCATCGTAATTGGTTGGAGAGGTAAGGCTGCAAGTTTCACTTTTCCTACAAACATAGCACACTGTTTGCACTTCCTAACCCATGCATGGCAATAAAAAAATATATTAGGCCAATAGTACCCACATATAATGATCTTAAGGGCTATATTTCTTATATAAAAATGTCCTCCATTATATCCATCATGGAATTCTTCAAGTAATCTCTAAGTTTGGCTTGGCTCTATACACCTTAACAACATACCATTGAATATTTCTTGAACAAAACACCATCAACAAGAAAAAATAGAATTGATTGCTACCTAAAAAATCTTATTTTTAAAGCACTTAGCTAATAGGGATAAATACCATCTTGGAGATATCTTATCAAGTCATGAAACTAGATGGAAGGTAAGGTATGACCAGATGCAACCTTTTCATCATTTGACACCAAAATAACCTCATTAGTCTCTTACAAGTCTTGAACTATATGCTCACAAAGTCCTTTGCCTCTAATAATCTTTGTGACTTTAATTTCCACATCATACTCTATTACTTTGGTTATCTAACCAGCTCTTTTCTCATTTATATCTTTGTTCAAAAGGAACTCCTTGATGCTTGGATGGGAAACTATTAAGTGTATCTTATTGTTAGACAAAAAGTATCTAAACTTATTAAGAGACCTTATAACTAAAAGTACATGTTTTTTAATAAAATAATACCTTATTTCATACTCTTCCAAGCCTTGAATAAATAAGGCTATTGGCTGCTCCAAAGCCTCATGATTTTGTTGCATAAGAATGCCTGAAATGGTGTTCATGTTAGCATATGTATATAAAATTAAATCCTTTGTAAAATCTAGATTTATAAGTGTAGGAGCACTAGTTATGGAATTATTAATCTCATCAAAAAAATTTACTCCTTTGGATCAGTTGAAGCTCTAATTTATATTTAACATGGCTATAAGTGGCTTAGCTAAAATGGCAAAATCTATCTCCTTGTGAAATTGATTTTCCCTAACAAACTTTTCAAAGCCTTTTTGTGGTTAGGCAAGGAGAGTGCAAGAATTGAGTCTAATCTTTTATAATCTACTCTTAAACCATGCTTTCAAACTACATGTCCAAAGAGCTTACCTTCATGAATTGAGAAGACACACTTTTGGGGATTTAGAGATACCCCAAATTGCCTACACCTTTAGAACACTTGCTTGAGATGATCCATGTGATCACTTGCACACTTTGAAAACATTATTATATCATCTAGATAAATAAGTACAAACTTGTTAAGAAGGACTTGGAATGTCATATCCATGGCTCTCTGAAAGGTTGCTCTAGCATTGGATAAACTGAAGGGCATCTTTCTATATTGAAATGTTCCCCATTTGGTTGTGAAGGCTATTTTAAATTGGTCCTCTTCCTTAACCAAAATTTGATTGTAACCCCTATATCCATCCAACAAATAAAACCTCTTTAAACTTACAACCAGATGTAAAATTTATTCCATTGATGGCAAAGGATAGTGATCTTTAAGTGAAGCCTTGTTCAAATCATGAAAGTCAACACTTAATCTAATCTCACCATTCTTCTTCTATACCAAAACAAGATTTTCCACCCAACTTGAGTGCTTGATTTTAAATATAATAGCTAACTCTATGAGCTTATGAAGCGCAACTCTCATCAAAGGCTCAAGCTTAGGATTAATGGATCTTTGTCTTTGTCTCATTGGTTTAGTTTCATCCTCTAACTCAATAGCGTGTTGAGATAAACTTAGGTTAAATCCATTGATATCACTATATTTCCATGAAAATACATCAGAAAAACTTGTACATAAATCAATGAAAGCTTATTTTTGTGGAGTGTATACCTTACCCAACTTCAAATTATTACCAGATGCAATCTCTACATTGGCATAGTGCTATTTTTTTGTTGACAAGGATGAATTCTCTTTCCTTAACTCATCATCACCACTAAAAATTTTCTCAAGTATGACCAATCCCTTGGGCAACTTATTTGTTTTTTGTTTCATAATCTGATCATCATACTACTTCAAGTACTTTGATTGGTTTCTTGAAGAAAACTCAGTGTCTTCTTGTAAGAATCTCATAATTTGATTTTCATCTTTGAAAACTTGCCAATTATCATGATTATTTATAATTTAAGGCCTTACAACCACCTCTATGTGTGACTATTTTTTTAATTTTTTATATTAGGTGGGATACTAAATTGTGCCCCAATGGCAGCCAACCTATTTACATGTTTATTTTCACCTCTTAGTATTGCCTGAATGTTAAAAGCTTTAAAATCTTCAATTGAGTCCCATATTATATCCTTATAAGATTTAAGAAACAAATTTTTTCATACATTAAAACCTATTACTTGGTGAGCTATAATTTCACTATCACCAAAAACGTGTAAGGTGTTGACTTTCATCTTCCTAGCCCACTGCAAACCGTGAACTAGTGCCTCATACTCTGCAATATTGTTTGAACAACCAAACTAAAACTTAATAAAAGAGAAATAAGTTTGATTTTTTGGAGAAACCAACATAATTTCATCCCTGGTATCATGGTTATTTGTTGATCCATTAAAGTACAATTTCCATAAACCTTCACTAAACTCATCATCCTTAACCATGGCTGGGATTGGTGTATCATTCTCATGAAGGCAAAACACACCATGTCCTTATTTAATTAGATTATAAGAATAATGTTCATGAAAATTAAATTACTAATCATCAAGAAACAAATATGAAAATCCATCCAAAGGTTATTCTTTTTCTACTCCACTAGTTTCTGGTACCTCATCCAAGATGATACAGTTAGTGTTCACAACACTTGGCATATATGGCTCCAAATGGAAACATGCAATAGGTTCAAAATGTATTATTACCTTGGTTCCATACCTAGTTATATACATTAAATAAGTATAATAAGATGATAAATATCCCACAATATTTGATTAAAGTCCCTTGAAAGGCACATATAAAAGTAAGGAGGCAAGTCTACCACAACAACATCCTATTGAATAGTAACATTGGGACAAGCATGTAGCATCAATTTTAAATATTTGATGATGCATACCATATTCGTTGATGACCCATCCAATTTCAATACCCCCTTAGTATTTGTCTCATAAATAAGGCCAAGCTTGTCTATAATCGGTTTAGACATAATTGTGTTACTAGCTCCACTATCCACCATTTAGTTATGAACCAAAGTATCACCCACTATCAAATAAAGGTATAAAGGAGGAGTTTTATTTTAATTTACCTCATTTTTTTCCACCTTTACCATATTATTTAATTATTGTACTTGTTTCTTAGTTTTTTTATTTGAATTATTTAAGACAACACCTTCTTTCTCAACTGGTTTTGGAGACAATTTAAGAGCTGAAAGCTCTTAGATGAGCATATATTTTTGTCCTAGAATGGAAAGATAATAATACATGTTAATATTGATATTATACTTCTTCATCTAATCCACTATAATTAAATGAGACCCACCAACATTTGGTTTCACTTTCTAAAGCATTGGCTACTCATGAACTAGAGGTATTTGATGAACTTTACTAACCTCTATATTTTGATTTTTCTAAGTTTTAAGGGAAACAAGTTGTTCTTTTGTAATCTTAATAAAAATATTAGGAGTAACTGAAGAATTTGTCACATATTGAGCCTCATTAATGGATCTTATTTTATCTCTAGTTATAGCTGTAACTTGACCACTTGCATTGTTAGTTTCAACACCCTGAGTAAAAGTAACATGATCATCCATTTACCAATCACATTAATGGCATCAGGCTACCCTTAAACTTTTTGAGTCTCTCCTTGTGATGCCAAACTTGTATCTTGGTACTAACCTCCTTGAAAATAAAACTCTTCTTGTGTCATTTGTGGCATAGTGATGTTTTGTGATACCAAGTCTTGGTTTTGAGCATCATTGAGATTTGAGGGTTGGTAACCTAAGTCTTGCATCAAGCTATTTTGAGGTGGGATGGAAATAATGGCTTTTGAAGTGGAAGGAGTATTAAGATCAAGGTAAGCATATGAATTAGCTAGAGTTATGTTTCCTTGTGCTTGGTAAGGTGGTCTATTCTCTCTAAAACCTTGATAAGGAGGCCTTTGATCTTTGAAGGGCTAATAGGTGGTCTGATTTTGTTGTTGATAAGGCCTATTAGCCTAAAATTGTTACCTTGTGAGTTGTAATATTTCATTCCCAAAGGATTATAGGAAGCCTTTTAACTCTCTTTTCTCACTAGCTTGACTAGTAGGGCTAAAATTTAAGCTTGAGGGGATGGAATAAGAGATAAGGATGGAATTTGAGGAATTTGAGGGGATGGTATAGACTTCAATTCTAGGAATATAGGCATTATAGGTCTTGGAGAAAGCTTACCATCTTGTATCAAACTATTATCTACCCTTATTGTAGCCTCATAAGCATTTGGCAAAGTAATACCACCCATTAACTATATCATCACACTAATGTCAAAGTTAAGGGCTTTTAAATAATACAAGAATGCATATTTAGGGGATGGCCTAATCAACATAGGTATCTTGATCCATGTTTTTTAGAATTTGAGGTTAAAATTAGACATGAACTCATGAGGATATCTCTTTATGGTATTTAACTACTTAACCAAAGATAGGTGATCATATTTTCCCTCAAATTGACTGACTAAGGCTACACCCAATTGATCCTAAGTAGCAATAGAGTTTAGTAGGATATTTCTATACCACAACAATTCTTTTCCTTTAAAGGAAGTAGCAAGCAATCTAAGAGCTACATTCTCCTAAATAACATTATGTACTAAAAAAAGATTAACTACATCCTATATGTGCTCAATAGGGGTTGTTTTATTTTCTCTTGAAAATAATGGGATACTCTTAAGGGTAGACACTAGAATGTCATCAAACTAGGATAAATTTAGTGGGCTACCTCTATTGAATGGAACAAACACCTGGTTTTTTATATCCATTTAGATAGTGGGGATTGTAGTGCTTAAAAAAATAGGATAACTAGGAGACAAATGTTGATTTTGACGATATGGATTTGTACTACTAAACCTTGATCTCTTATATGATGTAGAAGACAACTCAATGAATTCAAAAGGAATACCTTTACTAGTTGACCTTATGGTAAACTTTGGCATAAAAGAATTGCTTGAATGATGTTATGAACCTTGAAACCTAAATAATATTTAACTTGTGATGAAGATGAATATTCTCCTCTACTATAAATTCTTCTCCTCAGCTCCAAAATTTAACTATGATAAGGAGTAAGAGTCCCACCGACTGTGCCAAAAATTATTGTCAATCAAGAGTGTGCCCATGTAAGAAAGTGTGTAATTACTCACTCCTATTGGAAAATGGAATATCTCAAAAGGGTCGGTGAATTAATAAGGGAGATAATATCTATATAGGGCTGGTTACCTTGGTTCTCTCACTAAAATTTACTTTCAAACCTACTACTTACTGATTTTGACAGGCAAAAGGGTGCAAAAGATAATGAAAATGGATGAAACTAAATGAAAATTGAAATAGAAGGTGATTCACCAATTATTTTATTAACTCAAATTATTTAAATGACACTTATATTAAAGATAAAAATCTTACACACACATTCACTACACCCAAGTAAATTTTTACATCAATATTTCACAATAAGGACCTTACAAACTCAACTTATGCAAAGAAGGATTAAACTCATATATAATAAATGAACTTAAGATTACTTTATAAAATTATAATTACCTAGATAACATCAAAAATATCTCATTAAGGTAAAAAAATATACTATAACCAAGGAAAACAAGTATTCCACTAAGTTGTATCAATGGCAATCACATACACTTCACTAGAAAAGACCTAAAAATAGAGGAATTTTGATTCTTATTTCTATTAAAAGGTGAATAAATTTTTTGGAAGCCTTTAGGAAAAATATAAATAACAAATATTCTTCTTAAATTATAGATAGAATAATACATATAGCAAAGAAATTCTTGGAGACAAAGCAGCCCCAAAGTAGGGGACCTCAAACTTGGTCAAATACCTCCTCTAAAAGTGATACATAGCATTTTTAGCTTCTCAAATATTGAACCTCCATAAAGTGGCATGGAAAATAATTTATATATTGTTTATATTTCTTATAATACTCATCATTATATTTGGTCAAGCTTAGAGCACTTGAAGAGTGTCTATATTCTTGCACCAACCCCTAGATTTTAGCCTTCTTGTCTCCCTTGATGAAAAAGTCTCTTCCATAGATGTAGGTCTTTAATTCCTTTAAATTATTTTATTTTAAATATTATATATGATTATGAATTATTATAAAACACTTTTCAATATTTTTTTACAAGACTCCTTAATCAAATTGACTTTGTCTTGCACATGTGCATTTGGAAGAGGAAGAGTCCTATTTACACTTGTTGGATACCTTTTCCAAAGCTTCCTTTAATTAAAAATATTAATTTAATTCCTAATAAATTTAATATAGTGTTACATATCATAATTAAACTTTTCAAATTAAAAATATTAATTTAATTCCTAATAAATTTAATATGGTGTTACATATCCTAATTAAACTTTTTAAGCATTGAAATAGGTTATATGCACCTATTTAGCCTTCAAACTCTTTAAAAGGCTCATTTTTCACCAAAGCATAGAAGGAAAAGGAGGAGTTTTTTTAAAATTTAAATCAATACAACATATATCTTCCATTTAAGTATTATAAATGGAATAAATGACCTTATTCAATGCAATTCTAGGTATAAAACACTCAGAAAGACTGGGAACAACACTAAAAACATGCATTTTCCATGTATTCCTTGTAGCCCTATTTTCCTCAAAAGTTCCTTATCTAAGATAAAATAGAAATGAAAATTCAAAAAAAATATTTTTTACTTTTAAAAATTATCCTCCCATAGATCCATACAAAATTTAGTGTCCAAACTCTAATATGTGATATGCTTTCTAGCCCATTTAGCCTGCCAAATTAGGCCAAATTAGCCCTTTTAGCCCTAGAAGAGAATTTTTTCATCTAAGATATCATACATGTATAAAACCTAAAAAAAGTTTTTGATTAATTTTTATCATTCCATCATAATTCTCCATGTCAATTTTTTTGGTCTAGAACCACCTTCAAGTACAAAAAGCATGAAATGGCCTTTGGAAGGCTTGTCCTTTGAAGGCATTTTCTGACTGGCCCAAAAGAATGAAATGGTTTGGGAAATTTTTGATGTATTTTTCATAATTTTTTATTTTTATCAGGTATAAAAATTCCTAATATTCCTTTTCCATCAATTTTCATATTTTCATGTGCTCAAGAACCCTTGTTTTAGCTCAAAAATCTCAAAATGTACTATTTTTGCCCAAATCCATACAAGTGAAGGTATAGTAAAAAATAATTTTAATGATACTCTAAGATTAAAATAAAAAATATGGTAGTTTTCATGAATCAAATATTCCATTTGGCTGGGTATCCAACTCAGAAATTGAAAACTGGTCCAAAATAGGGTTTTAGGAGGGTTTTTGATAGTTTTCACCCTTAAGGATGATTCATATAAATGGAACTTAAAACATGAGAAAAAAATACAAAAATTTGAGGTATAATACCCCCTTAAACATACCATAACTCCTTTATCTCCCATGATAAACCTCCTTTATGGGGTGAGCATCCAAACATGGTCTCTCAAGTGGATCCCTTCATTCTGTGCACCCTGTCTTGCTTTTGAACCCAAAAGTGGCTTCTTTGTGACTTATTATACAAAAAAAAAAATTAAAACATATAATATATACCAATTAACCTTTTTAAATTCTCTGTAATGGTCATTAGACCTTGAAAGTGGAAATGACCCCCTGTTTGGCAAAAGGCCTAGTCTAGTCTAGTGGGGTTTGAGTGCAAATGGCCACCCACCAACACCTCTGAGTTATTTATCATCATTAATGAGCCTAATAAATGTTATTAACTTCTAAACACATCTTATTTAAATATCAGAAGTCATCACCAATTTTTTCCAAGGCACCCAACACTCATTTTGGTCAATTTCTCATCATTCTTTGTCTTTGTGCATGCCTGAAAGTGGCCTACTTCTGAGATAAAATAGTGGATATTTTACCTATTTTCCCATGAAAAAAAATACATTATGGTTTTAATTATGTCATTATGACCCCCTATAACAAAATTCAAGTCAAATTTATGCTTCCAGCTCCCTTAATGACCACAATCCCCAAGGCAAACTTCTCAAGCATTGACTGTGTGCAAAATTGGCATATGGACTGTATGTTATTTGGTTAGAGATATTAATTACCTTGTTTACATCATTATTATAATTATTTTGAATTTTAATCATAATTTTTAATCTTCCTAAATAATATTTGTCCTTTAAACCTCTATTAAACCTCACATAAGCATGGCTTTCCTTAACATGGCTTACAATGAATGACCATATTTTGTGTTTGACACTCAAAACATATCATACTTGAAGGTAATAATTTGTATTATTTATTATAAACTATGAAATTTGTTTAATTTAAATAATTAATAACATTTTTTATCACCATCACCTCCTAAGAACCTTCATGGTCATCCACATTGGAGTGCTAACTTTAGCACTTCAAAGGTGAGACAAATTCAATCTCTTGATTATCCCTAACACAATTATAGGTGCAATATTAATTTAGATTGATTGTATGATTTCCTTGAGTAGCATATTTTTATCCTTACTAAAAAAATAAATCATTGCTCTCATTCCACTGATATGACCATCCACAATCAAAACACCTAACTATAGAACATAAGGTTAACATCCAAACCAAGCTCCTTCTCTCTTGATATGACTGTGTATGATTGGTTGTAGGTTACTTTGTCTTATGCTTCTCAAGCTTACTCAAAACCCTAATTTAAAATCAATTAAAAAAACTTCCTTAGGTTCTCTACTAAAAATTCTCATACCATTCATGTATTCAAGGGTTCCATTATCCTTACTTGACCTTGATAGGTCTCTATTTTACACTTTACCTACTTGGTTGTAGGTGTTCATGATAATCTTGTGGTTGTAGGTCTATACTTTTTTTTTATTAGGCATCCTTATGGTTTTAATGTCTCCCATATTCATGTGATAGGTCCTTTGACATTATTAAACACTTTATAATCCATGTGGAAACCTACAATCCCATCAACATGCCCTTGACTATTGACTATACTTTACTTGTGGTTGTAGTTAGAGGTGTTTTTTGTAGATGGCTCCTTATACAAGAAAAAATAGGGTATGAATATGCTTATAAATATTTTGAAGTAACACATAATAAATTATCAAAACTATTCACTTACCTTTTGGTCACAATGACTTTCTTTAAGGTGTATGAACCCTAAGAAACCTCTTTCACAATTGATGACCCTATTTTCCATTATAGCGCTGACCTATAGACCTATAGGTTGGTTTCCTGATCATGAAGTCACTATTCCTTTTGAATATTACACACAGGCTCACCTCTTATCCCAACAACAATCATGATAATCATATAGAACTTTGAAATTTCCTCATATCACACATAGGCCGATACTCATCCATGTCCTATTTTCTCCTCAAACACAGGTTGGGTATAGATGTTCCTCAAAGGCCTATAGATACTTTGTTTCCCTCTGGCTCTAGGTGAGTATTCTACTTGTGATGGAGATGGGGATCTCACTTTTAAAGTTTGACTATTCACTTTAAAATAGATTTCACCATCTATTCAAATTTGAGACCCAACCTCTTAGGTGCACATAGTGGCCTAAACTCTTGTTTGATGACTGCATCCCTATTCTCTTAAACTGACTATAGGTACACATTTCATCTTCCTAAGCCCAATTTGAAGCTTGATATGTCTATATATTATCTTTCTTTTTGATTTTGATCATCTCCATACCCCATTGCATTGTAGTGGTCTATTTAGTCTTTCTAAACCTTGACAAGTCTTCTTGATGGAGTTAAGACTTTGTCCTACTATATACTATCAATATACATGTCTGTAGGTGAACTTTCTCCATTAGTCCTATATGAGGGGGTGAAGCCTCATATTTTTAGATATTAGGGATTTATTTAAAAACATTGTACCTTGATTATTTATAAGAGACTCATAGTCTTATCCAATACCTCCTTTATTACCTCTGCTACATCCTCCTCCCATAGACCAATCCTAAGCCAATTAGTTGGTTTTAGGTGTCTATTATGCCTATGATGGATAAATTGATAAGCATGGGGGAAAAAGATTAATTCCATCCATCTTAAGATGCATTTAAGACCCTCTACCCACTTTTTTTCATGGAACTCTTGATTCCTCCCTTGGAGTCTAACTATTAAGGATTTCCTTTAGTTTCCTTTCACTATACGGACTAACACAGTCCATAAAGTATCACTAAGGGTAAATTTCCCTTTGAACCACTTATAGGGATGACCTAGATTGAGCCTTGTTTGGAATTCATCATAGTTTTCTCCCATTCACCTGTATTTTCCTTTGAGAGGCCTTCTCCATCAATTTCTTTATTACTCTACTACAGTAAGCCATATGAATGATTGCATATGTGTTTTACCATCTTCAACAAGGGATACAATCAAATGAACCTAACACTTTAATGATCTCAAAGCTTCCAAGGTGGCCATGGGCATATGGAGGTATAGTAGCATGGTTTAGGGCTTTGGAGGGAAGAGGGTGAATGTAGGATGATGAGAATGGAGTGATAAGGAGATGATGAAAAGAAAATAGGGTAACACATAGTAAACATGGTAGAGATGGTAGTAAAAAACAATAACATGGATAAGATAAGGAAATAGATGGAAAAGTCTCCTCCTAATCTAAACTTTTATACTTTGAATAATCTTACATCATTCCCCTAATGTTCATGAAGTTTTAGATTATGAACACATCAAATACAACCTAAAAATGACACCTTGAAAACTCTAAATACCTTGATTTTCTCAAACAAACCTTAAACTTTGCAAAAAGGTGACTAAGTGGTCATATAGTCACAAAGGGTGGTTTGTAAGTTTGTAAGACCATCAAGAAAGTGAGAAGGTTGTACAGACCAATTTTTCACTTGAAACCCTGACCATTAAAAAACCATTTGAGCTATATTGGAGATCCTGAAGATGCCTTTGGAGCTCTATATACAGTCCCTGTTATACATTATGCATTTGAGAATGAAAGCAAGCTGGAAAGTGACCTACCTAAGCCATCCCATGGTGTGTTTAAAACCTCTTACATCTCTACCAATTAGAGAATTCATGAACTCAATTTCAACTAGGTGTATAGAGTTCAAACACTATTGTACAAATTGTGGCTCTGATGATAAAGCATAATGGAATGCTTACAAGGTGTGAGGCCTTATGTTTCCTATCATCAACCTGAGAAGGTATAAACATTTCTCATAAAAATGTCAAAAATTAATGAGAAGAAAAGATAATTCCATTTTCAATTGGATAAAATTTGAATCTAGATGTAGGTGATGTTAGAGGACATGTACGGATTGAGGTAAAGCATGAAATTTGCTCCAAGCTACCAAGATAAGGCTATTTGATGGCAATACAATGCATAAGAGTAGGACTTATACTATAATCTTGGGATAATAATTTAAAAATTAATAATTAAATCACCTTTAACTCATGAATCATTTTAAAATAATCTCAATAAATGGGTTTGTACCTTGTTTAAGAAACATACTCAATTAAAGCCATCTCAAAGAAATAGACCTAAAATGGAAATTTTTGAAAATTTAATTGAATGGAAAAAGTGTGTTATTACTTAAATAATTAATTTATAACCTATTAATATGACATAAACTGATTAACAACCCATATTCTTATTTAAAATTGAACCAAGAGAGCATTCTCAAAGATAGTGGAAGAAGCAAGGTTTTATGCTATAAATGCCTCCCTGGAGGGAGTCATAAAATTATAAAAAGATTAAAAGGAGAATAATTACTAATAAAAATATGCCCAAAAACTATTTCTCTCCATTGTTTACTGATCTTGATAAATAGGCCTAAGAATAGACCCCTCTCAGATGCATAAGCTATAGTGACCTTCTATCACTCTTAGCGATTATTCATAAATATGGGGGTAAAAATTAATGAAAAAATGCCACTAATTTAAATATTAATCAAACCCAAAATTATTGACAAATTTTTAGATCCAAAATCTCTCTCCTCTTCTCGTACTGAGCATTTGAAAACTACCCTTCTAGGCATGCAAGAAAGGTCAAAATTGGAGCAAAGTTGGATTTTGAAAAATTTTCACCTATAACTTCCTAAAAACCACATATATGACCCTATAAATACCCAATGAATCCTTAATTATACTTTTTTCATAAAACAAATTGAAAACCAAAGTGAATGCCTCAAAAAGGCCTATTTTTGCACCAAATATGCTATTTTCACCAAGGAAATCTGAATGAAATTATATATAATATTTTATTCAGTCTATAACATATTTGATGAGGTGAGCAAAGATGGAATAAATTTTCCTCCTAATCATATACTATCAAAACCATCTCTGAATGGCACAAAATGGTCAAATTTTGCATGAAAATGAGGCATAGAGTTAGTCTAGAATGTGATCAACCTTATTATTCATTTTTTTATAGATTAAATGACCTAGAAAAATGATATTAATCTCATAAATACACTCTAGGATCTTATTACCACTGAAAATGGATCAAAATGTGCAAAAATGACTAGACGAGTACATGACAAATGAAGGGAAAGACCTTTAATCACCTAAACAACCTTAAGACCTATTAACCATGAATTATTAAAGGACTTTGTAGGACCAAAAACTAACTCACAAGGCAAACTAGTAGGATATGCAAAGTTTTAGATGGTAGGGGTGACAATTTGACCTATGAGGTCAAAATTGTCAACATTTACATAGCTAAGGTGTTGATTAACATGCTCATGTAATAATTTTAAAGTTACCTTTTGGTTTCCATTGTTTAAATAAGCATGTAGGGAACCAATCTCATTTGTATCAATAAGTATACAATCACTTTGATAACCACCTGTGTGACTAAAATATTGCATAAAAGAGGTTATATCATTTTAAACATTGTTAGGTTCATGTTTATTTTTAAGTTGGCATGTTTTTGTTACCATGTTCTTGTATAATTTGACAATATGGGTAGAAGAGGTACTCTATTTTGAGATAAATATCCAATCACATGTTGAATGCCAAGGTATTTTAAAGGTAAGATAATGTTGGTTTTGTTTTCTTCTCCATATCAATTTAGAATTACATCATGTATTTTTTTTAATCAATGATGTATCATGCATTTAATAACTCACATGATTTTAGCATGGATTTATAGGTTGGTTTTCAAAAATAAAAACTATTATAGCACATGAATATTGGTTTTGGTATGCACATGATAACTTTAAACAAAAATAAAAAGTTTGTATCATGATTTTAAATTGTTGTATGTACATAAAATAAGGTTATAACAAGTTATAAAAATATGTTTTGGTATGAAAATAGTTGGTATGACATATTTTTTGGCATATTGTAGCATGCTCATGATCCTTATGAATTTTTCATGAAGGGAGAAGAAGTGGCATTGCATCAAGTCATTGGTACATAGTGAGAAGTGAATCCACTATGAGTAGCACTCCATAAAATGATTGTTGGTTGAAATGGGTGTATGTTTTAGCATCCATGTTCCTTTATTTAATATGTTTAGTTCAATTTATGTTTCATTGATTTGGATGAAAAATTTTAGTTTCAAGATATGGGTAACTTTGTAAATGGAATTGTATGTTTCAATCTATGTATGTTGCATTATTGAATTGTAAGATCCAAGATAATGGAAATTTGTAAACATGGTGATTTTTATGACACCACATACATAATTAAATATGTTTTCTTCACTCTTTAAAACAAATTGAATAAAAAAGAGAATGTTTTATAAACATCTTCTCATAGAGAACTTTGCCCTATCCTACAAGCATGTGTAGAGATGTAAAGGGTCTAAGAGAAAGACCAAGACAAAAAAGAGTGAAATAAGATTAGCTAAAAATAATGTAAGGATTCATGGACTCTTTATCAACATAGGTCTTCAAATTTCACATTTGGGTTGTCAATGTCCAAGAGAGAGGAATAAGGTATAGTCCAAAATGATGATAAAATTGGCACCCCACTTGAAAAGATAAACGATAAATACTCATATATTTTTATGGATATTTTGTGGGACAAAAATCCTTAAAATTTTGTGTGTATGATCCAAAATTTTGATAAATAAAATCATCCATTTTAGTTGGTAATATAATTGACTATCAAAAAGGGGTTAATAAGTATTCAAAAAATGTTAAGTCTTGAAAAATATCTAGTTTCTATTGTAATGGGTTTTAAAAATATAGTTGGAATCAAAAGTACATTTAGAGTACATATTTGGGTTCATTTATAAAATTTATTCAAGTTCAAAAAAATGGCATGTGATTTCAAGTTTTTATGAAAAATTTATGGCCCCTAAAAGTTATAAGACTTTTTATGATTATGAAACTATTGATTTATGTATGTGGCAGTTTTGAAACTACCCTAATAGTTTTGAAATTTTCAAAGTGGTTTTGAAATTTCATGTAGTGGTTTTTTAATTACAATGGTAGTTTTGGAATGTAATGTGGTTGTTTCATAACCATTATGGTGGTTTTTCAACCATCATGGCAATTTCAACTTATTTAAAGTGGTGGTTTCACCTAGATATAATGCATATGAAGTGTAACAAACAAGTGTTTGTTATTTAGTTTTTAACTCTTGGGATTCTTGTTTGACCTTAAATAATTATTTTTGTGCATTTATGAACCCATGGGTGTTCAAAAATTCCATTCATTCATTGATTAGGTGTCTAATAGGATTCACTTGGTGATTAGTGGATTCAAAGGATTTTTTTAAAAAGACATGGAGATGATAGTAGAGGAAACGCAATGAGTTAATGGTAGATTTGTTAACTGTAAATAAGATGGTCAATTAAAGATAACATCTGAGTTAAAAACTACACAATTGAGATGTCTAAGTTCAATAGTCATTCTAGCTGAAGAGGAAAGTCATCCATGAAGAATCTATAGATCATTATGAAAGTAGGATGCTTTTGAGATTGATGTAATTATAAGCCCAAGAAGGCAAAATATTTTAAACTATAGAACATACTAGATATGAGGAAGCATGGATTTAATTTTCTAGATTTTTCTCACATCGATTTTCTCCAATGTAATGTCTAATGTATCTCTCTTTCATGTTGTGTTTGATTTTCATACTTTTAATTCATTGTAATTATTCTAACATATCAAACATTTAATAGAGCTCAAAAATCAATTAAAGCACATTTAATTGTAATCATGTATGAAGTATTAGAATGTATAAGATTGAAAGGTAGAATTTAATATATGTAGCATGTGGGAATTTCATGTGAAGGGTTGCATAAAGAATTATATGCTCTAGATGATAGTAAAAAGGATAGAGTTGTCTTTTTATATCATTTAATGGTTATTCTATGGCATGAAATTTAGGGAAAACTAATTTTTAAGTAAAGGATTCATGTTGATGAGTTTGGATTAGAATATCCCACCTAATTAAGGATCAATAATTACATTTTGTAAGGTTGTGAAGTGGTGCACAGTGGTGGATTCATAGTAAAGTGATACGAGGAACATCACAACACTATCAAGAAGTATAGGTAAACCCTAAAGTATTAATAAACACTTGTTATAATGAATTGGTTTAATGGAGGTGTGAGATTAATGCCTTGGTGGTGATCTAACATGGAGCAATTTAGGGATGTTATGAAATGATCACTTTTCTCAATAGTTGGTGACTTCATATTCACCTGTTACATGAGCATTATGATGATGTGTTCATACATGGTGAAGTGTGTGGATGATGTTGTAACACACAATATATTGTGTGGTGAAAAGGAAATATGTAATATATATAGTATAGTGTATGTAATTTGAATTACATAGTTTAATGTAAATATAGAAAATTGATGTACATAGGTTAAAAAATCTTGTAAATTTATAGTGTCAAAAAGGGTTTAGTTAATGTTATACTTTAATAAGGTTAATTTTTTGGATTTTTAATTTGAGAGTATTTTCCTAGTGAAATATTTTTTATTATATGTATATTTAATTATTCTTGTTTGTATATGATTATTATAGAGTAAATCTTCTCTACATTTGTTTATTGTACAACAAGATTATTCACAAAATTTGGTATTAGAGATTGGTTGCAACTTTGTTTAAATTTTGGATAACCTATTATAAATGGTTTTATTGATTTGAAGTTATACTTGAAATAATATTATGTGAGGAAAATTACTATAATCACAAGAATAGAGATTTAAAAATTCAATGCTCAACATTTTGATCTATGTTAAACCCAAAATGGAAGATCTCTTAGTAGATAAAGATAAATGGGGTGTTATGGTAGACACACCACCCAAAATAATGAAACCAAAATAATGAGAAAAGATTGATATGAAACCTTGGATATTTTTCAATTTGTTTTTAGTTATACTAAATGTATCGATTAAAAATACCATGAAATAAATTTGGGATAAATTGGTCACATTATACCACAAGAAGTATATGGTATAAAGAATTTCCTATGAGATAAGTTGTATTCATTGTGAATTATTAATGGTGGCTCAATTTTAGAGAACCTAAAATCATTCAACACTATGATAATTTAATTATAGTATGTTAAAGTTAATATCGATGATGAATAGATGTTTATCAAGTAGAATTGTTATTTTCCAAGCACTTAGGATAATCTAGTAATGGATATTAATAGTAATACATCTAATATTAAAGTGGATGATATAGGCATAAATTGGTTATCATAGGATATAAGGCACAATACAAGTCTATGGAAAGTTCTTAGACAAAGGATCCCTTGATTGTGAAAGTTTGATCACAAGATATAAGAAAGTGTAAGTCAGGGGATCGGTGTGAAAAATCTAGAGGAAGATCCAGGACTCTAGAATGATCCTTAACAAAATTCTATACTAATGAAAAGATAGGGAGTTTAAAGTATTATAGAATGAAAAATGAGGAAAATTACAAACAATTATGAACTACATAAACATTAGGTGAAATAATCTCAAGTGAATAAAATGGAGATATCTATCTCTTAATATCAAATATGCATTGATGATTAATTGAGTTGCCTCATATCATTAGGCTCCTCACAGGGTGTGATCTATGATTATGAAGAATATGATGGTGGTGATATCTTTATAAGATAAAAATCAACATACAATATAGTGCAAAGAGGAAAATTAAAGATAAGGTTTAGTTATGGGAGGATCAAGATTCTCCTTGGTATCTTTCATATTCTTAGCTTAGCTAGGTATTTGATCTCTATGAGAATAGTTAATGATGTTGGTGTGCATGTATCATTTAGAAGATATGGGTGCAAGATGGTTCATAAATCTATGGTTTTCAAAAGAGATGTGTACATGTGAAATTATTTAAGGTTTGTATAGATACTAAAAATTAATATTTATGTCAACTCAATCTTGTACATTTGACAAGTATCAATCAGGGATCTACCTTTTAGTTCTATACCTCTCTATTATCAAAAGGCTCACATTCACCATCTCATTGGGCTGAAATGATTATCTTTTTACATAATCCATGTCATTATAATGACCCAAGTCCCTTGTAGTGTACATAAATCTTAAATATTGATAAACATCCTTCAATGTAAGTTTTATATCCATACATGTTTTCTAGCACTACAGACACTACCACTGATGGAAGGATCCAAATCCTTATTTGGTGTCCAATAGCCCAAAGTCATCCAAATTACAAAATCAAAACCCATGGGTTAGTGTAATTTTCATATTGAAACCCACAATGATATATTTTAAAAAGATGTGGTATAAATATAAGTATAAGCCTTCCCATTCCTCATCTAGCAAATACCAAGAAAATACCTACTAAAAATAAATCAATTGACTGCATAAGTAATAAAATATGCCCTATTCATCCATATTTTCATACCAAGAATAGGATTAGTCATAAAAAAATGTTTTAAACATTTGAAGAGAAGCCCATGATTGATATTTGTCAAACTATAAGCTAGATCATTGCATTCACTTGCATATAGTATATTGCACATTTGTTGACACACTTTCCCAAACATAGGGGATAACTACATAATTTTTAAGATCTTCTTGGAGTAATGAATATATAAGTGGATCCCATTAATATATGGGTCTTTGGGTAAGTTTTACACCATGAGACCACTAACCCATTTTTCATCAAACACATCCCAAGGGTTGAGAAGGGTGAAAAATAAGGGTTTGATCAATCAATAAAGAACATCATGCTATATTATAGATATGAACACACTAGAATAAAGGCAACTAAAAACTAAAAAAAATGATGTTGGTTGCATCCAAATCTAGTAATTATTATGTAGTGGACACCTTCATCACAGTTTTTACAAATCCAAAAACATTGATGGTAGTGTCTAGATCTAATGGTAGTGTCTACAACCACAAAAGTACAATTTCTAGAATTAGACAACTGATCCATAAAACTAACCCTACATAATTTACATATGTTTTTAGTCCAAATTTACCTATGCATAGTAAACTAACTAATTATATTTATTCCTTATTTATTCTAATATATTTCATTAACTATACTTCACTATTTTTATCAATCTTAATTGTATAAATTTAGAATATTATTTATAGGTTTTTTCTATTAATTGGCCTGCTATAGATTAGTTTAACACACTTGTGTTAGAAATACTTCTATATTTAGGGTTAAACATTTGGTGAACCTGACCTCTATGTATTTCTATGTAAACCATAGCTTATCCTTAGGTATTCAACCTCATAAGGTTTTTTATTGTTATTTTTTAGATATATTCTTGATTTAACCTTTTAGGGTTTTACAAATGTAATTCCTATCTTAGATTAAAGGGATGAGATGTCTAAATCAATCAAATAACATGTAATAATTAAGTACTAATTTTTTATGGCTTTTGACCTTCTTTAAATTTATAAAAAAATAAAAAAATATGCTTATATAGATACTTATTTGGAAAGTGATTGTCATAGATGATCTAAGTTCTAAAAATTGTGTTCTAGATAGGTCTTAGTGTCATCAATAGGTTCCTAAGATCTGGGTGTTCACTAGACAATAATGCCCCACTTGTATAATAGTGCCATACAATTGTAGTGTCTTTAAAGTGGATCTAGTCTCCCCTGTTTATGATTATTCTTATTTTTTGGGAGCACCTATGCCTATATTTTTAGGTCTTATTCTTGCACACATGAAATCTAGAACTCTATGTTGTGCTTGGAAAACTTTATTTAGTGTGCAAGCCCTAATCCTCCTTATAAGTATGGAATGAGATAAAAATTCTAGTTCATTATTAAGATAGGATAGACATCCTCAACACCTCACTATTAAGAGAGTTTCCTACATACCAATACTCTGAGGAGGGATCAAGCCCGATGTAGTTCTCGCACCTAGTCCTTGATGGAAGTGCAAGTGAATGTTAGAATGAGAGTGGACTTAGATTCCTTGAATGTACTTGAGCTTTGAAAACTTTAAAATATAGGCTTATGGATGCTGTATATGGTAGTATATAGAAGTAGGTTAGAATATGGATCAAATACCTTAATTTTTCTCAACTTGTCTTTTGTTAGAATAATATTTTGCATCTATTTTCCACATAGTAAATAAAAGTCAAATAGACTTATATTTATAGATATCTATAGATTATGTAGATAATAAAATGTACTTTATCCAAATTTAGGAGGGGCACACATTTGAAAAAATATCTATTCAAGAGAGTTAGGGAAAAGGATAATAGCACCCAATTATGGACACTAGTGCCATGTGGTTGTAGTGTCCCAAATATGGTGCTAATGTCCACCTAGTAGACTATTGGGCAATCTAGGTTAAGATCTAGGAAAGATATCATGGGATTATGTTTGAGCTAATTGTAGATGTATGTGGTCTACATAATGGCTAGAAAAGTGTGTCTAAGCCTTTAGGATATGTCTAGGGCTAAGATAGGAATAAGCTAACTCAAGAAACACTCTTAGCATCCAAATACCATTTTTAGGTGATTACAATTCTATTATCCATATGAAACCTATGTGTAGCCATATATTAGGTAGTGTTTATATTGAACACTTGGAGCTTTATATTTTTCCATCTAAGATGACTCAAACCAATGTAATATCAAATCCTATGCCTAATGAAAGTTCTAATAATGAAACTAAATAAAATGTTGAAGAGGTTATCATAAAAGATGATTTTAATCACGAAAATAATGAATCTAATGAAACTAATGAACATGAACAAATATATAAAGAGAAAGTACAAGATATTGCTATGTTTCAAGAGTTTATCCATAAAAACCTTGAAGATCTCAATGAGATCCTCAAAACCATAGTAAAAACTAAAACAACAAAAATCATAGATGAAAAACTATGTGCATCTATTTCTCATGTTATTAGAGCTATGAGACATCCCCATAAACTTATTTTCATTACTTCATACATATAATGGGTCCATGGGTTATGTATTTACACCATTTTTCCTTAAACCAAATCTTACTATTGATACATCCTCTTTAGGAACTATTATCACTTCAACCCAATTACCAGTCTCAATGCCTATATTAACTCAAATCATGGGAGCACCTCCTTTGGTGACTTCTCAAACTTCAAACCATAGTGATCAAAAGGTGCAATATCTTGTAAAAACTATCAAACCTTTTCAAGCTAATGTTAGTAACATTGAGAAAAATTCTATGAAGTCACCTTATATTATTGATTCATAAGAGGTGTTACATAATCCTCTTGCACTTGAAATATCATTTCACCCTTTAATAACTAGTTATGTTTCACTAAATTTAAAATTTTATGATGGAAAGGGTGATCCTAAATAACATCTCTAATATTTATATTTGGCATGTCTTGATTATGCTTCCAATGATCAAATTTTGACTAAATTATTTCCAAAGAGCCTCAAGGGATATGATTTACAATGGTTCTATGATTTACCACTCCAATCAATGAAAGAATTCAAACCTCTATTTGATCAGTTCCTAGCACATTTTATTATCAACATCACTAAAAATATGTCATATTCTCATATTTTAAAGATAAAACAAGGAACAAATGATCCTATTCATGAATATGTTTTGAGATACAAAATAATGTTAGACAAAATGAAAAATACAATATAGATAAAGAACTACAAAACATCTTCAAGCAAAATGAAAAATCTATTATTTTCAAAAAGTTCAAATATTTTAATGACTTATGACATATTGTTTAAGATCATGAAATGAAACCTATTTACTTTAACAATATTAATTATGTATCAATTACAATGAACACATTTAGTACCAAGTTTCATATCAAACCAATTTACAAGGTGAAACCTACAAGACCTTAAAAAAATACATAATGGTTATCAAAGTGCCACAATAACCTAATAAACTCAACTTATCCAATGAACCTAAGAGAAAATTTACTTGATTACTTGTGTCTCTAAATTCTTTACTTTAGAATCTTGTGGAGTGTTCTCTCATATCTCTCTCTCCTCCTATAGAGGTTGATAAGAGTTGACCTCTACCCAAAGGATACAATGTTAATGAATATTATGACCATCACCAAGGCCTTGGGAATTCTATGAACATATGTTATACCTTAACTCATAAGATACAAGACATTATTGATAAAAAAAATATTACCTGATATTATCCTCTAAAGAATTCAATTTCACAACCTAGTGATCAGTAGAATTATAAGATATTTAGCAATCCTTTACAAGATCACTCTTAGAAATATATAAAAGTGTAAATGACATATAATATACATACTTCATATATTATGTACACCCATTAGATTTTATTATTGGTAATTATACATGAAAATTACCTCCTATATTTTATATAAATTCTATTTCATTTTATGATAGTGAAATAGTAGATGATGACTCAGTTATTCATTCATTATTTATTCAATCATACCTTAGCCATCAGCCTATACATAGTGTCATGATTGATAATGTTTCTAGTGAGAACGTATGTATCAAGACACTAATTATACATTTAGGATATACACATGATGATTTTTACCCTTCAACCAAAATAGTTAGAGGATTTGATGGCACATCACATTATTGGTGAGATTGATTTACAATTATAGGTTGGTTTGACACATGTGGTTACCACCTTTTTAGTTATAAAATCTACATGAGTCTTTGATAGGTTATTAGAATTATATTAGATAAATGAAATGTTATTAGTACCTTCCACATTTCATAGATGTATTAAATACATGCATACCAATAAGGTAGTCATAGTTCTTGAAATTCCATATGAACATCAAATTGAACAAGATAAGTTTTTTACAATACATTCAATTATAAAACATACTAAGGTTAATCATCCACAAAAGGGTAAACAAAAGAAATTACATTTCCTAGGTGGACTATACTTGAGATGCCTTTATGATAGAGACACATGGTGGATTCCATATAATATTCATCCATAATTATAAAATATTCATACACAACATACATAATTACTGAGAGCAAATAAACATGTTCAAATTAATAGTACTCCAAATAAACCAATATAGCACTAAATGATGCGTTCCACAAACCTATACTCATATTATTTCTTTAAAACCATAGAGTCCTATTACACATATGCAAGACACTACAAATTCTATAGATCTAGATATGACACCTATGCATGATCCTTGGTAGTACCACTAGTTTCACATATGATATTTCAAGCTAGGAGTTACCTATGAAAATCCATTGGATTGGATCACAGGTTAGAATTTTTATTTAAAATATTCCAAAAATAAAAAATCAAATATTCCAAAAATATAAAAACATTTGAATAATTTAAAAATACTTCTCATTCCTAGATTTTACTAGCTCTTTGGCATTTATTTTGTTTGATTTATGTTATTAAATTTCATATCATTTCATTATTATATACACATATGCTCATAAATATTTGAGTGTGATACATGCATACCTAGATACATGATCTATGCATTTTTCATATGTTGGACCTTTCCTCTACTCACATCATATAATACATTGGAAACATCTACTTCTTTGATCATGACTGATATGTGTTACATATCCTCTATGATCTTTTATACATTATCATGTTTGAGATTATATGCTAACATTTACACATATTTATACCTTTTCTCATATCTTTCATAATGTACTTGATATGATATATTATATAGCATTTTTTCTAACACATATATGTAGGGACTAATATAATATGTTTATGTTGGTTACTTATGCTTCATCTATTTTTCAATTCATTGAGTGTATTGCATTTCTTTTTATTGTATTATTTATGGAAATTTTGAAAATATTATTTTGCTATTAGCCCATGTGATATTGTATTTTTTTTAGACATTTGAATGTCCTTTTATGTTTATTGGAAATTTAAATATGTCATCACTTTTGATTATGTGGCATTTAATTATGCCCCTTGTATGAGGTCTTCTTGAAACATTCTTTTGAATTACATTGAGTGTTCTAGTGTGTGTGCTTAATTACTTGTTAAGATTTTAATATTACCCCATAAAAATTTCCATGATATATCTCATGCATCTTAGGACTTGATGTGATCACATACTATGAGCTTAATTTATATATCTATTCTGACATGTTATCCCTATATGTTTCATACATAGGTTATAAAACTAACTTATGTTTTTGTGGTAAGTTACCTACCAATTTATATTTCCATCAGATTAAAAGGGGGAATTTAAGTGGGAACATGTCATAGAAAGCATGACCTCCACATTTTTACAATTTTCATATCATAATGGGGGCATGTCACAAAGACATGATCTCCAAACTTATACATTTTCATAGTTTTCCATATTCCATTAAGGCCATATCATAAAGGAATGACCTCCACACTTCTACATTTTCATTTTTTATAGATTGTAATGGGAGTATGTCATAATATCATGATCTCTACACTTATACACTTACTCATTATCTCCAAACCTAAGTGGGGGCATGTCACATTGACATGACTTCCACACTTGCAAAATATCTAATTTAGTTCCATGATTCAATATACTTGGGTCAAAATCATATACATTCCACTAATTTTCATAGATTTGAAAAAAAATTTATAGATTTACGACACATATAATCCAACTCAAACATATTATAGGTGTTAATTCCATGTTAATGTACCATTCTTTTTAAATGTACCAATTATAATACTCACCTGAACACACCAATTATACTAGGATGCACTATTATTGAGCCTTGTCTATTACAACAATGGGTTCATATTATAGGTTGAAGTGATTAAATAAATAAACTTCACCATATTTATATATTGGATAGATTAAATCATCTAATATCACTATATTTATAGGATGAGTTGATTAAATTACTCACCCTCACTATATTATGTATATTCACACTTGAGTTATGTGATTGAGGTATAATGATTGCAATGGTCATGTCATAACTCATCCTTATGCTAGATTAGGAAATAATACCTTCTAATATCCATTTTTAAATATCTAGTGTTTGTGTTTGAACCTTATCCATCTTTAATGCTTCATAATGAAGCATCTTTACCAAGTCAAAGCATCAAGAGACAACATGGTTGCATTGACATACATGTGTACCCCCTCTTTGTGCTCTTTATTTTCAAGTATTTCATTTTTTTAAAATTTTAGGTTATATGCATTGATTTATATTGTAACATGCTCTTAGTTGTAGGTCACACACTAAAAAATCACTCAAAGTGTTCTTAAGCAAGGGCAAGGTGTGTTATACACATCTTGATATGTATTTATTTCAATTAAACTAGTAATTTCATCCTTATGCATTACTAGATTAGGAGGGGGGATTTAGATACTAAAACTAAATATTTATAGTGTTTATGTCTTGTACATTTTAAAAATATCAATTGAGGCTCTACCCTTCAGTTTTAGACCTCCTTACTTTTGAAAGGCTTGCATTTTCCATCTCACTATTCTTACATTCTTATCTCTAAGTCCAATCCATATCATTATGATGACCTAGATATTTTATATTATGTAGAATGATTAAAACATGATAAACATCCTTCAATATCAGTTTTATATATGTACATATTTTTTAGCCCTCTAGATACTACCAACCACAAAAGGACACTATCATAGATGGTACTATCCAAATCCTTATCTAGTATCTAGTATCCAAAATTCATCCAAATTATAAAATGAATAAAACCCATGGGTTAGTCCAATTATCTTATTGAACCCTACCATGATATATTTTCAAAATGTGTGTTATACATACAAGTATAATCCTTCTCATTCCTCATCTAGAAAATAACAAGAAAACACCTAATAAAGTTAAATCAATCCACTAAACTAGAAATCTAATCTACCTATTCATCCCTATTTTCATATCAAGTATAAGATCAATCATAACATATGTCTGAAGCATTTAAATAGGATCATATGAGTAATATTTATGAAATTATAAGATAGATCACTACATGCACCTACATATAGTATATTTCACCCTTATGCACACACTTTCCCATGCATAGAGGAGAAATACATAAGTTTAAGGCCCTCCTTAGATTATTGGATATTTAGTCAGCACCCATTGATATATGGTTATTTAGGGTAGATCAACACCATGATCCCACTAATGTATTTTTCATAAAACTCATTCTAAGTGTGTAAAAGGGTGAAAAGATAGGGTTTGATCAATTAGTGAAGATAAGTAGCATATATATTATATCTAAACACATCAGATGAAATGTAATAAAAAACCTAGAATAATGAAATTGGTCACATCTAGATCTAGTCATTATTTCATACTACACACTTACATCATAGTCAGATGGTAGCATTGATTATAGTGTCTAGATCTGATGTTAGTCTCTATAGCCACAAAACTATAATTTATAGAATCTAACAACTGATCTAAAAAACTAACCCTGCATACTATACACCTATTTTCTATCTATATCTACTTATAATAGTAAGCTAAATAAGTATCAATGTTCCTTGTTTATTTAAATATATTTCAATATATGCACTTTACTATTTTTAACAATCTCAGCTGTAAATTTAGAATATTATTTATCTAAGTTTTTCTATTAATTGGCTTTCTATAGATTAGTCTATCACCCTTATTTTAGAACTATTTCTATATTTATTAACCCTATAAACCCCAACATATAATATTTAGGGTTAGATAGTTTGATGTAATTGCAAGGAGTAATGTATGTAACCACTATATTACTCTCTAGGCTAAATTCAAGAAGAAGTGCATTGCTTCCATCAGAGAATATAATGCTATGGAATATAAAGCTATTCCATATTAGTGAGAAATGTCTACACACATTATATACTAAATATATGGCATAATGGATTGTATATTATTCCTTGGACTTTAAATTTTTTGAATATTACTTTTATGGTAAGTAGTTTCGAGTCGAGTTCCTCATAAGTGTTACATAGGTAAGTGGAATCCTGTTCATGGTTCATAGTGATGTATTTGGACTAGTGGATGTCTCAAAACTAATAAAGTATCAATTTTGTGTCTTTAATAAATGATTTTCACACAAGAGCTAGATATATATTTCTCCATAATAAATATGAAGTTTTCAATAAATTTAAGGAGTTCAAAAATCCTATGGAGAATCAAGCATGTAAAAGTATAAAGGTGTTATACACAAAAAAGGGGGTGAATAATACTCAATTTTTTTTAGTGAATATAAAATCTATGTATAATTTAAATGTAAAAATAAAAATCCATACACACCAAAACAAAATAGAATTGAAAAATAAAATAAAAATATGTTGATTGATAAGGCCCAAAGTATGTTCATTGGTGTGCACTTGGGGCATAAAGATATATAAGAAGAAATGAATAATAATTTTTATATTTTTGGTCCCTTTTTGGATAAGTATAGATCCATGCCAACTCAATATATATCTCAACATGAGGCAATCATTTAGGATGATTGCTACTTTGATATCCCTTGCACTAGCTAGTAGGTAGCTAACAAATTCTATGATGTTTTGGGCATCTTCAAAGAGTGGAAGCATGTGGAAATCATAGTGTGAAGATCACAAAGCAATGGAGTCAGTGGAATGATTACAAAAATATCTAGCTTAGAAATTGGTGTGCACATCTCTACCCTAGAAAAAGGTGTTCTTGTAGGCTATAAAAACAAGCTCAAACTAATGAGTTGTAAGACATGACTTTGATATAACAAATCCCTATAAAATTGGTTATAGACATAGTGAAGTGACCACCTTGAAAATTAGGACTAAAATGGGTGCTTTTGAGGCTCTAATCTATAGTTCCCAAACTCCCTTGTGAGCCTTTAGGCCTTTAGTAGATTTAGATGAGCATTTGATCTATTTTCACTTCTTGTGTATTTTGTTTATCTAAACAATGTTTAATGAATAATGGAATTACCCTTAATTGAATTTGATCTATATTATATGGTTATAATTAGGTTCTTTGAATGTAGATTAATTACATAATATTTTTAATAGTTATAATGATTAGTTTAATATATGAACACTAAGTTCTAACAAGATTTCAGTTCAGAAAATTAATGGCATCTCTATGCAAATGATGATGTAAATATATTATATAGACATACTCTAAGTATAGGAAATACCCCATGCCAAATAATTATCTCTATGCCTAAAGTGTTAGCCTAAGCATGAACCCATGATTCTAAGAATTCCATTAAACCCTCTAAGTGCTTGAATGACACTAAGCTAAGAGAACTAAAATCTTGCACCCCTAAGGTTATAGAACCAACCTTATATAGACACTAAGCATGAGCCTTGTATCCCAATAACCTTAATTGACACTAAGCTAAAAAAACTAAAATCTTGCACCCCTATAATATTGAGTATATAAATCTATAACCTTAGGGGATCAATATGACTAAAATCTTGCACCCCTAAGGTTAATGAATATCCCAATGCGGACCTTGATCCTTTCTCTATTATGTTTTGGGTGAGTATATAAATCTTGTGCCTTATGTGAATTGATGTAAACATATTCAAGTGATAAATCTTGGGCACTAAAAGATTAGTCTAGGTTTGTGCTTAGTTATAACAAGTCTAGAATTGACTTGGATAGCTAGATAAGTGTATGACAAGTAAATGGATTGACCACCAACATTTTTTACAACATTTTGGTTCTATTACCAAGACCCATGTTGAATTTTGTTACTATAATGGTACAATAGAATAATGCTCCAACTCTCCCTTGAAAAAATAAAGCACTAGATATAATAGGTGGAAGACAAATTTTCACTAAAGAATCCATATTATAAATAATATAATCTGAAGAAATGGGTCTAGAACAACCTATATGATGATTTGTATGATGTCTTATTCTATAAATTACCTGAGCATGTATATTTTTGGTTGGCTACCTATTCGACCTACAAACTATGAAGCTATGGATAGTTCTTTGAGTGGACAAAAGAGAGCCTAGAGAAGCTTGAACACCTTGATGCCACTTGGACTAGAGTTGTAGATAAATGGTGACAAGGAGCATTAAATAGTTACATGTTTAAGTTCATAGTATTGACATAATTTTGCCCTGAAGAAGTAGAATATCAATTCTTTCATGAACCCAAAGGTATGTTTGTGAAATAATTTTTCATAGAACTTAAGAAATTGATGGTGGATTGTGGATTTAAAACCATAAGAATGGAAGGCTAAAGTCCTTTCATGTGTGAGCAGTGTAACAGGGAAGAAGGGGATGTGTAGATGAAGTGAAATGGAAGGAGATGAGCAAATTTACACTCGAGAGCTTAGAAGATAGACTTATAACAAGATAAGGCACATGTTGATGGAAGATATAGAAGCTAGAAGTGCTAAAAGAACCCATAATGAGTGGGAAGGGCATGGGGAAGGATATCTTGAATTGTAATAGTGTGAGGAGAGGAAAAATAAATGTATAGATTGATCCCAATTGGTTATGGGTGAATAATGCACTAGGTCCCTATAGACTTTGACCACTGAAGATGCATTGGAAGTGTCTACCCCCTTTAAACCTATAGTGCTAACTCATGTGCTAGATCTCCCATGATAAGAAAGAAGAATGATAACTAACCCTTCTTCCCATATTAACTTTGACCATTTTTCAAACTTGGAGTATAATTTTGTGATTGAATAAGTTGTTCTTTATGAAGAGATAAGTGAGGATACCTATAGAACTTGGGGTGTTAGCTTGAAAATATAGAACATGAGTGCAATCATTCTAACTCAACAAATGTCAACTACATAAACTGGGCAACAACCCTTAGGAAGTGTCTTAGTGGCAAAATTGAGTAGCATCATGTCATTGAATTCAATGGTGCCAACCACAATAATGAGGTTGATACCCAACCTAGTGATAAGAGGCATTAAAGGATCACTACTAAGACAAGTGCTAGGGGGAAAGTGACTCAATTTCTAGCACCCCATACAATAAATATATTACAAGATGTCAATGCACTTGCCAGAATATCATGGCATGGAAAATGTTGTAGAGTATGTGTTAAAATGTGAGCTTCAATGACATGCTCAAGGTATAACCTAGTCAAAGTGTAAGGCAACATAGTTCATGACAACTTTACTTGATCATGCTCATACTTGGTATAGGAAATTTGATCCTAACCATGATATGATTGATTATGACACCTTGAAGGAAGCTTTTTTAAAGTAATTTGACATAACCAAGTTTGAAAAATAGAGCATAATCATGCTCAAGGAAATTAGCCAAAGGCTATTAGTGAGCATGTGCATGTATGATGCTAGCTTTAAAAGTCTTATTTCTAAGCTTCCTTATGACGTTTACCCCTCCCAACACACATAATGGTTTATTGGAGGATTTATAGTACCATTTAGAAGAGTGATCTCTATAAATACATTCATAGATCCTTGAGAAGCACTTGAAACTACACTTAGAGCCAAGGCAATCAGAAGTGCCAACATTGGGATCAGTCTATTCATGGAAGTATAAATTAATCCATGTCCAACTAACTCTAAAAAATGATCGCTAGTTCATTACAAGACACTCAAAGCATATTATGTTATACCCACTATGAGATGAAAGGCCATAACAAGAATAACTACCCTCAAAGGAATGTGCACACATTGATTTAAAGTTTTTAGGTTTGTCATAAGGTGCATGATGTTCACAACTACCCTTTGTTATAACATGCCAGTTAGGTTAACATAACCATATATTATCGATTGTATGATGCCTACACTCATAACATAATTGATTGATATATAATCAATGAGATGCATGAAAATATGGAGAGAGGTATATGATAAGTAACTACAATAGCTAAAAGGTAGGAAATCCAAGGAAATGAGGGCTATGGTCAATAGAATGTAGGCTATGGGATGTAAAGAGGAACCAAAGGGTAGGATGGAGGACATGATGGAGGAATATTCCCACCATGATCATGTTATAAGTATAGACTGATCAAGCATTATCAGCATAATTGCCCTACACATCCAACATGTGGGTATTATCAAGGAATAAATAAGGTTGAGGAATGCCCTGACTTGCATAAAAAGTTGACCCAAGGTTAGTTCAATGTAGACAAAGGTGTAGGAATGATCCAACATGATTCAAAAGTGTATAAATGGGCTCTAAGGTCATAATCGACTAACATTGAGAAAGTAAAGGTGCATGTAACTAATTGTAGTGGGTTTGCCACTCAACCACCAGTTATGTCATTACCATAATTGTGTTTGTAATATGGGGAATAAAGTCACACTAATCATATCATGTGACTAAAACCCAAAGTTGTGCCTTACCATGTCCTTGCATATCATAAAGATGTCTTATAATAGGCCATGAGCATTATTCAAAACCTATAAGGAGAACTCCAACTAGCACAAGATCTAGAAGCACAAATTATTTCCTCCCAAAAGAAGCAAGATAAATAAGAGGATGAGATACAATAGCTAATAGAGATCATGTACCTCTTATAGATAGAAGGGATGCTTCCCCTATTGAAAAAATTGCTTTTAGAGCCTACCAAGCAAAAGCCAATTGAAATTATTGTACCACACATGGAAAGGGCCCAAGAGTTTAGGTATACACAAAATGTGGAGTATGATCAAGATATCCTAGTAAATTCCACCATTTATGGATGGTTTATATGTGAGGTCATTGTGGACATAGGTGCCAAGGTCAATATCTTTACAAGAAATGTATGGAAGAAGATGGGTAGGCCAGCCTTGAAGCCTTTCTTGCATGTGCTTTTCATGGCCAACAAATCTAGGATGCAACAATTGGAATTATAAAAATCATCATTATAGCTATTATGGGCACAAATTTTTGTGTTGACTTTGAAGTGATCGAGTTGGCTAAGAAAGATAATTATCCATCACTCTTGGGTAGGCCATGGTGCTACACAAATAATATCAACATGCGCTTCAAGAAGTGTTATATGAACTTTAAAAATGTCAAAGAGAGGGTCGTGATCCCCCTCTCAAGTGACTAAGGACACACTTATGTATAAAATATTGATATTGAGGACGATATCAACTATATCTACAACATCATGGTGCAAGGTGATGAAACTATCAACCCTAATGACCAAGGAGTGCTTTCTTGGGATGATGGTCAGTCATCCTTAGACACTACCGATGTAGCTTGTGAATGATGGGTCAAAGAGTCTTAAAAAACCATTAGTTGGAGGTGTTATTTATTGAACACCAAGGTACCAAAACCTATGAGATTTGATTGGGTCTAAATCGATTACACTTCGTAAAGAGGGGTCCCTTGCAATAGTAAGAATAGAAATAAAGTGTTTCATTTGAGAAAAAAGGTAAACTTGTAGCACTCCCATGATATGAGGGGATTAATTATATATAAAAATATGTTTGTGACCTATATTCCTATATATCAAAATAAGTAGATAGGATGGGCATACTAGTGTATACTTTAAGAAGCATTGTCATTCATTGGTGGGTAGTGTAGAGGCCTAGCTTGACAACTTGGCAAGATGTAAAACTAGCCACCTAGACAACAATGAGGACCTAGACAATTATCGATACTCTAGTGATTTAGACCCAATAGAGCATATACGCTTGTGCAAAGACATATGGATTGACTGTGGTGAAAATGCCCTAAAGAACCTATGGGTGCACACCTTTTACATTACCTTGAAGAAATGGGTGAGAGATTGGTATGTGGTCAATGAAATGCATCTCAAGATAGCCATTTGGGATGTCTTAAAGGAGAATTTTGTGCACACTTTTTTCTTTTCCTCACATAACCTAGAATTGATCAAGCCATTGCAAGTCATTTGAAGGGTAGTGTTTGAGGACACTGCAATCTTAGAGGAGTGCCTACAAGATATGTTTGGGGAGAAAGGATTAGTGTTCCCAAATTTTTTCAATTAGAAGGAACTCAATATTGACTCAAGTTATGAAGATATGGATTTATGGAAAGCATGAAATTAGACATCCTTGATAGGAAAGAGGAAGCTCATGCTCCAAGTGGATGATAGTGCCCATGATGAGGAAGACCCTACTCATCTCCACATTGAAACAACTAAGGGAAATATGTAAGTTAAGGACATGCATTAGGATATAAATTAGCCCTACCGTGTGCCACTCAAGACTACCCAGGTTGATATCAGTGTGAAAGGAGAACCAAATGTGGCTAATCTACGTGCATATTGGTCCAACATGGGGCTAGCTTATGGATCTTTTGAAGGAGTTTCAAGATTTTTTTTTACATAATTACTAAGATATGAATGGAAACCACCCATACCTTGGAAAAATGAGCATAAATTTTTTGGATGATGTATAAACTATCAAAAAGTGCCCCTCTATAATGAACTCCAATCTTCGTACTAAGGTCAAAATAGAGATTGACAATATGTTGGCTGCAAGAGTAATCTACCTGGTACAAGAGTCAAAATGGTTGAGCCCCATGGTGATTAACATTAAGAAGTATGGGTTCATATATATTTGTTTTGATTACTAGCTATTAAATTTTATTTGTGTCACTAAACCCTTCCTAACTCCATTCACTAATGAAGTCTTGGATGGAGTCATAGGCTATGAAATATATACTTTTATTGATGTTTTCTTTAGATTCCATCAAGTCCAAATTGAAGAGGAGGGTAGGCCTAAGATAAAATTTGAAATAGAATGGGGTTGTTTTGCCTATAATGTGATGCCCTTTAGGCTCAAGAATGCACCTACCACGTTATCTAGAATGGTTATTACTGCATTTATGGATATTATCCATAAGTTCCTCTAGATGTACCTTGATGATTGGACTATGTATGGGCTCATGAGAGACCATTATGATAACTTACACCTCATATTTGAGAGGTGATGAAAACTATATATATACTTAAACCTTAATAAGTGCGTCTTCATGACACCATTGAAAACCTTACTTGGGTACATCATCTACAAATATGGTCTGCTCATTGACCCCACAAAGATTATTATTATTATACAATTTTAGACCCCTTCCACATAGAAATACATTCATGAATTTCTTGGCCATTATGGATATTATAGAAAGTTTATAAGGAGATATGCAAGGATCACAAAACCACTGGAGGAGTTGTTGCACAAGGATGGCCCTTTCTATTGGGGCACAATGAAAGAGGATGCCTTTGAAACTCTGAAGCTCAAGCTAGTTAGTGTACCTATCCTTTAGTTTCACAACTATATAATTATATTTCACATCCATGTTGATACATCTAACTTTATAATTAGTGTCATTTTAGTGTAACCTAGTAAAGGTAAGATGAATAATCTTATCTCCTATATAAGTTACAAATTGACCCTGACAAAGTAAAATTACATAACTACCAAGCTCAAGGTGTTGGACATGGTCTATTCCCTCTGTAAAGTTAGGCAATACTTATTGGTGACCACATTCATATTTTTCACCAATGATGAGGCACTTAAGTACCTTGTGAATAATCCCATTCTCTATGGGCACATTTGTAGATGGATAGTTTTGTTTCAAGAATTCTAGTTCTCACTTGTGGTAAAACTTGAGAAGTAGAACTCAAGACCAGACCATTTATCTTTCATTAACTCTAGTGATGCATTAGTGCCCATTGAAGATGACATGTTAGACATGTAACTCTATAGAGTCTAGTGCATTATTGAAGACTTGGCAAAGATAGTCATATTTATAATGTCTAGTTTTGCACCCTATACCATGACAACCAAAGAGAAGAAGCAACTTGTTGTTTATGCTGCCCCCTTTTAGATCATTAGTGGGTAGCTATATAAATTAAGTCGAGATGAAGTCATGCACCAATGTTTTTTGGAACACAAAATAGACTCCATTCTATGTGAGGTGCACGAGCGGATTACAAGAGGCCATTGCATATGAGACACAACAACATGCAAAGTGATACAATTAGGCTTGTGGTGGCCAAGCCTGTTCTAAGATTCAAAGGATTACACTAAGGCATGTGACATATGCCATTACATAGGGAATCCAAATTCATGGGATGAGATTCATATCATACCCATTCTTTCCCAAGTAACATTTGAAAAATAGGCCATTGATTTTATTGGGTTGATCACCAACATAATAACATACATAGGTGTAAGATATATTTTGGTAGCCATTGATTATTTCACAAAGTGGGCCAAGGTAGTGCCTTCTAAAAATTACATTTTCACCACTTCCACATGATTCATATGGGATAACATCATAAGTTTCTATGGGTTCCCACTTCATTTAACTAATGATAGAGAAACACACTTCCTCAATGAAATTGTGAAAATCTTTCTAGTTAAGTACATGGTGGCACACCACAAGACCACCCCATATCGTCCCTAAGCAAATCACACAACTAAAGCATTCAAAAAGATATTGGGAATGTGTCTTAAAAAAATATGTGATGTTGGTCATAATTTTATGATACTTATGGGAAAATTTCACTAACACCTCAAGGTTTTGGTGTAATAGTTTATTATATTTGGTATCAGAGCCTCCACCCAAGTTCAAGTCATGGAGTGGGTGGCTATGCCAACATAGCAGCGTTTGTTTAAGGCTCATAAATTTTGGGGATCCTAATGTGTGAGCACAAATCCAACCCAAAGTCTACATTAGAAGTGTGGTGGGATGTTATGATCCTGATGTGCTAATTTCACTAATGACTTAAGGTTTTAGTGTAATGGTTCATTAAGCATAAATATTGGGATGATTGAGTGTTGATAGCTCTATGGACATACCACATAAATTATAAGAACCTAAAAAAAGCTACACCATTCCAACTAGTTTTTGTCATAGAGGAGATTCTATCAATGGAGTTCTTAGTTCCATCCTTATTTATTGCATGAATTAGTTGTTTGGATGACCAAGAATAATTGAGTGTGAAGCTAGAGGACATGGATCACTTAGATGAACTGAACATCGAAGCAAAGTAGAGCCAATAGATAGGAAGGCATGCTAGAAGTTGTTACATAACAAGCATATTGATTGCAAGGTACTAATTCAAGGAGCATTAGTTTTATTCTATGACTCTAAGTACATTAAGCACCTTAGAAAGCTATAAATTAGGTGGATGGGTACATATATTATTTACAACATGTTAGAAACTGGTGTATATAAGTTGTGCACATTATTAGGTGAAATGAACCCTAGTCATTTCAATTATAATAGATTAAATCTATATAGGTATTAAGATGGCACTTGCACCATTAGACACCAACTTCCTAGTCATGAGTCAGTTGTATTGTGCTGACCAGAACTAAGTTTGGCACAATCTAAACATTTCCTTATTATTTATGTTATTTTGTGAAGAATTTATAAGATTAAATAAGTGAGACACTTTCATGCCCATAAATGATCCAATCTATCACTTACATGCATAACTCCAGTTGGGTAACTCAAGCACGATTGCTTCCCAAGTACCTAAGGTTAGACACCTAAGTTTTTAGACACATGGAGTTAGCCAAACATGTATTAAGTGACAAAGAGAGATGCACAAAATGTAAGTGTGCCAAAGATAGAAATAAGGTGCACATAATGATCATGTGTAAGATATTACAAAATAAGCACTGGAAGACCATTATAAGGTATTTTTATGGGGTAAGAAAGGCCAAGACAAAGAGATGAAAGTGCAGAAAAATTGATCAAGATAAGAAAGTGCACTTGAAATGAAATCATAGAAAGAAAAAAAGGTGGAACCATGGAGGCTAAATTAGATGCATATGAGGTGTTATGCCCAGCTTTACATAAGGAAGGTGAAATTTCATGCCAAGTGAATAAATCTTAAGATAAAGATCATCAAGACAAGCTGGCATCCACCTAAAGTGAGGTGGTAAGTGGTCATTTGAACTACACACCACTTCACCAAAAACATTGTTAAGAGATTTTATTGAGGTGATGGTGGAGGCATAAATATCTACATTAAATGTGTATATGGAAGAGGATTTTTGTAGATTTTATGGGTTTTAGTGACTTTTAATAAATTTAGACACCACCATGCCATTACTCACTTGTAATTAAGAAGGTAGCTGAATTAGGGATATAAAGCAACAAAGGGATGAATGGTTTAAGTTACAAACCTCAAGTTAATTTTAAACTAAAATACAAATTAGAAAACTAGATCCAAACCAACAAACTAGATCCAAATCAAGAAAATGCTACTACAATGAGACTTTGAGTACCCATAGATGCCAAAAGTGAATGATTGAATAGAGAGAGGAATTACATTCCCTTTGAGATTGGTGTAGATAAGTGTGAGGCATGAATTGTGAAAGAACCAAGCAACCAAAAAATAGAGTGATGTTGAGGCCACCATTAATGGCAAGCAAAGCTCAAGATCCAAAGTTATAGTTGTAGATCTCATGATTGTAAAAAACACCAACAAAAATTATAAGATTTAGTGAAGTAAATAGACCATGATTCAACACCATCTGATTCAAAATGGGGAAGAAATACATGAGTTCTGGCCCATCATAGGTACAAAATGATGCCAAGAGGGTATGGATGATATAAGAAGTGACTATGGTAAATAAGAAAGTATAGATGGTAGAGGGAGTTGGAATCACCAAGATTGACCTAGAGGTGCTTATAAAAATTTCCTAATGGGATATGCAATTTCCTAAATATATATTGGTAGGAGAGAGTTAGGCATATTTTACACACACCTACTAGCTCAAAGAACACAACCGCTATACCTCAAATAATATGCAAGATCTAGCACAAGATTGGGTGGTTGAGATAAGGACCAAGACTAAAGTAAGGATAACATTATTTGATGTCTCCATCTGAGACAAACTTACAACCACCAATGTAACTCAAATATATGAGTTTTTGTGTTTCAATAATCTAGAGGAACTCATGCAATTCTTCCTCTTGTGCATATATGGGGACCACTTCTACTTTGTGGGGAGGTGCATGTAGTTATAAGCTAGCCTCATTAGTAGAATCAACTGGCTCCCAAACTCTAGTGTAGACATACACTAGATGATGGTGGGTGATGTTGAAGTTGAAAGGATCACAAAACTCCTAGGGTAATAAAAAGGGAGGGTTCACATTCCCAATCAAAAACATCAAGAACCCTAGAATGAGGATAGTTATGTGCTTCATGAGTTTGAAATTTTGCCTTGGTAGTCAGTGGATAGACATCACCAAGGCCTACCTATGCATCACCCATCATATGGCATAGGGGTAAAGTTTAATATAGTAAAGTTCATTGTAGATGAAATGGTGAAGAATTCACTAGAGTGTCATATAGTGTGAGAGACCTTTTAGTGGGCATTGATGTTAATTTTAATTGTAATGGAGGAGATCAACATGCCCAATGATGATGAGGACAACATTTAGGTCTTCTTGGAGCACAAGGACTCCCCGATGATGGAGTACCAAAACTTCACCTTCCCCCCACCTTCTCCCAAAAGTAAAAGACTAGAGTAATGGGTTGGTGTGTCCAATATATCAAAGTATTCAAGGAAGAATGGTGAATCCTCAAGGAACTCCCTCAAAACATGTTTGGAATGGTAACTTTCACCATTATGAAAAAAATTATGCAGTGCACTTAGCACTCATAGATGATAACTAATCAGGCTGGTTAAAGCTCCCCTGCACATTTTCATCCAAATACTTTAGGGATGTGCTCAAAATAATTCTTAATCCATGGTAACTGGACATCCTAGTCAAACATATGGATTTGGAATTGAGTAGGTTATGGTGCCAATACATGTACTCAAGAGGGAAAGTGACCAAGGATGAGGAAGATGACTTAGATCACACTGACACCCATCCCCTCTAAAAGGAAGTCATCCTTAGGCACATCCACATGATATATTATGAGATGAAGATGAGAAATAAGGGTGTGAGTGTCAATAAAGATGATGACCTCCCCCTTTGGATTAGAAATAAAGGAAAGTTGACATTGATATCACATAATAAGTATCCCCAAAATAAAAAGGGGGAGACACTTGAGGAGATATAGGAGCACATCATATTGAATATTATTTATGGTAACTAACCCATTCCCTCTGCACCAAAGAATAAGTGTGTGACCTTCACACTAGGGATTGCTTCACCCAAGAAAAGGGATAAGAAAAATAATTCAAAGGGGCCAGTTGTAATGCCCATAATAACCTTGGTATAAATGGAGGCACAAGAGGCATATGAGGAATTGGAATCACAAGAGGCATGTGAAGATATGGAGAAGGAAGAAGTAGGGATGAAAGTTTACATTATTTAGTAAGAAGCAATAGTAGAAGAGAACAGTGCCAAATAAGTTTAGGAGGCCTTCCAAAGTGGCACTACCATCACACTTAGAGAGGTAGAAAAGCTGCCCAACACCTCATCAAAATATCCCTCCACATAGCCTCCATGAAATGAGGAAGAAAAGAGAAGCTTGTGGAAGAAAATAGGCCTCAACAAGGAAAAAATAAATATGGTGCTACCACTAGAGAAAAAAAGAGAGGCCATGAAGGTAGTCAGCATGACCCAAGAAGAGATTGAGAAGGTTGAGGCTGAGGAAATAAAGGTTGAGGAAGAAAAGACCTTAGCACCAATAAAGAAGAGGAAGGCAGAGAAAAAGAAGGCCCAAGAGGAATGAGCCAAGAAAGAAAAGGAAGAGAATAAGGCTACCATAAATTCAGAACCAATGAAGGAAAGAGTATCAAAGGCACCTAATTCCCCCACCAGCATAGTAGAATAAGTTACACCATGTGCATGCCCAAGTAGTGAAGGGGTGTCTAGAGACAAAGAAGGATATACTATCACCTTGAAGGATAAAACAAAGACCACTAAATAAACCTAGTAGAAATAGGAGGGCAAAGCTAGTGCTAAGGTAGAAGAAGAAATAGATCAAGGGGAAAAGTCTAAGGAAGAACCCCTATTGGAACAAGAGGAAGGAACCTCAAAGGGAAGCACTAAAGAAATCACTAGTGCCAATGAAGAGGAAGGAGAATAGATAGAGTTCGATATCACTAAAGAAAAGGGAACTAAACTAAGCATAAGAGAAAATGCACAAAAGGGGAAAACTGATGAAGATTACTATATGTTTGAGTACATGCCCCTTGAAGCTACCACAACAAGAACACACCAATAGTTGTCATTTGATTTTAATAGTTATATGGATGAGACTTATTTTGAGGTGTTACACAAGGCCATACCAGGTGTAAAGAAACTAAAATAAGGGCATGACTCCTTTCTCATAAACCCCCATGTAATGAACATAATCAAGTAGGCCAATGCACTCATCCACATAACCTCTAAAGTAGCATAGAAGAACATCTTCAATGATGTTAGAGATTCAAAGTGGAAGAAGATCATGTTGAAAATAGAAAAGGAAGTAAAATCCATGAAGTTCAAATTTTAACAACTAGTTGAGTGCATAGAGGAAGATTAGCCATCCTTCTTGGATGGTATTGACACTTTAAACTTCTCATAGGTTGATAAGGTGTGCACCCTCGTGAAGAAAGTGATCCCAAGGTTGAGAATAGAGTCAGTGCTAGAAGAAGAAGAGGACCCATGTTCCATGATAAAATAAGAGTTGACTGTATAGAATGAAAATGTGGAAGACCTCTTCATGTAACTTCAAGATGGCATATATGTTGTTGATGCTATCTTCTGCAACTTCTCCAACCAAGCATCAGTCATAAATGCATACCTAAAAAAGGTAAAGGGGGAGAAAGAAGAGATAATGGTGTAGGTATACACTATAAGCATATTAGAGTGTATCCAAATAATGGGAAAGGTTAATGCCTTGAACACTCAAATAAAATACTAAGAATAAATCTTGGAATCACTCTTATGTGCCTTACAAACGAAGGCCTATGAACAAGGAAAAATCCTAGATAGAGGAGTTATAAAAGATAAGGAAAAACCTGAGGCATTCTAAAAGGAATTGCACAAGATGGATGTGCTCATGCTCAGTGGGAAATCGACATATATAGATAGTGTCATTGAAGAACTTAAGCTCACCATCAAGGGCTTTGAGGACTTTTTCATTGAACTAAAAGAGAGTGCATCAGATTTTTGTGTGCCAAGAGCATTGAAAGACTAGTCCAAGGGTGGAGTATCAATTTTTTATGGGGTAAATGTTGGGCCTAATTTTAGCTAAGTATAGATCCATACCAACTTAGTAGATATCTTAGTATGAGGCAATCATTCAGGATGATTACTATTTTTTTATCCTTTGTACAAGTTATTAGGTGGCTCAAAAATTATATGATGTTTTGGGCATCTTCAAAGAGTGGAAGCATGTGGAAATCATTGTAAAAAGGGCACAAAGTAATGGATATGGTAAAATGATTGTAAAAATATCTATCTTGCAACTAGTGTGCACAACTCCAGCCTGGTAGAAGGTGCTCTTGTAGGCTATAAAAGCAAGCTCAAACTAGTGAGCTATAGATCATGACTTTGATATAGTGAAGCCCTATAGAATTAGTTCTAGACATAGTTAAGTGATCACCTTAAAACTTAGGACTAGCATGGGTGCCTTTGTGGCTCCACATTGTAGTGCCCAAGCCAACCTATGAGCCTCTATGCCTTTAATAGCTTTAGATGAGCATTTGATCTATTTTCACTTGTTGTGTACTTTGTTTATCTGAACAATGTTTAGTGGAGAATGGAATTACCCTTAATTGAGTTTGATCTAGCTTATATGGTTATAGTTAGGTTTTTTGAATGTAGATAGATTGCATAATATTTGTAATAGTTATAATGCTTATTTTAATATATGAATAGTAAGTTCCAACAAGATTTTATTTTAGAGTGTTAATGGCATCTCTATGTAAATGATGATGTCATTATATTATATAGACATACTCTAAGTATAGGAAAGATCCCAAGTGAATAAGTAATGATATCTATGCCTAAAGTGCTAGCCTAAGCATGACCCCATAATCTGAAGAATTACACTAAACCCTCCAAGTGCCTAAATAATTCTAATCTAAGGGAACCAAAGTCATGTGCCCATGAGTATATAGAACCAGCCTGATATAGACTTGCACCAATATGACCAAAATGAGCTTTCTAAATAGTTTTTGCACCTATAGATCATCAAACTCCACCTACAATGGCTTGTGATAATGAACCTGCCAATGTCACTATTGCAATGACCAAGTAGAATTATTTGTGCCATGACACAACTAGCACAATGCAGGCACTGGTCCTTTCTCTACTATGTTTCGAGTGAGCACATAAGGCTTGCATCTTATGTGAATTAATATTAGTGTAGTTGAGTGATAAATGTTGAGAACTACAGGATTAGTTTAGGTTTGCACCTGGTTATAACAAGTATAGAATTTATTTGGACAAATAAATAAGTGTCTGACAAGTAAATGTATTGACCACCAAAATTTTATACAACATATATTATTAAAAGATCACCCACATTAGTGCTAGTTACTAAAACTTTATAATATTAGACTAGTAAGTATACATCTCTACGACACCTGCATGTCTTTGATTATGGAGAATATTCCCATATTCTAAATGAAAATAGATCAAAACTTTAATTTAAGTCTACAAAGTGTATCTTAATTGGATATGTGAGTGGTATCTAAGGGTAAAATATCTAGAATTATGAAACAAATAAGGTAGTGTATAGCCTAAATTTGGTTTTCATGGAGATGAAGAAGATTATTTTTAAAGAGTAAGAACCAAAGGAATAAACATAAAAGATGCAAGTTGGAATAGATGTTTAAGGGCTTGTATTTTAGTAAGGTCTGGCATATGAAGAGTATTAAGAGTTACAATAAGAGGAGGATCCTATGATTCCTAATAGTAAGATATTAGAGTGGGTGAATTTTTTTCCTAAAAGATATAACCCACTAAATTTTGGTTCTACATTATTGTTATTTGTGTCTAATGAAAACATCAAATGGTAAAGAAATATCTTGGATAAAATGAGAGAAATTGTTTTTATAATGTCACAAAGGATGAGATGGAGGTAAGAATGAGGCTTGGGACTTGGTAAGGTTTTTGCCTAGAACAAAACATGTAGGTTACAAGTGAGTTCTCAATTAGAATCAAAATGTGTAATGTAAATTGGAGATGTATATGGATTTTGTTATATAAAATGTATTATTTAAAGTAGATGGAATTAAATTTAGTAAAATCTTTTCTCCTATTTCAAAATTAAATTACATTAGATTTATTTTTCATATTTCTACTATGTTTGATTCGGAGATAGATTAGATGGATGTGAAGATATATTTTTTGCATGGATAAATTGAAGAATATATATAATGTCACAATTGGAAATTTTCAACATGAAAGAAAACAGGACTTTGATTATGTAGGCTAAGGAATTCCTTTTATGGATTGAAACAATTGGAAAGGACGGGGAATCACAAGTTTAAAAGCTATGTGGTTGGACTTGGGATTTCACACATAAAATATGATCCATTACATTCAATTTAAGAAAGAAGATGATAAATTTATCATCATACTGATCTATGTGGATGATATGTTATTTATGGGAAATGACAAGGATGTTGAGTATTATCATTGATTTCAAAGGTATATCTTATGAAGGTTGATGTCAAAATTGATTAAGGATAGTTAGCAATGTGTGATGTGACAAGGTGCATGGAAGAGTGTTGTCATGAGATAAAGATAAAGAGATAATTTAAATACAACTAATGTCTTATGTCTACATGATTGATATCATTGTTAATTTGGAAGGTATAAGTCATTGATGTGAAGTACAAAGAAATCATAGTCATGACATGAAGAGGTATTTGCATGATGAAATGAATGAAAAAATGCATGTGAAAGTTGTATGGAATTGTTTTATCATGTGAGTAAGGTATATAAGTATTCATGAGAGTTTCAAGGTGTGCCTATAGGGGTAGGACTTTTAGTCCAAGTCTACACCTAGACCACTCCTAGACCCTACCTAGTCTAGTGAGGTATGAAGATTAGATTTCAAGGAAAGTATGCACATGAGAGCATGTACATAGGTGAGATAAGTTTTTTTAGGTATGTTCACAACTTTTAAGGTTAAGATATGAAGTAAAATTACATGAATCATTGTTTTAAGCCTTCTTGAGCTCACAAAATGAAGTCTCAAACCTAAGAAGCACTTTCATACATTCATTGGCACTTGTAACCTCTACATGGGAGTTTGAGATATTGAGGAGAGATTGGGAAGGGTCCTAGATAATATATCCAAGCATTAGTTTTGGATTTAAGTGATAATCCTTTATGAACAATCATTAACACCAAAACCTATATTAAACCTCCCTAAAACCCTAATAAGTACCTGATGTGAAATATTTTGCTAAAATACACTTAGTATGGATTTAAATACATAGATATGATATTGTATAATGTATTAAAATCTCCTAGGTACCTTTAGGTGGTGGTGGTTAGTCAGATGAGAGAGAAAATGTATAGATACATGTTTATCTATCAATAAATTATTGTAGCTCTCAAAAATTGAATTGGTGAAGAAAAGAAAATGGATGGTAAAGGAAGATAAAGACTCATTTACATTTACATGATGTTTTATGTATAGTTTTTAGCCTTAAAGTTATCTAAATTGGTCATCCAAGTAAGCTCGCTACAAATAGACCTAATGGTGTAGATAAGTTAAAACCCAGACAGAGATGAAGAGATAGATTTGAGGATCTATGCATGATAGATTGATGAAATAAATTTCATGAAGAATTTATTTTTGAATTTTAATTCATGATCATTACTTTGAGAATCTTTGGATTTTAGTTTATGTGGTGAAAATGTTGTTCACAAAATGGCATGTTTGGTTCAGATAGGACTGTGAGACATAAGGTCAAGAAATTAGTCTATAAGACCAATATTTTCTATTAGAAAATATGAATATTCTATCTAAGTATGTTATATATATATATCTCATATAACTATTTTTATGCATCAATATTCATGACAAGTGACTACACAAATGTTGGAGGTCTAATTCTTCATGACTGGTTTGTGATGTATTTTGGTAGTTCTGAGTGAGTTGTAAAGATGTTATTGAGCCCTTATTTCTTGAGTGAAGATGTTCCAATCATTTGGTGATGACCCTGAGGTCATGGATAATTTATTTACATGTTTCATTTTTAATTTTTGAGTATCTTAAGGGTGTTTAAGCTTCATTATTTTAAGATAGACTTTTGAGGTACACATGCCTAATAGGGCAGTTTGTCCTAAAGGAGATTTCATGGTATGAACAAAGAATGAAGGTCTAATAAAGGATGGAATAAGTTATAATATTTCATTATATGAGTTTTTGAATGGTTTTTTATTTTTGGATAAATTTATCTATGCCAAAGAAGATCAAGTTTTAGTGTTAAGTAGACCTAATGAAATTAGGTCTCCATGAGACCTAAAGGAGGAGTAAGGCATAATTGAGTTATGGTAGACTAAAAGAGGTTCAAATTATGATTAAACCATGTTTATAATATGTCTTAAGACATATTTTTTGGTTTAATTAAGAGGTTAAATGTAGTGTCTAACCAAGTGGTGCATGACCATGATACTAGTATATATACAAGGTAGTTTAGGACTATTCGTAAGTATGCAAAATAAGTTAATAAAATCATGTGTGGTTGAGTAGAAGGAGGACTTAAAATTATTTTTATACCATAACATAATATAATAGGGTTGGTAACAAAAAATTTATATGATGTGGTTAAGTTAGTGATGAGTCACTTAGGGAGTTGGTGCTTCCTTGCAAGTAGGTGCTTGCTAAAGCCTAATCAAGTGGGTGCTTGAATTTATTGGTGTTGGTGATCCAAGTTGAGTTTGTGATCAACTAATTTGGTATTTTATTTCATATTAAATTAGTCCATTTATATATATATCATAGTGGTTTTTATTCCCCTTAAAGGTTTCCCACTCATATATGTGTTTTCTTGTTTCTCGCTCATGTGAATGGTTTTTTATGCATTGATAAATCACTATGTTGCTTTCATGGTTCATGAATGTTAAAATATAATTTAAAAAAAGTTTTTTAAACATTTATTCACTCCCCACCCTCAATAATTGTGCTTCCAATAAATTAAATGATCAAATAATTAAAGTATTAGCTATCTAAAGTTTGACATGAAAGATATTGGTTGCACAAGGTTCATCTTGGAAATGGTAATCAAATGAAACCATGTAAATAAAAAACTTTGGATAAAACAAAGTTAATATGTTGAGATAATATTGGAAAGGTTCAAGATGCAAGATTTCAAGCTTGTTTACACACCTTTTCCAATTGGTCAGAAACTATATATAGTGTAGTGTCCTAGAACATAAGATGAGTTAAATGACATGGATCAAATTCTATATGTGTGTGTAGTGGGAAGCCTGATATATGCAATGGTCTGTACATTTACTATAATTACACATGTAGTGGTATAGTGAGTTAATTCATGTCCAAATCAAGAAATGAGTCATTAATAATTTTCTGCACTAGGCTCTAATTAATCTTTAATTTTTGTATGGGAAGTAATTTGTTAGGTTAAGGGAATTTTATTATTGTTAAGTTCTCAAGATTATGTTTAAATATAAAAGTATTATGTTATATAAATAAAAATATGAAGATAAATTAAAGGAAGAAGTTATGGAAGAATATAAAAAATAAATTTTTATTTTATTTTTAAAATAAGCTTATGAGCCTTGCTTTTGAAAAAAGCTTTTGTATTTGAATAAAATCCATAAAAAGGTAGAATGAAACCCAAAATATTTATTATAATATGCATAGGCTTATGCAACAAATATAAGTAAAAATATAATCCATGGTAGAGTATGGGAAAGTGTGTTAAATATTGAAAATATTAATTATCCATAATTTTTAGAAATATATAGAATATTGTTGAGTATTGTCATTGATCTCAAAGGTGCATCTTGTGAAGGTTGATGTCAAAGCTAATTAAGGATAGTTGGTTATGTGTGATGTGACAAGGTGTATGGAATAGTGTTATCATGAGAGAGTGTTTTCACGAGAGAAAGATAAAGAGATAATTTGGAGACAACTAACGTCTTATGTCTACATGATTGATATCATTATTACTATGGAATGTATAGCTCATTAATGTCAAGTGCATAAAAAACATAATCATGACATGAAGAGGTATGTGCATGGTGAAAATAATTTAACACATGCATGTGAAGGTTGTGTGTATTTATTTTATCATGTTAGTAAGTTATATAATAATTCATGAGAGTTTTAGGGTGTGCTTATAGGGGTAGGACCTTTAGTCTAAGTCTGCACCTAGACCACTCCTAGACCCTGCCTAGTCTAGTGAACATAAGATCATGGAATTAGGTGAGATAATTTTTTTTAGGCATGATCACAAATTTTGAGGTCAATATTTGAAGTAAAAGGCATGAATCATTGTTTTAGGTCTTCTCGAGCTCATAGAATGAGGTCTCAAACTTGAGAAAAAATTTAAGACATTTTTTAGAACATGTATCCTATATATGGGAGTTTGATATATTAATGAGATATGGGTAATGGTCCTAGATAATATATATAGGCATTAGTTTTGGACTCAATTGGCAATCCTTTATGAACAATCATTAACACCAAAACCTATGTTAAACCTCCATAAAACACTAATAAGGACCCAATGTGAAAATTTTTATTCAAATAAGCTCAAGATGGATTAAAATTCCTAGATAATATATTATATATTGTATTCAACTCTCCCAGGTACCTCCAAGTGGTGGTGGTTAGTCAGATGAGAGAAAAAATGTATAGGTACATGCTTATTTGTCAAGAAATTATTGTAGTTCTCAAAAGTTGAATTTGTCAAGAAGATTAAATGGATGGTAGAATAATTTATAGAATAATTTTAAATTTTAATGATGTTTTATGGATAGGTATAGCCTTAAATTTATCTAAATTGGTCAACCAATTAAGCCAATCATAGACAAACCTAATAGTGCAGATAATGTAAAACCCAGGCAAAAATGAAGAGATAGTTTTGAGGCTCTTTGCATGATAGATTGATGAAATAAAATACATAAATAATTTATTTATGAATTTTAAGTTATGATCTTTATTTTTATAATATTTTAATTTTATCATATGTGGTGAAACTATTGTTTACAAAATGGCTTGTTTAGTTCAGATAGGACTGAGACATAAGGTCAAGAAATTGGTCTACAAAACCAATATTTTACATTAGACCATATAAATTTTATATCTAATGATGTTATGGATATCTCATAGGACAATTTATATGCATTAATATTCATGACAAGTGTCTACATAGGTTTTGGAGGTCTAATTCTTCATGACTAGTTTTTGAGGTGATTTGGCAGTTCTAAGTAAGTGAGTTGCAAAGATGTTCTTGAGCCCTTATTTATTGAGTTAAGGTGTTCCAAGAATTTAGTTATGAATATAAGGTCATGGAGAACATATATTTATGTTTCATTTATTATGTTTTCATCTCTTAAAGGTTTTTAAGCTTCACTATTATAAGATAGACTTTTGAGGTACATAGGCCTAATAGAGCAGTTTGTCCTAAAGGAGATTTCATGGTATAAACAAAGGATGCATGTCTAATCAAGCATGGATGATGTTATAATATATTTATGTATAACTGGTTTAATGGTATTTTATTTATATATAAGGCCATCTTGGCCCAAGAAGACCAAGTTTTAGTGGTAAGAGAGTATACCTAATGCAATTAAGTCTCCATGAGACCTAAAGGGGGAGTAAGACCTAATTGAGCTATGGAAGACAAAAATGGGTTCAAATTATGATTGAATCATGTTCATAATATGTTTTATGACATTTGTTTTTACCTAAAAGGTTTAAGGTGTGTGGATGACCAAGTGGTGTGTGACCATGAGACTAGTATATATGCAAGGCAGTTTAGGCCTATTTGTGTGTGTGAGAAAGTGAAGTAGAGTGTGCATTAAGATTAAGGAGTGTAGATGAAATAATTTATTATCATATATTGATTGATAAAAAAATTAGATGATTGTCATATATCAGAGTTAATTGAGTTGGTGCTTAGTCACAAAGGGAGTTTTAGCTTCCTAACAAATTGGTGCTTGTTAAAACATTGGTTAAGTGGGTGCTTGATAGTTTGGGGTTGGTTCTCCAAGTTGAGTTGGTGCTCAATTTTTTTTGATATTTTATAAAAAATTTCTAATAATTTATTCCAATTGAAAGATAATGTATAATTGGTATCAAAGATTAGTTCTTTGAAGTAGGCATAATAGCTTAAAAGAGATCTTAGAAGCATGAGCATGTCTAGCCATCAAGTACAAGAATGGTTATCAACCAACAAGGATTCTCTCTTTAGTGGGACTAAATATGCATTTTAGAGCATCAGAATGAATACCTATCTAATTTACTTAGACAATGATATATGGCAATCAATTTTTGATGGATTCACTCCACCTCCTACACCAGGAACTGATGCAACAAGCAAAAAGGTAAGTGAAAGCAACTCTAAGGCAATGAATTCCATCCTATGTGGTCTTTTAGAGGCAAAATTTGTAAAAGTCATGCATTATGATTCATATAAATAAATTTAGGAAAATTTTAAAACCATCTATAAATGAGATACCAAAGTTCAGTAGGAAAAATTACAAACCCATCGAAGGCAATTTGAAATTATGGGAATGAAGGAGGATGAAAACATTGCATCTTATATATTAAGAGTGGATGAAGTGGTAAATGTCATCACAGGTATAAGAGAAAAGTTGAAAGAATCAATAGTAGTACAAAATTTATTAAGATCCTTGACATCCAAGTTTGATTCAAAATTCACTACTATGTAGGAGATCAAAGATCTCAACTAACTATATATATCTATGAGTTTCATGGCATCTTGACTACCTATGAAATGAGAACAAGTGATAGAATGCCTTCTAAGAAGGAATATGAATTCAAAGCTAAGAAAAAGTCATAAGGTGAAAAATTCAAGGATGATGTTGATATAGACATTGATGATGACAAGATAAAATCCATGTTTGTCAAAAAACTAAGGAAAGGATCAGGTAAGTATAATGGAAATTTGCCATTTAAGTGCTTTAACTATTGTAATATTGGTCACTTTGCATGCAATTTCCCTAACAAGGATAATAATGAGCATGATGGAGAGCATGATGAACATCATGGTGAGGATAATAAGTTCTATAAGTTTGATAAGAGAAAAAATATCTTCATAAAGTATGAAGGCAAGAAAGGGTCATTCAAAAACAAGAAAAGTTTTTATAACAAAGAAGATAGTAACTCCTCTAATATAAGTGATATAAGTATATTTGATAGTGATGATGATAATATTGATCATGACAATAATGAAGTTATATTTATGGCCATAGAAATAGACAATGAAGGTTTTTCAAAATGAAAAATTCTTATGAAAGATGAAGAAGAGAATAAATTGAACTTTGAGGCAAAGTTGGTAAGTGTTATAGAGGATTTGAAGTTCCAAAGAAGGAAGAATAAAAAATTAAGATCATTGATTAAGGATTATGAAGAACAAATTAGTTTATTTGAAAAGAGACTAAGTAATAATGCCAATGAGCATGAATATATCATTAAACAACTAGAAACTCAGGTTGAGATTGTTAGTGCAAGTCTCAAGACCAAAGAGGAAGAATACACCAAGTTCAAAATATAAATGTAGTCATTGAAGGTAGAATTATATCAGGAAACAACCAAATTAAAGACACATCTAAGAATTGAAAATTACACTAAAATCCTTGGTGATATTTTAAATAGTTAGAGGTCTCTACATGATAAGACAAGTCTTGGTTTTAGAGAAGATAAAAAAGAAAATAAGGAGAGATACACCTCAAAAGACAATGGACTATCAAGAAGTGATGGTACTAACAAAGTAAAGACCTATGCAAAAAATCTCAAATCAGAGACCCAAATTCACCATAAATAAGTAAAAAATGTAACTCTATAAATAAATAACAAAGGTAGAGATTCATCATTTAATAGACATCAAAATACAAATCCTATTAGATAAACAAGGTATGTGAATTATTTCAATGGTTAGTGTTTCTCAATCAATCAATATGGACATAAAGCTATGGATTATAGACATCATACTAGAATCAATTACTCATGTAGGAATAGGATAAATGCTCATTTCAATAGTAGAAGCAAAATTTTGTGCTATAATTTTAATCAGAGATGACATATTGCAAGGGATTACAAGAAAAATCATATAAGGAAGATCAGTCAAGACAAAAAGGTATACATTCATGTCAGTGAGAAGTGGATCAAGAAGTCAAACACTATGGAGAAAGTAAAGGAGGAGAAAAATACTAAAAGAGAATAATCTATGCTAGATCAGACTACCTTTCACATCTAAGATGAAGATATTAAGTGATATATAGATATTGGTTCTCAATCCACATGATAGGGTATAAGAGCAAGTTCATTTCATTGAAGAATAATGTTGTAGGGATAGTGAGATTTGGAGATAACACAATTGCCAATATTTTTGGTAAGGGTATTTTGAGTTTAGGCAATAGGAAGACCAAGGTGGATAATTTAATATATGTATAAGGCTTGAAACATAATTTTTTAGTGTAAGTCAAATGTGAAACCAAGGACACACACTAACCTTTCATAACAGAGGGTGTGATAAAAGGATATCCAAATCAATAAGGTTAATTGCCAATGATAAGAGGATTGAGAACAATATGTATGTATTGAATGAGATTAAAAATGAGAGATGATTTATGAGAAAGATAGATTAATTTTATCTATGGAATAGAAGTTTGGGCCACCTAAAATTTTATAATCTAATCATGATAAGATCTAAGAAGTCTAAAGAATATCCCTAAAATCACCAAACCTACAAACGCACTTTGAAAGGCATGTCAACATGGTAAATAAACTAGAAGGAGGTTCAAGTATAAGGATTATTATACTACAATGCCTTTAGAATTAATACACACTAATATCTATGGACCTACAAGAATCCAAATCATTCAAGGAGATATATATTTCATGTTACTCATAGATGACTACACAAGAATGATTTGGGTAGCATTATTGAAATAAAAGTGAGAAGCTCTTGATAAGTTCAAGGCATTCAAGGATATAGTTGAGAATGAAAAAAATGTAAAGATCAAATGCCTAAGATCTGACAAAAGAGGAGATTTTGGTCTAATGAATTTGATGACTTCTATGAGGTCCATGGGATAAGGAGATAGTTCTCAGCAGCTAGGACACCTCAATAGAATGAGTTAGTGGAAAGAAAGAATATAAAAATTAAAGAAATGGAAAGGATTATGCTAAATGAATTAAGATTATCTAATGAATACTGGAGAGAGGTAGTGATCATTGTAGTCTACATTTTGAATAGAGGAAAAATAAGGATTAATGGAAATAAAACCTCTTATGAACTATGGAAATGCAAACATGTTACTGTAGAACACTTTAGAGTGTTTAGAAGTAAATGATTCATCAAAAGAGATAAAAAATAATTAGTTAAGCTTGATTCAATATTTGTTGAAGGAATATTATTGGGGTACTCATCATTAAGATCAACCTATAGATGTTATAATAAGAGTTTAAAGAAGATAGTGGAAAGCACCAATGTAAAGATTGATGAGACCAGTTCTAAGAAGTCACACTCTTAGTCAAAAGATGCATCAAATAATTTGGACTTCAATAATTATGAAGAAATAATAAAGATAGATGAGAAAGAATAAAAAGTTGAGGAAAGACAAGATTCAAAAGGTCCTTTAAGACAGATTTAGAGAGACCATCCTGAATCACAAATCATTGGCAATAAGGATGCAGGTATACAAATAAGGAGAAATCTAGTAAGTAACCTAAATCAATAAAATATCACTTTATTGTATAATTTTAAACCTAGTAACCTTGTAGAATCAAGTAAAGAAAATTTATAGATAGGTGCTAAGAAAATGAGGAATTAGACCAAATAGAAAATAATGAGACTTGGGATCTAGTTTCTAGGCTTAAAGATAAAAATCTCATTGGCACAAAATGGGTGTTTAGGAAAAATTTGAATGAAGATGGAGAATTCACTAGGAACAAGGATATATTGGTATGAAAAGGGTATGCAAAAGTATAATGGGTAGAATTTGAGGAGACCTTTGCTCCAGTATCAAGATTGGAGGCTATTAGATTATTTTTAGAATATGCAAGCTTCAAAGGGTTCAAGGTGTATCAGATGGATGTCAAATTAGCTTTTATTAAGGGAACTTGGAAGAGGAGGTGTACATAGATAAAATTGAGGGTTTATCATTATTGGGTAACAAATATTATGCATGTAGATTTAAAAAGTCTCTTTATGGTCTAAATTAAGCTTCTAGAGTTTAGTACACCAAATTGGATAAGTACCTATTAGACCAAAGATTCAAGAGAGGAATTTTAGATAGTAATCTATACATAAAGATAGAAAATGATAATTAGTTGATAGTGGTTATCTATGTGGATGAAATCATATTTGGTGTAAATAGTGAGATTATGACTAAGGATTTTACAAATTTGATGAAAGAGTTTGAGATGTCCATGCTGGGAAAACTATTATTCTTCTTTGGGTTACAAATCATTTAATTATAAAGAGGAATATTTATTTCACATGATAAATACATAAAAGATATGTTGAATAAATTTGAGATGGAATATTGTAAGGCATTTAGCACACTTATGATCATAGGGTGTAAGTTAAGTAAGGAGGATGAATCTCCAAATGTTAATCAGGCATCATACAGGTCAATGATTGGAAGTTTATTGTACATTACTTCCTTTAGACATGATATCATGTAAGTAATAGGTATTGTGGGAATATTTAAAGTAGTCAAAAGGATACTTAGGTATCTCAAGGAGACTATGGAGTTTGGGTTGTGGTATCCAAGAATCAAGGAATTTAACTTAATAGCCTATACAGATGCATATTGGTCAGGGAATCTAGATGATATTAAGAGTACTAGTGGAGGATATTTCTTCTTAGGAGAGTGCATAGTATCATGGATAATCAAGAAACATCCATTAGTTACATTACCTACTTGTGAGGCTAAGTACATTTTAGCATCTTCATGTTTCACTCAAGTCTTATGGATGAGGTTGACCTTAAAGGAATACAAAGTGGATTATGATAGTCCTAGTCCTATCTTTTGTGATAATACATGTTCCATAAGTGTATAAAATAATCCATTCATGCACTCAAGGACTAAGCACATTACTATTAGGTATTATTTTCTAAGAGAATAGGTAAGTGAACAAAATGTCAAGCTTGAGTATGTATCTACCAAGGATTATATTGTAGATATTATAACCAAGCCACTTCCAAAGAAAACATTTGAACATATAATATAGGAATTGGGAGTAATTCCTACCTCTAATAGCCATTGAGAAAGTCAATGGTAATGAGAGCTAATCAAGGTGGTTCATTAGCTCCAAGAATAGGTGATGAATGCCAAGAATATTATTGAAGTCATGACAGGCATATAAGCAAATTGAGAGGTAAGAAAAAATCTAATTGTGCTACTAGTGTGATCCAACAACAAGGTTCTTATATACATGTTGAGAATGTTTTGTGAGTCTTGAGGGCTCATATGATTAGCACAATATATGAGGATAAAGGGGGAGTCCCTAATTATTTAATAAAAAGGTCTATGTTAGATAAGAACATATGTGGTGGCCTAGTGAGTGATCAAGGGTTTCATCTAAAACTTTATGTCAGTCATGTCAAGTACAAGGTGATTAAGGTATGCATAGATATAGGGGGATCATATTTGTATGATGCTTCATAGACTCATAATCTTTTGTGTTGAGTTTATTGGTTAGAAGAGGTGTGATCTAAGAAGTTGTAAGTACTTATTTATCATTAATGTCAAAGGGGAAGAAAGTTCATAATGGGGGATAAATAGCCTATTGAGAGAAGTTTCTAAGAGAGGTTACCATCAATGACAAAGGGGGAGATTATTGAGTATTATTATTGATGTCAAAGTGATTAAAGATAGTTGATAGTATGTGATGTGACAAGGTGCATGGAAGAGTGTTTTCATGAGAGAAATAAAAAGAGATAATTTGAAGATAACTAATATCTTATGTCTTCATTATTGATATCATTGTTAATATGAAAGGTATAGGCCATTGATGTCAAGTGCATTGGAACCATAGCCATGACATGAAGAGGTATGTGCATGGTTAAATGAATGAAAACATGCATTTGAATGTTGTATAGCATTATTTGAGCATGTGATTAAGGTATATAATCATTCATGAGAGTTTCAAGGTGTGTATATAGGGGTAGGACCTTTAGTCTAAGTCTACACCTAGACCCTGCCTAGTCTAGTGAGGTATGAAGGTCAAATTTAAAGGAACATATACACATAAGAGCATGTACAAAGGTGAGATAAGTTTTTTTAGGTATGATCACAAATTTTAAGGTCAATATTTTAATTAAAAGTACATGAATCATTGTTTTAGGCCTTATCGAGCTCACAAAATGAGGTCTCAAACTCGAGAAGTAATTTCAAACATTTTTTTGCACATTTAACCTATACATGGGAGTTTGGATGTTAAAGAGAGATTGGTAATGATCCTAGATAATATATCCAATCATTAGTTTTAGAACCTAGTGGTAGTCCTTTATGACTAATTGTTAACACCAAAATCTGTGTTAAACCTCCCTAAAACCCTAATAAGGACCCAGTGTGAAATATTTTGTTCAAATCAGATCAATATGGATTAAAATTCCTAGATAATATATTGGATAATGTATTAAACTCTCCCAGGTACCTCCATGTGGTGGTGGTTAGTCATATGAGAGAGAAAATGTACAAATATAATATTATTTATCAAGAAATTAAAGTAGCTCTCAAAATTTTAATTGGTCAAGAAGATTAAATGGATGGAAGAAGAAGATAGAGACTAATTTTACATGTACATGATTTATACTTCAAGTTCTCTAAATTGGTCATCCAAGTAAGCTAGTCACAGATAGACCTAATAGTGTAGACAATGTAAAACCCAGACAAAAATAAAGAGATGGTTTTGAGGGTCTGTGCATGATAGATTGATGCAATGAAATGAATGAAAAAGTTATTTATGAATTTTAAGTCATGATCATTATTTTTATAAGATTTGGAGGTCATTATATATGGTGAAACTATTGCTCACAAAATGGCTTGTCTAGTTTAAATAGGACTATGAGACATAAGGTCAAGAAATCGGTCTGCAAGACCAATATTTTCCATTAGAACATAAAAAAATTATATCTAATGATGTTTTTATGATATCATAGGAACATTTTTATGCATTATTAATCATGACAAGTGTTTACACAAGTGTTGGAGGTCTAATTCTTCATGATTGGTTTTTGAGGTGATTTGGCAATTCTGAGTGAGTTGTAGAGATGTTCTTGAGCCCTTATTTCTTGAGTGAAGGTGTTAACATAATTTGGTGATGACTCTAAGATCATGGATAATATAAATTAATTTTTCATTTGTCATGGTTGAGTATATTAATGGTTTTTAAGCTTCACTATTGTAAGACAGACTTTTAAGGTACATAGGCCTAATAAAGTAGATTTTCTTAAAAGAGCTTTCATGATATGAATGAAGGATGCATGTATAATGAAGCATGAAGGAGGTTATAATATTTTTTTGGATAAGTATTTTAATGGGTTTTATTATTTTATAAGGCCATCTGGACCCAAGAAGATCAATTTTTATTGTTAAGAGAGTCGACCTAATGCAATTAGGTCTCCATGAGACCTCAAGGAGGAGTAATGCCTAATTGAGTTATGGCAGACCAAAATGGGCTCATGTTTTGATTGAATAATGTTCATAATATGTATTAAGACCTATTTTGTGTCTAAAATAAGAGTTTGAAGGTGTGTGGTTGACCAAGTGGTGTGTGATCATGAGACTGGTATATATACAAGGCAGTTTAGGCCTATTTACGTGTGTATGAGGAAGCGAAGTAGAGTGTGCATTAAGATTAAGGAGAAGAGATGTGATACATTATTATCATATGTTTATTTATAAAAATATCATATTATTTTTATAAATCATATTTTATTGATTTGTTTCTTAGTCACAAAGGGAGTTGTAGCTTCCTAACAAGTGGGTGCTTGATAGTTTGGGGTCAGTGCTCCAAGTTGAGTTGGTGCTCAACAAAATTTGATATTTTGTAAAAAAATTATAATATTATAGTCCAATTTCATAGTTCATAGTGATTTTTCTCCCCTTCAAGGGTTTCTCACTCATATTGTGTTATGCTCATTATTTCATGTTTGTGTGATTGGTTCTTGATGCATTGATTGATCACTCCATTGCTTTGTCAGGTCACTTATTAACCCCCCCCTCTCAGTGAATTATGATTAAAACAAAGATTTGATAGTTTTTTAAATCCCCTAAATGGAGGAAAAGTATGAAATAATAAAATGATGGATCATGGGTATAGTTGAAAGATTTCATACATGGGTAATTAAAATTAAATATTTTATCCCTCTTTCTCTTCTTATATATGTATGTAATGAGTTCAATTTGATAAAATATTTGATTACTTAGAACTATAAGTCCATGTATTCTTTCAATATAATATTTAAGTCTCTACTAATTTTTTACATGATTCTATTGAGTTTTGCTATGTTATGGAGTCCAATCTGTGTATCTTCATATAATTGATGAAAGAACACGTGGATCTTTTTTCCCTTCTTGTTTGTATCTTATTTCCTCTAATCCCATGTGTATATTTAGATTAGTTATAACTTCCTTATATTATATAATTTTAATTCATGCTCACTCCTTTTCATGAAAAATTAGTATTTCCATCTTTATAAAGATAGATAATCAATCCACTGCTTATTCCAGTATACCATTGTCATTTTATTTTATGCATTTCTCTTCCCTTTGCCTTGTAAAATATTTATTTTTTTCATGAGTAACTTTATTTAGGTATATTAAAATTATATTAGTAAATATAACCAACTTGATCTAAAGGTTTTCTACAAAAAATAAGTCCCACATTGAGAAGATATCCCATTTTATGCTTGAAATGTGAGTTGCATAAAGAGGTCTTTTAAACATGTTAATAGAAGAACTGGATCACAATGAATAAAACATTTAAGTTTCTTCCTAGGATTTATGACTATGTAAATTTATATTAATGAAACCCTAATGATATAAAAATATTGATTTTAAAGGGATTTTTAGATTATAATTGGGTTATAGATCTTTATTTCCATAGATCTACTAGTGTGTATATGTTAAAATTGTTTGGTGGAGTTATAAATTGGACCAAAAAATGGAAATAAAGTTTTCTGATATCCACCACAAAGTATAATTACATGGTAGATACTCATGTGGTAAAGGAGAAGGGTTAGATTCAAAGGTTGTATCATAATACTGGGTTCACCTAGAAATAAGTAAGGATAGATTGGGATAATCAAAGCACAATCTATATAGTAAATAACCTTGAGTATCATTATTAGATGAAGCATGTTGATATGCAATATAATTTTGTAAGAGAAATGGTGGAAGAGAGTAAGATTCTACTAGAGAATATGGATATGATTAAAAATGTATTAGATTTATTGATTAAGATAATAGTATTGATAGGTTCTCTTTGTGCAATAAATCAAATGGAATGGTTACCTAGAGTGGTTGAAGGATAGATTTGTGACTCCTTTTAAAAAGTGTTCAAAAAATGGGAGATTATTGGGGGTGTTTTAAATTTACATAGATATACATAATAGTAATTGTGTACAAGGTTTATTGTGCAAACACTACTTGTACAATATGTCACATAGGTTAGTTATGCAAGGTTGTCTATGCAAACAACAATGTTTTTTATGAATTAAATAGAGAGAGTTTATGGATATTATTTAAGGAAGTCAGTGTGTAGGAAATAATTTGGAGAACTGAAATTATTTATATGTAGTATCATTATACTATTAAAGGTTTTGAAGTGGTACACACTGGTGGATTCATAATAAGGTGTTGCAAGGAGATACACAACATTATCCATAAATGTAAGTAAATTGTGAATCATTAGTAAACACTTTTTAGACTAAATTTGGTTGACTATATATGTGTGAGTAATGTATTAGTTTAACTATGACATGGAACTATTGAGGATCATTACAAAATAATCACTTTGCTTAGTAGTTTATGACTATAGTCTCCCCTGTTGTGTGTGCATTACAAAGCGATGTGGTGAATATAGGCATAGATCCTCCTTGGGATATGATGATGCACTCATACACAATTAAATATGTGTATGATATTATTATACATATTATAGTGTATAGTTAATATTCAATGTTAAATATATAAGATATAAAATATTCATTGTGAAATTCAAGGTTCAGTGTAAATACAGTAAAAAATGTACGTAGGTTACATAATCTTACAAAGTTGTAGTATTGTAAAATGGTTCAGTTAATGTTATAATCTATGAAGGATATTTTTCTTGATATTTTACCTAAAATGGTGTTCCTAAGTGAAATATTGTATATTTTATGTGTATGCCATTATTTTCATGTGTTTTATATTATTATAACATTAATCTTCTTGGTATTTTTATCTCACAATGGGATTATCCAAAAAATGGATAAACCTTTAAAATGATCCATATGTTTTGCATTATAGCTAGTTCTCATAATATTATATAAAATAAATTTATGCACCACTTCAATAAAAAGGAATGTAAATCAATTGAATTTAACATCCTTTGTAAATGTTATGTATATTGGATTGGATCACTACCTAACAAAAGTTTAAATATGATTTTTAGAAGCTAGGGACCCTATTTTACAATAAAACCCCTAAAAAGTGAGTGGTATGGTATGATATCTTGTTTTCTCAAAATGGAACCACCTTAGCATAATACATACTAATTGGCATGTGGGCCATGTTATGTGGGGTTATCGTTCATAATAACATTATATTTTTTCATAAAATAATGGTTTCTAATAGGTTTTTTTGGTGGACCTTGCCATGTGGCTCATGGTGGAACTAAATCTTTAGCCAAGGGTGTGATCAAAATAAAAGAAATTACCATCAATCAAAGTAAAATTTATTATTATATAATTTTCTCTCAATAAAAAGGAACTCTTACTTAATCATGATTAAAAAATGTCCATTTTATTTTTTTCATGTTAGGTTAATCTTTGTAAGAGCAAGAAGTTTTTTATTCTGCCTATTTTGCTTTGAAGGAGTGAACAACCATGTATTATGATAAAATTTAATTAAGTTAAATATATTCATAAAATATAATTAATTATTTCATATAAAATAAATACAGAGACATATAAGGTTTATGCTTATTTTATTGTTGGGAGTGATTGGAAGGTAGTCATTAGAATTTGATAGTGAAAAAAGAGCTTGGTAATGATTTAAAAATAACCTATAAATTTTGTAAAGATTAAAGAAGGATATCCAAAGCATGGTATTTAAATAATTTTCTATCTAGAGTATCATGTATCACTTTATGAATAAATTAGGTATAATAATTTTTTTGAAAACTATGTTTTCTTGACAAGGGCCTCTAAAAATCTATTTAACCCTAAATTTTAGATATGGCTCGTATGAGCATAGATAGGGTTAATAATATAGAAATGAATAAACATAAGGGTGATAAAAAATATATATATAAGGTAAATTAATTTGTAAATTGAGATAAATAATATTCTTAATTAAATGTTGAGATATACTAAAAATAGAAAGTATAACTATGCTAGATATTGAAATGATAATGAACACAAGGTAATTAACTAGTTCTGATGCTACTACAGATCTAGATATGGAACAAGTAAGAATTAAAATGGAAGAATATTATGGAATAGTTTCCAAATTATGGATTAAGTGTCCCTGTATCCATAAACACTTGCATCATCCTAGGATGGTTGTGTCAATTCTAATGTTTAGATTAGACACAACTATCTAATATGAAATACATGATAAAAATAGATGCAACCATCTAGATGCTTATGGGTTCTATGACACCTTTTCTATGGTGTATTAAAATATGGGTTATGGACTATCATTCCTTGTCACCTAGAAAAACCCTAGTTATTCATCTTCATAATGATTATAGGAAAAATGGTTAAGGAGCACATGATGTCGAGCTACCCCAAAGATACCTATATTAGTGAGCACTACCTACATATCCACTACTATGAAGAGGTATTTAGACTTATGTATTTATCACTTACATGTTGGATTATGTGTTCATAAGGATGCAATATGTGGAAAGAAAGTACAATAGTGACCTAGCTTGTAACTTAGTAAATTGAGATCTTGGGATACTCCTTTAGTAATTCAAACTTGTAGATGTGATGTTCATATGATTGATATGAAAATAACATAAAATATGAAAGATTTATTCACTTGATTACTCTTTGATATCAATTTTAGGTTTGTGCTAGATATTTTCTTGGTAAGGTATGAATGAGGGTTGATCTTGTATTTATACCAATCCCTTTGAAGAATATCTCACATTAAATCACTTAGGTTGACCATGGGAATACATTTCACTTGAAAATTGGATGAATTTAGGGTAATGGACACTTGCATTGATGTAGGCATTTGGTTGGGATGAAAGTGTTAATAGAGTAGTAATAGGTATAGATCTAAAACATGAAGAGATGGATAATAAGTAGGTTAAAAGAATTTTGGGCAAGATAAAAGGCTTGAGTCATCAAAATGATACTAGTCAGACTAAGAGATGAGAAATGATCACAAAGATATAGTAGATGTAAGACTTAAAAAAGTGAGAGAGGTTTATAACTTAGAGGAAAAGTCAAGGTTTGAGTTTTTCAATTTTATAAGACCGAGTTGCTACATAATTCATAAACATCATCTACATTCCCCCTATTTAATCCAGTAATGAAATTCCTAGTTTAAATAAAAGTAATGCATACATGGTTGTGTATAATATATCTTACCTTTACTTGAGTCCAACTTGAGTGATTTTTTGGTGAATGACCTGTAACTAAGAGCATGTTATAGTATATAATTACTGCATATAATACAAAATTCAAAGTGTTAAAATGATTAAAATTTAAATAAATCAAGTTTTAGGAGTACATCTATGTATTTATGTTGTAGACACTTAATTTTAACCACTTTTATGTATAAACTATGTTCCAAATGACTTTCCATAATTGCATGCAAGTTTAACTAGAAATATATAGACCAAATTTACCTACACAACTACCATTTAACCCAAAATCACAACAATACATCCTTAATTAGGGTAATGGATCATCTTGAATCATTTATCTTGTTTAGTGTATCCTAAATTAAATCATCCTCTTTGTAAGTGTTTTCACAAGTCAATGAAGTGAATACTTGATTGATAAATAGAAACATTGAAAAATCCACCTTTATTCTAATTATTGATTAAATCCACTTAATCAATCCTAATTATTCCTCTAATGGGAAAATCCATAGATTTGAATTATCCTATTTTCATAAAATAAAAATTGGAATATTGCCTCACTAAAGATGACATAATCAGGGAAAGTGTGCAAGTAAGATCTCTTACACGTCTCTTACACACTCTTCCTCTTACACCCTTCTTACACACTCAAGAGGACCAATGACTTAACTTTCCTTCCAAAATGCCTTCCATACTCAAAAAAGGTCTTAAATAGCCTCTCTTACACTCTCTAAAGGTGTAATCATGGATTTTAAGATTGATCCTCATCCCTCCATCTTAAGATGAGATGAACAGTTCCCAAAAATTCAATAAATCTATAAATAGAACCCTCATACCTCTCATTTGATCAATATTCCTAATGTGAACTTACTCTAATGGATTATTCTAGTAAGCTTCCTTAATTATCTCTCATGCCAAGCCAAAGCCAAGACCAAGTGTATATAAGAAGAGGTACTCCCCACATAAAGAATCAAACATCATTAAAGAATTATAAATCTATTATAGACATCCAATTTTTATCACTATTGTGTTAAGATTAAAAATATAAATGACTTTCCATAATAATGTACAAACTAGACCAAAATCACCATAAACACTATAATTTGGTTGCACATGTCATGTACATTCACCTATTCACATCAATGTATCCCTAATTAGGGAAATATATTTTAAGGAATTATCATCTTATCCTATTTCAATTCAAGTCAAATTACTACCAATTAAAATTATGCTCTAGACCATGAAAATATTCTAATTTTGTTACATGCATCATGTGTATGTGCTAATTCACATCTATAATTTCCTAACTAGGGTATTACCATGTACACAATTGACACCTTCCTATAAATCAATTCTAGTCAAATTATGACTAAGTAAATTGAAATTTTTGACTAGTTTGATTAAACAAGTAACCAATTTCCAAGAATTACAAAAAACCTAATTAAAATCATTTAAACAAATTAAAATAGATTAAAATCTTAAGTGAGAAATTCATGGAAAGTTATTGAATATCTATTATTGGAAATTCATAATTCAAAAAATTTAGGCTATGATGTCACATATGACATCATCATAGGGGTGTCATCCACAAAGCATTAATGGAGAAAATATCAGGATTAAGGCTACTCATGCCTTATTAATGCTCCATTATTCCAAATATTGATGACCATATTTATTGTTTGTCCCTCCAAAATTGAATGGATTTGTGACCATCTATCTTGATCTTAAGATGGACGGATAGAAATCAATTAGATCATTTTAAAAAATCTATAAATACATGAGATATGGCCATAACCTTTAGGCTTCCTTTGTTTAATGTTATTATGCAAGAATAATTTCAAGAAGATATTTTTAATATAGAGAAACCATGCAAAAATATCACTAGAGAGCTTCACTCATCCTTTCAAACTTGATCAAATCAAGAGATAAATCTATTAGTGTAAGGAGAGATGTATGGAGATGCTTGTGTTATCACATTAATGAAGACTTGAGTCATAAAATTGTTCACAAGTTTTGAATATGCATCAATGAATTCATTCCTAAAATTAATGAATTTATCCCTGAAGAATGATGAATAATTCTCTTCTCTTCTAATAATCGATGAATTCATCTCATCTACTATTCTAATAATTGGTGAATTCATATCCTTTATTGCTATGATAATTGATTTATTATTCTCTTTTGTTTCCTCAATCTTTAGTGAAAATGTTATGGACATCAAAAAAAATATTATAGAGTTTGACAAAAAAGTTCCAGGTTTGATTTTTGATCATTAGTGAATTTGTTTTAATTTTATCAAATTTGTAACTATTTTTAGTGAATTTATTACTTTCTTTAGTGAAATGTCCTAATTAGTGAAATCATCTTATTGATCAGTGAAATCATCTCTATCTACTTCTTGTCTTTTGTTTGTGTTTTTGTGTAGGTTCTTAAAAATGTTGAAAATGTCCTACATGTCAGTAAAATTATCTGTGTGAAAAAAACTTGAGTATAAAAATAGCTAAAACTAAGCTCCTTGAAATGCCTAAAACCCTTGATTGAAAAACTAACCACTTGTATTGTAGGTTTAGCATGTTTTAGTTGGATTATACAACTCAAGTCAAATTTCAATCACATTTCCATGTTAGTGCTTAAAAATAACATCCATACTTAGATTAGAGCTCATAATAGAAAATTTCTTTTTACTCTTTATTTAGAACTTAGTTTTATTTTAATAAACCCTTGCATGTTTTCTCTCCCCTTATCCCCTTTAGGTAACTTGGGTGACCAAAAATGCATCATTTTACTTGGTGTTGAGTCAAAACCCCAAATAAATGTCGTGTAAGCTCTCCCCTTATTCCTAGGGACTTGGGTGACTTATAAATGACAGTTATTCCATTTATTTTTATGTATTGGATTATGAGGAGTTCATTTCATTTTCACAATTTATTTAAGATGGCTTTAACTGTGGGTTTTATCTCCTAGCACTGTTCTAACCCTACCCTCTAATGGTGTATATAAATTAGGTGTACCATTGGATTGGATAATGGATGAAACGTTAGCCTGATAAGTCCAATGGTTATATGGGCCATGTGATGATCTAGATATTAGTTTTCACTAAGCATTATAGGGTTGAAGTCATTGTGCAAAGGATAAGACCTTTGCATAACAAGCTAGATGGTTTGGATCTAATTGATGTGAATTTTGTTCCCAAGTATTTTTGGTCACTTGTGGACCATTTTGAAAAACAAAATAAATTTTTTAGCTTAATTGACCACACTTTACTACAAATTATATTGAAAAATTTCAAGTTGATTTGGCACTCTAATTTCATTTCCTCATATCAGTTTTTGAGAGATAGAGGGGGGCCTAAAAACTCTACCTACATGCACTTTTTTATTTTTGGATTAATAATTAATTCCTTTTAAGACTGATATACCAGTGGAAATTGTGGTGGATAGTATGCACACCTAGGAACATGTACTTAGGTGCTCATATTTTTTACTTACATTGTGAGTCTAAAATAACTGTTGTATAAAACAAAATAGGTCCTAGGGCCTTTGATGCAAGAACATCAAGCTAAAGAACATCATCTTTTAAATATTGTCATAGAAGGTCAAGATTAGTCAAACTGTGAAGTCAATGTGTGTAAGGGACCTTATTAGGTCCATTTATGCCTTATAAGTACATTTTAGATGGTATGAGTGAGTTATATAGGCTATAGGAGTTTTCCCTACAAAATAGGGAATTTGAAAATTCAAATAATTAAATTAAGTCTAGGAGGGATAAAATCATATAAGGAGTGAATAGATTATTTAAGTGGGTTAAATAGTCTAATTAAGTCATATATAAAGTGGTAATAAGTCATATATGTTAAGTTAATAAAGTGGAAGTCAAGTTTTGTATGGTCACCCTCACCCATACATTGGGTGGACAAGAAAAGAAGTTGCTTTGTAACTGAATTGGATAACCACCTTTAAAGTTGGTGGAAATAGAGGATGGTATGAGGGGTAAGTGCACCAACTTGGGGGAAAATAAAGGGCCTACCCATGGACATGATTTTTTTGAAATTTTAGAAATGTGAACTGCAAATAATTAGAGATAGCTACACTCAAAATTTGAAGATGGTATAAAAACATGAATTGTAGCATTTTGAGTCTAGTTTTCAAAAAACTATTTTTTTGAAAAAGGGTTAAGTATAAATAGGTCAAAAATATAAAATTTGATGAGGACTTCCTTTTTTTTAAGAAAATTTGAATTGTACCATTATGTGTGACCCACCATTTTTTGAGCATCATTTAATATTGTTAGCAACCCTTTGATGAATATTTAGATTAGATCGTCTAGTGTGTTACAATTTTTTTTTTGATGAATATTTTTTTATTAATTTTGAAATTAAGTATGTCCTAAAAAATGACAAAAAATGGATAGCCATCTATGCAACCCACCCTAACTACCTCAAAAAAAAATTGATTTTTTTTTAATGTGTAGAATTAGGCCTAGTTTATTATTGTATAATTTGTTTTGTATTTGGATCAATGAAAAAAAATTGATAAACATGAATAGGCATGTATGGGTGAGGCATGTAGTGGCCTTAAAAATGTGTTTTTAGAAATAAATATAGTTTGAACCCTTAAAATAGCCCAAAAATTCTAAAAATCATACATTTAGAAAGAGGACAACATGCTCGTTGTAATGGTAATAATTTTTTAAATTTTGATGTTAAAATACATAGTGTATTTAGAGATTAAAGTTGAAATTTCTTATTTTTTCCTAAAACTCTTGGTCTTAACTATAGATGCATAGTCCCAAGCCTTTGGCTCAGAAATCTAGGCCATTTCCAAGCCTAAAGGATCAGTTTTAAATTCAAATTCAAATAACGCATACTCATTATATAACATGTACATGTTATTTGACACAACAAAGAATGTGTACATATATAATGCATACAAATTTCTTTGACATAAAACCAAACAAACAAATTTCATGTTTGTTATGGGGGAGGGGTCCCATTAGCCATTCATCCTTATAGGGTAAATGTTAAATTTCATGTTTCTTATAGGGGAAAGGTCCCATTAGCTTTAGATAGTGAATTAACATCGCATTAGACTTTTAAAAAATTACCCATTTTAATATGTCATATTAAATACTTATAACTAAGGTTTCAAGGTCTAACACATTATACATTTGACAATATAATTGATTTTATCATGAGAGGTCATAAAAAATTTTAAACCTATGATCAAAACTTAACCTTTAGTGTACCAATTATTTTGCATTAGAGGAATAATACTTGACTCTTGTAAATATATGATTGGTTAATTTTAATTTTATATAATAAATGTTGAATAAGTATTAGATATTACATGTTCATCTTTTGCTACACTTTAATATTTATATACACCAATATGTTTCATTAATAGAACACATGTTAACAAAAGCCTTGTTTGGCAATTGAAACATGCACATCTATTGGGATCTTTCCCCTATTAGGACAAGGATATACCTTACCACCTTGCTTGCCTAAAATCCTACTTGCCCTTAAATTTTGTGCATTTCTTATTGATATTATCCTACTTGCCTAAAATCATATCTTACCCTTTTGTTGTTTATTTGATATCTTTGACCAGACCCCTTTATTTATAAAATTTAAAACAATTTGTTTAAGTGGTAAACCCATTGAATTGGATTATGTAGTATAGATAATCTTGTGTAATTAGAAATAAGAATTGAGCCCTTGGTGTAATAGTGCATCTCTTTGATATCTATTTTAATAATGCTATCTAATGGATCCCAATACCTATGAATCATGCCTTGGATTATCCCAAAAACATTCCTAAATTTTTTTGAATAAAATCCCTTAAGTTTCCTCCAAGGTCACTTAGTGCATATAATTTAATATATGCATTTTGAGGTCCTAATTGAAATTATAACAAGAGTATTCTATTGTTAAAATTATTAAATTTTGATTCCCCTAATGTATTCAGATACATTATTAAAATTTTTCCTAAAATTAAGATCTCTTGTGAAAATATGGTTAATACTCTATTCCATTCACCTCCTTCATCTACCCCTCCATCACACATGAGACAACCATCAACCACTCCATCCATTCCCACATCATCTAAAGAGTGTGTCTTTGACATGTTGCACCATGGATGCAATAATTTCAATCTCAAAAACAAGATATACAACACTTGATGCTTATTAATACTATATAGAGTTTTATTCCTTACTATGTAATTGGGATGGTAAGATACAAAAGTAAGATGATGGACCTACAATTTATGTAAATGTTAAATTATTAAATATTTTGGTCAAGTTAGGTATGCATTTTATTTGGTATAAGATGTGGTTTTGAGCTCAATAAACTTAAAATAGTCACATGTATCCATTAGTGATGATGTGGTTTTAAGATTTCATGCCTATAGTGATGAAGGTATAGCTTAGAAAATATATAAATGCACTAAGGACTTTGTTTAAAACCATTAAGGGATGGTGTAGACCTAACATTGACTAAGTACAACATATATATAAGTTATCCCAGCTCAAACTCTATTAAACTTACTCAATATATACATTAAACTTGTGACAATGTACCCTAAATTTGAGACCTGCTTCCCCTCAAGGATGATGCTAAGTAGAGAGACCAAATAATTGTTCATGTGGATGATGAACTACTCACTTCATATAGATGGTTGATCAGAATTGAATACTAGTGTGCACCCCCCTGCTTAAGGTTTCAAGATTATATATATTTTGTACATATATATTCAATAATATTTTTCATATTTCATTGTAATGAGCTTAAACCTTATGATGTGGATTAAAATAAATTAGTACATGTGTCTCAAAATTGTTAATCTAGCATAGGATTTGAGGTTGAGGCTCATCTATGTTGTTGAATTGTGTTCTCTCCTATGTGTAGGACTTAATATGAATAAGTTTTGGGATCTATATCTAGGTAATTCAAGGCATAGGGATATAAATAATTTGAATACATACATGTAGAAAACTAATAATGTTCAGTGCTTGCTCAATTTGGATGGGACCTTAAAGGTCTCTACATGACAATTTTCATATAGCAATGGCAAGTCAGAGGCTTACACCATGTGAATTATTTATTAGACATGATTTGATTGTATCAATGTTGATCTTTAAACATTATTGGCTTATATGTATATATGCATGATAAATTTGTGAATAGGCCTTATTTGGATTGGTTGGCTTGGTGATGTAATGTGTCTAAGTATCAAATGTGTGCATATATGATAACTCTAAAACTTATCTAGGTGTACTAGACATACACATGTGGAAATATTTGATTGGATTGGGTGTCCTAAGGCTCTGACAAATCTGATTCTTCTAAGATAATTGGTAGTTATATCTCTAACAAAAATATATGTGTATACAAGATACACATTTGCATATGTGTATCTAATTGGATTGGGCCTCATAAGGATCTGATAGATCTTTTTAACACTTTTAAGACTTGACACCTCTAATAGTGTTGACACTTTTGAGCATGTACAAGGTACATGTGGTGATATGTAATTTGATTTGGCCTCTTAGGGCATTTTCAAATCTAAAACTTCTAGGACTTGATTCATCTCTAATAGCTTTAACACTTTTGGGTGTATGAGGTACACATGTGGCATAACAAGGTTCAATTATAGGGTAAATTCAATCAAAGAGGCATGGGAGGCCAATTTGAACCCCTTCTTGACATAACTATAATATCATGATATATACATGATTTGGGACAAAATTAAGTATGATTTTATCTATCATGAATTGAACTAATTAGTTGATTGGTTCAATTAGGGATGTGATTTGGTCAAAATTGACCCCTTAAACCAAATTTATGGCCCAATTGATTGTATAATCTAGATATAACATGTATGACTTAACTAGACCTAATTTAATTGAAAATGCAAATACAAATGCAAATGTGGCCAATTTCAACCCATTAAACCTAAATTGGAGTCTATGATGTGATTAAAAGGGCTAAATCAGGTCACATTTTGTGATATGTTGATCGTAAACCCTAATTTTATCACTTGAACATGTAAAGTTATCATAAACCCTAATTTTATGACATATACACATGTACAAACCCATTACACTAAACCCATAACCCTAAATCCTAATTTTATAACAAACACAACCCCTAAGTTCCTTAGTTTCATCACAAATGCATAAATTCATGAATGTGATTAGTGCCAATTTGTGAACCTATTATTCACCTAGTTTTGTAAGGACCTATGATGGGATTTTGTTCAAAATTAGTTCATTTCATATTACACATTGAGCCTTATTACATCATTCATTAGTCTTTTTGCTTTGTAATCTTATCAAGAGTCTTACTGCATCATGTATTAGAGATTTATGTATCATATTGCATATTTATGCATCATATTGAGCCTTATTATATCATATGATAGCCTAATTGCATTATATTAACCCTTATTGCATCATATGATAGCCTAATTTCATCATATTGGATATTTATTTCATCGTATGATAGTCTTATTACATTGTATGATACTCTTATTGCATCACATGATAGTCTTATTGCATCATATGATAGTCTTATTACATCATATTGAGCCTTATTGCATGATATGATAATGTTATTATAATACTTGATAGTCTTTTTGCATCATATTAGGGATTTATGCATCATATTATAGTCTTATTAAGTGTTATTGCATCATATTATAGTATTATAATTGAAAAAATGCTTGAATATGAGCCTTTTTGCTTGTTAGTATAGTATATGGCTATACTTCAAGGAACACATATGTGTTATAGGAATGTGTATACATTATATTAATGCATATAAATTTACATAATGTGTACATCTTCCTTAGAGTACAAACAAAAACTCACTTTTCAATGTCTATTTTATCCCTAATTAAGATTGTTGTCCCCACAAACATTCCCTATGTACTCTACATACTTTCTTGGTTGCATTTTTTTTTTGGACCCCACATTTGAAGTACTTTCTTGGTTGTTTTTGTCAAAATAGGATCTGATTCACATTCAAAGAGGAGGAAGAAGTTGAAAAATAAAACATCAAAGTAATTAGAAGAGTTGAGAGAAAAAAACAAGGTACAAATGTAAGCTATTCATTCCATACAAAGTACAAACACTAACCCTGATGAGCCAAATGCCTTAGATAATGAGGCAATTGAAAATAATGAATTGAATAATGATGAATTTTATAACAATGAATTTAATTGTGATGAAATTCATAATAATGAATTAAATTATGATGAAATTGACAATAGAAAATTATATAATGTTGAAAATTCACATTCAAAGTTTAAAGTTTTTTATTATGTTGATGAAGAGCCTATGCATGATAATTTACCCACAAACAATGAAGAAAATTTAATGGACTCGAATAATGATGAAATTAATAATGAAAAAAAAAATCATGGAAACATATAATGAAGAAGCAAACAATGAAGAAAATTTCATGGAAACATATAATGATATTAAAACACCCTTTGAATGGATTCCACCAATAAAAACACCTCTGAGAGTTATGCATAGAAAATATAATTACTTAATTGAAGTTGATGAAAATATTTTGAAACCAATGCATAAAAATATGTCTGGCAGCTATTCAAGAAGATTGGCTCAAGAAAATTGGGTTAGTTTCTTTCATAATTTTGAGTATGATAGTCAAAGATGTCAATTATTTGTTTTGTTGATGAAATTTCTTAAGGTGAGACCTATAACATACACATTAGGACTAATAACATCTAACATGGATAATGAAAATGATGAAAATTATGAAATTGTTGAAAATATACATGATAAATATCATATTGTAGGCCTAAAATCATGCAACAAAGATTATAATGCATATAAAACATTTATTGGATATGATTCAAACATAATTGTACTCTAAGTTTTTGGAAAAAACATCCATAAATTATTATTATTCAAATACTTTTTGATATGTCCAAACTTTTTTATGTAATAATAAATCACACATGCACCACTTGTTGTTGTAGGAAACATATTGAATTTTCAATGCACTATGATGTTTTTCACCATATTCATTTTACTTTGCATACTACTAATATTTTATAGGAGTATGGCATAGAAGATCCCCCAAAATCAGCTAGAGAATTTATTTAAAATATTTTTTGTGAAAGCCTAGATGGACAATTTTTTAATAAAAAAGCATGTTTGGATGGAAATTATAGCATTTATGGTGGATTGCCAAAATTGAAAAAATGTGTCCATAAGGAGTGTACAAGTGCAATTGGATAGGAATTAGTTGGTTTGAATAAATACAAATCTATGAATTATCAATTAAAATATGGAAAAGAATCTAAAAGGTGTGAACTTATTATGAAAAGGATACCTGTTTCAAAATTTATGGTTGAATTCATGGAGAAAATTGTTTATGAGTATGCAAGGTACACACATAGGGATAAATGGTTGGATGAACATTTAAAGATAAGCAATGACACATTCCCACTTGATTCTATTAATTTAGTAGTCAAATTTGTATAAAATTACACATTCAAACCATAAATGGAAGTTCAATCATAATATTACAACTCAACACAAATTGTCATAGTCATATATATATCATTCATGCATGCACCTGATAGTATAGAGGAAGATCAAAAAATATTAAGGGAGTACTATTTATATATCAGTGATGAATTATAACATTGTATATAGTATGTGCAAGGTTTTTTTGATAAGTTTTATGGACAGTTGACTCAGATGAACATTAATTTCAAATGACATTACATTTGGTCAGACAATTACACATCACAATTTAAGAATGCATAGATGTTTTATTGGTTGATTAGGATGCACTTTACCACTAGTGTAGAACATATTTGGATTTTCAATGAGGTTGGCCATGGAAAATGGGAGCATGATGGTGTTGGAGCATGTATAAAAAGATCCGCTATAAAGGAGTTAAAATATGACAATGTTGCTAATTTGATTGATGCAAAAAATGTTGTTAATTCGTGTAATGAGAACATATGTCATGGTGGTCAAGTAAATTCTACTATTCATAAACATTTTTGGTTAATGGAGGAAAAAGACTTGGCAAACTATGAGGATCGTATGACTCTAACATGTTCAAGTGATCTCCACTCATTTCGTAGCTCAAATACAAGTTCTTGGACTATTCATACGTGACACTTGGAATGATTTTACTGTGCATGCATAGAATTTTTTTGAAATCAGTGTGAGTCACAAGAATGGGTGGATTACTGGAGTTCTAAACCTATAATTCTAATCAACACATATTATGTTCCACTAGCATTACAACTTACTGACATGACATCTTCACATGACTTTATCAATATATCCAATCTAGTAAAGCCATGTAGAAGATTAATCTTTATGTATTATTTATTCTCATAATCTATCTTCATAATGTCATTAAAAATGGTCTTTTATGATGTAGGACATGTTTTTTTGTAGTTATTTCAAATGAGTACAATGAAGAGGGAACATATTACTACTTATGTCAGTGTGTAGATGGAAAGAAAAAATTGACATCCCCAGTTGTAGATGGAGAAAACATTGATTATCCCACTAGATCTATGGTAGTCACTGGAACTTGGATTTGATGGTATCCTATAAAAGATTCAAATGAATGGTTATTTGAAGACTTTGAAACTCACAATAAAATTCTACACTATTCAAATTTAGTTCTTGCAATGAATATTCAATTGCAAAAATATCATGAGAGGCCAAGAAATAAGAATATATGGAAAGTTTGTGAGTCAAAGCATGACATTGTTCTTGATACTATAAATATTAGAGAAGATCCAATTAGTTCATTAGATTAAAATGCATAGTTATGTGGACTTGTAAAATGTAGATGTAATCAATTTTACCAAATGTTTTTGATTTTATAGGTAGTACATGCATAAATTTCATCTATAATTGCTTACTAATATATTTTTGTACATTAGTGGTGCCAAATCAACTTCCAACTTTATGTGGTTGGCACCGTTAGTAAATAATTTCATATTATTGAAGCTAAGAGAAGCTTACTAAAAGTACTTGGAATTTCCATTAAACAATTGCTCATGACAAGTTTATTTCTCCTTGTAACATTCCAAACACATTTGTTGTCAATGGTTATGTGCTCTAGGACAGTAGTGAAAATGCACTTATGGGTGGAAGTGGGTGTCACGGTGGTTAGAACACATGTATTTTGCCTATATAGATGTGTTTGAAGTAGTGGATTTGCACCTACCAATCCTAAAGGCAAATTTGCTAGTTGGAGGTCAAGAAATTATCTCTTCACTACCAAAAATTTGCATTTTAGGACCCTTTACTACAACTTATACCATGGATTGCTCTTAGAGGTGATTAAGACAATATTTAGGGTGTAATTAGAGGACTTTTCCATGCACATGAGTGATCTTATGATTCCTTCATATGACTTACAATTTCCATTTTATTCATGCTTGAATTTAGGTTAAAAATCAACATCTTTTTTGTATTGGGAAAGGCATTTGTGAGCCCATAATGGGTGGTGGGTTTGTCATTCGGGCCAGATGGGAGGCCAAGAACTTGGTCCTAGATGTTATTCACCCCTCCAAATGTGTTGGTAATGCCAGTTTTTAGCCAACAAGCACTAAAAATTGATTTCTTAGACCATAGATTCAACCTTGAAAACATTTGTTGTTAGTGTTTTTGTACTCCAGAATAATAGTGAAAATGCACTTGCAGGTGGAAATGGGTGTCACAGTAGTTGGAACATATGTAATTTGCCTATATAGATGTGTTCAAAGTGATGTATTTACACTTGTTGGTCTTGGAGGCAAAGTTTCTAGTTGGAGGTCAAGAAGTTATCTCTTCACTACCAAAAAATTGCATTTTAGGACCCTTTACTACAAATTCTACCACAGATTGCTCTTAGAGGTGATTCAGAATAGATTCAAGGTTTAATATATAGTTTTCATTTTATGCATGCCTAAAGTTAGGCTAAAAATCAACATTTTTTTTATATTGGGAGGGGTATTATTGAGCCTAAAAAGGGTGGTGGGTTTGTCATCTGGGCCATATGGGAGGCCAAGAACTTGGTCCTAGATGTTATTCACCCCTGTAAATGTGTTAGTAGTACCATTTTTTAGCCAATAAGCACTAAAAATTGAGTTTTTAGATTGTAGCTTCAACCTTGACAACATTTGTTGTTAGTGTTTTTATGCTTTGAAATAATAGTGAAAATGAACTTGTGGGTGGAAGTGGGTGTCATGGTTGTTTTAACACATGTAATTTTTCTATATAAACATGTTTGAAGTGATGTATTTTCACCTACTAGTCCCAGAAGCAAAGTTACTAGTTGGAGGTCAAGAAGTTGTATCTTCACTATCAAAAATTTGCATTTTAAGACCCTTTACTGCAATTTCTACCATGGATTTATCTTAGAGGTGATTAAAAATAGATTCATGGTTAAATTATATTAATTTCCCATGCACACAAAATATCTTATGGTTCCTCCATATGACTTACATTTTTCATTTTATGCATGCCTAAAGTTAGGCTAAAAAGCAACATCTTTCTTATATTGGGAAGGGTGTTCTTGAGCCAAAAATGGGTGGTGGGTTTGTATTTTGGGATATATGGGATGCCAATAACATATTATTGGATGCTATTCACCCCTTCAAACATGTTTACAATGCCAATTTTAAGCCAACAAGCACCAAAAATTGAGTTCTCAGATCGTAGCTTCAACCTTGACAACATTTGTTATCAATGTTTCCATACTCTAGAACAGGTGTGAAAATACACTTGAGTGTGTAAGTGGGTGTCATGATGGTTTTAAAATGTGTAATTTTCTTATATATATGCATTTAAAGTGGTGGATTTGCACCTGCCAGTCTTGGAGGCAAAGTTACTACTTACTAGTTGGAGGTAATAAGGGTCTACAAGACAAAGTACATATCCAAATGACTTGAAAATTGGTATTATTGGTCTTCATGACCTAATATACCCATATATAATATTTTCAAGGTCATATTACAAGTTAAATTTCTATCTATTTTTTCACAGTCCCCTCCATGTCTCATAATGGTCATTATTCATGTAGGCATAATTTTTGGAGTTTTAAGGTGTGTTTAAGGGTTCCAAGCTTAGATAAGTATTTTAAAAGTATGGTAAGATTTTTTTAAACCTATTAAACACATTTAAATGGTTTTAAAAATCTAAAATTAATGCAATCCTCACAGGCATGATCAAATCCCCACAGGCAGTCTCAAAGGCATAAAGGCAAAGTTGGTTTTTTTATCACTGAAAAGATGTTATGAGATGTTTTAGATGTCATGAGTATTTTAAAATTAAAAAAAAATTAGTGGTAAGGTAAACTTGGTCCTTTGGAGAGTATGTACAGGGCATGGGAAACCCTAGATTAACAAGCTTCAGGCATTTCTAAGAGATTTAGCCATGGGAATTTGATGAAACTTTGTAATCTTGCTCCCCTATACATGTACAAGGTTAATCAAAAGGTTTTAACCTGAGATTTTATTTATGTGTATGTATTATAGCATTGATGGTTTTGAATAGGGATAATTAGGCCTAAATGAGGGTAGACTAATGAAGGAATTGATAGTCAGAGGTGGAGTTGGGTTATGAAATTTGACATAGACATGAAAAAGAATAGAGTGTACCTATCAATTCCCTTATCATATCTTGAAAAAACATAATTTTATTCTTAATTTACATTATCCTAACAATTTATTCTCAATCTCATAACATTTATAATCTTTAATAATACTTAAAAACCAATCATTTATAATACTCTAAACATAAGTGATGCAAACAAGATTTACTTCATTGGTTTTCTTAAATATTCATGTACAAAATAAAAATGACATGTGTGAATGTCATATATAGGCATATAATGTCAATAATAAATGCATTTCCATATAGGTATTAAAAAAAATACATCGTGTCTAAAAACATAGTATCTAATGTTAATTGAATACATCATATACACATGTATAATGCTAAAAATGTGTACATTGCCATATAGTCATACAAAAAAGTACATCATCTACAACATTCTAATCATCAAATAATCTCCCTCTCTTTGCCTTCTTCAAATAAGAATCTCCTTTGGATTCCCTGCTTATAGATAGAGATATCTTGAATGCTTTGGATTACTCCAAGGTTCAACTGTGGGTACTACACTCATAGCTTGCTTGTAACTGAGCCTATTTAAATACAAAAATTATTATAAAATTAACAAGTATACATGAAACTAGGTTAAGAAACTCATGTTTTAAACTATAATAAAAAAATCATTTAAACATTCACTTATCATAATCTAATGGTCCTCCTCAATTTGACACTGATGCTCGACTGGGTTACTGCTAAGTTCAACTGCATGAATAGGCATGTCAAATGATGAAGAAATATGAGGAGTTATCATAATAGTCATCTAAATCAGACTATCAAATGTCATATAATAGCCCTGCATACACAATACATTCATGCTTATAAGTTATATTTATCAAATTATATAGTAAAATTATTAAAACAAAAGTACTAAATTATAATTCAAAATTACAAGTGAATATACATACCTCGGTGAGTGCTTGTGCAGATGACATTGCAGCAGCAATGCCTGAGTCTATCTTGACTTGCAATGATGGAGTGTTCACCCTAGTCATCAGCTAAACAAATAAATTAATAATTCATAACTTGGGAAATTAATTTATTAAACAAGTTGATAATAAAATTAGTCTTGCATAAGATATGAAAAAATATAATGAGATGACAAGAAGCATGAATGTGACAAGTGGATATGTGCAACATGTGATTTGTAATACCACACTAAAGGCAAGAAATGTTAGTTTCATGAGGGAGAATGATAAGAAAATAAGGGAGGATTTTTTAATGGATTTTTTGAAATTGAGTCATTGAATTTAGGGGCATCTTGAAATGTCAATACAAGGTCTAAAATGTGCCTTAAAATGTTTAAATTTGAATTTGAGTTCAAATAGGTTTTCCCCAGGCTAAGTTAGTCTAGTTGGTGTGTAATTGATAACTCAAATGTTGGATTCTAAAGAGTTTAAATAAGTATGTTGAATGATCATATAAATGGGGAGATCATCTTGATATAGGTTTATAGTGGTTTGACATTCAAAGAGGAAATAATCCTTGAGTACCCTGTTTACTAAAGGGTAGCATACAATCAAAGGACTAAGTTATATTATGTTGAAACTAGTTTTGTATTCCATTGAGATTGTAAGTGGTATAATATAGTCAATGGAAGTGTACATAATCCCATATTAGGTTTTGAATATATTTTAAGTTGAATGAAAGGAAAAGTAACCATGTACCTTGTTTTCTTGTATGCATAGGCAAGGTTGTAAACAGAGAGTTTTGAGTTTACAATTGATTTTGGTATTTTATAACTTATTTTTTGAATGAAAAAGTTATATAGGGTTAGTACAAACCCAATGAAAAAGGTTTGGATTTTTGAAACCTACTAAAAGAAAATTTATCCCCTTTAGTATGATCTTAACCTTGGTAATGACCTAAAAACCCTGATTCTAGGGTTTAATGTATAAAATGACATTTGACTATTGAAAAATGCCAAAAACTTGTAATCTTACATTATTTGATGTCTTATCACTAATGGAGGTGGTTTTAGGCTTTTTAGGTATGGAAAATTATGTAAATGAGGCTATGATCTAGTGCTAGGCCTAGAGAAGGGTTAAGGGAGATGGGTTAAGGCCTGGACAAGGAGCTTTACCCAAAAATAGGGCTAGTAGAAGGTAAAGCTAGAAAGGCATATGTGAGGGGTAAGTAGATAGAGATTTCAAGTTAGGTACAAGACCAAGGATGTAAAGAGAGTGTGATAATAAGATAGAAGGATTGATTTGACTAATATTATCATTATTATTTGATTGACCAACGGACTAAGGGAATGAGTTATGAATGGATGAAGGAAAACCTTGAAAGGAAGGGATATAGGCAAACTTTGGTATAGAAGTTGATATAGCTCTACATCAATGGATATATATAGGACCTCTCCCCTAACTAGATATAGTAGGTCTTTAGGGCCCGTAAGTAGGTAATGGTAACAAAATACTCAGCCCCGTCTATCTATATGGGGTTGAGGTACCTTATTTATATATGGTTGCAATTCCTATGACATATACATATAGGCTATATTTTATAGTTGACTTTCTCCCAAAAAACCAATGGGATATAATGGATACTCTCCCAAAAAACTAATGGAATTGACTAGGTACAATGGGATCAAGAGGCTATGCCATCTAAATTTATAACTCCATAGATAGAGATGAAATTATTATGCTCGAATGGAATCAAGATGGGAATTGAAATTCTATATATGAGCATTTTAGATATCAATCATAGAGATTGAACTAATATATGTGATTAAGATAATAAGGAATCAAGTGCTTAGATATGAGGCTAGTATTTAAAAGAAAGGAGTGGTGTGCATATTGATGAAGACATGATATAATTGATCAGTAAATTGATATAAATATATTATACTAAATAAATTTTATCAAATGAATTATGTGTGTATGTGTGCGTGTGTGTGCACGCGCGCGTGCGTGCGTGCGTGCATGTGTGTGTGTGTGTGTGTGTGTGTGTGTGTGTGTGTGTGTGTGTGTGTGTGTGTGTGTGTGTGTGTGTGTGTGTGTGTGTGTGTGTGTGTGTGTGTGTGTGTGTGTGTGTGTGTGTGTGTGTGTGTGTGTGTGTGTGTGTGTGTGTGTGTGCATGCGCGTGTGTGCACGCGCGCGCGTGTACATCTAATCCTACTGATTGGGATTGACTCACTATAGAAACAACATATAATGGGATATCAAGCAAATGTTCAACTCAATATTTGGTTATTATAAACATAGTTTAGATGGAGGATGAGTTTCTAACAAGTTACACCAATCCATGTTAACACATCAAACAATAAAAAGCCCAAAAAAATTATAAATTAGGTATTTTATATTTTCTTACATAAAATCTACCAAGGATGAAATTAAGTTGTATGAATGTACATCTAGAGTATATAATATTCACTTGAAATTTTACCTCTATAAATGTATATGGTGTCCTACTGACACATATAAATGTAGTAGCCTAGGTTGGCCTACTACCTAGTTATGATATCAACGACAATGTCTCCTCCTGGAAAATTAAAAAATACATGTATTTTACTCAATTTAAACATGTAAATTAATTTTTACCTTTTTACTTAAATGTAAATATAACTTTAAAATTTAACATTAAATTTATATAAAATATACCTGTATGTGTGTAGAGACTCCCAACGTATTTAAACAAAATGTGTGTGCCAACAAATTATCATTCAAGACCATATCCTCTAAGCCCCCTGAAGTGCCACCATCATCATTTGAAGGTCTAGTGCATATATAACCACAACATCTACATGAGTGGGGTCAACAGTCATTGGCTAGAGTATCATGAGCATCTATCTCTAAAATTCTACTCATATGATGAATGAGTGTATCAGTAAGTGCACTAAGCACATGAAAAGTGTCTATCTCCACAAACTCTCTCACCATAGAGGGAATATCTATATTAAGTTTATTTTGGGTAGGAATCTTTATAATTTGATTAGGTGCATGATGTGCACCTAGTTGATCCTATGAGGAGCCTTTCCCTTGGACCTGAAACTCACCATAGTCAAAGTAGTTTAGAATATGATTAGGGACAAACTTGTAATAGATTTTCCTCAAAAAGTACAAATGGACCTCATGGTTGTTACAAGGGGGATAGTCAAACACCATCCACCATCACTTCCAAAAATTGGCCTTAATCAAATCATGTTGGCATCAGTGGATTGGGAAACATTTGGTCATTATGGGAAATGGGGCACTGGTGGTCAGGTTGATAAATAAGGCACAAGTTTGATCTTTTGTTATATCTTTTTTCTTCACCTTAGATGCTAATAAATTTTTAGCATAGTAAGCCCTAAATTTATCCATATATGACCTCCATCTATCAATTTGACTTGTTATCGAGTCAATTTTACCTAATACTAACTCTAGGTTATTGGCCAAATAGGTGCGGTGGGTGTTTGTGGAAGTGGGATCCCTCATTCTCCTAATTATTTGCTTAATTTCAATTTTATTCTCTATTATACAAGCAACTATATCCTCCTAGTTGCTTAGGGGATCTAGGGAACCTACAAAAGGGTTAGGTGGAGGGTTAGGAGGGTTAAGAGGGTTAGGTGGAAGATTAGGTGGAGGGTTAGGTAGAGCATGCCGACCTATTGGATAAAAATGAAAAAATAAACTAGATGCAATTCATATTCATTAAAAAAAAAAGAAGTGTTTTTATCTACAAAAAACATACCTCTTCTTCATGTTGGCATCATCAATCTGGCGAATGGAGGGTAAAACATGAATCTTGTAGGAAAAAATGTGAGCTTGAGTGTAAAACATGAATGGGAATTAGAAAAATACAAATGGGAATCAATAAAATGTGAATGGGAAGAATGAGGGTTTTTTTTTGTTTTGTAGTTTCAATAACGCATACACATTATTGAAACTTATATAAATGCATATGTAGTCATATAATGCATAAAATTTTATATATTTTTTAATAATGCATACGTGTTATTATTATAACATTTACATGTTATGGCTTGAGAATCTGGAGCCATAACTTGTATGCATTATAACAATAATGCGTACGCATTATGTTATAACATGTATGTGTTATGGGTTATGTCTATGAAATTATCCCCCAACTCCATACACATACCCTGAGTTTGAGGGGTCAAATGCCATAGGATAGTGGAGAGAGATGGAATATAAGATCTAAGAAATAAAATAGGGGAACATGAAAGACTAAATGTATCCTCTCAAAAAAAATTGTCAAGTCCTTGTATAGACTATGCATGTAATTTGAAAATGAATCATATGAATAAAGAAGTGATGAATATTTTTTTATTCCTTATCTAGTTTAACTTTTTTTATGACAAACCTTGCATTGCATTGAGTAAACCATAATTCCATGAACATATTTCTGATGTGTTATGTTACAGGGTGAATACAAGGAACTCAAGCTCTAAGTAAAGAGAAGGAAGGTAGTGGATTGTTCCAAGACTACAAAAGGAAGTTTATCTTGACATAAGGGTTATGAATTTGTTATCCCTCTAATTATATTTTAAAGGAAAGTAGTATTTACACTATAAAGAGATCAAAAAAGATAGAGTGTCCTTTGTTAGTGTATTATGCCCCTATATCATATAGCCCAAAGGTGAGTAGGGGTTTCTTTATTGGATATTTGTACTTACATTCCATTATATTATTTTAAAATTGAATTAGATAGTGTTCTCATTAATATAAATTCAATTCACACCATGAAACACAATCCTAAGTTTGAAACTTGAATATGCATGCTTCTTAGATGGTGTAACCCTGTGTATGTAATCCCAAAACCCTATTTTAGAAGATTATGGAAGATCACACTTTTGGATAAGGAAAATTACATGAGATAAATGAATTATTGGTGAAAAATGATATAGGGTAAATATATGATAATATATTGAAACATAAACTATCAAAGATAATCAATTTTTAGATAATATTACACTCTGTATAATTTGTGTTGGGGAGACAGTCTAAACCCCTATTTTATGTGCTTAATGTCAAGAATCACAAGGAGAGTGCAAGTTGGATTGGGTTATAGTTGTGTATATAAGGCATTGATATTTTTTATATGGTATATAGATAATTCAAACCCTTTAGACAATCATATGACTTTATAAACAAACATATAACCTTGTATTTCTATATAGTCAAGATAGTCATGCTCTGTACACATTCAGGACATTAGGAGTGATAAGAAGTAAATAAATGGGAATGGTGATTATATTATATATAATTGAGACTTAATAAATGTTTTTAAATCCTTTTTATAACTCCAAAGGAGTGTATAGGTTTCTATAAGGTAAACAAACCTATTGTAACCTTGCACAGTCATTTGGTACTATAGAAATTTTGTGTTTGGAGAGTTGAGACATCTCTATAGGGGAGATAAAGAACTTATAATGATTATAGGAGTTATTAAATATTAAAATATACCCAATATAAGTGTTTTAGGCTCTTTAAATGATATAAATCCTTAGATATTGAATTTATAAAACCCTTAACCTTATGTAGGTTATAGAAACCCTAGAACTAGGGTTTGGGTGTTTCTAAGAGATTATACCATCAAAAAAATATAATCCCAGTGGTCTAGTGTAATTTGAGTTTAAATAATATATTTTCATGTTTTAGGTTTGTATAGACCTCACAAGTATGATTATAAGGAGATGAGCTGAAACAGGGTTACATTAGGCCTAATACAAGGTTAATTGTAAGGAATGGAGACCAAAAAAGGGGTCTAATGGTTGAACCAGTTAATGAAACTTTGTATAAGAATCAATAAGGATACAGGGTAGTTAAAAATTGTATAAATTTTTTAATTAATTCCATGTATTTGGTGAAATAAGGGTAAAATAGGGGAAATATGGCTACAAGCCATATGAAGACATTGTGAGCCTAGTGTTAAGGATTGAAGGGAGAGGTTTGATTGAGTGTCATTAAAATGTTGAAATAGGTGTTATTTAAATACCTAAGAACAAATATGGTTTAATATTGTATCCTTGAGACCTATGCCATGTTTTGACACCCTAAACCTAAGAAGGTTGGTTAGTGAGAAGCTAGAAAGTGATTGAGAGGGAACTTGTGAGTGAAATTAAAGGAATGTAGTAAGAATGTGTTTGTGGAAGATCCATAGAGGTTAATTCTATTATAATTTTTTTCTTTTAGTACAACAAATAATTATTTGATCAAAAATCTAATAATCACAGTGATCAAACTAGTGAGATTGGAGTCTTGAAGATCAAAAGCCACCAAATGTATGTGACTAATTTAGATTAAGATCCAACTAATTATGGTTTGTATAATTTTACTCAATATATCTACATCATTTGGTATCATATCAAGGTAAGAGTGATTACATTTGTTTTTTTTAATTCTTTATAAGTTGTTGATTTGAGATGAATGCATAGTGGTAGAAAGTATACATAAGATGACACCTTGCAGGGTATTGAGGGAGAAAAAGGTTGAAGATCTAATCTAATAAGGTCAGCTAGAGGAGGATAATATTTATAGAGAGCATATATATATATCCCCAAAGTCATTTTATAAGGACAAAAATCTATTCAAGAGAATACTAGGAAAGATAAAGAGGAAAAGAGAGCATTGAAGCTCCAAGAGAGAAGAGGGAAGATTAAATATTCCAAAAAAGAGTCAAGGAGGATATGAGAGATCCTAAACAGAGGAATCAAATAATAATAAATTCCCAATAGAGGTCTAAAAGTCAAGGTTAATACACTTTCTAAGAGTAAGGTCTAGATAGGCCAATAAAACAAAGAAGAATGGAGGAGATGGATATAAAAAGAGAAGTGGAAGACATAAGAAGAGAATTGGGGTAAGGTATAAAGAGGATAGAGCTCATGATAAATCTCATAAGAGAAAAATAAATCCAATGTACTGGATGGAGTATGAAGAAAAGAGTAAAGTGGCCACTAGAGTCACTTGTGAGAAGATGAAGGCACAAAAAGAGTGTCTTGAAAGATTAAAATAAGAAAGAGAAGGCATCCCAAAGAGGCATGAGAAGAGAAATGTTGCCAAGTGAGAAAAAAGAAAGAGAGGTAGATGAAATAGTTCTCATTGAAGAGAATAATAATAATATGCAAGTGCCAATAATATCACATGAGAAGGAAGACAAAAAGAGATGGACAATATCTATGCTAAAAACATTCAAAGAGACTATGTGGTCTCTCATTTTGTATGCTAACATTATTTTCAAGTTTGTGTATGTAGGTATGAATAATAAATTGGTGAAGTCCAAGAATGAGGCCTCAAATTTTATGAGGAATGGGCCAAAAATGACACCCATCAAGTGGCAAGAGGATGAAAAAGAAAAATAATCTCTTGAAGAAGATAAGATGATGAAGATTAAGAGCATATCACATGCGGAAGATGATGAGAAAGAGAAATGTTATGATACATTTCCAAGCCTATCACTTGAAACAATACAAGAAACATGCAAATAATACATTAATGTCACTCATGGAGACATAAAGGAAAACTTAAACCTACAACAGTTGTCATCATAGGTAAATGAATGCCTAAATGCTGAATTTGATTGCATATATGAGGAAGAAAAAGATAATATGTATATTGAGAGAAGGAATGATATATTGTATCCCTCAAAAGGAGAAAAATGGAATAGATAAGTGTGGCCTAAGTGGATGAAATAAATAGGTGATGAGAGGAAGGATATGAACCTCAAACAAGAGGTCAAACAATGCATAGGTATAGGTGGAAAACAAACACAAGCATGGAATCCAAGGACAAATGACAAAGTACATCAAGTTGGCATGGTAGAGAATAAAGGTATGAAACATGAAAGAAATAAAATTAGGAAAAAGTGGTAGCTAAAGAAAGTATAAGGCATAAAATGGGTGATAAATAGTGTGAAAAGAGCACAAGAAGATCATAATGCAAGTGTACTCCAAGAAAACATGGATATTGAAGAAGATGACAAGCCTACAAAGAAAGAAAAATAGATTGTGCATGAAAACTAAGTCAAGGAAATGAAGGTACAACCATATGAACAAGGAAATGGATGAATAAAGGAAGATAAGTGTTCATTAGATATGGTTTCCAATGTTGTATATGATGATATGTTTGCATTTCATTCCAATGAGGAAGATCTTTTGTACATAGAAACCATTTTATTGATGAATATGTAGAAAATCAAGATGAGGAAGAATCACCTCAAAGAGTTCTTGATAATTAATGTATACATCATGAGTATGTTGGTATGACTCAAAAATGATGAGTCCAAGGAGAATACAAATATCAAGCTACCCAAGATAAGGAAGAGTAATGTGAACCAAGATTTGATGAGGAATTTGAAGAGATTGATGTACAAAGGTTTCAATAATAATTAAATATGTTGGAATAAATGTTTATTTCATTAAATAGGTTGAATATAGATGAGTTATAGTAGGCGAAAGTTATGGAATAACTCCAATAAACATTAAGAGAGGGGTATCAAGGGAAAGCACAAATAGTTGTGTACAAAGATGCAAACAAACAAGAAAATGGAGTATGAAGAATCAAATAAGGTGAGATATTAATTTGGAAAAGCTAAAGGTGATTATATAATTTCTAATAATGGATATGGATAACAAAATATTGTTCAAGTCATGTTGTACTATGGTGAGGATGAAAAGAACAAGAAGTTACTCTTGCATAGTGAGTAAGATGAGGTGGAAGAGCATTAAAATGTGAATAAGTTTGGACAAGAGGCAGAAAAAGAAAGTATATATGAGAAAAGGATAGAGATTGACATGCATGATAGGACATTAGAGGCTAAGTAAGGAGGTTATATCATGATTAAGAATCAAGCAAGATTCATGAGGAAACAAACTATTCAAAAAGTAAGAGAAAGAAGAATGAACACCAAAAGTTTATAATTGAGTATGAAAATATTCAAAATGACTTATAACAAGAGAAAATCACAAGAATTAAGGAGCTAAATCAATGGGAACATTTCATGGAAGTAGAAGATGCATGGACAAGAAAGCTAGACAAAGCTACAAGGAAGAAGAGCAAGAGTTTGGTAAGTAATAAGGAACTAGGAATGAATAACAAAAATCAATCAAGAATGAAGGAACCTCAAAAGATAAATTGGAAGGTAAAAAATAAAGATGGAGGCTCAAGTTTTCTCCCTCTTGTGGACTATGATGCAGGAGCATCAATCTAAAGACATATTTGAAATATTATCATATAAGATCAATATTGGTCAAAGTGTGAAGTCAATGTGTGTAAGGGGCCTTCTTAGGTCCATTTGTGCCTTAGAAGTACATTTGAGTCAATAGGATTGAGGTCTATAGGCTATAGGAGTTTTCCCTCCAAAATAGGGAATTTGAAAATTCAAATAATTAAACTAAGTCTAGGAGGGATAAAAACATGTAAGGAGTGAATAGATAAGTCAAGTGGGTTAAAGAGTCTAATAAATTCATATATAACATGGTCATAATTCATATGGGTTAAGTTCATAAGGTGGAATTCAAGTTTTGTATGGTCACCCTCACCCATACATTAGGTGGACAAGAAAATAAGTTACTTTGTAACTGAATTGGATAACCACCCTTAAAGTTGGTGTAAATAGAGGATGGTACAAGTTTGAGGGGTTAGATGGCATAGTGTATGGGAGAGAGATGGAAGACAAGCTCTAAGAAATAAAATAGGGGAGCATAAAGGACTGAATGTATCCTCTCAATAAAAGTTGCCAAGTCCTTGTATGGACTATGCATGTAATTTGAAAATGAATCATATGAATAAAGAAGTGATTAGGATTTTTGTTGTTCCTTATCCAATTTATCCTTGTTTATGACTAACCTTGCACTACATTTATGAAACCTTCATGCTATGAACATATTTCTGATGTGTTATATTATAGGGTGAATACAAGGAACTCAATCTCTAAGTAAAGGGAAAGAAGGTAGTGGACTGTTCCAAGACTACACAAGGGAGTTTCCCTTGACACAATGGTTATTAAGTTTTTCCCCTCTATTTATCATTGAAATTAAATTAGTATTGACATTATAAGGAGATCATAAAAGATAGAGTGTCCTTTATTGGTATATTATGCCCCTGTATCATATTGCCCAAAGTAAGGGTTTCTTTGTTAGATGTTTGTACTTACAGTCCATTATATAATTTAAAAAGTGAAGTATAAAATGTTATCATTGATCATAATTAAATTCGCACCATAAAAAAAATTTGTGAGTTGGAAACTTGAATATACAACCTCCTTAGATAGTGTAACCCTATGTATGCAATCTCAAAACCCTATTTTGGAAGATTGTGGAAGATCACACTTTTGGATAAGGAAAATTCCATGATATCAATTAATTATTGGTACCAAATAATATAGGTTAAATATATTATAAGATAGTGAAAAATAACCTAGAAAATATAATTAGTTTTTAGATAATATTACACTCTATATACTCTGTTAGGGAGACAGGCTAAACCCTTGTTTTGTGTGATTAATGTCAAGAATCATAAGGAGAGTGCAAGGTGGATTGGGTTATAGTTGTGTATATAATGAATTTATATGTTTTATATAGTAAATATTCAATTTAAACCCTTGATACAATATTATGATTTGCTAAACAAACACAGAACCCTGCATTTTTGTCACAATCAAGATAGTCATGCTCTATGCACGGTCAGGACATTAGGAGTGATAAGAAGAAAATAAATGGAAATGGTTATTTTAGTATATATAATTTATACTTAATAAATTTAATTTAATACTTTTTATATCCCCAAAAGATTTTAGATGGTTCTATAGGGTAAACAAACCTATTGTAGCCTTGCACAGTCATGTGGTACTATAGAAATTTTGTGTTTGGAGAGTTGAAACATCTCTAGAGGGGAGATCAAGAACTTATAATGATTTGAGAACTTATTAAATATGAAAATAGACATAATTAAATTAAATTAGGCTCTTTAAATTAGATAAATCCCTAGATATTGAATTTATAAGGCCCTCGGCCTTGTGCAGGTTATAGAAACCCTAGAACTAGGGTTTGGGTGTTTCTAAGAAATTCCACCATAAAAAAAAGTTAAATATTTGTGGTCTGGTGAAATTTGAGGTGAAATAATATATTTTGGTGTTTTTAGTTATGTATAAACCTCATAGGTATGGTTATAATGAGTTGAGTTGAAATAGGGTTACATTAGTCCTAATACAAGGTTAATTATAAGGAATGGAGATTAAAAAAGGGGTCTAATGGTTGAATAAATTAATTAAAATTTGTATAAGCATAAATTAGGATATAGGGTAGTTAAAAATGGTCTAAATTTTTTAATAAAGTCCATGGATTTGGTGAAACAAGGGAAAAATAGGGAAAATAGGGCTACAAGCCATATGAAGACATTGTGAGCCTAGTGTAAAGGATTGAAGGGAGAGGTATGTTTGAGTATGAGTAAAAGGTTTAAAAAGGTTTGATTTAAATACCTAAGAACAAATATGGTTTAATATTGGATCCTTGATACCTATACCATATTTTGACACCCTAAACTTAAGGAGGTTGGTTAGTGAGAAGCTAGAAAGTGATTGAGGGGGAACTTGTGAGTGAAATTAAAGGAATGAAGTAAGAATGTGTTTTTATAAGATCCATATAGGTCAATTCCAGAAATAAGTGTTTTTCATAGTATTAAAAACAAGGATTTGAGCAAAAATCTAATAAGCATAATTATTAAGCTAATGAGATTGGAGTCTTGAAGATCAAAAGCCACCAAGTGTATGCGACCAATTTGGATTAAGAACCAGTTAATGATGGTTTGTATAATTTTCCTCAATAGCTTTGTATCAACCTCTCAAACCAATTTCAAAACCCATTTTCAAGTATTCGATCTAAAAGTAACTAGTTTTTACTTGAGTCTTATTATCACTTAGGCTTGAGTGTTTTATTCTTTGTGTTTGGGTCATGTCACTTGGATTGGATTTTTATTTGATTTTATAACATTACCTAATTACGAGTCTCAATCCCATGTTTTACACATTTAAATTTACTTATACATTGAGATGTTATGTTTTTCACATTACCATTTGACACTTAGCCATTTTTCATAATGTTACATCTATGATTTTAAATAGTGGAATTTATCTCACTTTGTACTATTACGTTGCCCTTTTGGTTTTAAATTTTAAACTTAGGTTTTATTTTTATAACCTAAAACCTAAGTTTATAGATCATTCAACTTTATTTTCTATTGTGTGTAGTTATGCTTCCTATTTTCTTCTAAAGTTTGAACTTAAATTTTATTGCATTCACCATATGCTCTGAGTTCTTAAACCATTTGACCTTATTCTGATTTGATGATCGAGACAAACCATAGTCTCATTTTCCTCTTATATGGCACCAACATTTTTTAGACTTAGGTTTACTTGTGTTAGCCTACACTCTAAGTTCCAAGATTATTCTACCTTCTTTTAGTTTGTTGATTTTGACCAACCAAGGTCAGGCATTCCAAAGACTTTGTTGATTCTCATTCTATGTTGATACATTATCCAAATTGATTCTAAAGTTTCTAAGGACCATTTTATAGTGTTTCCAAATTTCAAATTAAATAAAAACTATGTTTGAAACATTAGTCAAAGAGTGAGTATTATTCCAACCATGTAGAGATATACTCATAGTGGGGTCACTAACGGTCCTAGTTATGATGAAGAAAAATTTTATGATAGAGAAGAACATTTGGTCATTTATAAATAAATCATCCCTTTGTGGGATCAAACCAAGGTTAATACAATTAAAATTTCCCACTTCAAGACCAAGACAAGGCTCTTTTAGGATTGATAGAATTAAGAGATAAACTCCCTCTAAATTTTCCAAAAGAATAATTACATACCCTCATTCGAATGAAAGAGCAATAGTAAGACCTATTTATTGAACAAGAAAAACCTTGCACTCAAGTTCCCAAACCAACCATTGATTATTCTTGAAAAGGGAAGGTTCCATTGGTGGATCCCTCCCAAATAAGTCATATTATTTCATATAAGATCCAACAAATTAGTCAATGTTATAATGATCAACTTGTTATTGACTTAATGACTTCTTTGGTTGTAACCTCTCTTAACAAAACCATGACTGTAGATCAAAATTATTCACCTAAATAACTCCACATAGAGAAAGCTAACCCTACCCATGAGGTAGATCTGTTAGCTCCTCTCAAACAAGTTGTGCTAATAAATGATTCGAAACAAGTTCCACTTGATATGTAGAACATTTTCTTTAATAATTAAGAGGCCCTTGTTAATTCATGACATGTACCTAACACTTCTCATCAATTTTTGGATCACTCCCAATAATAAGTTGTTAACAATCCACCTCCACAATAAGTGGTGGATAATTTACAAAATTCCAAACCAACTTATTATAGTTTATGACAATAACAAGTTTTGAGTAAGAACCATCAATGACAATGTCTTCTTCTAAATTAGCACTAGGTTCCTAAAAATTAGTAGATTATTTATAGCTCACCATAATAGATTACTTAGAATCAATAACATATACCCAGGGATCAACAAGAGAACCTGTTTAATCAATAACATCCTACCTATTCTTATGTACCTCATAACTAGCAACAAATGTTAAACTAAGGACATATGGAATACATTCCCATCTGGACCATGTAAGGAAGATCTATTCCTACCCACACCAACCCCAAACAAACCTATCATTCTATGAATAATTATTATAACAATCTCCTTTTGCCACAAACCACTCTAAGTATCCAAGAATGGAACACAATGAAGGAGGTAGTCTCAAGGTTTGAAATAGGTAACTAGACCAAAAAGTACAAGTTTTATGAGATATACCCTTACCTATTTAACATGAGTATTCTTTAATTACCATTCTTAACTCATTTTTAGGTACCCAAATTTGATAAATATAAATGGAAGGGTGATCTTAGAGAGCATATACAAGCCTTCATTATTACATGCAAAGAGGTCACCTATATTAGTGTGTATTTATTGTGCTTGTTTCCACATAGCTTGGGCGGACAAGCCTTAGAGTTGATCTTCAAATTACCTAAAGGATTGGTAACAAATTTTAATGATTTATTAGAAAAAATCATTAACCACTTTTCTTATAATATTAAACATGAGCTAACAGTGGCTGACCTATGTAAATCCAAACAAAGGGATGGAGAAAGCTTCATGACCTATCTACAATGGTGGAGAGGATTAGTTAGTCACTTCCAAAAAAATATACCAAATAAAAATCTCGCTGATATTCTTGTATATAACCTAAAACTTGAGGTTGCTCATAATCTGAGACTCGCTTATGTCAACACATTCAAACAAATCATCAAGGGTGAATAGATTGAGAATGCACCTATTATTAAACTCTTGGTCAATATCTATTCACATGCTCAAACCTCACATCAAGATCAAACACTTATTCAGACCAATATTATTAAAAAATCTTAAGCTCTTGAATAAGAAGATCATGGTGGGTAATGAGGTTATTGAGTCATGACATGTGCAAATAGTTCAAGCACCACTTGTTTAGAATAATCTACCAAATACACCACTCTGACTATAAATATCTCTACCATGTAGAGAATTTCCTTGATAAAGGCTATTTATCAACCTAGGGATCCCATTGAGTCAATGTTCAATAAATTAGTGGTTGCTAATATGATTATTTTTCCTATGCTAAAACCCTTTCTTGAGGATTAGCCTAAACCTGATTGGTATAACCAAAATTATTTAGGTGATTTTCATCATGTTATTAGCCATGAAATTTACATACGCATGTATTTAAGGCATATTATTGAAAACTTATTAGATAATAGAGAGATTGAGTTGGACTATAGACATCCTCCTAATACCAATCATAACATGGGTATCTACAAAGATCCCTTTCTTAAACACAATGACCAAGAATAGAGAAAGAATCATAATTAAGGCCAAGAGCAAAATTAATAGTAAAAGAAAGGTTTTAATCAAAACCAAAATTAAAAAAATAACCATAATTAATATCATGACACCTAAACCAATCAAATTGAGTACAATGGTGTGCCATCTAATTATAATAACACCGTAGGGAATATTACAACTAATCACATTGTTACCATTAAGATCAAGTCCTCTGTACCATCCAAAGTGGTTCAAAACATTAGTTCTTTTATTTTGGGATCACTATCCTCTATTTTAGGTAATTTTATACTTCGGGTTCTATGGGTTACCATTCTTAGAACTCCTCATTCCTCTAATTATAATAATTCCCTCCCAACTCAAAATTATACACTCATAACTAGATAGTATAAATTTATCCTCCATGGCCCTTTTTCCTTCTTCCAACATTGATCTTAACCCAAACACTATACTAATTTTGACGAATCCTAAGCCAAAAATTATACCAATTAAGACCGATGTTGAGCTAAACATTATACCTATCAAGATTAATCCTAAGCCAAACACTATGCTAACTAATACCAAACCTACTCATCCTATTTTGAGAAGCCATATAGTATTAATGAATAACTAATCGATCTCTATTTTGGATCTCCTATGCACATATGAAGTTCATAGGACCATACTAAATGATTTAATTCAACAATCCAATGTGCCTAACGACATTAATGTTGACCAATTCTAAGTGCTTGTGGGACATTTATCTCCAAGATGGTATCTTACATTCAACCAATGAGATATGTCATCCCTTGGTCCCTTGTACATTGAACATGTTATTTCACATCATAAAATCAAACAATTTATTATAGACAATAGATCTAGATTAATCATATCATCATTTAAACTAATCCAAAAATTGGGGTATACAGTGGTAGATATATGACCAGATACCATCACCATTAAGGCTTATGATAATGGAAAAAGAGAATTTGTAAGAACCAATTATTTACCAATCATTATTGGGCCTGCTACCTTGATACACTATGCCATGTCATTAATATTTAACTACCTTATTATATACTTCTTGGTCATCCTTAGCTCCATGAAGTATGATTAGTCCCTTCCACCCTACATCAATTCATTAAATTCCCCTATTTTGTTCTAGAGGTCACTATTTATGGTGATTTACAACCATATCAATATTGCAAACATAGAGGCTCAGTATGAAAACTACACTTATTATCCTACCATTGAATTGGCATGCAATAAAGGTAAGGGAGTGATTTATGAACCTCCTAAGTACAATTATATCAACCCTATTGACCTCATTTCCATTTCTATTGATCAATTGCCCATTACCATGTATTAAAACATATAATATGCATTCCTCATTGGAAAATTACTTAATTATCCCATGTCCTATGGCCATCCTAAACCTTATAAAAATACTAGTAGGGCCAACATGATTTGTCAAAATAAATCTAAATCTACCTTACAAGAGCCACTTATATTTGTAGTTGATACATCACGAATCAATATTAGGCCACCAACACTGAGGGAGGTTGGTTGTATGGTGATGGGTTTACTAATTGCTTCCAGAGTGACAAATATCCTATAACAAAAAAATAATGGATAGCTTGGACTATATAGGAAGATGATTGGGATCGAAGGCACAAGGAATTCTTGAACCTATTTTAGTTTCTAAACCTATGGGGAATTGAGGTCTAAGATTTATACCACTTGGGGTAGACCACACTAATTTTGAAAGTGATTATTCTTCATCAACTAAAAATGAAACTCCTAAGAGCAACATAACATCCCATTATGGTGACTACAATGAGCTAGTAGATACCTTTTTTATTTTAATGCCATCATGACCATTACATTCCATTATCCACTTATCCTTCATCATCCTGACCTTGTTAGTTGGTGATCACAAATAAGGATTCAATTTTCATTTGGACCTTGTTTCTTATTTTAGAGAGTAGGAAAACTTCCTTGGTCATGATAAAAGTAAAACATCAAGATTGTCAGGTGAAAACCTCTTTAGGGAACCCTTAGGTTAGGTAAAGAGGAAAGAAAAAGATAAGTTCTTGAGTGAAAACATATTTTATGTGTTATTAGATGGAGAAGTTCACCTCTCCTTAATAATTATAGTATCTACCAAGTCTAATAATTACCATTGGTTCTGGTATCAGTACTAAAGAATAATAATATTTTTAATACCTTGCTCAAGATTTTCTTGAAGTATTTTTGAACTGGCCATTACCTAGGACGGTGGAATTAGATTCCTCCTATATGGGTGAATATTTTGATCAATAGGTAGCTGAAGAGGATCTACTCTCTTCCTTGCCTAAATTCTAAAGGATGGCTCAACATTACTAGTTGAAGACATTATGGAGGTCAATATTGGTACATATAATGATCCCAAGATCGTTTATCTAGGCACATCCCTCAACAATGAGGAGTGTGAATTAATTATTACCATTTTAAAATATTTTATTGATATATTTTCATGGTCCTACTTAGACATACCTATTCTTGATCCGTTATTGGTAGTACATCACCTGGTTGTCCATCCAGATGTCAAACTAGTTAAATATAAATTGTAAAAAATGCATTTATGCATAGCCATCATGGTAAAAAAGGAGTTAAAAATTTTATTGGGCATAGGGTCCATTTGACCATTTGATTATTCTGAGTGGATATCAAATTTCATCCCAGTCATCAAAAATCCATAGGGCATTCACTTGTGTATTTATTTTAAAGAAACTAATAAGGCATGCCTTAAAGATGATTTCCACTACTTAATATCAACATGATAGTAGATTCAATGATATGCTAAGAAATTTTTTCCTTCATGGATGGATTTTTAGGATATAAATAGATTAATATTTCAATTTAGAACCAACACAAGACCATGTTCACCACTCCATGGGAAACATTTTGCTATCAAGTCATGCCCTTTGGATTAAATAATGTAGGTGCAACCTATAAGTGCCATGACTATCATCTTCAATGGCATGATGTATGACATCATTGAAGACTACATGGATGATATCTTAGCTAAATAATGAACACATTTAGGCCACCCTAATGTTCGATGGATAATATGTGAGAGTATTTGTCAATACAAGGTGCATCTCAATCCTAAAAAGTGCATCTTTGGCATCACTTTAGTCAAACTGCCAGGGTTCATATGTTATAAAAAGGTATTGAGATAGATATAACAAAGGTCAAGGCTATTGTGTAAATTCCTCCTCCATCTAATTTGAAATAGATCCATAGCTTATAGGGAAAATTTTAGTCTCATTCCATTTCATATCATAATTTGTTAATAAGTGTCATAAATTTACACACCTTTTGAATAAAGGTTTCATATTTCAATGGGATATAGGTTATCAATAAGCATTTATATAATTGAATACCTACTTGGTTAATCCACTCATATTGCCTCTACCTACTTCAAACAGACCATTACTCCTATACATATCAATAATAGAACATGCACTAGGGGCATTTTTAGCCTAACATGATGAATAGGGAAAAGAAAATGAAGTATACTATCTTAGATGGACAATATTAACTTATGAGCATAACTATACACTTATGTAAAATGCTTGCCTCACAATGGTGTTCGTTTCCCAAAAGTTATGACACTTTATGTTGAATGACAAAACCATTATGATATACAAGATGGATATGCTTGAGTATTTATTATCAAAGACCACTCTCACAAGCTACATGGCCAAATGGGTCATGTTTTTGAGTGAATTTGATATGGAATACCAATATTAAAAGGCCATCAATGGGAAATTCTTGGCATATCATCTCATTTAAGCTCATTTGATCAACACCAAACCTCTTTCATTTAACTTTATATATGAATCAATCATGATCCTGGATGAGGTACCTATTGATTCCAAATAATGAACACTATACTTTGATGGTTCATTCACTTCTCAGGGATTTAGAGCTGGTATTTTATTGGTCACATTGTATGGGATCTTATTCCCAAGGCATATCACATTAGCTTCCATTATACTAACAACATGTCCTTATATGAAGCCTTGGTTACTAGACTTCATCTTGTAATATAGTGGGATATTAAACATTTTGATGATATATTTTAATTTTTAATTAATCATCAACTAGGTCACCAAACAATACCAAATAAGAGATAATAAGTTTGTACCTTACAAGCATATAGTGGATAATATTAAACAATACTTTCAATTTCTTTAATTTGAAAAAATACCACAAGCCAATAATTGAATGACATATGTTATGGATACCATTGGGTCCATGATACAAGTTATCAATAATGCTATAGAATATCAGTTCCTTGTCGAAAATATTTTGTATCCATCTCATGTGATGCTAGATTTAGAGAGATTACATAATATCACTGGTTATAATCCCCCTTAGTACCAAGATCTATAAATTTATCTCCAAGATCAAACCCTTTCACTATAATTTTCAAAGAACCAAACCAAACTATTCCTTCATCAAGCATCCCTTTATACCATCTTTGGAAACATGATCTATCATAGAGGATATAATTGAATGATGCTTCATTATCTATCTTTGGGAGAATCTACATTGGTACTTAAAAAAGACCACAAAGGAGTTTATGGGTCCCATACCAATGACATGGTTTTGGCTAAGAAAATCCTCTGTACATGATATTATTAGCCCAAGATGGAGACAAATGTCTAAAATTATGTCAAAAAGTGTGTTATTTATTAGAATCATAATAATTTGATACATGTATCTTTAGTACCACTCCAACCGATTACTACACCATGGCCATTTTCAACATGGGGACTCGATATTGTCAAGAAAATAAACCCTACCTCCTCTGATGTCCATAAACACATCCTTACTGCTATAGAGTATTTCAATAAGGGTATAGAGGCCATACCCCTCACTTATATAATTGGTAAGCATATAGACAAGTTTATTTATTTTCATATCATTTACTACTATGACATCTAAGCCAAAATCATCTCTGATAATGGTGGTTATTTCAATAATAAAGATGTTAAATCCCTCTATCATCATTTCAAGATCAAACATAAATATTTAACACCATATAACCCCCAAGGAACTGGTCAAGTTGAGGTATCTAACAAGACCATTGTTGTAATCCTTAATAAGATTGTCATTGATGTTGGTTGTGATTGTTACTTACTATCATTTCCTTTCATCTAGGCTTATCTAAATAGTAACTAAACCCCCACAAGAGTTACACCATAATCTTTAGTCTATGGTTTAGAGGTCATTATTCCCATTTATATTGAGTTGTCTTCATTGTGTGTCTCTCTATAGGATATTATTGATGATGAAGAATACAAAGTTTATAGATTTCAAGAGTGAGAGATTATGGATGAAAAGTTTTGGGCCAACTTAGACCATTTGCAAGCTTATTAAAATAGTCTATGTTGTATCATTAAAAAATGCATTCTCCCTAAAAAATTTGAATTTGGTGACTTGGTCCTAAAAAAAATCATAAGAACACCAATGTTAAGCGTAAAAATAAAGGAAAGTTCAAATCCAATTGGTTGGGTCCATTTGTGGTCACTACAAATTATGGTTCTAAGGCATACAAGTTGGCTACTCAAGAGGGACAAGAACTCAAGGAACTCATTAACATAATTCACTTCACACATTTCCACACTTGAATTTTATTCTATTCCATTGTCTATAAGAGCCCTTGATTGGGGGAACCCATTGCATATTATTACCTAGATTGTTCTCATTATTATACTACCTGGACCATTTTTGTATCATTAGTTATACCATTTGTACCTTGTTATATAGACCATTCCCATTTTGTTATATAAACCATTATGTTTATTACCTATACCATTATAATTATATTATAATAAGAATTTTTTTACCTAGACCAATATTATTTTTTGTTACATGTTCTTATGGACCATTATAATCCTATTATCACTCATGATATTGATTACGCGACAATAAGGATGTAGATAGATTCAATGAATATTTCAAAAGTAGTTCAAAGTGATCACCATCAACATCAACATTAGCATCAATAATACCTTTTTTGGGCTAGTCTCTTAGGTCATCTCGACATATAGTTTCACATGTTTGGTAGTTCCTTGAGACTTTTTCTAGTTATTCCTATTTGTTATTACATGGTATTCCTCTAGACCTCAGATTCTATTTTTGGCTCATAAGATCACTATTTTAATAGGTCCAACTATTATTTGAGATTCTACCTAAGGACTAGGGTCCTTTTATATATGGTTGATTGTACATTTGAACATATTTTTTTTCTCTCCTTATTCCAAAAAAACCTAAAAACATTAGAAAATGCCAAACAAAATACCTAAAACATTCTTAGTTAGCAAAGGTGGAATTAAAATCTCCATGATAGTTATAAATATATGTGATCTTCTGGTTGGGTTTCCACTTTGAGTTTTTCATATATTTTATTATTTCATTACACTCTCCTTTCTAGGAGAACTACATTATCTTAAGGTCCACATAGACTATGTAGGCACTATTTAGATGCATGGGCCATCTTAGGTTAGCTTGGCCATTCTTATTTTCATGTTAATATAACATGTGAATTTATGATCTCACCATTTTGTGAGTAATTATGGATATATATTCTCTCACCATTTTGAGATCCCATTCCCTTTTTTTCTTATATTAATCATTTCTTCTTTACTTATCATCATATTTATTCCATCTTAATTCCTAGGAGAATTACAACTTCCCTGAAGTCCATGTTGGAACTCATATCCATGGGACTATGTATGAAATTTATAATTTCCTAGAGCATTTGGAGTCATCTTGACCACCCCTTCTTTATTATTCTATTCACCCTACTTCGGTAACATGTTCATAATCCTAGCATAACACCTTATTCATTACACATGCATAATTTTTGATTGCTTACATTGAATTTTTTGGTATTCATTCCATTGTGTTTTGTTTCTTGGTTTGTGCACACTTTTATTTTGAGTGTCATTTCTACATACATTTTGAAAACCAATTGAGCCTTGTTTTAACTTGGGCTTGAGTTATTTACTTGTGTATCTAGATTGTTTTGTTGCTTGTATGTGTTTTATATATCCTTGTTTCCACTTAAGTATTGATAATTCATATCTTGTTCTAAAGTTTGTTACATTTTTTTTAATTATTTATTTATATTTATTTTCAGCTCAAACTTAAACATTTTCAACTTTGGTTTTGGTATTTACATCATTATCTTGAGTTGTAAAGGTTCATGTTTAAACCGGTCCATTCATAATTTGAAATCTAATGCTAATATAAATTATTCATACTTATGATGCATAATTTCATTTTACATATTAAAAATCAAAGTGATCTAATCTTATAAGTCAGTGTGGCACTAAACATACATCTCTAAAAGCACCATCCTACATATCTACTACCTAACCAAGATATCATCCTCCAATCATGAGCCAAACATTAAAAACAAGAATTACTCTCTTTTATACTCTAGGACATGTATCTCCTATCTTATGCATTTATTTATTATGAAAAACCATTTACCTAAAATTTATGGATACTTTTATATTGATTTAGGATGTGCATTTCATAAATTAATCTCTAGTATCTAGCCATGCATCAATCCAAAATAGGGATAAATCTGTAATTTGTATGTTAATTAAGGACATGCATCTCCTAGCTTTAGCATGCATTATCATATCAAAATTATGAAAAATAAATACACATCTATATCCATATTATGATTTAATCTTACCACATGGACTTATTGTTACCTTGGTTCTTCATGGGAGACTATTTTAGCCTCATTTATATATTTTCAAGCCATTTTTCCTTCTAATTATTCTATTTTTTGGCATTTATTGATGAATTGCATGTTTATTTCTTTTGATTGAGGGCTAACCTGTCAAAAGTAATTTTTTCTCATTCTCCCCTCGAGGGGCCATCATATGCCACCCAAATTTTATTTTGGGGCATTTTCGTAACCATGTTTTTCTACAACTCATTTAGAATTTAATAGAAGGTAGGAATGAATTTTATTCTAATTATGATCATTTTAAGTGACCTTTTTATTATTTTAAAATTAATTACTTAAACCAAATTTTTTTTTATGCCTTCTCAAATAGAGGCAAAATGTAGACATCCAATTCCTATCACTATCATGTCAAGATTGCAAATCTAAATGATTTTTTATAACAATGCACAAACTAGACCAAAATCACCATAAACATTATAATTTGGTTTCACATGTCATGTACATGCACAAATTCATGTCCATGTATCCTTGATTGGGACAATGCATTTTATGTAATAGTTATCTTCTCTTAATTCACTTCGATTCAAATTATGACCAAGAAAAATGATGCTCTAGACCACTAAAAGTTTAGCTTCACACATCATGTGCATATCCCAATTCACATTTATAATGACCTAACTTAGGTATTACCTTGTATGTAATTAAAACCTTACTCTAATTTAACTCCATTAAAATTTTGACTAAGTAAATTGACATTTTTGACTAGTTTGATTAAACAAGTAACCAATTTCCAAGAATTGAAAAAATCTGAAGTAAAATCATTCAAGCAAATCAAATTAGATTAAGAGATTAAGTGAGAAATCCATGGAAAGTTATTGAATATATTTTATTGTAAATTCATAATTTAGAATATTTGGGCCACGATGTCACCCATGACATCCTCATAGGGGTGTTATCCACAAAGCATTAGTGCAGATAAATATCAATATTAAGGCTACCCATACCTTATTAATACTCAATTTTTCCAAATATTTATGACCATATTTATTGCTTATCCCTCCAAAATTGAATGGATTTATGACCCTCCATCTTGATCTTGAAATGGAGGGACAAAAATTAGTTAGCTCATTTTTGAAAAACTATAAATACGTGATCCATGGCCATAACCTTCAAGCTTCTTTTGTGTAGTGTTATTAAGTAGGAATAGCTTTAAGAAGTTTTTTTTGGTGTAGAAAAAATATTCAAAAATATCACTAGAGATATTTACTCATCCTTTCAACATTGATAAAATCAAGAGCCAAAGCCATTGGTACAAGAAGATATGTATTTAAATGCTTTGTTACAACATTGATAAAGACTTGGAGAACTAAATCCAAGCATAAACATGTTTCATGGATTGATCTTGGAGGAGGGCCACTTGGGGAAGGCATTATCCCTATTTTTTATCTAAACTTCTTGACTCCATTGATCCACACCCTTAGAAGTAGGCCTAACACATTATGTTATTTATGCTTTATCATTTTCTTTATGTCTTGAATGCATGAACTAACTTGTTTCATAATCTTATTACACATATACAAGCTAAGATAAGCCTCTTTAGAATGATTTTCAAGCTCATCTTCAAGGGAGGTACAAATATTGTATTTATCTTATAATATTGTATTTATTGCTTGATTATCACATAGCTCAACCTAGGTATTAGACTTGATAAGTTTTATCTTCAAGTTATTATGATTATTTCACTAATAATTTAGTAATCTCTCTTGGATTTCTAATGTATATAATGGAATGCTCAATGGGATCTCTTGAAGGATTGGACACATCCCACAACCTTTTTTAGACCACTAGCATTCTTCTAATTACTATAATTAGCCTTCTAATAAGATAATTCTCTTTTTTTCTCTCCAAAACTTTGTTAAAGTCTATTTAGGAGAAAACAATAAATTATGTCTACATAATGGAAAATTTGGTAGCTTCATTAGTGAAATTGTCACAAGAAATAGCAAAATCACTTAAGATATTAGCAAAATCATTTAAAAACTATGAAATTGTCTTTAGTCCTTTTGTATTTTCTATGTTTTTCTACCTATAGGAATTAGTGACAAAATCATCCACTTCATCAATGAATTTTTTAGAATTAGTGGTGAAATCATTTTGATTGCCATTGAAATTGCTTTGAAATGGTGAAATCATTTCTTCAACCTTTTCTATTTTTTGTGTTTCTTGCATAATAGAAAAGTTATATCTTTATTGTATAAATTGTAATAACTAACTACAAAATCATTTTATTTATTTCTATTTGTTTGGATACCTGAAGAACATGAGCAATGAAATTGTCATGTTTGATATAAAAATCATTCAGCTCAATAATGAAATCATTCTACTCCATAGCAAAATTATTCTTCCTATTATCAAAATCATTTTGTCTGGCAGTGAAAATGTCAAACCAATAGTGAAATCATCATATCTTGTAGCAAAATAATTTATTTTCTAATTCTTTATTTTTTGTTTGTAGACCCTAATTTGTGAAATTGAAACATTCAATAGTGAAATTGGTTTACATAATCACAAAATCATTCTAATTTAGGGTCAAGAATTAAACAAATCAAATTTCAAGCTCCTTTATGTCTCAAAACCACTTGTATCAAAATTCTAATCATTTTGTGTTGTAGGACCTTAGCCAAACAATGGTATTTTGAGTCAAAACAATTCAAATTCTAATTCAAATTTTGATTTGGGAATTAAAATAAATTCACACTTCACTTTGGGTTCTAAAAAACTTTTTCATTTTCATGATATTTACTTTCTTTCAAGTTTGTTTATTTCTTGATTGTCGTGTGGGGTTTTTTCTATGTGTATGCTCTCCCTTTTTTGGGTGTATCAAAAACAAAAAAGTTCCCATTTGTGTTTACCTTATTTTTCATTTGACTTAATGGGGTGGATTTCATCACCTTCCTATAAGTCTTTAGGGGTGAGTTTACCTAGGAAATGATAGCATAGCATCATACCAAACCCCACTTATCTAATAGGGTATACAAATTGAAGAATGTTGCCATCGTGAACACCTAGCTTTGTGTTTGAAAAAAGTCATGTGAGGAAATTAACCCCTAGGAGTTCTTTCTAATATCCTAGGTCAACATGTGGTAACCTCAAATGGAGAAATCTTGGAAATGAGATTTAACTTCTTCATTGACATATTTGTGCCCATATATCATGATGTATATAGGGATCATCTATATATCCAAATTAAAATTGTACGTAAACCCAAAATTTGGTAACACTTCACTAAGACACTTACAGTTGAAGTGGTTATGAAGGGACAAGATCCTATAATGAATGGATTAATCTTGAATTGCTTCTTATATGCCTATTTTGTCATGGGTCATTCATTATGTAGGGATGCAAAGGTATCAACCCCCAAATATTACCTTAATCATATGAACCTTGAGAGAGAAGGGGGGCTTTAAAAAACTACCAATAATTGCAATAATTTATTTAATGAACACTTAAATTTTATAATACTCTCTTAAGGTAAGTGTTTCATATGATAAATGGATATGATGAAAACACATGTCAGTTATTACATTGCCTCATAATGTTTGTGTTTTGTTACTTTATTTTTGTGCCAAAACCTTGTTTATACTTGATACTAAATCAAATCAACCAATTTCAATACCAAAAACATTTTATACACACATAATGAGGCATTACTCTACCCAAATTATAAGTCAAAACAAAGTGGCATGTTATAAATTGGTCTTAACACCTTCCTTGCTTGTTCAAACCATGATATTAAGATACCTAATTTGAACCAAGATCCTTGTCCTTTGAATCCTAATTACCATTTCAAACCAAGTCAACCTTCTTTTCAAAGCTAAACCTAATTACAAACTTCTTGTTTAGGTTGTTCCATTATGTCATTCATTTGATTATAAATCAAGTGCCAATTATAATCCAACCTTGTTTACAAGGTCAAACTAAATATACATTCCAAGTCTAATTGCCAATACCATTTCCAAGACTAAAATCCAATTCTAGTCTAGCTATGTTGAGACTAATTCGTTCTAGAAATCAAAAGTTCAAAACCTAGTTCAAATATTTATTTACCATTATAAACCAAGGCCATTCAGTGTGCCAACATTTACATTTATAAAGTTTCTAAAGTGTCTTAAATAGCCAAGTCTCCTTTATTTGTTCACAAAACCATGTTTTTAAGATCAAGACATTTTCAAAGCAAAACCAAATTTGAAACATTTCCTAAGTTTAAACATTGAGTATTTATACTTAATTCCATTATTTCAAAACTTTTTTATTTACCTTTTATAATCACATTTAAAATGCTTGCATTAATAAACCAATTGCCAAGTGATATTCCAATGGAAGTCACGTACCTAGTCAATACATAATCTTAGGCATGTAAAGACACTTTCAAGAAAAATATTATAAACATAGACATGCCTAATTACACATGTAGTTAGGCCATTTACAACCCATCATTTAATTATGAGGTGGTGTATAATTCATATGGGTATGAATAATATGTAGAAGATGAAGAAAACCAATAATACCTTGCTCATGCACCATCCAATGATGAAATTGAGCAACATAACACATACCTTCCAATTGTCTCACCCAATTTTGACCAAGGCCAATACCAATCATACCTACCACATGTGCCTTTTAACATTGAATATTAACCTAATCCAATGTATCTTGTCAACCCTATGTATGCAATAATAAATGCATCATGTCTATAAATCAATCCTAACTCAGAGAAGATAGATCATACCATACACTTCTGATTGGGGACACATTTGTTAAGTGGGAACATGACCAATATAGGGATCCGCTAGACCCAATTAGGGGATCTCTTACCATAATACATGGTGATATGGAGGGTTCCAAAGCCTCTAGTCAAACACAATCATGCAATAACTCTAATGGAGTCCTATGTTTTGATATCTCACTAAACTAATAATAAGTAAAAAAATCAAATCTAGTGCTCACCAAAGCTTGTGGTATAACATGAGGGGTTAGTAAATAATCAAAACATGTATAGGAGAATATCAATTAAGCTATATATGATCAAGACCCTAATACATGAAATAAGAATAGTAATATTATTCAAATCTAATACTTACGCTACTTCTATCTACTAAAGAGAGGAGCAAAGTTAGAGAATACGTACTTAAATGATGAACTCGTTGAGACTCAATCTCTCCCTTAGAAAAAGGGCCTTTATAATAGGTTGTTATGGTTTGTAAGGATTACTAACAAATGCCAAAGCATATAAGACTTATCCACAAGACTATATTCTCTAAGTAGAAACCCTAATCTAAGAATCCTCAAGTAGAATGGTGAAAGAACATATTGTAAAGAAGTGCAAGTGAATAATAACTCTTTATTGCCTTTGAAATAATTATGAAATGATCTTGTATATATAGGTATATTTGACCCTAATCCTTTTCAAAAATATTAGATGATAGGGTCAACCTAATCAACCTAGCATAATTTTAGATAATTATTCACTAGGTCATGATCTAGGTTGGCTAAGAGCCAAAGTAGTTCTTAAGTGAAAATAACCCAAAACTATAAAGCATCGACCTAGTTGACCTAGTATAGTTGACTAAAAAAAGGGAATTAAGGTGAAGAAAAGAAGGATGGAAAGTGGGAAAATATGGGAGGAGTGTGAAAAAGAGGAGTAATAGCTTAGGGAATGGTTTTAGGAGCTAGTTAGATTGGTAATAAGGGACAATAATCCTATGAAGCACCCATGGTCTACCTACACCTTTCCTGATACACCCCTTAGAGAATGCACTCAAATAGATTGAGTCTTGATGGGTTATTACAAGATGTAAAGCATTATCACTTGATAAAAGTTGAAAATATTATGTGTATACATATGCCCCACTCAAATTTCATCACATGTCACTAAGGTACAAGGGATGGTGCTTCCAAAAAGAACATAGAAACACATAACGTTGATGCTAAAAAAAACTTGTAGTATTTTAAAGCATGAAATAACTAAAAGCAAATGACTAAAAGGGAAATAATTAAAAAGTAAATGTGATGCATACCTTGACTTACCTTTATAACTATATGGTTGTTTGTTATGTTGTTAGTTTTGATTGTGTAGGGTGCAGAGACTACTTTCAACAAACCCAAGAATACAAAACTAAAGAGTAAAATAAAAAACATAAGAAAGCCAATATAATTATTGATATGAAAATGGGATATACTTGGGAATTTGGAAATTTGGGGTGATAGGTGTTATGTTGGACCAAATGACCAAGTCAAAAACAAGAGTAAATTAGGTAATGAAAAAGTTAAGGCTACTAAAGACTGAAAAACACAAAAAAGTAAACCTTAAGTAAGAAAGGAAAACTCACCAAATCAAACCAAGGATACATGTAAAAAATATGGTAATCAAACATTGATGTTAAATCAATAACAATCCTTACTTAAATAAAGATGAACAAGAAAAAAACAAAATGATAAAACAACATTGATGAGTGAGCAGTAACAATCTTTATCTCACTCAACAATGGAAAAAGGTACAGACTCAGGTGCTCATAATAAAAGGGTAGTACAATAAATGATAAATAGTAAAAGGAAGAAAAAAAAGTCTATGAATTTAGTTCTATGGTATAAATAAAGTTTTCCATAGTTTTTCAAACATGTTGTTTAACTTATAAGGATAGATAAAATTGAAACAAAGTAGTGATATCATGTTTTTAAGAGGTGAAGAAGGGAATATAGAAGAAAATGGGAAAACAAATTTAGAATCACACTTTTCCTATCAAGGGGGGAAATGAAATGGGTGGAGGGGAGAATGAAGTAAAAAGCAAGGTAGAGGAACTCTTTATCAAAGTCAAGATAGTCAAAATAGGTTTGTCAAAACAAAAAGACTTTTGACCTTAAGGACTCTAAAGAACTGCTCTTAGCCACACAAGTCTTGAGTCAATAAATGTAGTATATAGATCATATTGTGAAGGCTATATGCATGTTAAATTAAAATGGACCTACCTTTCCACAACATGATCCCTATTCCTCAAGAACCCTTACAGAACCATTGGTCTATTATGAAGATTGGGTACTTACATGAGAAAGTAGGTATCACCATAGAGTTTGTTGAAGTCTCATATTCCAATCTATTGGCCTACAACACCCCAATGGACCTCGGCTCTATGTGAGGCCAACTGTGGAGTTTGAGATTTGATTAGAGATATGTCTTTTGGTGTGATTTTGAATCTTGAGATTTATATGTTGACTTTTGTATATCATTTCCTTTTGTTTCAAATTATTTAAATTTTAAATTTCTTTATGGATTTTTCTATTCCTCCTCCATATGGATTTGGAAAAACAAACATGCATATTAAATATGACTTTCATTTGAATACTTGGGGCTTGGTTGCTAAGAAAGAGAACTTTAGAGAGCATGGGGTCTAACAGTCTCATAAATCTAGGTGAAATAAAAGTGTTATCTTGACTTTGACCTTGTTTTATCTAATGAGGAGTGAAAAGAAAATAAATAAAGAGGAATGACATATGGAATAATTTGAATTACTTCAAATCACAAAAAATGTGATAAAGGGTGAAAAAGGGATACAATGACAGTAAAGTGTGATTCCTTATCATAAGAATGAGGGAAATGGATGAAAACATCATAACATAGATTGTTTTGCAAATTTCATCTACCAAAATAAGCAAAAGCTAAATCTGAAAACAAGGAAAAAACACATTTTTAGAAAAGGAATGACAAGATGGTAATTTTATGAGGAATGCCAGGTCCTATCCATGGTCTTATAATACAACTCATAAAAGATAAATCCATGAGGGTACCAAAAAGCATGTGAAAAATAACTAATAATAAAATATGGTATTTTGTGAGGAAGATCAAGTCCTATCCATAATTTTATAATGTAACTCGAAAAAAGAGAAACCGAAGGGGTGCCAAAAAAAGGAATATGAAAATAAATAAGACTATGGTACATCATGAGGAAGACCAAGTCCAATCCATGGTTTTATAATGCAACTCATGAGAGAAAGGGGAAACCAAAAGACCAAAAAGGAAGGACTAAAGGTTTTTTAAAAGAGAGATTTGATACAGAGGGAGAGACCCATGTAAGGAACCTATAAAAGTGTTAGATACATGTGGATTGAAGGCATGAACATAAGGAAAGGATCTTACACTAATGGCTATATCAAGGATGAGCATGTGAGAGACAATATTATATGTCTCGATAGGTTTATTGAAGTTGAATTATTTTGGTAGAAAACTAATTAGAATAAGAATGGGCATCATAAGATGCCCCAAAGGGTAAGTGGATGTATAGATGGGCATTGCAAGATGCCACAAAATCTTAAATAATATGTGGGTGGGAATTGAAAGATGCCATAAAGGCTAGATTAATGTGTGAATGGGTATTTAAAAATGCCCCACAATTTGGAAAAAGGAAGAAAAGATAAGAAGCAAAGAAAACCCTATATATTGTCTAAATGGATTCAAGTTGTCCAAGAAGATTATGATAGGGGACATGATGCTTGAGAGAAATGAATAGAATGATAAGAAGAAGAAATAGATAATTGGATTAGCAAATAGAGAAATTAGAAAAAATTAAAAAGTCAATTGGGTCAACCTAGTTTTGTATCCTAGATAGGAAGTAAGCAAGAAAAGATATAAATTTGAATGGGTCGACCTAGTTCTATATTTGAGAGGTAGAAACGAATACTGTGTCGATAGGGTCAACTGTGTACTAAAACAAGACTAATTTTTGTAAGTAATTATGAAAGAAATAAATTAAATAAAACACACAATTAATTAAATCAATGAGGTTGATCCAATTGAGGTACACAACATAAAACCTTGCATAATTGCTAGCTAATGCAATTTTTTGTAATACAATATACAATTGAGCAAAGAACAATAAGTCAAATTGGAAAGTAAAATCTAGCTAAGTGGTCAACTTGAATGTTGTTAGATTATTATAATATATTTTTAGATGTGATAGGAAGTTGGTTATAAGTAAGGAACTAGGAATAAATATAAGGATGGTTTTAAGAAGTTTGGGCTAAAAGGGATCTATACTAGTAATGGTACCAACTTAGTATTAGGGCCTACCTCCTCACTTCACACATTGTAGCAATAAAGGTGTCGAGTGCTTAGCCAAAATATATCATTAACCACATTTTTATACTTGGCCAAAAAACCAACTTGGTCTGCCCCTTGGTGATGAAATCCAAGTAGGTATGCCTTAGGTAAACATTTGGTAAAATACATTTTAAGATTTTTTGATTGGTAGTGTGTACATAAAAGAGAAAATAATGAAACTAAAGGGTATATTAAAAACCACCTAATTAGAATATGTGATCTATTCTAAGCATGCAAAAAATAAAAAAATTAAAGTGTAAGCTAATTACTAGTATATAAGGGTTATTTTCAACTTTGAAACATAGTACAATATCAATTTCATTAGCATTATATGTAGAGGACATAGAATAGGGTCGATAGTGTTGCCTCTATACTAAAAAATCAAAGGTCTTAAAATGAACTACATTGATAGGGTTAACCTATCTTTCTAGATAGAATACAGAAGACAAAACTACATCAATAGGGTCAACCTAGTTTATTGTATAGGGGTAGTTTTAAAGATTGCAAACTATGAAAAAAAGGATTGTGAGGAAAGAGATAAAGGGATAGAAAGGAACCTTGGTGGGTTGGAGGATGCAAAAAAGTGAGATTGATGTTGAAGAACTTTGATTAATACTTGTAAATTCTACTATGTCCACTAGGTTAACCTAGCTTTGCAAAAACCTATTACTGATACCCTAAAAATATATAGGGTTGAGTAGGTTGACCTAGTATGTTGAACTAGATTATTGAAAATGTACATGGTCAATTGGGTTGACCTAGTAGCTTAAACATGATTAAAAACCTACACAGACAAAATAAAGTCTATTGATATGACTGTGTGTAAAACTTATGCACAAAAGTTAGTACTATGTCACTAAATTTGACCCAACATCATAAATAGATGAAAAATTAAATGATAAAATAATGAAATAAGTGAAATGAAAATATGTAAGGGTTAAATTTATGTCAAGTTCACCAGAATCTATGCAATCATAAATTTATCATGTTTATAAATCAATCCTAACTCAGAGAAGATAGATCATACCATACACATCTAATTGGGGACACATTTTTTAAGTAAGAACATGATCAATATAGGGATCCACTAGACCCAATTAGTGGATATTTTACTACAATACATGGTGCTAGGGAGGGTTCCAAAACCTCTAGTCAAGAATAATCATGCAATAACCCTAAAGGAGTCCTATGTTTTGATATCTCACTAAACTAATAACAAGTAAAGCAAATCTAATCTAGTACTTGACAAAGCTTGTGGCACAATATGAGGGGTTAGTAAATAATCAAAACATGTATAATATAATCTTAATTAAGCTATGTATGAGTAAGACCCTAATACATGAAATAATAATAGTAATATTATTCAAATCTAATACTTATTCTACTTTTATCTACTAAAGAGAGGAGCAAAGTTAGAGAATACTTACCTAAATGATGAGCCCATCGAGACTCAATCTCTCCCTTGGCCAAAGGGGCTTTGTAAGAGGTTTTTATGGTTTGTAAGGATCACTAAGAAAGGCCAAAGCATCCAAGACTTATCCATAGGGTTAGATTCTCTAAGTAGAACCCTAAGCTAATATTCCTCAAGTAAAATGGTGGAAGAGCAAATTGTAAAGAAGCATAAGTGAATAATAACTCGTGATTTCTTATGAAATAATTACAAAATGATCTTGTATATATAGGTAGATTTAACCTTAAACCCTTTTAAAAATCTCAACTGACAGGGTCGACCCAGTCGACCTAACACAATTTTGAATAATTATTCACTAGGTCATGAGTTAGGTTGACCAAGAGCCAAACTAGTTCCTAAGTGAAAATCACCCAAAATTGTATAGGGTTAACCCAATCGAACTAGTACAACTTACTAAAAAAATGGGATTAATGTGAGTAAAATAAAGATGGAAAGTGGGAAAAGACTGGAGAAGTGTGCAAAGGAGGAGTAATAGATTAAGAAATGGTTTTAGGAGCTGGTTGGATTGGTAATAATGTGGTAATAAGAGATAACAATCTTGAAAAGTACCCATTATCTGCCCACCCCTTTCCTAGTGCACCCATTAAGGCATGTACTTAAAGGGATTTAGTCTCAATGGGTTCATCATTCAGGTAAGTATTCTCTAACTTTGGTCCTCTCTTTAGTAGATAAAAGTAGCATAAGTATTGGCTTTGAATAATATTTCTCTTCTTATTTCATGTATTAGGGTCGTAATCATACATAGCTTAATTAATATTATTTTAAACATGTTTGTTTATTTACTAACCCCTCATATTATACCACAAGATTTGTTGAGCACTAGGTTAGATTCAATTTAATTATTATTGGTTTAGTGAGATATCAAAACACATGACTCCCTTAGGGTTATTATATGATTATGCTTGACTGTAAGATTTGGAACCCTCCCTACTACCATGTATTGTAGTAAGACATCCCCTAATTGGATCTATCAGATCCCCATATTGGTCATGTTCCCATTTAACAAATATGTCCCCAAGTGTATGGTATGATCTTTCTTCTCCAAGTTAGGAATTTTATATAGACATGATGCATTTTTGATTGCATACACCCTCCACCTAGTAATGAATATAGACAATACCAATTTAATCACCAATTATTTGACAACAAAGATGAACATTTTATTATATTTTTGGACATGGGTGAAAATTTCCCCCCCCCCAAGATTATTTATGATATTTGGTTGGAATACCTAAATAAACACCTCTTACATTGTTAGACAACTAAGTTGCCTCTAGCCAATATCAAACTTTAAATTAAGCCCTAGTTTTGTAAAACAAAGGAAAGGGTCAATTAGTTTATCCTTCCACACAAAGCCAACTTCTTGATTCAAAAATTGAATAATTTAATAATGGTATAGCCTCATTAGCTAATTCCTTGGTCACATTGAAAGTAAAATACCACATTATTATATTCCAATTCTACAATATAACAACCATTGGATTTGTCTAACTATCCCATTTATAATTTGAACCCATTTTACACTAAAACATTAGTTCTAAATAAGTTTAATAGACTCATAGCTAAGACTGGTTTAGCAATCAATCCAAATTAGAATATCCTTATATATTTTACCCAACATGTGGTGGATAGCTCTCAAGTAGCATATTTCAACCCATATCAAGTTCCATCCAACATGCATCAAAATATTAACCCATATTCTTCATGTCCTCTTTATTACAAAATTATGAATACTTTGAAAAAACAAATTACAAACCCATCTGAACCACAACAACATGTTTTAAATCCCCCACTTCAACAAGTGGTAACTAATCCCCCACCTTAATAGGTGTAACCAACATTTTATTGTAATAGTGTTGATCAATACCCAACCAACATTGTGTAATCAATAATGTGTTTCTATAATTTAACCAATTACCACTTTTATTCAACAAAAATCCGCTTCAAGCCAATAACATGTGCCTTTTAACCAAAAATAAGTTCATCTTATGCATCAAATTCCTAGGAATCAACAATAAGTTCCCCTCCAATCCTAACAAGTTCTATTGACTTCCTACTAAAACATTCCTCCATTCAGGCCTTGATTCCCTCTAAATCAATGCAACACTCAAAAACAAGTGTCTTACCAGTAATATGTCCCATAATAATAATACAACTCTATTGAAAGAGTGAATATTCCTAGTAGAACCAACCATGTTCACATTCCTTAATATCATGTGTCACCTCTTTATCTAGACCAAGGTACTATACCTTTGAATACCCAATAAAATTTTCCCTCTTTTTCTCATTCCATTCGTACTTTTCATGATTTTCAAGAGGTAAATGATGTAGTTTATGACATTAAGGAAAAAAATCAAAGTAATAAGTTTAAATTGGATGACATATGCTCCTATCCTTTTGACAAGAGTTATCTTCAGTTACCTTTTTTGCTTAATTTTGAGATGCCTAAATTTGAAAAATACAAAGGAAAATGTGATCCTAATGAGAATCTAAAATAATTATTTTTTACATGTCAAAAAGTTTCATATATTCCTATATACCTACTTTTCTCATTCCCCCATAATTTATGGGGCACACTTTAGAATGGTTTCTTAGCTTACCTCAAAATTATGTGGATAACTTTCATGAAATGTTAAAAATATTTGTACAACACTTCTCTTTCATCATGGAACATGAGATAACCATGGTGGACTTATGTAATACTAAAAAAGAGGAGGATAAAGCTTCACTAATTACTTGAAATGGTGGCACTCTTTAGCTAGTTTAATTCCACATAATATCCCTGACAAATAATTGGCCACAATGTTCACTACAAATCTATAGTTTGATGTCACTCATAACCTCAAACTTGTTTGTGTAAATACATTTGAATAAGTTATTGGTAAAGGGATATAGATTGAGAAATCCCTCATTTACAAAGGGATAATAAATCTTTATTCTTAGAATCAAACTTATAACAAGGCTCAATCATAAGTTCCTACACAAGCATAAGTAAGTATGTCTAAAAATCCTAAACCAATCAATAGAAATAGAAATGTTATAGGAGATGGGGTGACCAAATTACATCATGTATAAATGGTTCAAATACCAGATTTTCAATCAAACCCACATAATAAACCTATTTGTAAAGGCCACCTTCAAGAATAGGTCACTATTATAACATATTTTTTAGAAATCTTAGTGAACCCATTGAGATGGTTTTCCAAAAGCTAGTTGCCACTAATATGATCATTTGACTAGTACCAAAACCATTTCCTTAAAAACCATCCTAAACTAGATTGGTATAATGAGAATGAATTTTATGACTATCATCATGTTAAAGGCCATTCAATTCATATATATATGCAACTTCACCATTTAATTCAAGATTTACATGAAAGTGGAGAGATCGCATTGGATAATGTTTCCAAAATGTCTAATCAAGAGTTGGGGATCAATCTGAACCCTTTTCTATAGTATAATGCCAAAAATCAAAACTAGAATAGACTTCCTCATTAGAGATAATAATAATAAAAATAAAACTAGAATGAAGATCAAGATACCAATTCCAATCAAGTCAATTACAAAAGTGTACCTTATGACTACAATGTTTTAGGTCACATAACTATTTAACACATTGCTACCATTAAGATCAATCATAAGGCAAATACCAAAAATAATTGAAGACCTTTATTGTCTATTCGAGGACCTCCACCTCCATTTTTTGGGAATACTCCTTTAGCTCATAATATCCCAAAAACCACTCAACATCCAAGAGTTACCATTTCAAGCCTTTATCCCCCTTCTTCTAATTATAGTAACCCTTTTTTGACTCGAGGTTCTAAAATTGTAACTCGATGCTCAAACTTACCATTCAAGGTCCTACACTTTCTTACTCTAAAAATCCCATTCAATATCCTCCACCTCAAAATCCAAAGTCAATTTCTCCTATTAAGGACAAACCTTATGATATTGTGGAATAATTATAAAATACACAAATGCAAATTTCTATTTTAGATCTTTTGTGTACATCAAATATCCGCAAAAACATATTATAAACACTTTTGAATCATTTGTATCCTCACCAATAACTCACTTTTGATCACATGGATATGCCATCCCTTAGACCTTTGCATAATAACCTGCTTTATGTAGAATTAATCATTTCCTAGAATAAGTTCAAAAGAGTCCTCATATACAATGGTTCAGGGCTGAATATTGTAACTTTAATGCTGGTCAAACACTTGGGATACACATAAACATATCTATACCCAAATACTATTACCATTAATCTTATGATAATGAGAAATGAGAATCTCAAGGTACCATTTATTTACCTATTATCATTGGGCCTCTAACCCATGATACTTTGTGCCATGTTCTTGATTTATAATTATCATATATTTGCTCTTTAGGTGTCCATGGATTCATGAAGTATATGTTGTACCTTCTGCTCTTCATTAGTGCATTAAGTTTACTCATTCTAAGGTAGAATTTACCATTCCTTGTGAATTGCAGCCACATCAATTGTGTAAACATTTGGAAGCAGAGTATGAAAGCTACAACTATCACTTTGGCATAGAGCCTATTCCTAAAAAGGACGAGTAGTTTTTTAACTTCTAGAAACCAATTATGTGGATGTAATAACTCTTATTTTAGATTCCAATTATGTTGATCCAATCACTCTTACTTCCAATTCATCTATGACACCTATAGAAATAACCAATAATTTCACTATTCAAGACAATGGCCTTGGGGAATACAAAATTAGCAATGCATTTCATATAGCTAAATTGACTAAGATGTCTAAAGAATATGGTAGGACTAAGGTGAAAACTCCTAAAATTTGATGACACAATAAGGATAATTCTCATTAGAAAGGACCTTTATTTTTCATCAGGACCACTTCCCAATTACAAGAACAAATCAAGACCAATAATGAATCATGGTTATATAATGATGATTTTTCCACCTACTACCAAAATATAAAATATCCTATCCAAAATGAATAATTGATAATAAATCCTACAAGGGAAAATACTTGGGGGAAAAAAAATAAGGACTTATTGAGCCAATATCAATTGCTAGACACAAAGAAACTCATGGTATTGGATATAAACTTCTCGGGGGTGACCCCATAGATATCAAGAGTGATTATAATTTATGGTTTAACATGGATAATCTTGACTATGATGTAGAGTCCTATTATAATGTCTATGATGAGTTAGATGATACTAATTTATTTGACCCAAATACCATCTGTACCATTATTGTTGTGCCATCTTATCCCCCTCTTTTCCTCCATCATCCCTAATTAATAAATTAGGACCAATAATATTCTTATATACCATTGGATGATTTTCATAATGGTGAGGCAATCTATGAATTCATGGGCCTCAGAGATAATGTTCCACTTGGTGATCATAAATAGTAATTTCCATTACACTAGACCCTACTACTTATTTAGGAGAGCAGGTGAACTTCATTGGTCACCAAAAAAATCAAACATTGAGGTCCCAAAGTGAAAACCTCTTCGAGGTGATTTTAGACCAGGGTAAAAGTAAAGAAAAAGACAAGTCCCATGGTAAAAAAATGTTTCAAGCACCATTGGATGAGGAATTTTACCCTATTTTAAATGAAGCCCATGCCTCTTTTAGTTCCATAACTTTATGGCACTCAAGGATAAGTTTAGAATAACAACAAACATTTGATCAATTAGTTTAAGATGGTCCATATGCCTTTTCTAAATGGTCTTTGCCAAACCTTGGTGACTCATATTATTCCTACTTAGGATAAATCTACAAGATATTAAATCTACTATATGAGGATGTAATATACCACTTTGTTGACTATTTTAGAAGATGGTTCGATACTTCTTGTACAGGACACCATTGAAATCAATATTAGAACACCTATTGATCTAAAATGGATCAAACTTCGAGCATCCCTCATTGAAAAGGAATTTAAGATGCTTAATACCCTCCTTCGATAGTTTTTGATATTTTTCATGGTTTAATTTAGATATTCCAAGATTGGACCCTACTTTATTTTTACATATCCTTGTTATACAACCTGATTCCAATCCAATCAAGTAAAAGTTGAGAAAAATGTGTCCTCACATATATAATCTTGTCAAGAAATAATTAGAAAAAATATTTGAGGTATGATTCACCTATCCTACTAAATATTCAAAGTGGATATCTAATATATTCCCAATCAACAAAAAGCCACAAGGGATCCATTTATGTATTGAATTCATATATATCAATAAATCAATCCCAAAATATGACTTTCCTTTTCCAAATATTGATATGATTGTAGATTCCATAGTAGAGTATGAGATGTTATCTCTTATGGATGGCTTCTCAAGATATAAGCAAATTAAAATTAAACCAAAAGACCAACACAAGACAATGTTCACCACTCCATGGGGAATGTTCTAATATCAATTAATTCCATTTAGCCTCAAGAATGTCAATGCCACATACCAACATGCCATGACTATCATTTTACATGATATGATACATGATATTGTTGAAGAATACATAGATGATATTTTGGGTAAATACAAGACTAAGAAAGGACATCAAGAGGTATTCTAAAGAATATTTGAATGAATTTGTGAATATAAGGTTAGATTTAACCCTAAAAAGTGCATCTTTAGGATTACTTTAGGAAAATTGATAGGTTTTATTATATCTCATCGAGGCATTGAAGTCGATCCAACTAAGGTTAAGGGCATTACAATAATGCCTCCACCTTGTAATCTCAATTAGTTCCATAGCCTATAGGGTAAAACTTAGTCTATAAGATGATTTATTTCTTAATTGGTAGACATCTTAGCTTTGTAACCTATAGGGAAAAATCTAGTCTATCAAATGATTTATTTCTCAATTGGTAGATAGATGCCATCCCTTCACTCATATTCTAAATAAAGGTACCATTTTATCATGGTATGTTGATTGTCAATGACTCTGAATAACTAAAATAATATCTAGCCAATCTACCTACTCTAACTCTACCTACACCTATAAATCCATTGTTTCTATACATCTCAACAACTGAATGTGCCTTTGGGGAACTCAGAACAACATAATGATTAGGGGAAATAATGAATAGTATGCTATTTGAACCACACATTGGTTGATTATAAACATAATTACATCTCATTTACAAAATCTTTTTTAGCCATGATGTTTGCAGCTCAAAATTTGCACCATAATATTCTCAATAATAAGACCATTGTCATTGCTAAAGTGGACCCACTTAAATATCTACTTTCTAATGTAAATTTGATTGGTCATATGGCTAAGTGGATCATGTTATTAAGAAAATTTGAGATTAATATGTTCATCAAATGACCATTAAGGGGTATTCACTTGCATATCATCTTATTGAATCATCCTTATCAAATACCAAGCCACTTATTTCCAATTTCCCTGATGAGTCAATCATGACTCTAGATGATACTTCTTATGTGCTTCAACATTATACCCTTTATTTTAATCATTCCTAGATTTCTTGTGGATCAGGAGTTGGTATTGTCTTCATCACATTGCATGGGGATCTCATTCCTAAGGCATTTCACATTGGCTTCATTTATACCAACAATATTATAGAATGAAGAAATCGTTACAAGGCTTAATCTATTAATACAATGGAACATCAAGAAATTACATGTTCATGGATACTCTCAACTGATTATTAACTAGATGACATATTAATACCAAACCAAATATGAAAAACTTATTCCTTATAAGAATATGGTGAACCATCTTAAATAGAGATTTGAATTCATTTAATTTGAGTATATTCTAAGATCCAATAACAAAACTTCCAATGAAATGGAAATAATTGGTTCCCTAATATAAATTATAGATCATGTTATTGATTACCAGTTTCTTATCGAACATCTCTTAAGGATTTCTCACAAACATTTAGAATCTAAAATGGTATGTGATATTATTGGTCCCAACTCATCTTGGTGCTTAGATATATATGCCTACCTTCATGACCATATTATTCCTTCCAACATTTCCCATAAAAAATAAAAATCCTTCATCCATTCCACTTCTCATTGTACCATTCTCACTACCACTCTCTATCTAAAGGATATGATGGAACTCTACTTCACTATTTAGCTTTAGTATATTTTAGATTACCACTTAAAGAAGTACATAAAGTTATTTATGGGGCCCACACTAGTGGTGTGGTCCTTGCCAATAAATTCCTATGTATAAGGCATTATTAGCCAACTATGGAGGTCGATGCATGTGCATATGTAAAAACATGTCTTATCAAAAACATGCTAATCTCATTCATACATCACCTCTTCCACTTCAAATAATCATTATTCCATGGCCATTTTACACATAAGGACTCAATATCATAAGTAAAATCAATTTGACTTCATGAAATATCCATAAACATATCCTTACTACAACTGAATATTTTACTAAGTGGGTTGAATCCATTTCCCTCACTTACATAACCGGTAAGTAGATATAAAAACTCATCCTCAACCATCTTATTTTCCACTTTGACATTCCCTCTAATCTCATTTTTGAAAATTGTAGATCCTTCAAAAATAATGATGTCAAATCCCTCTATGCTAAATACTAAATTACATAGCACTTTTCCTCTATCTATTTCCCCAAAATAATATCTAATTTGAAGCATCAAACAAAACCCTGATCTCTAAATTTTGAAAAAGATTATTAATGCTTTCGGCCATGATTGGCATCTATAACTATTTTCCACACTTTGGGCCTATCATACCAATACCTACACCCCAACATGAGCTACACTAAACTCCCTTATTTATGGAATGGAATTTATTTTTCCTATCGAGATCGAGTTGCCTTCTTTATGCATCTCATTATAGAACATCATTAATGATGAGGAATAAAAAGTTTCTTGACATAAATAATTAGAACTACTTGATGAAAAATGGTAATATTTTTTTAAAAACCTCTAAGCCTATCAAAATAGGTTGTACCATAGATACAACAATTACATCAAACACATAGATTTTGAACTTGGTGACCTAGTCCTAAAGGAAACTAAAATAATACTAATGCCACCCATGAAAAGAAGGAACATTTGAGCCTAATTGGTTGGTCCTATTCATCATCATAATAAATTATGGATATGGAGCATACACATTGGATACACCATATGGAGAAGAGACAGATGAGCCCATAAATATTGTGCATCTCAAGCATTTTTATACTTGATTTATTTGAACATTATCTATGAGGACCCTGATTAGAGGCATGACCTAAAACAACTATCCTTTCATCCCATTTCTAATTGAGTTAGTGTATCATGATATTATTCCCTCATCCTATTACCATTATTGATCTTGATTTTAGTTTACCAAGTGCAGCAAATAATTCTAGATGCCAGATTTTAGAGAAAATTTTAGGAAAATTTTCATATTTAGTCACTATCAACACATCTAGGATGAGCAGTATCTTAGAGTATCTTACACATGACTTTCATAAATGATGGTCTTTGGAAATGCATATTTCATCTCTTATTAAATCCTATACCATTTATTCTATTCATATGCCATTCATGTTTTCAACCCTACTATGGATTCATAGTAATTTCTACTAGAGTTAAACTACATTGACCTAAGATCCATTTGGACTATTTAGGCAATGCTCAATTTTTGAGGTTAGCTTGTTACCCCTTTTTCATGGTCTCACTATTTTACAAGTAAACTAAGCCACACTCTCACCATTTTATGAGAAAAATTGTTTTGCAACTCATAATCTTCCACTGAGTTGAGATGTCAAAAACCTTAAAATTTTAAAAATATAAAAAAAAACTAAAAAAAAAAATTTGAAAAGCATTTAATATCTCCCTAAGATATATTAAGCTGTAAATTTTTTGCTTGCTTTTTCATCATGTTCACTAGTGGAATTTACCTCTGGATGGCATAGTTTACTAAGTTTATTGGGTGGGAACCCCTTATCCAACCATGATAATTCCCATTTACCATTACCATTCTTGATCGTGTTTTATCCTATTTTTGGGAGAACTACATTGGCTTGAGGTCTGTATGGACTATGTAAGTAGCACTTAGATATATGGGTCAACTCGGGTCAGCTTAGCTAATCTCAATCTCATTTCCATTTATCTCAAAATTCTCTTACCATTTTTCAAGTTTGTCTTTTCCTATTCTTCTTATAATATCAAATATTTTATTTATCATCACTTTTATTATACCCCATATCCCTAGGAGAACTACATTTAGCCTAAATTCCATAGAACTATGTAGGCATTGACCACTTTCTTGGGGCATTGGGAGTCAGCTTGACCACCCCTTCTTTTTTATTCTATTCCCCCTTTTGTCTAGGTTATCATCTTGTCTTATTGGTTATCCTTTAGAGATTAGGGAAAAAATACCCCAAAGTAACACTTACATTCATGCATACACAAGTGATTCACTAACTATTTATCTTATGGTGTTTTTGTATGTGTTTTTATCATGATTATCTTTTTATTATTCTTGGTTTGTTTCTTTAAGCAATTGGATGCTTTTGTTGCTTTTATTTTAGTTTATGTTTGCTTATTTATTTACATGTTTGTCTATTTCCCTTTTTTATTATCATCTTGACTCAGTATACTATGTTTGTATGGTCATCATCATGTACTTCCTATCACATAATTTTACTTTAGTCCATCCACTGGCATATGTTAGCATTATCATCATGGTTTTTTATCATTGGCTCATTATTTTCAATTGTTTATTAAAATCTATGGTTAGTCTATATATGCATTACGACCTGATCATAATGGTGTTTTATATCATGATGTATATCATTCAATGATATATCAAAAATCAATATGTTGGAAGTCTAATCAACAATGTTTCAACAAGATCTCTTTTTTTCTGCTATCCCAAAACTAATTCATCATGTGCTTAATCGTCATTTCTCATAATGAAATTCTACCCTATTGGGGCAAACCATTGAGACTGATCAATGATCATATATACCCTACTAGGGTAGATCCTTATATCCATGATGAAATCCACCCTATTGGGGCACATTATTATGATCAACCAAAACCACCCTTTTGGGGGCCATGTCCATCATTTCTTTTATTTTGGCTTCTTCCTCTCTTTTTCAAGGGCCCATATGTTTCAAATTCTTCCCCACCTAACCCCTTAAGGTGGATCTATGAATAATAAAATTTCATTTGGGGCATGTTTAATGACTCATAAAAAATTCAAAAAGAAAAGTGTGAACACATCATTCTTCAAGTGTTATCAAAATTCTTCTTAATGACTTTTTCTTTTGTTGAAAAAAAATATTAAGCCTAGTGTCTCATAGCACCTTCTCAAATAGGGGTAAAATGTAGATAATTTTAACCACTTCCATGTATAAACTATGTTCATAATGAATTTATGTAATTGCATGCAATGTTATCTAGAAATATCTAACTAAACCAAATTTACCCTCACAATTACCATTTAAACCAAAATCATGATGATACATCCTTTATTGGGGCAATATATCATCTTGCATCATTTATCCTATCTAGTGCATCCTAAATTAAACAAGCCCCCTTTTAAGTGTTTTCACAAGGTAATCAGGTGAATAATTGATTGATAAATATAAAAATTTCAAAAGCTACCTTTCTTCTAATTATTGATTAAACTAACTTAATCAAGCCTAATTATTCCTCTAATGGGAAAATACATATATTTGAATTATCTTATTTTCCAAAAATCAAAATTAGAATATTACCTCACCCAATATGACATCATTAGGTAAAGTATGCAAGTAAGATATATTATAAGCTCTTGTACACTCTTCTTCTTACACCCCTCTTACACACTTAAGAGGACCAATGACTACACTTTCCTTCCAAAATACCTTCCATACTCAAAAAATTTCTTAAATGGATTCTCTTACACACTCCAAAGGTGTAATCATGGATTTGAGGATTGATCCTCAACCCCCCATCTTAAGATGAGATGAATGATCCATAACAATTTAGGAAACATATAAATAGAACCATTACACCTTTCATTTCATCAAGCTTCCTAATGTAAACTTACTCTATTAGATTATTCCAAGAAGCTTCCTCAATTATTTGTCATGTCAATCCAAATCCAAGACTAATTTTAGATAAGAATACGTGTTCCCCATGAAAATAATCAAGCATCAACAAAGACTTCTACATATATCAGCTGAGCTCAGCCTCTTTAGACCGATTTTCAAGCTCATCTTCAAGGGAGGTATAAATGTTGTGTTTATCTTCCAATATTGCATTTCTTATTTGATTATCACATAGTTAAACCTAGGGATTAATATTTAGAATTTCTATTTTCAATATTTTTTTATTATTTCACTAACAATTGACTAATCACTCTTGGATTTCTAATCTAAAAATGCAACCATCTTGCCTTTTAGTAATTTGAATTGAAAGATATATCATTATGAGTCATTGAAATTGAGATTATGACAAAATATAAATTATTTAAAGTGCATATATCTAAAATATAGATAGATATTGGAGGACACATGCCCTTAAATTTGGAGAAAATATGAGTTCTCATCCAACAGTTGAGATTAGCTTAACCATGTAACCTAATCATTCTTATAACCTACTGAGCACGAGTGAGAAAAGTCAATCCATATTATATATATGGTGAGGTTGGATGATGTAATCAAGTGAAACCTATAAAATTAGTAATATTGAGTGATAAAATCACCGCAACCATAACAAAAGTGAACCAAATATTATAGTAGATTTACTCAATATAGTTTGTAAAAGTCCAACATGATGGGTGATGATAGTCCTTGAAAGTGTTATGAATCTAAAAATTATTTTGATTTTGCAATATTAGGTATACATTTCATAACATATACACCTTATATATTTCTCATGCTAAATTTTCATATATAAATGGTACCAATATATAAACTTCTACTAAAAATGTGTATTTGAATCTTATAACTATGAATCTAGCTAATTTGAGCACTATGTAAGTGGGAGACATGTTTCCAAAACATACCCCCACTATATATGAAAAAAATTGAAAATGGATATAGGTGGCAATGTGGGCATGTTAGTGGGAAAGTATGCACATAAGATGTCATCATAGCATAAGGACATGTCAGTAATCTACCAAGTTAGCATACATGGGATGATTAGTTATCAACCATATTATATTTTGAGAAAATTACATGGATTTGGGTTTATGTAACTTGAGAAGCCTATAATGAGGTTATATTTGTTGAATATTCCAAATGTAGTCTATTTTAACCATGTGCCTAAGATAGAGATAGTGAATTATGTATATATGTAAGTTGTGGATATTTGAGAGAGGTTAGACATTGAGGAACTAGATATTGGATCCACAAAATAGAGACCTCTTATAAAAGCATAGTATAATAGGTTGATCCCTATTTAATAATGATAAGTTTCTATGGTGTTGTAATTTAATGTGTGTTGTAACATCACCATAGACTTTATGTATTGTATATGATAATGTTCTCAATAAATGTAAGGTTTCTTGAGCAATTGGCTATTCTAGATTACGTAATGAATGTTGAAATATATATTGTTATCTTGATGAACTTTAGATGAGAATCAAACTAACCTCAACATCTAGGTATTTTGTATTTTTGTGATATGTCTTTAAGAATCTATGTTTTTTTAATTTAGGGACCTGTTACCTCTCCCATAATTGTCCTCATAATTAGCAGGTTCTGGAAAACCAAGAACCTCTACTAACAATGGTGTGGTGAGCATGTAAGTATTGTGGATTTCTAAAGAAATGATATACTCTATCAGTTACCAAGTCAAAGTTATTTGGAAGAATAGTGGGATTGGAAAATATCTGAGTTCACACAAAAATAGGTAAAAATGGTAGGGTGTAACGAAAAGGAACTCATAGATAATCATCTTTATGGTGATGTACATGAAATCTTCTAGTGTGAATTTCTAAGCTTGTTCACTATGTGGTTGGTAAGATTAGATCATTTGTGTTTTTAAGCTAGATCTACATCTAAAATTTAGTGAACTGATGATCTAATTAAATAGTTACAAATATTTAAGGTTGTTTGGACCCATAAGATCAATCACTAGACGCAAACCACTATAGATGGATATATAATGAAATTTGTAGTTTTTAGTTATATTTATTTTGATGCCACACAAGATCTATTCATGCAGGGGACTAGGGTAAAGTTTCTATAAAAAATACCAATTCTTATCAAGATGTTGGTCATTGAAAAATCTATAGTACCCTACCCATTCATGATGGAGTATTCTTTCAGGGCACTATGGGGATGTGTGTGGTCAGGATGTGAGTGGTGCAAAGCTGATCTGGAAAGCTTACTAGTAGAAATCAGATGAGGAAACCATACTAAAGGGACTATAATAAGATTACAAATATAAATAAAGAACTATAACAACAAAATAGGTGGAATATATCAAGGACTTCATGAGTGACTACAAGTAGAGGTAGAGGTAAAAGCAAGATCAGAGGTTGAATAGATGTAGGAGATCAAAAGGAGGAAGAAAAAGTTGATGTAAGTGTAAGAGAGGAAAGATTTGATGAGAGAGAAGAAAGGACCAATATTAGTGAGACTGAAGAGCAAATAAAAAAGCAAGTAATAGATGATGGTAAGGGAAAAACCATAGAAGAAGGTAATTTAATAGCTAGTAATAGATCATAGTCACTCAAGGAGACATAATTCATTTTTTTAGGAGAGTTACCTAAAATTGAAGGTATGGTCAACCACAAGCATAATACTAGCTCAACTTCTTGCACAAGGAAAATTAGACAAAGAGACCTTTCACCCCCTCAATGCACATCCCTTGGTCCCATATTTTATAGAAGTAGTCTTATTTATATTTAGCCATAAAGATTTATAAGTTAGAGAGAGTAGGAGATCAAGGAATCAATAAAAAGTATCATAGATTTAGTAGATTCCAATTTCAAAAGGATAATGCAAGGATTCACTAAATCATAGAAGAATTATTTAAGAGAAGTATTAGCACATTTGATTGACCCTTTATTGATTTAATAGGTTATTGATTGGGTGTGATAGATCAAAATTTTCATTAAGGAATAGAGAAAGTGAATAGACACCATTACAGAGACCAAAGATGAGTCAGAGGAATTTTCATCACCTAAGTGATCTATATCACCTCTATGATCATAAGAATATTTTGAATTTCTACGAAGTTTACCATTGTCTACAAATATAGTAGTACATGGAGAATAGTCCAACTGGGTCTACAATACCATCACCTTAGACACCATTAGTGATCACTCTTCCCTAAGTGACAACACTAATTTCAACACCAAGAGGTTCTCAAGTATAAATTCTTTAAATTATAGTATCATTACCACCATCTAGAAGAGCATAAGTAATGTTTCCTTTGCAATTGAACCTAGGTAATGTGGCTTTATAATCGGGTGCCTTCATCATACTGGTGCCCTATGATGGAACTACAGATCTAGAGTAATAATTGCTTATGTGTGACATGAAATGGTAGGAGAAAAGCATTATATATGAAAATATTAATAAGAATGAGCTCATTATTTCTTTGTTTGGAATGGATTTGGAGTTCATATTTCATAAGGAATCAGGATTAACAAGCTTTGATGATGTGAGGAAATGGTTGATTGCAAAGTTCAAAGTTAAGAAAAGTAGAGGACAAACCATATAGGACCTAAAGGAAATATAACAAGGTCCAAGGGAAATTGTTCATGATTATGACCACAAATTTTTTGATATGGTCAACAATATCGAATTTGCCTTGGAAGATAAAGATAAGGTTGTTTGGTTTATCAAAGGACTATGACCTAAGATCTAATTTATGATAGTGTAAACTAAATTTACTACTAAATTAGAAGCTAAAATAGCTATATTAAGAGTGGAGAAAATAGAGGATTATGGTACTTCAACAAAGAGTAAAACATAGTTAAAAAACACATTCCAAGTTATTTTTTAAAGGTTAGATACCCCATAGAATATTTTTGAGTGACCTAGAATTGATCTCTGGTGTATTGAGTCTAGAAAAGAAGGCCACCATAGGAATGAATGCTTAAAAGTACATATAGAGTTTTGCAACATCTACCACATAGTGAGATACTCAAAAAATCACTCTCACTTGTTACAATAGTATGTTATAAATCCATAAAGTATGTACTATAAATTTTGTAAATCTACTAATTATGAAGATAAGGATTGCAAGGCTCTACATGAGTTGAAGGAAGACATTACTAATAATTCCTTCATAGCAGCTACATAATAAGTGTTAGTAACATCACAATCCATTTTGAGAGTGGAAATACCTCCCACCAGTGTAGCACAAACTAGGTTGGCATGGGCTTAGAATGCACAGTCATTTCAACCACAAAGATTAGCAAGTGTATTTCAAGCTATATAACCATTGTAATATGCTTACTAATCTACCTAGAATACTATGCTTCCCCAAGCACAATAGGCCAATTGGGTGCCACATATAAATTAACCCCAATATGGTGGTTATAACCCCTAATAGTACTAATAGGGGCGGAATATTTTGTAGACTATAGTCAACTTTGGGCCATAGTAGGTAGATAGATAGGGATACCAAGGGAATAGAGTTTGATTTAGAGGTGGATACCATACAGGTGTGTAGCAAGGATGTGTAAATAGTCCTAAAGGCTCTATTATATGTTATTTATGCATGGAACTCAATCATGTACAACATAACTACCCTAGAAATCCATAATGGCAAGCCTACTATGCTTACTACCAAGTATCTAAATAATATGATACTCATTACTGCCCTATTTTAGAAGCACAATGTAGAGACCAAGTAGTATGAAATGTAAATCAAGTTGGTTTCAAGCTCAACCATAATGCATTTATGCAATAAATTACAAGAACATAGTATGCATATCAAGGACTACCTCCTTTAGAGATGTCAATATATTTTGGTGTACAAAAAGCTAAAATATACACCTATCTAGAATCGATAAAGGAGAAGGGACTCATGAAAGAAGTTGTGCAAATTGTATAGAGTATTCAATAGCAAAGTTTAGTTGTAGTAAATGAATCCACACTTGATGCACAAATGTATGGGTAGATTTTGCAAATCATGAAACAAGAAGGGGTTATAAAAACATTGATAGACTTGATGAAATTGCTCAATACTCTGTGAAATGAAGATATATCATAGAATATCACCAATCTCTTACACAGTTTGATCGAATATGTGTATAAGGGAAAGGAAAGGCTAGAGAAGATGGTTTGGTTTGTCAAGACTAAGAAACCATGGGATGTTGATGTTAGGGTAGATATAAAGTTAGTAGGGTATGATATACTAAACACTATGTTTGATTTTGGGAGCATAGTGAATATGATCCCATGATCTACCTAGGAGGTGATCAATAGACCTTATTTGAGTTATAGTCCCATAACACTCATTTTGGTAGACTATGGTAGGGTAGAGCCCATAGGATGTCTAGAAGATGTGGAGATTAAAAGCATAGAGTTAAATCTACATGGTGATTTTGAAGTAATAGATCTAAAGATAGATGAAACTCACTACCTAGCTTTGTTGGGGAAAAAGTGGGCCTATGATGGTAAGATGACCATCAACATGGTAATGAACCAAATAGAATCACACTAATATGATCATATAATCATCATCCCTATTAAAAAAGACTTCAAGTCATACATAATTCCTAAGGAACTTGATTCTCCTTATGTAGAGAGAGGGAACAATTAGATGCAAATTATGATGTAGAGTATACCTGATATACAGTGCAACATGCCAATGAACCAGTATAACTCTCCTTTAGTAGATCTAGAAACCATCAAATTGTGGGGCAAGTATTATTTCAAAACTTTGATTATTTTTGTAAATTAAGATAAAGTATGATATCTATCTATACACTCACCTACACAATCTGATATATAGTTGTTATATCAAGTTGGTTCTACGGATCATGACTACATTGAGCCTACTCCTGAAGGTATGCTTCCATGGGACTGAGATTCTTATATTAGTGGTGATTCTGATACTTAATATATACACATAATTTTTTAAAAACTTTATTGATTACTGACACTTTATATCTTGCAGGAACCTGTCAAGTCTCAATCTCTCTGAGTGCATGCCTTAAGGGGTGCACCAAAAAAGGGGTGGGTAGACCATCAGTGCTTTGCAATATTTTTATCCCTTTTTCCACTTTCCATCTACTCACTCATCTCCTAAAACCATTAACCCTAAGCTTATTATTCTCAACCGTACCCATTATTATCATTTTCCTCTTTCCATCCTCCTTTTTTGCCTTAATTCCCTTTTAGACTATCAGCTGTACTAGTTTGGCCATTGTCAACCCTATACAGTTTAGGGTGTTTTTCAATTTTTGGGTTTTTTAGCCTTTCAGATGATTTATCTCAAACCTAGTGAATTATTCCCAAAAACATATAGGGTCAACCATGGCCAACCCTATATAACTAATGTTTTTGGGAGGATTTAGGGTAAGATCCACCTATATATACAAGTTATTTCCAACCATTTTTAGAGAAGATAAGTGAAGAATAATAAGTTTGAATGAACATCTGCTTATTGACCATTTTACTTGAGGAATAAATCTTAGGGTTCCATACTATCTTTGGAGATATGGATCTTGTCTTATGGAGAAGTCTTTTAGATGCATAGATAGGTTATGTAGCCTAGATTTGATTTGTATTTTTTATCTTTACATACCATAATAATCTCTTATGAATCACCTTGGCCAAAGGAGAGATTGAGGCTCGATGGGTTCATCTTTAAGGTAAGTATTCCTAACTTTATTTCTCCTTTGTAAGAGTAGATAGATAGAATATTGTGCTTCTCTCTTCCATGCATTAAGATTCTATATACATTGAGTGGGTATATGTATTTTATTCATGTTTAGTTTAGTTTTTTTTTTGTTTCTAACCCCCACTTTGTGCTATAAGCTTTGGTGTGCACTAGATTAGATTTACTTTCTTGTTTATTAACATAGGTGAAATATCAAACCTTATGAGTCTTTTAGGGTTATTTCATGATTATGTTTGACTATAGGATTTGAAAACCTAATTCACATGGTGTATTGTGACAAGTGATCCCCTGATTGGGTCTATCGTATCCCCATATTGGTCATAATCTTGCTTAATAAATGTATTCCTAATCGGAAGTGTAGGTATGCATTACATTCTTTAAGCCAAGATCGATTTATAGACATGATGCATTTTTTATTGCATACATTTTGGTCAACCTAACGTGAAACTAACCCTTGTAGGATTTATTTCACTTTCTTTCATTTGTTTTAGAGTTATTTTTATCATATATTTGTCATACTAGATCAACTTTGTCAACCTAGTTCTAATCTCTATGGATAGGTTTTTAAGAATAGGAAACTAGATCAACTCAAACAACCCAATATACGTTTCTAGAATTCTAGAATTCTATTTCAGACTACTAGGTCAACCCAGGTGACCCTATACACTTTCAAGCATCCAAAAAAAGACTAGGTTAACCTTGGTTGAACCTGTACATTTTTAGGCTTCTATAATAGGTCCTTGTATAGCTTGATCAAACCAATCAACCTAGTTAACAAGTTTTGCCATCATTCTTAAATTTTATTGATCAATAATATTCATTATTTTCATCTCTAATCCACCAAGGTTAATTTCTATCTCTCTTTCTCTTTCTTTTACTATCTTTCCTTTCACCATTTGTAGTCTTCAAAACTACCACTGCACAGTCAACTATATCAACCCTGTCGACCTAGTTCTATGTTCTATATGTTGTCTAAAATAGCTAGGTTTACCTTGATCAACCCTATACATTTTAAAATGTTGATTCATAGTACAAGTTTGACCCTATCCACCCTATTCTATATTTTGTGCATATAGTGTCAAAACTATACCTTGTTTCAAGTTGGAATTAATATTTATATGCTAGTAATTAGTTCACACCTTTCTTTTCTCATTGCTTACATACTTAGAATAGTTCATATAGTCTAATTAGGGTATTTTTAATTAACCTTTTAGTTTCACTATTTATATTTTATGCACACATAGCCAAATCACATAATCTAAATAAGCACTTTAACATTTGTCTACCCAAGGCCAACCTACTCAGATCTCATCACCAAGGGGGAAGCTGACTTGATACTTTAGTCAAGTATAAAACATGGTTAATGGTATATTTTTTCTAAGCATCAGACACCCTTATCACTATGACGTGTGAAGTGAGGGGGTAGGCCCCAACACCAAGCTTGTATCATTACCACTACAATCCCTTTCAGCCCAAACTACCTAAAACCATATTTAGATTGATATCTAGTTATTTACTTTACATCCAACTTCTCATCACATTTAAAATAATTTCTTAACAATCTAATAAAACATTCAATTTGACTAATCAGTTATCTCTTTACTTTTCAAGTTGATTGCTTATTTTTTGCTTAATTGTGTGTGCAAAAACTTTCATTAACCAGTGTTAGTGCAAGTTTTTATATTGTGTGATTCAATTAGATTGGCTATCATTCATCCAATTGACTATTTGTTTCCCTTCAGCTCTTACTTATATAGATTAACTATAGAAATTGTCTTGTTTTAGTTCACAACTTTTTACAAACTTTCTTTTTTTCCCTATCTATTGTACTAGGTTGACCCAATCAACCCTATACATTTTTCTATCTCTTGTACACTGTACAAGATCAACCCAGACAACCATATACTATTTTTAGTACCTTTTACCTCTTTTCCCCATCTTTGTGCACTGTAGTGGATCAACCTAGTTGACCTTGTATAGTTTATAGTCCTTATTTTTATGTTAGGTTGACCCAATTGACCATGTACTATTTCAATCGCTTCTTGGTTCTTTGATTTCTCATATTTATTCCTTTCCCTTCATCATGAACTTTTTATTTGATAGTGGCACTAAGTTGCAATCAATAGACATGATGAATCTTATCAATCCTCATAGGTTCTTTCATAGATAGAGTAGGGCTCCTCTCTTGGATGCTATTAATGTTCATATTTCCACTCGTATAAAGAACTATGGGACCCCTCCTAATACCTCTTCATAATATAATCCCCTTTTCTCACTAGAAGATCAATCTAAGTTAGAGTATACTCTTGAAATTCTTTTCTTTATCTTTGAATTTCCTCAACATCAAGGAAAGGATCCTTCTACCATTTACAATCTTATGATTAGTGGTAAAGTTAAAGAGCCTCATTCACCTATTCATACATTATCAAATAGATTTGGGGGTACCACTTTCTTTGATTCTTAGTCTCTTCCTTAAATTATGAACCCTTCTCATACCATGACCTCTTCTTCTCTAACTTCTTCCACCTCTATTCCTAGTATGTCCACTAACATGGCAGGTTCTATATCTAGTTGGCCTATCTTAAGATCCACTATCCTTAATCCATCTACTAGTACTTTTTTTGTTACCCAAAGCAATCATGCTTCTAGTGCTTCTTCATCTCAACCATTTACTAGTCCATCTTTTGCTACACAAGAAAATTTTACCACTAGTGCATCTCACTCTCATATTTATTCTCAAGCTCCTATCAACACTAATATTGGTACCCAAGCCACTAATACTAACACTAATGATAATACTAATGCTTCTGATAATGTTAATAAAACACATAAACTTTTGTTTCAATATCTTAATCAAATGAATACCTTTCAAGCTTATAACACAAATCAAATTATGAGAATGCAAAAATGCCTTCTTCACCTTCAATCTCATCTAAAACCAAAGGCTTGGGGCACAAATAAGAAAAATGTTCCCCCTCCTCTTTGATATTCCTAAGGAAATCTCCTTCCTCAACCTCCTTTGGTCAACAAAACCATCAAGAATCTAAAAAATGAACCTCTTACTATTCAAATTGTTAACATTGACATAGGAGGTATAACACCTACAATTTCTTATAATGGATCAACCAATCCCACCCTTCATCTTAAGACATTTGAAAATCTTTATAAGGATTGGGTCAAATTAAAAACCTTTGTTTCTATCAAGATCCTTACCAAAACCCTCATAGGTGATTCCTTGGACTATTAAAATCAACTTAGACCACATTTCATTACTAGTTTATAGGATTTAGTGAATGCATTAGTCCAAGAATTCGAAACTAGTGATCTTCTCAAAAATAATTTGTCTCATTTCATAAATTGCAAACAAAATGAAAATGAAACTACTCAAACCTTTATTAAAAGATGGAAGACTTTGTCAAACAAATGTGAACATAACATGGCCAATGACAATCTTTTTGATCTCTTTACCAATGCTCTTTTTCCTAAATTATAATATCAAGTCCGTACTCTCTCTCCACATACCTTAGAGGAGGCTATTGACCGAGATAAAGATCAATATTTCTTAATACGTCAATTCAAGACACCCCAAACTTTTACATCTCCTCATCTATTACTAAATAAAAAAACCATAATATAACCAATGATGGTGTTACATATTCTTATGACACCATTCACAATGTTCAAACTATCATTCCTAACCAATCTTCAGAACCATCTCCCCCTTCTCAATAATATATTAATCCTCATTTCTCTTTACCAAATAACATTAGCATTCACAAACCTCTATCCTCATATGAATTTTTTAATCATTTACGTAGGCCTTTTCCATGATAGCTTGACCCTACTCATCCTATGAAATCTTGGTATGATCCTAACAAGTTTTAATAGTTTTAAGCTAGGTGTGGTCATTCTCATGAGACCTATAGACAACTTCATAATTTAGCTATGTATTTTCTTCATGGACCTAGTTTTAATCATGATTATATAATTATAAAGCATCAAAAAGCTTATTAAATTTATTTCAAGGACTATAAATCACATGACAAAACTCAAGCCTTGAATCAAGGAAATTCTCATTTAGCTCTATAAAGACCCTCTTCCTAATCACCAATTGATTCAAGATACCCAAGATAAGCTGACCCCTTCCACCAACAATATAGAAAGTCTTTTTGAACCAAATTATAAAAATAATGTGGTTATCATGACTAATATGTGAAGGGTGGTGAATTTCATCGATTTGAAGCCTATCTACACTCCATCTAGAACATATCAGGTTATTCAATATTCTTCTCCAACTCATTTAACTGAGTTGGGGAAAGATGACCTTATTACTTTTGAAAATCTGATTTATGATTATCCCTTTGATAAATCTTCCCATTATATTTCTATCATTCTTCCATCATCTTCTAATAAATAAAGATAATCAAAATTCTACTGACACTTCCTCCAATTCTCTAAATCAACCTGAATCAACTACTTCATCATCTCAATGTGATTTACAACCTTGTCCAAAAATTTCTTCTCATTATTATCAACAAAAATTCCAATGCACTTTATCTTTTCCTTCTGAGGACCTTCTTAATCATTATGCACATATAGACAATAACCTTATTATGGGTTATGATGAGTGGGATTCCATTATGGAGATCACTAATCTCCCATCTCAAATTATATTCCTTGAGCTAATGAGAACTTCTCCCCATCATAGAAACCATCTTATATAACTACTATTTGAGATGAATGTCCCTCATCCTCCTCTAGTAGGATGGGAGGTAGCCTTATTTGTTTCTAAAGATAGTATATTACAACAATATGAAGAGATGTCTATCAACATTGATGAAACTATAGATGCTTCTCTTTCTTTAAAATTTCTCATAGCTTCTATGATTCCTGAAAATATTCTACTTCATGTAGATGATCCTCCCTTATTCATTCACATCCAAATAGGTGATATCTAATTCAAGCATGCATTAATTGATGAGGATTCTAGCACATGTATCAATTCTCTCAATTTCATTAAGACTCTTAAATAATCTGAATGTAATCTCAAGTCTACACGAGGTACATACCAAGGTTACAATAGAATGAAAATCCCTCCTCTAGGTTGCATGTATCTTCTCATTACCATCCCACCTATCACCATCTATGTGAAGGTAATGATCTTTAACTTACCTTTTTCTTATAACATTTTTCTTGGTAGGCCTTGGAATCATCGCATGAAAGATATTACTTCTTCCACCTACCAATGCATTAAATTCCCTCATAATGGAGCCATTTATAGGATTCAAGGTGACACTAACCCATGGAATTTATAACAATTCTAAGATCATGGTGTCTTCAATATTCCTAATCTTGAGCCTTTGCCTAGCATTCTATTTTGTGAGTCATGGCATCTCAACTTTCTTATTAATTCAACTTGAGGTTACAATGGGCATCTTGAGCTCATTGGTAACATTCCTCCTAACCTCTTAGATTCTAATGATGATGAGCCCAACGAGATTAACTTAAAAATAAAAAAAATTGATCTCTCACCTCATCTCATCTCATAGCTTCCTACTTCCTTACAACCTCAGTCTCACAAGCCTCCTTGCGATGACATTCCCATAGTCTTGACCAAGACTAGGCATTTTATTCACCATACTTCCTCAGATGACAAGGTTATCCCTACATGTGTCATTGACCTTCACACCTTGGATTATGATGATGGTTATTCCTTAGATGATCCATTGATAGGTGGTCTTGTACAGTCTTATGATACTAATATTATCCATTATCATTCTTCTTTACTTAATTCTTTTCATGCATCTCATCATTTTCCTTCACTTATAGTTCTTGATTTTATATTTTTCCCCTTTATTTTAGGCTAGATATGGAAGCAACACCTCTAATTTTTTAGGAGCCATGTAGGGCTATTCTCATGAATCATGATATGACCAAGCCTTACCACTTTGTTAGGTACCTTGACTCTTGTATCTAGTTTAACCTTGAGGTTAGTGAAACTCTCCTAGATCTTCTATAGATCTTTCTTTCCCTCAGTATAGCCTACTATAGTTGAGCCTCTTCTCACTCCTATTATATTTGATCTTATTTTTACTCCTACTATTGTTGAGCCTACCCTTGTTTTTGATTCCATTGCTCCTTCCATTGATCCTAGTTTCATTCCTTCCTCATCATCACCCTCCCTTGGTTATGGTTTTCTTCCTTTACCTAAGATGGCTCCTCTACCCACCAAATGGTATGATGAGTGTTCTTAGGCTTCTTCTACTCCTATTTCACCTCCTTCCATGAGTGTTTCTACTAAAACCACTCACAAGCATATATATTGCTTCCATGGGACAAATAATCATTCTTCCACCCATTATCACAAGTTGTGATAATATATTGATAGATTTCATCCTTCTTCCCCATCATAAGACAAAGCCACACCTCCCCTGAAGGTACTTCATGAATATCTACCCAAATATGGTGAGGTATATTTTCTATGACATCTATGTGGAACCCATCATACTAATCATTATTGCATCCTTCAACAACATCTTAAGGATCACCTTATAGCCATTCTTGGACCTTCTACCACTCTTCCCATAAGTCATCCTCACAAGAAGGCTCCTCCTTCTTCTCCCTTGTCTCCACCTCCTATGGTTACATCACCTCATGTGGTCTCTTCACCACCTTATATGCCTCCACTCATGATTCCTTCACCCATGGACCTTCCCTCACCTGTGAATCCTTCTCTATCGATGATTCCTACATTTCTCATAGAGCCTACTCCCATGCATTCTCCTGACCATCCCTTGCCTAATTTCCCTCCTTAGCATGATCCTTTGAGCATTCTTACTTTTTCTATGGAGGAGATTAGAAAATAAGAAGTAGTTCATCTCCAGCTTCATAGAGATTTATCTAATGTCTTAGATAATCTGTGTGGATATATTTATGAGTATTTATGAGCACATACATGGTGTTTTCGCATCTCATTTGGGTTAGATGTATGCTCCAATATTATCTTTATCTATCTATTATATCATTTGACATTGTGTCAAATTTTTCCTTATCATTTATGACCATTTTGTTACTTCTTGTACTATATCTTGCTTATCTTATCATTTATATTTCACATATGATTATCTTTATTTATCATTGATTTCTCTCTCTTTCTTGAGTTTTTCTCAAATCTCTTCTTTCCTCTTCATGATTGTTTGCTTTCTTATCTCCATTTTTCATAGTTAATTATCATTGTGACTTGGCTATACAAACCCTGTTACCTTTGGTCATTATCTGCCTTTTACCATGTGATTAGTTAGTAAAAAATCCTACTCATTACTATCTCCTTACACTGGTCCACTTTTTGGATCTCCTTTTTCCCTTATTCCATTTTCCACAAACTATGCATATACATGGTTGAGACTTGAGATCACATGCTAGTTCATTGTTAAGCCTAAGTGTCCTAGTCAGTCTTTATCTTTGGTTACTTAGCTTCTTTTAGCCTTATCCTAAAACTTATCCATGTGTATCACTACATCTCTCATGACTAGTCATTCCAAATATATATGGAGGAGGAATCTTAAAAATCCATCAAAAGTTAAAAGGTAAATCATTAAACAAAAGGTAATGATATCAAAATTCAAATTTATTTTTAAAAGTCAAATCACACTAAAAGACATTATTCAAAACACATATCCTTCTTCTAGTCAAAACTCAAACTCCATTTTGACCTCACGATAGAGCCAAGGTCCTTTGGGGTGTGGTAGGCTAGTAGATTAGAAGAGGATAATAAACATATATTTTAGTGCTGCCTACTTTCTCATACAAGTACCCAATCTTCATAGTAGATTGATAGCTCTGTAAGGGGTCCTAAAGAATAGGGAACATGTCATGGGAAGGTAGGTCCATTTTTATTTTTATTTTACCAATATACCTTCATAAGGTGATCTTAGTATCATGCCTAGTTGCCTACAAAACTTTGTGTCTATAGCAAACAAGTTTCCTTTGTTCATAGATGACCACTAGTCACTTAGTGTCTTCTCATATCCTTAGTATGCCTCATATCTCCTAAGGTATTTTCATAAGATGCCTAAGTCTTGGTTTTTACATTCCCTTTTTCATTCCCTATATCCCTCATATTTTCTCTTGAGAAATAATATTATGTCTATTGATCCCTCCCCTTGAGATTTCATTTGAGAGTTGCATTGTAAGGCCATGGATGGGACCCAATCATCCTCAAAAATTACCATCTTTTCCTTCCTATTACCCACATCCTTGATTACCTAATTTTTCCTATTTATTACACCCTATTGATGTTCACTTTGTGAGTTATTGTATAAGACCATGGATAGGACCTGACATTCCTCACAAAATTTTCCAATACCCAAGTCACAAACAAAATTACATGTTTCAAATATGAGATAAAATTCAATTGATTGTGAAGTTACGCATCATTGACATGCTTCCCATCTTGATTTAGTGTTTTTTATGCTTACCTAATTTCTCTTTCACCTTTTTATCTTCTTATTTTTTGAGTGCATGTCAGAATGCAGCCATTTCTTAAAATTTTCATACTTCCTAGCTTGAGTTAGTGTGATTAATTTAAGACAAATATTTTACCAATTTGTTTTTCTCTTATACTTTCCATCATGATATAGTATGATTGATTAACTTAATTCATTTTTTTATACCATTTGTGCCCTTTTACATGCCTTCCATTTTATTACATTATTTTTCATACTTCCCAAAGTGAATTAGTATTATTTTACTTGTTTTAATTTGGTGAAAAAATATTTCACTTTGGTTTAAAAACAAATCCCTTTTTACCATCTTGTTTGACCATTTCTTGGTTCTTTATACTTAGTCATTTTCTTTTTATTGCACATTTCCTAACTTGAAATAGTGTGTAGTATATTTGTTTGATTGATTATATTTTTCTAAGTCCTTTTTGCTTGTTTCTTTTTAACCATGCATGTGTTTTTCATAGTGATAAAAAATAAACCACATCTCATATATTTTCTATAGCATATACAACAAAGCTAAATACATGTGCTAGAAAGAAATATATCCAAAGGATCCACAACTACAACCATAATAAACCATAATAACAACATACACAACCAACAAAAATATGAAAAAATGATAGATCATACATAAATCTCATGAGGTTGATACAACTATATATAATGCTCCAGCTCTAAGGTTGGGTCCCATCCTATCTATATTATGGCCTAGCCATGCTACCTATTGAGGCCTTTACTTGACTTCTCCAAATAGTATGTTGTAAAGAGACCATCTAGGATCTCAGTCTCTCTACCTATCCTTATAGGTGAATTATCTACACATGTGACTTTGTTAGCTAGGTTTAGATCTCTATCATCTATGCCACTATGGCCAAATGTATAACTCTCTCCTTATCTAGGGCCTACCATACCCATATCTCACCTACACCCATCTCTACTAATGGTTGAATCCTCTCTCTTTGCACCCATAGCTATCTTGCTACCTCCCTAGCTAGTCTAAACTAGCTCACCTAAGATGGGGAAGATGGTATATTGGGATCCTCTAATGCATTAGGGTCATATGGCTATAGAGTCTTAATTAGGATGTCTTGGAGTGATCCCCTCACTAGGGACCCCCATTTATCCTCTACATCCTTATCTACACCTACAAAATCACACTGGATGGATAGTAGATCACTGTTATATCTCAAAATATCTATCTATCTCTACTTCTATTAAAAACTTAAAGCAATAATTTAACCATGTTTTCTTACACATCTGTGTCTTGGCTACTATGGTCTCACCATCTACATGATCACCTAGCATAGTCTCTCCATTTACATAGCCTACTAGTACCTCCTCTATAGGCCACCTCTTCAGCTCAAATCCCTCTATCATGGCTCGCATTCATCTCATCTTGAGCCTACAAGGTCTCTCTATCATCCATCCCTCTTCTAGATCCTCTTTTGGCTCATCAGGGATGACATTGATCTCTATTATCTCCTATTACCTCCATCACCATCATGTCTTTGGTAGTCATAGCTCCTCCTAATATATAATTAGTAGTGATACATCTAGTATCTCTACCTCTACCTCCCTATCCTCCTAATCTGCTCCCCATCATGCTCAACTAGTCCATGGTCTCTCATGATCTGGTCTAAGTATCAGTATCACTATCTATGGTCTGAGTCCTCTCCTCCCTCATGGCTCCCTCACATGTAGAGCTCACTACTCAGGCATCAGTATTGGTGTTGTTAGATGAGGAAATCCTATGTATCCTAGTACCTATGCCACTAGATGTGGATCTCTCCACCATGTGTATTGTCCAATAACCTCTATCATCTCTATTATTGGTGCAACTATGTGTCATCTAACTTATGTAGTCACTATGCCTCTATATGGATACCACACTATATTTGTATATCTCACTAACTATAATGTTGGCATGTGGGGTATGGTATGTACTACTTGATCCTCTCTCTATCTTTATACCTAAGGCAACCTATCATCAACTACATGAGGTAACCCAGTTAATTTATACATAGGAAATATCTCATATATCTAAACTATAAGTAATATGATCGATCCCATGGTCTTATACCCTCTAACCAGCATCTCATATAGATCATGTATAAGCTAGACCTAGATGAAAGATCCCAGGTCATATAGAAATTGTTCCTCCAACATCATCATACTCAAGGCTACCATGAATAGTGACACCTTGCCATCCAACTTGTGAAATAACACATGTTATGTCATAATTCCTATCACAAATTTCCAAATATCTAAAATATATGATGTATATACATCATCTATACTAACTCTTTATCCTCCCAAAATCATCTCTAATCCTATATCCCACATGGCTAAGGCTCTCCTCTCCTCTATGACATCTGATATCCCTATGGTCACCGATGCTCCTACTATGGGAAGCTCAAGGATGGCATGGACATCCTCTAGTGTGATGTCCACCTCTATCACATCCCCATCCACCTCCCATCTAAAAGTGTTAGTAAGTCATTTATAGCAACTAAGGAACATGAATAATAAATCTGAACTCATGGGGATCTTACACATGTCAACTATATCTCCTAAACCTATGGCTACTAGTATAGCTCTTTTTCTATCTAATAATCACTCTAATAATGTTTTTAAGTAGGCCACATCCACCAATCTTGAGAACTTTCATCATCTTTACAACCAAGAAAAAACAAAGGATGTATCAATTCCTTCATATCATGTATAGTCACAATACATTCTTTTTACTTTTTTACATAGAAAACAAGCCTAATTATTTTTAAACTTGTTCATTTTACCCTATTCCTATCCTACTTGGTCCTTATTTCCCTCATTTGGTCATTTCATGCCATTCTTTCCCTCTTTTATCTTTTTACATGCTTATTCTAGTTCTTTGGTCAAACTAGTTTGACCAAAATTTCCCTATTTTTTCCCTAGTTGATTCCAAAATATTAGTCAACCCTCTTATTTCCCCCTTCTTAGTGTTTTATTTTCATTCTATACCTTTCAAATAAATTTTCAAACTACATTAGGGTTTTAGCCTTTAGAATGTAAAGGGTCAACTTGTACCTACTGGGGCAGCACTGTGGATTCTACCCAATTTTAGCCTACTGGGTCAACTAGGTCAACTAGGTTGACCCAGTTCATTTTACTTGATGACCCCTTGCATTTTCCTTAAAAAGTGCATTTTTCTACTTCTTCTTAATTCCTCTAAACCTATTTCCCATCCTGCTATTTGCTACCCTAGAATCTAAGTTTGTCTCATTCTGATATCTAAAAATGCTTAAAAATAAAAATTATTAAAAATACACTTAATTCAATATAAATTTAAAAAAATAGTTTGAGATTCTTAGTTGCATACCTATAGTGCACCCACCATTGCCTCTAGAGCCTCTCCTTATCTAGACTATCATCTCCTCACCATCCTAGCTTGTTTTGTCTCTAGAGCTCTTTTTTCTCTCTTTCACAAGTCAAAATACCAAATGACTAGTCTTTTCCCCTATTTTAAAAACACTTTTGAAAATTCAAAAATTTCAATTATTGCCCTACATATTCCTTCTTTAATCTATATCTTTGTTTTTACTCATTCATTTTCAAAACTATAAAATGTGTTGGATTCATGATGATGTAAAGATTCTTTTCCACTATCATATGCATATTTTCCAAAAATTTCAATTTTTAGCTATTTTTTGCACTTACTTTTAGAGGGTCACCTAGTGTTCTTCACATTGTATGCCTTCACTTTATCTTATAGTCTAATTATTTATTTACAACACTAAGGTAAGTAAAGGTATGTGTTTTTCAATTATGTCCTTTCCTTTATCTTATTTTCTACTTACTTCACTTTACTTAGCATCAGTGTTATGTGTTATCATGTTCTATTTCCTAAAGCACCATCCCATGTTGCACTTATGTGACATGTGATGATATTTGAGTGGGGAATATGTATACACATAATATTTTTAAACTTAAATTAATTATTAACACACTATATCTTATAGGAACCTGTCGAGTCTCAATCTCTCTGAGTGCATGCCTTAAAGGGTGCACTAAGAAAGGGGTGTGTAGACCATCGATGCTTCATAAGATTATTGTCCCTTTTACCACTTTCCATCTACACACTCATCTCCTATAACCATTAACCCTAAGCTTATTCTTCTCATCCTTACCCATTCTTTTCATTTTCCTATTTTCATCCTCTTTTTCTTGCCTTAATTCCCTTTTAGACTATTAGTTGTACTAGGTTGACCATGGTCGACCCTATATAATTTAGGGTATTTTTCACTTTTTGGGTTTATTAGCCTTTTGGCTGACCTAGCTCAGAGCTAATAAATTATTCCCAAAAACATACAGGGTTGACCATGGATGACCCTATATAGTCAATATTTCTAAGAGGATTTAGGGCAAGATCTACTTATATATACAAGTTCTTTCTAACCATCTATAGAGAAGAGAAGTGAATAATAATAAGTGTGAATGAACATCTACTTATTGTCCATTCTACTTGAGGAATAAATCTTAGGGTTTCATACTTTCCTTGGAGATGTGTATCTTATCTTATGGAGAAGTTTTTTGGATGCACAAATAGGTTGTGTAGCCTAGAGTTGATTTATCTTTGTTATCCTTACATACCAAAATAATATCTTGCAAATTACCTTAGCCAAGGGATAGATTGAGGCTTGATGGGTTCATCTTTAAGGTAAGTATTCATAAAATTATTTCTCCTTTGTAAGAGTAGATAGATAGCATAGTTGTGCTTCTTTCTTCTATGTATTAAGATTTTGTATACATTGATGTGAGTATATATCTTCTATGCATGTTTAGTTTAGTTGTTTGTTTTATTTCTAACCCCCACTTTATGCCACAAGTTTTGGTGTGCACTAGATTAGATTTACTTTCTTTTTTATTAGCATTGGTGAAATATCAAACCTTAGGACTCTTTTAGGGTTGTTGTGTGATTATGTTAGATTGTAGGCTTTGAAACCCTACTTCACATGGTGTATTGTGATAAGTGATCCCATAATCAAGTATATTGGATCCCCATATTGGTCATGTTCCCACTTAAAAAATGTATTCCCAATTAGAAGTGTAGGTATCCTCTATCTTCTCTGAGCTAGGATCAATTTATAGACATGATGAATTTATGATTGCATACACTTACATGCTAAATTGGGCTAGAAATGATCATGAGATTAAACCCTTGCACATGGTTTATATGAATGATTGGAAAATCCCTCAATAATTCACCATTAAAGACATTGGTGACTTTATAGTGTGTTTCTAAATAAATATATATCATAGGACAGTCAAAGGGTAAGTGCCCTCAATTATGCATTAAAAGGAGTTATTACTAACTGATGAGAAGTACATCGTAGCAGTAGTAAGACATGCATAGAAGTGTGTGAATTACTCATCATATGGTTTCAATTGCCTATGTAAGTAAAAAAATATTGGCCCATATTTTAGGAAGGGGAATGTCCCTAGAACCATATTTAGTAGTGCATTGAATTATGGATGGCCGAAGAAATCAATTTGAAATATTAGTCATATTTATTTATTTACACATTAAGAGTTTTTCCTACTACTTGGTACATTCACCAAGAACATTTTAGAGAGACACAACATTAGATTTAGTTATATAATGACTTTATTTAAACTTTCATATTTGAAAGTGAGAGTCCACTAGTTCACAATGTGTTACAAGAGATGAAAAAATTCGTATGCTATGTATGAGTGGAAGATTTATGCAATGACCATGATTCAAAGCTATAGGAGACGGAGGATCATGAACTTATTGATTTTATCACCATGGAAGTCAAGCATAGTAAACGAGATGTCTGGGACCTTATTGATGTTGTGACTATGGAGACTCAGTGCAAAGGTAAAGCAAAGATCAAAATTTAGCCTTGCCATCGTATTCAAGAGCAGTTTATTGATGACTATGATTCAGTTAGTGAAGATTATTTAGAACTCAGTGAGTTTTTTTAGCCTAATCTAGACTATGAAATATTACCTAAACTCATAGATGAAGAAGCTAAAGAAGACTGACTATGATAAATACAATTTCCAGAGTAAGAGGGTGAGTAGGCCATTCAACAATCCATTCTGAAAGATGAGTTAAAAGTATATTAGGAACCTCTAAAGGAAAACATTGTGAACATTGGGTAATAAAACACACCAAAATTGGCACATGGTGACTATTGGGAATAGTAGGATGTTTCTAAAGTATTGTAGCTTCTCTAAGATTGCATAGATGTGTTTCCTACTAATTTTGTAGAAGTCAAAGGGATGGACCCTTCTTTAGGGGAAATGCTTATAGAACTTAAGGAAGGTGTATGCCCTATCAAGAAGAGGCCTTACTATCTCAATCCTAGTATGAAGATAAAATTCAAATCTAAATTAAATTGTATGAAATATGTAGGAATAATATTTCCTATGGAAAAAGTAGACTAGGTGAATCCTATGGTCATGTAACCAAAGAAAATAGGTGATATTAATATCTATAGAGACTACCACATTCTAAATGATGCTTGTGTTAATGACCCCTTTCCAATACCATTTACTAATGAAGTCTTAAAAGTTGTAACTGGACATGAGGTGTAATCCTTCACTAATGGATTTAGTGGGTATCATCAAATACCCATCACATTTAAGGCTATAACTAAGATGACATTTGCTAAATAATGGGGGTCATTTGTATATAAGGTAATGCCATTTGGTCTAAAAAACACACTTATGATTTTCTATACGACCGTAGTAACTACATTCAAAGACTTCATCCATGATTTTTTAGAGGTATATTTAGATTATTAGCCAGTGTTCTCATTGTTTTGAGAACACTTCTCAAAATTAAGACTAATGTTGGAAAGATGTAGAACACTTAAAATTGTGCTTAAATTCAAAAAATGTTTATTTTTCACACTATTTGGTATTCTATTAGGCCATATAGTATGCATCAAGGGAATTTTGGTAGATCAAGTGAATATTGCGGTGATAATGATTATGCCAACACCAAATTCTTCCATAAAATTGTGATCCTTTTTAGGACACACAAGGTATTACCAAAAATTCATAAAAGGATACATCACTATCTCAACCCAACTGGGGAAATTATTATGCAAAGGCATTCCCTTTATATGGATAGAAGAGTTCCAAACAACTTTTATGGATCTAAAATATAGGTTGGTTACTACATTGATCCTTATTTTTCTTGACTATGGTAAACCTTTCCATGTGCATGTTGATGCATCAGGGACCATAGTTGGTGTAGTGCTTATGCAGCCTGGCAAAGGAGGATTGGACTATCCAATCCATTTTTCAAGCCAAAAACTATCTATGATTGAAAATAATTATACCAAAATTGAGAGGGAAGCTCTAGTGATTGTATTTGATCTACAAAAATTTAGACATTATTTTTTAGCTACCCCATTTGAATTGTTTATAGATCATCAAGCTTTACAATATCTGGTAAATAAGCCAATGTTGGGAGGATGGATATATTATTGGCTAATGTTTTTATCAAAATTCCACTTTCATATTAATGTTAAGCCAGGATGGGAGATCATTGGTCTTGACCATATTATTAGATTACATAATAGTGAGGACCCAAAAGATATCCTCGATGAGTCTCCTAATACCCATTCATTTAGAGTTTCTATGATTCCCAAACAACTGGAAAAAATCACATAGTTTCTTAGATAAGGGGACATTACCTGCACACTATACCATAAGAGAAAAAAACAAATATTGACCAAGGCCATTTCTTTTAGTATTGTAAATGGATTTCTCTATCATATGGGGAAAGATGAGGTTCTACGATGAGTAGCACTAGAGCATGAATGACCATAAGTAGTAGAAGAGGCACATCAGGGCATTATAGGTGGACATTTTGTGGGGGAAGATACCATAAGGAAAATAATACAAAGTGGTAATTGGTGGCCACATCTTTTTGAGGATGCACAAAGGGTTTCACAATAGTGTGATGTTTGCTAATGTATGGGTAAACCCACTCAGAGGGATGAGATGCCTCTTCATCCCATGTTAGAGTAACAATCATTTGAGCAATGGGGAATTGATTTTTTTGGCACTATTAATCTATCAAGTAAATGTAATAATGTCAAATACATAATCACTATGGTAAATTATTTTACCAAATGGGTCTAGGCTATTGCTACACCAAGTTGTAGAGCTAAGGACACTACTAAGTTTTTGTATGAGAACATCATTACTTAGTTCAAGTGCCCATTGTGATTGGTAAGTGATTAGGGTACGCATTTTTTAACAAAACCATCAAGATACTAATGGAATAATTTATGATTTCCCATCATAAAAGCATGTCATATCATCCATAAGTGAATGGCCAAGCAGAGGCTACAAACAAAGTGATTGGTAAGCTACTAAAAAAAATTGTGATGTTAAGAAAGATGATTGGAAGGATTGAATTCATGTGGTACTCTGGGATTATCATAATCATTTTAAGCATGCATTAAGCTTTACTCCATTACATTTGGTCTATGGGATGGAAGTTGTTATGCCAATGGATTATGTTGTGCCTATCTTGTGAGTTGTTAATGCAATGCATATCGGTGATGTAGAATCATTTACAAATCAATTTTTTGACCTTAATCACATGGATGAAGATAGGCACAGAGCCATATGGGTAGAGAAAGTTAAAAAAAGAATCCAAAAGGCATGGCATGATAAGAATCTCCACATGAAATAATTTCATTTTGAGCAATTGGTTTTGCTATATGATAGCAAGTTTCATGTGTTTCCCAGTAAACTCACCATTCAATGGAAAGGTCCATATGTTATTCATGAGCTTTTGCAGAGTGGGACTATAGTCTTACAGGACATGGAAGGTAATATTTCTCCAAGAAAGGTTAATAAATGTAGACTCAAAATCTACCACCATTAGGCTCAAATTTGCAAAAAGAAAGTATGGTTATGCACACCCCTCTTAGTTTAGGAAATTTACATTCATGAATATTATTTTAAGTTTGGTTTGAATTTCCTATGTGTTGTGTGTTTTAGTAAGTTCTTATTAGATTGCATGATCAACTGTAATTAGTAAAGATGCAAGATGGGCATGATATAGTTAGACTAACACATGTTAGCTATCTAGTCACTATAAGTGGACAAGATTCCAAGTGACATTCTTGAATAAAGATAAGTGTGGGTTACCTATTAAGTCCAAGAACCATACCTAAATAGATCTTGGGTCATAATTACAAATAGTGGTTACTAAAAAGGAGTTATGGCCAAAGCATGCGGGGAAGAGATTATAATGTTATTGTCAAAATTTTATGTCATAATTAAGATAAATTATATAATAGGTACAAATAAAAAAAAGATGGAAACGTGTCCCATCAAACATTCTCTAGCAGCTAAAATTTTACCACATCGACCACATTGAATGCCACATCTGTTGAGCTAAATTTTTCATCGCACATGAAATAATGGGGGTGCAAAATCAATTCAAATTTGAAGTTAGCTCTCCCAAGTGAGGTGTTTTAGGATACCAAATATTTAAGGGCCAAGTGAACCAAAGTGTATAAATAATTCACTTCATGGTATTATAGACCACTCACCTTTGCTAAAATTGAGTTATGCAACTGTTATTTCATGTTTATTTTATCATCTTTGTGAGCTTCAAAAAAATTTATCAGTAAGTAAACATGGCCACTCCTCTTAGTGCCATAGAGTTTGACCATAATTTTAAAAATATATTCACCACTTTGAAGAAGGATTTAGGGATAGGGGCCTCACTTCAATAGATAAAGTTTTTTTATCTTCACAATAGTGTCATGGTGTAGCATGCATGAAATAGACTATTTACATAGAATGGATTGGTACCTCATTTGGAGGGTTGAGATATCAAGTGCCTAATGAGGTTACCCACTTTTGGAGATTGGCCTAGCATAATGTAGTTGTTGTTGGCATGATACAACTAGCATTGTATTTATTTATCACACAATGTAACGGTGTATCTATCCATTGAAGTAATTTCTCATATAGTCAAAATGCCTACTCAAGGTAAATCCCTAATGGATTACAAGACTAAAGCACCAAAAAATTATATTGAATATGATCAAATGGAGTTATGGTATTCTGCTAGCATCTTTCCCTAATGAACTAATGAATTTGTTATTAGAATGTATTTCTCAATGATTCTGGTAGACTACCAAGGCCATGACTGAGGCTATCAAGGGTGTGGTGGATATCACACTTTGAATGATCCATGGTGGGGAAGAATTCAATTGGCCTAAATTATTTCTATCAGAATTGGAGTAGAACATTACCAAGGTCTTAGGCATGGAAAATCACACCTTTTAATACCAATTTTTGTTATTTCTTCTCATGTTCACTTAATGGAAATCACTAGTGGCATAAGTCCACCTAGACACTAACTATTAGCCTAATGAGTAATTTGATAATTTGGTTATTTATTCCACAAATAGATATCAAGATCAAGTTCCTTTATTTAAAAATTAGGAGAAAGAGCTCATTCAGATGGTAGCTACACATCCTTGGATCCCACCTGATGTCATGAAATTTTTTGGCCAACATACTATGGTCCAATGAATTTCAAAGGGTACATCTATTGGGATCCATGATATCCCACCAATGAAAACCACTCCATTGGGGTTATTCTTGGATATTTATATTATGTAGTGGGAATTAGAACTATAGAAAGCTCAGGACACACAATGGGCTATTCCTATTTAGATTATTCTTCCTAAAGTAATAGTTCCAAGTTTTTCTACTACACTGATAGACATCTCATAATGTAAAAAGGGTAAACAGCCAGCTGAATGTAACCCATCATCACCACCACAACACAGAACTAGGAGTAAAGTTTCTTGGTATGATGATCCTCATGTCCCAAATATCATGTCTTAGTGAAATTGGCCTGAGTTGTAAATTGATGCAATAGAGGTATACTACTTAATGTTGGAAGACATGGTGGGTGATTTGTATGAGGATGAAAATGAAAAGGAATTTTTATTTTGGAAGGCTATGCATACTATGTAGATATGAAACAAGTTTCTACTAGAGTTATGGATTTCTCTTCTTCCATATCCACCATCCATTATGGTAGACCCCTTGGGTGAAGTAGCAAATATTCAATAGGATCATATGGATCTTAAACATGGTATTTTCTTTGGAGGTGCACCTTTGCCATAGCCTTTGGATGAACTACTTAAAAGTTTACCAAAGTCTACCCTTTAGTACAAGATATCCATACATAGGTTTTGTATGGTGAAAGAGGATCTAAATGAGTTAGACATCATTGAAATGGATACCCCTAGATCTACCATAACTACGTCCTTACCTTTGACTCTGACTAGTGTATGGATTGACACAATGTTTCCATAGGTGGTTATGTAGTATGATTCCCTAGGTTATTTGAGGAAGGACTCAATTTCTCACTTGCATATTTAGATGATCATGAGATCCTCCTCAATCTCATAATATAATGAACAACTTATAGATAATAAGGAAGTTATACTTGATTCTATGACTGAGAAAGAGAAACAAGCTACATGCAAAGAAGTTAATGGAGTTGTTACATGTTGATGCCATCAAGAGGACAAGAAAAGGGCCAAGGTTGAAGCTACATATAATATGTAGGAAGCATAGGCATGAACTCAAGCTTGAGAGGTAGAAACTATGACACAATCTTTTATTTCTACTATCCAACAATCTATGGCTAAGGAATAACATCAAAAAGCTACCACTAAGATAAAATAGTAGTGTAGTGCTAAGATAGAGAAGGAAGCTCAATGCTCATAGTTATAAGATATCATAGTTTCATAGAAGGATGTTAAAGCTACTAGTGATATTTCCACTAATCAGTCAATGCCATAAAATTCTCAAACTTTGGCCCCATATATATAACAACCACCATTGGCCACTGATAGGACTCAGCCTTCCACCACAGGAGATGTTTCTTCACCTCAAATGTCCTTGGATCCTTTGACATAAAGTGCAACATAGTTGGCTACACAGCCACCACCTACTTCAACAATCTTGTCTTTAATGTCCATGCTAGATGTGCCTTTACCATAAGCTTGAAGGATGATGTTTTTTTTTCCACTTGTTCTTTTTTAATGTGCACTAGCCAATATTTTGGCCACTTCTCTAGGTAGTATACTAGTCTTAACAAATATTTCCCTAGATGTTACACTAGGTAAGCAAATTGAAGGTGTGATTACATTTCAAGAATCTTTGTTATAGAAGGCTCAGTCCTTGGACCATAAGGTTTCAAAGTTGGAAGTCGATAATATTGGTTATGGCAAGCCTTACAACATGCATGTTATGTTATATAGACTGGTTACCCAAACCTTGTTCAATAGATCACTATTGATCCTAGCTAGTCCTATGCACATTAACTTCCTTTGTTTCTCAATTAACTTATCTAGGATTGGTAGTATAGTAAAGTGCATACCTAGTACACTCAGCAAGGCCTGATAATAAAAGCTGAGACTCTATAATTATGTGAGTTTATTCTCAAGTATCAGATGTAACTCGGTGTTACTACACAAGTTGGGTAAATTACTTACAACCTGTTGGATTGGTGCCAACAACTCCAAGGCATTAAGATTGATCTTCATATTGATTTTTTTATTTTGTAGATAGCCTCCATCAAATTTTTGAACCCAAAATCTACTCCACAATCTATAGATGATATATTGAATGCCTCGATCAGTGCATGGGATACAGTTATAGATCATCTTGTAGGGTGGAAGACTCATGTTAAGTGTAATACCTTTATTGTGATTTAAGTGCATAGATATGTGGACCACTTTACCCTAATTTTAGATGATATTGATGTAAATTTACATCCATGAAGGCTAATAATTTACCTATGATGATGATGATGATGATTTTTAAAAATTTTTGTATGCTTAGGCTCCCTTACATGCATTGGTTCAGGTGGTCCAAAAAGCTTTATTGGAATAGAAAACATACAAAAGGGACTTGGCTACACTAGATGCCTCCATTTTTATTATGATCAATGATCCTATTTTTGTTCCTCCCAGTCAACTATTGGTGATTGTTCGATAGAGGAAGAAGATCGAATCTTCAATGATGTAGTCTTCCTTTATTTATCTACCACTTCCTACCCAGTCTTAGGTGCACTATAGGTTCAATTTTTTTTGTTAGCACCTTTTTTGCCTCTATTTTTCTATTTTATATAGATCTAGTTGTTTAAAAACCCAAAAGGTAGTAAAAGTGGTCTCATTAGCCTATTTTAAACCCAAAAGGGTGGTAGGTTATCTTGCAATTTTTTGTTAAGGATTCTACAATTTTAAAATTTTGATACTTTCTAGTTGTATTACTTCTGCATTATCTTGAGATGAGATAACTAATTAAATTCTAAGAAAGTATTAGTGTGAAAGTATGCACATAAGATGCCATTAAATCATAAGGACATGTTAGTAGCCTATCAATTCAATATACATAAGATGATTAGTCATCAACCATATTCTCTTTTGAATAGATTACATGGATTTGGGTTTCTCTAAATTGGAAAGCCTATAATGGGGTTATAATTGTTGAATATTCCAAACATAGTCTATTTTAACCATGTGCCTAATGTATAGATAGTTAATTATGTATAGATATATATATATATATATATATATATATATATATATATATATATATAATCTACAAAGAGTTGAGAGAGGTTAGACATTGAAAAACTAGATACTAAATCCATGAAATAAAGGCCTCTTATAAAAGCATAGTGTAATAGGATGATCCCTATTTATTAATGATAAATTTATATCATGTTATGATTTAATTTGTGTTGTAACATCACCACAAACTTTATGTATTGTATATGATAATGTTTTCAATATGTGTAAGGTTTCCTAGGCAATTAGTTATTATATATTGTGTAATGAATGTTAAAATCTATATTTATATCTTGATGAACTTCAAATGAGAATCACACTAGCTTGAACATCTAGGTCTTTTGTATTTTTGTGATATGTCTTTAGGAATCTGTGTTTCTACAAGTTAGGAACCTGTTACCTCTCCCACAATTGTCCTCATAATTAGCAAGTTCTAGGAAACTAGGAACCTCTACTAATAGGAGGAAATGTTTCCAAATATTCCCCCACTATAATCTGAGTTTGCCACATATTGAATAAGCATGGAGAACATGTTTCCAAAACATGCCCCCACTAGATCTAAAATTATCAATATGTGGAATCCATGCCTTTATGACATGCCCCACTGATATTCCCCCTTGAGGTGAGTGGAGTATCAACTGGTAGTTATCTTACTTTAAAATTATAAGATAATCATGTAAACTATGAAAGTACCATGTATCATATAGAGGTAACATGTCTAGGTAGATATATCATTGAAGCATGAAGAATGTGATCACACCAAGTCCTAAGATGAATGATTCATATCATGACAACGTTTAGATAGTAATAATATAAGCTCAACAATTAATCAAGCATACACAGAATAACACTCAAAACCAAATTAAAAAACAATGGTCTAAGGAGACCTCAAACAAGGGGCATGTTCAAATTTTTCACAATCAAAGGGACATTGTTTATCAAATGTACACAAGGAAATAAATGGCATATTCAAGTATCAACATACACCAATAAATGACATATTCAAATGTCAAAGAGATAAACAAAGGCAAGGGGATGCAAATAATGAATCATGTTTAAATACTCAAATAAGCAAGATAATAATAAGGTAAGACACATAGGGAAGTGCATATATTGAATCATAAGCAAACAACATAAACATATTGTACTAGTACTTGGATATATGTGTTATCAAAAAATGTTAAGTATGTAACATATCAAGTACACTATAAAATATATGAGCATGGATAAAGGCATGTATAAGTACATATATGATTTCAAACATGATAATGTAAAATAACCATGTAATGATATAACCTAGGTGTTTCATGGTCATGTATGGGTAAAATTTCTACTATAACATAAGTATATAATCAATGGTATGCCTTTTATTCATAATATATCATTTTAAAAAAATGAAAGGTTTTTCAATGATAAACATTCTTAATAAGGTCCTATCATTTATGAATTTTATACATCAATGTAGTGTAGAAGGTATGGCTTCTATTTTATGTATTCATGGTCTACACAAAATAAAATTATAATTTAATGATTGAGACATTACCTAAAAAATAATTGGAATCATTTTTGGCCCAAATGTCACATCCAATGTGATTTGGCCAACTATAGGTCTGTGTGACTTATCAAAACCTTTTATATGCATTAATAATTTTTCAATAATATTGGTGATAATACACATGGTGGTTAGGAAGTTAGTGATACAAATGTTTAGGCCTGATCCATTATCAATGAGCATATTTTTTATTCCCTTATTCGACATAGTCACTTGTATGAATAAAGGAAAATATTTTTCAATAATCTATTTGGATGGTAATTTTTTTGGATCAACGGTAATGAACTTTGCATTGTTCTTGAGATGTTAAATGATATACACAAAATTAAAAGGCTCAATATTACTTGGAACTTGGGTCTAATGCAATGCATCATATAAAATATCTTTATATGTGGTGTATTGATTTAAAAGCTCAAGGATTGAATCTTAGCATGTGTATTGTTCAATAGGTCAACAAGATTATATCCCTTATATTTTATCACAAGTGTAGACTTAGGAAGAACCTGTTATATATTAATAGGTGGTGGACTAGGTTGAGCATATGTAACTATTTAAAATAGTAATAACACAAACCATAAAATCTAATATAAACCATGGGAAAATAATTGGCGTGGGATGGTAGTTGTTACTTGAATACAATATAGGTAGAATAGATGGTTGAAAGCATGCATGTTGACATCTAGATATTGGATCTATAGTATTAAAAAAATAATTATGGATAGAGATCAAGTGGTCTTAGATTTAAGAACCCTTTCATTATGTTGGTGAATTTTTTATTTCATTCAATAATAGATTTTACAAAACAACTTACATAGCAATCAACCACAAAAATTATAAATTGGAGCCCAAAATGGGTGATAGATATATTTTTGAACTAGGAATTTGACTAAAAAGAAAGATTAGTATCATGTTAGTGAATGAAACCAAATCAAAAACATACTAAACTAACATCTTCATGCCTAGTTACTAGGGTGAGATTAGTAACAAAAACAAATGACAAAAATAACTAAAAAGTAAGGAAAAACAATAATTCCTTCACCTTCATTGGATACTCCAAATGCCTTTATAGTAGTGGCTTACTCAGTTTTGTGCTCATGAAGTCCTTGGCAATAGAATTTTGGCTACCTCCATCTATCCTTAGAACCTTTGGCTTTGGCTTGGATTGGCTTGGAATAAATTTGGCATGGTAACACTAGTTTTCATGACGCTTTTAGAATCAATCCTGCATTATAAATTTGCATAAATTAAGCTTCAAAATGATGTTCATGGCCTCTCTATTTATATATTTTCAAGAATGACTAGAATCAACCATGACCATCCATTTAGCGATTGAGATGTGTGGTCATGGATTAATTGAATTATGTAATTAAAATCCATAATTATCCTCATCATGACTTTGGAAGAAGGGACATTAATGAGGCATGGGAGGTAATAAAGAGTCATGGGAGACCCATAATCTTGATATTTGTGGCATTTATGGCCTAGGGTTGTCTTCCCTAGAAATGGAGTCACCTGATGATGCAAATATTAAATATTAATTTTTAAAAACAAGTTTTCAACAAGTTTCCATGGAATTATTAATTAGGCCTTGATTTGGTTAAATTAGCTCTTAAGCATGACTAAGCACTTTATGCACAAATTACTCAAATTGATCTGAATGCTTTTTTATTGATCCAAAATTTAATTGGATTAGAATTGGAAGTTAATGTCAAATGCATTAGATCCACTATCCCCATTTAGGATGTTTTAAACACAAGATAAAAAAAGGCACATGTCCCATACAAAAAATTTGATAGAAAAGAGCAATCTAGAGCACCTAGGTGCAAAATTAGCATTTTAACTTGAAATGATTTGATCAAAGTTAGTTGGCCCATAAATTTCATTACCCCATTTAATGATACTCTAGCCAAAATTATCACTTGAATATATCAATTTCAGCGCATTTAATGTGCTTTAGTGTTTTTAGGCCAAATTGTGCACTTTGGTGAAAATTGGTCAAAAGCCTGGTTGGAGGTTATCAATGGCCAGATTTAGGTGTCTATAGTTTTCCCCTATTTAGGAAGGTGTTGTAATCTATAAGCATAGTAACATCTTATCAAAGCATGAAAAGGTCGGATATGCCTACAACTGCAATGATGATAAACTAACTATATGATAGTTTGCCCCCTCAAGGGATGGTTGGCATAAGTACGTCAATAAATAGTCCCTCGATAAGAAGCAAAATGAGGGGACCAAAAATATGAAAGATGATGGGGTAAAAAATTAATGATTTTGAAAAAATAGTGAAAATCACTAAAAATGCAAGTGGGATAGTATACAATGGTTTGACTAAAGGTGGTTATCAGTATTGTATCTTGATAGTGGAAACATGGTATGATAACAAAATGATTTGACTAACGGTGGTTATAATCATTGAGAAGATGGAGTGGCTTCAGTTAGGATAGACAAACAAGATAACAATGTGCCCTTGTATGGGCAAAAAAAGGGAAGTGGTGACAATACAATGATTTACCCAAAGGTGGTTATAATCATTGAGAAATGCAGGAGGGATGGTGTACAATGATTTACCCATAGGTGGTTATAATCATTAAACCTTGATTATAGAAAACATGATAAACTTGGTCAAGGATGATGATAACTTAACACAGAGGGTAATAATGAATTGGAATAACCTACTAGTAGGGAGATGCTCATCTGAACTAATAAAGGTTGAAATTATTTCATGTTTAATTACTCTATTTGGGATATGACTAAGATTGAATTGGGATGTCAATGCCAAAGAGATGTTAATGCCACCATTGTTGAATAGAATTATTAAAGATGAGGGTTGTTGTGGCACATGTTGGTAGGCATCATGGTATAACATCATGAGGACTTGGCTAATATATGCATGAGGACTGACTCCCATAATCCAATACTCAATAGAAAATAATTCACCAATGATAGAAACCATGATGAAAATGTAAACATATGAATATAGATGGATTCAAGTATAAGTGTGGGAAATGAATCACCCACACATAAACCAAATCAAGGTAATAGTGCTAAAAGAAAACAAACAGGCAGACAAGCAAACAAAATAAGTAGAGACAAACAAATAAACAATGCAATACAAACCATACAAACATTGCCCCTAGAAAATAGGTGAAAACTTAGAAAACAAAAAAAATAGGGGAATAGAAGAAAAGGAAGGGGTGGCTGAGCTATCTCCATATGCACTAAGAAATTAGACATTGTCTACGTAGTTCTATGGATGTAATATCCAATAAAAAAAATTGTAGGCCAAAAGTAGTTCTGATAAGGAATGGGAAGAATGTGATAATTGATGAAAATAAATAGAATGGATGTGATAGAAAAAGAGGAATGGTCTTGCAAAATGGCAAGTGTGTGAGAGAAAAGGCCAAAAATTATGGGAAAACTAAGTGACAAGTGGTTTTCTTGTAACTTAGTAAGGGTTCCCAAAATCCTTAAGGCAAAGAAATGGTCAAATGTTTTTAGTTTTTCCGAATGATTTTACAAATGTTTTAAGAATTTTGGAAGTATCTAACCTTGATCAAGAATGATGAGACACTAAATGGTTCAATTTCACAAATTGGTGAGAACATTCAACCTTAGGTTGTTCTCAAAATGGTGAGATCATTCAAACTTAGGTTGCTCAAAAAATAATGAGAGCGTTTAAAATCAGGTTGTTTAAAAAATGGTGAGAGCGTGCAAACTTAGGTTGCTCACAAAATGGTGAGAGCATTCAAACTTAGGTTTCTCATGAAATAGTGAGAGCATTCAAACTTAGGTTGCTCATAAAATGGTGAGAGTGTGCAAACTTAGGTTTCTCATAAAATGGCAAGAGCGTTTAGACTTAGGTTGCTCACAAAATGGAAACAAAGTTCAAACTTAGGTTACTCATTAAATAGTGAGAGCATGGTGGAAAGGGTGACTGAGCTGACCTCAATAAGTATCGAGTGTTGCCTACATAGTCTCAAATTAGGACCTCAAGTCACTGTAGTTCCACCCTATAATGGAGGAAGTCAACTAGTGTAGCAGCTAATTCAAACAAAATAGGTATAAGTGATAAAAAGGCATAGTATGGCATAAGAAGTGGAAAGTTGGTACATCAAGACTTAATAAACAAATGTTGCTCCTAGTTTGCCCATAGGTGGTTATAACTAGGACATACTATCATAGATCAATGGTACTAATTTGTCTAAAGGTGGTTATAATTAGTAGCAAGATCATTGATAAGAAAGGAATAACAAATGAAGGATTCAACTATCAAAACTTCTATCATACTACTCCAAAATATGATCTTTGTCTGAAGTACTTTAAATAACTAATGAAATTGATCAAATTCCTTGGTGTTGAAAATGCATAATGAATGGAAAAAACCAAGGTGAAATGGGCTAGGCTTTAAAACACATCTAGTCAATAGAATGGAATGGTAAAATGGATAAGGCTAAGAGGAAAGATAAGAATGATATCTATACAAAGAAGAATAGTGATAAAATGGCACCACTAAAATGGTCTTTACAGACAATACACCTTAGCACTCAAGCATAGTACTACTTGAGGTGAATAATATTCATTAGCTTAGGAAGTTCATCTCCATCTGGTGTGGCAAGCTTGTATGCTCTTGATCCATAATCTATAGTAATGATGAAAGGCCCTATCCAATTTGGTTTGAATTTACCTTTATGCTTCTTCTCAATCATGGTATTCTTTAGGTTTTCTTTAAGAACAAGATCACCAAGTTAAAAGTTTATATATTTAACACGTCAATTGTAGTGGCCTTTGAGTTAGTTCTAATATGCCTAAAGATTATTGAGCATAGTTATGCATTTTTCATCAAGTAGGTCTAGCTCTTTTAGGTGAGCTACTTGATAGTCATGATCATCTAGGACATGCTTGAAATATATGCATAGTAAAGGTAACTCGACCTCAATAGAAAAGATGGCTTCAGTATCATAAACAAGTGATTATCGAGTGGCTCCTATGGGATTATGATGATTGGTACAATATGTTTAAAGGGTAGTGAATATCTGTAGGTGCCAATGATGATTAGTATCATTGAAAATCTTTTTGAGAATATTGATAATGGTTTTATGTGATGCTTCAACCTGGCCATTACCTTGAGGGTAATATGTTGTAGAAAAATGTTGTGTGATATTATATTTAGTACATAGCTGGTCTACATCCTTGTTATTAAATGATCCTCCTTTATTAGATATACTGTCAGAGGGGATATCATAGTGGCAAATGAGATGCTTGAAGATAAATTTAGAAATTTGCTTTTTAATCATGTAAGTGAGGGGTATAACTTCAACCCACTTAGTGAAATACTCAGTGGTGGTAAGGATATGTTTATGGCCATCAGATGAATTAGGGTTGATATTTTCAATGAGGTCAAGTCCCCATGTAGCAAATGGCCATAGTGTTAACATCAATTTCAAATTTTGTGCTAGGGCATGAATCAAATTAGCATGCCATTGACATTTGTCACACTTTTTTACATGTAGTTACATCTACGTCCATCATGGGCCAATAATAACCAGTACATAAGATATTTTTGGATAGGATTGCCCTGTTAGAATGAGATCCACATAATCCTTCATGAAATTCTCTTAACTCTAGTGTAGACTCTACTAAAGTTAAACAATGAAGTAGAGTTCCATCAAAACTATGGTGGTAAAAGTTGGATCCAAGTAGTGTATAATGAGTAGAATGATGAATAAAAGCTTTAGTTTGTTTTTGAGATAGGTTAGGTGGTATAACCTGGTCATGAAGGTAGTTGTAAAGGTATGAGTACCAGATATAATTAGGACCAAAAATATCACAAATCATTGCAATGGTTGGAGGTTCATGAGCTGGTGCAAACAAATTCCCAAGGAACTGATATTCTCTAGCTTTGTCTATTTGTTAAATCAGAGAACTGATAGTAGCCATGGCATTTGTAGTTCTATTACTAGCCCTTGGTATATGATCAAATTGGATATTTAAAATTTTATACTTTAGGGTATTGACCATAGCCTTATATGGAACCAACTTATCATCTTTGGTCTAAAAATGGTCTGTGACCTAATTGATTATTAATTAAGAATCACCATGAACCTTTAGATGAGATATATTGTATTGTATTACTTATCAAAGTCCTTTAATAAGTGCTACATACTCAGCCATGTTTTTTGTAAAAGGAAAATTGATTATAAATGATTTAGGATATTAGATCCCCCTGTGGTGTAATAAATAAGAGACCTGCCCCCAATCCATGTGTAATAAATTAACCATCAAAATATAGATTCTAGTACTACTCCCCAAGAGGTGGGTCAATGATGGTCATTATGGATTCATCATGAAAATAAAATGTGAGTGGATTTATGTCTACAAGGGGTGCTTTAGCAAGTTGATCTACAAGGACCTGTCCTTTGATTGCTTTCTGATTGACATACTCTATGTCAAACTCACTTAGAAGCATGATCCATTTGTCCATTCTACCTTGTAAAGTTGTTTTAGATAGTAGATACTTGATTGGATCTACTTTTGAAATGACCATGGTCTTATTGTTCAACATGTAATGGCATAGTTTCTAAGCTATGGAGACCATGGCTAGACAAGATTTTTAAATAGGTGCATAGTTGTGTTCATATGTGACCATGGTACATCTTAAGTAGTATACTACATGCTCTTTTCCATTATTATCATGTTGAGACAAAAATTCCCCCAAGGCATTATTGGTAGCTGATAGATATAATAAGAATGACCTTCCTGGCATAAGAGGTAACAAAATAGGTGGATTAACTAGATAGTCCTTGAGTTATCAAAAAGTTGTTTGGTAGTGGTCATCCCAGTGAAGTGCAACTCCCTTCTTCAGAAGATGTGTAAATAGATGGCATTTTTCTTCTAACTAAGATATGAAGTGTCAAATTGACTAGATCTTGCCCTATAAACTATGGAGTTGCTTCAAACTGGTTGGTGGTGGCATCTCAATTATAGCATGGACTTTGGCTAGATTAACTTCAATGCCCCTATGAGACACAATGAAGCCAAGTAACTTTCTTGAGGTTACTCTAAACACACATTTCTTTAGATTGAGTCTGACTTTATACTCCTACAATATTTTAAAAATCCTATGTAGCATTGTTAGATGATTGACCTTGGTTTTGGATTTTCCTAATATGTCATCAACATAGTCTTCAACAATATCATGCATCTATCATGGAATATGATAGTCATGGCCCTTTGATATATAGCTCCAACATTTTTAAGACCAAATAGAATTACTTGATAATAAAATGTTCCCCATGGAATGGTGAATGTTATTTTATGTTGGTCTTCTAATGTTATTATGATCTAGTTGTATCCTAAAAATCCATCCATAAGTGAAAGCATTTCATAACCTACCATGGAGTTGATGATCATGTCAATATTAGGTAATGGAAACTCATCCTTAGGACAAGCTTTGTTTATGTCTCAAAAATTAGTACACATTTTGATTCCTTTAGACTTTTTACTAATAGGTACAACATTAGATATCTATTCTAAGTAGTCAATAGACCAGATACATCTTACTTCTAAGAGTTTTTCTAACTCTTTCTTTACCAAGACATAAATGCAAGGATGCATCTTATGCAATTTTTTTTCACTAATTTGGCATCAAGATTGACCACAAGGTGGTGTAGAACCAAGGTGAGGTCCAAACCTGGCATGTCAAAATAAGCCCATGCAAAGATATCTACAAATTCTCTCAACAGAGTTGTAAAGACTTCACATTCTTCCTCAGTGAAGGATGCACCTAATTTTATCCATTTCAGGTCTGATGGAGTCTTGATGTTTACCTATATTATATCTTAAACTATAAGAGTCAAACCATCTTCTAGGATAGTAGGCAAAGACTTGAACTATTGGACTATATCAGGGTCCTCTATCAGGACTTGCTCTTTAATGTGTCCTAGGCATGATGAATCTGAGTCCCCTAATGGGAAATCTAGCCATGTGATAAAAATAGTAAAAAAATCTTGAATAATTTGATCAAATACTTATTTTTTCATAAAAATAAACTTAGATCCATAGGCAAATTCATCGTTGGTGGTCTCCTAATCTAAATTTGAAGAAGAATGAACACCCCCATCTAATGATGCCTAAAATAGGTTTTCACCACTAGACTGGCCTTTATCTTTACTTTTTCCTTAGTCAAAAAGTGCCTTAAAGAGGTTTTCACTTGGGGACCTCAATGTTTTATTTATTTATTTTTGTCTAAGGGTGTTCACCCACTCTCCAAAATAAGCTTCAGGATCTAATGTAATTGAGCATCCTTATGTATGATATCCCAATAGAACATTGTCTCTAAGGCCTAAAAAGTCATAGAATGCCTCATCATTCTAAAACTCATCAATCAAAAAATTAGATTCTTGTTGGTTCCAATCTATCAATTTGGGATATGATAATGGCAATGGGTTATGACAAATGATTGGGTAAGAGTGCATATGGCATTTTTATTGAATAGATTAGTCTCAACTAGGTCATCAAAGGTGAGGCTATGATCAAACTCTACTTCACTATTGGTATCATCATCACTAGCCACTAGTGATGAAACTTGAATAAGATATGTGGGGTCACCCCCAGGCAATTTTAATCCAAGTTCATAGGGTCTTGTGTAATTAGTAATAGAAATTGGCTCAATGGTTCCTTATTGATTTGGTCTGAGGCACCTTCCTTCATCATCTTGATGCTCCATGATCCTATTGGGAATAGAATACTTTGCACTTTTATAACAATCAGCTTGGTTGTCATTGTACAACCATGATTCATGCCCTTTAAGAGGGTATGGTTCTAGGCCAGATGCTAGTACAAACATGATAGGTCCCTTATCTTTATTCTTTTATTTCCAATGCATGTGTGGGGTATTTTTAGGTCGCCCAAAGGTCTTTGGATTCTGAGGAAGATTAGCAATATGAAAGGTATCACAGGTCACATCCTCCCTTGGGCCTTTATCTAAAATGGTGAAATGATTGGAAGCTTCAGGGGGTGGCATGTGGGAAAGGGAATCTAAGGTAGTAAGATCTATGCAATTATCCTATGTAAGATCAATAAGTATGGCCTTTCCTTTATCCTACTTGTAACTTGGATTCATGCCATATTGGTAATTATAGCTTTGAAACTTGGCCTCAAGATGTTTGCAGTGTTCATATGGGTGTAAATCTCTTAGAGTATTCACTTACATCCTTGACTGGGATAACTTGATACATTGGTACAGTGTTGATGAGACTACATGAATCTCATGTAACCAAGGCCTACTTAGAAGCATATTATATGACAACTCAAGATCAAGCACATGGAAAAGTGTATCATGGGTCAAAGGCCCAATGATAACTGGTAAGCTAATGGTGCCTTGTGATTCTCTTTCCTGATTATCATAGGCTTTTATAGTTATCATTTTTGGCTAGATATCTTCCATTGTGTACCTAAGAAGCTTGATGAGCTTTAGAAACACTATGTTGAGGCCTGATCCATTATCTATAAGGACATGATTCACTTTATGCCACTTTATATAAACTTTTATGTATAATGGATTATTATGGAGTAGGTCAAGGGAAGATATATCACTTTGGTTGAATGTTACTTATTAGGTTAGAGCTAGGTGTCCAACCAAATCTTTGAATTTATCAAGGGATATGTCACTATAAATAGTGGATTGGGTTAAAAACTCATTCAAAATGTTCTTATAGATTGTTAACATTTATAACAAATCTAAAATAGAAATTTGTGTTGGTGTCTTCTACAATTGTTCCACAATATCAAACTTCTTATCTTGATCAATGGTGAATGGTTTATTCCTAGGTTGAATGGTTGGTTGGATAACAGGCAAAGTGGTAGATGGTTATGGACCTGGGATAGTAATATTTGACCTCTAAGTTATGATTTCACAATCAGCATTAGATGTTGGACCATAATTACTAACAAATGCTAGGAATGGTGTGGGACCAAATAGGATAAGTCTCAGTTGTTAGTGCACTTGTATATAGTCACGTGGCAAGGGTGAGTTATCAGAATATGGTCTAAAAGTGGGAGTCATGATTTACTAGTTTGCATGTGTGTAGTCCCAGGTCAAAAAAGGATTATCCATGTAATTTGGTTGAATGGTATTGTTTATAAATGGTCTAGATTGATTAGTGCTCAATCTAGGATTAATGGAGATGGTATTAATATTGCCCCATGTAATATGACCTACAACCATGTTGTAGTCATGTGTAATTACATGGTAAGCTTGTTGATTGTTATCATTCTAACCTTAGTTTTGTCCATTGTTCTAATGTTATGGGTTTTGTTGTTGATTCTATTGATTTTACTAGTTTGGCCTTTGATTTTGATACAGTTGATTTTGTTGTTGCAATGACTGGTGTTGTTGTTATTGTTGTTGATTATTATGTTGTTGTGTGTGTTATATTGGGGAAAGGGGTTTTGATAAATCCCAAGAGTTTGATTGGAGGTGGAAGCACCATTATCCAATATTATCTCCCCATTCTCCAACATATTCTCAATCAAATGCTTGATTTGCACACATCTTCATAGATTATGTCTATTGACCCCATGATATTCATAAAATTCATTTTCATGGTACCAAACAAGATAATGAATGCTTTATGGATAATGCTTTGGTATAGGTCAACTAATTAGATTAGCAGTGACAAGTTTGTGAAATATAGACTCCATAGGCGCTCCTAAGTCACTAAAGACATGATGCATAAGCATAGTTCTCCTTGGAAGAGGGGTTTGTAATGGTAAAGGTTATTGCATTTTTTGCATGAGTCTTGGTTGTTGTGATTGCAGTGTTGGTTGGAGAGGTTTTGGGTAGGAGTAAGCTAAAAATGTGGTGTAGATGATGTTTACATTTTTTTGATATGACATGACTCGATTACTCCATTACCAACAAAATTCCTATTGCATTTGAATTTCTTTGGTTTATATTGGTTATTGTCTTGTGCTAGTTATGATTCTTGCACTTAGATTGGATGTTAATTTTGGACACTCTATGATTGGTGCCTTGATTCTAATTAGTTGATGTAAGTTTGATGATCCCTTTATTAATAAGGGCTCAATCAATCAACAAGCCTTTGTTGATGATTTCCTTGAAAGTATGTGCACATTGTAGTTCTAGATGATAAGCTATCTCACTATGAAAGTTTTTAGTAAACACAACAGCCAATTATTTTTTTGGTAAACTATGGGTGAATTAGCTTGCAAGGGATCTCCATCACTATAGATAACTTGTAAAACTCTCACCAACTTTTTGTTTTATTTGTGTTAATTCAACTAATATAATATAATGTTTAAGATTATGGGAAAAGTGCTACATAAACTTATCAAAAAGATCATTGAAATATGTTACTAAATTCTTAGGAAACTTTAAAAACCACTCCAAGACTTGTCTAGCCAAGTTCCTTAGAAACAACAATAAAAGGCATGTATCACTATATGCTACTGGTTAACATGCGATAAAGAACTCAATTAAATGGGCCTTAGGGTCACCTTTCCCTTTGTATTTGTCAAATTTTAATGGTTCATACCTTGGAGAAAATGGTATTTAAAAGTAATCCATGTTGAATGGATAAGAACACACATCATCCAACTTAAAATTTAGTCTATTTCTCAGCCTGAATGGTAGCAATTACATCCTTTATCTATTAAAATTCTTGGGATAGAAAATTGGAATGAACATTGGTTTGAGGGAGAATATTGGTTTGGGTAGATGGTTGGGAGGTCACAAGTGGGACACTTTGACCAGGGTATGATGGAGATATCTATTAGGGTATATTAGTTTAGTTGGGAAATGAACTAGGAATATGCATACGTGGATTAGGATGTACTTGAAATTATACATTTGGTTGTGCAATATTCTAGTTTGGGTTGGCTATGAAGGTTTGACTAGAAATATTTTGTGGTTGGGATGGAGGGATATAACTATAATATGTATATTATGGTTGAAAAGGGACATGCTACTGACTAGTCAAACCTTGTTGTTGAGTGGGAACTTGTGGACTAAGACCCGGTCTCTAAACTTGTGGCATATTTTGAACCGATTGTTGTCTAGTAGGTACTTGAGAAACATGGGAGCCTCTTTGTTGTATGAATCCTTATTGGGAAGCAAAATCATGTTGAAGATTTAACATCTGTCACTGACCAATATTTACATGTTGTTGGATAGTCATCATTTGGTTTTGGATTAGTACACTGGTATGTGATTGAGGAGGTATATTTGCCACTATCTGACGAGGTGGAACATTAGTTTCCCCTTGTTGAGGTGGTAATATATTCATCCTCTATTATGTTGGTACACTAGATTGTACCTACTATTGTGGAATACTACTCATCACTTATTGAGGAGTAGGATTCATCACATTCGGCTATTGAGGTATGACATTGATCGCTAGTTGACTACCTAATATTATTGGTTGCACATTTGATGAAGCAACTAGTTGAGGTTGGGATACAAAAATTCCTACTCATGGTATTAATTGTTTCAATTATTTTTTATTAAATTTAAGACGTGAGAAATAGAGAAAGAAAGGTTGGCGATTAGTGATTATATGTACTCGAATTGGTGTACACCATATCCAGACAAAGTTGAGAACTCCTCTTTGGCTAGGGAAGACCACCTGCAAGTAAGAACACACTACCATAAAATATTTTTTAGTAGGTTAGTGAGTGGGTTGCCAATAAACTTGCTTGTTCTAGGAAGTGACAAACTTCCTAGAGGATGACAGTCCATTGTTTAATACAAAGAGTTAAAAATGAAATGATAAATTAAAGTAGAGAGAGAGAGAGGGAGAGATTTACATGTACCTTTTTTTAACCTATGTGTAGTAGTCAGTATCACAGAGCAAGAAAAATACAATTTTGGTTTATTAGAGGGTTATTCGGGCTGGTTTAGGGTATTTGGGTAAAAGGGTAATCACCAACGTCAATAGGGTAACTAATGTCAGTAGTGGCATTATGACCGACGTCGATAGGATAACTAATATCAATAGGGGAAATGGAGTCAAAAATTCATAGAAGGCTTTCCTGAGTGTAGGGAAGGATATTTGACAAGTTAATGGGGTTGGAAAAGAGTCGTATGAGGGGTTAGAGAGATGGTAAGAAGTCTGGGTGAGGAGTTTGGTTTGGTTTAGGTAGAGGTATGGAGATGAATGAGTTTTGCAAATCCTCTTTGAATATGGATAGGACTTGTGTAATTGCTAATAAAAAACAATTATAATTCATAGAATATAGGGATGCTTAAATGATATAAGTACCTAAAGAAATACTCTTGATAAAGCTTTATTAAGGAAACTAACTGAATAGAGACAAAAGTGTGTGCCACATATTTATTATAGCTTGATATCTTTACATAATGGATCAATTTTGGTTCAATATTTGACTGGTACAAAGAAGTTGTGAGCCTGGTTACAGTGGATAATAGCCAAAAACTTGTTAAGAGTGCTTTGAATCTCTTGAGTCAGTTTTTGCTTGAGAGAGAATGTTTTTGGGGGCCCCAAAATGGGTTTAAATTGTTGCTTAAGTAACCTATGTCGGTCTTGGGTTGACTAACGTTAGTCAAGGGTTGATCGAAGTCGGTGGCATAAGAATAGGTCAAAAGGGCTATTTTTGGATCCTTTTTTCCATTTCTTTGTGCCAAGTGTGACACCCATTAAGAAATGGTCAATATGTGAGGTTGGGTATAAGGTAATTGGTTATAAATTGGTTTATAGGGTAAGAATTAGTTATTTGTGGGAGACTAAGTCTAGTGGTGACTCACAAGGGGAGAATTGGTCTTGGGGCAAGGTGGCTAGGCAAGGTAACACAAGGAATATTCAATTAATCTTAATTAATTAATTAAATATGTGGGGTAAAGGAATGGGTTAGGAAGACTTGTTATAAAGGGGGTGTAGGGGGGTTTTGACATAACATGTTATACACTTGTGTAAAATATATTTGGTGTCTACATTAACTACAATCACATGTTGTTGACTAGTTATTTGTGCATTAGTACCACTTTGATTTGGATGGGAAGTTGCTTGCACATTGTTCACTATATTTTGCACATTATTCTACGTAGAAGCCGAAGACACTTCTTCAATAATGGGCATATGCAGCAAGTTGTCTACCAAAGTGTTTTGCATGAATGGGTCTGAACTTTGATTGTCTTGACGACTTAACTCTATCAAAACTCTTATTAAAGGTAGTAAGTCAATAATATTTTGCTCACCATGGTCATCTAATTGAAATTGCATGCTAGATTTAGGTAGGTTTGATATGTTGTTTGCATTTGGTTAAAGTGGTCTTCCATGAGGTTTTTGACTTTATTAGGCATATTAGGGTCCTGATACATTATTTGGACTAGAGCTAAAGGATTTCTAGAAGAAGCCAGTTGATCATAAATTATGTTGTGGGCATTCTTACTACGCTTGGTAAATTCTCATGTGGGAAGCCTGTTAGAAAATTGGCCCCTACCTCTATGACTCGGACCAAAATCTTGTCTTTATTCTCCAACAAATAATGCTCAAACAAAAATGGATCATACATTTAAGGTGCATTAGTAGATCATGACTGTTGAGGAACTAGTTTTTCAGTTGTGAGTATTATAACTAGGTATTGTGTGGTTTGTTCTTGGTCTTATTCTGAATAAGGTGGTGTATTAACCAAATAGTTAGCCAATCAATCTTGCCTTTGTGACCCTAATTGAGTATTATAAGAGGGACAAAGATCCATCTCATAAGCAATATTATCCATGTAGGGGTCTTTCACTATTTCTTCCTACACAACCACATTACTAATCACTAGATTGTGCATGAGTCCACTACGAGTGTAGGAATACATGTTGGGATCCATAGTCAATGTTTTGTGATAGAAAGGGAAAAGATTTTTACAAACTTTAAAATGACAATGTCTAAAAAGATGATGTTCAAACTTGGTATAAATTTGTCAAAAGGATCAAAAGGTTTATGCAAATATTTATGATAACACAAGCTAACATTAAGTGTTTAACGTTACACGTATTACATAAAAATATTAAGTAAATGAACCAAAAATCAAAATGCCAAACACTAAGGTCAAAGTGTCAAATCAGTTTAATCTAGAAAATAAAAAATTTCTAGGTCTTTTGGCCAAATGTGGCATCAAAAGCTAGGCTCAAACAAGGCATGCGCTAGGACTATTGGCCAAATGGCATCAAAAGCTAAACTTTGAAAATAGATGAAAATTTTAATCTAACAGATTTGAAACACTTCTAACAAACATTAGGCATTTGATTATTTGACATGGACTTGATCAAATAGGTATAAGGTATGAAACAAAAGGCACTTTAGAAATAGTTTATTTTCTCATAAATAATGGTATAAAACTTGGTTCTTTTGACAAATAAGCTAGACAAAAGTGAATGATGTAACTGTGTTACACAAAGGTTCACAAAAGTATACTCGGATTGGTTTTAAAATTTAAGAACAAATTTGAACTCTATGCAAGAGGGCCTATAAAACAATATCCAAAATGTTTTGTGAAGTGTAACAATGCTAGACTACCTAAAATATGTGACAAAATATTTGTTTCAAAAACTCTCTAAGGCAGAGATATTTTCTCATAAATTTGATAGCATAACACTACCTTTATGAACTCAAAATATTGTGATGCATATACTCAAAGTGCAAGTGTTTAGCACGAAATGACTTAAGTCTATCAAGTGGTGATAATGATCATTAGTTTTAAGTGGCCTTCAACCCAAATTGGAAATTGAACCTAAGTTTCCTCAAGTTTAGTGTAAATATCAAACCCACTTAACACATCAACCCTATGAACTTATAAAGGTGTAATTTCAAATTTAGATTATAAATAAAGGACTTAAACAACTTTGGCAAAGTTCTAGACTCAATTGGACAACATAACTATGCCAAAGTGGATGATATGACTCTAAGTTTTGAAGAACTTTGAACAAGGAAAATTGATGATTTCACATGGGCAACATAATGCCTCTTTATTCAAAGGAAAATGAGGACCATGTGTTTGGTTTGCATCATTTGTTTACACCAATTTTTGACTCTAAATAAGACTTTAGTTTAGGACAAAACCAAATAATTAATCGTTCTTAGATCCTAAACTGACAAGGTTGCTTGGTATTGTTGGAATTCATCAATATATGTCATTTGAGAGGATTTTAAGTTTTCATCTAAAAGTAAATGTGAATTATATAGTAGGTTTTTTACACCCCCCTTCTCTCAAATGATAGTATTGTGAAATGGACCTTGAGGTGCACCTTGCACCAATAATACTTCCATAATAAGTGGTGATTTGTCTAAGATCTACAAGTTTTTTAATGTTCTAGGGGAATCAATTACACAATGACTTTCATGTCAAACAGTGAAAAAGAAATGCATAGATTTTGGGTCTGTATCACTTGGCTTGTTGGAAAAAGGTCTAGTCTTTTTTTCAACCACTACATCCTGATGTTTGCTTAGTTTAATGCAATGTCCAAAGTGCCACTACGTCCCATGTGCAACTCCAATATAAAGCCAAATGAAGTCAATACTAGAATATAAAACCTTGGATCAAAGCTTCCCAAAAGAACTCATGGTAGGTAATGATGTCCCCCTCACAAGCCAAGTTTACACAAAATAAAAAAAGCATAAAATAGAAAGACTTTAGGGTCATTGTGAAGGTCACCCAATACTTTTGTTAGTTTTTGGGGAGTGCTTTAGATGACATTCTTTCTATGCCTTAGAGTAGGCAATTTAAAAATAAGGAAAGTGATTTTGATTCCAAGGGTTCCCTAAAGGGGATAGATGGAAGAGCATACATACAACATCCTTGTATTTTGTGAAAACAAAGTGCTAATTTAAATAATTAGTGAACACAAAAGCTTTGAAAGATGAGTTCATTTTTAAGCCCCAAATCAAAAGGTGTGGTGGTGTTCGTTTGAACCCTTGGTCTTAAGTTGTAAATTTGAAAGGATAACTATCAAAAATTTATTTTAAGCCCCTAAATTTTCTATTAATTACTAAAACAAAGTTCCTATTTCATTTTAAAATCATGTAAAAGATGGTCTAAATAGTTTTAACAAATTTGAAGTCCATCGGTTACCTGTCTACCCTTAAGGCATCAACCCAAAATAAAATGTGTTAGATTAGAAAATGTTAACACAAATCTAAAAATAATATTTAAAAAAATAATATTAAATATATGAACACCTTCAAACAACAAATTAGAAGGCTAAAAATAAAATATAACACATAAAATCCTGCACATAAAATATAAAAACTTGTAATTAGTATTTTTAACATAACTTTTAAAATATAGATTGGTTTGATAAAAAAAAATGATAGATTGTCAATAACTCTAGGGTGCACATATATAAAAAATAATAATTCCAAAAATTAAATTAAAAAATATATATAAACTCTATTCTAACCATTTTTATCAGAAAAATAAAAAACAAAAAGTGTCAGTCACTAAAATAGCTATAACTTGTAAAATATAAAGAATTTTTTTGTGAAATTTTTAGAGAATATCCATGAAATATTTATATATATTAATAAAATATATATATATATATATATATAAATATTATGTAAATAAAAATTTATGACTTATTTATTATCTTTTTTTACTCAAAGCAAAAACAACAAAAAAAAGAATCAAAACTATGAAACACAAAAAAGTTTGTGGATTACGCTCTCATGAAGATCATCCCACTAGGCATGCCATTATATGAACTAGGAATTTGAATAATAAGAGGATATTATTATTGTGTTAGTGAATGAAATCAAATAAAAAACACACTAAACTAACATCTTCATGCCTAGTTACTAGGGTGAGCTTAGTAACAAAAACAAATGACAAACACAACTAAAAAGTAAGGAAAAACAAGAATTCCTTCACCTTCCTTAGATGATAAAAATGCCTTTTTAGTAGTTTTTTACTCGGTTTTATGCTCATGAATTCCTTGGTAATGGAATTTTGGCTACCTCCATTTCTCCTTGGCACCTTTGGCTTTAGCTTGGCTTGGCTTGGAATCAATTTGGCATGGTAACATTAGTTTATATAAAGCTTTTATAATCAATATTACATTATAAATTTACATAAATTAAGATTCAAAATTATGTTCATGGCCTCTCTAATTATATATTTTTAAGAATGACTAGAATCAATCATGACTGTCCATCTCAAGATTGAGATGTGTGGTCATGGATTAATTGAATTATGTAATTAAAATCCATAATTATCCTCATCATGACTTTGGAAGAAGGGACATTAATGAGGCATGGGAGGTAATAAATAGGCATGGGAGACCCATAATCCTGATATTTATGGCATTTATGGCCTAAGTATATCTTCCCAAGAAATGAGGTCACTTGATGATGCAGATATTCAACATTCATTTTTAAAAACAATTTTTCAACAAGTTTCCATGGAATTATTAATTAGGCCTTGATTTGGATTAATTAGCTCTTAAGTAGGATTATGCACTTTATACACAAATTACTCAAATTGATCTGAATGATTTTTTATTGGTCCAAAATTTGACTAGATTGAAATTAGAAGTCAATGTCAAATGCATTAGATCTACTATCCCATTTAGGATGTTGTCAACACAAGATAAAAAAGGCACATCTCGTATAAGAAATCTGATATAAAAGGGCAATCTAGAGCACTCATGTACAAAATTATCATTTTAACTCGAAATGATTTGATCAAAGTTAGCTGACCCATAAATTATATTACCCCATTTAATGATACTCTAGCCAAAATTGGTACTTGAATATATAAATTTAAACTCATTCAATGCACTTTAGTATTTTTAGGCCAAATTGTGCACTTTGGTGGAAATTGGACAAAATCTTGGTTGGAGGTTATCGATGGCCAAATTTAGGTGTCTATAGCATTCATATTGTACATATTGTATAACAATTAGTGATTAAAAATATAAAATCACCATAATTTACCTAGGGTTTGAATCTTAAAGGTCATCTTTACCAAATGTTTAACCCTAAATTTTGGATATGGATCTTATGAGGATAGATAAGGTTAATAATATAGAAATAAATAAACACAAGGGTGATAAACATATCTATAGCAAGCTAATTAATTTACAAACTCAAATAAATAATATTATAAATTAAATACTTAGATATACTAAAAATATAAATTATAACTATGTTAGATATTGAAATGATAATAAACACAAGGTACTTAACTACTTCAGATGCTAATAAAAATTTAGATCTAGAATAGAAGTATATTAGTATGTATAAAAGTATTTCCATATTGTGTTTATCATCATATAATAGACAATGATAGTTATCCTTTTGAGGAACTACATAAACAAATTTAGAAGTACAAAAATTAAGGACATATTCATATTATGCAATAACAATAACAAAGACCTAAGTAAAATAATTCTAAAGTCAAAAGTATAATAGGAAATACTTGCAAGCACCCTAGATAAGAAGATATGATTATTATTTCAAATATTGATGGGCATTATTATGAGCATCTCAAGACTTATGTAATAATTGGGACGTAGTTTTCAAAATTACAAATCTATGATAGAGGGGGCATAATATACATGAGTTACAATAGTGTTCACTCTTTACAAAATCTCTTGGGTATGTTATATTACCCATTGCCTATGGACCAAAAGTAGTTGATACACCCATATGGGTAATAAATCAAACATCACATTTGACCTTTTATTTTGGGTAGAAGTGGTTGACTGATATGAAGGAAACATTAAACACTGCTGATATGAGCCTAAGTTTCCCATTTTAAGACAAAAGGTTCACATTTCATATGATGGATATAATGATAGACCAATGTCAATAAATTTTGATAGAAAATTACTAGAAGATATCAAAGAAGTGGCAATGATTTAGTATGATCAATTTTGTCAAGCACAACCATTGGGTATTCCATTACCTCTTTAAAAGGACTTATGTGAATAGTTATTAGCAATTCAATATATAAAAAATTAAAAAAAATGATAAAATAGAAAACATATAAATAAATAAAAAACACAAAAAATATTTAGCATTTACATATTTACTATATTTTGCATATGGTGTTTACTTTTTGTTAGTAGATAACATATCATTTCCTTTATATATGTGCATATGTTTGATGATTACTAGAATGTGATGCATGCATGTACAAATGTTGGACCTTTCATCTACCCATATGACACACTATGTTAGGGCATATGCTTTTATTGATCACAATTGATATAAGTTCTAATGTTTTGTGACCATTTTAAATTATCATGTTTAGCTTATATATTAATGCTTTCACATGTCTATATTCATTCTTACATCTTACATAATGTGTTATATATGCTATGTTATAATACATTTTGATAAAAACATGTATGAAAATTAGAATATTATTATGAAATAGTCACCAAATTCTAGATTAAATGCCTCTATAGCCATAGACATTTGCATCAGCTTGGGATGGTTACATTGATGCTACTATTTAGATTGGATATAGATGTCTAGTATGAAATACTTGATAAAACTATATGTGACCACCTAGATGGTTTTGGGTTATGTGTCACCTTTACTCTAGTGTATTTAGATTTGGGTCATGGACTGTCATTCCTTGTCACATAGCAAATCCCTAGTTCTTCATATTCATAATGGTTATGGGAAAAATAGATTAGTAGGCACACGGTGTCAAGCTACCCCAAATACTCCACTATTAATGAGTGTTACCTATATATCCAATACATCAAAGATGGCCTTATACTTATTATTTATCCCCCATGTGTTGGCTTGTGGGCATAAGGATGCAATATGTCTAGAGCAAGTACAATAGTGACTTAGCTTATAACTTGTCAAACTGGTCTCTTGGTTGATCCTTTAGTAATTCAAACTTATAGATGTGGTGTTCCTATGACTGATATGAAAGTAGGAAAAAATAAGAAAGCTTTATTCACTTGAATGATCTTTGAATGCTCTTTGATATCAATGTTAGGTTTGTGTTAGGTAATTATAGGTGAGAAATGAATGAGGGTTGATCTTGTATTTATACAAATCCATTAGGAGAATATATCACATTAAATCACTTAGGCCAACCATAGGAATATATTTTATTTTCAAAATGTATGACTTTAAGGCACTAGACACTTGCATCAATGTAAGACACTTACATCAACGTAGGTGTCTGGTTAGGACATAAGTGTCAGAAGAGAAATAAAATAGGTATAAGTCCTAAACTTGTAGATATGGATAATAAGTAGGTTTGACAAGATATAAGGCATGGGTCATCAAAATGATACTAATCAGACTAAGAGATGAACAATGAGCACAAATAGATAGTAGATGTGAGATTTATAGAAGTGGAAAAGGTCTATAACCTAGAGGAACAATAAAGGTGTGATTTTTCCAAGTATATAATATTGAGATGATATATAATTCATAAATATAATCTACAAAACCTCACTCAATTTTTTGTACCTTCACTCAAATCATTGGTAAAATGGACATCTTCTTCTTTCCTCAATTGGGGAGCTAGATCTAAAAGCCATAAGGAAAAAATATATGTTTTTAGGATTAATTTATACCAAGGAATGTTTTAACTAACTTGATATTTATCAAAACCCTCAATGATGTACAATATTAAAAAAACAACACTCCAAAAATTGTAGTATTTCATTAACTAGGCAAAATAATGAAGTACAATGTGTCACTATTATGAAATTTTGTGCTTGATGAATGCTCTAATGATTTATTGATTTCTATATATGATTTTAAATTTTATACATATTCTCATGAACAATACATTATTTCTCAAGAATTCAATTAATTCTTCTTGAGTGACTAGATTGATAATGGATGTCTAAATGCATTAGGTTTCTTATGTATGTATAAATTACTAGAGTTAAAATTAGAAATCCACTATCATGCAAACCAATATAAAAAAACAAAACAATGAAAAGTAAGGATAATGGGTATATGGGGTGAGGGATAGAAGGGCACAAATTTTCTAGAGTATAATTGTGCACTTCATTCAAGGAGGTGAAGTGACAAGGAATTTAAGGAGAGAGAATATGACATCTAGATGTGGTTGATGGAAGGTTAAAGGATAAATATAAATCATTAAATGCACTAATGCCTAATTTAAACCAAGAATTTACAAGTAAGCACATATCCTATAAACATGTAATTTAACAACTAATAAATGCATAGAGGCCATTTGGGTGTCTAATTTTCCCCACTTTGATTTATGTGTGCACATACATATCAAAGTAAAGTAAAACATGGAATGAACACAAAATTATGTGTTATTAGAGATCCTACAACAAACTCTAATGTACATGTGAATATTTAAATAATACTCTTTATTTTTACACACATATAGGTAATGCCAAGTGATAATAATTGACTAAACTATAGAGAACTAAAAAGTGATACATTGTTTTGACTACGAGGTTGATCCAAGTGTCTTCGAATATGTGCAAATTTTGAACACAATTATGAGTGAAATTTTTATTTAAAAAAATAAATCTAAACCAAACTTATAAGTGTTATATAAAATAATTATATATGATGTCCCAAACATATCCACTTTGTGGGAATATGTCCTGATTATCTCCATTTATAAGAGAGTGAAATTTGAGCACCCCATTTATAGGAGTAAAAACTATTCTTAATGCCTCATTTTATCAGAGTATATGATGTTTAAATGAGTCTAATAAGGGTAATGTATTCCAAAAAAATTATATTTAGGATTAATACGTGAAGCACATATCTCAAAAGAAAGGAATCAAGTTCATTGCATGTAAGATAAGATAAACCAATGGCATCTAACATAGAGAGATGTAACCTTGGAACAATATGTGATATGAATAATTTTTCCCATGCAAGCCTATGATTTTATCAATATAAGAATAATAATAATATGCCCCATGTGCAAAAGATATAATTAAAAAAAAAATACGCCCCATGTGGGCTTAAGATATAAGAAATGTAATATTATAAATATAAAGTGTTCCCCTAATGGATGAATTATATAAATCATGGAAATATGGGCAAGTAATAAGATAAATTATGAATTATATATACCATGGAACTATTTAAAACACCAAATGTTTGATGAATACAATCATATCAAGAGATATGCCATATATAATCAAGAATGAAGATTTTTTTTAGATACTGGAGTTATACCAAGCACATAGAATACATAGTGAAGTCACACTTATCACATATAAGACACATAATATAATGAAATAACATCAAACACATAGTAGGCACAAAATATAGTCAATGCAAAACAAACACTTTGAAAATCACTCAAAACACATTGAACATGAGACAATAAAGTCAAGTTGAGAAATGTATATATAAAGGATAAAAATCATTAAGAAAGAAAATTAAACAAGAAATGAATCACTAAAAATATTAACAAAATAGAAAGAATGTAAATCCATGAAAATATAGAATATGACTAAAGACACCCCATGTGAGTGAAAACACATCAATCGTATGAATACACATGAGAATACCAAGCATACAAGGACACATCCAATATATAAAGTATAATATCAAACACATACCATAGAAAAAAACATAAAATTAAATGAAATCCTAATATGATATAAATAATATTTGTTAAAGTGTCTAAAGTGTGACAAAGAAATGCCCAAGATTTCCCTTAAAATTTCCCCTAAGTGAACACGAGATCTTACCCTAACCTTTAATGAATCCAAAATTTTACCCTATAACTTATTAAAACATAATACCTTCATTTATCTCAACAATATATATATATATATATATAGCATTTGAATATATCAGTAAGAATATAATCATGAACATATAGTGTGTAATAAAACATTGTCATAATATATGAATTATTTACAAATCACCCTTTAGCATAATGAAGGCAAAGTAATTTGTGAAGACATATAATTATCATTTCCATAAAAATATGTGAACCATGAATAAAATCAATGAAATAAACCAATCACAAATATATAGTAAAATAACTAGAATCAATAACCTAAGTAAAATGGGATCTCTACACAACCACAACTTCTATATGATTTTTTTTCATCAAAGGCTTATTTCTAAAATAGATGTTCCATCATCATATAAAATTTATCTTGAGAATTTTTGATGAGATAAATCAAGAAAAAGTTTGGGGGAGAAGGATTATAAAATCACAAGGGGAGACAACCTGAGAACAATAGAAGCATATATGAAAAAAATTAAAATTATTCAGGAAGAAAACTTGTACAAAAAGATTCCAAAAATTACAAAGTACAAACAATGCAAAACATTATTTAAGTAATCAAATGAAGCATATTAAAAAAATGAAATCATGTGATAAATAATGACTCTAAAATCATAGTAAAAAGTTGAAGCAAAAACATGAGTAATATATGTAATATGTTGGAGTCAAGCATGAGGTAGAATTAGAAAACATGAGATAAAATAAGAACCCAAATGGGAAACATATTAAATAGGGATGATAAGTATAAATAAAATGTTCATATAAACCAAGTGTGCAAGCATAGACATACGGAAGAAAAAAATAGTGTTTAGTTTTAAACATAAGTAGTTAGTTAGTGTTATCATCAAAATTTGTACCCTTGAGGAGATTTTTCAAGCCTTCTAACTTAAGTGATAGTATGGAGTCTCTCCAAAGGTTTTGGGTGACCTTATAACTGATGAGAACCTCTAGATGGGGCTAGTTCCCTTGATGCATCGCTTAGAAATATCACTAAACCTACTATCTTCCAAGTAAAAGGGAGAGAGAACTAAAAACAAACTAAACTAAGGAGGTGATGCACCAAATTTTTGACCAATACCACACATGAAAATGCAAAATGAACATAGAACTAATTTATTCATACACTACTCTTTATCTACTCCTCTTACATTAGGATTTCAATATAAGGTGGTAGATGATGATTAGGGGAGGAGGGATGATTTTCAAGAGGTATAAAATACACTAATGGAAGATTACCTCACTTAACCTTCACAAGACTACTCAAACACTTCATATGACCTACAAGAGTGATTTCAAAATGCATATAAGTGAGATAATGAGACAACATTTCAAATAGAAATAAATCAACTGATAAGACCTAGGCTCACAAAGCTCTGATACCAACTGTCAAGATCTACTGCCCACTAATGGTACACTTGATTACCTTTGTATAAGCAACTAAACACGGAATTTAACCAGAATGATAAGTAACTAGAAATATGAAACAACACAAAATATGAGAGACAATACCCAATTGTATTAATACTCATTTAGAAGAAAATACAATAAATAAGATGCCACACTTCTTCTTCCCACACCTCTAGAGCTCCCACACTTCTAGGGCTCACCAGTAATTCTCCTTCAACAGTTCACTCTCTCAATTACAGTCACAACAATCAACTCAAACACAGAGTTGTTATTCACCACCACCAGTCAGTAACAATGCTACCAGTACACTAAGTACATAACCATACTCCAAGTAGATCTCTTTGCTCTTGCATTAACCTATAAATCACTAGACCTTACTTACCACATAGATATCTCTACACCCTGAAGAACCCTTGTCCTTGCCTCACCAAGTCCTTATGATTCTTCAACCAGTACCCTAGTGGATCTTCTACTAGAACTTGCACAACCTACAACTCTCCCTGATCATACACACTTAGCACCCCTTTGGAACTAGGAGGAGCTAATCCCTACTCTCTTCTACAAGCCATCTTGTCTATCTAGCACTCTTGCTCTCTCTCTTTTGAAGGAGCTAATCTTTGCTCTCTCACTCTAGTATAATTTTACAATACAGCCCATGAGTCTATTATATAGATCTCATGCATACAATAATTAGACATTCTTAATTACAATAATTAAAAACACAGCTTCAAGACTAAAATAAGTCTTTACATGTAAACTAACTATCCAAAAATAGACCAATTCTCGACCCACATTCACACACAGGTTGCCGACATCAGCTCCTTCTTGACTGATTTCGATCGACTTATAACCAACATCAGTTGCTTCTGCACTGTAATATGATTGACATCAGTTGATCAGACTGACGTCGGTTGCCCTGCAACTTGTTCTGCAACTCAGCAACCTCCACAATTCCTCTTGTTCACATCCTGGTGAAGCTTTTAGCTCCACAACATAACAATCTCCCACTTGGAGATAAATAGCTACACCTATACCTGGACATGTACATCGTCTAATTTGTTTCCTAGCTTGTATCCCTCTTCAAGCTCAATTTTGAAGACCAACCACCACACAACCTGTGGTGCACCTCCTGTCATCCAAGTAACCTGCCACATATGAACCTACAAGCCCATGTAGTGAAGTCCCTAACCCTGCATAGCATGAATCCCTACTGCTAGTCCCTCTCAAATACCTGAGAACCCACTGAAATGCTTTCCAGTGCTTCTTCCCTGAATTGGCTCCAAACTCTCTAACAACTCCCACTGCTTGGGAAAACTCAGGTCTACACTCAACCTCATGTGATTTCTAACACTATTTTATGCTTAGCTTGAACTGTCCATCCCTCGGTGTGCTTACTGGTTCTACATCCTGCAAATTAACCCTCGTCAACACCTCCTTCACATCAGCTCCCACTGGAGACAAAATCAACCTGTGATCTTCCATGTCTCTTATGCTAAAGAATTTTGCTGCTCCCAAATTCTTCATGACATACCTCTGAACTAACTTTACCTTTAGCTCAAAAACTCCCTACATGTGTGACCTTACAACAAGCAACCACACCACATATAGTAACAAGATAATGTTGCAACCATTATCCAACCTGGTAAAGAAAACACAACAGTTACATTGACCTTGACCAAAGCCATGCTTTGTCATATACCTGTCAAACTTGTACCACTGTCTTGTAGCCTACTCAAGACCATATACCCTGGCCTTTTATCTCACGTGTCCATCCACTCTCTTATTTAACCTGGGAATCCATTCATCTTTTAGTGCTTTCATCCCAGCTGGCAACTCTACCAAATCTCCCACTTGGTTCTCTTATAAATAATTCATGCCATGCTCCCACTATTTCTTGGATTCTACCTATATTGCCTCTTCACGTCTTCCTAGTTCTTGACCATCAGTGAGCAACAAGTAATATAAAGAAGGTGAACAATGAATATGAGGTTCACTTACCCTTTCAGTCCTCCACATGGGCATTTGAGACTCCTTAACAGCTTGTTATCCACCCAACATCTGTTTCAGTGACTGATCTCGGTCATCTCCCAGTCTGCACCCAACCGATGTCAGTTCCCTACAACTAACCCTTACTATCGATGTCAGTTCCTTATGATCGACATTGGTCTCCACCTACCTGACACCACCAAATTTGTTGATCTGCACATGACCGACATCGGTACCTACCTGATCAACATTAGTTTCCCATGACCGATGCCGGTAATTGTGTTTTCCTATGAGTGATGACTTTTTACCCATGAGCTCACCTTGGATCAAAACCCTATCCAAATTAACACAGCCCTACTCAGAATAATTTAGTCCCCTCAGCTAATCTCTGTCTGTCATCTCCTCCATGAACACCAAGGATTTCCAGTTCTTAAGTTTGTCAAAAACATCTGTCTTCTGCTTAAGAACATGCATTCCCTTCTTACATATGTGACCAAGCCTACAAAGCCACATCTCTATAACAGAAGGTGAATCAGTAATGTAAGTAGATAGATAAAGGATACCTACTTTCTTACCACCATTTAATTCAAGTGCATCTATTGTGAGAGTTACTATGCATCTCTCATCACCCAACTTTCCTGAAGAAATTAGACTCATTTCCAAGACTAGTACCTGCATGACCTCATTCAACACTCATGTGCTAACTGTCTACAATTTCAGCTTCACTTCCCCTTTGCCAACCATGTAACAAGGCTCACCAACCCCTAAATAAATCTCTCCAAAGTCTCCCTGGACATACTCATGAAAAGATGCTCTATTTCAGGTTGCATGGAAAGAGGTAACAGAATCTATAGACCAAGATTCTACTTTATCCAGAGCAACTTGTGTAACAACACCTGCAACATCTACTTCTTCATTTCCTTCATGTTGATCTTCTACCAACCAGCAATCTTTCTTTACCTACTCTTTCTTTCCATCAAATAGTAATTGACCATTCATGTTATTTAGTTTCTCCATTCGTAGCTTACTTTCTTCTACCATTGCTATACTCCCACTCAATCTGAAACCTCTGAGAGTGACCTGTAATCAAAAAAACACTTAACACGCTCTGACCACCTGTTAGTGTACTTAACCACCCTCTGATGAACCTACAACTTGGCTCTGATACCACTTGATAGGACCTAGGCTCACAAAGCTCTAATACCAACTGTCAGGATCTACTGCCCACTAAGGGCACACTTGATTACCTTTGTATAAGCAACTAAACATAGAATTTAACCAAAATGATAAGTAACTAGAAATATGAAATAGCACAGAATATGAGAGACAATACCCAATTGTATTAATACTCATTCAGAAGAAAATACAATAAAGAAGATGCCACACTTCTTCTTCCCACACCTCTAGAGCTCCCACACTTTTAGGGCTCACCAGTAATTCTCCTTCAACAGTTCACTCTCTCAATTACGGTCACAATAATCAACTCAAACATAGAGTTGTTATTCACCACCACTAGTCAGTAACAACGCTGCCAGTACACCAAGTACACAACTGTACTCTAAGTAGATCTCTCTACTCTTGCATCAACCTACAAATCACCAGACCTTACTTACCACGTAGATATCTCTATACCCTAAATAACCCTTGTCTTTTCCTCACCAAGTCCTTATGATTCTTCAACCAGTACTCCAGTGGATCTTTTACCAGAACTTGCACAACCTGCAACTCTCCCTGATCATACACACTCAGCACCCCTTTGGCACTAGGAGGAGCTAATCCCTGCTCTCTCCTACAAGCCCTCTTGGGTATCTAGCACTCTTGCTCTCTCTCTTTTGAAGGAGCTAATCTTTTCTCTCTCACTCTAGTACAATTTTACAATACAGCCCATGAGTCTATTATATAGATCTCATGCATACAATAATTAGACATTCTTAATTACAATAATTAGAAACATAGCTCCAAGACTAAAATAAGTATTTACATGCAAACTGACTGTCCAAAAATAGACCAGTTCTTGACCTGCATGCACACACAGGTTACCGACATCGACTCCTTCTTGACTGATGTCGGCCTACTTATAACCGACATCGGTTGCTTCTACACTGTAATATGACCAATGTCAGTTGATCAGACTGATGTTGGTTGCCCTGTAACTTGTTCTGCAACTCAGTAACCTCCATAACTCCTCCTGTTTGCATCCTGGTGAAGCTTTTAGCTCCACAACATAACATCAACACTATACAAGTTTAATCATTCATACCTAAACACTAAAATATAGTCAATCATAAGATAAGGTAAACCCATCTTGTATATTGCTTCAATGCCTTATAGATGGATCAGGGTTTTGACATACTCAAGTGGAGGATACATTACAATGCTAAAATTAGGCATACATATAGGAGAAAGAGGAAGAGAGAGAGAGAGAGAGATAAGAGACGTGTCAAGATCTAATGATAGATATTAATTAATCATGGAACAAGTTACAAGAAATAATCAACTTCCAAAGGACATTTATGAAGTCTCTCTTCAACATGTGTGTGCTCTATTTAATGATGATATCCTCAAGGTAGCATTAGAATTATGTTTGGCTTGGTGACTCACATTTAAGCATTTGAAACTGCCCCTTAAAGTGATTATGAGATGACAAATCATCTTAATGGAGTATAATTTCCTTGAAAAATTATTGAACATCCACAATCAATCATTTCTCCATTTTTATTCTGCAATTTTCTTCATAGTTCTCCCATTTGCTTTCTTGGAGGCCTATTCCTTGTAATCCTATTTTGGTGAAAATATCCTTGGTTTGAGAGATATATAACACTTAAAATAAACATAAGAGAATATTTTGGTACCCATTATCCCATTACATCTTGACCCAAAATGTTAAGTCTCAAATCCTAAGGCATATCCACTTTCTCATTACCCACATTTCCCAATTAGGCCTAATGTAAGCCTAATGTCCTATAGACCATAAAAATATGTATAGTACCACCTAAAAACCAAAAAAATAATTATTTAACATTATAAAAAAAATTATGACAATTTTTTAGGATATTTTATGGTTAAAATTCAAATTAGGTGAGTTTTAAGGTTTTTAGCCCTAGTTGACAAAAATCCAGGCTTGAGTAGGCTGAGAGCTAAAATAAATGCACAATGAGATTTTTTGGGTGTTTAAAATAAAAATAATACTTTTTTATTGTAAGACCCAACCTCATTTAACTCATATAATATTTATTTTTTCCTAGTCAACTTTTGTACCTTTCTAACATGCCAATTTCTCACCATTTTGTGTGCATTTTGCACTGTGTATGCATTTGTAGGCATTTTTTGGTAATTGAATCATTTTCAAGAACATAATAAACACTAAAATTCCATTAATTTATTCCAAAAAATTTATTATATCCATATAAATCATCATCCTAATGATAATCATTGCATATTTCCTTCAAAACTTGAAAATAGACCTAGAAAATGGACTTTTAGCAAGCTTGAAGATGCTCTTTGGGTTGAATACTTGTTAGATATTAAAAAAAGGTATTTAATTAGTTGTTATATATTTTGAATATCCATGGACTCTCTAAATCATATCATCTTATTGATAACACCTTATGTAATCCTCAAACCATCATATCTCATGCAAGGTATTTCTCTATTCTTGAGAATGTGGACCTACAAGACTGCAAATCTATAGGTTTGCATTCTCTATCTTTTAGGTTATTGATGATATTTTTTTAGGTCATTTAAAACTTTTAAATTAATCCTTGAACATTTATATAAATTTTAAATATCATAATCTTCCTTTAAATATCTCAAGTTGCTTTCACATACCTAGTCTTCTTCTTGGTTTCACATAGTCTACTGAGTGTTTGATCATTTAATGCATTCAATTTTTCAAGATGATGGAGAATTTAAATATGAAAAATAAATATATATAATTATTATGTATAATTTAATTAGATATTTAAGAGTTTATATTTGTGTCCCTATGTTAATTCTTTCCTTTTCAATCACAAATTACCCATTGAAATGTTTTGAGCCTTACCAAGCTGCTTGTGTACAACTGAGTGCATGTTTGATCTATTAATATTTATCATGAATACCTTGTAAAATATTTATTATATTATTTATTAAATTTATATGAATTACCTATTATCAGTAGAAACCAATATCCCATTGATTTCTTGGGATTAAAATTTCAAAAGCATAGAAAACTCCCTTTAGATTGTATAAGCCTATTAGCTTTTCAATTAGGCCTTCTTGGCTATCTTGATTTTTCTATTGTTTCTCATATAATCTCAAATTTTTTAAATATTTAAATGGGATATTACACACCTTGTGGATTATTTTATGCTCATTACCACTTACAAACTTTTCCTTGTTCATTTCATCCTACAGGCAGACCTATAGGTGACTGTGTTAGGCCTAAGACATCTTCAAACCACCTATTAGATGTTATTTTAAATAAATAATATGGTTTTTTTATGGTTAATATTTTTTACATGCTTTTTTATAATTAATTTTCAATTTATATACCACACCAAATCCATTTTTGGCTTCTCAATTGCTTTTTCATTCTTAAAATATTTGCTTACATGACTGTATCCTCTCATTAGAAGCATGCCACAATGAGTTTGATCAATAAGATCACCTTGGATGATGAATTAAATTTTATTAATGATATAAATATAAGTTTTAATATTATATAATACCATATTAGATCTTCCCAGTGTATTGAAAACCTTTATTTTATCTCTCTATAGCCTCGATAAGGTTTGTCTTGGACTGTAACCTGTAACAACCCTTTTGAATGCATGATATTCTCTCTTCCATCATGATTTTGTATAATTTTATGATTTTATATAGTCTTATGAGTATTATATTATTAGTGATAAGTTTATATAAGTTTTTTGGAGATCACTTGAAGCGAGCAAACACTTAAACTAATAAGAAATCTACCTGCCACCTTCAAGAAGCACAAAAACACTATAGTTTTGTTATTTTTGATTCTCACACGTGAAATTTATGATGTAATATAATTTTATATGGATATTTATACCCTTTAGGATTTCAAAAAACCAACCATTTTCATCCATTAATCTATAAATCTTGTTGAAATAATAAAAACCCTACCTGTGGGATTTTAAGAGGGTTTTGGGCTGCTTGACTTATTAACAATTATTCATAAATTTAAGCCCTATAAATTTAAAATAATTCATGTAATATTGATTTAATATGGGTCCCTATCAACCCCAAAGAGAACTGGCTCCAACTCCCTTTCCTCTTAATGGAATGAACACCTAAAAATGACCTTTACTAGCTTTCAAAGAGGTCGATGGAGAAATGGAGTGAGTTTTCAATATTTTTTACTTATATTGCCTTAAAAAGTATGTATTTGAATTTTATAATGTAATATTATTATTCCCATGTTTTAAAACCATTCAGGTGAGCTCTCATTCACTTCTTAAGTTCATAAACCTTCTTAAAAATGCCTCTTTGTGAAAAGATAAAATTGAAACTTGCATTATAACTACCAAATTGATATTTTTTGACCAATTTATAACATATCCCATGTTTAATATGATTTTTTAAGTGTGTATTATCTATAAAAATCATCATTTTTGACTTTGATCCACTTGACAAGCCTTATAATGCATTAGCAAGGTATAAAATGCTTTTGAGAGGGTTAGTACAAACTAATACAAACTAAATAAGTGTAAGATGCATTTAATGATTTGATATATGACCTTGACACTCTATAATTTTTTATTTGGACTAACCTATACCTTCATGACTTTTTATAATGAAGTCTTACATAAGGAAAAGCTAGAAACAAGCAAAAGACCATAACCCCCCATTACCTTAATTTCTCCAAATTTAATTTAATCTCTCCAAAAATATAAACAAGACCTTCATGAAGGGTTAAATTAAAATATTATACTCTTGAATCACTCTCTAAGACCCTACAAGAGACCTCAAAATTATCATGTACTTGATGAGACTCTTGATATGACCAAGTTTGACCAAGATTAAACTCTCAAAGGCTACCAATAAGGTTAATGACAAGTCTAGAAGTAAAGTTTTAAATTTTCCTCTCTCGTGGTGGCCAATGTTGGCTAACATATTTAGTGACCTCTTAGGATTGTGTGTTTTCTATACATCTAGACCATTTATCTTATACCTCCATTAGGATATGGAGTCACCTATGCTCAACACAAACTAAAATAGACCATGAGAGATTACCTACAAACCTCTTGAAATTAATGAAATAGATGACTGAATTCACTTTAAATAAAAATACAAGCAAATGCACCAAAAAGAAAACTAAGACCTAAAAAACTCACAGTATGCTAAGAAGCACTTAGGGAAAACAAAACAAGAAATTACTATGTACAACTAACCTTTAAGAACTAATCCTCCTGGATCAAAAGGAAAAATCCTTGAATCTTCTTGCTATGATGAATGAGTATGATGTTTGAGATACTATTCATACTTTTCTCTTTATTTTTTATCTCTTTTCTTAACCACCACTAACTTTGAATTGAACTCAAATGGGTCAAAAGTAGAAAACATGTCTCCAATAAAAACAAACTCATCTTGAAACTTAGAACTACCTCATAATGCTATCCATCCTTGGAAATTTGAGAGACCTCCAAATTTATCACATTTTGATTCATGAGGGTAAAAACATCCTTATCTTATATTGGATATTTAAAATTTATCTCTTTGCTCATCTTGAAGAGTGTCATATTCATCATATCTTGTTTTATCATAGACTTGGCCCTCTTGGTGATGATCTACAAGACATATTGGCATGATAATAACTTTGCATTTCTCATCAATAAATTCATGTTACTCTTCTAGATGTTTTATCCTACCAAGATATTCAAATTCCTTGAACATATCCAATTAGTATTTCCACAATTACTCAAGACTTCCTTGAACTTATTCATGAGGTTCAACAAGACCAGCTACCATGGTGTTCTTTTCAATAATTTTCTCATGCATGTCTTCATCATGATCATTGGCCAAGATAACCATCTTAGAATTATCCTCATGGGATATAGTTTTACTATCTAAACTAGATAAAAAAATTCTATCTCTTCCCAAAAGTAAGCTTCTTATTGGTCACTTAAAAGCATGCCAAGTTCAATCTCATTTTTTCCATTATCTTGAAGGATAATAGGCTATTCAAATGCTTCAAATTCTTCAATAGAATCATGACATATCTGAAAATTTTGTTCTTCAAGATATATCTCTTGCTTATGAGGCTCAAAAAAGTTAAGTACCAAAGTGTCTTCATGAAGACTCACCTCATACTCAATTGTAACTTGATCAACTACTATAAGATCATCTTTTCCTTCATTAAGACTCAATCTATGACAATTATATTGGTCTTCTTACTCTTCCATGAAGAATGGAAGTTCATATTATCATTAAAGGTATAGTTCATCATGTTTTTATTACTATAAACCTAATTTGTATTCTTCTTCATCAACATCAAAGCCATACCAACTAGACTGATCCACTTGATCATTTGTGACATCTTGAAGACTATCCAATTATTGGCTATAAAGTAGAGACTTATACTCATCTTTGAGAGTTGATTTTATTTTCTCTTCGCCAAGGGGGATATCAATGATAATATCTTCATCATATACAATATAATAACTCTTTTTAAATCCTTCTTGAGATCTAATTAGAGTTTCAATATTTTGCTTCTCAAGGACAACCACCTCATCATTCTTTCTTGACAAAATCTCTTTCTTAATTGAATGTTCAAATTCTTCACTCACTTCAACTAATTATCCTTCACAAAATGAGGGGGTGGGAGGATAAGAGACATCATTGGTTTGCTCAAATTTTGATAGAGTGTCCTTCCAACTTAGGACTTTGGGGGTGCTAGGTTGATTGTAATGTTTTTAGAGAGATGGATAAGGGAATTATTTTGAAGATGCTACATTCTTCTCTTTCCACTCCTTGATAGCTCTATCAAACTTTGATGTGTCTTTAACTTCATACATAGATTTTTAAAATTGAAGGATAGGTGAGGACTTGAGGGACTTGGGAGCTCTCTTGACTTGACCTCCATACACTTATTTGTTCTTGACTTTGGATATGCATTGGAGAAGTTTCTTTATTAAGAGTAGGCATGACATAATAAGGGTCTTAGTCTAAGAAGGTTTCCATGATGGAATGCTTTGAGATTTTTAGGGAAGAGAGGATGAATATTTCATAGGCATCGACTTCTCTTGATGGCATGTTACAATTTTGGCTAGATTTAGAACAAAATAAGGTTAACTTGGAGTGGGAGAAGGCATACAAGATTAAATGCAATGAATTTATTGCCCCTCTTTAAGTAATAATCTATTCTCAATACATTGAATCAATCCTCTTATTTTTAAAACTTCATCAATTGGCATATATTGATTCATTATCTCAATAAATACCCACTTATTCTTAACCAATTATAAAAACTTCTCTTTCTAAATGATCTCAGTTTGATTGGAAGGGATAGGGACAATTAGGCCAAGCTCTTTTTCTCTATAAATCTCTCTCATTTGAATTTCATATTACAATAGAATTTATTTTAGGTATTGAGTAGGATTATCATAGCTTTGACAAGGTTTACTAGAGGGATAAGTAAGTTGCCAAGGATACAGAGATGGATTGCGAGAGGGCATATACATCTATTGATAACCTTGATGAGGCTGACATGTTATTGTTTGAGAGACATTTAGGGTGAATCCATGAATGCCATCAACTTGATATAAATAATGTGAAGGCATAGAGTATGAATTTTGACCAAAATAATGATGAGAATACATACCAATTTTCTAATTTTCAAACACTTAATCTAATTTTTCCAATTGAGAGTCACTTGGATTCACCATTGATGTTTATGTTCATCCAACCAAATGTTGATGTATTGAAGATAAGTATCAATAACTCTTTAATGGGATGTAATCCTTGTCCCATTAGGTATTTCACAACTATTATCATCAAAATTTTCACCCTTAAGGAGGTTGTTCAATCTTCCTCACATAAGTTATAGCATGGGATCTCTCAAAAGGTTTTGGGTGACCTTATAACTGAATAAAACCTCTATATAGGGATAGATCCCTTGATGTATCACTTAGAAATATCACTAAACCTACTAACTTGCAAGGAAAAGGGAGGGAAATGAAATGAAATTAAACTAAGGATGTGATGCACCAAATTGTTAACCACTACCACACATCTACAAATTCATAATGAACATAAAATTTATATATACATACACTAATCCTAATCAAGTCTTCTTACATTATTATTTTAATATGAAGGTGGTAGATGATGATTAGGTAAGCAGGGTTTATTTTCAAGAGGTCTAAGAAAGACTAATGGAATATTTCCTCACTTATCCTTCACAAGACTACTCAATCACTTAATATGACCTTCAATAGTGAGTTAAAACTACATATTGGTGAGAGAATGAGACATGTCAAGGAGAATAAATCAACACTAGACAAGATCAGCCATTCATGCCTAACCACTAAAATATAGTCATAAGATAAGGTAAAAATATCTTCCATATTATTTCAATGGCTTACAAAAGGAGTAGGTCTTCTCCATACTCAAGTTGAGGATGCATTATAATTCCAAAATCATGCATACATATAGAAGAATGAGGAAGAGAGAGAGAGAGAGAGAAGAGAGGTGTCAAGATCCAATGATAGATATGAAGCAATGATGGAACAATTTATGAGAAATAATAAGCTACTAGAGTATAGTTATTAAGTATTTCTTCAACATGTATGTGCTCCATTTGATGATGATTTGCTCAAGGTGGTGTAGGAGTTATGTTTGGCTTGATGACTCACCCTTGAGCACTTGAAATTACCCCTTGAAGTGATTATGACATGACTAGTCATCTTATTGGAGTATAAATACCTTGTACATTTTTTTAACATCCACAATTAATCATCTATGCATATTTATTCTAAAATTTTCTTCATAGTTCTCCCATTTTCTCTCTTGGAGGTCTAGTCTTTGTAGCCATGTTCTGGTGTAAAGCTCCTTGGTTTAAGATATTCAAAAAAATATAGGAAAAATAATATAATATTTAGGTACCCATTATCTTGTTACAACTTCACCCAAAATTTTAGGTTGCAATTCCTAAGGTAGATCCACATTCTTAACACCCACCTTTCCCAATTAGGCCTGATCAGGCCTAATGCAAGCCTATAGTCCTATAGACCATAAAAATCCATTTATTACCATATAAAACCATAAAAATACATTATGGAACATTCAAATATTTTTTATGATAAATTTTTAATATATTTTATGATTTATAATTCAAATTAGGTGAGTTGAAAGGTTTGTAGCCCTAGTTGGCAAAAATGTAGGCATGAGTAGGCCGAGAGCTAAAATAAATGCACAAGGAGAGTTTTGGGTTGTTTCAAATAAAAATAAGAATTTTTTTGATATGAAACAACCTCATTCAACTCTTATAATATTTATTTTTTCTTTATCAACCTCTGTACCTCTCTAGCATGCCAATTCCTCGCCATTTTGTGTGCATTTTGGATTATGTATGTAGTTGTAGATGTTTTTTGGTGTTTGAATCATTTTAAAAACCATAATCATAACTCTAATTCCATGTATGTCCTTCCCCAAACTTAATATATCCATACAAATCATCATCCCAATGCAAATCATTTCATATTTCCTTCAAAACTTAAAAACAAGACTAAAAAGGGACCTTTAGTAGGCTTGAAGATGTTATTTGGGTTGAATGCTTGTTAGAGATCAAAATAAGGTATTTAATAAGTGGTTATCTATTTCCCATATCCATTTAATCTAAAAATAATCTCATAATATCTATAAAACTTTATATTATCCTTAAACCATCATATTTCATGCAAGGTATTTCTCTATTCGTGAGAATGTGGACCTATAGGTCTAAAAACCTATAGGTCTGTATTCTCTATCTTTTAGGTTATTTATGAAATGATTTTAGGTCATTTAAACCTTTTAAATTACTCCTTTAATCTTTAGATAAATTTTAAACATTGTAATATTCTTTTAAATATCTCAATTTGCCTTCGCGTACCTAGTCTTCTTCTTGGTTTCACGCCATCTACTAAGTGTTTGATCCTTTTCATGCATTCACTATTTTGAGATCATCGAGACTTGAAATATGAACTATACATATATATCCTTATTATTGAGATTGTAATGAGATATTTAAGATTTTATATTATTGTCCCTATGTTCACCCTATCCTTTTCAATCCTAAATTTTCCATTGAAATGTCTTGAGCCTTGCCAAACTACATATGTGTAGTTGAGTGCATGTTTGCTCTCTAAAGAGTGCTCATGAAGACCTTGGAAAATATTTATTAGAGTATTTATTCAATTTATATGAATTATATATTATTAGGATAAACTAATATCCCATTGATTTCTTGGGATTACAACTTCAAAAGCACATAAAACTCCCTTTAGATTTTGTAATCCTGCTAACTTCTCAAATAGGCTAACAGTAGGGTTTAATTTCATAAATAGTAAAGGGGTATTTATTAATGGTAAAATCAATAAATAAATTTTCCTTAATTAACCTACTAATTTATTTAATTTATAAGTGCTTAATTTATTTATAAAAATAGCAAACAAGGGGATAAAGGGTAAAACTTAGTTGATTCTAGGTTGAGATGGAGGAGATGGAGGTTGTAAATTATTGATCTGGATAGGAAAACTATCAGAAATAGGATCCAAAATTATATTTTCTACCTAGATAGAAGCACTATAAATAAGACACCTTGATGTCTAGCTCTGTAGTCTAAGTTTTGGCATTGTAGTCCTTAGTGTCTGAGCTTTCTGGATTCTATTTTTTTGCTCCAGTAGACCCTATGCCTAAAATATTGAGTAATGGTTATTCTAAAAGCTCTATGTGAAATTTATTTTGTACTCAAATATCATAGTTCCTCTTCATGCTTTATATTTGATCTTGAATCCAATTATAAAATTGGTTTAGTATGTAATATACACTAGACATGTGATCACACCCCATGTATGGGCATGTTGCCTACATAACAATACTTTGAAGAGGGATAAAAGCTAATGTAGTTATCCCAATTTAAATGTGTATTGTGAAATCCTATGTATTCAATTTAAGTTTATGAAAATTTGGGCAAGCTTGATATGACTCGTGACTAGTGTGGGAGCTTGGATAGGCTAAAAATAATAGTGGTTGGTTATATGTAGAGAATAGGAAGATTTACTTAAGTGTGTTTTAGTATATTTCTAGTTTGTGCCTTTTGAATGATTTTCAACCCTTATAAATTAAATTTTAATGGGATTTTATAGGTAAATTAGTGATCCTAGGTTAGATGAACTCACATTAGGCTGACAAGGGAAAAGATAAGGCTTCTGGAAAATATGACCATTTGAGGCTATTGTGGACTTGGATAATAGCACTGAAAAGTAGACACCCTGGTTCCTAGTTTTGTAGTCCAACTTATTTCATTATTATCCAAGTATAAAATGACCCTAGGGGATATATATATGCCTAGGAGAGGAGTATGGAATAGTATGGGTTGAACTAAAATGCTTTGGATGATTGGGAAATAGTGAAAACATGCCTAAGTGGGTTGTGTGCGTGAGTAGGAGTGACCTATGGTTTGGGTATCACATGTCATGATAAAGTTATAAAAATTACATTTTAGTATGACTACATTTCCCCCCCCCTTTATTTTAAGTATGTAGCAAATAAAAATACTAGGATAAAGGAAAAGAAAAGAAGTGTACCTAAACTTACCTGTGAAGCTAAGCCCAAGAAGTTGTGTGATGTTGGGTTGTGCGTAGTGAGATCACATTGTACTATGTAAGTATGCAAAAAGGAAATAAAAATTAGATCATTTCTTATTATATATGATATATCTAAAATAAAAATCTACAAATTTGGGTAAAGAAAGAAGAAACAAGAGAAAGGAATGAATACACCTCACTAGGTATGTGAACCAATACAAAACCTTTATGATGTTGGGTTATGCTAGGTAATGTTGGAAGTATGCTAAACCAAGAGTTATATTGATGAATGAGCTGAGTGCTTAATCCCCTATAAGTTGGCTTAAAAATGCAAAGGTAGGCCCTTTGGCTCCATCATCACCAACTATGTGAATTTAGCAAATCATGCATATACTAATCGATGTTTGGACTATGTGTCTAATCCCTCTGAATAGGTGGCTCAATAATACAAAGGTTAGCTAGACCTTTAGATCCATTATTTCCCCATGATGTGAAGCTAAATGATAAAATACCAGTATAGATGAATATCAAATGAGATGGCTCATATATCCCCTAAATGTGTTGTTATCTGACAATATTGGCATGGATAGCAGAATGTAAAGTGGAAACTAGGCCATTGTTAGCCACATCAAAAGATGGAGATTAGACTTGTATAAAATCCCCTCCTAAAATTGGGATCAATATTTAAGAAGCCACTCAAGAACTCAGGTACGTGGGAAACAAACTTGTATAAAAATTTACTTGAATGTGATGCTAACCACCTACAGATGGAGTAATGCATGTAACTATTAGGAATGTAAAATATAATGCTATAAACTTATAAATAGAGAAGGCCCATGTGCCATGCATATTTCCCCCAATAACTAGTGTTTGAAACATAGATTATGAACTAAAAGTTATATCAACTGCTATGTCTAAAATGAAAATAGAAACCCTCATGTTGCATGTGATTTCCCCTATATCTAGATTCTTTAATTAAAATAAGTGCTAAAAACTAATAATTTTTTGACTAAATTATACTGGCAAAACTGTGACTAAACTCACCTCTCTACTTGATCTAGAAAAACTAAATATTTTGTTGTTTGGATAACAACACCAAAAACTAGACACTTTGGGGTCTAGTGTTGTAGTCCCATTTTTGGCACTATTGTCCAGAGTTAAAATTGATGACTAATCTAGATTCTCTATTGTCTACTTGGTTTGGTTTTTTTATGCTAAGTTCTAGATTCTAGACTATACTATTCTAAAATTACTTTTTTGACTATTAAGAGATTTAATCTTTATGATAAAACCCCTATTTATTGCCCCCTCTTCTGAGGGTAAGAATGAAGACCCTATAATGACTACCCTCAAAAGAAGCCCTACAAGTGTGTTAAGCTATGAAAACATTTGATATACACTATCTCAAGATATATCAAAAGTTGTAAAGAGAGATTATTAGATCCATAGGGGTATGCTTAGATAGATATAACAATGTAATAGCATGTGCATAAGAGTAAATTGAAATTCAAAATGTTAGTTGTTAGTTGTTAATGGCATGGAGGAATGGAGCATGATGTCCATCATGGCATCTAAAAATCAAGGTAAATGCATGATTATAATCATGGAATTGCACACAAAGATAAGTAATCAAGTAAGAAGTATACAAAATAAGAAGCAGGAAACACGTAAGGGTGGCCAAGGGGCCAAATAATCACACAAGGCATAAAAGGCATGTTCAAATGCTGCATACACACATAATGTGAGCAAGCAAAGATTAGCACAAGGGCCACAAAAACATGAAAGGACACACAAAGGATAATGGAAAGTGTCCAAAGGCACACACATTAGACAGGATCAAAGGACATTAGTAAATATCCTATAATGTAAGAAGGAAGCAAACAAGAACTGGAAAATGTAAACACATCTAGTTAATCAAAGAAAAGAGTGGAAGCATGCAAAGTAATGGAAAAAGAAACATGCATCTAACTATGGAAAGGAAGAAGCAAGAGGATACAAGATATGTAATACAAGACCAATGTATATGTTATGAAATACAAAAGTATGATATATGCTAATGAATGTCGATGTGATATCTGTATAAGCAATTGAGGAATGCACTACAACAAGATGTCTAGAGTGTATAGTGTAATAATTATATAACTTGGATGGTGTAGTAATGTAGAGTATGCCCCCAGTGGGTAGATGTATCTATATGTAGCTAGAATGTATAAGTAAGATGCCCCCTCGATGGGTGGAGTGAAGTAATAAAGGATCTAGATGCACTACACACACTCAAAGAAGATCAAGTGAAGCCTGCTAATATAGATAAATCAATGAATAATAACATAGAATAATGTAATGTCAGTCTAACATAATGGTTAGCAATGTAAAACATAGATGATGCATACAATTGACATATTTTTTTATTTTTAAAATATTATATTATTTTTGTATTTTGAAATATTTAAGCTATGTACATTCAAGTAGAGGAGACTATGTACAATAAATTAGGAGATAATATGTACAATCAATGCTAGAAAGAAATGATACTAATCGATGAGTCTCGAATGAGACTCCCTATCATGGTGTCTTGTATCGAAGAGTGAAATCATGTGTGATCATGAAGCATGATGGAAATGCTAAGACCATAGCTCTAAAAGTTGTATATGTTGTAAATGCTTTGAAATGTCTAAATTAGAAACTAAGTGTGTGGTCCCTCTATAATTATAAGAAGTGGATGTAGCTATAGGGATCTTAGGGACCCATCTGGAAGTAGGAAAAACTCATTGAACATGTGCTCTATGTGTAGATGCATGAGATCTCAATAAAATTTCTCTAGGTATGAATATTGTAGTTAGAAGCTATCTAGAATCTCAAAGCTATAGAGGTGTATGAACCCTCAATACTAGTGATGGATATCATATCTATGTTTGATGCTAAATTAGAGAAAAAACTAGTGGTGAAGCTAGAATTGCTAATGGAACTAAAATTGGCTCAAAAACTAGAAGTGGAAACTCATATGGAACTCCAATAACTATGATAACATAATTAGTGTGAATGAATTTCATGCATCGATGCACTATAGATAGAACTACTCATATTTTTTGTATCTAAGGTCTGCCAAATAACATGTCAAAAACTCATGCGCTAGGAACTATAATAAATGAGGTGGTCATGGGTGTAGGACCAACCTATAGAGGAATGAGGATCTCACCCAATGTAGACTGACTATAGCCACTAAAACCACTGATAACTATATTTTTTGGAGTAATATCTTGCTATATATAACCCAAGTGTTGTACTAGTGTCATAGTACACATGTTAATGTTGGATCCATTACCAATTAGAACATTATGAATGAGATGACCATGAATAAAATATCTAATGAAGAGCATGTGATAATCTATGTCATCTTCAGTAATCTCCTACTCAAAAAAGGAGATGGAAGTCTGAATTGGAGTGCTAGAATGAAAAGTACCAATCATGTGGCTTAATGGATATGAATCAGCTATTGGTGCCCTGTATGTAACTGATGGAGGATGTGCCTAATATGCATGATGTAAACCTAATGTGTCTTATGTCTCTAAATTTTCATGCTATGGAAATGGATCTAAAAATATTTTAAGTAACTTATCCTGTGTTGGTTTGGCTAGAGGAGGCTCAGCTGAAGTGCCTAGATCAATTTGATTTCCATCAATTAGATCTTGTATCTTATGCCTAAGACTAATGCATCTATTTGTAGTATGGCCTAGTGCCCTATGATAGTTAAGAAATTCATTCTAGTCATATCCCCATGGAAGAGGCTTTGTTGGATCAATTTCTCTGAAAGGGGGAGAAGATATGATTTTACATTCTAATAACTACTGTCAAACTCTGGTTGGAGGAACTGGTAGATTTGTAAAAGGTCACTAAGGAGGTGTTGATAAAGTGACACTTTATGAGGGATCTAAAGCTACATTAATTGTTTGTTTATTTGATCCTTTATTGTCATTTAATTTGGCCTTATATGGGGATTTTCTGTTACTCTTATTAGTTGTATCTGGTGCACTTGTGTACTTAAGTTTTCCCATTGAAATGATTTTGATTTCTCTTTCTTTTGAAGTGTGACACAATGTAGTGAAAGAAGAGAAATGTTTGAATATGATTGGCTCATGCAAAATTAATAGAAGACTCTATTTGAAGAGGTCATATAACTCTTGATCTGCCATAGGGCTAGTCATCTTAGCCAATATAGTCTTTTATCTGAGAGCATAATCATTAAGAGGCTCATTATATTTCTATTTTTGTTGTGAAATTTGGGTATATGAAACCTTATTACCAATATTGATACTAAAATATGTTAGTAACATGTTAGCAAGAGGATTGAATGTATTAACCGAATGATTTAGTAGATTGTAAAACCATTGTAATGCTCAATCCTTGAGGCTCTTTAGAAATAATTTAGTTAATATCTAGTAATTTGGTACATAATCCAAACATGTTGTGTGAAATACTCTCAAATGTGTCTCTAGATCACCCTTGCCATCATAAAGAGTGAGCTTAGGTTTTACAAATATAGGTGGCAAGGGTGTAGAAACTATGTCATACCAAAGGTATATGTAATAGAGTGAAGGAGTCCAATTCCTATGTATATCTAGTGGTACCTTGCTCAAGATGTTTCAACTTGGATTGAAGAGATCGAATCTCTTACACAAGGGCTACCACATCAAGAGATAGGGATGTACTAGTTACAAATCGTGGCATAGAAGAAGGTTGGGCTACTATATGGGGTTGTTGTGACATAGTTTCCCCTATAGTGTCATGTGCAACTGGTGGCTATGTGGTATGAGAAGATTGATCATTGGTTACATTTTGTTATTCCTCTTGAAGGATTCTAATCATGTCATCTTACATATTTGGTTGTTTGGTTAAGAGTTCTTGAAGCTCTCTTTTATCATTTTCATCAAAGCTGGTATATTGGGCCATTATTAAAGTCAAAGAACAATTTGAAATGTGTTTGAATGTTTTAAAATAAATTGTAATAGGTAATGTGCTAAAAATGGAAAGTATTGGATATAAGAAACACAAAATTCTAGAATATTAGTTTATAATTTGTGCAAAAAAAATATATGGAGCTACCAAACATGTAAGGTAATACCACAAAAAATAAAGTAGGAACTAGGCAACTAGGGATTTTTCAAAAATATTATTTACAAAATACTATGAAATTGTGAATTTGAAATTGATTTTTTGAGTTAAGTATGCAAGATAAAATTCAAAAAATTATGATAAATTACTTGCTTGAATGGAACCTAGTAGATGTAACTTGGGTTTTGAGACAAATAAATTTTATATAATTACTATGAATTTTTGAAATTTGAAGTGATTTTTTTATTTTAATATTCCATCAAAATTTTCAAAAAATAAGTGGAATATTACTTGAAAATTACTAGGATTTTGTTGATGCAACTAGGGATTTGAAATGATTTTTTTCAAAATTAATGTAATAATTTGAAATTTTTGTTATAAATTTGTAGAATTGAGCTTTAAAAAAAAAGAAAAATCTAAAAATATTTCTAAAATTTAGCAATATATTTTTCCTAGTGGTTTGGAAGTGTTTGTATGCAAATAGGACCTGGTATGTGCAAACTAAGGTTTTAGTGAATTATTGAAAATATTTCAATTAATTTGTAGTTTTATGATTTTTAAATACAATAAAAATCAAGAAAATATTGTAAAAAAATAATTAGCCCTAGGTTTTTTATGATTTTTATGCAAAAATTCAAATTGAGTCGGGTTCACCAAATGTTTTACTAAATTTAGAAAACTATAGGGTTTAATTTTATAAATAGTAAAGGGGTCTATATTAAGGGAAAATAATTAAATAAATGTGCCTTAATTACCCTACTAATTTATTGAATTTGGAAGTGCTTCATTGATTTCTAAAAATAGAAAAAAAGGGATAGAGAGTAAAACTTAACTGCTCTGGGTTAAGATGGAAGAGACAGAGGTTATAAATTACTGATCTAGCTAGGTAGACTATCAGAAATAGGATCCAAAAGTATATTTTTTACTTGGATAAGAGCACTAAAAATGGGACACATAGAGGTCCAACAGTATAGTCTAACATTTGGCATTGTATTTCTTAGTGTCTGAGCTTTTTAAGCCTTTTAGGTTTTGTTCATCTACTCTGAGAGACCTTGTGCCTAAAATATCAAGTTTTGGTTATTTGTGAAGCTCTGTGTGAAATTTATTTTATCTTCAAGGATCCTAGTTCCTCTTCATGCTTGATAGGTTATCTTGAATCCAACTGGAAAAAGGGGTTAGTGTGTAATATACATTAAATGTGCAATCACACCCCATGTGTCAGCATGTTGCCTACATACCAATATTCTGAAGAGGGATCAAGGCCAATGTAGTTATCCCAATTTGAATGTGTATTGTTCAATCTTGTGTATGCAATGAAAGTGTATGCAAATTTGGGCAAGTTTGACATGACTCGTGACTATTGCAAGAGCTTTGATAGGCTAAAAATAATAGTGGTTAGTTATATGCAAAAAATAGGAAGATTTGCTTAAGTGTGCATTAGTATATTTCTATCTTGTGCCTTTTGAATGATTTTTAACCCTTCTAAATGACCTTTGAATGGGATTTTATAGGGAAACTAGTGATCTTAGGTTAGATAAACTCACATTAGATAGAGAAGGGAAAAGATAAGGATTCAAGAAAATATGATTATTTGAGGTTATTATGGACTTGGACAACAATGCTAGAAAGTGGACACCCTAGGTCCCAGTATTATAGTCTAACTTATAGCATTATTGTCTATGGGGAAAGGGACATTAAGGGATAGATTTATGCTGGAGAGAGGAGTCTGGGATAGTAGGGGTGAAATCTAGAAGGATTCAGATGACTAGGAAATAGTTAAAACATGCCTCAGTGGGTTGTGTAAACGAGTAGGATAGACCTATGGTTTGGGTGTCACAAGTCATGCTCAAGTTTTACAAATTATATTTTAGTATGAATACACCTCCAAAGGCTGATGTGTTGAAGAAAAGTATCAATAACTTTTTAATGGGATGTAATCCTCATCCCATCAGGTGTTTCAAAACTATTATCATCAAAATTTTCACTCTTGAGGAGGTTTATCAATCCTCTTCACATAAGTGATAGCATTGGATATCAAAAAAGGTTTTGGGTAACCTTATAACTAAATAAAACCTCTATATAGGGATAGATACCTTGATGTATCACTTATAACTATCACTAAACTTACTAAATTGCAAGGAAAAGGGAGAGAACTAAAATCAAACTAAACTAAGGAGGTGATGCACAAAATTTTTGACCACTATCACACATCTGCAAATGCATAATGAACATAAAATTGATATATTCATACACTAATCCTAATGTGGTCCTCTTACATTAGTATTTCAATATGAAGGTGGTATATGATGATTAGGTAAGGAGGGTTGATTTTCAAGAGGTCTAAAAAACACTAATGGAATATTCCCTCACTTAACCTTCACAAGACTACTCAAACACTTCATATGACCTTCAAGAGTGAGTTAAAACTACATATAGGTGAGAGAATGAAATAAAATGTCAAGGAGAAATAAATCAGCACTAGACAAGATCAACCATTCATTATTAAACACTAAAATATAGTCATAAGATAAGGTAAAACCAACTTCCATATTATTTCAATGGCTTACAAAAGGAGCAGGGATTCTCCATACTCAAGTGGAGGATGTATTACAATGCCAAAACCATGCATAAATATAGGAGAAAGAGGAAGAGAGATAAAATATAGGTGTCAAGATCCAATGATGGATATGAAGAAATGATGGAACAAGTTATGAGAAAGAATAAACTACCAAAGGACAGTTATGAAATTTTTCTTCAACATGTATGTGCTCCATTTGATGATGATTTCCTCAAGGTGGCGTAGGAGTTATGTTTGGCTTGATGACTCACCCTTGAGCACTTGAAACTACCCCTTGGAGTGATTATGACATGAATAGTCATCTTATTGGAGTATAAATACCTTATACATTTGTTTAACATCCACAATTAATCATCTATGCATATTTACTCTACAATTTTCTTCATAGTTCTCCCATTTGCTCTCTTGGAGGTCTAATACTTGTAGCCATGTTGTGGTGTAAAGGATATCCAAAAAAAATATTTGGGTAACCATTATCCTTTTACAGCTTCACCCAAAATTTTATGTTGCAATTCCTAAGGTAGATCCACATTCTTAACACCCACCTTTCCCAATTAGGCCTAACCAAGCCTAATGCAAGCCTACAATCCTATAGACCATAAAAATCCATTTATTACCATATAAAAATCATAAAAATACTTTATGGAACATTAAAATAGTTTTTATAACAAATTTTTAATATATTTCATGAGTTATATTTCAAATTAGGTGAGTTGAAAGGTTTTTAGCCCTAGTTGGCAAAAACGCAGGCCTGAGTAGGCCGAGAGCTAAAATAAATGCACAGGGAGAGTTTTGGGGTGTTTAAAATAAAAATAAGACTTTTTTTGGATATGAAACAACCTCCTTTAAATCTTATAATAGTTATTTTTTCTTGATCAACCTCTGTACCTCTCTAGCATGCTAATTCCTCACCATTTTGTGTGCATTTTGCATTATGTATGTAGTTGTAGATTTTTTTGGTGTTTGAATCATTTTTAAAACCATACTCAGCACTATAATTCCATTTATGTCCTCCCCAACACTTACTCTATCCATAAAAATCATCATCCCAATGCAAATCATTTCATATTTCCTTTAAAACTTAAAAACAAGCCTAAAAAGGGGACTTTTAGTAGGCTTGAAGATGCTCTTTGGGCTGAATGCTTGTTAGAGATCAAAATAAGGTATTTAATTAGTGGTTATCTCTTTCCCATATCCATTTACTCTAAAAATAATCTTGTAATATCTATAACACCTTATATTATCCTTAAACCATCATATTTCATGCAAGGTATTTCTCTATTCATGAGAATGTGGACCTATAGGTCTACAAACCTGTAGGTTTGTATTCTCTATCTTTTAGGTTATTTATGATATGATTTTAAGTCATTTAAACCTTTTAAATTCCTCCCTTAATCTTTATATAAATTTTAAACATTGTAATATTCCTTTAAATATCTCAATTTGCCTTCGCATACCTAGTCTTCTTCTTGGTTTCACACCATCTACTAAGTGTTTGATCATTTTCATGCATTCACTATTTTGATATCATGGAGACTTGAACTATGAAATAGACATATATATCCTTATTATGAATATTGGAATGAGATATTTAATATCTTATATTTTTATCCCTATGTTCACCCTATCCTTTTCAATCCTAAATTTCCCATTGAAATGTCTTGAGCCTTGTCAAGCTACATTTGTGTAGTTGAGTGCATGTTTTCTCTTTAAAGAGTGCTCATGAAGACCTTGGACAATATTTATTAGAGTATTTATTCAATTTATATGAATTATCTATTATTATTATAAACTAATATCCCATTGATTTCTTGGGATTACAACTTCAAAAGCACATAAAACTCCCTTTAGATTCTGTAATCCAACTAACTTCTCAATTAGGCTAACAGTAGGGTTTAATTTCATAAATAGTAAAGGGATATTTATTAAAGGGTAAATCAATAAATAAATTTTCCTTAATTAACCTAATAATTTATTAATTGTGGAAGTTCTTAATTGATTTCTAAAAATATCAAATAAGGGGATAAAGGGTAAAACCTAGTTGATTCTAGGTTGAGATGGAGGAGATGGAGGTTGTAAATTATTGATCTAGATAGGTAAACTATCAAAAATAAGATCCAAAATTATATTTTATACCTAGATATAAGTGCTAAAAATAATACACCTAGAGGTCCAGCTCTGTAGTCTAAGTTTTGGCATTGTAGTCCTTAGTGTCTGAGCTTTCTGGGTTCTATTTGTTTGCTCTAGTAGACCCTGTGCCTAAAATATTGAGTTATGGTTGTTCTCTAAGATCTATGTGCAATTGATTTTGTCTTCAAAGATCATAGTTCCTATTCATTCTTGATAGGTGATCTTGAATCCAACTAGAAAAAGGGGTTAGTGTGTAATATGCACTAAATGTGCGATCACACCCCATGTATGGGCACATTGTCTACATACCAATAGTTTGAAGAGGGATCAAGGCCAATGTAGTTCTACCAATTTTAATTTGTATTATGCAATCCTATGTATGTAATGTAAGTGTATGCAAATTTTAGCAAGCTTTAGATGACTCATGACTAGTGTGGGAGCCTGGATAGGCTAGAAATTATAGTGGTTGGCTATATGTAGAGAATAGGAAGATTTACTTAAGTGTGCTTTAGTATATTTCTAGTTTGTGCCTTTTGAATGATTTTCAACCCTTCTAAATGAAATTTGAATGGGATTTTATAGGTAAATTACTGATCTTAGGTTAGATGAACTCACATTAGCCTGATACGGGAAAAGATAAGGATTCAAGAAAATATGACCGTTTGAGGCTATTGTGGACTTGGACAATAGCATTGGAAAGTGGACACCTTGGTTCCTAGTTCTTTAGTCCAACTTATGCCATTATTTTCCAAGTATAAAATGACCCTAGGGGATAGATCTATGCCTAGGAGAGGGGTCTGGAATAGTAGGGGTTAAATCTAAAATGGTTTGGATGATTGGGAAATAGTCAAAACATGCCTAAGTGGGTTGTGTAAGTGAGTAGGAGTGACCTATGGTTTGGGTATCACAAGTCATTCTCAAGTTATAAAAATTACATTTTAGTATTACTACATTTGTCCCCCCTTTATTCTAAGTATGTAGTAAGGAAAAATACTAGGATAAAGGAAAAAAAAGAAGCGTACCTAAACTTACCTGTAAGGCTAAGCCCAAGAAGTTGTGTGATGTTGGGTTATGCGTAGTGAGAGCACATTGTACTATGTAAGTATGAAAAAAGGAAATCAAAAGTAGATTAGTTCGTATTAGATATGTTATATCAAAAATAAAAATGTACAAATTTGTGTAAAGAGAGAAGAAGGAAGAGAAAGGAATGAATACACCTCACTAGGTATGTGAACTAATACAAAACATTTATGATGTTGGGTTATGCTAGGTAATGTTGGAAGTATGATAAACCAAGAGTTATATTGATGAATGAGTTGAGTGGTTAATACCCTAGAGGTTGGCTTAAAAATGTAAAGGTAGGCCCTTTTTCTCCAGCATCACCAACTATGTGAAGTTAATGAATCATGCATATGTTAATCGATGTTTGGAATATGTGTCTAATCCCTCTGAATAGGTGGCTCAAGAATACAAAGGTTAGCTAGACCTTTGGATCCATTATTACCCCATGATGTGAAGCTAAATGATAAAATACTAGTATAGATGAATATCAAATGAGATGGCTCATATAGCCCCTAAATGTGTTGTGATCTAACAATGTTGGCATGGATAGCAAAATATAAACTGGAAACTAGGCCATTGTTAGCCACATCAAAAGATAGAGATTGGACTTGTATAAAAGCCCCTCATAAAATTGGGATCAATACTTAAGAAGCCACTCAATAACTTAGGTATGTGGGAAACAAACTTATATGAAAATTTACTTGAATGTGATGCTAACCACCTACAGATGGAGTAAGGCATGTAACTACTAGGAATGTACAAGAATGCTATAAACTTAAAAATAGAGAAGGCCCATGTGCCATGTATATTTCAACCAATAATTGGGGTTTGAAACATAGATTCTGAACTAAAATTTGTATCAACTGCTATATCTAAAATGAAAATGGAAACCCTCATGTTGCACATGATGTCCAATATATCTAGATTCTTTGAGTAAAATAAGTGCTAAAAACTACTAATTTTTTGACTAAATTGTACTGGCAAAATTGTGAATGAACTCACCTCTCTAATTATTCTAAAAAATTAAATATTTTGTTGTTTGGACAACAACACCAAAAACTAGACACTTTGGGGTACAGTGTTGTCCCATTTTTGGCACTATTATCCAGAGATAAAATTGATGACTAATCTATCTTTATTGTCTACTTGGTTTGGTTTGTTTGTGTTATGTTCTATATTCTAGACTCTACTATTCTAAAATTACTTTTTTGACTATTAAGAGCTTTGATCTTTATGATAAAACCCCTAATTATTGCCCCCTCTTCTGAGGGTAAGAATGAAGACCCTATAATGACTACCCTCAGAAGAAGCCCTACAAGTGTGTTAAGCTATGAAAACATTTGATATAGAAATGACATACATTATCTCAAGATATATTAAAAGTTGTAGAGAGATATTATTAGATCCATAGGGGTATGCCTAGATAGATATAACAATGTAATAACATGTGCATAAGAGTAAACTGAAATTCAAAATGTTAGTTGTTAGTTGTTAGTTGTTAGTGGCATGGAGGGATGGAGCATGATGTCCATCATGGCATCTAAAAATCAAGGTAAATGCATGATTATAATAATGTAATTTCACATAAAGATAAGTAATCAAGCAAAAAGCATACAAAATAAGAAGCAAGAAACACGTAAGGGTGGCTAAGGGGCCAAATAATCACACAAGGCATACAAGACATGTTCAAATGCCACATACACACATAATGGGAACAAGCAAAGATTGGCACAAGGGCCATAAGTACATGAAAGGAATGCACAAAGGACAATGGCAAGTGTCCAAAGGCACACACATATAGATAAGAACAAATGACATTAGCAAATGTCCTAGAATGCAAGAAGGAAGCAAACAAGAACTGGAAAATGTAAATACATCTAGTTAATCAAAGCTAAGAATGGAAGCATGCAAAGTAATGGAAATACAAACATGCATCTAACTATGGAAAGGAAGAAGCAAGAGGATACAAGATATGTAATACAAGACCAATTTATATGTTATGAAATACAAAGGTATGATATATGCTAATGGATGTCGATGTGATATCTGTGTAAGCAAATAAGGAACATACTACAACAAGATGTCTAGAGAACATAGTGTAATAATTATATAACTTGTATGGTGTAGTCATGAAGAGCATTCCACCAATGGGTAGATGTATCTACATGTAGCTAGAATGTATAAGTAAGATGCCCTCTTGATGGGTGGAGTGAAGTAATCAAGGATCTAGATGCACTACACACACTCAAAGAAGATCAAGTGAAGCCTAGTAATATAGATAAATCAATGAATAATAACATAGAACAATGTAATGTAAGTCTAACATAAAGGTTATCAATGTAAAACATAGATGATGCATACAATTGACATGTTTTTTGTATTTTTAAAATATTATATTATTTTTGTATTTTGAAATATTTAAGCTATGTATAATCAAGTAGAGGAAACTATGTACAATAAATTAGGATATAATATGTACAATCAATGATAGAAATAAATGATACTAATCGATGAGTATCGAATGAGACTCCCTGTCATGGTGTCTTGTATCGAAGACTAAAATCATGTATGATCGTGAAGCATGATGGAAATGTTAAGACTATGGCTCTAAAAGTTGTATATGTTGTAAATGCTTTGAAATATCTAAAGTAAAAACTAATTATGGGGACCCTCTATAATTCTAAGAAGTGGATGTAGCTATAGGGATCTTAGGGACCCATCTGGAAGTAAAAGAAACTCATTGAACATGTGCTCTATGTGTAGATGTATAAGATCTCAATGAAAGTGCTCTAGGTATGAATATTATAGCTAGAAACTATCTAGAATCCCAAATATATAGAGGTGTATGAACCCTCTATACTAGTGATGGATATCATATCTATGTTTGATGTTGAATTGGAGAAAAAACTAGTGGTGAAGCTAAAACTAGCAATGGAACTAAAACTGGCTCTAAAACTAAAACTGGCTCTAAAACTAGAAGTGGCAACTCATATGAAACTCCAATAACTATGATAATCTAATTAGTGTGAATTAATTTCATGCATCAATGTACTATAAATATAACTACTCAGAGTTTGTGTATCTAAGGTCTACCAAATAACATGTCAAAAACTCATGCGCTAGGAACTATAGTAAATGAGGTGGTCATGGGTGTAGGACCAACCTATAGAGGAATGAAAATATCACCCAATGTAGTCTGAATATGTCCACTAAAACCATTGATAACTATATTATTTGGAGTAATATCCTACTCTATATAACCCAACTGTTGTACTAGTGTCATAGTACACATGTTAATGTTGTGTTGTAGTAGTGTCATAATACACATGTTAATGTTGGATCCATTATCAATTAGAACATTTTGAATGAGATGACCATGAATAAAATTTATAATGAAGAGCATGTGATAATCTATGTCATCCTCAATAATCTCCTACTCAAAAAAGGAGATGGAAGTCTGAATTGGAGTGCTAGAATGAAAAGTACCAATCATGTGGCTCAATGGATGTGAATCGGCTATTGGTGCCTTGTATGTAACTGATGGAGGATATGCATGATGTATACCTGATGTGTCTTATGTCTCTAGCTTTCCATGTTGTGGAAATGGATCTAAAAATATTTTGAGTAACATATCCTATGTTGGTTTGGCCAGAGGAGGCTCAACTGAAGTGCCTAGATCAATTTGATTTCCATCAATTAGATCTTGTATCATATGCCTAAGACTAATGCATCTATTTTTAGTATGGCCTAGTCCACTATGATAGTTGAAAAATTCATTCTAGTCATATCCCCATGGAAGAGGCTTTGTTGGATCAATTTCTCTGATAGGGGAGAAGATATGATTTTACATTCTAATAACTACTGTCGAACTCTAGTTGGAGGAACTGGTAGATTTGTAAAAGGTCACTAAGGAGGTGCTAATAAAGTGACTCACTAAGGGATCTAAAGCTAAATTAACTGTTTGCAAAATTGATCCTTTATTGTCATTGAATTTGGCCTTATATGGGGCTTTTATATTACTCTTATTAGTTGTATCCAGTACACTTGTGTACTTAAGTTTTCCCATTGAAATGATTTTGATTTCTCTTTCTTTTAAAGTGTGACACAATGTAGTGAAAGATGATAAATGTTTGAATATGATTGTCTCATACAAAATTGATAGAAGACTCTATTTGAAGAGGTCTTATAACTCCTGATATGCCATAGGGCTAGTCATCTTAGCCAATATGATCTTTTATCTGAGAGCATAATCATTAAGAGGCTCATTTGATTTCTATTTTTGTTGTGAAATTTGGGCATATGAAACATTATCACCAATATTGACACTAAAATATTTTAGGAACATGTTAACAAGAGGATTGAATGTATTAATCGACTGATTTAGTAGACTATAAAACCATTGTAATGCATAATCCTTGAGGCTCTTTGGAAATAATTTACTTAATATCTAGTAATTTGGTACATAATCTAAACATGTTGTGTGAAAAACTCTCAAATGTGTCTCTAGATCACCCTTGCCATCATAAATATTGAGCTTAGGTTGTACAAATCTAGGTGGCAAGGGTGTAGTAGCTATATGTCATGCCAAAGGTGTATGTAATAGAGTGAAGGAATCCAATTCCTATGTAGATCTAGTGGTACCTTGCTCAAGATGTTTCACCTTGGATTAAAGAGATCCAATCTCTTGCACAAGGGCTACCACATCAAGAGATATGGATGTACTAGTTACAACTCATGGCATAGAAGAAGGTTGGGCTACTATAGGGGGTTGTCGTGACATAGTTTCCATTATAGTGTCATGTGCAACTGGTGGCTCTTTGGTATGAGAAGATTGATCATTGGTTACCTTTTTTTTTTCCTCTTGGAGGATTCTAATCATGTCATCTTACATATTTGGCTATTTGGTTAAGAGTTCTTCAAGCTCTCTTTTATCATTTTCATCAAAGCTAGTATATTGGGCCATTATTAAAGTCAAAGAACAATTTGAAATGTGTTTGAATGTTTTGAAACAAGTTTTAATAGGTAGTGTGCTAAAACTAGAAAGTATTGGATATAAGAAACACAAAATTCTAGAATAGTAGTTTAGAATTTGTGCAAAAAAAAAGATATGAAGCTACCAAACATGTAAGGTAATACCATAAAAAGCAAAGTAGGAACTAGGCAACCATGGATTTTTCAAAAATATTATTTACAAAATACTATGAAATTTTGAATTTGAAATTGATTTTCTGAGTTAAGTATGCAAGATAAAATTCAAAAAATTATGATAAATTACTTGCTTGAATGGAACCTAGTAGATGCAACTTGGGTTTTGAGACAAATAAATTTTATATAATTACTATGAATTTTTAAAATTTGAAGTGATTTTTTTATTTTAATATTTAATCAAAATTTTCAAAAAATAAGTGGAATATTACTTGAAAATTATCGGGATTTAGTTGATGCAACTAGGGCTTTGAAATGAATTTTTTCAAAATTAATGTAATAATCTGAAATTTTTGTTATAAATTTGTAGAATTGAGCTTAAAAAAATTAGGAAAAATCTAAAAATATTTCTAAAATTTAGCAATATATTTTCCCTAGTGGTTTGAAAGTGTTTTAATGCAAATAGGACCTAGTATGTGCAAACTAAGGTTTTAGTGAATTATTGAAAATATTTCAATTAATTTTTAGTTTTATGATTTTTAAATTCAATAAAAATCAAGAAAATATTGCAAAAAAAATAAATTAGCACTAGGGTTTCTAGGGTTTTTGTGCAAAAATTCAAAGTAAGTCGGGTTCACCAAATGTTTTACTAAATTTGGAAAACTATAGGGTTTAATTTTATAAATAGTAAAGGGGTATATATTAAGGGAAAAATCATTAAATAAATGTGCCTTAATTAATCTACTAATTTATTGAATCTGGAAGTGCTTAATTGATTTCTAAAAATAGCAAAATAGGGGATAGAGAGTAAAACTTAACTGACTCTGGGTTAAGATGGAGGAGACAGAGGTTATAAATTATTGATCTAGCTAGGTAGACTATCAGAAATAGGATCCAAAAGTCTATTTTTTTCTTGGATAGGAGCACTAAAAATGGGACACATAGAGGTCCAGTAGTATAGTCGAAGATTTGGCATTGTATTTCTTAGTGTTTGAGCTTTCTAAGCTTTTTAGGTTTTGTTCATCTGCTCTGAGAGACCTTGTGCCTAAAATATCAAGTTTTGGTTGTTTATGAAGCTCTATGTGAAATTCATTTTATCTTCAAGGATCCTAGTTCCTCTTCATGCTTGATATGTTATCTTGAATCCAACTGGAAAAAGGGGTTAGTGTGTAATATGCATTGAATGTGCAATCACACCCCATGTGTCAGCATGTTGCCTACATACCAATACTCTGAAGAGGGATCAAGGCAATGTATTTATCCCAATTTGAATGTGTATTATTCAATCTTGTGTATGCAATGAAAGTGTATTCAAATTTGGGCAATTTTGAGATGACTCGTGACTAGTGCAGGAGCTTTGATAGGCTAAAAATAATAGTGGTTGGTTGTATGCAAAGAATAGGAAGATTTACTTGAGTGTGCATTAGTATATTTCTATCTTGTGCCTTTGGAATGATTGTTAACCCTTCTAAATGACCTTTGAATTGGATTTTATAGGGAAACTATTGATCCTAGGTTAGATAAACTTGCATTAGGTAAAGAAGAGAAAAGATAAGTATCCAGGAAAATCTTATTGTTTGAGGCTATTGTGGACTTGGACAATAGTGCTATAAAGTGGACACCCTAGGTCCCAATGTTTTAGTCTAACTTATGGCATTATTGTCTAGGGGGAAAGGGACCTTAGGGGATAGATATATGCCTAAGAGAGGAGTCTAGGATAGTAGGGGTGAAATCTAGAAGGATTCAGATGATTAAGAAATAGTGAAAACATACCTACGTGGGTTGTGTAAATGAGTAGGAGAGACCTATGATTTGGGTGTCACAATTCATGCTTAAGTTGTATAAATTACATTTTAGTATGACTACACCTCTAAATGTTGATGTGTTGAAGAACAGTATCAATAACTTTTTAATGGGAAGTAATCCTTGTCTCATCGGGTGTTTCAGAACTATTATCATCGAAAATTTCACCCTTGAGGAGGTTGTTCAATCCTCCTCGCATAAGTCATAGCATTGGATATCTAAAAAGGTTTTGGGTAACCTTATAACTAAATAAAACCTCTATATAGGGATAGATCCCTTGATGTATCAATTAAAACTATCACTAAACTTACTAACTTGCAAGGAAAAGGGAGAGAACTAAAATTAAACTAAACTAAGGAGGTGATGCACCAAATTGTTGACCACTACCACACATCTACAAATGCATAATGAACATAAAATTGATATATTCATACACTACTCCTAATTTGGTCCTCTTACATTAGTATTTCAATATGAAGGTGGTATATGATGATTAGGTAAGGAGGGTTGATTTTTAAGAGGTCTAAAAAACACTAATGGAATATTGCCTCACTTAACCTTTACAAGACTACTCAATCACTTCATATGACCTTCAAGAGTGAGTTAAAACTACATATAGGTGAGAGAATGAGACAACATGTCAAGGAGAAATAAATCAACACTGGAAAAGATCAGCCATTCATTACTAAACACTAAAATATAGTCATAATATAAGGTAAAACCGCTTCTATATTATTTCAATGGCTTACAAAAGGAGTAGGACTTCTCCATACTCAAGTGGAGGATGTATTACAATGACAAAATCATGCATACATATAGGAGAAAGAGGAAGAGAGATAGAAAAGAGAGGCGTCAATATCTAATGATGGATATGAAGAAATGATGGAACAAGTTATGAGAAAGAATAAGCTACCAAAAGACAGTTATGAAGTCTTTCTTCAACATGTATGTGCTCTATTTGATGATGATTTCCTCAAGGTGGCATAGGAGTTATGTTTGGCTTGGTGCCTCACCCTTGAGCATTTGAAATTACCCCTTGGATTGATTATGACATGACCAGTCTTCTTATTGGAGTATAAATACCTTGAACATTTGTCTAAAATCCAAAATCAATCATCTATGCATATCTATTCTGCAATTTCTTCATAGTTCTCCCATTTGCTCTCTTCGAGGCTTATTCTTTATATCCATGTTTTGGTGTAAAGCTCCTTGGTTTGATATATCAAAAAAATCAAATAAAAATAATAGAATATTTGGGTACCCTTTATCCCCTTACAACTTCACCCAAAATTTTAGGTTGCAATTCCCAAGGTAGATCCACATTCTTAATACCCACCTTTCCCAATTAGGCCTAATCAAGCCTAATGCAAGCCTACAGCCTATAGACCATAAATATCCATTTATTACCATATAAAAACCATAAAAATACTTTAGGGAAAATTAAAATAGGTTTTATGACAAATTTTCAAGAGATTTCATGGGTTATAATTCAAACTAGGTGAGTTGAAAGGTTTTAAGCCCTAATTGGCAAAAATATAGGCTTGAGTAGGCCGAGAGCTAAAATAAATGCATAGGGAGAGTTTTAAGGTGTTTAAAATAAAACTAATACTTTTTTGGGATATTAACCAACCTCCTTCATCTCTTATAATATTTATTATTTCTTGATCAACCTCTGTACCTCTTTAGCATGTCAATTCCTCACCATTTTGTGTGCATTTTGGATTGTGTCTATAGTTTTAGATTTTTTTTGGTGTTTGAATCATTTTAAATACCATCATAATCACTAAAATTGCATTTATTTCCTCTCCAAAACTTACTCTATCCATCTAAATCATCATCCCAATGCAAATCATTTCATATTTCCTTCAAAACTTAAAAATAGACCTAGAAAATGGGCTTTTAGCAGGCTTGAACATGTTCTTTGGGTTGAATACTTTTTAGAGATCAAAATAAGGTATTTAATTAGTGGTTGTATATTTCCCATATCCATGTAATATATATATATATATATATATATATATATATTACATGGATATGGGAAATATATACACACACACACACAGATAGTGTGTGTTCCCATCATATCTATAACACCTTATATTATCCTCAAACCATCATATTTCATGTAAGGTATTTCTATATTCTTGAGAATGTGGACCTATAGGTATACAAACCTGTAGGTCTACATTATCTATATTTTAGGTTATTGATGATATGATTTTATGTCATATAAAAATTTTAAATTCCTCTTTTAATATTTATATAAATTTTAAACATTTTAATATTCATTTAAATATCTCAATTTTCCCTCGCATACCTAGTCTTCTTCTTGGTTTCACACCATCTACTAAGTGTTTGATCATTTTCATGCATTCACTATTTTGAGATCATGGAGACTTGAATTATGAACTAGACATATATATCATTATTAGTGATATTTTAATGAGATATTTAATATCTTATATTTTTGTCCCTATGTTTACCCTATCCTTTTCAATCCTAAATTGCCCATTGAAATGTCTTGAGCCTTGCCAAGCTACATATGTGCAGTTGAGTGCATGTTTGCTCTCTTAAGAGTGCTCATGAAGACCTTGGAAAATATTTATTAGATTTTTTATTCAATTTATATGAATTATCTATTATTAGGATCAACTAATATCTCATTGATTTCTAGGGATTACAACTTCAAAAGCACATAAAACTCCCTTTAGATTATGTAAGCTTGCTAACTTCTCAATAAGGCCTTCTTGACTATCTCAATATTTCTATTATTTCTCATATAATATCAACATTTTTAAATATTCCCATGGGATATTACACACATTTTTAGGTATTTTATGATTTTTTCTACTTACAAAATTTTCTTTGTTCATTTCATCCTACAAGCATACCTGTAAGTGACTGTGTTAGGCCTAGAACATCTTCAAATTGCCTCTTGGATGTTATTTTGATGAAATTAGATGGTTAATTGATAGTTTATATTATTTCCATGATTTTGATAAGTAATTTTCAATTTATATACCACCCCAAATCCATTGTTGGCTTCTAAATTATTTCTTCATGCTTGAAATGTTTGCTTACATAATTGTATCCTCTATTTAGAAACATGCCACAATGAGTTGGCTCAAGAATGCCACCATGGATGATGAATTAAATTTGAATAAGGATATAAATATAAGTTATAATATTATATAATATCATACTTGAGCTTCCTATTGCATTTAAAACCTTTATTTTATCTCTCTATGGCCTCAAGAAGGTTTGCCTTGGACTATTACCTATAAAAACCCTTTTAAGTGCATGATCTTCTCTCTCCCCTCATGGTTTTGGCTCATTTTATGCTTATATATGGTATAAATTATATTATAGGAGTATTTATATGTTTATATAAGTTTATTTTAGATCACTTGAAGTGAGAAAACACTCAAACTAACAAGAACCTTGCCTGCCACCTTTAAGAATCACAAAAACACTACATTTTTGTCCTTTTGACTGCTCACACATGCCATTGATGATGGAGGATGATGTTAAATGGATATTCATACCCCTTGGTTCTCAAAAAACCAAAAAAAATCATCCATTAATCCTCCAAACTCATTGTAATAATAAAAACCTAGTTTGTGGGGTTTTACGAAGGTTTGATGTTACTTAAATTGTTAAAATTTGTTCATGAATTAATCCCATGGGACAAAAAATTATTGAATTGAATATTTAGGTAATAGGGGCACATATCAACCCCTATGAGCACTATATCCAATTCCATTTTCTCTTCATGGAATGAACACTTGAAAATAACCTTTACTAGCTTGCAAAGAGGTTGATGGAGAAATGGAGTGAATTTTGAATAATTTTAGACCTAAAAAACCTTAAAAAGCATGTATTTGACTTATAAAAGGTAATAGTATTCTTCTTGTGTTTTAAAACTATCTAGGTGAACTCTCATTCACTTCTCAAGTTCATAAACCTTCTTGAAACTGCCTGTTTGTGAAAGGATGAAACTAAAACTTGTATTGTAACTAAAAAACTGATATTTTATAACCAATTTATGCCATATCCCACATTTAATATTATTTTAAAAGTGTCCCTTCTCCATACAAATCCTCATTTTTGACTTTGAGCCACTTGACAAGCCTTATAATGCATTGGCAAGGTATAAAATGCTTTTGAGAGGGTTATTACAAACTAAATAGGCCTAAGACCCATTTAATGTTTTTATATATGACATTTACACTCTATTAGGTTGTACTTGGACTAACCTATACCTTCATGACTTTTGATAATGAAGTCTTATGCAAGGAAAAGCTAGAATAAGCAAAGTACCATAACCCCCATTACCTTAATTTCTCCAAATTTATCTTAATCTCTCTAAAATCATAAATAATACCTTAATGAAGTGGTAATTGAAAATATTAGACTCTTGAATCACTCTCTAATACCCTGTAAGAGACATCAAAATGACTAAGCACTTGACAAGTCACCTTGTTATGACCAAGTTTGACCCAGTTTGACCAAGACCAAAACTATCAAAGGCTACCAACAAGGTTAGTGACAGGTCTAGAAGCAAAGTTTTAAATTTTTCTCTCTCATGGTGGCCAATTTTGGCTAAAAATTAGAAAATTAGAGTTCCTATAATGATATCATAATCAAAGCAAGTCATAATAAGCATCATAAAATATGTAATATGAATCATGTTTTGAATGATGATTATACTAGGGTCCTTACATTTACAGAACCATAGGGGCACATCTATATTTAAGACAATGGAAAATGTGGTCCAACATAAATAATAAAATATGATATGTGTGTTAATTTGGTTAAGGTTGTATGTGCTTCCTCTTGAATTCTTGAAACAAGAGTATTTTAGATGAATAAAAAAATTGATTATGGACTTCAATTATATTAATAAATATAAGATAAAAAATATGTATATTATATTTTCATAAATCTATGTTAGGGTAGATATGAGTAAAAAAAAATTGGAATAAATTTTATTAAAAAGAGAATGTTATCCATGGTTATAATATATATTATAAGAAATGTTTAGGTGCCATGAGTGTCACCAACATGAACATATTTATAAAAAATTCATGAGTAATTTTAAGTTTAATTAAGATTATTTGAATTATCCTTCAAAATTTAAAGTTGATAAGGCCCAATCAATAAAAAAAATCAGAGGGGTTTCAATGGGTTAAAACAACCATACATTCCATAAAGAATTTGAAAGAGGATAGGGCTTCAATATTTGAAGAAAAATACTCTCTTATTTAATATGATTATGAGGAGATTGAATAAACTATATTGCATCCTTCAAATAAAGGATAAATTAATATAATTATGAAGTGAAACAATATGGGGGAAGATGATGATTGGGTATTTAGCATTGGAAATAATCCTCTAGATATTGTGGTGGCTAAATCAAACAAAACCAAAATTATAACAATCTTGTATAGAATAAACAATAGTATAATGGGTCATTTGGATATAAAGAGAGAGAATAATATCATCTCATAAATCCCAATCCTTTAAGGGAGATATCGATCAATTCTCTAGGGAAACATCTCAAGAAATACATGAAAGTATTCGGTCAATAATTAAAACTCAAAAGTACCTAACATGTTTAGAGAGTATAATAATTTATTTTCATAAGGATAAGTTGTTTTATGGTAAAAGTGGGTATAGGATAAACACAATACAATACCCTTAAAATGAAGAAAAAAATTAAATATGACCTAAATAAAGTCAATAACAATAAATAAAGATATGAAAAGTGTATAAATTGAGATTGAGCTACCTATAAAAGTGACAAAGGAGTTTCAAACATAAATATTTGACATTTGTCTTAATTTTGTATTATAATTTATTGAAGATTATGAAAAATAGGTCCAAAATAAAGTAGAATAAAAACTAGAAAATTTGCAAAAATATAATGATGCATGAGAATGACCACTATTGAATTAGTTTAATAACAACCACACTAATATCAAACTGGTTTAATATAAGTAAAAAGTTTTATATTTTTAGAATTATTAGATACTATTAAATTATGTTATATTAGTTTGAAACTTTATGAATGTATTTTTCAACCCCTAATTTCTAAAAACATCTCTCAATTTCATAATTTGATGTATGAAACTATGAAAATTCCTTCTCTTTACTCCAAACCCTAATCCACTCCAAGATACCTTACAAGAGCATAAAATTTTGGGCAGTTATGAGTGGTATAACTCAGTGAGACTCTTTTTATTAGATATTATTACAATTAGTATCCATGCAACTCAACAATCAATCTAATGTGTATGAATATCCTAACCCTTATCTTTATGTATAAGATGCAAACAAGTATTCCATTTTTATCTTTCATTATCCCTTATCTTAGTAAAAGTATGAAACTATAACACTTTAGTGATAATTTAAAATTTATAATATAAATACCCTTAGATGTGATATCCAAGTGTGATATTTGATTGTTTGATTTTGATTTATGATAAAAAAAATTAGCATGTCTATGTATATATAGACTTATTGAAATTAAATGAAGACATTATTAGTGAGTAAGCTAATATTGTGAAAGTAATAAAGTTAAAAATTTGGGAACAAAAAAACATTTAAGACTTTGGAAAAAGGTCTAAAGGACATATATTTGACATGACCACTATCAAATTAATATGATAGTGGATAGACTAGTATCAAACTAATTTGATAATGGTCAGACCAATATAAAACTAGTTTGATATTAGTCAATTGACCATATATGTCAAAAATAGATATTGAGGTTCATACGAGGATTAACAAGCATCCTAAGGAAAACAAATAAATAATTAGAATATTTAAAATCTAAGGAAAACAAATAAATAATTAGAATATTTAAAATTATTTTAGACTAAGTAATAACATTATTATTGAGCCAACTAAAACTAGATTTGAAAAGATAATGAACGGCTACATAATGCCAAATCAAAAATGTTAGGTTGTGGAGCTAAAAGCTTCACTGATGCAAACAGGGAAGGAGGTTGATGGGAGGTTGCTGAGTTATAGAGCGAGTTGCAGGGAAATCAACATCAGTCTGATCAACCAATGTCAGTCATATTACAGTGCAGAAGCAACTGACGTCGATTATAAGTTGGCCGACATCGGTCAGGAAGGAGCCGACGTCGGCAATCTGTGTGTGCATGCAGTTTGCATGTGGGTTCTAGACTGGTCTATTTATGGATAGGCAATTTGCATGTAAATACTATTTTTGGTCTTGAGTTGCGAGTCTAATTATTGTAATTAAGAAAGTCTAATTATTGTATGCATGAGATCTATATAATAGACTCATGGGCTGTATTGTAAAGTGTGCTAGAAAGCCATTGTGCTTGAAGAGAGAGCAAGAGTAGCTCCTCCTAGTTCCAAAGGGGTGCTGAGTGTGTATGATTAGGGAGAGTTGTAGGTTGTGCAAGTTATACTAGGAGATCCACCGGGGTACTGGTTGAAGAATCATGAGGACTTGGTGAGGCAAGGACAAGGGTTCTTCAGGTTATAGAGACATCTACATGGTAAGTAAGGTCTGTTGACTTGCAGGTGGAAGCAAGAGAAGGGAAGATCTACTTGGAGTATGGTTGTGTACTTAGTGTACTGGCAGCGTTGTTACTGACTGGTGGAGGTGAACACCACATCTATGTTTGAGTTGTGTGTTGGGACCATAAGAGAGAGAATGAACTCTTGATTGAGAATTATTGGGAGCCCTTGAGGTGTGGGAAGCCTTATAGAGGTGGAAGAAGAAGTGTGGCATCTTCTTCATTGTATTTTCTTTCTAGATGAGTATTAATACAAGATTGTGTATTGTCTCTCATATTCTGTGTTGTTTCATATTTCTAGTTACTTAATCATTCTGGTTAAATTCCATGTTTAGTTGCTAATACAAAGGTAATAATATATACTCTTATTGGGGAGAGTAGGATCTTGACAGTTGGTATCAGAGCTTTTGGTTGGGTTATTAACAGGTTGCTTTAGATCTAGTTAGTGTTTGTTGATTATAGGGTACTCACAGGGGTTTCTATTTGAGTGGGAGTATAGCAATGGTAGAAGAAAGTAAGCTATGAATGGAGAAACTGAATAGCATGAATGGTCAGATTGATGGAAAGAAAGAGCAGGTAAAGGAAGATTGTTGGTCGGTAGAAGATCAACGTGTAGAAGTAGATGTTGCAAGTGTTGTTGCACGGGTTGCTCTGGATAAAGTAGAATCTTGGTTTATAGATTCTGTTGCCTCTTTCCATGCAATCCGAAATAGAGCATCTTTTCAAGAGTATGTCCAGGGAGACATTGGAGAGATTTATTTAGGGGTTGGTGAGCCTTGTCAGATTGTTGGCAAATGGGAAGTGAAGCTAAAATTGCAGACGGGTAACACACAGGTGTTGAAGAAGGTCATGCAGGTTTCAGTCTTGGAGATGAGTCTAATTTATTTAGGAAAGTTGGGTGATGAGAGATGCACAGTAACTCTCATAGTGGATGCACTTGAATTAGACGGTGGTAAGAAAGTAGGTATCCTTTATCTATCTACTTATATTACTGATTCACCTTCTATTGCAGAGATGTGGCTTTGTAGGCTTGGTCACATGTGTAAGAAGGGAATGTATGTTCTTAAGCAGAAGATAGATGTTTTTAACAAACTTAAGAACTGGAAAGCCTTGGTGTTCATGGAGGAGATGACAGACAGAGATTAGCTGAGGGGACTGAATTATTCTAAGCAAGGCTGAGTTAATTTGAATAGGGTTTTGACCCAAAAGAAACTCGAAAGTAAAAATTCATCACTCACAGGAGAACACAAGTACCGATGTCAGTCAGAAGATATCAATGTCAAACAGATAGGTACCGACGTCAATCATGTGTAGACCAACAAAGTCAGTAGTGTTGGGCAGGTGGTGACTAACATTGGTCAATAATAACTGACATCGATAGTCAGGGTCAGTCATAGGGAACCAACGTCGGTTGATTGCAGATTGGGAGATGGCCAAGATCGGTCACTGGAATGGATGTTGGCTGGACAACAAGCTGTCAAGAAGTCTCAAATGCCCATATGGAGGACTGAAAGGGTAAGTGGACCTCGTATTCATTGTTCACCTTCTTACTTGTTGCTTACTGATGGTCAAGAACCAGGAAGACGTGAAGAGGCAATATAGGTAGAATTCAGAAATAGTGGGAGCTTGGCATGGATGAGGAATGGATTCCCAGGTTAAAGAAGAGAGTGGATGGATACATGAGATAGAAGGGTAGGGTATATGGTCTTGAGGAAGCTATAGGATAGTGGTACAGGTTTGACAAGTGTATGACAAAGCATGGCTTTGGTCAAGGTCAATGTAACCATTGTGTTTTCTTTACCAAGTTGGATAATGGTCACAACATTATCCTATTACTGTATGTGGTGTGGTTGCTTGTTATAGGGTCACACATGCAGGGAGTTTCTGATCTAAAGGTAAAGTTAGTTCAGAGGTATGTCATGAAAAAATTTTGGAGTAGTGAAATTCTTTGGCATAAGAGACATGGAAGATCATAGGTTGATTTTGTCTCTAGTGGGATCTGATGTGAAGAAGGTGTTGGTGGGGTTCAATACATAGGATGCAGGACCAATAAGCACACCAAGGGCTAGACAATTCAAGCTGAGCTTAGAACAGTGTTTGAAATCACATGAGGTCGAGAGTAGACCTGAGTTTTCCCAAGCACTGGGAGTTGTCAGAGAGTTTGGAGCCAATTCGGGGAAGGTGGATTCTTAGGTATCTGAGAGAGACTAGCAGTAGGTTAACATGTTATGCAAGGTCAAGGACTTCACTACATGGATATGTAGGTTCGAATGTGGCAAGTTACTTGGATGACAGGAGGTGCACCACAGGTTGAGTGGTGGTTGTTCTTCAAGATTGAGCTTGAAGAGGGATACAAGCCAAGAAACAAATTAGACAATGTATAGGTACATGTACAGTGCAGCTATTTATCTCCAAGTGGGAGATTGTTAGGTTGTGGAGCTAAAAGCTTCACTGATGCAAATAGGGAAGGAGGTTGCTGGGAGGTTGCTGAGTTGCAAAGTGAGTTGTAGGGAAACTGACATTGGTCTGATCAATTGACGTCAGTCATATTATAGTGCAGAAGCAATTGATGTTGGTTATAAGTCAGCCGACATCGGTCAGGAAGGAGCTAATGTCGGCAACCTATTTGTGCATGCAGTTTGTATGTGGGTTCCAGACTGGTCTATTTTTGGACAGGCAGTTTGCATGTAAAGACTATTTTTGGTCTTGAGTTGTGAGTCTAATTATTGTAATTAAGAAAGTCTAGTTATTGTATGCATGAGATCTATATAATAGACTTATGGGCTGTATTGTAAAGTGTGCTAGAAATCCATTGTGCTTGAAGAGAGAGCAAGAGTAGCTCCTCCTAGTTCCAAAGGGGTGCTGAGTGTGTATGATCAGGGAGAGTTGCAGGTTGTGCAAGTTCTACTAGGAGATCCACCGGGGTACTAGTTAAAGAATCGTGAGGACTTGGTGAGGCAAAGACAAGGATTCTTCAGGTTGTAGAGACATCTACATGGTAAGTAAGGTTTGTTTACTTGTAGGTGGCAGCAAGAGAAGGGAAGATCTACTTAGAGTACGGTTGTGTACTTGGTGTACTGGCAGCGTTGTTACTAACCGGTGGAGGTGAACACCAACTTTGTGTTTGAGTTGTGTGTTGGGACCGTAAGAGAGAGAGTGAACTCTTGATTGAGAATTATTGGGAGCCCTTGAGGTGTGGGAAGCCTTATAGAGGTGGAAGAAGAAGTGTGGCATCTCCTTTATTGTATTTTCTTTTTGGATGAGTATTAATACAAGATTGTGTAATGTCTCTCATATTCTGTGTTGTTTCATATTTCTAGTTACTTAATCATTCTAGTTAAATTCCATGTTTAGTTGCTAATACAAAGGTAATCATATATACTCTTATTGGGGAGAGTAGGATCCTGACAAAAAAGTAATATGTATTAATGATAGCCTATTCTAAACCAATATCTATATACATATAAACACAAAAAATCCTAGGATTTTACCTAAATTAGGTTTTTACATAATGCTCTAATTTAGTGTGTGTGCATATATATTAAAGTAAAACAAGTAAGGGTACTAAGAGGGTTCGATGAAAAAGTTATGGTGAAACCTATAAGTTATGCTCAAAATTAATACTAAATATGATATTAATCTAAAATTTTAAAAATGAGGAGAGAGGCTACCTTATCAAAAATTATATCTCTTGTGACCTTTAAAATAGAAAAACCCTTGTTTCCTCATTATATTCATGAATTACTTGACTACAATTAAGGGTCCATGAATGAGCATCAATCCTCTTATGTCCAATGTTCTAGTGTACCTACAAGAAAAAATGAATGTTTTTAAGTATATCAATATCTATATAAATAATTAGTAAAGTAATTGAATAAATAATAGAATAAAATAAAAAGGGTGGGAGTGATACAACTTGTGGTATGTGAACCATATTTTCATCTTTGTGGAAGCTTTGAATGTGTATAAGGTGACCTATTACTATCTTTTGTGCACATTATGATTTATGACTCTATAACATGCGATTCTCAATTAAAAAATCAAATATATTATATTTATATGGTGTGCACCTTTAGCTATGCAAGGAAAAATGTACTAAAATACTTTATTGTGATGTCTTATAACTCTTTTTCATGCACCTATAACTATTTAGAATAAAAAAGTACTTTTTCATTTATAATCATGTATATTAAGTTATAATAAACAAATAATATGTTTCCATTTTTATATGTGGGATAAATTGCATATCACTTATCTCAAAAGAAAGGGATTACATGTATGATGTGTTAAATATATAAAATCACAATTTAATGTAATCATGCAAATCATCTTTTATCATATGTTTAAATGTAAATATAAAAATGTATCATTGTCAAAACACATGTATAACTCAATTGATTATGACCATTATGGATTAATATTATACATATAATTTTATCAATAAAATTCTCCTATATTAGCAAGGGGAAATAAAAGAGGGTGTAAAATATATGCCCCAATATGGACAAGATAAGAAATGGAGGCACGACATAATTATCCCCAAATAGGGATAGGGTAGGACATGACAATAACATGACCCAATATAAACAATGTATAATCATTGAAGCATAGTTATATTATGACTAAATAGATGAATGATAGAAACCATAGTAACATAAATAAAAATCATATAATTTATCATGTGTGTCATATTCACACTTCATGTAAAGCACATCTTAGGTATTTTCATATCAAGGTGAGATTTATTATGTGCAAACCATTATTGAATACGCATTTAATGTGGAATTTATCCTCACGTGTGTGATAAGGGTTAGGTCTAACCTAGGGAATGATTCCACCTTTCACACCATCAATACATGTCTCCCATTCACCTCGTATTTTTAATATATAAGGAATATTTATATTATTTATGGGTAAGGATCTTAAAGTCAGTGATCCATAGCTATTAGAGATGTAGTCATTTAGGATAACCAAATATCACTCCTTGATCCTTGGTATTATTATTATTATTATTATTATTATTATGCAACATTATGTTTTAAAAATTCTCATTGTATATCCATTTGTGGTTTGATACATTTATATTTTTTTGGTGGACTATCTCCTCTAAATACTTTCTATTGAATGGTGTATTTATATGCAGAGTTTATTTGATTTTATTCTTACTTGACATGGTTTCAGTGTTAAGAGACCTTTTCTCAATATGGTACCAAATCCATTCTTCATAGATAACCATTATGGATTTATATAGTTTTCAAAAATATTGACATTTACAAACAACTTCTTGAACTACTATGCAAGTTTTTGTGTCAAAACTGCATGGAGTAAGTTTTACACTATGAAGAGTTCTCCCATATCTTATTTTTTTATATCTAGGTTCTAATTCAATTAGATTCACATACCTATTGTGTACCTATAAATGGATGAGTTTAATTGAACATATTTTTCCAATTTTCATTTTTAAGTGTTTTTTGTGTGAATTAGACATTCCCATTGCATGAATATTGCTAGAGAAAATTAGTTTTGATTTTTGTTCACCTGAATCAAACATTGTGACCTCATTTGGCAATAATTTTGATTGAAGGGTACATATAATAATTTATACATTTTTTAGGCATCCTAAAGTATATCATATTAATTTCATCTAAAGCATTTAAAAACCACTAGGGGGAACTTTGTTTCACTAAATTTGGTTTCCATTTGTATATTTTAGAGATATTTTAGTTTTGAAGAGCTATGGCATAGTGTAAAATATATAAAATTTTGAAAATTTATTCAATAATGTGAATTGAAAGTGTGTTTTTTTAAATTTTTATTCTAAGAGCTTTTTGAAAAGTCATCATTTGCATGATTTGTACTTGTAGTGATCCCATGGCGTGCATTCAAAATATATAGTTGTTTGCATGAAGGAGTAAAAGGAGAAAGCATTGTTTAGGTGGTTCCACATAGATACTCTACCATTTCCCATATGGCTTCCCATGCCAACCAAACTTACCTTGATACTACCACTCCATCATTGTAATTCCTAATCTATTACTCAATCAATGCCTCTTCCATCTATCTATTGTCCTTGTTATATCACCACTAGGTCTTTAGTGTAGCACTTTTACATATCCCCTTATGTTCCACATGACTAAAAATAATATTTTAGCCTAATAGCAACATGTTTTATCCCCTTGGTCCACCACATGATTGATCATTGGGAATGTCTAACCCCTTGTAGTTGGGCCCTTTTTTGGAGTATTGAACTTTTGAGTCTCATAACTTTTGATCTATGAAACTTGGGAGGTTGAATTATTTTCACCTTACATATTTTTTTGAGATATACACATTAGAATAGCTAATTTTATGTTTATAACCTAATTTTTAATAATTTATATTTTCTTTCCTATTTTTCTAGTCGGTTCATGTTTTTGGAGCTTTTGAAGGCCATAAATTTTGATTGGTAACTTGAATTGCATGCAATTTTTTAAAATGTGTGTTTTTTGATATTCATAACTATAATATAGTTTTACTACAATTATGTCTCAAATTTTTAGTTTCTCATCTTAATGGATTATTTATAAATTATAAATCATTCTGCTTCACTAAGTATATGTGCCACCTTATTTCTTAAAGGGATCGGTTTTCAATGCATTATATAGCTTGTGTATGGGGTTTTTAGATTTATATGATACACACATTAATTTATAAAATTAGATCGAGTGTTTTATATTTTAACCTTGTCTACCTTCATGTGTATGTGTTCCTTGTCACACCTACCCCTTCTTCTCATATTAGTTGTTAGATACTTCATGTGGCATTTTTGGCATTCTAAATCAATGTTTTTTTTATTTATGTGATTTAATGCCTTAGTTTCCTCTATAGGCATTATTTATATGTTGCACTCCTATCAAATTGGAACACATTATTTTATATCTTAGATCGTGATAACTACTTTGTATTCATTTCCTAGACAACTTTACGAGGGGATGTTGTGTATTGTTAATGCTTCCTTGGTTATTTGATTATACTATGTACCTAGTTTTTATTCCTATACACTACATAGATGCATAGGTTGGTTACCCATGAATTATATTTAAATGTAACATATACTATATATTCAATCTTGTTCACACAACCAAATTCAAGGAAACTAATTTTTAATTATTATTTCTACATTTTGATCAGTGATCAAACTATTTATTGGACTATGCTCTTTCTTTACAATGATTTCAAATTTTTTGTTTTTCAGTGAGTTCTATCAACTTGGTCACTTGTCTGGTTGATTATATTGAATTAATTAGTAACATGTTTTGTTAAAGTTTCATAAGATGTTCTATTATGAAAATGTGGGCTTGTATTAGTACTATGTCATGACATTTTATGGTGGCCTCAATTATTGTCACTTTTAGTCTTTTATTCATTCCTCAACATATGATTCAATCAATTAGAGAATTCATCATATTTAATAGTCATCTATTTCAATAGATTCATTATTATTTTTCTATTTCATTATACACGGGTACCTTAATAGGCCTAGTTGTTGGAACCCTTACATATGAGCCTAAGTCTTCCTATATTTTATTGCATCACCTAAGTTGATCTTAAAGGGGGGTGTATGTGTGTGTCATATTCACACTTTTTATGAATTCCACCTTAGGTAATTTTATTGTGTTACAAACCTCACTCTTATATAACTAAAAATACTTAATATATTATATTATATTCCTTTTATGGAAGGAATAACTCCATATCATTATCCTCTTTGAGGGTAAAACCTCCTATTAGAGCAAGCTCTAATTAAAAATGAATTCTTGGATGCCTAACACTAACCTATACCCCTTTATTTATACTAATTTTTCTCTACACAACTCCTTACTCTTATGCATGTGGTACAAAACCACTATTCACTATTCTATTAGCTATTCTACTATTATACTCCTCTCTAGGTACATTACATTCCATCCCCTTTAAAAATATTTTTCCCTCAAAACATTATAAGAATTACATAAAAAAATAAGATGCTGACCAAATAGAGGCCTGGCCATGCATTCGTTTGGGCTTCCAATTTTTCCTTTGAGGCTAGGATGTGAGCATGTGAAACCATAGTAGGAACTCAAACACTATAACATGAGGGTGAAATGTATAGAGATCAATGGATGAAGTAACCTTGGATTAAAACATGAGGTTAGATTTTGTCACTGAAATTTGACTCTTGATAATCATCACCTCAAAGTTAGAACAAGGGTACACAAAATACATTGTTTAGTGAGTCAAGATGTTATCCCCCTTAGCATTGTTCTCTAATGGATTTGAAGACTTAGTTCCCTACTTGGGCTCTATGATTTTTAGCTTGGGATCATCAGGAACCTACTCAAGCATGGTAATTTCTTGAATGGACTTGTCTTCAACCTGCTAAGGTGCATCTAAAAGTGAATCAATGTCTAGTTTTTTTATGGTCTAAATAGGTGTTGTTGTGTAGGGACACAAAAATAAGGGTGTCTCATCATGATTATAACATATATGGTATTTTAGGAGCTTAGTTAATCCTCATGCTTCCATCATGGATTTAGGTTGACATATTTGAACCTCTACTCAAATATCATCTTGAAGTCCATTGATGAAATAATGTTGGAGAATTCATCAGATAGACCTACAGTTTGATTGGTAAGGTATTCAAATGTTATTTGATATTCTCTGACCATGCTAGTTTGATGAAGTGTAGTCAATGAATCAATGAGATGAATTCCAAATAAAATAGGAAACCCCATGAAAACTAAAAGTTAAATATATTGATAGGAGAGAACATCGGCTTAACTGAAAATGCATCCTTTACAAAATGACCAATATTGTTTTTTGACACAATAACACTTAACAATATGACTAGACAATAATTATTAGACTTAACTACACTTGATGAGGATATTACACACATTGGCAATCCACTAAGGCCATTTGACACCTAACAATTTCATCTCATGATCAATATTTGGCATTGACACATGAACATATATGAAATACCACTTATAATTTTCAAAGACCACATATGACCAAATAACTACAAAAGACTATTAATATGATGATACAATTGTTAAAACAAACTTCAATAAAATATTTTAACTAAAAACCTAAATAATGACTTACATATATTAGGTAATGTTAACACACAAAAAATACCATAATTATCATTACAACCCAAAATATGACCTAGCTATCCAAAAAATACCATGATCAATGCAAAACAACATGTTTGGGATTGTTTCAAGGTGGTATGACATTGGTATAGCCTAATAGTCAAACACACACATATTGAGATAAATATCATTTAAAATTAATACAAACAGATGGTGATGAAATGGTAGGCTAAGATATAACACACAAACCCCAAAATATAAATTACCACTTTAGGTTGAACAAACCCATGACTATCAAGATAAGTGGTTTCAAGCTTACCCAAGTGCTAAAGAACTCGTAGAGAATTTTTTAGGGTCGAGGAGGTGAGGAGGATGTGGAAGCTGAGTTAGAACTAAGTTTGAGTGTAACTACATATGATACTAATGCTAAGGATTTGTTTCTATAGAATAGAGGCCACATGTGGGAGTGACTTTACAAATGTGGAGAGGATGGCAAGTGAAGGAAGGGGGTCAAGTAAATCTAGATCTAGTAGAAGTGTGTTTTTTTGGGTAGAGACATGCTCAAGGAGTGTTGAGCTAAGGATATTTACATGTGGGTTAAGTGTTGGATATTGAGTAGATCATCCAATCAAAGGATAAGACTTAGATGGAACTCAGGGTAGGATCTTGGAACAAATCAAGGTAGGGTTGATGCAGTCAACCCAAGTCAATTGATATCAAAATCATTGATGTAAATGGTAGATGGAGAGAGCTCATCTTAGGAAGAAGGATGAAGAGCCAATGAAAGTTGAGTTATGGAGGAAGATCCATGCAAAAGAGAATCCACCACCATTAATATCTACCAACAAAGGTGAAAACCACTATGGTGATAAGCTTGACAAAGATATTTTGATATAGATCCAATCAAATGATGTAATTGAGAAGACCAAAAAATAATGTGACTAGATCTAAATGTGATACAAACTAAGACCGAATAGCCCTAAAAACATTGATATCAATATAGATAATTGCATTTATTACACAAAGAATGATAGTTTGATCCTTACATAGATAGATCTAAGGTAAGTACGTTGAGTTAGGACATTTGGTTGATGCAGAAGGGAATCACTACAATGTAAGTGCCAAATAAGAGTCGAAGTGATGGTCATGATGTTGAGTCAAACTACAAAAAAGTGGTGATTTTGAGGAAACTATTATGCAAATCCAAGCCAAATCCAAAACTAGATCAGTCAATCTAGATCTAGGTAGAAGTTGAGACTATGTGCAAAGTAAATCCCTTGATGCATAAATCCAAACCCTTAATGCCAAAATGAGGGAAATAATACTACAAATTTTATAAGACCAAAGTGGTGTAAATTTTCACACTAATAATCTACTAGATTAGAATACTGCAAATGGCTATTAGAGAGAAAACTAAATAACCAAAACTTTCTCTCAAACCACAAGTTCTATTGCAATAGAAAAAAATTAGCCCTAGAAAGTGCTCTGATACCAAATTTTATGAACCTCACTCTCATATAACTAAAAATACTGAATATATTATATTGTATTCCTTTTATGGAAGGAATAACTTCATATCATGGGCCTATTCAAGGGGGAAACCTCCTATTAGATCAATCTTTAATTATAAATGACTTCTTGGATGCCTAACACTAACCTATACCCCTTTATTTATACTAATTCTCCTCTACACAACTCCTTACTCTTATGCATGTGGTACTAAACCACTATTCATTATTCTATTAACTATTACACTATTAACCCCTCTCTAGGTGCATTACATACTATCATGATGAGATTTATTATGTGTATAATATTATTAAATGCACATTTAATGTGGTAATTATCCTCACATGTGTGAGAAGGGTTAGGTGTAACCTAGGGAATGATTGCACTTTCACACCACCAATAAACATATGTCGCTCACCTCATTATTTTTATATAAAAAACAAATTGTGTCCTTTATGGGTAAGGAGCTTATAGTTAATAATCTAGAGATAGTAAAGATGTACTCATTTAGGATAACTAAGGATCACTCCTTAATCCTTGGTAGTATTTAACCCTTGTAATTTAATATGACTCTTAGACTAATGGTATTAAACTTCTAAAATAAAAATATTTATATATAATGATCTAATAATGAAATACAATCAAATACAATATGCTACAATAAAATATTTATTTAAATATTAAAATATCCAAAGGATGTGCAGATATCCTTAAAACAAATATAATTATGACTGTTTGAAGTTACTATAAGTGGAAACTACTTGAGATGACTTGTAAACATGGTCCAATCAGAAAATAATAACTTGTAGTATACTAGGAAAAGTATGTAAGAGGTAGATAGGGGCATACTAAAACCTTATCTAGCTCTACAATCACATCTTGGTTGACTATATTCTTAATTTTATGATCTGGGTTTGTGTGATCACTTTCAATGGTTGACTATTAAATTCTATGTTTTATATTATCATGCAAAAGGCATAAAAAATAATAAACCCTATTCCTACACACACCAGATCAAAATTAGATAAAATGTGGAAAGTGGGTTAGTGAGGATGGTTGAACTAGCCTAAAAAACCCTTTTTAACTGAGTAATACTTACATATCCCAAATGGGCCTCAATCTAATATAGTTTTCCATCTTAGAGTGATTGTGTGATTCATGATGATGTAAATAAAATGATTATAGTTAAAGATTTTATTGCAATGCTTAAAAATGGATGCCCTTGACCTAAAATAAACAATATTTAAACTTTTATTATGACTCTTAGAATGTTTCATAGTTAAAATAAGGACAAGTAGTGCTATTTTACTCAATGTACAATGCAATTTTTAGAGAGATATAGTAGGGTTGAAATGAGTGTATTGATGTTATTTTATAGGAGAATATTTATAATAATTTCACTAATTGATTTTACCAAACATGTGGGAGAGATATTGTGAAATGTCCCAATTTTTAAAAAATGACTATTAAAATATGGGAGACAAGGTTGTACTAAGAGATAAGGCCATAGTGTGACCCTATTCATCTAATGTGGACTTATCCTAAAAGACTAGAGATAGGGGGATAGGTCTGATAAGAGCCTACAAGTTGAATAATGAATGAAACTAAAATAGGGATGTGTGTATGATATTTTCAGTGATTACAAGATAATTAAGGCTATTTTATATATTGCAAGTTAGTGAAATGGTGAATATACCAAGTAAGGGTAAATATGTCAAGAATAAACATTGTCAATAAATTAATGATTAATTTTATGTGTCTAAATTACCCCCACTTTATTTTAGTGATGCACAAAGTGAAATTACTACAATAAAGTATATGTGAACCTAAGTGTGTATACACACTTTGTATTTAGATGCAAAGCTTGATTGTTCAAGATGCCTTAATGTAATAAAGCTAAAAAAAATTCATTGAAAGTAATATTTTATCATATTTAAAATTAAAAAATTAAAATTTTCTATTTATAATTTGAAGAGAGAGCAAAGAGAGATAATTTCCCTATAACTTCAGATATGGAGAAGTGCATGCCCCCTTGTTGGGAAATTTAGAGAAATTATTAACTATGGTGAATTGAGAGTGATCAAGAATTAATTTGAAAAAAAATGAATGAACTTGAGTTGGAAGGATTGTGTTCTCCAACTCTCATTTGACTGTATAGAATACTTTGTAAAATATTTGAAGGGGTGGAACCATGAATTGTGGCCCACTACATATTGAAAAATTGAAACCATAGAGGTTGAACATCACTAGAATTTAACATGGCCCACTTACAACTGAGATGAATCACACCATTGTAGATGAATCTAGATTCTATTTAAAATTTTAAAACTTGGAAAATTGAGAATTTTTAAAATACCATAGTAGAAACATGGACACAAATGAATATCATTCATTTTGTATCTATACTTTATTTAATTTATATTTTGAACATGTAATTCAAGCTTTGCAACTTTGACACTTTTGAATTTTTCCACTTTTGAAACTTTTACAACTTTCAAAATTGTAACTTTTGAAACTTGTAACTGTAAATTTTAGTGATGAGTGCACTTTCATGTCACATGCCCCCATAATTTGAAAAAATGATGAATCATATTTCCACTTAAAATTTGTATATTTCCATATATCTAATTTTTTTCTCATGAGGCTTGATTGTTCCAAGCACCCATTGTAATTTCCCCATCTTGAGAAGAGAGACACAATCTATAGAGTCACTTATCTTAAAATAAATCATATGTGAAAAATATAATGATTTAAATTTTTGAAATCGATTGCATTCATAATATTGAATATAGCATTTAAATTTCATATGAAGCATGTGTTATAAAGATATATCATTGAGTCATAGGAACAATGTATGCATGATTCACATCATGGCACAAGAGTAATTAAAAATTATTTAAGTGATTCATGACATTAATAATGGCACTATAGTAACAAGCATCAAGTATATAAGTAATGCCACACAATGTCATGTAATTTTCATAATATGTCACCCATAAAGCCTAATAAGCCACATACAAGGGACATGAAAATTTTTAGACAAAATACAAGGCCAAGGGCCACATGGAAATGGCATAATAATTCCATAAAAGTAAGAATTTGAACATACAAGGCCAAGCTACACACACACAATAAGCAAGTGAATCTTAACCTATCATGTAGTAAAATAATAATGTGAATCAAAACATGTATCAAATGAGACTATTATAGCTTCATCATATGTATGAATTTTAATGTTAGAAAGTATAATATTTCATGTAATACATGTGAAAAATATGAGTGATTTATCAATAAATTTATATGATATGTAGCTCATCATGGTAGAGAGGTTGTGGATAAATATAACCTATATTTGGGTTTGAAAAAAATGTCAAGATACCCCTAGCATAGCAAGGTTGTTGGGTAATAATGGAAGCTTGACATCAAATAATAATGTAAAATTATTTCATGTATCACGCTCAAGTACTTTTTGAAAAGCATTGGGTATTGAAATTTAGAATATGTTACTTTTTTAACATATAATAAAAAACATATGCAAAAAATTAAACTAGAAATATTTGAAATTATTTACATCCTAATTTTGAATTTTTGAATACACACACACACACACCTGAAAAATACCTCCTGGTTCCTCTATTTTTAAAATTTTCCTTTGAATAATCCTCAATAATTTTAAAAATTGTATTATGATAAAAGGGAAGATAAGCCATGTGTCCCCAATGTATATATAACTTTGAGTCATAACAATGTAGTGAAAATATATAAAATATGTAGGAATGTACATGTTCCTCAAATGGGGAAGAAGCTAAATATGCTCATGGAAAAGGTAGAAAAATGAGATCATTTAAGTGACATAGGATGTAAGATATGAAATAGTATTAAAGTGGAGTTCCATAGTAACTAGGTGTTTTATATTATTCGAATCGGTTTTAAAATCAAGAGGGTGGGTAAAAAAATTTAAAATAAAAACCAAGGATAGAATAATACTTGGGTAAGGTGTAGAAAAATGAGAAAAAATCAAATAAAATTTGTACAAGGATATTACAAGTAAATAATCAAGAGACTCAACCCAACTAATGCATTGGGAGGAAATGGGAACTCTTTCTAATTAAGGATCTCATCAAGAGGATGTTCATATGTATGCCCAAGTGCATTATATGAAGGAGTGATTTCTTATGAGGAATAAGTGCCAACTATAGATGCCTTTGAATCTGAATAGGATCTATATTCTATAATATAACCCTCTAAATCATTGATCATATACTTATTAAACTTATATCCTCTTAAGAATATGTAACAAAATGTGCATATACTTATGGTGAAAATATTTTAATAACATGTTGTTCCTTAGGAGATGGAGACCTCCTTGTATGTGTAAATTTATTCTTAGGAGGATATACAATGTTCTATGAAAGAAAATAAATATGCTCATGTTTAACTACATCAAGCTCATAAGTAGATGGATAAACTAATTTTGTAATATTCTTATGCTCATTAATAGATGAAGAAAATTAAAAATGCTCTAGAATATGTATATAATGCTCTTGAATAGTTCTATAAACTATTTCATTGCCATGTTGCTCAATAATTGTACTAGGTATTTATTCCATAGAAGAAGTAAAATCATTTGTTCTAAAATATGTTCATATTGGGTTCCTTGAATTTTTACCACTTGATTATCATGAATGTATTTGAGTAATTTATGCACCATAAAAGGTACTTCTCAAATATTATGTATCCAAAGGTGTCCTTGTATTATATCAATGACCCTTGTGCTTGGTATAAATAGAAAATAAGTAGGCACTATGAGAGGGCCCACTTATAAAGGAAACATTATATGCCTAATAATAGCTTGTGTATGCCTATAAATTACTTTGACAACCCTATAAGTATCAAATAAATATGTTTTGTATAACCAATAGAATGAAGGAGTGTTATGGTTCACACATTTTCATTTGATATATTGTTTATCATGAACATATGGATGATAAGAAGAAGAATTTTGGAAAAAAAATACATTGTATTTGATGGATTAATAAAATACAACACATTTATTTCTGAAAGTCTTCTTCTTCTAATCTTGTGGATTTTGAAGGCCTAAATTTTTTAACATGTGGATGGATTAATTATTAACACATGCTTAAATAAAAAGTACAAGTCTATCTAAAGCATCATCAATGACTTCAATATCATCAAATGTGATCATAGGACATGATGCTTATTTTCTTTTAATTATATCAATAATGCTAACAAATGGATGTCCATATGTATATGAACTTAAAAATTATCCTTGTTATTTACTCCATGATTTTAAAAATGATCCTTTTATGTTTTGAGCTTTGAATTATCATTTACTTATGGCTTATCCTCTTTAATAGGTGTGCCAATATCTATGATATTTTCATCAATGAGATCTTGGATCTTATGCTTAAGTGTGAAACATCAATTTGTATAATGCCCAATACATATATGATAGTCACAATATGCATTGGAATAAAAATTTATTGATTGAGGTCTAGACATATAAATCTCCATTGGTGGAGGCAAAGTTATTACATTATTGCAATAAAAAATGAGGAGGAGATGGCTACTTTGAAAATTTTATCCTTGCCATAGCTTGTAATTGAAGCTTTTGAGGTGGTTTTGATATAACATTAACTATTAATTATGATTCATTATTGCTTTCAGTTAGTTTTCTCTTACAATTTGGTTTACTTTGAAACTTGGCAGTTGAAGTAGAAGGAACATTTGGAACATACTTGTGTCTATTCAAAGTAAGCAACTTGACTTCATGCTCTGACTAAATAGCATAGTTCATAAAAGAATTTAAACATATGAAACATAATGGACTCTTGAATAGGAGAGAGTAAATTTTGTTTAAAATGTCTTGAAACTCATTATCATCCATTTGATTTGTCATTTTGGCAATAATAGTCTTGTGCCTTAGCACATATCCACTAATTGTTTCATTAGACTCTTGTTTGAACTATGAAATTTTAGCATATGATAACTTCTCGCCAAAGTTAATATAAAAGTGTATTAAAAACTATTTTTCCAAAGGATTGAAATCCTTTACTAATTTAAGAGGAAGATCATAGAACCATAAAATATAATATTCATTTATACTTCTTGGAAAAAGCCTTTTCAACAATTTATCATTATCTTCATAATCTAGACAAGCTACATGGTAGACACACAAATGTTGTTTAGGATCACCATTTTCTTCATAAAGATGAAGATTAGGAGTCATTAATCCCACTGGTAATGGATAAGGTGAAATTTTGGGTTCCAAATGATTGTGTAACAAGGAACACAAGTCTATTGAATGGATATCATGATAAATGGATTACTTAATGTGTTCCAACTTAGCTTGTAATGAAAGAATGGTGTGCTCTAGAGTAAAATTTGAAGAGGTAATGTGAGGAGTGTAGTTATCATGAGTATGCATAGGCATGGATATGTTTTAGAAACCAAGCAATGCCACCAAAGTAAGATATGGTGTTATATATGTAATAATAGTATATATGCAATAATAAGTAGTAACATTGGAAGTAGGGGATATGACAACCCGAAAAGGCACCTCTTGTGGTATAGATGTGGATAAATTAGCTTGATGTTCAACCTTTAATGTTAGGATAAGAATAATGACCTTATTAACCTTATTGGGGTTATTTTGAAGGCCTTGATAAAATTTAGATAATTATTTTATTTAATGTTGATCTACCCAATTAAGCTCATTAGGTTCAATTTAAATGTCATGTTCATTATCATAGTATTCTCCATTAATTTCATTATAAATTTAAATATGAATCTCATTTTTAGGAGCACAATGAATTTGATAATTATCATTTTGAGAGAAAATATCTTAACTTTCCATTGTAGATGAAACCAAAGGAAATTGCATATGTGAAATAGAAATACCATTTAATCTAGTACTATGTCTTATAGACATGAAATACAATATGAATCAAACAATGATAATGAATATGAATAAAGTAAAAAAAAATCAAGGTATGAGGGTGATCTAGGTAAGGGTTTGAATGATTTATATGCCCTCAAATATACTTTATCATTCATTGATTAGTGTCAACCTAATATTTCAAAGCAATAACTACAGAGGTATAACCATGAATATAGCCCATTAACCTCAATTTTAAGGCTATGGTGAGAGTAATTGAAAGTGTCATCAAAACTCTTCAACCAAGATCTCTCTAAGAGATAATTACTATAGTAGACTCCATAAAAGCTTCAACATTATACATAAAATAAATTATCTATTATCCATAAATACTTTATACAATGCTAAATACTTTATATCTCTAGAGCTTCATCAAATATAATGAATGAATATTGTATATATAAGTAAGAAAGATCACTCCTGTTGAGGTCAACATACCCCCATTTATGAAAAATGGGGACCCATGTGTCAAATTATGAAATTTGTACCCTAAAATTGATAATCCACTTAATCAGAGTATCACTAACATGTTTGCACATTATTTATATTTTAAGATCATCCACACCATGGTCTGGTTGACTTATTTATTCATGGTTCTAGTTTAATTTCATCTAAAGGGCTAACATTGGATATTTATGTTTCAGGTTGTATGTTTAATGGAGCCCATTCGGGGTTAAAAATGCTTAAGGTGTTTGTGCTTCAATGATAAATTGATATTTTACTAACTTTCATTTATAATTGATTAAATAAATTCATGTTTGAATTGATGAAACCCTAGGGTAATATTTACCTGGACCTTTTAATTCAAATTTAAATTTGGTGGGAGATTTTTATTTAAATTTTAAGTGGGAAAAAATTAATCATACCATGGACTTAGTTTAATTTTTATCCTAAGGCTTGGTCATGTTTTTCAACACAACCAAACCTTAGGCTAAAAATAATATGCTTGGTCTATTTTTATGCCTCGTGGTCCCTTTGTTATAGGGATTAGCCTAAAGTCTTATCCTAAGGTTTATTCTATTTATTAATATGATAAAAATCTTAGATTAAAACTTTAGGCTATGTCTTTGTTATTCACATGGTATTTTTTGTTCTATGTTTATAACCATGGTCCATAAATCTTCATGCCTTAGCCCCTTTTTAATTCATGAAGTCCCCTTTGTTATGTATCAAAATTAAGTTTAAATGATCCTAGCCTAAGGTTTTAATTCATTTTTATCAACATAAAATCAAAACCATAGTCCATAAACTTTATGACTAAGCCTAACTTAAACCTTTTGCATCTATATAGGATCGATAACCTATAGTTAATCAGATAGATATGATCGAATGGAGCATAACCAATCAATTTTTCAATGATGCCTCTATGACTCATGAGGTGGTGAAAAATGTCACCATTTTGGTTAAATAACAATAAACAACTAATGGTGGTCTATTTCATAGATCATGATCAAATGACTTGTGTGCACTCAGATGGAATAGATCTGATAGAGTGAGTTCAATGTTGAAAAGTCAAGTTGTAGACTTGGATTAAACCTTGAACAAGTTATAGATGATTGATGGTACATGTTACAATGTACACATTTTATCAATGGAGAATAACAAGCTAAGACTTCAATAGAGTCATGTTAAATCTTGAGCACTTTCCAGAAATCAATAGCATGTATTTATTCACTTGATTGAGATCTAATGGTGCGAGGCAAGTCAAAACTTTTCAATGAAGCTATGAGAAAATGTGATATTAGCACATGGAGAAATCATGTGAACTCACCAGATCGATAGGATACAGAGATTAGAAGGCTTATAGGACCACCAAGTGGCATAACCTCAGGGCTTAGTACAAATTATATCTCGATCACATTTTAGAGATCAATAAACTACATTGATCTATGTAAGATGATCTAATGGTGTGAGGTAAAGCTGACTTTGTAGAGGATATAGAGCTCATTGGTGATATAGAGGCATAAATAAACATGTTTGAATATAGTATAAACTTTTAAGATTGAGCATAGAGATGCCATTAGAGCTTCTTATGAACCTGCTTGAACATTAGAAAAGCCTCAAAAAATCATATGAAAGTCCTAATTTGTTCCTTTTTACATCATATGAGTGTCTTTATGAAGATAACTCAATCCAAAATCCATTAGTGAATAATTTAATGGGATTTGCAGCAATGGTAGCCAAAAAAGATGTTTAAGGAAGACATAGAACTCTATGAGCCAGTATTGAATATCTGAATTGATCTAGTTTATATGGGCATGTTAGAACATAGTTTTTATTTAACTGTGATCTTTGTTATTAACATCAAATTTCTTGGTTTTAGGTATCAAGATTAAAATATTCCATCTAAAATGAACAATTCTTGAGTTTCATGATTTAATATCAATTTGTCTCTTTATTTTGATAGCCCTTGGTCTTTGATTAATCAGTTCGATATATTTTAAGCCATATTAAAACCTTAGTCTTAAATATTTTTATCCTAGGTCTTTTAAATTGGGATTAAAATTTAAATGGAGGCACTCTAATCTTGCTCAAAATTATGTTTTAACACATGGTCCTTTTGTAGATACTTAGCTTGGTTGCATATTGATTATGAATTTCATTTAGATTAATGAGCACACCTTAAATGATCATGGTTTTACCCATCCAAGGTTGATAAAGATTATTTATTGTGTTTTACAAGTTAAATGGAATTTCACTTGGAGGATGAACATGCTTAGGGCTTTATACTTCAATGTTAAATTGATATTTTATTAACCTATGGCCTATCAAAGATTAATTAGATATATTTTAATCCATGTTTAATTCTCTAGTCTAATTTTCAACCTAGGTCCCTTTTATATCTCATGATCCCTCAGGCCATTTTATTATTGGATTAGTCTAAATAATGTAGTGTCCTTTTGTTATCCTAGACTTATCCTAAGGTTTGAATTGCATTTATACAATAAAAACCTTAGGATAAACCTTATTTCATGTCCTCTATTATTTACAGGGTCCTTTTTATTATGTTTCTAGCCTAAGCTAAAAACTTTAGTCCGTGTTTCTTTTATTTTGTGGGGTCCCTTTTATTATGCTCGAGACTTAGCTTGAATGTTCTTAGCCTAAGGTCTTAAATCATGTTTATTAAACATGAAATAAGGCCATAGTATAAAAACTTTATGCTAAATTTTTTGTCCCTCGAACCTTGTTTAAATACTATGAATCTATGTACGATCAATGAGCTATGTTTTCTCACATGAAAATGATCTAATGGTGCATGTCAAGTCATCCTTTCAACAAAGATATAGGATGAATGTGGTGGTGACAAGTGTCACCATTTTTTTAAAAGGATATTGAGAAACCAATGGCATTTCACCTCTCAGATCGAGATCTAATGGCATGTAGTAGCTTAGATGAATATGATCTAATGGAGTGAGATCAATGAATACTTTTCAACATACCCAGGATGAACATGGTAATGACACATGTTATAACCATGGGAAACATAGTAGAGGCAACCAATGATGGTTAGCTCCTTAGATAAAGATCAATGACCCATATTGATCTATGTGAACAGATCTAACAACATGAATCAAAGATGACTTTTCAAATATCTTGGAGCCAATAAAATATTGAGGAGTAGAATGCCATGGTGAAGCCACATGGGCATAAAATGATAGAGTTAAATATTTTATAGATTGGGTGATGCAAAGAGATAAACCAAAAAATAGCCTAAGGCATAGAACTATTGATTGTATGCCCATAGATTCCATTAAAATGTTGGTAAGACCCCCAAAAGACCCTAAGAAAATACAGAAGCATCAGTGTGACCTTGTATTGACTATAATCAAGCTAGAAAGCTAAATATTCATATGTGTAAAAATAAGTTTATCTAGAATGGAATTTTAATCTACTAGTGAGAAACTTAATAAACTCACATCCATGGCAACCTGAGAATATATTTTAAGGTAAAATATAGATCTCTATGTGATTTTATAAGCAAGAAGTTAGGAAAAAGAAGTGACAAAGATCTTAGAGGTTAGACATACTGAGAGGATGAAAGTTTTAAGGAACTTATGTCTAATTTGAAACTAATAGATGAGAAATATCAAAGGGCAAAAGAGCCAAGTATAGATGATAGCTAAATACTTCAACATCAAAAGAGACCTCAAGGTTAAACTAATTGAATTAAGAATATTCCTTTTATAACTTAGTTTGTAAAATGAATTGAAAATGAATATTATTTTAGGCATGTGTAATTGGTAAAACACCTTGCCTAGATATTGGCCTATTAGAAAAGATAATTTATTATAGAAGGTAGTAATAGGGGCACTTATCCTATGTGCATATCCTAATGCAATGGAAAATAACTAACCGACATGCCTAGTGGGTTGTCTATTTAAGGAAGTATGGTCAATTGTAAAAGGGGGATAGAGTTCTTAGAACCAAATTACTTTGTAAACTTTGAGTAGCTAATATAATCAAGGAATTCTACATAGATTGTCCAGTATTTGCTTGTGTGAAGTGTTGTATGGTTTTTCTCTCAGTTATCTGGTTTCACTTTTAGATTGGAATGGTTTCTATAGATTATGGATGTGTATATTGAATGTAAAGTTTCTAATTTGTGCCAATGCTATATTAGTTGAAAGTTCTTAGGCTTATTTCATTTTTTGTACTTCTTTTGCATTTGGGATAATGTTGTTTGTTTATAGAAATGAATTATTAAAGTGAGCTTAGTTCCTATTTGAATTAATTCATACCTTCCTTAGAAGTTTTCCTAATGTATGTTTTGATTTTGGCTTAAGCTATTTCAATTCATACATTGGTTAAATGCATGTTAAAATGATATTTTAACTTTTTCATAATGTCTGAAATAAGACCATTAACATATTTCTTTTTACCCTACCCTTACTTTTTCTTATTTTTTAACCTTATCACCTTATTTTAATTTTAATTATAAATACCCATCTTAAATTAGTTCTTGATCATCATTCACTATTATTAGCATAGATTTGTTATTTGGACATGGTGGCTCCCAACAACCAACTAATATAAATATTGTGAAATAGTTATTTTCTCTACCTCTATTCTACCAATAGATAATAGGATTATCACAACCCATAATTCATGCACTAAATTCTTAGAATTCTAAAATGAGAAGTGTTTCTTACACACTCTAGATACTTATGGTACACATTTAGGTATTAGAAACTCCTAACTAAGAGATCAAGCTAAGTGATCAATCATAACTAAGAGATCAATCTAGAAATCAATCATAACTAAGAGCTCAAACTAGAGATAAGACCTAGAAATAAGATATAACTATCCATAAAGGATATAAACAACTAGAAATTATCCCCCTAATATCCAAGAAATAAAAATGTAATTTCTCACAATATCTAAAATAATATAAATAAAATGTCCACATATAAGTGGGTGGAAATAATAAAGTACCTAGGTGAACATGAGCTAAGGTAAATGGCCTACTCTAACAGCCCCCTCAAGTGAAGCTAGGGGTCAAAAATAGAGTATAATATCAATAGTATGAAGCCCAAAAAAAAGGCCTAATCAGGTACTCATGTACAATATATCCATGAAGTAATCTCTCATAAAATGGAGAAAAGGAGAAAATCCATAGGAAAAAATCTTCCCCCCAAAAAAAGAGGAAATGGGTCTCGATAACAAGGCATGATGAGGTATCCACGTACACACAAAAAATGAAGTGTTTATACAAGTTTCCCTATGGACACTAATCCATTTTATTGAAATACATGGATGTCAATTTGTTATAATTGCCAAGATGAAGTATGAATGGTGTTGAATATGAAGATTAATGAATACAAACACTACACTCCAGAATACTAGGTAAAATGATGAACTTGAGGAAGCATTACCTGAACACCCTCCATAAATTTTAAACTAGAATAATATGGAAATGAAATTCTCTAAATAAGTGGAATAAAAATGGTGCAAAATGAACACAAATACTAGTGGGGATGCCACACTAGTATCACTACAAAAAGTCACTGAGAATGCCATTGAGACATAACAATCCTCATATGGGTTATAACAACCTAAGTTCCTAAATAATATACCCATGTATAAATGAGGAATCTAGAAAACACTCTAAAAGGTGAAAAATGTAAAAGTGCACAAAAACATATAACTGCCAAACAAGGAGCTCAAATACTAAGGATCAAAAAAGTAGGATTTGTACCACACCCCCATATTATTGACTGGGTGGAGTGACACAAAAAAATTGTATGAATGCGCTTAATCCACTATTCAAATATTAACATGTGTAGACACCTAAAACTAGCCACCCATGGCTTCATACTAAACTTTAGACTGATTCTTACCAACCTATACAAAGCGAGCCTAAGAATCACTAAACATCTCAAATTTAGCTTCATAACATAGAATTTGGCCTATAAACCAATTAAATGGGGAAAATACACACATTAAATTAATTTAAATCTTGTAGAAATGCTAAAATCCCTAAAAAAAATTAATTAAAATACAAAACCTAATCAAATTCCTAATTAAATTAATCCATGAGCAATTAAATGAATTATCAAAAAAGAAATTCAAAAATCAAAGAATGTCATAGGAATTCATAATTTATTTTTTGTGAGTTTTTAGATATCCTAAAATATCCCACCCATGCCTATTCATTGCTAATCATAACCATTTGACACCTTTTAACTCTATTGGGGTTAATTAACTCATAAAGGATAGGTTTGAACCCATTCCAAGCTCTAACTACAATCTAACTCACCTTTGGTTGGGGTTAGTTTCTAGACCTATAAATACAGGCATTTGCCTCTCATTTATGAGATCTTAGACATAGTAGTGTTATAATGTTGGTTTTATGACAAGATTGGAAACAATAGAGTTATAATGCCAAAATTGTGAATCATAAGCCAAGCCATCAAGCTACATGAAGATAGCATGAGCTAAATAATGGTACCAAGAAGAGGAGTCACATAACTCCATTTTCCAAAGACCTCTTGAGCACAAGCTGATAAAGCCAATGAAGAGATATTTTGGAGCATTCAATAAAGGTAAGAAAGGTTATTTTTCTTATATGTTAGTTGTGATTTATCAATTTATTTTTCTTTACTAAGCTCTCCTTATGATCTAAGCATGGAGGTTTTAAACTTTGTTAGTGTGTTATTTTTATTTTGAATTCATTTTGAAACTAACACTTGATATAACCTCCCCTCCATCATCAAATTCCTAGCATCACAACATGTCAACACTGTATGCTCTGACTTCCTTGTTTCAAGGAGTTAGTTTTCATCACATGTCATTGTAAAATGTGCCCTTTAGAGGAGGAGAGATAAACATGGTGAGTTCCTCCTTAGGTGGGCTTATGGATAAGCATGACTAGGTGGAGGAGAGGTGTTACCTTGTGGATAATGCTTATCTTAGATAAGCATGGTGATTTTTTCCTCTTGGGCTTATTTTTCCTCATTTGTTGTTATTATACAGGTGGAGTGTAGCTTTTGAGAGATAAGAAAAAGTGCATATTTTTTTGCAAAGTGCAAGTGTTTATTTACAAGGTGTGGTATAGTAGCTTGTGATACAGTATTATGCAGGTGCAAGTGCAGCTTTGCATATGTAAAGAATTGTTTACAATTTTAGATCATCAATTTAGTTAATTAATTTGTGAATTCAAGAGGAGATATTCTATCTCTATGAGAGGTTCTTTGTAATCTTGTTTTGTTACAGATTTTATTGAGGAATTTCTTAGTGGATGTAGCCCACATTGGGTGAACCACAGTAGATATGTGTAATGTGTTATTTCTAGATTTGTTCTCTCCATTATTTCTTTCATTTAACTATGATTTGAGGAATTGTTTCTATGATGCATATTAGTGCATAATTAAATTTTATTTCACATTTAAACACTAGTTATATGATTTTGTGGTGATTTAAATCTAGTTTAAATTTTTTTAATTCCTAAAAACTGGTATCAGAGCTTTGGTGGTGTTTTTTGTTGAAGTGGTAAATCATAGGAAAGGTTATTAGCTTGAGTGGGAGCTATGGGAGAAGGGATCAGATTTAGGGTTGAAAATTTTAATGGTAATAATTTTAGTTTGTGGAAAATTCAAATAGAAGATTACCTATATTTGAAGGAGCTTCATCTCCCTTTGGAGGGGAAAGGAGAATAACCTCTAAGTATGAGTGATGTAGATTGGTCATTGATTGACAAGAAGGCATTAGGAACCATATAGTTATGCCTTGCATATTCTGTTACATTTAACATTTTAGATGAGAAAACTACAAAGGATCTCAATGATAAACTTGGAAAGTTGTATGAGAAACCCTCTGCTTCAAATACAAATTTTATTATGAGAATAGTGTTTAATATGAAAATATCTAAGAATGGTTATATTGATAATCATTTAAATGATTTTAATATGGTTGTAATTATGTTCACTTTTATTAGAATTAAGTTTTATGATGAAGTTAAAGTTTTTTTGATTTTTTGTTCTTTGCCTGATAGTTGGGATAGCTTGTTTATGGCCGTGAGTAATGCAGTCCCTACCAAGGGAAGCTTAAAATTTGAGGATGTTGTAGGTGTGATTCTTAGAGAAAAAATGTGAAGAAAATATTGTTTAATATGAAAATATTTTAGAATGGTTATATTGATAATCATTTAAATGATTTTAATATGGTTGTAATTATGTTCACTTTTATTGGTATTAAGTTTGATGATGAAGTTAAAGTTTTCTAATTTTTTATTCTTTGCTTGATAGTTGGGCTAGCTTGTTTATGGCCATGAGTAATGCAGTCCCTACCAAGGGAAGCTTAAATTTTGAGGATGTTGTAGGTGTGATTCTTAGAGAATAAATGTGAAGGAAAATCACTAGTGAATCATCTTCAAGTAATGATTTATCTATTGAAACTAGAGGGAGGCAAAAGGACAAGAGCAAAGGTAACTATGGAAATTCAAAGGGTATATCTAAATCTAGATCTAGATCCAAGATTATATGCTAGCATTGTGGGAAAAGTGGACACTCAAAGAAGGATTGTTGGTCACTTTAGGATAAGAATGCCAACAAGAAATAAATGAATGAGATAAATGTGACATCAGGTAAATCATGTCAGGATGCCTTAATTGTTTTTATGGATAGTATTTCTGAGTCTTAGGTATTAGATTTAGGGGCTTATTTTCATGCCACCCTACATAAGAATTGTTTTACTAATTATGTTCAAGATAATTTAGGACATGTTTATCTTGGTGATGATGAATCATGTGAGATAGGAGGGAAAGGTTATGTTTAGGTTAAAATGTAGAATGGGAACACATGAATACTTAAGGATGTTAAACATGTACCTATGTTGAGATGGAATTTGGTTTTAGTAGGGTAATTTGGTAGTGAGGGTTTTTTGGTAATGTTTACTGTAGATTCTTGGAAAGTTACCAAAGGTGCTCTTATGGTTTTGATAGGTAATAAAATTGGTACTTTATATTTGACTAGTGGTGTTGATTATTGATTTAGTTGTTGTAGATAGAAATGAAACTATGTGGCACTATAGGCTCGATCATATGAGCCATAAGGGCATGGAGATATTAAAATACAAGTTACTTGGATTAAAGGATATTTATTTAGACTTCTGTGAGGATTGTGTGTAAAAAAAATAAAAGCAGGTTAAGTTCCTGAAAGTTGGACCCACAAAGAAAGAGCATAAGTTAGAGTTGGTATATTTAGATGTATGGGGACAAGCTCAAGTATCTTCTATTGGTGGTTCCAGTTATTATGTCACTTTTATTGATGATGCAAATAGTAAATTTTGGGATTGTTGTATTAAAAAAAATGATGTATTTGACACCTTTAAGAAGTGGAAAGCCTTTGTTGAGAATGAAACAGGTCTCAAGTTGAAATGTCTTAGATCAAATAATGGAGGTGAGTATTTTAGTAATGATTTATTTGATTATTATTCTAACAATGGAATCCATAGGCAAAGAATGGTTATAGGAACTCCATAGTAGAATGGGATATCTGAAAGGTTGAATAGAATAATAATGAAATGTGCTAGGAGCATGAGGTTACATGTAGGTTGCCTTTACAATTTTGGATAGAAGTAGTTAGCACAGTAGTTTATTTGATTAATATAAGACCGTTTATGCCTTTATATAAAGGCATTCCTAAACAAGTTTGGTTTGGTAATAATGTTGATTATTCTTTTCTTAGAGTCTTTAGATGTGAGACTTTTGCTCTTATTAAGAAAGAGGATAGGACCAAGTTAGAGGCAAAATCATAAAAATGCACATTTGCTGGATATGGTGAGGATGAATTTGGTTCCCATTTATGGAACATTAAAGATAAGAAAATATTTTGGTCTAGAGATGTAGTCTTTATTGAAAAAGTCGTGTATAAAAATTAGTTTCAGGAACAAGAACATGAATAGAAAGAGTACATAGTATTGCATGACATTACAGATGGCAAAGTATCTAATGAATCAATTCAAGAACCTTCTACACAAGGACCCCAAACTCATATGGTAAGAAGGTCTTCTAGGGTAAGAAGAGCACTTAAAATTTTTATCCTTCTTTGAATTATTTTTCACTCACTGACAATGGATAACCAGAGTGTTATGAGGAAGCAATGTAGGTAGATGCTAGGATGAAGTGAGAGCAAACCATGGGTTAGGATCATATATCTCTCATGAAGAACTAAATGTGGGAGTTGGTAAGGCTACCCAAGGGCAAGAGTACATTTCCAAACAAGTGGATCTTTAGAATAAAAGATGAAGATGAAGGAAGAAAAAGGTATAAGGCCAGGATGGTGGTCAGGGGGTTTGCATAAAAATTAGGTATTGATTTTGATAAGATTTTTTCTCATATTTTAAAAATGACTTCTATTAGGATTGTTCTTGGTTTAGTTACAGATAAGGATTTACACTTAGAATAGTTAGATGTGAAAACTAATTTTCTTTATGGTGATTTGGATGAAGAGTTGTATATGAAGCAGTCACAGGGATATGAGGTCAAAGGGAAGGAGAACTATGTTTGAAGACTAAATAAGAGCTTGTATGGTCTAAAATAATCTCCATAACAATGGTATAATAAATTTGATTTTTTTATGGTGGAACAAGAATATCAAAGGTGTAATTTTAGCCATTGCATGTACATCAAACATTTTGATGATGGTTATTTTATTATATTATGCTCATATGTGGATGAAATGTTAGTTACAGGAAAAAACATACAACATATTCATAGACTCAAGAAATAGCTTAATGACTCATTTTGTATGAAGGATTTGGGTGCAAAAAAGCAAATCCTTGGTATGAGGATTACTCATGATAGAAAGGAGAGGAAGTTGATTTTATCCCAATCAGAGTATGTGAAGAAAGTCTTGGAAAGGTTTAGCATGTTGGATGCTAAACATATTAGTAGTCCTTTGGTAGACCACTTTATATTATCAAAGGAGTAGTATCCCAAGATGAAAGCTAAAAAGCTTAAGATGTCTAAGGTACCTTACTCATCAGTAGTTGGTAGCTTAATGTATGCCATGGTTTGTACTAGGCTAGATATTGCCCAAGTAGTGGGATTTATGAGAAGGTATATGAGTGATCCAGGTTATGAGCATTGGCAAGCAGTGAAATCAATTCTTTGATATTTGAGAGGATTCATTAATGTTGCATTATGTTATGGTAGATTAGATACCACTTTGCATGGTTATGTGGACTCAAATATGGTAGGATATATTAATATCAAGAGTATGATAGGATATATATTTACTATTGGAGATACAGTGGTTAGTTGGATTTCTAAGATATAAAAGGTTGTGGGTTTGTCAACCACAGAGGTAGAGTATGTTTCTACCACATAGGCTAACAAGGAGATTATTTGGTTACAGGAGTTGTTTCAAGAGTTGGGGAATGAGCAGGAAGTTGGGAGACTACATAGTGATTGTCAAGGTGCTATTCATTTGGCAAATAACTCTGCTTTCCACTTGAGGATGAAACACATTCAATTATTTTATCACTTCATTATGATATCTTTGAAGGAGAAATTGGTGAAGCTAGAGAAGATTCATACCATCTAGAATCCTATGGATATGATGACCAAGGTGGTCACATTAGACAAATTGAGACTATGTTTAGATTCAGTTGGACTTAGTGGTCATGGAGCAATGATAGATTATGTTCAAGAAACATAGTCTCCAAGTGGGAGATTATTGAGTGTGGAGCCCTTTGGGGCTTTCACATGACCATGGGGGTATATTTTAGGGGCTTAGAGAGTTCCACAAATGTGGGGAGTGCATTTTTCCCCATTCCACCTTTTATATAACCTTGCTTCCATGTGAGTGGAATATTCCTTGAATTTTCTAATTTCTATGTCTTCCATTTTCTGTGGAGCTAGTTGTTAGATGTCTATTTTCCATGTTGACTTCCTTGTTCCTAGGGAGTAAGTTGTTTATTGGAAAATGGAATGACTTCCTTGTTTCAAGGAGTTTGTTGTCATCACATGTCATTTTAAAATGTGCCCTTTGGAGGACGAGAGATAAACATGACAAGTTCCTCCTTAGGTGGTCTTATGGATTAGCATGACTAGGTGGAGGAGAGGTGTTACTTTGTGGATAATGCTTATCTTGGATAAGCATGGCAAGTTTTTCCTCTTGGACTTATTTTTCCTCATTTTTTATTATTATATAGGTGTGGTTTAGCTTTTGAGAGATAATAAAAAGTTTAGATGTTTTTTTGCAAAGTGTAGGCATTTATTTACAAGGTGTGGTATAACATCTTCAGATACAATATTGTGCAGGTGTAGGTGTAGGTGTAGCTTTGCATATGTGTAGAATTGTTGACAGTTTTAGATCAAAAATTTAGTGAATTTATTTGTGAATTTAGGAGGAGATATTCTATCTATGTGAGAGGTTCTTTGTAATCTTGTTTTGTTGCATATTTTATCAAGGACTTTCTTGGTAATGTAACCCACATTGGGTGAACCACGGTTGATCTATGTAATGTGTTATTTCTGGTTTTGTTCTCTCCATTATTGATTTCATTTAACTATGATTTGAGGAATTGATTCTGTGATGTAATTTTAGTGCATAATTAAATCTAATTTCACATTTAAAATTTGGTTATGTGATTTTATAGTGATTTAAATCTGGTATAATTTCTTTTAATTCCTAACAAATTAAGAATCACAAGCCAGACCATCAAGCTACATGAAGCAAGCATGTGTCAAATAATGGTGCCAAGAAGAGGATTCACACAACTCCATTTTCCAAAGACTTCTTGAGCACAAGCTGATCAAGCTAATGAAGAGATATTTTAGAGCATTCGAGGAAGGTAAGAAAGGTTGTTTTTCTTGCATTTTAGTTGTGCTTTGTCAATTGTTTTTTTCTTCACTAAGCTCTCCCTATGATCTAGACATGGAGGTTTTAAGCTTTTTTAGTGTGTTATTTTTATTTTGACTACATTGTGAAACTAAAACTTGATCTAACCTCCCCTCCATCATCAAATTCCTAGCATCACAACATGTTAACACTGTATGCACTAGAATAGCTCCATATCATGCTAAAAGAGACTATAAAACTATTTTAAAATTAGTTTCAAAGATAGAGATAAAATATCTCAAGAATATGGCCCTAGTAGTGATGGGAAAGACTATAAATTGAAATAATAAATTATAAAGAAACTAAGGTGCACACACATGAAGGTAGGCTAGGATGTGAAATTAAACCCCCTATGGTAATTTATAATTTAGTGCAAGTACAATATATCCCAAACAACACCAAATGAAAATAAGGAAGACATTGTATACACTAGAATAGATCCAAACAAAGAGATTGTTGACTTGTCGAAGAAGTCATCACAAATCATGAAAGTTACTCTAAAAACAAGGGAGTAGTGTGGGCCAAAAACATAAGTGGCACAAAAAACATACTCAAATAATGCAAGTTAGGATCTACTAAAAATGCATCTAAAAGTATATAGATAAATGAGCATGATTGAAATAAAGTCTTTTTGTGAGGGGATATGACCACCCATCAAATCAATCCTCACCTACAGTCTTCAACACTCAAAAGGATTGAATAAGGGGCCAGTGTGTGGGGATTTGGGGGAAGTATCCTTGAATGGGGTCAAGGGGTAGTGCACCCTATGGGGTCTAGGGGAACATCCCTAGATGAACTCCCTATCGTAGTATAAGATGGGTTCAAGGGGCAGATCCCCCAATTCTAAATGTAATTTAAAGCTTGTATGGCCTTTGAAATGGCCAAAAAACACCTAATTTTGTATTTAAAATTTAATTTAAAAAACTATTTTATGAAGCCCCCCAAATTTGGCACTTTATATTTTTAGTGAAATTATAATGAAAATAAGACCAATGGAATGGGCATGAAAAAATACAAACTTTTATAAAAAATGACACTAAAAATTAGATACTAATCAAAGTTATTATTATTCCTATTTTCCATCATTAATGTCCCAAATTAATTCACTAAGGACTAAACAACATACATAGACTTGTAACCAAGTGTTGGAACCAAAATAGAACCACAAAACTCTTCCAATAATAAAAATTCTAAACCAATATGCTTATACACCCGCATTAGCACTTAAAGGAAAAAATAATTCCACTTAAAGACCAAAAATAAAAACAACCTATTTTCCAATTAAGGGAAATATTAAATAAAACCACTGTTTAAATTTTAGGTTTAGGTCAAAATAATTTTTGTTTAACTTTTGGAGAGTGAGGGCACCACCATGGGAAAGTAAACTTATCATGATGGAAAAACCAGGGTCTTGAGGGAGCACAGTTTCCATCAATACAAATCAGTGCAATAAGCTATTACAATAACAAGTGATCTTTGAAATCCTTCTTGGTAGGTTCTTTGTTTACTTAACATCTTGCAATTGGATTTGTTTAGGATGAAAAATGGATGCAAAAATTATTTATGTTGAGCAAGATAATGGTAAATCCAAGATGTGAGACCCAAGCAAAGGGTTCTCACATGTATATTAGGATAGGTATAAGCTCAACAAGATTTGTGTAGATGGAGGTGATATTTGAGGAGATCAACATAATTATAGATAAAAATTAAACATGAGTTTCAATGTAAATTTAAAATGATGTAGGTTTGATTCAAATTGATGCCAAAACAAATTCAAATAAAACTTAAATATAGTATGTAAAAAGATTGTCCAATGTCTTCCTTCCAATTGCTACTTATTTATTGTGATCAATCCTAATACAATAAATAAAATGATAAATACAATCTATATAGCCCAAAAAACCACTAGATTAAAAAAAGGTAAAGATCCTTTTACATCATAATAAAAACACCAAAAAATGATTCAAGGGATAGCCAAGGAGCTATAGGCACTATTTGGAGGAAGTCATACACTTCCAGGGTGTGGTAGTAAATCCAAATACATAGCAAGGTGATGAGACCAACTGATGCAAAGGTCTTAAAAAATATTGTTTATAGAAACATGAATAAAACAAACTTCACCTTTATAATAACCATGTAGCTCTGATCTCCTTTGAGTCTCTGAATTAAACATTTTATTTCTCTATGATCTCTCTTCTTAAGACACTGTTATTTGTCATCTCATCAAGTCTTGGTGTCTTTATTCAATAAGGTACTATTTTATACACCTCTTGTGTCTTTATGCCTTATGTATCTTATCTCAAATGACTCTTATCTATCTATTCCATCAACTTCATTCACACTTAACTCCTTTTTGTCAACTTTATTTAGCAATGGTACACTAATTCATTCTCCATTTAATGGTTCTGAGGTTAATTATATTGTCTATTAGTTTTTAGTGTCTTTTTCATTCTTATAATAGTCTCACTAGACCTCACTAACCATTCTCCAACTCTTCAACACTTATTGTGTTATCTTCACAACTCTGCCTTCTCAAGACATAGTCCTTGTAGCCCTTTTTTGTTCCTTTTCTACTTGTATGGAAAATTACAGTGGAACATTGGAAAACTAAATACCTTTTCAAATACCCTCTATCACCTTCTTCTTATTCACTCTTCAACTCCACTTCTAGACCTCTTTTCTAGGCCCTTTTTGCTCCTTGATTAGGCCTATTAGGTATGTTTAGTCTTTTCACACACAATCATCAATTTTCCATACTATATCAACTTTAAAACTCTATAATATCTTAATACATTATCTCATAGCTTCTCACCAAATTTCATGCATTTTTACTAGTGTTAAATCCCAAAAACCCATTTTTTGTTTGAAACTGTAGAAAAAAGATTTGAATACTTTGTTTAGTCCCAAGAAGGGATACCTTAATTCTTGAAGTGTTTTAACTTTTTTCAATCCACTCTAATGATGTATTAGGGTATACCTAATCCCTACACACCTTGTTGAATCTTTGGCTAAATTCCTCATTGACTCTATGAGTGATTTCTTATAAAGATTAAATAATTGAGTACATAGTCAACAAAATTTTGCAAGGTTTGAATACCTTTCTTAATGAATTGAGTGTCTAGACAAGTTTAACCCTCACAAACATATTAAGGACATTTAATCAAAAACTTACTAGTTATTTTATAATTTTAACTAATCCTCTATGTCATTCTTATCACTTGGATTAATAATTAGACTTGTCATGAAACATGGTATAAGAACATAGTGAGTAGACAATAGATTGATAACAAGTACTTTATCTTATAGAAAACATGTATTCCTTTTCAATCCCTTGTAGTTTACTAATGCATGTGCCATAAAATAATCACACCACACACACACTCTCTCTCTCTTTCTAAAATCATGTACTCAGACTTGGACTCACATTGCCACTTAGTTCTCTATCAGAAAATAGAACATAGAAGTATAGAATATAGGGTATGCATACCTATGTTGAACACACCTATCTACTGAGAGGGGGGTGAATCAGTATATCTAAAAATAAGTTCCTTAAAACTTTTAAAAATAATCTTAAATAAATGCAAACTTAAAGAACAAAAGAAGGATTCACATGCACAAAATTAAAGCTCATAACACCAATTTTATACGTGGAAACCCAAAGGGAAAAAAACATGGTCAAAATGTTGCTAGAAGTTACTATTCTAATCTAGCCTCACAAAAAATTGTTACATTGACTAAACCTCATTGGTTACATTTTATAACACCAATCCTAAGGAGACACCCATCCCTTCTTCTAAGCACCAACTTGTAATGACCTCACTGATCATATATTTAAGGGATACAACCCTAAGGAGATATCAATCCCCTAATTGAGCACAAACTCAACCTCACTGATGGCACCAACCAAATATTTGTGTGAAGTTACAACTCCATTCAATGAAAAATAGATTCAAAATATAATTTTGGTTTATTCCATGTTGCAAGTCTAGTTTACAACCGCTCATGCTTTGTACAATACTTGAATGTGCATTCTTCTTCACAATTTCTCTTTTTGTGTCTAGATTCTTCTATTCAACACACTACCTAATTCCCTTTCTACCTCCCTTTTTCTATGTATGAATATACCTAATTGACACTCTACATAACTCCTTTTTTGTCTCATTATTTCTAATTAATACACTAAATGGCTCTCATATTTGATTATCTCATCAAAAAAAACTTAGATGAGTCTCTTTACTTTATATATTTTACATTTATCACTTGTCTTTTCTCATTCTAAGAAAATGAATATTTTTCTTCCATTCTCTGAGCCTCTTTGAATTCTACCTTTGTCACTTCATATACAACTTTCACAAAATTGGAATGAATCTATGATTAGTCATTTTATTTCACAGTTATTCAAAAAATTGACTGTTGATTTTCTTCAACTGTCACACCAAATTTTTGTAACTACCTCACTTTTTTGATTCTTTGAATGTTTTTCCTTACTTAACACATTGGTTAAGTGTAGAGCTTCTTATATCATCACATTACATCCTGAGTCTTTGGAATGCTATTTCTTCATTATATCTTATAAGATATGCTTAGACTTTAACTCCACCACTGTGCCATTAACATTCGAGTACCTTTAAACTTTGGATTCACTCACTCTATTGGATCTTCTCAGTCCTGGCTTCCATGCATCATTAGATCATTAAAGATTCATACTCTTTACATTGACTAGGTCGTTAACCTTTGGTATGTTGACCTCATCTCATTTTATTTGGCATTCATGTATTATTTTTTCCCCTTTTATCTCTTCAGACTTGCTCAACCTTTAAATCACCTTGATCCTTCAATACTTTTAAAAATGCCCTAAAATACTCCATAATTATCATTTAGAAATGTTTTAAGTGACCTATATTTCTTTTGAAATATCCTTTGGAAACTTTTTAAGAGTCCATTCCATCTGAAAGTATCCTTCAGAAAATTTGTAAGTGTCTTTTCAATCTAAAATTATCCTTCAAGAACTTTGTAAGTGTCCACCTACCTTAGACAAATTCTTTGAAAGAATTCATCAATGCCCTTCTTCTGAAAGTGTCCTTTGAGATTTCTATAAGTGACCTATTCATAACTTTTGTTTGGATCACATGCCCTTCAAAGCTTTAGAAAATTACCTTTTGGAAAAAAAAATTGGGTCACATGCCCTTCAAAACTTTGGCAAAGTACCCTTCAATATTTTTGTTTGGGTCACATGCCCTTTGAAACTTTGGCAAAGTAACCTTTGAGATTTTTTTTGGGTCACATTCCCTTTGAAACTTTGGCAAAGTACCCTTCAAGATTTTTTTTGGGTCACATGCCCTTCAAAACTTTGACAAAGTACCCTTCATAAACTTTGAATGGTTCACTTACCCTTCGACATTTTTGAAAAGTTCCCTTTAGAAACTTTGAATGATTCACTTACCCTTTGGAATTTGAGAATATCCCTTCAACACTTTTGTAAATTAACATTTAGAAACTTTGAATGGTTCACTTACCCTTTGGCATTTTTGAAAATATCCCTTCAAAAACTTTGAACGGTTCACTTAACCTTCAGCATTTTGAAAATATCCCTTCGGAAATTTTGTTCGGGACAATTCTTCTAACAAAGACTTAGTCATTTTTATGAAAGAATTCACTGAACCACTTTATTTGAAATAATTCCAAATTTCACTCATTTCCTTTGGAAACTTTTTTATGGACATTTTGTCTGACAAAGTCTAAACCATTTTCCTGAAAGAATTCATCGAACCACTTTGTCTGAAATAATTCCCTAAATAAATACAAAGGTGAAAAATCAAATAAGTATGGAAACTTAGTAGACTTTTAGCTAAGGAACAACCTTATGCATTTGTAAAATTTACTCTATTCATCCTTATGACTTAGAACATAGACCACAAAGAGATATATGTGAATGTTGTTAAGATCCACCTGTGTACTTAGCCATATCTATCAAGACAACCATGTGAGTAAAGACATTCAAATGATTATTCTTGTATTTTCATAGTCATTCAAATGACACACATAACTCCATGGAATTCTGCAACAAGTATGTTCAAATCAACACCTTTGTCATTAATTCTTGAAAGTCCATTCTTCATTTGACATCAATGACAAACCTTCATACGTCAATGAATATGTCCAACAATCTCCCCCTTAGTCATTGATGGAAAAAACATCCTCTAAAAAGTAGCATAATCTCTATTTTTCACTTGTATCTTACTCTTTTCTCCCCCTTTGACATTAATGACAAAGCATCTCTACCAAAAAATCAACTAGCTCTACCTGAAGTGCACTTCTTTAGGTATGACATTATTCTGATCCTTAAACCTATAAGATAAGAATAATTTATGAGAAGCTCCCCTTTTAGGCCATGAAACAATTTCTTAAACTCTTCTTCTAGAGTTAGTGATGTTCCTTTTATACTCCCCCTAGAGACATGCCTGATCACTAGGAACTAGTGATGTGGTGTAGGAGCTACCACTCCCAACTGTTGTCTCAAATTTTCAAATTGGTCCTTATGCAAAGGTTTAGTGAATATGTCTATAATTTGATCTTTTTTTGAACATATTCCATTGTGACCTCTTGATCACTAACCTTCTCTCTCAAAAAGTGATACTTGATTGATATGTGCTTTGTTTTGGAGTACATCACCAGATTCTTGGATATATTTATAGCACTTGAATTGTCACACAAAATGGGAATTGGTACTTTGAACTTCACTTCAATATCTTTTAGTGACTTCTTCATCCACAACACTTGAGTGTAACATGCCACTACTACAACATATTTTGTTTCTATTGTAGATAGTGTAGCTGACTCTCTTTTTTTTACTCATCCATAAAACAAGTTTGTTACAAAGGAAGAATTCACCACCACTAGTAGTTCTTCTATCATCTATGATTCTTTCCCAATTAGTAAATGTATATTTTGTTAAATTGAAATCATCACTTGAAGGATACCATAAGCCATAGTCTATTCTTCTTTTGATTTATCTAAAGATTCTCTTTGTTGCATTTACATGTGTTTCTTTTAGTGTAGCCTAGAATATAACAACCATGCATACAGCCTGCATGATGTCTGGTCTTGATACAGTGAGATATAGCAAACTACCAAACATAGACCTATACATTGTATGATTCACTTCAGGAGATTCATCAACTTTACTCAATTTACATCCAGTTATCATGGGAGTGTTAACTAGTCTGTTATCCTCCATACTAAATTTCTTGAGCATCTCCTTTGCATACTTGGTCTGGGATATGAAAATCCCTTATTTGGATTGTGCAACCTCTAACCAAGAAAAAATGAAAGTTCTTCCAACATAGACATTTAAAACTCATTTTTCATTTGATTTGAAAATTATTTGCACATATTATCATTTTTGCCACCAAAAATGATTTCATCAACATAGACAACTATGATCAACATATGCCCATTTTTAGACTTAACATACAAGTTACTATCTATACATCCTTTAATAAATCCTTGTTATAAATATTGATCCAGCCTTGAATACCATGCTCTAGGTGCCTATTTTAGACCATATAGTGCTTTCTTCAGTTTGCACACACAGTCTTATTCATCTTTTAGTTGAAACCCTTCAGGTAATATAGACTTCTTCTTCCAAGGTTCCATTCAAGAAAGCTAACTTAACATCCATTTGATAGACTTTAAACTTCTTAAATATTGAGAATGCTAAAAACATTTTGATGGCTTCTAATCTTGCCACTGGGGAAAATGTCTCCTTAAAGTCTATTCCTTATGCATGAACATATCCTTTGCAAACAAGTCTAGCTTTATTTCTCACAACATATCCATCTTCAATTAACTTATTTTTAAAGACCCATTTTGTGCCTATGACATTATTGTCTATGGATCTTGGAACTAGCTACCAAGTTTTGCTCCTTTTTATTTGATGTAGTTCTTCATACATGGCCTTTTGCCAATTCTCATCTTTGTTGGCCTCAGCATAGATTTTGGGCTCAATTTTAGATATTAAAGAAAAACTTACATGTTCTTTGCTCATTTATACCCTTCTCCTTATTTGTACTCCTTCATTCATGTTGCTAATGATTTGATCCTTAGGATGATCCTTTTGAAAAAACCTTGAGGGTGCCTTTTTAGTCCTCTTTATCTCTTCTTCATTATCTGATATTTCATCCTCAGCTTCTTCTTTTAGTTCCTCAAATTTTATCTCCTTTATAGGTTTAGTTTCTTCTTTGAGGATCTCTTCAACTTTAACATAGATGCTCTCCACTAGCTTATGCAGCCTTTTGTTGTATCAAACATAGGCTTTGATATAAGTAGAAGAACTAAGGAATATTTCCTCATCACATCTCGACTTAAAACTTCCTAGCTTTTTATCCTTCCTTTGAATGTAGCATTTACTTCTAAACACTCTAAAATACTGTTGGGAGAAATAAACCGGAAGCACACAATTTGATTACCAAACCAAGCAACTTAATATGCGGAAATTAACCAGATTCACCAAGTAACTAGAATTCAGAATAACACAAGATATGAGAGACAATACACAACTTGTATTAACACTTTATACAAAAAATAATACAAGAAAGAAGATGCCACTTCTTCTCCACCACCTTACAGAGGTTTCCCACACCTCAAGTGAACAGTAAATCTTCTCCCCAAAGCTCTCCCTCTCAGGTCCCAACACCCAACTCAAAATACAGAGTTGGTGTTCACCTCCCGTGCTCCACGCACACCACAAGTGCTACACGCACTCCACAAGCACTCCACGTGCTCCTCAAGTACTCAAGGTACTTCAAGTAGATCTCCCATGAACCTGCAATAACCTGCACTTCAACAGACCATACTTTTGGAAAGAACTCCCTTGCCTTCCTCTTTGCTCTATTCGAGTACACACCTGTACTCCAAGTAGATCCTGCCTGATACTGCTCCCTGTTGTGTTGCTGTCTATATGATCCTGCACACCTACAAATCAAACACGGTTCTGCTCACCTGTGAACCTTGACCTTGCACACACATACACCTGCAGATCAATGATCTTACTTACCATGTAGATAACTCTACACCCTGAAGAACCCTTGTCCTTGCCTCACCAAGTCCTTATGATTCTCCAACTAGTACCAAGCTTGGCACTGATAGGGAACTAGGAGGAGCACCCTTACTCACTTCACACACAGAAGGAGCAAACTTTGCTCAACTCAAACTAGAACACATTTTCCAATACAACCATGAGTCTATTATATAGATCTCATCCAAACAATGATTAGACATCTAATTACAATAATTAGATCCGCAGCTCTCAGTCTAAAAATAGATCTCTTCATGCAAACACTTGGTTTGTTAGCTAACTGCCCGTAATTAGCTCGCAGTCGAACCACACAGGTGACTGACGTCGGTCCCTGTCCGCCTGGGGGTCGCCGACGCCGACCGATCTATGACCGACGTCGGTTGCTTCCTTGTCTAATACTGCCGATGTCGGTTGGCCAAACCAAACGCCAGTCTCCGTGACACTCAGCAACTCATCCTGCAACCTCCTCCATGTCTGCATCAGTGAAGCTTTTAGCTCCACAACCTAACAATCTCCCACTTGGAGATAAACAGTTGCACTGTACCTGTACCTATACTCTGTCTAATTTGTTTCCTGGTTTGTATCCCTCTTCAAGATCAATCCTGAAGATAACCCACCACACAACCTATGATGTACCTCCTGTCATCTGAGTACCCTGCCACATCCGAACCTACAAACACATGTAGTGAAGTCCTGACCCTGCATAGCACGAATCCCTACTGCTGGTCCCTCTCAAGTACCTGAGAACCCACTTCCCCGAATTGGCTCCTAACTCTCTGACAGCTCCCACTGCATGGGAATACTCAGGTCTATACCAGACCTCATGTGATTTCGAACACTGTACCTGTCTAGCCCTTAGTGTGCTCTGGCTCTGCATCCTAAACCTCACCAACACCTGATTCACATCAGATCCCACTCGAGACAAAATCAACCAGTGATCTCCATGTCTCCCATGTCAAAGAATTCCACTGCTCCAAACTCCTCATGACATGCCACTGAACTAATCTTACCCTTAGCTCAGCAAAACCCTGTATGTACAAACCTGCTAGCTAGCAAATATACCATCCACATACAGCAACAGAATGATGTCATGACTCATCATCCTCCTGGTAAGACAAACCACAGTAGTTACCCTTACATTGACTGAAGCCATGCTTCGTCCTCCACCTGTCAAACCCTGTACCACTGTCCTGCAGCTCCTCAAGACCATATCCCTGATCTTCCGTCTCACGTATCCGTTCTCTCTATTCTTCTACTAAGGTATCCGTTCGTCTCTGTGATTTCATACCTGCTGGCATCCCTACCAAAACACACATGTCTGGTTCTCCTCCAAGGAATCACATCCTCATCCATGCCAAGCTCACACCTGTTTCCTGGATCCTTCCTGCTCTACAATCAGCAACATGTATAAAGAAGAGGAACGATGAATTTGAGGGCCTACTCACGTCTTCAGTCCTCCGTATGGGTGTTTGAGACTCCTTGACAGCTCGCTGTCCACCCAAAATCCGTTACAGTGACCGACCTCAGTCACCCCACAGTCTGCATCCGACCGATGTCGGTTCCCATGCGCCTGTACCTGACTACCAACCTGCAACCGCTGGTGTCCCTTCTACCAACGTCGGTCCTCCTAACTGACATCGGTCTTACCTACTGCCGACGTCGGTTCCCATGACCAACGTCGGTCTTACTTTTCCCGACACTGCCGGCTTCGGTCTGCACATGACCGACATCGGCACCTGTTTGTTCGACGCCGGTTCCTCCTGACCGACATCGGTACCTGTGTTTGCCTGTGAGTGATGACTTTTTACCCGCGAGATCCTTTGAATCAAAACCCATGTCCAAACTGCTCTGCTCAAAAGTATCCAGCCACATCCACTGGGTTCTGTCCGCCATTTCCTCCATAAACACCAAGGCTTTCCAGTTCTTAAGCCTGTCAAATATATCTGTCTTCTACTTAAGAACATGCATCTCCTTCCTGCTCATGTGACCAAGCCTACGAAGCCACGTCTCTACAACAAAAGAAGAATCAGTAATATAAACAAGTAGATAAAGGGTACCTATTTTCTTACCACCAGCTAATTCAAGTGCATCCGCTGTGAGAGTTCTTGTGCATCTCTCATCACCCAATCTTTCTGAAGAAATTAGCCATATCTCCAAACCTGGGACCTGCATGACCTTCATCAACACCTGTGTGTTGGCCGCCTGTAATTTCAGCTTCACTTCCCCTTTGCCAATTCTTTGGCAAGGCTTACCAGCTCCTCTACCTAGGGCTGCATGGAAAGAGGCAACCGAATCTTTTATCCAAGATTCAACTTTATCTAAGAAACCTCCAAGAACATCCTATGCAATAACACCTGCAACATCTGCTTCTTCAGTTTCTTCATGCTGATCTGCTACCAACCAACAATAATCTTTTACCTGCTCTTTCTTTCCATAGGACCGTGAGTAACCATCTGTGCTTTTCAACTCCTCCATTCTTAGCTTACTTTGATCTGCTGTTGCTCTACTCCCACTCAATTAGAAACCCCTGAGAGTGCCCTGTAACCAAACACAAACCCTGCTTCCTGCAACCTTAGCTCTAATACCACTTGTTGGTGGTATCAAGCTATGAGCCAACAACCTAGCTCTGATACCACTTGTTGGGAGAAATAAATCGGAAGCACACAATTTGATTACCAAACCAAGCAACTTAATATGCGGAAATTAACCAGATTCACCAAGTAACTAGAATTCAGAATAACACAAGATATGAGAGACAATACACAACTTGTATTAACACTTTATACAGAAAATAATATAATAAAGAAGATGCCACTTCTTCTCCACCACCTTACAGAGGTTTCCCACACCTCAAGTGAACAGTAAATCTTCTCCCCAAAGCTCTCCCTCTCAGGTCCCAACACCCAACTCAAAATACAGAGTTGGTGTTCACCTCTCGTGCTCCACGCACACCACAAGTGCTACACGCACTCCACAAGCACTCCACGTGCTCCTCAAGTACTCAAGGTACTTCAAGTAGATCTCCCATGAACCTATAATAACCTGCACTTCAACAGACCATACTTCTGGAAGGAACTCCCTTGCCTTCCTCTTTGTTCTATCCGAGTACACACCTGTACTCCAAGTAGATCCTGCCTGATACTGCTCCCTGTTGTGTTGCTGTCTATATGATCCTGCACACCTGTAAATCAAACATGGTTCTGCTCACCTGTGAACCTTGACCTTGCACACACATACACCTGCAGATCAACGATCTTACTTACCATGTAGATAACTCTACACCCTGAAGAACCCTTGTCCTTGCCTCACCAAGTCCTTATGATTCTCCAACCAGTACCAAGCTTGGCACTGATAGGGAACTAGGAGGAGCACCCTTACTCACTTCACACACAGAAAGAGCAAACTTTGCTCAACTCAAACTAGAACACATTTTCCAATACAACCATGAGTCTATTATATAGATCTCATCCAAACAATGATTAGACATCTAATTACAATAATTAGATCCACAGCTCTTAGTCTAAAAATAGATCTCTTCATGCAAACACTTGGTTCGTTAGCTAACTGCCCGTAATTAGCTCGTAGTCGAACCACACAGGCGACCGACGTCGGTCCCTGTCCGCCTGGGGGTCGCCGACGCCAGCCGATCTATGACCGACGTCAGTTGCTTCCTTGTCTAATACTGTCGACGTCGGTTGGCCAAACCAAACACCAGTCTCCGTGACACTCAGCAACTCATCCTGCAACCTCCTCCATGTCTGCATCAGTGAAGCTTTTAGCTCCACAACCTAACAAATACTTGACTGAAGTAGGCTTTTTATACCATAGTTCATATGGAGTCTTGTCACTACTTACTCGCAATTAGACTCTAGTTAAGATGTATATTGTTGTCTAGATTGCCTCTCTCCAATAGACATATAAAAATTTAGCTTCTTTCAACACTGTTCTAGCCATCTCCTTGATAGTCCTGTTCTTCTTTTCAACAACTCCATTTTATTGTGGAGTTCTTGTAGTAGAGTAGTGTCTCTTAATTCCATGCTTTTCATAGTAGTCTATGGATTCATTTGAAGTGAATTTGCCACCTTTTAGATCTGAGGCACTTGATATTTATACCAATTTCATTTTCAACCATGGCTCTAAAAATATTGAATCTCTCAAAGGCTTGAGACTTGTCCTTTAAAAAGGTTACCCATATCATTCTAGTGTAGTCATCTATGAATAGCATGAAATAATACACTCTTTTGGAACCTCTTCTCTTGGTTGTTCCACAAAGATCAGTATGAACTATCTTTAGAGGTTTTGTAGTTACATACTCTTTAGTTTGGAATGAGACCCTAGTCTATTTACCGAGCTAACATTCTCTACACATTGTGTCAACAGGCTCAGTTATCTTAGGCATGTGTCTTACACACTTATTAGAACTTAATTTGACTAAATTTTCAAAGTTAACATGATTAATCCTTTTGTGCTATAACTAGCTCTCATTATTTTTTCCCATGAGATAATTTGTCCCATTTACCTCAATCAGATTATATATGTTACTCTCAATTATTTTTCCTTGTGTAATAGTTTTTCTAGACCTTCTTAGTTATCAACCTTCAACATCAAATATAAATTTATAACCATTTTCACACATCTGATTGACACTCAATAGATTATGTTTTAGTCCTTTAACATAAAGGACATCATGTGTAGGGAACTTGCCATCAATATGCAAGGTTCCTTTGCCTCCAATTTTGACTGTAATATTGTCTCCCAAACTGATAGTCCCTCCTTTACATCTACTCAAATTGATGAACTTGATCTTGTCACCAGTCATATGTTTAAATCATCCACTATCTATCACCTATAGATTTTGCTCTTTATCATGTAGCACAGTTTAAGCAATCATAGACTAATTCTTCTTTTTCCACATCTCCTTTGGCTTCTTGATTGTACTTTCTTTTGTTATGTCACTAATTTGTGAGCCTCTATTTACTTTAGGAGTCTCAACCTTTTTAACATTGTTAGATTTTTATTTAATAGGATTTGTTCTACAACACTATATGCCAAAAGTTATTATATTTGTAGCATAAAACATATGTATCTAATAGAGGGGGAAATAGATTTCTACTTAAGAATCTTCTCCTTCTTTTAGGTACAAATTTATAATCAATTTATCTATGGCCAAAATTATTATAGTTATAAAAATAACCATAAAATGATGAAGAGTACTTGGTTATGACTTTCCTTTGAGAATATAAAGGAGGTCTCTTGAGCTCTGTTTTCTTCATGTTCCTTGTTGTTATGTTACTTTTTATAGCAGCAACCTTGGTCTTTATAGGAACAAAGTCATTCTTTTCTTCTTCTCTTTAGGAATGTAGTTTTTTTATTTTCTAATTCCTTACTCTATTGTTGCCTTGAAGTTTTCATATATATTTATAATTGTGCTCAACATGGGACTCTTGCCTTTCTCATACCTAAGACCTAATATTTCATTGGAGGGAATTTTTGTTCTGATCAATTCATCTAGTATGATAGATCCTCCTTTTAGTTTTAGTCCTTTATCAACCTATTCTTTGGCCTTTTTTAGATTTTCTCTTAGATCCATGATTTCTTCCATCTTCAAGCATTCTAACGACTTCACTTGCAAGTCAGTTTTGACTACATCCTCTATCCTCTTTGCCTCCTCAACTTGGGTCTTCAAGTTCACTATCATTTGATCTATTTCCTTATTTATTTTAGTCAATTTCTTAAAATCCTTTTGACTAAGATTATTTTATTTATAATTTTCTTTTATAAGCTTGTTAATTTATTTTAACACATAGATGAGTTCGCATTCAAGATTTAATTCTCCTTCATCTTCTTCTAATTCCTCTTCATCTTGGTATAAAAAATTTGATTCAAATGTCATGAATAGGACTTCATTTTGTTTGTCCATAAAATCACTATCATGCTCATCACTTGAGATACTGATGTCATCCACTGAGTCACTATCTTCTTTTGAATACAACCCCTTTTTGTTCTTAAAGAAGCTTTTCTTCTTCTTGGGATAATAGGATTTATATTTTTGATTTTTCTTAGCTAAATCAGAGTCATCCTTCTTTCTATATGGTCATTTAGCATAAAAGTGACCTATTTTTCCATAATTAAAGCATTTGAAGGGTAATACATTTTTTGATGAAATTAGCCTCTACATCATCAACCTCCTCAAATTTGGAATTAGGAGCTTCTTCTTTTTCTTCCTACTTAGAAACCTTGAAGGCGTCTTCTCTCTTAGATGAGTCTTCATCTCTAAACATCATCTTATATGCAATGAAGTTTCCATATAGCTCATCTACTATGAACTTGTTTAGATCTCTTATTTCTTCAATTACAGAGATTTTAGAATCATACTTTGATCTCAAAGATCTCAAAACCTTCTTGATAATGGTTGACTCTTCCATTGTCTCTCCAAGTCCTTTGATTGCATTTAAAATCTCATTTACCCTAAGGAGGTAGTCTGCAATCTTCTCTTCCCATCTTGAGGCTCTCAAACTATCCCTTATGTATTTAAATATTGGCTTGTTTAACTCTATCATCTCCTTCATAGATGCTCTTTAATTTGATCCATATGTCTTTTGCATTTTGATAGTGCATGACTTTGACAAACTCATTATTTGACAATCTATAAAGAATAGCATTTTTTGCTTTGGCATTGTTTTCACATGCCTTCTTTGATGCCTAATCAATAGGATAAATAGTAGAGGGTGTGTATCCATTCTCAATGAACATCCAGACATCAAACCCTAAGGAGGTTAAATATGCATCCATCTTTATGATCTAAAAGGCATAATTAGACCCATCAAACAAAGGTGCCTTGTTTGATGAAGTTCCTTCATGACTGGCCATTTTGTGTTCAAACTCCAAGATCAACTTGAGATGATTAATCTTCTCTTTTGGAACCCAATCTTCTCTTTTGGAACCCTTAGCTCTGATACTAATTATTGAAAACACATATCTACTGAGAGAGGGGGCGAATCAGTTGATCTCAAAACTAATTCCTTAAAACTTTTTAAAATAATCTTAAACAAATGAAAACTTAAAGAATAAAATAAGGATTCACATACATAAAATCAAATCTCATATCACCAAATTTATATGTGGAAACCCAAAGGGGAAAAACCACAGTGAGAATGTTACTCAAAGCTATTGTTCTAATCCAACCTCACAAGAAAAATTTACACTAGCTAAACCTCAATGGTTACATTCTTAAACACCAATCCTAAGGAGATACCCATCCCCTATTCTAAGCACTAACTCATAATGACCTCATTGATCATACATTCAAAGGCTACAACCCTAAGGAGATACTAATCCCCTAACTGAGCACTAACTCTACCTCACTTATGGCACCAACCAAATAGTTGTGTGAAGCTACAACTCCATCTAATGAAAAATAGATTCAAAATAAAATCTAGGTCTATTCCTTATTGCAAGTCTAGTCTATAACCACTCATGCTCTACATAATACTTGTATGTGCATTCTTATTCATAGTCTCTCTTTTTATGTCTAGATTATTCTATTCAACACTCTACCTAATTCCCTTTCTACCCCCCTTTTTCTATGTCTGAATATACCTAATTGACACTCTGTATAACTCCTTTTGTGTCTCAATTTTTCTAATTAATACACTATATGGCTCTCATATTTGATTATCTCATAAATAAACTTAGATGAGTCTCTTTAATTTATACATTTTTCATTTATCACATGTCTCTAAGAAAATAACTATTTTTCTTCCATTCTCTTAGCCTCTTTGAATTCTACCCTTGTCACTTCATATATAACATTCACATAATTGGAATGAATCTATGATTAGTCATTTTATTTCATAGTTATTCAAAAAATTGACTGTTGATTTTTTCAATCATCATGCCAAATTTTCCTTACTTAACACATTGGTTAACTGTTAAGCTCCTTATATCATCTTACTACACCTTGAGTCTTTGGAATGCTTTTGCTTCATTAGATCTTGTAAGACATGCTTGAAATTTAATTCCACCACTATGCCATTAACCTTCAAGTACCTTTAAACTTTGTATTCACTCGCTCTATTGGATCTTCTCAGTCCTAGCTTCTATTCATCATTAGATCATTAAAGATGCATGCTCTTTACATTGACTAAGTCATTATCCTTTGGTATGTTGACCTCATCTCATTTTATTTGGCATTCATGTATTGCTTTTGCTCATTTGATCTCTCCAGACTTGCTCAACCTTTAACTCACCTTGATCCTTTCACACTTTTGAAAATGCCCTATGAGACTCCACACTTATCCTTTGGAAATGTTACAAGTGACCTATATTTCTTCTAAAATATCCATTAGAAACTTTGTAAGAGTCCATTCCATCTAAAAGTATCCTTTGATAACTTTTTAAGTGTCCTCTCCAACTGAAAGTATCCTTCAATAAATTTTTAAGTGTCCACCTACCTTAGATAAACTCTCTAAAAGAATTCATCAATTCCCTTATTTTATATAAGTGACCTATTCAGAAATTTTGTTTGAATCACATGCCCTTCAGAGCTTTAGCAAAGTACCTTTTGGAATTTTTGTTTGGGTCTCATGACCTTTTAAACTTTGGTAAAGTACCCTTCAATATTTTTGTTTGGGTCACATGCCCTTCAGAACTTTGGAAAAGTACCCTTTAGGATTTTTTTTTGGGTCACATTCCCTTCAAAAATTTGGTAAAGTACCCTTTAGAAACTTTGAATGGTTCACTTACCCTTCAGCATTTTTGAAAATATCCCTTCAAAAACTTTGAACATTTCACTTACCCTTCATAATTTTGAAAACATCCCTTCAAAACTTTTGTAAAGTACCCTTTGAAAAATTTGAATAGTTCACTTACCCTTTAGCATTTTTGAAAATATCCCTTTGGAAACTTTGAACGGTTCACTTACCCTTTGACATTTTGAAAAGATCCCTTCGAAACTTTTGTTTGGGGTAATTTTTCCAAAAAATACTTAGCCATTTTTTTGAAATAATTCACCAAACCACTTTCTCTGAAAGAATTCCAAATTGCACTTATTTCCTTTGGAAACTTTATTGTGTACATTTTTTCTGACAAAGTCTAAACCATTTTCCTAAAATAATTCATTGAACCACTTTCTCTGAAAGAATTCCTCAAACAAATGTAAAGGTGAAAATTTGACTATGGAAACTTAGTAGACCTTTAGCTGAGGAACAACCTTATACATTTGTAATATTTTCTCTACTCATCATTATCACTTAGAACATAGACCACAAAGAGATATATGTAAATGTTGTTAACATCCACCTGTGTACTTAGCCATATCTGTCAAGATAACCATGTGAGCAAAGACATTCAAATGACTATTCTTATATTTTCATAGTCATTCAAAGTACACACATAACTCCATAGAGCTCTACAACAAGTCTGTTCAACTCAACACCTTTATCATTAATGCTTTAACGTACATTATTCATTTGACATCAATGACAAATATTCATACATTAATGAATATGTCTAACAACCTATCTTGGAGTTGTTCATCCAAATTTGTGAAAGCATCCCAAAATAATTTAAAGAACATTACAAACACAAATAAAACAACTTACCAAATTCTTTAAGATCATCATAACTTACTTCTATTACATTTTCTATCATTGAATATCATTACACAATCAACTTCTCATTGGACTTATACATAAAAATACATAGTCTATGATCCTTTCTTATCTTTAAATGAGAAATATTATTTTTATTTAATTTATTAGGGTTCCTATACATTTATTCTTTGAATCCAAAACCCACCAACTATGACTATTTACCAAAGACACCTACAAACTCTTTTATTTCCATACAATTATCTTAACTACCTTCCTAACTTCCTCATGTACATTGAGGACAATCTGAATTCCTAATCACTAACATGACCATTACAATGATGAATCATATGGTCCAAGTATGCTTGAGAATATAGTTAATATAACCTAATTATAACATTGAAAAATGTCTACAAACATGACTATATCCCAAAACCTTGTCAAAAGATTTAAATTTTCAAATAGAGGAAATTAGTGGTAAAATGCCAATATGAATCTAATTCAAATTATAAAGATTCATAAGACTCATAATCAGGGCAAATACCTTTTAAATGACTTAAACTAATCAAAACAACTCAAAATTAGACACCATTGAAGATGCCCCTACATCATACTACCGGCATCATACTACCAAGGGGCAAAGAAAACTTTCCTTGAAAGTTATAAATAATCTCCTTGATCTACTTCAACTATTTTAATCCTTCTTTCTGAGTGCTAATAGTCATGGCATGACCTCTTGGATCCAAGGCCTACTTTAGAAATGTATACCTCCTTGTCTCTTCTCTACTGTTGCAACCAATCTTTAATGCATATGTGCATGCTCTCTTGAGCCACATTTGTATTGATTTCTTCATCTTGTCATCTTTCTCCAAGCTATACCTTCAATCAAAAAATCATTATAAAAATCATGTTCATTATTATTCCATTGAGGCATTATCCAACTCTTCTTCTTACTCATGTATTGTCCTTGGTACCAAACACCTGCATGTGCTCGGTATCCTTCACTTTTCTTCTTTACTTCAGCCACCAACTCATCTTGCTTTTCTCCTTGTATGGTTTCCCCTCCTTATTCAACCTCAATAGCTACAAATTCATCATGTAGAGTGGCTTATTGTACTTGAATTCTTATTACCTTCATCAACACTCTTATCTTGGACACCATCGTTTCATTCCATAAGTCTATATTCTCTTTTCTCACTTCCTTAACCATTTATTTATACATTTGATGAGGATCAAACTTATGTTCTTTCTTCAAGACTTAATTTAAACTAGTATAGTCCACATACCTTTGCTCATGGTTCTACCCCAATGCTTCTTTGTCTTCATTTTCACCCTTTTGAGTGAGGACTTATTCATTATTCATGTTATCTTGCTTCTTAGATGACTGGCCTACTTATTCATCTTATATCATCATGACTCTATCTTGAGTCTCTCCTTCTTCTTGATTCCTCTTGAACACCACTTGATCATATGCCTCTTCTTGTTTCTTGAGCGAATGTATTTGCCCAACTATCTCATTTTCTTTCTCAACTCTAATACCTACATTCACAAATGTCAAAGCATCATTAGATTTCAAATCATGAGGCTTGTTTTCCTCCTCTTTTATCATCTTAGGCTGCTTGCTCAACTCTTTCAGTTGTCTCCTCACTTTTATCACTTATCTTTGTCATGTCATCTTCATCACTATGTTCTTGAGAGGCCATCTCACTCTTGATCTAATCCCAATTAAAAACTTTTGTCTAAGCTCCTCCAAATCTTGATCTAAACTTGTCAAGTATGCCTTCAACTTATAAATCTCTCTTTACTTATCTTCCTCTTTCTTCTTGTGGCTACCTTCTTGCTTCAAGCCTTTCATCTTTCTTTCACTCTCTTCACTCTTCACATTCTCTCTCTAGGTCTCTTTTAGCTTTCCTACTTACCTTATTGACCATTCACTTGGTCTCTCTCAGTTGACTCTGTCTCTCTTAGAGTCTCCTTCTTTCTTGTCCTCACCTAGGATTCCTCTCTCTCTTATCCTTTCCTAATACTCTCTTCTCTCTCTCTTCAAGCTCTCTTCTTGAGTTTTTCTCTCTTGGAGATTTCACTAGCTCTTTTCTACCTAATCCTCCTTGGCTTTAGGTATTTTCCATAGCTTTCACTTTTCTCTTGCATATATTTATGCCTTTCCTTCATATACATGCAGTCTCTTCACTCTTTCCTGAAATCTTAATTATCCACCTCATAACAACATTCAACATTCTTTCCTGAACTTGATCAAATACATAGAATGAAAACCAAAAACAAAACATGTACCTTTTTATTTTTAAAATATTCTTAGCTTCTTCCCAATGACCTTATTTTTATAATACCAAATGATGCAGAGGTCTTAACAAACCTTGTCTATAGAAATATGAATAAAACAAAATCTTTCACCTCTGCAATAACCACATATCTCTAATCTCCTTTGATTCTTTGAATTGAACATTATATTTCTATATGATCTCTCTTCTTAAGCTACTCTTGTTTGTCATCTCATCAAGGATTGGTTTTTTAATTTAACAAGGTATTATCCTCTACCCCTCTCATGTCTATGTCCCTTATGTATCTTATCTCAACTGACTCTTATCTATCTATTCCATCAACTCCATTCACAATTAATTCCTTTTTGTCAACTTTATTTAGAAATGGTACACTAATTCATTATCCATTCAATGGTTATAAGGTTAATTGGATTGTATATTAGTTTTTAGTGTCTTTTTCATGCTTAAAAGAGTCTCACTAGACCTCACTAACCATTCACCAATTCATCAACACTTCTCGTGCTATCTTTCACAACTCTGCCTTCTCAAGACATAGTCCTTGTATCCCTTTTTTGTTCCTTTTCTAATTATATAGAAAATTATAGTGGAACATTGGAAAAATAAATACCTTTTCAAATACCCTCTATCACCTTTTTCTTATTCATGCAATTGCATTCTTCAACTCCACTTCTAGACCTCTTTTCTAGGCCCTTTTGGCTCACTGATTAGGCTTATTAGGTCTATTTAGTCTTTACACACACATAGTCATCAATTTTCCATACTATCTATTCTATATCAACTTTAAAACTCTATAATCTCTTAACACACATTATCTCCCAACTTCTCACCAAATTTCATGCATTTTTACTAGTGGCAACTCCTAGAAACCCATTTCTTGTTTGAAACCCTAGAAACAAGGTTTGAATACTCTGTTAAGGCCCAAGAAGGGATATTTTAATTTTTAAAGTGTTTTAACTTGTTTTAATCTAGTATAATTATGGATTATGGTCTACCTAATCCATACCCACCTTGTTAAATCTTTGGTTATGTTCCTCATTTACTCTGTGAGTGATTACTTGCAAAGATTAATTGATTGAGTACATAGTCAATAGACTTCTACAAGGTTTGAATACCTTTATTAATGAACTAAGTGTCTAGATAAGTTTAAACATATCAAACATATTAATAAAATTTAATCAAACACTTACTAGTTAGTTGTTAATTTTAACTAATCCTCCATATCATTCTTTTCACTCAGAGTAATACTCAACCTTCTCTTGAAACAAGGTATAAGAACATAGTGAACAGACAACAGATTGATAAAAATAACTTTCTCTTATAATCAAAATTTATTAATTTTTAATCAATTATATTTTACTAATGCATGTTCCATCAAAAACTCACACTAAATTCTCTCTCTTTGTAAAATCATATACTCAGACTTGGACTCATGTCACCACATATTTCTCTATCATAACATAGAACATAGAAGTATAAAATATAGGGTATGTAGACCTGTCTTGGAGTTTCTTATCCAAATTTTTGAAAGCCTCCCAAAATAATGTAAATAACATTACAAAAAAAAATAAAACAAATTACCAAATTCTTTAAGATCATCAGAAATTACTTTTATTACACTTTTGAGCATTGAATATCATTACACAATTAACTTCTCATTGAACTTACATAGAAAAATACACAGTCTATGATCCTTTCTTATCTTCAAATGAGAAACATTGTTTTTATTTTATTTATTTGGGTTCATATACATTTATTATTTGAATCCAAACCCCACTAACTCTAACTGCTTACCAAATACACCTATAAACTCTTTTATTGTCATACAATTATCCTAACTACCTTCCTAACTTCCTCATATACCTTGAGGAGAGTCTAACTTCCTAACCACTAAAATGACCATTAAAATGATAAATTATGTGGTCCAAGTATTCATGAGAATAACCTTGACCACCTTATATATTTAATCTAACCCAATTACAACATTGAAAACTTCTACAAACATGACTATATCCCAAAACCTTGTCAAAAGATTCAAATTTTCAAATAGAGGAAATTGGTAAGAAAATGCCAATATGACTCTAATTCAAATTATAAATATTTATAAGATTCATAATCAGGAAAAAAACCTTGTAAATGACTTATACTAATCAAAACAACTCAAAATTGGAGACCATTGAAGATGCCTTTACATCACCAACTAACAAGTTATGGGTGTAGAGAGTCTACGTGGCAGTGCACAGATCAGATAAATAATCCAAATAAACCCTCCAATGAAATAAATATATAAAAAAATCATATATTCCTAGATTGATGCAAACATTGCATATCCTTAAATCCTTAATTAAAAAATATAATTTAAATTGAGATGTATGGTATGATTATGCACGCTATGTAGATGTCAATGTTTTGACTGAGATCAAATTGATGTAGGAGAACTACATAAAATGAAAGATGCTAATACAAAACCTAAAATAAGATATCAAATAAATTTTAATGTTAAAAAAAACACAATACTATATTCAAATTTTCATAGAGTATGTTTGAGGTTACACATACAATAAAAAATAAACACTGACAAGAGCATTATGGACTACATTAGGTAATGGCTACTTGAAGAAGGTTCTGATACCATGAAAGAGTCATCAAAACCCTTTAGCCAATATATATCCAAGATACCATTACCATAATAGACTCCATGAAATATTTAACATTACACATAAAATAAATCATGTATTATCCATAAATAGATTATACAATACTAAATACTCTATATCTCTATAACTTCATCAAATAGAATGAATGAGTCATGCATATATAGGCAAGAAATATCACTCCTAACTAATAGATCAAGCTAAGTGATCAATCATAACTAATAGATCAAGGTAGATATTAAATTATAAATTGTGAACAAGGAATCCAAGTGGGAAGATTAGTATAGTGTTAGTCAAGAAAATCAAATCAAAACAAACACACTAAAAAATTTAACACCTCTAGCCTAGACACTAGGGTGAGCATAAGTAATAAGAACACAATTTAAAAAAAAAGAGAAACTTCCTCTTATCCTCCTTTTAGATACAAATTTTATTGTTTGATGAATTTGGCTTATTCGTCTATGTGCTCAAGAAATCTTTGTCAATGAAGCTCCTTTACTCCACTTCTCCTTAGCACCTTAGTAATATTAGTTGGCTTAGCTTGGCATGGCTTATGAAATTGGCATGATAACACTATTATGAATCTTTTTAGAGGTATGTTGGCATAATAAAATTTCACATCAAAAGGTTTTTCACGTATTTGACCATAATAACTTTACACCAAGATAGCTTAAATATCAATGGGTGAGGCCTTCTATTTATATCCTCTAAAGTTAACTCTCATCCAAGTTGATTTAGGTTAGGATTAAACATGGTTGAGTTAAAAATAACCCTATGTGAGCTAATACTAACCCCAGTTAAGTTAAGGGAGAACATGTAATTATTATTTTCAATTATTAGGCATGGCTCATAAATCTAGATATTTTGTGAGGGCTTGACAACTCATAAAAGTAAGGATGAAGAAGCTTGATATTTTGAATTTTTGGATTTTCATTTTTAGATATTCATTGATTGAAAATGGATTATTTAGATAATAATTTAATCTAGTTTAATTATTTGATTCATTCTATTTATCATTTTATCCTTTTATGAATTATTCAAGTGCCCCACTTAATGGGTCTAAAGGCCAAACTGCTAGTTATTAGGCCACAAAATGACTAGGGATGAATTCATGAGAGTTATTGTTGTGTATAGGATAATACCCCAAATAGGGATGATTTAACATGATTATGGTTACTAATTAATGATGTATAGATGAAATTTCTAAGTTTAATGATTCTTAGGTTTAATTTTCACTATTTGTTAGAAATCAATTTGAAGTTCGATCAAAATCTAGTTGTGACCAGCATGGGGTGTCTATAGTTTTCCCTTGTTTGGGAAGTCATTGAAATATATAGGCATAATAAAATCTTCTCAAATAATGAAAAATCCATTAAAGAAAATAATATAATGATTGAATAAGTTCCAAACAACATTTGAGAAGCCTGTGATGATGCCCCCTCGAGGGGGTGCCCAACACATATGATTGATGGATAGCACCTTGAAAAGAAGTAATAAGAAGAATGAAATTAATCCATGGATGATATTAATCCAATCAAGATAATGCTTACATGCTTTGATTTAAAAATTATTTATTTACCCAAAGGTGGTTATAATCAGTAATAAAAGTTAAGACATTGATTTGCCCAAAGGAGGTTATAATCAGTGGCACATGCATGTACTCTAGTAAGGAAAATGGGTAAAAATAATGATTTTCCCAAAGGTGGCTATAATCATTTTTGTGACCTAGATTGAATAAGTATTATCCCCTAATAGTGCATATTTAATCATGTTAAATTGGTTATACCCCAGTAGGGTAGATTGGCAAGCATAACTCAAGGATATAACCTATCACATAGATTAAATATGAGAGGGCAAAAATGTAGATATGATGGTATAATTAATGAAGAAGTCACAAATAACCAGTCACATGAAGATGCATAAAGTGATGAAAGATATGATTGGAAGAAAAATAAGGTATCCAAGCTAACCTAAGATACATCATGTATCTAAGCATTGCATACATAGTCTAAATAGACCTTAGGTCAATTTATTTCATCCTAAAGTGGGAGAAAATGGAATGAGGAGTATACTAGAATAATAAGAATTGATCAATGTTAATGATTTAGTTATACCTTCCAATGTGGATATGTTCATCCATATTAGAATTAATATAACCATAATGGATAATGGGTTGATTTTATCAAGGAGAGTGGTAGGATTTACCTAGGTGAAAAAGGATAAGTTTTTACAACACCATTGCTTGTAAGATCCACCAAACTAATTTTTGGTATAGTACATGATGGTATACATCATGATATAAAACACCATGATGACCTAGCCATAATTTAAACAAATAATGACTCTCGATCCAATAAATAATTAGAAATAATGCACCATTGATAAAGATCATGATGATAATGTTGATGTATGAATATGGATGTACTCAAGAATAATGTGCAAAGAATTACCCAATAAATGTATATATATATATTGAGTCAAGACACAATAATGAAATCAAATAAATAAACAAACAAACAAATAACTAAGCAAATAAACACATATAAATCTTGGAATTAAAAGAAATAGAAATCATCATATCATCAACCAATTCAATATCTATACATGAAGACTCAATATAATGATAAAAAGGTAGTGCCGCCAAGTAAGGTTTTATGCAAGGAAATGACATGTAGGGGTAAGATATCTTGATATAAGATGTATGATTTATTATTACCCTAATAGGTTGAAAGCTACAAGTTTGGCCTAAAAGCATGAATTGGGTACCCACCATGAATTTTCCCCTACATAATGGGTTAAGGATTGATGACTCAGTATAGACAAGATAAATGTTTTTAGATTTTGAGGCTTTAGATTTTGGGGTATCTTAACTTGTTAGAGATTGACAAGATACCACTCAAAAACTAGCAAGAGAATTGATTAGGTTATTCACAAAATGGTGAGAACATTAGAAAAATGGTGACTAAGCTTACCTAAATGTAAATTGAGCATTGCCTACATAGTCTAAATGGACCTCAAGTCACTGTTGTTCAAAGGTATGAAAGGGTATGAAATGATGGTAAGGCGAGGTAGTGGGCAAGGCAAGTTGATGTTATGACAATTAGCTATAATGGTAATAACATTTCCTCCAAGTGATAAGGTTTGGTAAATGGCAAGGTAAAGAGCAAGGCAAGGTAAATGACAAGGTAATATAAATGGGTAGGAATGAAATAATGATAAGGAAAATGGAAAATAAAAAAGGAAAGATAAATATCAAGGCAAAGATATGTTTATGTTATTTATAATAATGTTTTGATTCACATTTTGACCAGCATATGATATAACTAGAATAGTCAAATGTTTAAATTTCTAGCCCACACCCCTTTTGAATAATTACTCTATTAAGAACCTACTACTAATTTGCATTGTAATAGAACTATTGTGATCTTCAATAGTCTTTGAATCTATTTCCTCCAAACTCTAAGATAATGTCTTCATAGCCTCTATAAAGGAAAGTATGGCCATGGATGGTAAATATAATTAAATAGTGGATAAAAGTTTTGATTTGGCACTGGAAAGATGGAACATAATGTAATGTATAATAGTTAGGCAAAAAATGAAGATTGGGATTATCAGGCACACAATGTTATTGATTCTATATTCGTCATTATTTTAATTGTGGTTAGGATGAATACTTATGAATATGCTCTTGATAGGACCACCAAAATTTTCTATTGTTTGGGCTTGAAAGTAACTACCATCTAATTATGTTGTAGAATGGAAGTTGTATTGATATTATCTTTTATAATGTCTTCATCAAGCAATGAAGAACTATTGTGATCATCTATTGTTACCTCGAAGAGGTTTTCACCAATAACGTTGTCTTGATTGTCCTATAGCACCACTAAGAAGGTTTCACTAATAAATGTTGACTTTTGACTTTGATTGCCTTCTAATACCTCAAACAAAGTTTCACTAGAAGATGTTGAGTTTTGAATTTGATTTCCCCCTAACACCTCTGAGAAGGTTTCACTAGGATATTTTTCTTATTCTACATGAATATGGTCTTATTCCCCCTAATATTATTCAACTAATATGCCACCATAGATGTATTTTAACAAGGTGTGATTCTATTGGTCCCAATTGACACTTATGGGAGGTGGAATGTCAATATAATGGTTGTGATGGCTAGTGTTAATCTCATGTGGAATGATAATGGAATGGGAAAATGTATCACAATCCTCATATAATATATTAAGAGAACTTATATCGATGCTAATATAATCATTCTCAAAAACCATAGAAGGATCACAAATGTATTCAAACTGATATGTAATGCATGTGTAACCAATGTTATAATAACCATAAATGTATGTTGATTATAAAGTTGAGTCTAACTCAAAGGATTCTGAATCTGATATTGAGACTAGTATTGATTCTATTTTTTATGCTAAATATGATATTGGCTCAATAATATAACTTAACTTTAATGTTGATTCTTCATCTAGTGTGAATGTTGCTACAATTATGTCTGATTGAATGTTTGGTATTAGACAAGTAATGGCCTATGATGGCATGATGGGATATTCAAAAATAGATTCATCTAATAAGAGTTTAGTATAAACTAGATTATCTAGGTGAAGCCCCTCAAAGAGAGGAAACAACTTGAGGGTTGACTCCATAGAGACTGGTTTATCAAGGTGAGACTTTGTAATGAGGTGTAAAAGGTCAAGAGACAACTCCATAGATACTAGCTTGTCAAATGGGGGATCTTTAAAAATAGGACAATGGTTGAGATAATAATTTTCCCAAAGGTAGTTATAATCATTAAGACATGACTCAAAAAATATTAGCTTGTCAAAGTGAGACTCCTCGACCAAAGAGAAAGGATCAAAAGGTGATTCATCACAGGTTGACTCATCATAAATATGTGTTTCAACAAACACATCATGGATTGGTTGGTTCTTTTGGCCTTGGTTTAAACTAGGTTGTATACTATTATTTTTGAACACATCTTGGTCTTTGAATGATGGCTCTTAGAGAGGTAATGATTGGCTATGTTGTGGCTTAAAAATTGTCATGGGTTTTTTAAAGTGGTGGAATGTTAGCACTAGATGAAGAATGATTAATTGTCAGATAATTATCTCTTTGTAAACATGATCATCAAATATGAGATCAATAAGTACTAGTTTTTGGTCTAGGATGATAACTATGACTCATCTAATTGTGCTTATGTAACCTTATTGGGATAATGAGGTACCAAATTTAGAAGGGCTTGGAATGGTAATGAAATGGCATTTACAAATATTGTTTTTTGATATGAGCCAAAGGCTGAGGTCCTATAATGGTAATTGATGGACATTAAAAATTTTTGTTGCTAATGCAATCCAAAGAATGAGGGCCTCAAATAGTGATCCTTGGCCATTGTGAAGCCTGGTTACTCATGTAGATCAAAGGAGGGTTAATGGTATAGGTAGGGGATTAGGTTCCATTATCATTGAAAAATCAAACTTGGTATGTTAATTTGCCTAAATAATTTTGATTGCATCATATGATAATTGGCATGGTTGGGTTTGGCAATTAACCCAAAAAGGTTGGTTTAGGTCTATGAAAATGGTCTTAGTCTAGGTCTAGGTTTGAAAGTGGCATTGTTCTAGGAATAGGCACTTGGTCTAAATAGAAAACTTGGTCTAATCTTTCACCTATAATTGGATCTATTCTCCAAAATAGTCAATGATAAATTTGGTCTAAAAAGGTATAATGTCAAATGTCTTGCATAAGCAATCAAGTGAATAGGATAAATCTGAATGCCAAACTTGGTAAAAAGTGTTTCAAACAACTCTATTATAGGTCTAAAAATAGAAAAGGTTGCTACGTATTTGGGAATAAAGCATAAATCTAGGATCAAAACAACTAGGTCTATGAACTGAAAGTAAAAGTCTAGGTCTTTTGGAAACATGACACAAAAGTTAGGCTTTGAAACAACACTAGGTATAAAAACAAATAAAAATTGCTAGGTATTTTGGAAACATGACACAAAAGCTAGACTTTGAAATAACACTAGGTCTAAAACAAAACAAAATTGATAGGTCTTTTGGAAACACAAAATAAAAACTAGATTTTGAAACAACACTAGGTCTAAAACAAAATGAAATTACTAGGTCTTTTAGGAACACTACACAAAAGCTAGAGTTGGCATAAACTAGGTCTAAAAGGCAATGGTAAGGTAATCTAGCCAAACTGAAACACTTGGACTCAAATTAAGCATTTGGATTCAAACACAAACTTGATAATTGGTATAAGACATTATAATTTAGTCATATGCATAAAAATAATTAAGAAAATCAATTCCAAGTAGGCAAAAATAAGGATGAGGAGTAAAACATTCAAGCCCAAGTGATAGGCAAGACTCAAATGTAAACTAGTCATGCTTAATGTTTTACTTGGAGAGAGCATTTATACCTTATTTATAAGTAATAAAATAAACATGAAGCACACAAAATATATACCACTTCCCAATTTTAGGCACAAAGAGTCTTTAAATCAAGCAAGGAATTAGTCCAAGTTGCACAATCCAAAAGTGAGAGATAAATGTCTAAGATAAATTTAAGTGAGGTAAAGGCATAAACCAGTTAACATTTGAATATGAACTTCAAAATACCAATTTAAAACTTTTTTAGGAAGACTTGATTTCTTAAATGGACAACAAGATAGACAAAAATGGATGGCATAACAATACTAGGCATAAACCAAAAGGGTACACATGATTTTAAATGTAATTGGATATAAGGTAACAAGTCTTTGAAGCAATGCGAGTAGTGTAACAATGTTATATTTATCTAAAATTATGACAAATGGTTTATTTTAAAAACTCTACGGCACAAGACTTGGAATGAAATGAGCAGCATAATGATGCCCTTTTCAAATAAGTGACAAACACACATAAAAAAGTTTAACAAAATGACCAAGGCAAAGTGTGGTGTCAAACAGATGGCATAATACCTCTTTAATAAAAAATTGTGTGTATGAACATGACTTATTTTGAATTTGGTGTGACAAAAAAATAGTTTTGACTCAAAATAATGTAAGTAAAAAAGAAAAACAACAAAAACACCTAGGTGTATCATCCTAATCTTAAAAATGATAAGGTGAATTTGTACTATCAAATTCTATCTATATACTTACTCTTGAGAGGAAATAATGTTTGTTAATCCAAAAATTTATGTGTATGAAAAGTAGGGTTTATATTCCCCCTATTCTCTCAAGAGTTCATATGATGACATGGAACTTCAGGCTACTCACCCTACATTGACAATATATCTATGGCAAGTGAGGTTGGTCTAAAACTATAATTTTTGCATATTTCTATATGGTTTCAAGTGTGATTAACACTAGAGATGAAATCACATCAATTGAGTTCATACCAACTAAATTACTATATAATGGTCTATTCCTTTACAGAGTGATTTCATCTGTGTACTTCTAAGTGGAATCCTTTGGTTAGTCCAACCTAACTCAAGTTTTCATTATGATTGGAGAGGTTAGCCACTCACCCCTTGATAATCTTAGTATTTTTTCCATGATTTATATACCCCATCTTGGATTGGAGTTGAAACAATTTCAAGATATGAATTCATAATTCAAAGCTTCCCTAAAGAACTTATGGGGAGGTTATGAACTCCTACCCACAATACAAGATACAAGAAAGTAAAGATTATAAGTATTTAGGTTCATTTTAGGGTCACCCAAATCATTTGAATTTTTGGGAGTGCCTTAGTGACATTCCTTCTACACTTGGATTAAGCAAAAAAAAGCAAAGGATAAAGTGTTTTTGGTCACCTGATTTCCTTAAAAGGGACTGGGAGAGAGCATACAAGCTAAGTCAATTTTGAAAAAAAAACACAAACAATAAGTAAAAATGATAAACAAATAAGATATTAGTAGTGTTTAATCTAATTTTGAGTTTGTTTTTAAAGAACCAAGTGAAATATGATGTGAATTTCGGCCCCTTGGCATTGTTTGAGTAGTGAACTTTGAAAAATGAAAACAAAGCAAGTAAACAATTTTTAAACACCAAAAATAAGTGTGATTTGAAATTTTAAAGTGCTAAAAACATATTTCGTTAGCCTATGGATCCTGAAAAAAATGTTAGTGGATTTTTTCTTTAAAACTAAAAAATGAATGAGAAAATAACATTTTAAATTTAGTTCTCAGGTGTATCTGTGTTTTCACATAGTGTAATACCATAGATACATAGAGTAAGACTACAACTTTCTTGCAAAACTGTAACTTGTTAATCAAAATTGCATTTACCTACAAAATAAATTGCTAGTGTAAAACCATAACTACATAGTGAAAAACTACATAAATAAGTGCAAAATTACATTTCATGAATTGAAAGTTAAAAACATAACTAGGGAGTCAAAAACACAATTAGAAGTCAATAATGAAATTGGGAAGCTAATAACACAATTGGGAAGTTAATAATACAACTGAGAATTCAATAATGCAACTACAATATCACAACTCCACAGTGCAAAAATGTAACTTCCTGGTGCAAAAACATAACTTCGTAGAGTAATCCCCATCTTTCTATGTAACATCCATGAGCTTTAATTTTTCACTTTTTTGGTCATTAAGTTAAGATTTTGATATGAAAAATATTAGCAAGAAGTTATAAAAGGCCATGATAAAAAATTTATGGGATGTGGATCCCATCAGGCCATTAATGTGAATAAGGAATCCAAGAAAGAAGATTAGTATAGTGTTAGCCAATAAAATCAAATCAAAACAAACACACTAAAAAAACTAACACCTCACCTAGACACTAGGGTGAGCATAAGTAACAAGAACACAATTAAAACACAACTAAAAAACAAAAAATAAACTCCTTTTTATCCTATTTACATATCTAAATTTGCTTGTTTGATAAAGTTGGCTTATTTGGCTATGTGCTCAAGAAATCTTTGTCAGTGAAGCTCCATTGTTTCACTTCTGCTTAGCACCTTGGTAATGTTGGTTGGCTTATCTTGGCTTGGCTTATTAAATTGGCATGATAACACTACTATGAATCTTTTTGGGGGTATTTTAGCATAATAACATTGCATATCAAAAGATTTATCATGTATTTGAGCATAATAACTTTACACCAAGATAACTTAAAGATCAATGGGTGAGGCTTTCTATTTATAGCCTCCAAAATTAACTCTTGTATGAGTTGAGTCAGGTTAGGATTAAGCATGGTTGAGTTTAAACTATCCCTAGGTGAGTTAAGGCTAACCTCAATTGATTTAAGGGGGGACATGTAATTATTATTTTCAATTACTAGGCATGGCTCACAAATCTAGATATTTGTAGCTATTTTGTGAGGGCTTGACAACTCATAAAACAATGATGAAGAATCTTGATATTTTGAATTTTTAAATTTCCATTTTTAGATATTTATTAATTTTGAATGTATTATTTAGTTAATAATTTAATCTAGTTTAATTATTTTATTCATGGGTCCAAAGGCCAAACTACCAATTGTTAGGTTACAAGTTGACTAGGGATGAATTTGTGAGAGGTTATTATTGCATATGGGATAATACCTCAAATAGGGATGTTAGGGATGCCTCAACATGATTTTGAGCACTAATGAATGATGTGTGGATGAAATTGGTATGTTTAATGATTCCTAAGCTTAATTTGCATTGTTTGATAAAAATTAATTTGAAGTCTGGTCAAAATCTAGTTGTGGCCAAATTGGGGTGTCTACATAAATAAGATATCAAACTAGAGATCAAACCTAGGACTAAGATATAACTATCCCTAAAGGATAGAATTAAATAGAAATTATCCCCATAATATATAAGAGATAAATATGTAATATCTAATAATATCTAAAATAAGATAAATGAATTATGGACACATAAGTGGGTGGGAATAATAAAGTACATAGGTGAACATGATCTAAGGTAAATAACCTACTCTATCACTCCCCTCAAGTGAAGCTAGGGATAAAAAATAGAGTGGAATATCCATATTATGAGTCCTAATAAAAAGGCTTAATTAGGTACTTATGTATAATATATTTATGAAGTAATCTCTCATAAAAAGGATAAAGAGAGAAAATTCATAGGAAAAAAAACTCCCCCCCCCCAAAAAAAAGAGAGGAAATGGGTCCCAACAACAAGGCATGATGAGGTACTCATGCACACAAAAAAGATGCAATGTGAAGACAAGTGTCCCTATATAAACCAATCCATCTTATCAAAATACATGGATTTCAAGTTGTTGTAACTACCAAGATGAAGTATGAATGGTGTTGAATATGAAGATCACTAAATACAAACACTGCACTCCAAAATACTAGGTATAATGATGAACTCAAGGAAGCATTGCCTAAAATCCTCCCTAAATGTTAAACTAGGAGAATATGGAAATGAAAATATCCAAATAAGTGGACTAGAAAAGTTGTAAAGTGAGTACAAAGACTAGTGGGGAACCCACACAAGCATCACTATAAAAAGTCACCAAGAATGTCATTGAGAGATAATAATCTCATATGGGTTCTGAAAACCAAAGTGTTTGAATAATATATCCATGTACAAAAGGGGATTCTAGAAAACACTCAAAATGTGAAAAATGTAAAATTACACAAAAAACATGTGACTTCTAAATAAGGAGCTCAAATCCTAAGGATCAAAAAAGTTAGATTTGCACCACACCCCCTATATTATTGATTAGGTGGAGTGATGCAAAAATGTTTGTATGAGTGATGATGAATCTAGTATTAGAATACTAACATGCTGACACTATATACACTAGAATAGCTTCATATTATGTTGAAAGAAACTATTAAACTATTCAATAATTGGTTTCAAAGATACATATAAAATCTCTCAAGAAGATGGCCCTAGTGATGACGAGAGAGACTGGAAATTGAAATAATAAATGGTGCACAAACTAAGGTGCACATGCATGAAGGTAGACTAGGATGTAAAAGCAAACCCCCCAAGGTAATTTATAATTTAGTGTAAGTAAAATATATCTCAAACAACACCAAATGAAAACAAGTAAGACATTGTATACACTAGAATAGATCCAAACAAAGAGACTATCGACATGTTGAAGAAGTCATCACAAATCATGAGAGTTGCTCCAAAAATAAGGGAGTAGTGTGTGCCAAAAACTTAAGTGGCACAAAAAAACATACTCAAATAATGCAAGATGTCAGGATCTACCAAAAATGCATCTACAAGTGTATAGATAAATGAACATGAGTGTAATAAAGTATTTTTTTATGGGATCTAACCACCTATCAGATTAAACCTCACCTGTGGTCTTCAACACTCAAATGGACTAAATAAAGGGCCAGGGTATGGGGTCTGGAAGTGGTATCGCCCAATGGGTTCAATGGGTAGTGTGTCCTATGACGTCTAAGGGTAGAGACCTAAACATGATCCCTATTTAAATATAGGATAAGGTCAATGGATAGAGCCCCCAATGCCAAATGCAATTTGAAGCTTGTGTGGCCTTTGAAATGGCCAAAAAACACCCAATTTTGCATTTAAAAACACTAAAAACTATTTTATGAAGCCCTCCCAAATTTGGCACTTTATAATTTTAATGAAATTATGATGAAAATAGAACCAATGGAATGTAAATAATAAAATATATACTTTTACAAAAAATGACTCTAAAAAATGAGATACCAATCAAAAGTTATTATTATTCTCATTTTCCAGCATTAATGGTCCAAATTAAATAGGATTGCACAAAAGTTAAATTCACCAAGGACTAAACCACATACATATACTTATAACTAGGTGTTGGAATTAGAATGGAACCACAAACTTCTTCTAACAACAAAAATTCTAAACCAATCTACCTATACACCCGCATTAGCACTTAAGAAAAATAATTCCACTTAAGGGCCAAAATAAAAATAGCCTATTTTATAATCAAGGGAAATATTAAATAAAACCACTATTTACATTTTAGGTTTAGGTTAAAATACTTTTTGACATAAATCCTTTCTACATCTATTTCTCAGGCTTAACAAATCCAATTGTAAGATAATGGGAAATCTGAGATGCAAAACCCAAGAAAAGCGTTCTCACATGCAGATCAAGATAGGTACAAGCTCACTAAGAGTTGATTTGATGGAGGTGATATTTGAGGAGATCCACATAATTACAAATAAAAAATGAGCACAAGTTTCAATGTAAATTTAAAATGATGTAGGTTTGAGATAAACTGGTGCCAAAGTAAATTCAAACAAAACTCAAATCTACCATGTAAAAGATTGTCCAATGTCTTCTCTCTAGTTGTTTCTTCTTTATTGTGATCAATCTTGATATGATAGATAAAATGATAAATATAACCTGTGTAGCCTAGAACAACCACCAAATTAAAAAAATGATATATATCCTTTTACAACATAATTAAAACACCCAAAAATGTCTCAATAGCTAGCCAAGGAGCTTTAGGCACTATTTGGAGGAAGTCATACATTTTCAAGGCATAGTAGAAAAGCCAAATGCAGGTCAAAGTGATGAGACCAGCTATCAAGTTGTGGGTCTAGAGAGTCTATGTGAAGTGCACATATCAGATAAATAATCCAAATAAACCCTCCAAAAAAATTGATATATGCCTAGATCGATACAAATAATGCATATCCTTAAATCCTTCCTCAATGAAAAAATGATAATGTAAACTGAAATGTATGGTATGATTATGCATGTTATGTAGATGTCAATGCTTCGACTAAGATCAAATTAGCTATATGCATACAATGATAGCTATGAATACAAAACCTGCAATAAGCTATCAAAGAAATGATAATGTTAAAACAAACACAATACCATTTTAGATTATCATAGAGTATGTTTGAGATTACACACAACAACAATATAAACAATGACAAGAGCATTATAGACTATATTAGGTAATGGCTACTTGAAGGAGGTTTTGATACTATGAAAGACACATCAAAACTCTTTAAACAAGATCTCTCCAAGAGACCATTACCACAATAGACTCCATGAAAGCTTCAACACTACACACAAAATAAATTATCTATTATCCACAAATAGAATATATAATTTTAAATACTCTATATCTCCAAAGTTTCATCTAATATAATGAATGAGTCTTGCATATATAAGCAATAAATATCAATACTAACTAAGAGATCAAGACAAGTTATCAATCATAATTAAGAGAACAAGATATATATTAATCATAACTAAGAGATCAAACCTAAGACTAAGAGATAACTATCCCTAAAGGATAGAAACAACTAGAAATTATCTTCATAATATATAAGAGATAAATATGTAATATCTCATAATATTTTAAAATAAGATAAATGAAATATCCACACATAAGTGGGTGGGAATAATAAATTACCTAGGTGAACATGATCTAAGGTAAACAACCTACTCTAATAGTAACTTACCTAGGTGATATGTTCCTCTCAGATGCACTAAAAATCATACAGATAAAAGAGGCTTCCTATTGGTATAAACAAGGGACCCTAAGTGTTTTCAATATATTTTGAGTTATAAAAAAACTAAAATTTATATTTAGTGTTGTATTATGGCTATGAATATCGAGGTAAACCTCTCACTCCATGATGTTTTTAAACCAAACACCACACAACCCTTCATAAAAGTCACTAGATAGTTTGAAAACTACCAAAACACAATTTATAAAACAAGCAAAAGTAAGTGAAAAAATAAAAAGTGGAAGTTTTTAATTTTTATAAATTAATAAAATCTCAAATCAAGGTTGAAATAAAGAGCTTTTGTGTCATAACGATTCAAGGTGACAAGATAATTTCTTCAGTGTCAGATTTAATCTAAGGCTAAATAAATTTAAATCATTTTATGTTGGATATTATCCAAGATTGAAGGAATTTTATTTTAGTGTTAGGATTTTATAGAAATTTAAAATACATCTTATCCCAAAAATCAAGGAAAAATAAAATATAATGTCTAAAAATAATAGGTTCACTTGAATGTTTAATCATTTTAATTTAAGATGACTTAAAATAATGGTATTAATCTATTGAAATATAAATGTTGATATATATTTATCTGATAATGAAATATAATCAAATATAGTATGCTATAGTAAAATACAAAATTTATAATTTATTAAAAATAGTAAAAGAGCTTAAGGATGTGAAAACCTCCATAAAACAAATGTAATTCTAGATGTGTGAAGTGATTGTAAGTTAAAACTTCTTGAGTTGACCTACAAACATAGTCATGTCATAAAATAATAACTTGTAATCTACTAGGACAAGTTCATGGGAGTGGACAGGGGAAAATTGTGGCTTTATTTGGCTACTACATCTGCATCCTAGTTGACTATAATCTTGATTTTTGTATTTGGGTATGTGTGATCATTTTCAAGGGTTGACTATTGAATTTCATGTTATGTATCATCAAGTGAAGAGCCTGTAAAATAGGAAACACTATATCCTGCACATTCACTAGATAACAATTAGATAAAAAATGGGGATGAAAATGGGTTAGTGAGGATGACCAAGCTAGGATTCAAAACCCCTTGTAACTAATAATTTCCTACATATCTCAAATGAGCCTTAAGACTGTGTAGTTCTCCTTCCAAGAGTGATTGTGTGATCTATGATAATGCAACTAGAATTACTATGGTTAAAATATTGATTTAAATGTTTGAAAATGGATGCCTTTAACTTTTAATAAACAATATTCAGACTTGGATTATGATTATTATAATGCTACAAAGTTGAAATAGGAAGTGCTATTTTTCTCAGTGTGCAAGGCAACTTATAGAGAGATATAGTGGGTTTGTAATTAATGGCCTTGATGTGATTTTATAGGATAATATTTATAATAATTTTAGTAACCAACTTTACCAAATATGTGGTAGAGTAGTTATGAAATGTTTCAATTTGATAAAGTGACCATTTGAGTGTGAGAGACAAGGCTACACTATGGGACAAGGCCGTAGTGCGATCTTATCCACTTAGTGGAGACTTATAATAAAATAGGGACATAAGGGGATAGGTCTAACAGGAGCTTATGGGATGAATAAGGATGGATATACATAAAATAGGGATGTTTTTATGATATTTATAGTGATTACAAAATAGTGAAGGCTCTCTTATAGATTGTGAGTTATCGAAATGGTGAATAGACCAAATAAGGGTAAGGATGTCAAGAATAAACATTGTCAAACACTTAATGATTAATTTAATGTGTCTATAGGTGTTATTGTTTTGAAACATCTTATTTTCACACTTATTCATTGTATTTCCATTTTTTCTTTAATACATTTCTATTTTTTTGGTGGATAATTTTGTATGAATAGTTGTTGAGTGGTGTCTTTAAATGTGGAGTTTATTAGGTTTTACTCTTGCATAACATGGTTTTAGTGTTAAGATTCTTTTTTACTATAATAAAAATCAATAGGTAATGATAATGATATAGATATAGTATATGAATTAAAAAAATAAGCTTATACAACCATGTAGTAAACATATAACAATCATAGTATGAAAGTGAATAAATATAATTAGAGAAAATAAAGAAATCAATTACAAATAATTGACACAAAATATACAACTAGAAGATCCTCTATAGGGAAAACAAGAGTGACATACTAGATAATAAAAAAAATCACCCACAAGTGCAAGTAATCAAAGTAATCAGAGGGAAAACAAGAGGGACACGCAATATATCAAGTAATGTGAAACAATATTTTAGTACTAATTCTAAGCACCCATTTTCCAAAGCGTTAAGCAATACTGAATCAAAGCACGCAATATATATTCTATACCAATCTATGTATAATCAAGTGTAAATATAAATATGAGAAGGAATAAATAAAATATAAACATTAATGCACTGATGGGGATACCCCCAAAATTGGTAAATAGGTGCCCCTAATGTAATCATCTTATTTCCCCAAAATAACTATAAATACATTACCATGTGCATAACTTGTACATAATGTATCTAACACTAAATGATACCATGAGTACAAAATTCAAGTACTAGATAGATAATAATGATATGATAAACTATGTCACCATGTAATATACAAAGATAAAGGAAAAGAAATTTTGTTTTTATATTTTATTATATTTATAATACCTAAAGCAAGAATCAAAGGAAATTAATCAAGGAAGAAAATAATCCAAGGGAAAAAAGAGAGAATAATCAAGAAGGGAGGGATCCCTACTAACCTAAAACTTCCCTTATAAATGTGTATGATCTAGGGGGAAAACACCAATATGTATGTGATGTCATCATGAGGATGCCCATGTAGTCTTTTGGGATGGGTGACAACAATAAAAATAAATGACCTAATATGAGTAAAAAGTGTAATCAATAATAAATAAAAATGATATACAAATTTGTAACAAAACTAGAGAAGGAAGCCAATTACAAATTAGAACATGAAATCAAATAATAAAAAAGGTAACTTAAAAAATTAAATAAGATAGATGTTAAAATAAATAATTAACTAAATATAATAGAGACCCAAGAGGGAATAATAATATAAGAGGAGGCTAGAAGGAAATGTGGTGAACCCAAAACTTGTATATTGAACAAGAATGAAATCACACATTGGAGATAGGTAAATAGAGGAAAGTAAAAGAAAAAATATATATGTACAATAGATTATTTAGTTAAAACATAGGGGTTAGAAATATATGATACCCTATAAAACCATCTATATGACCATATTTTAAAGCACTTCCATCTTATCTTCATGAGCAAGATGTAGATGTCTTGGGAGCATGAATCTTAGAAGGCCAATGTATTGGCATCAATATAATCATGGGATATATATTATCTAGAATAATTTTCACTATATTTATGATAATTATAAATATGATTAGTTTTAATAGCTATATAATTATCTTATAAATGAGAACATGTATTATTTTGGATAACATTTTGTATGATTGAACCTTAGATAGGTATTTTATCTTCAAAAGGTGTAAGTTATGATAAGGTTAAATTAGTATGTGCATGAGTAGGTGATTTAAATTTAGATGTAATTGTTTGAGTTCATATGATTTTTTACTTTGGTAACTCTTTATGTAACTCCTCATTTTGAACTTGTATTGGTGACTCATAATGATTACTTTAAACAGTGATTCATTTATTATCATGCACAAAATTTAAGAACTAGTTTAATTTTGATGGGATTTATTTCATTTTATTAAGTCACAGATGTCTAAGTAATACATCATATGTCCCATTAAAAACTAATACATGAAACCACACTAAAATGGTCTTTGGACCTATGATGACAAGTAATATGATACACCCAAGTGGTGTCCAATTAGCACCATTCTATCCTTTAGTAATAGTGGTTGCACCATCTAACCTTCTGACTGTATCCAAGATTGGTAAGAAGTTTTGTTATGTATATGCTTATACTTGAAACATTGACAATTATAATGTTTTTTAAACCAAAAATGTGTATCTCTAAAATCCCATATAAATAGTGGTCCTTTGTTAAAATTACCCTTTGGGATTTCATGGTCATAGAACTTAATCATAGGTAGCTACTTACGTGTGTCATTGACCACACATGTGAATACATGTATAATATAAAAATTATAAACTAGAATATGTTGTTTTTGAGCTATTATATGAACATCATATTGGTTTAAATTTTATTTAGCATGATTGGAAGAGGGTTGGTAAAAAAAATTAAATATTAATTTTGCTAGGAAATTGATTAATTGAAAGAACTATTTTGACACTCTACATGAATTTGGTTGTTATCAAGAAAAAAATTTATCTTATGTTTCAAGGTTATGCATCTATTTTTTAGAATGATCTTGAATTATATGATAATTTTATTATATATTAACATCACTATTTTAGGATAAGTCTTGATGAGTGTTGTTCTTGTTGTGGAGGTAAGGATATCATATTGCATTTGAGAAATAATTTAAGTACCATTTCAAGACTCTTAATAAGCATGTGAATTTATTTTTTTCCATTTTCTTGATATAATAAGCATGTTGCATGGTTGATCTACCCCATTGAATACATTCGTGCTCTCATTATTAGGTTGAGATGTACTATCATTAACCTTAGATTTGAATGTTATTTTACATTCATATTTAACTCCACTAGAGGTAAGGATTTTATTAAAATATTTAAGCATATTTTCCTCTAAAATATTGATTTCATAGTTCTCAATTGCATGACAAATTTCATTGAAAGATTGATATGAGTTGAAAACCACTTTATCCTTAATATGTAGAGGTAAAATTTGAGAGAATATATTTTGTAATTATGTATCATGTAATTTGAGAGTCATCATTATGAGAATTATTTTAGACTTCATCACGTACTCACTATAATTATCATAATGTTAATTTTAAAATTGAGCAAGCTATGAAAATGTGACCTTTTCGCTAACATTGGTTAAAGTGAATAAATTCCAATGGTAGGAAATATAAATAATGCAAGTCATAATCCTTAATACATATAAGGAATATTTTTCCAATAATTTATCATTATGTGCAAATTATAAGCATGAGGCATAAAATGCATTGATATGATGAGAAATTTCTTATTTTCCATTTAAAAATTCAAACATAGGAGAAACACAAATAGTATGCAATGGGTAAATAGTAACCTCATATGACAAAGGGTTATGTAATATAATATTATAATTCATACTATGAATTATCCTTTGAGAACTTGGGAAAGCACTTGAACACATTGTTGCATGTCTTATATGGTTTTCATAGTTTGGCACTAGAGTGTGGATTTTAGAGTTGGAATTGAAGTATTAGTAGCCATATAACTAGGAATAGAGACATTAGTTATTTGATCACTCTAAGAAAATTTTAAAGGTTCAAAAAGTATTTGAGTAACTTAAATATTAAAAAAGAATCATTAAGACCAATCTAAGAAGGCAAGGTCATATAAACTTGAGTAGAAGCAACAATAGGAGGAATGAAAGGAGGAAAAATGTGAGATATATGAAAATTGGCTATAATAATAGGGGGACATATATAAGGTGGAATATTATAAGTTTTCAAAGACCCATTTTTTTATTACAAAATGAATTTCATTAGGTGTATTTTATTTAGATAAAGTATTATTTTTTCATATTTTAATTCATATATCATGGCATATACTTCATTAAGAATTTTTAAAATATAATTATGAAATATTGTGTTATCATGATCTCTCGTGATATGATTTTTCATATCATTATCACTCACATATTTATAATTTTCACCATTAAAATAATTTTAATTCACCTCATTATCATTTAGGTCATCCACATCATTTACATCACTTTAATTTTCATTCACATGTGTATCAAAACAAAATCATCGATCTCATCAATAATTGCCATCATTTTTTCAACTTAACATGAGTAATAGTTAAAGGAAGCTCAATAAAATAAACCAAGATGGATTTCAATCTACCGATTCATCTAAGAGTGGGCCTAGATATAATATTCCTTAGTTTTATAAAATGTAAACATAGAGAGTATATAAAGATATATGGATAATGATGCAAAATAAAGAAAGTACAAACCTAAACAAATTAAATATATATTAGCAATAACTAACCCTAGAGGGAAAGAGATCATAAGAATCAATGAAGCTAACACTAGACACATACAAAGGGAAACCCTAATGAGATAAAAGAACAATGTAAAAATGTAAGAAACCCTGAATTGAATAAGATATAATATGTAAATAGACATATTAATTAATCCTAAGAGGTGTAAGAGTGTATAATTTCACAAAAATAATTATGCTAAAGTAGTTCTAGGGTAAACACACTACATTAAACCATAAACAATGACACATATCAAATATAACCCAAACATAATAAAATAATAGTAAATAAAGATTTGAAATGTGTCAAAATAGAGATATGGATGCTTGGAAAAGTGATAAAGGAGTTCATAGATTAATTTAATTATCTTAATTATGTATTAGAAGTGACTAGAGATGATGGAAAAATGTCTAAAAGAAATGTAAAAACAAATCCTATAAATTATAGAGATTTGACAATCCACAAAAAGAGACAACTATAAAATTAGTTTAATACTAGTTAGACTAGAATCAAACTGGTTGGATATAGGCATGAGGTTAAATATTAGATTAGTTTGATACTAATAGATGATGTTTGATCAGTCTGAAAAATTATAGATGTCTTCATCAACACTTTCATTCTAGAAACCTCTCATTTTATTATTTTTATGTGTGAAACTCCCATAATTATCCTTACTTGAAACCCCAAGCCACTCTAAAAGACCTTATAAAAGCATATAAATTTGGGGTAATTATGAGGGGTGTGCCTCGATTAGACCACTATTCTTAGATAGTTTGTAAATAAATGATAATGTAAGTAATCAAGAAATCTAATTTTTATGAATATCCGAACCCTTAACATGTTAATTTTATATGTTCTTTCACTAGTCCTCTTGGTAAAAGTATGTAGCTATAAAAATTTAAAGCTAAAAAGTAGAATGTTAAAATCCTTAGATGTGATATTCAAGTGTAATACTTGATTGATTTAATAAAATTTATTATAAATGCCTTAACATGTATATGTATATATAGACTTACTGAATTCAAATTAATACCTTAATAGCATGCAATTATGAAAGTGGGAAAGATGAAAATCAGGGCATAATAAAACATACAAGACTAAGGAAAATGGTCTAAAAGACCCAAAATTGATTCAAATAATATTAAAATGGTTTAATACTATTCAAACAAGTATTGAATTATTTCAATACTAGTGAATTGACCATAAACCTAAAAAATAAGAACTAAGGGTTGTAAGATCATTTGTGAACATGTTGAGGCAAAAAAAATAACTGATATAAAGGTTTAAAAGTATTTGGATTCACTAATAACATGATTATTGACCCAATATGACTTAAATTAAAGTTACAAGGATAAGGGAAGACTATATGAGGACCAATCATAAAAATATGATGATAAAATCTTAATCAAAATAAATGATCCATATACGTGTTTTTTAAAAATGTGGCTCTAAAGAAAATTACCTGTGCATAACTAGCTAAAATGTGTGGACAAGGGAGATAACTAAATATATATTCAAAAATAACATTCAAATCTACCTTATGGCCATAAAATATAAAAAATAGGCTAATACAATGAAATGAGAGAGAAAGGATTGAAATCAGGAACACCTACGTAAAATATTTATATTTTGAGATTTAAAAAAGAACATGGGTGTGATTATATTTATGTGTTATAATTTTTAGTAGCATTAGGCACACAGAATAATTTAGTCCTTCATAGTTAATTATTCAATATGCTTAGGAAAAATTTGATGATTTACCAAATAGGTAATGTTGTCATTCAAAATGTGCTATGGATGGTCTACAGCATGGGAGGTTTTGTGATGGGATGCAAAGTGTAAATGCCTTGTATATGGCATAAAATCATTCAACTCTAGGCATGGAAGTGTTATCACTCACCTGTGCATATGAGGCATCATTTGTCTCATCATAATGATGGGAATGTCCCTAAGGTGTGATACCCTTGTACTTCTTGGGATGAACCTCCAGAGTAGGCTAGATTCTTTATATTCTAAGTGCACCTGGTTTAGGACTAGTGTGTAGACTTAAAGAGTAGAAAGTTAAATCTACCACTAATCTAATCCTAAATTTTGAGGGAAAAGGGAGGGAGGAGTTAATAATTTACTTTAAAATAAAAGGTTATACACCAAGAATAGGGTGAGCACTCCTATTACCATAAACACACTACAAATATTTGATAATAAGATGTTATGATACAGACTCTACCAAGGACACTCCAAATTCATAAGTGCTTCACATAGAGGCATGGGAATGTATTGAAACACTGAGAGGTATGATGAATCATCCATAAATAGTATCTACATAGACTTGTTTGTGCACAAAACATGACCTACAAGTGAGTCCTATGTTCCACATAGAGGTGTTGGGAATGGAAAATGATGAGAGGGGTGGAAATTACCCATATACAAAGATCAACAAACACAAATAAAACATAGATTTTAATAATAATAGAGGGATGTGAACTTAATTCTCATTAACATGCAAGGTTCAGCCTACAAAAGTGCTCTTGGAGGGAAAATTTTGGTAGCATGAGATTTCCTAAAAAATGTCCACCCTTTTATAATGATGATCTAGACAACATTCCAAGCAATAATTTGGGTGATGGTTCTACCCCAATTGGTGCCAGGACTTTCTTTTGGGAGCCATAATTTTTGCACCGTAGCTCCAATCGACTCACCATTTGAACTATTGGAAAGCTAAGAATGAGGAGAATGTGATGAGATGGAATGGAGCTCCATTTAATGGATTTTTACCCCCAAAAACCCAATGGAAGTGCCCCAAATTTCAATTTTAATAGTGCAGTCTAAAAATAGTAAGTTTCTAAAAATAGTAATTCGTCAAATTTTGTATTGTTGTAAATCATGGAAGTCAAACCACTTAATCTCCCTCAATATTTTTGACCTTCCACATACTCATCCTACCTTAAAAATGTGTATAAATTAAGATGTAACCCAAAATGGAAATCAGACATCTCTTCTTAGAGATAAGCATATATTTGGATCTGCAAATTTGTATGAATTAGACATCTCTTCTCAGAGATAGCATTATTGTTATTGTGTTGTTCTTATTTCTTGAATTTCTTTCAACCAAAGCTTATGATTTTTAGATCAAATGAATAATAAGATCTTGTAATGAATTAATCCTTTTAAAATTAATGTGCCCCATGGAGTGATAGATATGGTCTATTAATTCCATTGTGGTATCTCATCCATGCCTCTTAAATTTTTCTTGGTGATTCAGATATGGGAGTTGGTAGCAAGATTTTTCTAGATCCACATGCATGTCTAAGAATGGAATATCTTTTGAATAGTCATAGGGGTGGTGTGTGATCATATTTCAAGGTCTAATATCCATTTCTACATTCACTTATCTAACAAGGCCTCTAATACTACTCAATTTATTGTAAACTACTTCTTTATATGTCATTGCCACTTGTTAATCATTACACGGGTTTCTCTTGAACTACCACATCATTGTTGTGTATATGATGGGGAACACTACCTTATACCTTTTTATTAATATTTTCACATTAAGGGCTACGTATTTAGACTGCATAGTGAGCTACAAGTTGGAAAGCATTATAGATGTAGAAGTCCTTTATGGGGTGTATAAATTTTAGCCCTTTCTTTCCAAGTCCCTTTTTAGTAGTCTTCTCTAGTCTTTGTTGTATACTAGGGCCCATATCAGTCAATGAAGTAACATGTGTGTAGCATAGATTATAGTAATTAATTTATAATAGTGTAGAACTGGAATGGAATTACTTCTTGCACACCTCTCCCTATGTTATTTGAAGGCTAAAAAATTTATGTTTTTTAACCTATGCACCATTTAGCTTATGAAATGGAAGATCCCTACATGGGGTGCATATTAGAAACTTCTTATGAATGCAAGTTGAAACTTAATCAATATGTAGATATACACTAACTAATTTGGGTGTGGGTGTGGATGGGAGGCATCTGCACACATATTGCTTTAAATAAATTGACACTCACAAGCACACAAACCTTATGTAGGATTTTTGTGAGTTATGCACAAGTTGGGGGTGACTTATAAAGTCAATACTTCTAGTGACCTTTGCAGGCTGCAAGCTTGCTAAGCAAGAATATTGTATCCTTTGAATCAATCAATTATGTATGAATTTATTTAAACTTCTGGTCATTTTTCCCTTAAACACACTGGTGGTGTACTCCTAGCTTTAAAATAAACTGATATCCTCCTTAAAAAATGAGAACTGTGCCAAATGTACTTAGAGGAAAGAGATCTAGGCTAAGATTAAAATCATGCACAAGAACTTAAATGAAATAAAATTATCCTAAAAAAACATGCACAAAGTACTTAGGAAAATAAAAATACATCTAATCTATTTATTTACAAACTATACAAGAATCAACAAAGATAGTGCTTGAGATGGATCACATTGAGTGGGATGGGTAGTTCTCCATTCATTTTTACCGAGTTGGAAAGTGTGAGATTACTTGTAGTTGATTTTGGTATATAGACCACTCCATATCACATCAAATTTAGTATGCCTTTCACATTTCACTATGTCTATATCCCATTTGAGCATTAAATCTCCTTCTTGGAAACTTTTATCAGTGGCCCTTTTATCAAAGGTCCACTTCATTTAGGCCTTTTAAAGTTTCATAGTATGTGCAGCTTGTGCTCTAGTCTCTTTGAGTTATATTAGCTATGTTAACCTTATCATGAGGGGATCACTTTCAAGAAACTCTAATGTGTCCTTGGTATCAAATCTTGGTCCTTTCAAGAAGGTCTAAAATCCTAAAATATATCTTAGACGCAAGGATGTCTAGTCAGCAAGCTCAAGGTGGTTTGAATACCAGTAAGGCTTCATTATTCAATGGATCTACTAGTGCCTTTTGGAATGTAAGGATGAAGATATATTTAATGTTTTAAGGTCATGATATTTGACATTCAATTGTGGATGGCTATAGTGTTCCTCCTATTCCACCAACTAATGCAGCAGGTAAGAAGGCTAGTGAAAACAACTCCAAGGAAATGAATGCCATTCTTTTTGGCCTATCATAAATAGATTTTTTGAATGTGATAGACTATGTATCCACCAAAGATATTTGGTATAAATTGAATATCATCTATGAACAAGATACCAAGGTGAAAATGGCCAAGTTGTAGAACCACTAAAGATAGTTTGAAAGTTTGAAGATGAATGAAGATGAAACCATTGCATCTTACCTATTGAAGGTTGATGAAGTTGTCAATGTCATTAGAGAATTAGGACAAGAAGTGAAAGAGTATAATTTTTTTCAAAAGGTATTGATATCACTAACTCCTAAGTTTGATTCTAAAGTATATTTAGTAGAAGAGATGCAATATTTGGAAAAGCTTGATATGGATGGGCTTCATGGCATCTTGACTACCTATGAGATGAGAAAAATTAAAGGCAAACATCCCAAAAAGGAAGCAGCTTTCAAAGTTGAGAAGAAATCAAAATCCAAGAATATCAAGGATAAATAATGTTTAGATATTGATGACAATCAACTAATAGCCATGTTTATAAGGAAATTGAGGTTTGGCTTAGGTAATTACAAGGGTAAGTTGTCCTTTAAATATTTCACTTATGGAAAGATTGATCACTTTGTATCTAAGTGTTCTAACAAGGATAAATTTGAGCATAATGAAGAACATAATGAACATCATGGAGATGATAAGAAGGCATACAAGCCTAAAAAAAATGAGTTTAGAAAGTATGAAGGTAGGAAAGGAACTTTCAAGAATAAGAGAAGCTGCTATAATAAAGAAGATAACTCTTCTAATGTCAGTGACTCAAGTGCATCTAATAGTGATGATGGTATTAATAAACCTGAACATGAAAATAATGAAACCTTATTAATGGCCATAGAATTAGACAATGAGGGTTTCTCACATGGGAAAGGCCTTATGGTTGATGTAAAATTAGATGAGGAAGAAGTTGGAGTGAATCTTAAGGTAGAATTGGTAAGTTCCCTAAAGGAGTTGAAATTATAAAGAAGAAAGAAACATAAACTGATATCATTAAGGACTATGAAGAGTAGATTCTTTTGTTTGAGGATATATTTAGTAACACTTATAAGGAGTATGATGAGATCATCAACCAGATTAAAGCATAGATGGAGATAGTCAATACAAATGTAAAGGCTAAAGAGGAATAATACATTAGGTATAAAACTAAAGTGGAATCCCTAAAAGCTGAGTTTAATCAAGTATCTAGCAAGATGAGGACCTTTTTGAATTTTTAAAAGATTGATGAGGCTCTAGATGATATCTTGAGTAGTCAAAAATCTACAAGTGACAAGATAGATCTTGGTTTTAAAGAAGATCAAAAGGTGGAAACTCAAGTCAAGGAGAAGTATATTGAAGACAAGAAGGTCAACATGAAATGACCTATAAAATATCCTAATACTATGAGGTATGTTAGTTCATTCAATGGTTACTATTTTTTATGCAGTCAGTTTGGTCATAGAGCAAGAGAGTGTAAAAGACCCTTACAGAATGAGTACTCATGGGAATATGGAAGGAGTCATAGTTCACATTAGTCAAGAGGTATGTATAAGGTAGTTTTTTATAATTTTCATAATGTAGAACACATTACAATATTCTATCCTAATACGGTTAGAAGGTCATCAAGTCAAAATAAGAGGTTTGAAGCCCTTAGAATGCAAAAAAGAAGGCAAAAGAATATATGGAGACAAAAAACAATAAAAGTAAGTCATAATCAGTCTAAAATATCAAATGGAATATTTTTTATGGTATAAAATACATCAAATGAGAAATAAAATCAGGAATTTTTTTGACAACTCACATTAATGATCAAACATTTGATGAAGAGGTCAAGCCTATACTAAAAATGAACCCTAAAAAGATACTGAAGGATATTCAACCTTTTGAGAGCATGGAGATCTTGAAATCTCCTAAAAATTTGATGTTTTAGTGTTATATTAAAGATACGAATCCATTATGCTTTGTGGAGACACACTTCAAGTTAGCAAAACCATTGTGGATGCTTGGTTTGAGGGGGAACTATTCAGGTTACTCACTGAGCTTGATCTATGTTGAGAAGTGGTCTTGTATTTTGACTTCATTTGAAGGAGGTGTGCATGGAGAAAGGAGGATAATGTTGCATTAATTCTTCATATTTTATGTGTTTAACATTTTTTTCAAATAAGGTGTGATTCCAGATGACAATTGTGGAAGACCTTTGTCATTAATGTCAAAGGGGGAGAAAGTTCAAGAAGGGAGATGAGAGTGATCAGTTTGAATAATGTTTTGCCATCAATGACAAAGGGGTAATTTATTGATAATTTTTTCCATTTATTTCAAGGTTTATTTCATTTTATGTCATTAATGTCAAGGTGTATCTAGTGAAGATTCATGGTGAGTGATCTATGAGGTATGAGTTTGTATGCCTGATGTGATAAGGAATTCATGTGATAAGAGATAATTTGAAGGATATATATTATCCCTCTATTGAAATATAATTTTAATTCAACCTAATTATTATTTTAATCTTGATGTTAAGGTTCAATCCAAGGTAAGCATGTTTAAGTACTAGTCCTTCAGTACAAGGTGTCTTGAGAAGCTTAGACAAATCATGAGCATGTGCATGATTAGCATGAATAGGTATGTGAAGAGTCATGATATTGTTTTAGTATCATTAAATTCATGTGATCAAGGTGTATAATCATCAAGGAGTGTTTTAAGGTCAGTTTTCAAGCTTTAAATATTTAAGAAACTTAGTCATGCCATTAAAAAACCCTATGAGAAGTTATGAGATTGGTGTCCCTATAAAATGGATGTACATAGGCATAATAGGATATATTAGGTTTATTGATCATGCATATGAGGCATTATATCACTCATTAAAGTCTTAGAATGAGCCTATAAGGGTAGGACCTATAGACCTAGCATGCAACTAGACTAGTTTTAAACCCTGCCTAACCTAATGAGGTGTCATGAGATATTTTCAAGGAATACAAAGAATGTATGTCATTGGTTGATCATGTTAAGATGTTTTATTACATGTATATGAGGTTTTTATAGTTTGGTAGTGGCTATAAGGTTAGTTTAAAGTCCAAATGTGACTTACAGGTCAAGGCCTAGAGAGTAAAGAGAGAGATGGTGGCCAAATAAGGTATCAGGATATGTTTCCAATGATAAAATGGACATGTGAGCATTAAAAAAATTGTTTCATGTTTTTTTAAGTAAGTTTACCAAACTTCAGGTCAAAATTTAAAGGTTAAGTCAAGCAAAAGTGTTTTGAGGTCTCTCATGTGCACAGAATGAAGGATTCTCGACCTAAAAATAACTTTAAAGTATTCATTAGAACATGTAACCTATACATGTAAACCTAATATATTCATGGTAGATGGGTAAGGGTCTTAGATAAAATTCCCAATCATTAGTTTTTGGAATGAGGGGCTAAGCTTTATGAATGCTCATTAAGACTGAAAGATGGTTTAAACCCTCAAAGAACCATAATAGTGACCTAATATGAAATAAATTACTCTAAAGTGATCAAAATGGATTTTTATGGATATTTTAGTGATTATAGGTTGTATTCAACTCTCCCATACATCTCTAGGTGTGATTGGTTTATCAGGTGAGTGAGTGAAACCTATAGGAAAGGCCTTATTTCTCAGAGATTTATTGTAGTAGTTAGATTTAACCAAGTAAAAGTTTATAAATGGATGGAGAAAAATTATTGAGACTTATATTTTATTTCCATGGTGGTTTATTAGTATTTTCTATACCTTAGGCATGTTAAACTAGTCATACAAGTTGACCAATCGCTAATAGGCCTAATGATTCAAATAATGAGAAAACCAAGCAGAAGTGAGAAGTTGATTAGGGATGTGTTATCATGGATTAATGATAATCCAAGTGCATGGAGACATTTTTTAAGACTTTTAAACATGATCATGTTGGTTATAAGTTTTGGTGGTCATTGGATATCATGAAAATGTTGCTCATAAGTTGACCTGTCTAGTGCAAATGAGACAGTGAAGGTGTAAGGTTATGAGATTGGTCTATAAGACCAATATTTCCATTTGAAAATGTTAAATTTTTATCTTATAATTACCTAATTATCTCATAATATCATCCACATTCACCAAAATTCTATGAAAGTGTCTACACAAGTGTTGAAGGTCATTATACCCATGACTATGTTTGAAGGTAAACTGGGGTAAGCAAGTTATCGTGATGAGTTAAAGGATATTTAATTCACATGGTGTTGTTTTTTGTAAATTTAATGAACTATCCATGATTTTAATAATCATTTATTTTATTTTAATGGGTTAGAACATTGAAGGCAGAATGGATTTTCTAGATGAATAAGGATTATGAGAGAGAAGATCAACAAATTGGTATGCAAAACCAATAGTTGCCATTATATCTTATGATCCTTTTGTTAGAGACTATTATAAGGATGTTTTAATACCATATTCATTCATTTTAATCCCTTGATTATTTTCTTTTAGATGGTAAAATTTCAAGTTTTTGTAACTTTTTTCTAAGATTAGTTAGCAGTTCAGAATAATCATCCTACAGAGAAGAGCTTGAGCCTGTATACCCTAGGTTGAAGCATCTAATGAAGTTTGTGATGAATTGAGGCTATGATTTTTTTTGTGTGTGATTTTTTTCCATGTTTATTTGGAAAAAATTTGTTTATGATTCAGTTTTTTGTGTATTGATTAATCTATATGTTGATGTGATGGTTCATGATTGCTTAACTTGAATTGAGAAGTAAGGTTTAAAAGACTAATTCACCCCCTCCCTCTTAGTCATTATGCTTCTAAAAATTGGTATTAGAGCTTGGTCATTTGAATTAGGTCTAAAACCCTAAATGATATCCTATAATTAATGATGGATAGTTATCAATCTCAAGATGGTTTATCTACCAATAAGGCTTTGTTATTCAATGTATCTAATTTTGCCTTTTGGAATTTTAGGTTGAATATATATTTGATGTCTCAAGGTCATGATATTTGGTATTTAGTTGTGGATGGCTATAGTGATCCTCCTATTCTGCCAATTGATGCAACAAATAAGAAGGCTAGTGAAAACAACTCCAAGGCAATGAATGCCATTCTTTGTGGCCTATCAGAGGCAAAGCTTATGAAGGTGATGCATTGTGTATCATCCAAAGAGATTTGGGACAAATTGAAGACCATATATGGAGATACCAAGGTGAAAATGGCCAATTTGTAGACCCACCAAATATAGTTTTATAGTTTGAAGATAAATTAATATGAAACCATTGTATATTATCTATTGAAGGTTGATGAAGTTGGAAATGTCATTAAAGGATTAGGAGAATAATTGAAAGCATCTATAGTTGTTCAAAAGGTATTGAGATCACTAGATCTTAAGTTTTATTCTAAAGTATCTACAATAGAAGAGATGTAATATTTGGACAAGCTTGAGATGGATAGGCTTCATGGCATCTTGACTGCCTATGAGATGAGAATAAATGAAAGCAGGCCTCCTAAGAAGGAATCAACTTTCAAAATTGAGAAGAAGTAAAAATAAAAGAAGGTCAAGATGAGGAATGTTCAGATGTTGATGATGATCAACTAATAGCCATGTTTTTAAGGAAATTGAGGTTTGGCTCAAGTACAAGGGTAATTTTCCCTTTAAATGTTTCAATTATGGAAAGATTGGTTAATTTTCATCCAAGTGTCCTAACAAGGATAAATCTGAGCATAATGAAGAACATGATGAACATCATGGAGATGACAAGAAGGCCTAAAAGCTTGATAAAAATAAGGAGTTCAGAAAGTATGAAGGTAGGAAAAGAACATTAAAGAATAAGAGAAGATTCTATACTAAAGAAGATAACTCTTCTGATGTAAGTGACTCAAGTGCATCTGATAGTGATGATGGTAGTAATGAACCTAAACATGATAATAATGAAACCTTATTCATGGCCATAGAATCAAACAATGAGGTTTGCTCAAATGGGAAAGGCCTTATGGTTGATGTAAAATTAGATGAATAAAAAGCAAAAGTGAATCTTGAGGTAGAATTAGTAAGTTCCCTAGAGGAGTTGAAAATCCAAATAAGAAAGAATCATAAACTAAGATCATTAGTTAAAGACTATGAAGAGAAGATTAGTTTATATGAGGAGAAATTGAGTAACACTTCCAAGGAGTATGACGAGATCATCAACTAGACTGAAGCATAAATGGAGATATTCAATACAAATATAAAGGCTAAAGAGGAAGAATGCATTAGGTATAAAACTAAAGTGGAATCCTTAAAATTTGAATTAAATCAAGTATTTATAAATATGAGTAACTTTCTTAATTTTGAAAAGAGCATTAAATCTCTAGATGGCATCTTAAGTAGTCTGTTGGTAATATGATTGTCATTGTTGTCAAAAGAGAGATAGTTAGCACTATGGATGTCATAGATGTCAAAGGATCAGATAGGTTTGATGGAGAGAAGATCATGCTTTATAATTGCATAGTATAAGTTTCAATATTGACATATAATGTTGCCATGCTTTTATAGAGACCATTTATAGACATTTATAGACAAATTGATAGAAGATTCATTTTGGGTTTTTCAAGTTCATCTAATATATATGTTATATAGGTTTAGATGAAGATAAATGAGCTTAATAATGATTTATTTTATCTCTTATACATTACTATGGTTTCTTAGTAAAACCCTAAATTTTTTAGTCATGGCATTCATAGGCATTTTCTATTTTCATGTTTATTAGATATAGGCAAGAACTGATTGCTTAAGTTATAACTTAAGCCTTCCCCCTCATTAAGAAAATGGCCCCTTTGATTTAAAAATTACCATCTTGTATTAGTGATCAAAGAATTTAATATTTCCTAAGTCCTCAACGTAAGACTTGTCCAAGCTTGATCAAAAACTAGCGCTAAATCATATAATGAAGATCTAATGATGCACAGCAAAGTCAATATGTCAAAGGTACTTGAGAGTGAATGTGCTAGTGCCAAGTGTCACATTCATAGGGACTAATAATGTGTAAAGGGAATGTGTGAGTTACAAGTGTCACAATCATGGAGACTAATAGTAAAGGGCTCAGAAGGTATGTTCTAGTGCCAAGTGTCACAAGCACAAGGACTGGTAATGTATAGAATGCACATGAGAGTGCCAAGTGTCACAAGTATGGGAACTAACAAAAATGTGTACAATGCATGTGAGGGTGCCAAGTTTCACACTCATATAAGCTTGTTATACAAAGAACCAATGAGTGTATTAGTTTTTTAGAAGATCTAATGGTAAGTGTGTGATCATGCAATGAATATCAATGGAGTGTGAGGAGTCAAAGAGGTCAAAGTGCATGATGTTTAATGATAGATAAAGGTAAATTACATGATACTTTTGAATATATAATGACATATAGGAGCTCAGATCAAAAGAGCAATAGATGTGCTTTAAATTTAAAGCATTAAAGTTTGAGAGCTCAGAAAGATCTGATGGAGCACATAAGCCTATCATATCTTGATCTAATGGTTACATTTTAAAGTTGAGACATTTGAATGAGGATCATTGGATCATGGCATGAAACTTAAGAATCAATGGTTAGTATTTAAAGATACATTCATCTCAATGGTCAAGTGATGAAACATACAAGAAAGATGCACTATACAACATAGAGAATGATATAGATTGTTGTGATCGATCTAAATTGTGTAATATGGCATGTGTATCAAATATTGAGCCAAATGTATTCTAAATATAGAAAAATATAGAGAATTATGGAGGTAAACCATGAATTCATGAAGTAGGAAACTTGCAGGAGTGTGATTTGTTAACAACCAAGTGCAAACACAAAGAAGATGTGAGACCTAGATCAATGCATATATATATATATATCATCTAGGAAATACACTAAGTGTGTAAAAGTGTGAAAAAGTTAAATTGAGGAGCAGAGAGGAAGAGAAGAAGAGAGATGTAGATTAGAGTATGAGTAGTTATAGAATAGGTCTATAACAAAGAATTCGATTCATTTATGAATCAAATTTATAATATAGAGTCATAGCTCCATAATAGATCTAATTGGTAGGTTCCATTAGAAGAGTTGAGTTGGTGCTCAGTTAGGGAGTTGGTGCTTCTTTAGAGTAGGTTCTCTTAAATCAGGGGACTGGTGTCTCCTTAGGGTCGATGCCCTTAAACATTATAAGTAGTAAGGTTCTTGATTGTGAGGCTAGATTAGAATAGTAGATTTTAGCAGTTATTTTCATGGTGGTTTTTCCCATATTGGGTTTTTCATGTACATCTAGTGTTATGCATGTGTGTGTGACCTCTACATATCCTTTCTAAATTGCATTAAAAATGATTAAAGGACAAATTTTAATCAATCTACTAATTTACCCCCCCCCTCTTAGTAGATATTTGTGTTCCAATAATTGGTATTAGAGCCTTGGTTCCTTAGAAGAAGCTTAATCAACTCAAGTAGATCTTGGATAGTGAACACAAATCGCTAGTCAAGAAGGATCTTCCTCAAATAAAGCACCTCTCTTTGATGGATCAAACTATGAATTTTGGAGCATTATAATGAAAACATAGTTATCTTTATTAGGTTTTTATGTATGGGTATTTGTTGTAAATGGATATATAGCTCTTGCTACAACTCCTATTGGTCAGGCTTCAAAGAAGGCATATAAGAGCAATGTCAAGGCAAACAATGTTATCCTTTGTGGATTGTCTAACTTAGAGTTTTCCAAAGTGATGCATTGTCAAAATGCACAAGATATATGGAACAAGTTGAAGAGCATCTATGAAGGTGATGATAAGGTAAATCAATCCAAGCTATAAACATACAAAGGCAAGTTTGAAAGTCTTAAAATGAATGAAGAAGAGAAAATTACAAACTACCTCCTCAGAGTAGATGAAATAGTTAATGCAATCAGAGGCCTTGGAGAAGAGATGAAATATTTGGTCATTTTCAAAAATATCTAAGATCTTTGCAATCAAGGTATGACACTAAAATCTCTACAATAGAAGAAGTAAGAGATTTAGATAATCTCAATGTAGATGAGTTACATGAAACCGTCACAACCTATGAGATGAGAATGGGAAAATTAGATACTTTCAAGAGAGAAACTACATTTAAAGCATCCAAATAAGTAAAATCAAAAGCACATACATCTAGATCTGAGGAGACTGATGAAGAAGAAGCCAACTTTGTCAAAAATTTAAGAAGAGGATCTAGAAAGTACAAAGGTAAGGTACCATTTAAATACTTTAACTTTTGTAAGGTAGGATATTTTCCTATTAAATGCCCTTATAACAAAAAGGATAATTCTGAGCAAGAAGAGGTTAGTAGAAAGATGAAATCCCACTACTTCAAGAAAAAGAACTTGTTGACGAAATTTGACCTTTAGGTCAAATTAGGACACCCCTAGTAAAAAACTTGATTTTTAGGCCTATAAGGGGTATAATATTTTGTCATGAGGTGATTTATAGGTCATTTGATGTCAACTAATGTTGTACTAGCTTTGGTCAATTAGTTTTTAGATCCATTTATCATTTTGGGTCATTTTAAGGGTCAAAAATAGTGCATTTAATGCTTTGTATAGATTTATTGGGAAATGTGCAAGTGTCAATGGGTGATGTCATGACCCATGTATCCAAAAAGGTATTAAGTAACTGATAAAATTGAAAGTTTTAGGTTCATCAAAAATAAGAGTTTGTTTTCCTAAAGAAATGGAAGCAAATGGCAATTGTATGGCCTCCTTAGGAAGTGTGCCACTTGGAAAAGATGTAAATATGTCTCTTCAGCTACCCCACACTCAAATCCACATTTTTTAATCTGAAATTGACATTTTTTTCTAAAAAATATTCACCTCTCTTTTCACCCTTCTTGGCATAGAGAAGTGACTTGCAAGTTTGTACTTGGTACAGACAGCTCATGGAGTTTCAGTAAAAATGATATTTGAGGTATATTCTATACTTAGATACCTTAATTTTCATATCAATAAGTTTTTTAATGATCAATTGTGCTTTATGAACCATTCATTTGAAGTTGACTTTTTAAATCTACCTACCAGCCTATGCACCCTGTTGATTTTCTCTTGGTTTGAATAGATCTGTATAAACCAATTACTCGTATTTACTTCAAAGAATTTTTTACATGTATCCTTACATTTCCCACCCTTTTTTTCATGTTTTATGAGTTTTTATTATGCTAATCATCTAAATTTTTAGGAGGATACAATTTTCTAAGTTATGGATAGTTTCACCATTTTTAGAAGCTTTGTGATTTATCAATGGATTTAGGCGGTTGCGATAGTTTATTTCTCATGTTTCCAATATGATTTTAATCCCATGTCCCCTCATTTTAATTCTTAAAATTATGCCTCATGAGATGGTTTTCACAAGAATCATGTTGTTTTTCTAATCTATAATTATCACATACAGTCAGTCTTGGGAAATCATATGTTTAAAACCCTTATGCCATAGTCACAAAGGTATACTAAATAATTTGAGGTATTGGTATGTCCTCAAATGTAATAGAGTTGTGAATAAAACCTTTGATTTCTTGAAAAGAAGAGGAATTGGGTGGTCACTTGAGAAACCTTCTTACTATCTTCCATTAAAATACTCACCCACAAGTGTTTGAGAAGAAGAAACCATGTGAAAACAAAGAGCACATTCTTTCAGATCCATTTAAAAAAAATTAGCATTCATGTGAAGACATTTAAATGGCCTAAGATTCATTTAATTGTGAGAACATTGCATACTACTCATCATCTCAAACTTGTTGCCTATATGTGTAGATAGTCACCTACAAGTGACCTAAATAGAGAGTAAAGAGGCATTTCTAAGTGTGTAATAAGTGCCTAAAACCTCCTTGAGGGAATGGTAGGATATAAGCATCACTAAAAACATGTGTGAGGTGTTAGGTTGGAAAACAAGCTATGAGAAACTTTCGTAATAGTGAAGACCGAGTTTTGGGATTTGGTCCTTGAAATTACAGAATAAAGGTCTTGAGGGTTTTGGGTGATAACACAAAACATGGTTACAAAGACTATAAATTAATCCCAATGACTTGGTATTTCAGACCTCATATAGTAATATCAATTTTAAAAATATGGAAGAGTGAGGACTAATGGAAAACAACTATTAAGGGGCCTCAAATATGTCTCTAAAACATTGAAATGTCTTCATTGACATTTGTAGGGTATGACACAAGGAAGAGTTTCCTCCACTCAAGATTTAAAATTGACTATGGAACCATATGGGAGTAGTAAAAAATGATTTAAGTGGAACCTATGAACATAATTATCATCATGGAAGAAGGGTGCCTTGTTTTTGACTCCCTAATCAAACCTATAGTCCATACACTACAGAAATGGTGACCTACAGCAAGGTAAAGATAGTGACCATTAATTTGATGACAAGTTAGTGTATTGAGGTTATAAATAGTGGAATATCAACTCATATTTTTATATTTTAACCTTATAATATTTATTATAGGTCCCCATATAGCATAAATGGGCTCAGTGGAGGCAAATAGCACCTATAGCTAGGGGAAGGATGGTGTCTCAGTCAAAATGTTTGATGGTTTTCTAGCCCATCAAAGTGAATCCAAGGTGAGTGAAGAAGTTATGTGACCACCAATATTAATTTTAAGTCTCTCTATATCATAACCAAGGTTATAATAGATAAAAATGACACCTACAGGTCTAAAGGATAGGGGTTTCTCGATCCCAGGTAGTAAGATGAGACTTAACACCTAAAGTGATATTACAGAAACCTAAAGTGAATAGTGGTTCCAACCATTATCAGATCACCATAGAAAGATTAAAATGGTGTATTTTCATACTATTTTCAAATTTATAACTTTTTCCAAGCCTAATCTATACATTCACACCTACAAGTATAGTCCCTTGGGGTAGAACAGAGTTCAAAAGGATACTGAGACTGATCAGTTGAAGTGTGAGGAAAAGTTTAAAAGATTGAAAGGATTGTAAATATTAGGGAATATTCACCATAATAATTAAATATTCATGAAATTATAATAGTGGTTTTTCAAACAAGAAGAGGAAATCTAAATTTTAATACATAATTCACTTTGGAAACCCTTAAACACAATCTGCCATGTAAAGTTTGTCTTCAATTTTTAGTGATTTAAAGAGGAAAATGCAGACATAAAAGGATGAAATTTGCTATATGACACACTTATGACATGAATAATCCCATAAAACATTAATCCTAGTCTGAGGGAATAGGGGAGTGCCCTTTGTTTTGTCTTAGATAGACAGCACTCCATTTAGAGCACAAACCTTGCATTTTGGAAATTTAGAGATGAAGGAGGAATAATGAAGCTATTTGGACATGAGATAAAGGTGTGTGGGTTTATTTTACATCCAATAATACATGAATAAACTTTCCACAAGAAATAAACCCAATAATTTATCTCAAACTACAAGGTTTTCAGACAAACCTACTAGGCAAGGAATAGGCCTAAAGGTCTAAATAAGAAGCTTTGTCATTTGCACGTTGAAGTGATATTTATAGGCTATTTTAACATGTCTATATGGTAATTATAGAAATTTTTAATCTATTTATAGGTATGGGAAACCATTATAATTCATTTTGAGCTCTAAATTATAGTTAGGCCTACCTGGCATGTTCAAACCTAGTGTCTAAATGAGGAGTCAGTCACACTTCCACAATGAAACATGCTTTCTATCCTATTGGGATATGTTCATGGGATGAATAATAAGGTTTCCAATCCATTGGATTGTGAATCAAACATCAATAAATCCACTTTTGAATTAGGAACCTATTCAGGCCTATGTAAACAAGGGAAAACAAGCTTGATAGGCCATCTTTTGAAGTTAATATCTTTCATGACAATCTTCATGGGAGCCAAAGGAGTTAGGGAATGTTAGAAAGGCTCTTGAAGGCCAAATTAGTAAAAAAATTAGCAGGTTGGCCATCCAACTTTTATGAATCAACTTTAAGAGGGGAAATAAACCTAAACCCCTACTAAACCCTTAGCTAAGACTTGATTGGGAAAATGGAGTTGTAAATGCACTCAAATGGAATATTTTTCCAATAATAGATTTTAGATATTTTATAAGTCTCAGTTAGGCTACTTCACATGCTTTTGAGTTGTATAAACTTGTACATATGGGGGTAGAAACAATATTTTTCTCATTATTGTATGTGTTGTGTAGGCTATAGAAAGAGTTAAGAGATAAAACAATGTTTTTATGGAATATTAAGACTTAATATAAATCCCAATATTCATTTCATTCCATGAAACAACTTATAAGTTCTCTAACCAAGTGTTTAAACTCAGCTAGTCAAATATAGAATATTGGACAAGCTAGTCAAGAAGATGGAAAACTTCAAGTGAGCTCTTTTTAAGGTGTGCTTAATGTTTATAGGTCCATTTATGGTCTTAAAACTTATCATTAACTCCCTACCATTAATTTTCATGATCAAATAAATCCAATCAGAATCCCAGTGTGTAGGGTGCAAGAGAGGAGTTTTTTTTGGACTGTAGATGATGATGGCTCACTTTCAATTGATTTCAGAAGACCAAGCATGAAAATAATTCATGGAGAGGAATGTTTGATTTCCCTACCTTGAATTCAAAAAATTATAACTAGTCTTCATTAGTTATGGGAGAGGCAATCATGAAGGTAGTTTTTTTGTGCAAAGTGGGGAGTTTTATGACACTTTTCATCAAGTTTGTGACTTGGATTGACACTTGTTTCTCCTAACCTTGCATGGTTCAACCCATATTCTCTTCTCATGCATGGATAATTGATATTATCAGCTTTACAAGTGTCCTTGTGGCCCTTAGACTTCTCTCTTTCTCTCTCTCTCTCTTAAACTCTATAAGAGTTAGCCATTTTGGCATTGTATTGGATGTTCCACCTGAGTATGGAAAAGCCCTACTCATTTGTATGCATTTTGATCAATAAATTGACTAAATGTCACCTCTTCATGACTATTCATGAGTGTGTTTAATTTTAATGGTAAACCTTGTTTAGTGAAGACTATGGATTCCTCGCATGTGATCTCATTCTTTCACCTTGTTTATAATTGGAAAATTTCCTCTTACAGGGCATGTGAAGTGTTTTAGGAGATGTAAAATGTTGATTGAGTTAGTATTTTCATTATTCCCCTTAAATTAATCTTGTCTAGTCCTCCTAGTTTTGCACATTCATCCATGACCTCACAATGTAGCATTAATGTGAGAAGATGAAGATCAAAGAAGTGTATGTTTTAGTTTATTTCTTGGACTCAAGTGTAGAATGCAATTGGTTAGAAATCATCAAATTTATTTGGTGTATCACCTCTTTAGTTTATATTTGCTTTTATTTCTCTCTCTCTCCCTTTTCATCTCCCAAATTTAGTATTAGGTTTAATTCTAAGTGATACATCAAGGGAGCTATCCTTATCTAGAGACTCACCTCATTCCTTATGTTGTCCACAAGCCCAAAGGTGATTCCATTATGCCACTTGGATGAGGAGAGATTTGTATCTCCTCAAAGGGTAAAAATCCAAGTGACAATAGTTTTTGGCATGCTCAGTGGGACTCTTGTTCCAAGAGATTGAGATATTTTTGGTGTTGTCTCTCAACAATCAGCCTTTAGAGGCATCTATCAAAGCATCAATGGTGACTCTGAAGATACATTAGCTAGTCATCATCCTAGGTATTCCATTTAAATATTGTTGATAACCTTTTTCTTGTGTTCCTACTTCCCAATTAAGTTTCATTGCTAACCTTGGATTTGAGTTTTATTCTGTACAAGTTGGTGAAACATATCCATCTTATCCCATTCCCTATCAATATGAACAAGTTCTTGGTCCACCTTTTTATGTTCATTATCAATCCCAATATGACCATATTTAGCCATGTCATGAGTTGTATTAGTTTTACAACTAGCCTTCTCATTTTTTTACCCCTCCTAGTCAACCTAGTGCTTCCTCTAATCAGCCCATTTCCACCTTCAAGCAAGCACTTTTGGGCTATGAGAGATACATGTTGGATCTTGACACAAAAAGAAGATGTGGTATAGAATTTCCTAATCATGTCAATCAAAATGTAAGAGATACATTATAGTTTGTCAAGAGAGAATGTGTACCTATTTAGAGAGCCAATTGGCAAAGGCTCACAAGTGAGATGCTTTATGTGAGTGGTTTAGTCTCTTCCTTAGAGGATAGGCTAGAAGTTCATGAAAGGCAACCTCACCATACCTATCAGCCTTCATATCCATTTTCCAAAGTTCCATATCAGCCATATTTAACCCCTACTCATGATACAAATCAAGCCTATCAAATTAATTCTTTTCCCAATCATTTGGAGGAGAGAATTGAAAGGAAAAACCATGTGTTTGAAGCTAATCTTGATAAGCAAATTTAGTTAGCTAATATGAAATTGCAACATTCCATGTTGGTATAAAATGAAGTGATTTTCAAACCTTCATTTCCCTCTCACATTTCCTCCCCACCACCTCAAAAAGAGACTCATAATCCCAATGTCCTAAGTTGGAACAAAATAGTGGAATCATGGGGAAAGAAAAAGGAGAAAAGTCTTGACCAAGAATGTGAAATTGAGAAGACATCTAATCCTAACATCCTAAATTGGAGAAAAATAGTAGAGTCATGGGGTAATAAAGAAGATAGAATCATTGTCCAAGAGTGTGAAGTGGAGAATGGAGTTGATCCTTTGAAATTCCCTCCCACCCTTCCTCAAGAAGCTTCCTCTATTCCATGGCAGCCTTCATGCAATCCTTATCCCCATGATGATTCCTATCAAATTCAAGAGAAGATTTTCCAAGAGAACATAGCCAAGAAAATATAGGAATTAGAAGAAAAGATGAGATTTTAAAGTCATGGTGAGATGGAAGGTTTAGACCCAAAATAAGATCTTATGCCTAAACATACCCCATCTCCCCTTCCTCAAGAGCTTCCCAAAGAGTCTCTTGCCTTGCATTCTCAACCTGACCTTGAGCTATATATTCCAACTCCACCAACTATTTAATCTTGTCCTTACCCCATCACTCTTTGCCTTGATGGACCTATGATGTGGGAACCAAATGAGGATTAGTTTCTTGATAAAGAAAGAGAACTCTTGCTTGAATAAAACCTACCTCCTTAGTAGCCTCATTGGGCTAGATCACATGATTTCAAGATGCCTAGTCTTGGCATCACCATGAAGGAGGTTGAAGATCTTGTAGCCCTTGAAAAAAGAGATTATATTATGATATTTGAATTTAATTTTGAAATCCCTCAAGAGGTTCTAAGTGATGAAGAGAAGGTAAGTCCTTGTGTTGAATCTCTTTGCTCGGTTGATGATGAAGAATATTTTCTTTTTGTTATTGAACCTATCTTGAGAGAGGTAAATGAAGAGGAACATGATTAATTAATGGCTGATAAATAAGACCTCATGAGAAATTATGAGGAGGAGATCACCATAGGGACTCCCCTTGGTGAACAAAAGGACAAGTCACAAGTTTTTGCCTCCATATCTGAAGTAGAATGTGCTATCAAGGAGGAAGAACACTTTAAAGCCATCCTTCAAGAAGTGGTAGTCTTGGGAATCTCATGAAACCAAGATAGAGGAAATATCCCTTGAAGATGATCTAATCAAAGATGAAGAAGAGGATATTTCTTGTGTGGATATTTTAGATTGGGTTTATGAGGAAGGATGTGTTCCCTTTTCCAAAGAGCAATAAATGATCATAAACTCTTTCATCACTTTGCAAGATATCATGGATGAACATGGAAAAGTTATTTATTATTCTTTAGATGATTTTTTTGAAGTCATTTGGGTAGGTTATACTCCTCTTCGAGGAATCTATGAGCTGGTCAAAGATGGAGAAGGCAACATTGGTACTCAAGTGTGCAAAGGAAAAGCATTGTTTCAAATCTATCCTTCCAAGTAGCATATGCATTTGATGATGACATTTTTGAAGTTTTCAAGATGGGATATCATCCTCTCAATCAATTGGGAGAAATGCATCATATCTTGAAGTATGGGACAAACTCTTATTGGCCTCAATATTCTAAGGAACATGAAACTACTCCTCTTGAAGCCATGCCTACTAAAGAGATGCAAGTTGACCATGAGATAAAGAGTGGGCAAAGGTATGAAGTGTATGAACATGTTCAAGAGGAATATATCTAAATTTGAGACATATTTGAGGATATCCTACTTGAGATCAGATTAAATAAAGTGCTAAGGAAGAGGTCTAGTCCACAAAGCACCCAATCCAAAGAGAAGCATGATTGGCACTATGTTTCATCTCACCATGAAGATGATTCAAGAAGTTTTCCTTTTGATCTTGGAAAGGTGGTATGTTTAGTTTCTATTTGTGCATAATAGGTTGTTTTCTTGTTTCCCCTAAGTGCTTTTTCACATGTGTGTGTCTTGTGTGTTCACTTTCTTTGTTGTGTGTGTCCTTTGCTTTGTGTGATAGAGGTAGTCACTAGTGTCTTGTCTTGATCAAATGTTTGTGGTCAATGGTCAAAATTTTCCTTTTTTTCTTAGTCCTTATATGAATACTAATCCCAATGGACTGATAAGGCTACTAGTCTAGTTAGTATAGTAGGCATACTACCCCTATGAGTCACTAATTTATTGACCAAATTTGACCTTTAAATCAAATCAAGAGATCCCTAGTAAAAAAACTTGATTTTTAGGCCTATAAATGGGTATAATATTTTTTCATGAGGTGAGTTTTAGGCCATTTTATATCAATTAATGTTGTACCAGCTTTGGTCAATTAGTTTTTAGGTCTATTTATCATTTTGGGTCATTTTAAGGGTCAAAAATAGTGCATTTAATGCTTTGTATGGGTTTATTAGGAAATTTGAAAGTTTTAATGGGTTATGTCATGACCCATGTGTCCAAAAAGGTCTTAAGTAACTGAAAAAACTAAAATTTTCAGGTTCATCAAAACAAAAGTTAGTTTTCATAAAGAAATGGAAGCAAATGGCACTTGTATGGCCTCCTTGGGAAGTGTGCCACTTATAAAAGATGTAAATATGTCTCTTAAGATCCCCCAAAATAAAATACATGTTTATTTTATTTTAAATATACATTTATTTCTTAAAATGGTTCACCTCTCTTTTTACCCTTCTTGGCATAGAGAAGTGACTTACAAGTTTGTACTTGGTACAAATAACTCATACAGTTTTAAGAAAAAAAATATTGGGGGTATATTATACACTTAGATACATTAATTTTAATATAAATAAGTTTGATAATGATCAATTTTTCTTTATGAACCATTCATTTTAAGTTGACTATTCAAATCTACCTATCAGTCTGTGCACCCTATCAGTTTTCTCTTGGTTTGAACGGATCCATACAAAATATTTGCTCATATTTTCTATATATTGTTTTATACATGTATCCTTATGTTTCCCATACTTTTTTTAATGTTTCATGAGGTTTGGATATGCTAATCATCTCAATTTATAGAAGGATACAATTTTTTGAGTTATGGATAGTTTCACCATTTTTAGAAGCTTTATGATTTGTTAGTGGATTCAAGGGGTTTTTATAGTTTATTTTTCATGTTTATAATATTATTTTCATCCCATTTCCCCTCATTTTCATTCTTCAAAGTATGCCTCATGAGATGGCTTTCACAAGAATCATGTCACTTGTCTAATCTATAACTATCACACACAATCAATCTTGAGAAATCATATGTTTGAAACCTTTATGCCATGGTCATAGGGGTATAATAAATAATTTTAGGTATTTTTTTGTCCTCAAATTTCATATATTGGTGAATCAAACCTTCAAAGTGCTTGAAAAGAAGAGGAATTGGGCAGTCACTTGAGACACCTCATTATTTGCCATGAAAATACTCACCCATAGGTGTTTAAGAAGAAGAAACCATGTTGAAACTAGGATAATGGTATTTGGGATCCATTTAAAAAAATTTAAAATTCATGTGAATACATTTAAATGGCCTATGATTCATTGAATGGTGCTAACATTGCATACTACTCATCATCTCAAACTTGTTGCCTATATGTGTAGATAGTCACCTATAGGTGACCTAAACAAAGAGTAAAGAGGCCTTTATAAGTGTGTAATAAGTGATTAAAACCTCATTTATGGTATGTTAAGATATAATCATCATTAAAAACCTGTGTGAGGTGCTAGGATGGCAAACAAACTATGAGAAGTTTTCCTAAGAGTGAAGACTGAGTTTTGGGATTTGGTCCATAAAATATAGAACAAAGGTCTTAAGGGTTTTGGGTGATAACACAAAACATGGTTGAAAATAATATAAATAAATCCCAATGAATTATTATTTCAACCCTCATATAGTAATATCACTTTTAAAAATATGAAAGACTGAGGACTAATGGAAAACAACTATTAAGGGGCCTCAAATATGTCTCTAAAACACTAAAATGCCTTCATTGGCATCTGCAGGGTATGACCCAAGGAAGAGTTTCCTCCACTCAAGATTTAAACTTGAATATGGAACCATATATTATTAAATCAAAATTATTTAAGTATAAGCTATGAACATAAGTATATCATGGAAGAAGGGTGCCTTGTTTTTTACTCCCTAATCAAACCTGCAGTCTGTACATTGTAGAAATGGTGACCTATAGTAAGGTCAAGATAATGACCATTAATTTGACAACAAGTTGGTGTCTTGAGGTTATAAATATTGTAATATCAACTCATATTTTTATCTTTTAACCTCATGATATTTAGTATAGGTCTGTATATATCATAAATGGGCTTGGTGGATGCAAATAGCACGTAAAACTAGGGGAAGGATGATGTCTCAGTCAAAATGTTTGATGGTTTTCTAGCCCATAAAAGTGAATCCAAGGTGAGGGAAGGAGTTATGTGACCAAAAAATTTAATTATAAGTCTCTATATATCATGACCAAGGTTTTAATAGATCAAAATGACACCTATAGGTCTAAAGGACAGGGGTTTCTCAGTCCCAGGTAGTAAGATGAGACTTAACACCTAAAGTGCTATTGCAAAAACCTAAGGTGAAATATGGTTCTAACCATTATTATATAACCATATAAATCTTAAAATTTGTTCTTTTAATACTATTTTCAAATTTTTAACTTGTGTCACACCCAATCTATATATTCACACCTACAGGTATAGTCCCTTTGGGTATAACAGAGTCCAAAAGGATACTGAGACTGATCAGTTGAAGTGTGAGGAAAAGTGTAAGAGATTAAAAGGATTTTAAATATTATATAATATTAAAAATGATAATTATATATTTATTACATTATCATAGTGGGTTTTCAAATAAGGAGAGGAACTCTAAAGTGTAAGATACAATTCACTTTGGAAACCCTTAAACACAGTCTACCATGCAAAGTCTATCTTGGGTTTTTAGTGATTTTAAGAGGAAAATGAGGTCATAAAAGTATAAAATTTAGTTTAGGACACACTTATGACATAAATAATCTCATAAAATATTAATCTTGGTCTGATAAAATAGGGGAGTTCCCTCTATTTTGTCTCAAACAGAGGGCACTCCCTTTTGAGCACAAACCTTGCATTTTGGAAGTTTAGAGATGAAGGAGTCGTCAGGGAGATGTTTGTACATGACATAATTGTGTTTTAATTTATATTTAATATAATAAAACATTAATAACCTTTCCATAGGAATTAAACCCAATAGGTTTGCTTAAACTACAAGGTTTGCAGACAAACCTACTAGGCAAGGAATAGGCCTAAAGGTCTAAATGAGAATCTTTGTCATTTCCACTTTGAAGTGAGACTTATAGGATATTGTAACATGTCTATAGTGTAATTATAGAATTTTTTGATCCATTTTTAGGTAGGGTAAACCATTATAAATCATTTTTAGCTATGTGTTACAGTCAAGCCTACTTGGCATGTTCAAACCTAGTGTCTAAATGAGGAGTTAGTCACTCTTCCACCATGAAACATAATTTCCATCCTATTTTTATATTTTCATGGGATGAATAATAATGTTTAAAATCCACTTGAGTGCAAATCAAACATTAATAAATCCACTTTTAACTTAGGAACCTATTCAAGCCTGTGAAAACAAGGGAAAACAAGCTCGATAGGCCATCTTTTGAAGTTCATATCTTCCATGAATATATACATGGGATATATAGGAGTTAGGTAATGTTATCAGGAGTCTTAAAGGCCAAATTAGTAAAAAAAAAATTATAGGTTGGATTTCCAAATTTTATGAATGAACCTTAAGAGTGAAAATAGGCCTAAAACCCTACTAAACCCTCAGCCAAGACCTGACTGGGAAAATGGAGTTGGAAATGCACTTAAATAGAATATTTTTCCTATAATATATTTTTTATATTTTATAATACTAAATCAAGATACTTTACATGCTTTTGAGTTGTACGAACTTGTATGGATGGGGGTAGAAATAGGCTTTTTCTCACTATTTTATGTGTTGTGTAGGCTATAGGAAGAGTTAAGAGATGAAACAAAGTTTGGATGTAATATTAATAGTTATTATAACTCCCAATATTAATTTCATGTCATGAATAAACTTATAGGTTCCATAATTTGTTGTTTTAACTTAGCCAGTCAAATTTGGCATATTAGACAAGCTAGTGAAGAAGATGGAAAACTTCAATGAGATATTTTTAAGGTATTCCTGATGCTCTAGGTCCATGGAGGGTCTTAAAAATTTAAATTTACTCCCTTACACATATTTTCATGATCAACTAAATCCAATTTGGAATCCAAGTGTGTAGGGTGAATGAGAGGAGTTCTTTTTAGACTACAGCTGATGATGGCTCACTTGTAGTTGATTCCAAAAGACTAGGCATGAAACCAATGTATGGAGAGTAATTTATAATGTCCCTAAATTTCATTCCAATCACTATAACTAGTATTCATTAGTCATGGGATGTTTTTAAATCATGAAGGCAATTTTTTTATGCAAAATGGGGAGTTTTATGCCACTTTTCATCAAGTTTGTGACTTAGATTGACACTTTTTACTCCTAACCTTGCATTATTTGACCCATATAATCTTCCCATTCATTTATTACTGATATTATCATCTTTAAAAAATTTCTTTTCACCCTTGGGCTTCTCTCTTTCTCTCTCTCTCAAACTCTATAAGAGTTAGCCATTTTGGCATTGTATTGGATGCTCCACCTGAGTATGGTGAAGCCCTACTCATTTGTATACATTTTGATAAATAAAATGACTAAGTATTGCCTCTTCATTATTTTTCATTGGTGTATTTAACTTTAATTTTGATCCTTCTTTATTGAAGACTATAGAGTCCTAGCGTGTGGTTTCATTCTTTCACCTTCTTTACAATAGGAAAACTTCTTCTTACAGAGCATGTGAATTATTTGAGGAGATATCAAATGTTGAGTGAGTTAATATTTTCATTAGTGCCATTAAATGCCTCTTTTCTAGTCCTCCTAGATTTGCACATTCATTCATGACCTCAAAATGTAGCATTGATGTTAGAAGATGAAGATTGAAGAAGTGTATGTTTCAATTTGTTTCTTGGTCTCAAGTGTAGAATTCAATTGGTTGGAAGTCATCGAATTGATTTGGTGTATCACCTCCTTAGTTTATATTTGCTTTCAATTCTCTCTCTCCCTTTTCACCCCCCAAATTTAGTAGTAGGTTAAATTCTAAGTGGTACATCAAGGGAGCTATCCCTATCTAGAGACTCACCTCATTCCTTAGGTTGCCCACAAGCCTAGAGGTGATTCCATTGTGCCACTTGGATGAGGAGAGATTTACATCTCCTCAAAGGGTTAAAATCTAAGTGACAATAGAACTTATTAAAAAATAAGAATGGCTTATATATAAAATAAGATAGTGATTCATTAGATGAGTGTCATAGCTCATATGATGACCATGATTATGCCTTTGTGGTTGAGGGAAATGAATCCCTATTCATGACATTAGAATCAGCCTCTCTAGATCAAGAAATTGAATAAATTGAAGAATTAGATGAATAAGAGGAAGGAGAAGTGGATATAGAGGGTGAAATCATTTGTGCTCTAAATGAAATTGAAAAGCTATGAATAGAAAAATTAAAGTAGAAGTAGGCATAAAAGGAGATTTAAAAATTATCCAATAGTCTTAAAACATATGATTAGATGGTAATTAGCCTAAAGACATAAGTTGAAAAGGATAAAATAATATAAGATGTAGTCAAAATTGAACTGCAGTCTAAATCTAATGAATGCTTGAAGTTAGAAGCAGAGATAGTGGCTTTGAGGAAAGAACTTGAAAAATCTAAATAATAAATAGACAAAAGTCTGAAGTTGATAGGAGGTTAATAAATTCTTGATGAGTTATTCAACTCTCAAAAGCCATCAAAAGAAATAACTGGTCTCATTTTTTAAAAATGGAAAAGTCCCATAACCATTACATTTGCAAACTTATATGACAACTTCAAAGCAAAAGGAGAATCAGGAACAAAGAATGAAAAATCTTGTAAGAATACATCTAGAGATATAAAGAAAGACACAAGCATAGATAATGTGAATAAAGTTAAAGGATAAAATAAGCTTGAATAAAAGAATAAGAATAATGAGCCAATATATATAAACTCAAAGAAGATATAAAACACAAATGTAGCTAATGCAGATGGTTTCATAAGGGTGAAAGACTTGAAGAAAACAAAATTAAGAATATTTATTCATCCTACATAAAGAAATGTTATGACCAAGTATTCCTCATTTTTATATGGTTATTGTTATACATGTAATCAATTTGGTCATAGGGCTAGTGAATGTATAATTATGCCTAAAAAGAGAACAAACTTTGTAAGTAGAAATCCATTTTCTCCCTTGTTAGATACAAATGTAATATGTTATAATTGAAATAATTTTGGCCACATAGCTAAATAATGTAGAACAATATTTGTAAGACCAAAAATACAAAGTGAAAAGAAAGGCATGCCACCCAATGTGAACAAAGTTCACAAGTCTCTAAAAAGGGGGAAAATAAGCCAAACAAGAAACCTAAGGATGTGTGGAAAGTGAAAGATTAGAAAGTTGCAAAATCCATGATTGTTCAAACTACACTCCATGCCAAGGAATAGAATTTATGGGTAATAGATAGTGGTTGCTCAAAACACATGACTAGTGACAAGATTAAGTTCATCAAACTGAGAAAATCTAAGGATATATCAACTTGGGAGATAATACTATAGTAAATATCCATGGTAAGGGAACCTTGAACATAGATGGAAAATTACCTACATATGATGTCCTTTATGTTGAAGGATTGAAACATAATCTTCTAAATGTCAGCCAAATGTGTGACAATAGATATAAGGTCACATTTAATGTAGAATGTTGTAAGATAAGGAGATTTGGAAGACTAGTTGTAAAAGGGAAAAGAACTAAAAGCAATTTTTATAATCTAAGTGAAGTGAATGGTAATAGCTACCTGATAGGAAATATTGATGAGAGTTGGTTATGGCATAGAAGAATAGGACATGTTAACTTTGTTAACCTAGTAAAAGTGATCTCAAATAAGTGTGTTAGACATATGCCTAAGATAACCAAACCTACAGACACTACTTTCAATGAATGTCAGCAAGGCAAGTAAACAAGGCTTAGACTTAAAACAAAGGATTATGTAACTATAAAGCCTTTAAAGTTAGTTCATATTGATCTTTTTGGTCCTACTAAGACAAGAGGATCCAAAAGAGAAAGATACTTCATGTTAATATTAGATGATTGCTCAAGAATGACATGGGTAACCTTTTTGAAGGATAAGTCTCAGGCATTTAAAAGGTTCAATATCTTTAGGGCCATGGTAGAGAATGAGATTAGATGAAAAATTAAATGCTTAAGATCTAATAGAGGTGGTAAATTCACCTCAAATGAGTTTATAGAGTTTAAAAGGCATTACTCTATAACAAATACTCCATATCATAATGGAGTTGTTGAAAGAAAGAATAGAATAGTCAAGGAGATGGCTAGAATAATGCTAAAAGAGGCCAAGTTACCTGATGGATACTGGAGAGAAGTAGTACAAATAGTAGTATATATCTTGAATAGAGTTCAAGTCAAATATTGACAAAACCCCCTATGAACTATGGTAAGGAAAACCTACCTATGTTAAGTATTTTAAAGTGTTTGGTAGAAAATGTTACATCAAGAGAAAAGAAGACAAATTGGGAAGCTTTGAATCAAGATGTGATGAAGGAATACTTCTTGGTTATTCTACCCAAACTAAATCCTACCTATGTTACAAAAAAAGGCTAAAAAATATTTTAGAGAGTATCAATGTCAAGGTTGATGAAGGCTCGAAACATGTTAAACCTGATAAAGACATCTATGAAGAAGAATTAGAGTTTGAAGAGGAAACTACTAATGAAGAGCCTAAGAAAGTAAATGAAAAGGCACCTACAATATTTGTTCAAAAGTATCATCCTATAGAGTAGATCATTGGAAATAAAAATGAAGGAATTTAGACAAGGAGAAGATTTTTAATGAACAAGGAGCAAGTAAGTCTTGCTCTAATATATAAAATTGAGCCTAAAAACTATGTTGAAGCTAGCAAGGATGAGAATTGGATAAAACCCATGGAAGAAGAATTGAACCAAGTAGAAAAGAAAAAAACTTGGGAATTAGTTCTAAGACCTTAAAATAAGAATGTAATAGATAAAAAGTGGGTCTATAGAAACAAACTTAATGAAGATGGAACTGTTATAAGGAATAAGCCTAGATTGGTGTGCAAAGGATATGAACAAGTTGAAGGCATAGATTTTGAGGTAAAATTTATTCCAGTTACTAGATTAGAAGCCATAATAAACTTTTTATCATTCTTTATTTATAATAATTTCAAATAATATCAAATGGATGTCAAACCATCTTTCTTGAATGAGAACCTAGAAGAGGAAATCTACATAGAACAACTTAAAGGTTTTTAGCTATCAAAAGAAGAATATTATGTTTTTAGACTAATGAAAGCTCTATATGGTCTAAAATAGGAACCTAGATCATGGTATTTAAAATTAGACTAGTACTTTCAAAAATAAGGATTCAATAAAGGATGTGTAAATAGCAATCTATACTTCAAATCAAAAGGTGAGCATATGTTAATTGTTGTTGTATATGTAGATGATATCATTTTTAGTGGTAGCAACAATAGAATGTGCAAAGAATTTTCTACTCAAGTGAAAAATTAGTTTGATATGTGTATGTTTGGATAACTTTATTTCTTCCTTGGTCTATAAATAGCATACACTGATGAAGGGATATTTATATCCCAAACCAAGTATGCAAAGAAAATGTTTTAAAATTTTGGAATAGAAGATAGTAAATCAGTAGGTACTCTTATGATAACTAGATGTAAGTTTAGAAAAGAGGATGAGTCCCTTGATTTAAATTAGACCTTATATAGATCAATGATAGGTAGTTTGTTATACCTAATTGCATCAAGACCAGATATCATGCAAGTAGTGTGCATGGTTGCAAGATTTTAAGCTACTCGTAAAGAGTCACATGTCGATGTAGTGAAAAGAATATTTAGATTTATCAAGATTATAATTGACTATGACCTATGGTATCCCAAAGGTAAAGATTTCACTCTAACAACATATATAGATTTTGATTGGGTAGGAAGTGTGGATGATAGAAGAAGCACTAGTGGTGGTGCATTTTTCCTTGGAAACAAATTTGTTTCATGGCTAAGAAAAAATAAAGAGTTAGTAACTCTTTCTACAGAAGAAGTAGAGTATGTTGCAGCAGTGGCATATTGCACTCAAGTCTTGTTGATGAAGCAAACACTCAAATACATCAAGGTATAATACAAATCACATATCTCTATTGTTCATGATAATTTAAGTGTTATTAATATATCAAAGAATCTAGTGATGCATTTTAGAACTAAGCACATATCAATCACGTATCACTTCTTAAGATAAAAAGGTTGTAGATCAAGAGGTCACAATGTAATAAGTGTCAATAGAATATTCACCAAACCTCTTCCCAAGGAATAATTTGAGTATCTAAGATAGAAGTTGGGAGTGGTTGTTCCTACATCACATCACTAGATCCTAGTGATAGGGCATGAGTCCAGGGGGAGGATCATATAAGCTTTGTTAATCCATGGAAGAAGAGAGAAAAGGTAACTTAGGTATGCATATTTTTACAAATTTATAATGAGTTGATGGTTGCATATTTTTGGACAAACTCCTTTATCTGATAAAGGGGGAGAAAAATTTGGACAAATAGTGAGAAAGTTAGAGTCCCCTTGCCATTCATGTCAAAGGGGGAGAAAAAGTGCAAATGTTCTCTCTAAAAGTTTTCTAAATGCTTTATGTTTATCTAGATCATATGTTTAAGTTGTGTTTTGTAAAGTGTCCAAGGTGTGTTTAGGCAAGTGTTCCATTGCCTAAGGGGGAGAAAGTTTGGAATGAACAGATTCAACTCATGTTCATTAGAATCTAATTCAAGTATAGTCAATACAAGATGAGCAGAGTATGTATTACAAGATCAAAGTAGTTATTTTTCCATCAATGCCAAAGGGGGAGATTGTTGGCAATATGATTGTCATTGATGTCAAAAGAGAGATAGTTATCACTATGGATCTCATAGATGTCAAAGGATCAAACAGTTTGATGGAGAGAAGAGCATGTTTTAAAATTGCATAGTATAAGTTGCAATATTATCATATAATGTTAACATGTTTTTATAGAGACCATTTTTGGACATTTGCATATAAATTAATAGAAGATCCATTATGGTTTTTTCAAGTGCATCTCATATATATTGTTTGTAGGTTCAAATGAAGAGGAATGAGCTCAATAATGATTTATTTTAGCTCTCAGACATTACTAGGGTTTCTCAATAAAACCCTAAGGTTTTTATTCATGGCATTCAAAGGAATTTTATATTTTTATGTTGATTGGATATAGGAAAGATTTTATTACTTAAGTTATAACTTAAGCCTTCCTCATCATTATATAACCAGCCCCTTCGACCTAGAAATTATTGACTTAGAGAAGTGATCAAAGACTTTAATATTTCCTAAGTCCTCAACTTAAGACTTAGTCTAGCTTGATCAATGGCTAGTGATAAATCATATAATGAAGATTCAATGATGCACAATAAAGTTAATATGTCAAAGGTACCTAAGAGTGAACATGATAGTGCCAAGTGTCATAAGTGTAGGGACTGATAATGTGTAGAAGGAATGCATTAGTCCCAAGTGTCACAAGAATAGGGACTAATAGTAAAGTGCTCAGAAGGCATGTGTTAGAGTGAAGTGTCACAAGCATAGGGACTAACAATGTATAGAAGGCATGAAAAAGTGCCAAGTATCACAAGCATGGGCATTGGCATCAATGTGCAAAATGCACGTGAGGATGCCAAGTGTCACACTCATGGAATTTTGTTAGATAGAGAACCAATGAGCATATTAGTCTGTCAAAAGATCTAACGATAAGTATGTGATTATGCAATAAATATCAATGGATTGCAAGGATTCAAAGAGGTGAAAGTGTCTAATGTTTAATAATAAATAGAGGTAAAGTCCATAATACTTTTAAAGATCTAATGATAGATAGGAGCTCAGATTAAAAGATCAATGGATGTGCTTAAAAGTTAAAGCATTAAAGTTTGAAAGCTTTCAAAGATCTAATAGAGTGTGTGATCCTATTAGAGTTTGATCTAATGGTTGCATTTTAAATTTGACACATTTGAATAAGGATCATTAGATCATGGCATGAAACTTAAGATCAATGGTCAATATTTAAAGATACATTCATCTCAATGATAATGTGATTGAACATATAGGAAAGATGCACTATATGACACGAAGAATTATATAAATTGTTGTGATCAATATAAATTGGTAATATGGCATGTGTATCAAAGCTTGAGCCAAATATATGCTAAATATAGAAAACTAGAGATAATTATGGTGGTGGAGCATGAATTCAAGAAGCAATAAATTTGTAGGAGCATGATGTGTTAATGACCAAATGCAAACATAGAGAAGATCTAAGACCTAAATCAATGCATGTGTGTGTGTGTGTGTGTGTGTGTCATCTAGGAAATGCACTATGTATAAGTGTGAAAATTTTGAATTGAGGAGTAGAGAGGAAGAGAGATGTAGAATAGAGTATGATTAGTGGTAGAATAGGTTTGTAATAGAGAATTGGATTCATTTATGAATCAAATTTTTAATTTATAGTTGTAGCTCCATAATAGATCTTATTGGTAGGTACCATCAGAGGAGTAGAGTTGGGGCTCAGTTAGGGAGTTGGTGCTTCCTTAGAGTAGGTGGTCTAAAATCAAGGGATTGGTATCTCCTTAGGTTTTGTGCCCTTAAACATTATAACTAGTGAGGTTCTTGATTATGAGGCTAGATTAGACTAATAGATTCTAGCAGCTATTCTCATGGTGGTTTTTCCCATATTGGGTTTTCCACGTACATCTAGTGTTATGCATGTGTGTGTGTGATCTTTGCATATCCTTTATAAATTACATTAAAAAGTATTAAAGGACCAATTTTAATCAATCTACTGATTTACCCCCTCTCAATAGATAGTTGTATTCTAACACACTCAAAAGTCTGCAAGTGCAAGATAGGTCTTGGCTTCAAAGAAAATCAAAAGGTGGTAGCTCAAGTCAAGGAGAAGGCTATTGAATAAAATAAAGTCAACATGAAAGGACCTATCAAATAGCATAATATTATAAGGTATGTTAGTTCATTAAATGGTTACTATTTTGTATGTAGTCATTTTGGTCATAGAGCAAGCGAGTGTAAAAGACCCTCTAAGAATGAGTATTCATGGGACTATGGAAGGAGTCATAGTTCACATCAGTCAAGACGTATGTATAAGGTGGGTTTTTATAGTTTTCATATTGTAGGACACATTTCAATATTATGTCCTAAAAGAGTTAGAAGGTCATCAAGTCAAAATAATAGGTTTAAATCCCCAAGAGTGTAATAAAGAAGGCAAATGAATATATTGAGACTAAAGACAATAAAGGTACATCATGATTAGTCTACAAGTTAAAATGGACTACTTGAAATTGTATAATATACATCAAATGATAAATCAAGTCAAGAGTTTCTATTGTCAACTCACATTGATGATCAAATGTTTCATGAAGAGGTCAAGACTATACTACAAATCAATCCTAAAAGGTTACTGAAGGATATATTATTAGAGCATCAAAATCTAGGAATCTCCTAAACTTGTGATATTTTAGTGATCTAGGAAAGAGGTGACTCAATTATGCTTCATGGAGACACACTTAAAGTTAGCAGAATCATGGTGGATGCTTGGTTTGAGGGGGATCTATTCATGTTGTTAACTAAGCTTGATCTATGTTGAGAAGTGGTCTTGTATTCTAATTTCATTTGAAGGAGGTGTGCATAGAGAAATGGGGATCATGTTGCCTTAATGATTCATATTCTATGTGTTTAATTTTATTGTAAATAAGGTGTGATTCTAGATTAAAGTTGTGGAACACCTTTGTCATTAATGTCAAAAGGGGAGAAAGTTCAAGAAGGGAGATGAGAGTGATCAATTTAAAGAATGTTTTACCATCAATGACAAAGGGGGAGTTTGTTGATAAGTGTTGTCATTGATTTCAAGGTTGATGTCATTTGATTTCAAGGTTGATTTTATTGATGTCAAGGTGCATCTAGTGAAGATGCATTATGAGTGACCTATGAGGTATAAGATTATGTGCCTGATATGATAAGGAATTCATGTGACAAGAGAGAATTTGAAGGCAACCTATTGTCTCTCTATTGAGATAGAATTTTAAGGAAACATAATTATTCTTTTGAGGTTGATTTTAAGGTTTAGAATAACGTAAGCATGTTTGAGTACTAGTCCTTGAGTACAAGTTGTCTTGAGAAGCCTAGTCATATCAAACATATTCATATCATGAGCATGTGCATGATTAGCTTAAAGAGGTATGTGTAGATGTATGATATTATCTAAGGAGCATGAAATTTATGTGATTAAGGTGTATAATCATAAAGGAGTGTTTTAAGGTCAGTTGTCAAGCTTCAAATTCTTAAAAAACTTAGTCATGACACTAGTCATAGCATAAAGAGACCCTATGAGAAGGTATGAGCTTGGTGTCATAGTGAAATGAATTAATAAAGGCATAATAGGTTGTATTATGCTTTTTAATCATGCATATGAGTCATTATATCACTCATGAAATTCTCAAAGTGAGCCTACTATGGTAGGACCTACAGACCTAACATGCAACTAAACTAGTTCTAGACCCTACCATACCTAATGAGGTTCATGAGGTATTTTCAAGTCATATGAAGAATTTATGGAAGTGTTTGAGAATTTTAATAGGTTTTAATATATGCATATGAGGTGTTTATAGTTTGGGCAGTGGCTAAAAGGTTAGTTTCAAGGCTTAATGTGACTTACAGGTCAAGGCCTAGAGAGGAAAAAGAGAGATGGTACCCAGATGAGGTATCAAGATTTGTTTCCAAGGATAATATAGACATATGAGAATTTATATAAGTTTTTCATGTTGTTTCAAGTATTTTTACCAGTTTTTAGGTCAAAATTTTAAGTTTGAGGCAAGAAAAAGTGTTTTGAGGTCTCTCATGTGCATAAAATAAAGGATTCTAAACCCAAGAAGAACTTTCAAGTTTTCATTGGCATGTGTAACCTCTGAATGGGAACCTAATATATTCATGGTATATGATTAAGGGTCATATATCAAATTTCCAAGCATTATTTTCTATAATGAGGGGCTAGGTTTTATGAATGATCGTTAAGATTGGAAGATGTTTTAAACCCTCAAAGAACCCTAATAGTGACTTGATATGAAATAAGCTTATATAAATTGCTCATAATGGATTAGTATGGATATTTAAGTGACTAAATTTTGTATTCAACTCTCCCAAGCATCTCTAGGTGTGATTGGTTTAATAGGTGAGTGAGTGAAACCTATAAGAAAGGCCTTATTTCTTAGAGATTTGTTGTAGTAGTCATAGTTGACCAAGTAAAAGTTTTTAAATGGATGGAGGAAAAATATTAAGACTTATATTTGATGTCCATGGTGATTTATTATTATTTTCTAGACCTTAGGTTTTCTAAATTGATCATACAAGTTGACCAGTCGCGATCAGGCCTAATGATGTAAACAGTGAGAAAATTAGGCAAAAGTGAGAAGCTGATTAGGAATGTGTTATCATGGATTAGGTATTAATAAAATTTAATGAAAACATTTTTAAATAATTTTAATACATGATCATGTTTTTTATAATTTTTGGTGGTTAGTGGATATGATGAAAATGTTGCTCATAAGTTGACTTGTCTAGTGCAGATGAAATAGTAAAGTTGTAAGGTTATGAGATTGGTCTATAAGACCAATATTTCCATTTGAACATGCTATATTTATATCTAATAATTTCATAATTATCTCATAATATCATCCATATGCACCAAAAGTCTTTGAAACTATATACACAGGTGTTAAAGGTCATTATCACCATGACTCTATTTGAAGGTAAACTGGCAGATCTAGGTAATCAAGTTGTAATGATGAGTTAGAGGGTATTTACCCTAATTTTAAGTAATTAATGCACATGGTTTTTTTTTTAATTTAATTACATATCCATTCTTTTCATAATCATTTAATTTAGTGTAAGGGGTTGGAACATTGAATCCAAAATGGCTTGTCTGGCTGAGTAAGGATTGTGAGAGAGGTCTCAATAAATTGGTCTGCAAGACCAATAGTTGCCATTATTTATTATGATATTTTTTTAATATTTTTATAATTATGTTTTAATACTATATTAATTAATTTTAATCCCTTGATTATGTTATTTTAGATGTCATAAGTTTGATTTCCTGTGACTATGTTTTGAGACTAGTTGACAATTCAGAGTAAGCATTTTGCAGAGAAATGTTTGAGCATGTATACCCTAAGTTGAAGAATATAATTAAGTTTTTGATGACCCTAAGTTCATTATATTTATTTATTTGTGATTTTTTTTCCATTTTTTTTATTTTTTTTTATGTTTCATTTGTTCAAGACAAACTTTCTAGGTGTGCATAGGCCTAATTGTGAATAGTACTATTAGCATGCTTCAAGTAGTGGTTTGATCTAAAATGTGTTAGGGAGCATAGATGAACTTAAAATTTGTTTATTTGAGTGTAATATTATGTTTTACTACCATTTTATGTTTTTTAATGTGTTCCAAGGAAGGTAATGTGTAACATGTCCTGAATAGACCTAATAGGATTAGGTCTCCATGAGACCTAAAGATGAGATAAGGCCTAATTGAGATAGGTCAGACCTAAATGGAATAAAATAATTTTTTATCCATGTTTATGATATATAATAATATATATTTCAAGACTGACCTAATAATTTAATTATGCTTATCCGACTAAGAAGGATATGTATAATAGACTTGTATAAATACTAGGCAATTTTAGGCCTATTAGTGAGTGAAGAGAGAAAGCGTATAGAATAACATATTATAGAGTATAATATGGTATTTTATACCATAATATTATTTTATAGGATATATTATTAATAATTTACATATGATGTGTGCATGAAAATCAAGGTCATATGACCTAATCAAGTCAAGAAGAGGACTAGTTGAGTGAGGAGGCCTAGAAGGCAGTTTGAGAGGGCTAAGAGTGTGAAGAGCTGAAGAAGTGGTCATTATATATTAGTTTATAAAAAATGTGATATAAATGTGATAAAATAAATTAGTTTTATAATTTTGTGTTAAGTCATATAGGGTTTTGGTGTCTCCTTGTAATTTTGTGCTTGTTGAAGCCTAGTCAAGTGGGTGCTTGGCTAGATGGGATTGGTGTTCCATGTGAATTGGGTGATTCACTAAATCTTGATGTATGTCTTATATTACTATATTAAAATTTAATATATTATTGATTTTTCTTCCCCTTGATGGTTTCCCACATATATTGTGTGTTTACTTGTGCAATCTTATTTCATGGTTGTATAGTTGATTGCTTATGCTTTGTTTGATATATATGTTGATGTGATGGTTCATGATTTCTTAATTTGAATTGATAATTAAAATTTTGAAGACTAATTCACCCCCCCCCCATTTAATAATTTTTATTCCAACATTTAGCATCAAATCTTGGTCCTTTGAAGTAGGTCTAAAATCCTAAAAGAGATCCTAGAAGCAAGGATGGCTAGTCAACAAGCTCAAGGTGGTTTTTCTACTAGTAAGGCTCCATTATTTAATGGATATAATTATGCATTTTATAATGTTAGGATGAATATATATTTTATGTCTCAATTTCATGATATTTTTCAATCAATTTTGGATGGCTATAATGCTCCTCTTATTCCACCAACTGATGTAGCAGGTAAGAAATCTAGTGAAAACAACTCCAAGGTAATGAATGTCATTCTTTGTGGCCTATCAAAGGCAAATATTTTGAAGGTGATGCATTATGTATCATCCAAATAGATTTGGGATAAATTGAAGACCATATATTAAGGAGACACCAAGGTGAAAATGTCCAAGTTATAGACTCACCAAAAATAGAATTAAATTTTGAAGATGAATGAAGATGAAACCATTGCATCTTACCTATTAAAGGTTAATGAAGTTGCCAATGTCATTAAAGGATTATGAAAATAAGTGAAAGAGTCTACAGTTGTTTAAAATTTATTTATATCACTAAATCTAATTTTCATTATAAAGTATCTTCAATAGAAGAGATGCAAGATTTGGACAAGATTAAGGTGGATGGGATTCATATAATCTTGGCTGCCTATGAGATGAGAAAAAATGAAGGAAGGCCTCCCAAAAAGGAATCATCTTTTAAAGTTAATAAGAATTAAAAATCCAATAATTTCAAGGATGAGGAATGTTCAGATGTTGATTATGATCAACTAATAGCCATGTTTTCAAGAAAATTGAGGTTTGGATTAGGTGAGTACGAGGGTATTTTTCCCTTTAAATGTTTCAAATATGGTAAGATTGATCAATTTTCATCCAAGTGTCCTAATAAGGATAAATATGAGCATAATTAAGAACATGATGAAAATCATAGATATTACAAGAAGGCCTACAAGCCTAACAAAGACAAGGAGTTAAAAAAGTATGAAGGTAGGAAAGGACCTTTCAATAACAAGATAAGCTTCTATACTAAAGAAGATAACTCTTCTAATGTAAGTGACTCAAGTGCATATGATAGTGATATTGGTATTAATGAACCTAAACATGATAATCATGAAACCTTATTCATGGTTATAGAATTAGACAATGAGGGTTGCTCAAATGGGAAAGGCCTGATGGTTGATGTAAAATCAGATGAAGAAGAAGTTGAAATGAATCTTGAGGTAGAATTAGTAAGTACCCTAGAGGAGTTAAAATTCTAAAGAAGAAAGAATCACAAAATAAGATCATTAGTTAAGGAATATGAAGATTAGATTGGTTTATTTGAGGAGATATTTAGTAATACTTATAAGGAGTATGATGAGATCGTCAACTTGATTAAAGCACAGATGGAGATAGTCAATACAAATCTAAAGGCTAAAGAGGAAAAATGTATTAGGTATAAAACTAAAGTGGAATCCTTTAAAGCTGAGTCAAATCAAGCATCTATCAATATGAGGACCTTTGTGAAGTTTTAAAAGAGCATTGAGGCTCTAGATGACATCTTGAGTAGTCAAAAGTCTACAAGTGACAAGATAGGCCTTGATTTCAAAGAAGATCAAAAGGTGACAGCTCAAGTCAAGGAGAAGGATATTGAAGACAAGAAGGTCAACATGAAATGACCTATCAAATAGCCTAATACTATGAGGTATGCTAGTTCATTCAATGGTTATTATTTTTTATGTAGTTAGTTTGGTCATAGAGCAAGAGAGTTTAAAAGACCCTCCAAAAATGAGTACTAATGGGACTATGGAAGGAGTCACAGTTCACATCAGTTAAGAGGTATGTATAATGTGGTTTTCTATAGCTGTTATAATGTATGATACATTGAAATATTCTATCCCAATAGAGTTAGAAGGTCATCAAGTCAAAATAAGAGGTTTGAAGCCCTTAGAGTGAAAGGAAGAAGGCAAATAAATATATGGAGACTAAAGATAATAAAGGTAAGTCATGATTAGTTTACAAGCTCAAATGGACTACTTTTTATGGTATAACATACATCAAATGAGAAATCAAGTTAGGAATGTTTCTTGTCATCTCACATTGATGTTCAAACATTTGATGAAGAGGTTAATCCTATACTAAAAATCAAGACTAAAAGGATACTAAAGGATATTCAATCTTGTGAGAGCATGGAGATCCAAGAATCTCCTAAAATTGTAATGTTTTAGTTCTCTATGAAAGATTTGAATCTATTATGCTTCATGGAGACACACTTCATTTTAGTAGTGTAGACATCCAATTCCTACCACCATTATGTTGAAATTGTCAATCTTACCCAAAATTCTATGACAATGCATACTTTGGGACAAAATCACTGAAACATGCTAAATGGTTTGAGCTTTTCATATACAAGTGTTGATTTAAGATAATGTATCCCTAAATGGTGAAATGAATTTTATGTGATTATTAAAAACTTTCAAATTATTTCAATTTAAAATGACAAAAATACAATTTGATGCTCTAAACCATTGAATTATTCTAATTCGGAAGCACACAACACATGCATGTGTTATTTTGCATCCACAATACTCTAAATGGGCTATTTATTCATACACAACTAACACCTTATTATAATTATACTCATGTCAAATTACAACCCATTAACTTGACATTTTGACTAGTTTGATCAAGTGGACAACTAATTTCCAAATAATTGCATAAATTTTAATTAACCTCACTTAAGAAAATTAATCCAATCAAGAGCTTAAGTGGAAAATCCATAGATGTTATTAAAGATATATTAATTGGAAATTCATTTCTAATATATGTATCATCTAGTGACATCATCAATAGGGTGGCATCCATAAGCCATAAATAGAACAAATATCAGGTTTAAGCCCTCCCATGCCTCATTAATGCCCATTTTTTCCAAATATTCATGAGGATATTTATGGATTGAGCCTCTAAAATTGAATTGATCCATAGCCACACATATTGATCTCAATATGGAAGGTCATGGTTGATTTTGATCATTTACAAAAATATATAAATAAAGGGGTCCTCACTCATCATTTTAAGCTTCTTGGTGTAAGCTTATTATGCAGAATTATCTTCATGAGCTCTTTTTGTGTAGTGTTATTCTACTTAATTTGCAATAGGATAGCTTCACTATTGGCATATATTTGATTAATATAATAAGCCTAGTTTCATTGGTACATTGAAAGATGATGGAGAATCAAGCCACTCATCATTGATAAAAACTTGGAGCACCAAATCAGGGGATAACCATATTTTTTAAGCAATATTTGGAGAGACGCTCTTGGGAAGGTTTGATGTTATATTCCTTCTTTCAATAGCTCTTAGTTTTCATTTTCAAAAACCCATTGAGGGATTTGGCTTTGTGAGTTATGTTATTTATAATTATTTTGATTTTTACTTGAATAATTCATGATCTATCTCACTTTGGATTCCATCTCTACAAGCAAAATCATGGTGGATGTTTGTTTTGATAGGGAACTATTTACATTGTTGACTAAGATTGATCTATGTTGAGAAGTGGTCTTGTATTTTGAGTTCCTTTGAAGGAGGTGTGCATGGAGTAAGGGGGAGAATGTTTCTTTAATTATTCATATTTTGTGTGTTGAAATTTTGTTTCAAAGAAGGTGTGATTCCAGATGATAATTGTGGAAGACCTTTGCCATTAATGTTAAAGGGGGAGAAAGTTCAAGAAGCAATATGAAAGTGATCAGTTTGAAGAATGTTTTGCCATAAATGACAAATGGGGAGTTTATTGAGAATTTTTTTAATTTTTTTCAAGTTTGATGTCATTTGATATCAAGGTTGATGTAATTGATGTGAAGGTGCATCTAGTGAAGATGCATGGTGAGTGATCTGTGAGGTATGAGCTTGTGTGTTTGATGTGATAAGGAATTCATGTGAGAAGAGAGAATTTTAAGGAAACCTATTCTCTCTCTATTTATATATAATTTTAAGGAAACCTAATTATTATTTTGAGGTTGATGTTAAGGTTTAGGCCAAGGTAACCATGTTTGAGTAGTAGTCCTTAAGTACAAGGTGTCTTGAGAAGCCCAGTTATATCAAGCATAGTCATATCATGAGCATGTGCATGATTATAATGAATAGGTATGTGTAGAGGCATTATATTGCTTAAGGATCATGAAATTAATGTGATAAAGGTGTAGAATCATCAATTATTATTATAAGGTTAGTTATCAAGCTTCAAATGCTTAAGAAACTTAGTCATGACACTAGTCATAGCATGAAGAGGCCCTATGAGAAGGTATGACCTTGATGCCCTAGTGATATGGATGCATAAAGTCATAAGAGGATTCATGAGGTTGTTTTATAATGCATATGAGGCATTATATCACTCATTAAAGTTTTAGAGTGAGCCTACAAGGGTAGGATGTACAGACTTAGCATGCAACTAGACTAGTTCTAGACCCTGCCTAACATAATGAGGTTTGATGAGGTATTATCAAGGCATTTAAATAATGTATGGAAGTGGTTTATCATTTTAATATGTTTTTTGATATGTATATGAGGTGTTTATAGTTTGGATAGTGGCTAGAAGGTTAGTTTTAAGGCCTAATGTGACTTGTAGGTCAAGGCCTAGAGATCAAAGAGAGAGATGGTAGCCAGATGAGGTATAAATATCTATTTCCAAGGCTAAAATGGACATGTGAGTATTTAAAAAAGTTTTTCATTTTGTTTCAAGTATGTTTACCAATTTTAAAGTCAAAACATGAAGGTTAAGGCAAGAAAAAGTGTTTTGAGATCTCTCATGTGCACATAATAAAGGATTATCAACCCAAGAATAACTTTCAAGTGTTCATTGGCACATGTAACCTCTACATGGGAACATAATTTATTCATGGAATATGGGGAAGGGTCTTATCTCAAATTTCCAAGCAATATTTTTTATAATTAGGGGCTAAGCTTTATGAATGATCGTTAAGACTAGAAGAGGGTTTAAACCCTCAAAGAACCCTAATAGTGACTTGATATGAGTAATTTGTTATAAAGTGATTATAATGAATTTTTATGGATATTTAAGTGATTTAATTTTGTATTCAACTCTCCCAGGCATCTCTAAGTGTGATTGTATTATCAAGTGAGTCAGTAAAACCTATAAAAAAGGCCTTGTTTCTCAGATATTTGATGATTTTTAGATTTGATCAAGTAAAATTTACTAAATGGATGGAGGAAAAATATTTAAACTTATATTTTATGTCCTTGGTGGTTTATTAACATGTTCCAAACCTCAATGTGTTGAACTGGTCACACAAGTTGACTAGTCACTAACAAGCCTAATGAAGCAAACAGTGATAAAACCATATAGAAGTGAGAAGGTGATTAGGGATGTGTTAACATGGTTTAGGGATAAATACAATTGCATGTATAAATTTTTAAATAATTTTAATCCATTCTCATTTTTTTATAAGTTTTTTGGTCAATGGATATGATAAAAATGTTACTCATAAGTTGACATGTGTAGTGCAGATGAGATAGTGAAGGTGTAAGGTTATGAGATTGGTCTGCAAGACCAATATTTCCATTTAAACATGTTATATTTATATATTATAATTACATAATTCTCTCATAATATTTTCCACATGCACCAAAATTCTCTGAAAGTGTCTACACAAGTGTTGAAGGTCATTATCACCATGACTGTGTTTGAAGGTAAACTAGCATATTTGGGTAAACGAGTTACAGTGATGAGTTGGAGTATCTTTGCCCTAAGTTTAAGTATGTAATTCACATGGTGTTATTATTTTTTTAAATTTATTTACCTATACATTATTTTAAAAATATTTGAATTCATTGTAAGGGGTTGGAACATTGAAGCCAAAATGGCTTGTCTGGATAAGTAAGGACTGTGAGAGAGAAGGTCAACAAATTAGTATGCAAAACTAATAGTTGCCATTGGATATTATGATATTTTTATTATATATTGTTATAAGTGTATTTTAATAACATATTAATTCATTTTAATCCCTTGAGTATTTTATTTCATATGGCATAAGTTCAAGTTTCTAAGATTGTGTTTTGAGACTAGTTGGTAGTTCAGAGTAAGCATCTTGCAGAGAAGAGTTTGAGCCTGTATACCTTGAGTTGAAGAATATAATTAATATTTTTATGACCCTTATGTCATTAGGTTTTTTTAAGTGTGATTTTTTCCATGTTTTTTTTGATAAATTTTTTTATGCTTCATTTTTTCAAGATAAACTTTTTGGTATGCACAGGCCTAATTCTGAACAGTACTATTACCATGCTTCAAGTAGTGGTTTGAGATAAAATGTGTTATGGAGCCTTTATTATATTATAAAAGGTATTTTAGATTGTAATATTATGTTTTCCTACTATTTTATTTGTTTTAATTTATTTTAAGGAAGTCAAAGTGCAACATGTCCTTAATAGACTTAATAGGATTAGGTCTCCATAAGACCTAAAAATGAGATAAGGCCTAACTGAGATAGGTCAGACCTAAAGGGTATAAAATCACATTTTATCCATTTTTATGATATATCCTTATATTTATTCCATGTCTTACCTAATAAGGTAAGGATTCTTTGACAACTAAGAAGGATATGTACAAGAGACTTGTATAAATACTAAGCAATTTTAGGCCTTTTAGTGAGTGAAGAGAGCAAGCGTATAGAATAACATATTAAAAAGTATAAAAAGGTATTTTATACCATAATATAACTATATAGGATCTATTATGAATAATTTATATAGGATATATTCATTAAAATCAAGGTCATATGACCTAATCAAGTCAAGAAAAGGACTAGTTGAGTGAGGAGGCCTAGAATGTAGTTTGAGAGGGTTAAGAGTGTGAAGAGATGAAGTGGTCATCATAAATTATTTGAGAAACAAGGTGATCTTAAATTTATCAAATAAATTAGGTGTTAGAGTTGGTGATGAGTCATTTATGGGCTTGGTGCCTCCTTACAAGTGGGTTCTTGTTAAAGCCTAGTCAAGTGGGTGCTTTGTTAGTTGGGGTTGGTGCTCCATGTGAAGTGGGTGCTTCACTAAATATTGATGTTTGTCTTATAGTATTGTATTCCATTTGTATATATCAATGGGTTTTATTTCCCTTGATGTTTTCCCATATATATTATGTGTTTACTTGTGTAATCATATTTCATGCTTGTATAGTTGATTGCTTATGCATTACTTGATCTATATATTAATGTAATGATTCATGATTACTTAAGTTGAATTGATAAGTAAGGTTTTGAAGACTGATTCACCCAACCTCCTAGTAATTTTTCTTCCAATAGTGGGAAATCTGGCCTCCCTTTCATAAACTAACATGAAGGGTGAATTTCCCAACACTCTTTTGGGCATGACTTGATCATCCCAAAGGGTAGTCCTAAGCTTAGTGTGCCAAGATCACTAATTATAATCCATAGTCCTCTTTATAATATGAATCAAATTCTTATTTATGGACTCAGACATACCATTACCTTGAGGGTAATAATTTGATGAGGCACTCAGAGTGATGTTATGCTTGATGGCCCATTCGTTGATCCTAGTTCTAAGGAAAGCCAATGCATTATTAAAGATAATGGTGGATGAAATACCAAATCTTGTTAAAATGGATTTATATAAGCTGTAGATGGATGTATCATTAGCCTCCTTGAGCACTAATACTTCCATCCATCTCATGAAATAATCTATGGCCATGACGATCCATTTATGTCCATCACTTGATGGCAAGTTAATCATGCCTATGAAGTCCAGGCTCCATTATGCAAAGGGTTGATCAGCTTGTATTGGGTGCAATGGTAATTCCTCCATCCTTTGTTTTCCTATTAAAAATTCACATCTCTAACAACTTCACACATATGCATGCACATATTTAAATAGATTTGGCCAATAATATCCAACTCACATGATTTTTTTAGTAGTGGTATTGGGTGAATAATGGCCTCCTACAAGGCCATCATAGAATTTTCTAAGAAGGATAATCACCTAGTCTAATTTTATGCACCTCAAGAGGACTAAATTGATGTCTCTTCTAAATAACACACCACTGATGAGCACATAAGGAATGGCTTGCAACCTAAAATTCTTGTGCTTGGATTTATTCAAGTTAGGGGGATATGAGCCATTTTGATGGAAAGTCATCATATTTTGCATCCAGATTGTTATAGATTCTTGACCTATTGATTATTTCTCATGTAACACTAGGAATACTCTATCTTCAAATTTTTCCACGTTAGCCAATTATTTATAGTCTTTTTCCTCACACTAGCTTGGTGATCTATATTTCCACATCATATTCTATTACCTTTATAACCCAACTAGATCTCTAGTCACTAATTTCATTGTTGAGTAATAACTCTTTTATACTTGCATGCACAACCATGAGTTAGATATTTTTGTTGGAGAACATATGCATAAAAATTTTAAGTTCTCTTATAACTAGAAATATGTGCTTCTCAATTTAGTTATAGCACAACTCATAATCCTCCAATGCCTAGATGAAGAAGGCAATTGGCTACTCCAAATGAACCTTATTATACTGTGTAAGAATATTTGAGATGACTTAAACCCCAATTAATGTATAAAGGATAAAATATTTACTATAATCTAGGTTAATCAAGGTCGCAAATTTCATAATGGTATGCTTAATGGCTTAAAAACTATCCTTGCCTTCACAAGTCCATCTGAATGTAGCATTCTTCTTGAGCATCATAATGAGGGGTTTGGTTAGGGTAGCAAAATCAGACATTAATCTCCTGACAAATTAGAATCTTCGTGAAAATCTTTGGATACTCTTCCTGTGACTTGGAAGAGGGAGATACGAAATATCTTTGACTCACTCTAGATTAATCGTAATCCCCTTTTTGGAAATAATGTTCCCTAGTAAAGTGCCTTCATGAACTATGAAGCTACACTTGTTAGGTTTTAGAGATATTTTGAACTCCCAGAACCTTTAAAATATTTTCTCAAGATGGCCTAAGTGATCCTCTATGCATTTATAAAAAATAGTTATGTTATCAAGGTAAACCAAGATGACCTTGTTGATGAGCTATTTAAATGCTATATCAATGGATCTTTATAAAGTTACTCCTATATTTGTTAAAGTAAATGGCATTCATTGGTATGCAAAGGTTCCCCACTTAGTGGTGAATGTTGTTTTATAATGATCACATTATTGCATAACAATCTAGTTGTATCCTGAGTAACCATCTAGCAATGACAATCTCTCTACACCTATAACTATTTGTAGGATCTACTCCATTGGTGGGAGGGGATATTAGTCTTTGAGGGAAGCATTTTTCAAGTCCTAAAAGTCTATTCATAGCCAAATTTCCCCATTATTCTTCCACATCAAAACTAAGTTGGTAACCCACTAAGAGTGTTTAATTTGGAGTATTATACTGGCTTAAATGAGCTTTGAGAGCTCTTTTTTCATTAATGGTTCAAGTTTTGGGATGACAAGCCTTTGTTTTTGGCAGACTAGCTATGCGCCAAGGTCTAGCTCAATTATGTGTTGTGTTAAGTTTGGATCAAGTCCTCTCATGTCCTTATATCTCCATGCAAATATATCATCATATCTCCTACTGAGTTCAATAAATCTCTTAATTTCTAGTGGGGAGCATACCTTACTAGCTATTGGCATCTTAGGTTGCACCATAGTGGAGAAGGGGATTGTTCAAGTCCTCTTGCTCAAAACTAGTCCAACATAGGGCTAACCCTAGGCTTTGGGTCACCTAAACTTGGGTTAGACCTCTAGATAAGGTCATCTTCCTTTTGGCTGTATCACCTTACTAAACCTAAATTAGTTTCTTATTCGGAAAAAGGGAAAGACACTGATAATAATGCATAAAAGCATGTAAAAATGAAGTGATGCACCAAATGTTTTTATCCTTATGCTTACATAAGTCACACTATAAGATGCATTCAAGACTACTAAACATCACTTCATTCACTCTTTTATTAACTTCCACATAAGTATTTCACAAAAAGGCATAGATTAGTTATTGACCTGGCATGGGAGGGTGGTTGTCCACTTCCAAACTGACCAATAGACTATATATGCACTTATAATGACTTGTGAGAACTACCAAATCATTTAATGAAGGTGATAAAACTTAGATAAAGGCAAGAAAAACATACATTCACTTAACCACATTAATGATTTCATAAGACACACTTTAACTCAGCTTACAAATAAAAGAATGCAGTCTTTTATTGCATCAAATAGGTGTTATAATACAAATATTTTTAGAGTCTAGTCATGATAAAGAGAGGGATCATTTTAAAGGCTTAGTATCCTATATTTATATAAAAATTTGATGAGAGAGATGGGGATAAATGCATATGTAGATGGAGAAGGGATCATAATGGCCAAGATTTCTAATCATTCTGGCATTGATACCATTAGAAAATATCATAATGCCTAAGAATACTTATGGAAGGAAATAATAACAATTATATTAGTCCCTTTCAACCTATTTTTGGCCTGTATTGATTCTCTTTATGGTTATAACGATGGGATCAAGCCATTTTCAAGCTAAATTCTAGCATTGAAGTAGTTACAACAATTGGATCAATATGTTGTGAGTTTGTTCTGGCATAGATTGTTCCCTACTAGTTCATCTTTGGCATCTAATAGTGGAGAAAAGGGTCATAATCATGTTGTTAGCTTTGGCAATGAACCCATCCAAACTAACATGTCTACCTTTGAGGTATCCCTTTAAAATATTTACTCTAGTTTTACCTCAACCATATTTGATCTCTATTTAAAGTTTTAAGGCTTTGACTTTTGATATTGGCCCTTGATCCTTATCTAGGTTTGTAAAAATGTGCCACCTAGAGCTCTTCATTTATTCTTAGGATTCTACCATTAGCTCCATCTGCCTCTATGTTGTCACCATGTGGTAGCTTCACATTCATCCCCAATATATTCTAACTCTTTGACCTCTCACTCACCATCAATCTATTTTGGTACGATGGATCACATATCATTGATCATCTTAGACCCACTGGCTTTGTTATTTACCACACACCATTAGATTCTAACTTGGCTTCTATAATTTGGACACTTTTCATCCTTTCATTCATTCCCAAGATCTACTAACTAGTTGACTCATCATTGATCTACTTTGGTATGATTTAATGCATGTCATTGGATCTAATGTACCCACTAACACTATCCTCACCCATGCACCATTAGATTTGATCTGAGCTTCCATGATCTTGACACTTATCAACTCTATGTTCAACCTTAGGAATATTTGAATTCAAATAGTTATTCCATGAAGCCCAAATTTGACATCTGTGTGCACATCTCACTCTATAAGTTCAACTTTCAAGACCTATATCTTGAGATAGCAATCTCATCAAGATACAAAATTTGTAGAGCATGATTTAGGCATGAATAACTTCATGCCCATGTGATCTTTTGGCCTGATAGGCTTTCTAAGCATACTTATAAAATTCACAATCGAGCCAACCAATCTATTTATTCATGATGTTTGAGATGATTTAGATCTTTAAATCTTGATTTTGAAATATTTTGATCATTTATGGGTTAGGAACTCTGATCAACTTCTCTATCCAATTAAAAACTTGGTATGTGGGCCAAAATTGGCCAACACTAGCTTTTAGGACCTTTTATTTAGAAATGGTTACTTGCAAAGAGACCTCTTTTTTGATGTCATGCTTCACCTTTTTCCTTTGAGCTAGTCATCATAATTGAAGATGCTTTATAGGGTAACTAACCCTTTTGGCATCTTGTTTTCCCTTTAATCAGATGACTTGATCTTGGTATTGGGCTTGCAATTACACTTGGTTCTTGGTGTATAACTCCACCTCATCTTATAAGAAGCCAATAATTTAATCATTGCTATCAAACACCTATTAATTATCTATGTTGTCAAGGACTATTGGTCTAATCATGAGCTTGACAAGCTACTCAGACTCCTTTATTATGTCACATTAGATGTCATATTGTGCACCTATAGTTTTGAGTCTATCTACATTAGTATTATACAATCTTGTTATGGAACTAATATTGAATGCATGAAAACCTTCAATCATATCTCATATTTTATGTTTTTAAGCCTTCATCAAGCCATTTTTGGTCATGCTATATGCTCTAACCTAGTTAACAACTAGTTCACTATTACCCAATGCCTATATCACTGTGATCCATTTCTTTTGCATAAGTTGGAGTCTTGGGTCAATGATTTGTAATTTGTATCATTGTTTGTGAAAATGAACTACAACCTAAAGGCATGCAAATATTTCTCCTTTTGAGGTAAATTAACATCACAATAGATATAGTGCCATTTTTGCTTCAAGAACCATCAAAGTATAATTTCCATGTACCTTCAGGGTTCTCTTACACCTTTACAAGCTTAGGTAGCATGAAATCCTCCTCCAAGATGCAATATGTACCAGCCTTATCTCATTCTCATTTTCATATAGATCACACTCATAATGTTAATGTGACCATTAGTATATCAAATCATCTTGGATATCTTCAAGTGATGTTGTGGCTTCATGTACAATCAAATTATCCTCTTGATCAAACATTGTGTAGTTCAATTGGGCTAGGAGAGTATGGTTCAACATGATTTTGAAAGATAGGTTTAGCCCTAATGGTCACCTTAGTTTTGTATCTAGTTTTGAGTAACATATGTGACTAGTCTAAAGATAAATATCCACCCATCTTTGTTATGAAGTCTTGAGAGAGGCAGATGGTAAAATGGGGAGGCAAGCCAATGAATATGATATCTTATGCAATTGAAAGGTTTAGGCATGCATGTAGTAAAAGATTCAAACCTTTGATGATTCCTATGGTCTTGACCATTATGCCATCTAACTGTACCACTCCTTTTGAAAAATGGTAATACACAATTTTGATTGTATCTATGATATTATTTATCATCATTGAGTTACTCACACCTAAGTTGATAATGTAATTATACACTAGGTATTATCCAATAATCAAGGAGATATATAATAGGGGAGGCTTGGTTCCACTGCTCACTTACATTTCCTCCACTTTGGGTTGACATAGACTCATAGAGATGGAAAGCATAAGTTGTGATGTTTTGCATGCCTAAAATATTTTCAAAGCATCTTGTATCAAATTTATTTGAGAATGAATGGCAAGAGCATCTCATATAATTACATTGAGGCTCATTTTCTTAATCTACTCGACTATGTGGAAGGGAATTTGGGATCCTTTTGGTTGTGGTTTTTTAATAGTATCCTCTTCTCATATTTTCATACTAGTCTGAGGTAGATATTCTCTATGTACAACCTATTCTATTTGCATTGAAGGTTATGTAGGTCATTTGTCTTGTGTTCTTGCATGCATGATCTAGAGTGTTGAAGGTGAGGGTGCTAAAGTTAGTATTTCCTCCTCTTTCACTCTCCTTTTAAATATTATATTGAAAATAACTAGGTTATTTCTTGTGCCTGATGCATCACACTGATTTATATAGTTAAAATCATCCTCTTACCAATTGATAAGAGTAGATCCATATTATTTCTACACTGGTGCTTGAATTTCTCCTTCATGCAGAGCTATGGTATTCATCTTCTCCTAAGGTTGCAATAAACTTTTCACCATGAGCACTTGTTTCATGATTCCCTTCATGCATGTAGCTTGACTATGCATTTGTTCACATGGGAAACAACATTTGATATCCTATACAAGATTGTTTTGAATGGGTACAAGGGATTTAGAGGTATTAGCAGCATCAACTTTTTGTGCATAAGGTAGTCTATTATGTGTGAGCTGATTTTTTATCTATGCACCACCTTGGTAAGGAGGCTTGATTGACTAGTATTTATAAGTGAAGGGTTTATGAGGTCTAGGATACATTACTTGCTACCTTTTGAGGGCAACAAGCTCATTTCCAAAGCTTTGTAGCAGTGTTTTAACCTCATGTAATTCATTAGGGGAATAAATAGATGAAGTTGGTGGGCTTACTATAATGGGGATAGGTATTAATAAAGGTTACAGACTATCTAGTAGGAGGAGGTTCTATGAATAGGGGCATAGGGGGTTTAGGCACATTTTTCCCTGCCTAGATAAAACAATTTTTTGCATGCACATCAACTTCATAGGCATTGAGTAGTATTGTGCCTCCCATGGATTGAATCATCATAGCCATATCGCTATTAAGAGCCTTCAAAAAATATAAAAATGTAGTATTGGGAGATGGATTACACAAGGGTGGGATCCTATCTCAGACTCTATGGAACTTGAAGTTGAAATCAACCATCATCTTGTGTGGGGCTTGATTAATAGTTATGAGATGCTCTATCAAGGATAAGTGGTCACTTCGATCCTTAAATTGCTTGCATAGTTCCTCCCTGAGTTCATCCCAGTTATAAATAAAATTTGGTCTCAAGCCTCAGTACCACTAAAGTTATTACCTTTAAAATAATAGTCAATAAACCTAACTACAACACTATCATTGATAACATGGTACACTGGGAAGATATTTACAATATCCTAAATATACTCTATACAATAAGTTTCATTCTTGCTAGTGAAATAGGATAAAATTTTTAGGGTTATGACTGGAAATTCATCATATTGGGCAAGAACTAATAGACTACCTCCATTAAAATGTATTATAGTTGGTTCTTCTACACATCCATGAATGGGATAAGGAATAATCTCCCCCTAGGCATGGGGAACCTTCCAAATGGAGTTGTATACTAAGCTTTACGGGATGATTGTTTTGAACTACTCCTTCTCCTAACAAGGGATCAAGATGTTCTTACGCTTCTTCTTCTACTGGGTACTAAAAGCAAAATGAAATGGAAATCAATACCCTTTGTAAATGATCTCATTTGTATTAGCATGTACATAGGGGACTAATCTTTATGAACCAAAATTGTTTGGAGTCCCAAAGTGCTCTTATTGGGTGTCTATAACACTTTTTATCTAAGGTTATCACTGATTCCTTAGCTCTTTCTTTAAACTAGTCCCACCAGGCATGCTATAAATCGTTATCATTTGAAATGTTCACCTATGGATGGTATGTGGCACAAGATGTTTTGTGATGGGGTGAAAAGTGTGAATGCCTTATACAGGGTGCAAAAGAATTAAATATAGGGCATAGAAGTTTTATCACTCACCTATGTGTGCATGGCATTGGTTATCTCATCAATACAATGGGAATGTCTCTAAGGTGTGGGACCCTTACACTCTTTGGGATGAGCATCTAGAGAAGGTCAAATTCCTTATATTCTAAGTGCACCTAATTTAGGACTAGTGCATAAACCTAAAGAGCATAAAGGTAAATCTACCACTAATGTAAACCTAATATTTTTAGGGAAAAGGGAGGGAGGAGATAATAATTTACTTTAAAATAAAAGGTGATACACTAAGAATAGAGTGAGCACTCCTATTGTCATGAACACACTACAAATATTTGAGAATAAGATGTTACCACATAGACTCCACCAAGGACACTCAAAATGCATAAGTGTTTTGTATAGAGTCATGTTAATTCAATGTAACACTAATAAGGATGATGAATTATCCATAGACAATGTCTACACAAACTTGTATGCACACAGAGCATGACCTGCAAGTGAGTACCAAGTTCTACATAGAGGTGATAGGAATGGATAGTGATGAGAGGGGTGGACATGACCCATAGGAAAATATCAACAAACACAAATAGTATATAGAGTGTAAGAAGAATAAAAGGGGGTGAATTTAATTCTCATTAACATGTAAGGTTTAGCCAATAGAAGTGTTCTTGGAGGGAAACTTTTGGTAGCATGAGCTTTCCTAAAAAATGTCCATCATTTTACAATGAAGAACAAGACCTTATAATGGATCAAGCCTTTTACAATTAATATGACCCATGGGGTGGTAGATACAATCTCTTAGTTTTATTTTGGCATCATATCCATGATTTTTAAATTTTTATTGGTGATTCAAATCTGGGAGTTGGTGCCAGGAGTCTTCTAGATCCATGTGCATGTCTGAGAATGGAATATATTTAGAATAGTCAGAGGGGTGACATGTGATCATATTTTGATTTCTAACAATCACTTTTACATTTACATATCTAACAAGGCCTCAAATGTCACTCAACTACTTTTCAACTACTTCTTTATATATCACTACCACTTTTTAATCACTATGCAAGTTTCTCTTAAAATGCTATGTCATTATTATACATTTGATGGGAAACATTGCCTTGCACCTTCTTATGAATATTTGTGCACTAAGGGCTATGTATTCAGACTACACACTGAGATGTGAGTTGTAAAGCATTGAAGATGCATAAGTCCTCTATGGGGTGCATGAATTTTAACCCTTTCACCATGTCCCCTTTTGGTAATCATTTTTAGTCTTTGCTCTATACCAGGTCCCATATCAGTCAATGAAGTAACATGTGTGTAGCATAGATTGTAGTCTATGATTTATGAGAGTGCAAAAATGGAATATAATTTCTTCTTGTGCACCTCTCCTTGCATTATCTAAAGGCTTAGATCTTTATGCATTTTAACCTATGTGCCATTTAGCTTGTGTGATGGAGGATCCCTGCATGGGGCACATATTAGAAACTCCTTGTGAATTCAAGTTGACACTTAGTCAATTCATAGATATATACTAACTAATTGGGGCATGGGCATGGATGGGAAGCATCTACACATGACTTGATTTAAATAACTCAATACTCATAGGCATGCAAACCTTTTGTAGGATTTTTTTGAGTTTCACACAAGTTGGGGGTGACTTAGAAATTCAACGGGTACCTCTAAAATTAACAATTTTATTTTCACACATTAAATCTATTATTCATTCAATTTTAAGATCTATAACTTTCTGGATAGGTGAACAGAGTGATGTCATACAATGTTATGCAATTTATTTCTAAAATTAATGAGAATAATGTCAAATTTGTTACCTCTTTGTATTATTTACAAAATTATTCATAAAGTCTTGCAATAGGAAATGGAGAATAAGAAAAAGGTTAGCTTACATGGGAAACCTTCAAGGAGTTACAACTACATATCTACACACTTGGAATTATTGCCCATGTAATATAATGTAGTATGAATTGAATAGTGAGTAGGAGCTCTACATTCATTGTCCCTAAGTGCAATACAACTACATGTAATTTTTTAAATCATTATTTTACTAAAAAATAGATAAATTGATGTAAGTCCATAACAGCATAAATATATCATTATAGAATGTGTTGAGACTTAAAAAGATGGATAATCCTCTTGATCCCTTATTATTAAAGTGCCTGTAAGAGGTATTGTATATAAATTATTCCAAATATTCAAATTAGAGACATGTTTGGTCATCAATCCAACATTAAGAAAGAGAAAGAAGCTAAAAATAAGACCATACAATTTAAATATAAGAGAGGGGAGCCAAGGACCCATAAAAAAGACAAATAAAATCAATTGTTCACATGATGTATAAACATAATATTTTTCACTTTATCATTTATTAATGATTTATCTTGCAGTAACATGTTGAGCATTGATCTCCCTAAGTGTGTACCTTAAAGGGTGTATTAGGAAAGCATTGGGTATTTCATGGTGCTTTATGAGATATGTTTCTACTATATCATTATTACAACATTCCTACTATCAATCTAGTTTATTCAACCTCTTCCATCTTGTATTTATTTAGTTGTGATAGTTTCCCTTATATCCTATGGCATCATTTTTGTAGATATAATTTTTTAAGTGTCTTTTACCCTTCTCATAATATATTAGCTAGCTCAATGCATTTATGAGCCTATTTTATGACACCTGTACTATATCAACTTGGCTGATACTCTTATGTGTTAGTTGACTTCTTTTCACTATATTGGTTAGGAAAATGCTATCATCTTAGAGCTTAGGATTGGTTTTGGATATTGGATAAGGGGTCATAATTCATTCTAATCATATCATTTACACTATATTATCTCTACTTTCAGTCACACTTCTACCCTATATTTGAAGGAGGTTGTGGTCTAGAACCTTATCTTGTGGTGTCTCTAGAGATCAATAAGAGGAGTCATTGGGATTCCTATCCAAGGATATATTAATCAAACCATTTAAAGTCTCCAACCCAGAATCTCTTATAAATATCCACTTGATCCAAGGGGGATATTAATGTTCAACGGGTTCATTCCAAGGTAAGTATTTATAACCCTATATTATTTTCTTTATTTACTTTGTGTGTGTGTGTGTGTGTGTGTGTGTGTGTGTGTGTGTGTGTGTGTATTGCTTATGTCTTAATGAATGAATGTTTTTGTATATTTGTATAGGTTATATTTGTATACACATAATATTTTCAAAATTTATCAATTACTAATGCTTTCTATCTTATAGGAACCTTTCGATTCTCAAACTCTCTGAGTGCACACCTTAAGGGGTACATAGACCATTGGTGCTTCACAAGATTGTTATCCCTATACTACCACTTGTTATCTACACACCCATCTCATAAAAACATTTCCCTGAGTTTTGCCTCCTATTTTACACCCTCCTCTAGTCATTTTTTGCCTTCATTAGCCCTTCCCTTGCCTAAAATCTTTTTTGATGGTTTATGTTACATTTTCAGCCTCATCAACCTTGTACTCTAATTGAGAAAGCTTATTTAGGGTCTAGTTCGACCAGACTGAAACCTAATTTATTTTTGTCAATAATGATACAAGGTCAATTAGGTTGACCTTGTTGGACTAAACTATTAGAAAGGAATAGGGTTAAATCCATCTATACAAACACATTCATTTCATCATTTATTGAAGAAGAGATATATATTATGCATCAACTTATCCACCATTATACTTGAGAATTATAGCTTAGTGTTTAATAATGTATTTGGAGATTCGGATCTTGTTTTATGGATAAGTATTTTTGATGTATAGATAAGTTATGTATCTTAGAGTTGATTTATCCTTGACATCCTTATGTACCACAACAACCTCCTGTGAAGCACGTTGGCCAAAAGAGATATTGAAGCTTGGCAGGTTCATCTTTAAAGGTAAGTATTCCTAACTTTGTTCCTCTGTAAGAGTAGATATATTTTCATTGTTAATTCTCTCCCATGCATTAGGATTTTGTATATATTTCCATGAGTATATGTCTTTTATGCATGTTTAATTTTTATGTTTATTACCCCCACTTTGTGTCAAAGGTTTGGTGAGCACTAGATTAAACTTTGCTTTACTTGTTAGTTTAGTGGCTATGAAGACATAGGACCTGGATGGGGTTATTGCATAGTTTTGCTTGATTGGAGACTTTGTAAATATCCCAAGTGATATTATTATGGTAAGAGATCCCTTGGCTAGGTCTAGTAGATCCATCTTGGTCATGACCCTGTATATCTAATCTATCAACAATCAGAAGTGTAGGTAGGATTTATCTTTTCTGATCTAGGATTGATTTATAGATCAATTACATTTCCCTTTTCATACACTATCTTCAACAAATAAGTTGGTGTGGGTATAGGATTTCCTTGACATGTCATATTTCACTTTAGGTTATTTAGACCCCCATTTGGTTGACTAAGGCACCTTCCCCCTAGTTTAACTTAATTTAATTATATTAGTTACTTTAATTTACTTTCAAATGTAATTTCATATAGGTATAATGAGAGATATATCATTGTATCATATGCTTAGACTTTGGAACCATTTTGACAATTGCAACATAGGTAACCCTCTAGTAGATCTTCTGATTTCATTGGTCATTACTCATATAAACTAAGTATCATAGGATTTTTTAATTTACCTTCATGCATGTCTAGGTATATTGAGATAGATAGGTGTAGGTTAATAATATCCTTGAATAAATTATTGTGAAACTAACATGAAACCTATACCAATCTTCCTAGCTTCAACCAATTATATTGTCTAATGTGATACAATTTCCTTTATTTATCCAAGTGTATTGGCCAACTTTATATAGTTTCATTTCTTCATCCAACTACACCAAGTAGCCTAATATAGTTTTCTACCTATCTATGAATGACATCGAATAGTTTGATTCTATTATATGTTTGCATAGACATTCTCAGCCAAATAAATCCAATTTTGTTTTGTGTTTTCAATTATATTTGCTAGGCTGATACAATTTTGTTGTGTTTGTAATTGTATCAACTAACCGTATATAAATATGTGTGTTTCATTTTAATATATTTAGTTTATAACTATATCAGCCAATCTAATACCATTGTCTACCTATTTATTTCAATTCATTGAATGCTATCAATTAGTTTTCAACATTAATTTTTGAATTTTTAATTTTTTCATTATTTTTTTCTCCCTAAAAATTATGTTATAGTGTTTTAAAACTACATAAATATTGTATTTATAGGCTAAGTTTTTATCTATTTCACTAACATCATGTTGTAATGGGTACTACCCCAAAACTCAAGCCATTGTACAACACTAAAAATAAACTTTAGTTTCTAAGTACCTCATGATTTATCATAAATGCCAAGGATTATATTTTTTACTCAACCATAGGAAACCAAATGTCCATTTAATTTTTTGGTGCACCTAAGAGGAGTGTATCTCATAGGGAAGTTACTCTCACCATACCCTCAAAGATGGCATAATGGGATATAATAATGATTTAGCCTCTATATTTAGTGCTCTAAAACACTGGGTTGATACTAGTCTATGAACTAGAAAGTATATTTGAGAGCCTAAAAAATCAATCAAATCATTTTAGTATAACTATTTTATGTTGTTTTAAAAAATTAGTTAGTTTAAATTTGCTACTCACTTTGCTTTCTAAATTATAAATTGTATCAGACAATCCAATACCATTATATGTTAGGTCATAACTACATTGGCTAGCCTGATAAAATTCTCTATGTGTGTGAATAACATTAACTATTCCAATATAGTTCCCTATGTTTGTCTCTATTACTACATCAACCATACCAATATAGTCTAATTTTTAGCATCAATTAGCCATCTGTATCAACCAACCCAATAAAGATTCTTCTTGTCTCCCTGACTACATTAGCCAAATTGATACGGTTTATTTACACCTATATATACCAACTATATCAACCATATTGTTAGACCAGACTAGTAATAACCCATAACGACACTATTTTTTTTTAAATTTTAATTTAACCTTAATACTAAAATTAATTATAGCCATTAGTTCAACACCTAAAAACTAAATGAAACTAAAGTAACAAATGCATATATCACATCAATCAACTGGCAAAATAAAAATAATTTAATATTCAAGCATTAAACATATCAATAAGCTAAAGCACTGATCATCTATGCAATAAGGTATACCAATCATTGTAAATATGGATATAATCCATGAATCAGTCTTAAATACATTTACAGACACTGTTGTTTACAAATTTAGAATGTGTATATAAATACATAGCCATTGTTGTGTTGAATATACATCCAAAATAAATTAAAATAAAGTAAAATTTAAAATATACAAATTCAAGTATTAAAAATATCGAATGAGATATACAAAACAACTCTAGGATTCATCACATACCCAGAGCATCATTCAATCTGGTTGAATCGACTGGCAAAGGGAGAGCATCATTTGAGTGCTTTACCTCCAGCCACAAACCAATAGTCTCCCACACACCTACCTTCTAGGAGTGGCCATACCCTTCATAGAGGGGAAGATAAGAATAATGTGGATATTGAGAAACAACCAGAACCTGTGTGCATACTAACACTATTACATGTAGCAATAAAATAGAACATGGAATCCATTCCTCTATTTGAATGATATTAGTAGTTCATGTAAAATAGAAATACAGTAAAATGATAATGTCTCAACTATAACATTACTTTGGCCAAAATTTTCATTACAGAATTTATATTTAATAATTTGAGTCATTTTCTCTCACATAGTACTCTTTGTTAACAAATCATGCCAATAATGATATTATGGGGTATGTATATGAGTTACCCACTAGCATACTCATATATGTACCTCCTATTATCTAACACAACTAGAAATAAAAATTTTAAAAGTAGATTAATAAAATACCATGCATTAATGATAGATGTAAATTATTATAAAGAATCTAATTCACCCCATATCTAATATGTATGTTAATCTAGAATAAGAATCAAGTCATAAGTACGACTAATGCTTATTAACATTCAACATAAAATTCATACAATTTACAAGAATATTTCCATAAGCAAAACCATATGATAACTTACAGCAGTAAAAGATGCACTATTCAAGAGATCCAGACTATATAATAGAATCTAGTCATTTTATGCCTAAACCTCAACATAACATTTTATTATAAAATCCATAGTACAACTGATACTAAGTTATGGTCATTATTATATCCCATATGGTTCATTTAAAAATACCTAAGAATAAGCCATATTATGACCATGCAATAATAATGATGTAACCAATCCTTAAATCAAGACCATATAATGGATTGTACTAATATCAAAAGGCATAGTTGATACAACCTATAGTTTACCTTAAATCCATATTATTCATTTAATTGAATTTTTCCACATGCTAATGTATAATAAGTCCATATACCATCTTAATCTATTATGCTCAAATATATTTCATAACTACCTTATCACCTAATAGAACTATTTCAGATTTACAAAATTTAGTGAAAATCATATACTCATCCCAATGACAATCATGAACACATAACACAATATAATGTAGGATACATTGAGTTTGTATATTTTCCCCATATACTAACTTAGGCTTACTATGAAATTAACTATACCATCTAAATTTAGATTTTAAATAAGTTCTTTTAACTAGGGTTTTCATAGTATATCCTCTTATATATTTTTTAAATAAGGCCTTGGATCAATGCCTCATACTTTGCATCATTATCAATGAAAATGAATGGAAACCTAAAGGCATGGAAATATTTATCCTTTTAAGGGGTAATTAACATTACACTAGCTTCAGTACCATTTTTTCTTTGGGAACCATCAAAGTATAATTTGCATGTACCTTCAAGGTTCTCCTGCACCTTTATGAACTCGGGTAACATAGAATCCTCCTCTTAGATGCAGTACATACCTAGCCCTGTCTCCTTCACATTTTCATATGGATTACACTCATAAAATTCACATGCCCATTATTACATCAAATCATTTGGGATCTCTTCAAGTGGCATTATGGCTTCATGGAGAATCAGATTCTCCTCTTGATCAAACATTGTGTAGTTTAATTCAACTGGGCAGGGAGAGTATGGTTCAACATGATTTTTGAAGATGGTTTCAACCCTAATGGTCACCTTAGTCTTGTATCTAGTTTTGAGTAATATATGAAACCAATTTTAAGATAAATATCCACCCATATTTATCATGAAGTCTTAAGAGAGGTAGATGACAAAGTAGAGATGCAAGTCAGTGACTGTGATATCTTATGCAATTAAAAGGCTTGGGTACGCATGTAAGATTAAAACATTTGATGATTCCTATGGTCTTGACTATTTTTCCATCTAATTGTACCATTCCTTTTGAAATAGGGGAATACACAAGTCTAAGTGTATCTATAATCTTCTTTGGCATCATCGAGTTTCTCGCACCTGAGTCAATCATGAAATTATACATTAGGTGTTGGCTAATAATCAAGGAGATATATAATAGGGGTAGTTTGGTTCTAATGTGCACTTGAATTTCTTCAATTTTGGGTTGGCATAGACTCATAAATATGGAAATCATAAGTTATGATGTTTTTAATGCCTAAAATCTTTTCAGATCATCTTGTAGCAAATATTTTTTAGAAGGAATGGTAAGAGCATCCCACATAAATACATTGAGGCTCATTTTATTCATCTGTTCAACTATGTTGAAGGGAATTTGGGATCCTTTTGGCTATGTTTTTTGAACATTATCCTCTTCTCATATTTTTGCATTGGTCTAAGACATCTCTTCTTTTTAGATAACCTATTATGTTCATGTTGAAGGTTGCATAGGTACCTTGGTTTGTGTACTTGTGTACATGATCTAGGGTGTTGAAGATGAGGGTGCTAAAGTTGGTATTGTCTCCCTTATCACTCTCTTTTTAATTATTGTATTGAAGATAACTAGGTTGTTTCCTATTCTTGATGCATCACACTAATTTATATAGTTAAAAATTGTCCTCCTACCAATTGATAAAAATAGACCCATCTTATTATTGCACTAGTGATTGAATTTATCCTTCATGTAGAGTTTGGTGTTTATTTTCTCATAAGGCTACAATAAAATTTTCATCATGACAACTTATTTCATGACTCCATCCATGTAGGAAGCTTGATTATGTGGTTGTTTGCATGGGAAACACCATTTAGGATCCTACACATGATTGTTTTGTATGGGTATAAGGGCTCTATAAGTGTTAGTAACATCATTTTTTTGTGCATAAGTTATTCTATTATGTGTGAGCTGATTTTGTGTGTGTACCACCTTGGTAAGGAGGTTAACTTGACTAGTATTATTGAGTGAAGTATTGATGAGGTCTGGGATACTATGCTTATTACCTTTTGAGGGTGACAAGCTCATTTACAAAGCTTTATAGTAGTGTTTTAACCTTGTGTAATTCATTATGGAAAATAACAGATGAAGTCAATGGGATTATTTCAATGGAGATAGGTTCTAACAAAGGTTTCAAATTGGCTATCTAGGAGGAGGTTATAAAAATAGGGGCATAGGGACTCTAGGCACAATTTTCCCTACTTGGATCAAATAATTTTCTATGTGCATAGCAACTTCATAGGCATCAGATAGTATTGCACCTCCCATGGATTAAATCATCATAGCTATATCACTATTGAGAGCCTTCAAAAAATATAAAAATGTAGTATTGGGAAATGGCTTACACAAGGGTGGAATCCTATCCCAGACTCTATGGAACCTAAATTTGAAATCAACCATCATCTCATGTGGGGCTCACTTCATAGTTATGAGATGTTCTATTAGGTACAAGTGGTCACTTTAATCCTTGAATTGCTTGCATAATTCATCCCTGAGTTCATCCCAATTAAGAATAGAATTTGGTCTCAAGCCTTAATACCACTGAAGTGATTTACCTTTAAAATAATAGGCAAGTAATCAAACTACAACATTATCCTTGATAAAATGGTACATTGATCAAATATTTATGATATCCTAAATATGATCTATAAGAGAAGTTGTATTCTCACCAGTGAAATAGTATAAACTTTTTAGGGTTACAATTAGAATGTCATCATATTAGGAAAGAACTAATGGAGTCCCTCCATTGAAAGGTATAAATAGTTGGTTCCTCTACACAACCATGAATGGGATAAGGATGAATCTCCCTCTAAGTGTAAGTAACCTTCCAAATGGGGGTGTAGACAAAAATTTAGGGAATGATTATCTCAAACCACTCTTTATCTTGACAGGGGATGAAGATGTTCTTATGTTTTTTATTCTTCTAAAGGGCACTAAAATTTCAACAAAATGGAAATCAATACCCTTTGAAGATTATCTCATTTATCTTGGCATGTAGATAAGGGATTGATCTTTATGAACTAGAATTTCTTGGAGTCACCAGATGCTCTTACTAAGTGTCTACAACACTTTTTAGCTAAGGGTGTCACTAATTCATTAACTCTTTCTTTAAACTAGTCCCACTAGGTGTGATATAAATTGTTGCCATTCAAAACATGCACCCATGGATAGTCTATGGTGTAGGAGGTTTTATGGTGGGGTGTAGAGCATGAATGCTTTATGTAGGGTGAAAAATCATTCAATGTTGGGAATGGAATTATCATTGATTACATACACATGTAGATCATTTTTTGTCTAATCATAATAATGGTAACATCCCCAAGGTGTGGTACCCTTGCACTCTTTGGGATGAGCCTCCAAAGTAGGCCAGATTTCTTCGATTCTAAGTGCACCTATTTTAAGACTAGAATGCAGACCTAAAGAGCTAAAAGGTAAATATACCATTGATATAAACCTAAGATTTTGAGGTAAAAGGGAGGGAGGAGGTAATAATTTACTTGAAAATAAAAGGTGATACACCAAGAATAAATCGAGCACTCCTACTACTATGGGCACATTATAAATATTTGAGAACAAGACATTATCACATAGACTCCACCAAGGAAACTCTAAATTCATAAGTGTTTCACATAAAGGCATGGGAATGCAATGTAATATTGAGAGGGATCACAAATTATCCACAAATAGTATCTACATAGAACTATATTTGCACAGAACATTACTTGTAATTGAGTACCAAGTTCCATATAGAGGTGCTAGGAATGGACAGAGATGAGAGGGGTGGACATTACCCATAAACAAATATCAACAAACACAAATAGCACATAGAGTGTAAGAATAATATAAAGAGTTGAACTTAATTCTCATTAACATGCAAGGTTCAACCAACAAAAGTGCCCTTGGAGGACAAATTTTGGTAGCGTGAGGTTTCCTAAAAAATGTCCACCCTTTTATAATGAATAACAAGACCTTATAATAGATCAATCCTTTTACAATTAATTTGACCCATGGGTTGGTAGATATTGTCTCTTAAATATATTTTGGCAATATATCCATGTTTATTAAATTCTATGTAGTGATTTCGATCTGGGATTTGGTGGCAAAATTTTTCTAGATCCATGTACAAGTTTGAGAATGGAAGATATTTGGAATAGTTAGAGGGGTGGCATGTGATCATATTTTGATTCCTAATAGTTGATTCTATATTTACTAATCTAACAAGGCCTCAAACACCACTCAACTACCTCTTTATACATCACCACCACTTGTTAATCACTACGGATTTCTCTTGAACTACCATGTCATTGTTATGCATCTGATGGGAAACATTGCCTCATACATTTTTAGGAATATCTATGCATTGAGGGATGTGTATTTAGAATTCACAATGATCTATGATTTTTAAATCATTATAAATGTATAATTCCTCTAGTGGGGTGCATAAATTTTAACCTTTTTTTTCCAAGTCCCCTTTTGATAGTCTTTTCTAGTCTTTTCTCTATATTGAGTCCCATATCAGTTAGTGAAGTAACATATGAATATCATAGATTATAGTCTATGATTTATGAGAGCACAAAAGTGGAATGGAATTTATTCTTGTGTAATTCTCCCTATGCTATCTAAAGTCTGATATATTTATGCCTTTTAACCTACTCGCCATTTACCTTATGTGATGGAGGATCCCTACATGGGGTGCATATTATAAACTCCTTATGAGTTTAAGTTGACACTTAGTTGATTTACATATATAAGCTGACTATTTTGGGTGTGGGCATAGATGGGAGGTGTCTATATATGACTTGCCTTAAATAACTCAACACTCATGGGCACACAAACATTTTGTAGGATTTTTATGAGTTTTGCATAAGCTAGGGGTGGCTTAGAAATTCAATAGGTACTAATGATTCTATTTTCACACATTAAATCTATTGATCATTTAGTTTTAATATCTATAACTTTTTGGATGGGTGCATAGAGTGATGTCATATGTTATGTAATTTATCTCTAAAATTAATGAGAATAATGTCAAATTTGTTACCTCTTTGTATTATTTACAAAATTATCCCTAAATTCTTGTAATAGGAAATAGAGAACAAGAAAAAGGTTAGCTTGCGTGGGAAACCTTCAAGGAGTTACAACTACATATCTACACACTTGGAATTATTACCCATATAATATAATGCAGTGTGAATTGAATTGTGAGTAGGAGCTCTGCATTCTTTCTCCCTAAGTGCAATGCAATTACATGTAATTTTCTAAATCCTTATTTTAGTAAAAATATAGTTAAATTGATGTAAGTCCATAAGAGCATAAATATATCATTATAGAATGTGTTAAGACTTAAAAAGATAGATAATCCTCATGATCACTTATTATTAAAGTGCCTCTAAGAGGTATTGTATATAAATTATTCCAAATATTTAAATTAGCCACCTATTTGGTCATCAATAAAACATTAGGAAAATGAAAGAAGCTTAAAATAGGACTATACAAGTGAAATATAAGAGAGGGAGGCCAAGGGCCCATAAAAATAAGAGAGATAATATCAACTATTTATAGGTTGTATAAACATAATATTTTTCACTTTATCATTTACTAATGATTTCTCTTGTAGTAACATGTTGAGCATTTATCTCCCTAAGTGTACACCTTAAAGGGTGAATTAGGAAAGCATTGGGTAGGTTTGTGGTGCTTTACGAGAGATGTTTCTACTATATCATTATTACAAATTTCTTACTATCAATCTAGCTTATTCAACCTCTTTCATCTTATATTTATTTAGTTATGATAGTTTCCCTTATATCTTATGGAATAAATTTGGCCCATACCATTTTTTAAGTGTCTTTTACCCTTCTAATAATATTTCATCTAGCTCAATGTAGTTATGAGCCTATCTTCTAACACTTGTATTGTATCAACTTGGTTGATACTCTTATGTGTTAGTTGACTTGTTTTAACTGTATTGGTTGAGAAAATAATATCATCTTATAGTTTAGGGTTAGTTTTGGGTATTAGATAAATATATAAGGGTGATAGTTCATTCCAATCATAACATATACACTATATTATCTCCACTTTCAGTCACACTTCTACCCTAAGTCATATTTGGAGGAGTTTTTGGTCTAGAAACTTATCTTGAATAAGCTTATCTTGTGGTGTCTTTGGAGAGCAATAGGAGGATTCATTAGGAGTCATATCTAAGCATATATTAATCAAACCATTTGAAGTATCCAACCCACATCTTTTTTAAATATCCACTTGATCTATGGGGGATATTGATGTTTGATAGGTCCACTCCAAGGTAAGTATTTATAACCCTATACTCTTTTCTTTACTTAATTAGTATATATATGTTTCTTATGTCTTAGTGAATGAATGTGTGTGTATATTTGTAAAGGTTCTATTTGTATACACATAATATTTTCAAACTTTATCAATTATCGATGTTTTTTATCTTATAAGAACCTATCCAGTCTTAATCTCTCTGAGTGCACACCTTAAAGGGTGTACTGGCAAAGGGGTGAGAAGACCATTAGTACTTTTTGGATTTTTATCCCTATATTACCACTTAATATCTACACACTCATCTCCTAAAAACATTTAGCTAAGTTTTGCCTCCTATTTTTCACCCTTCTCTAGTCATTTTCTACCTTCATTAGCCCTTCTCTAGCCTAAAATCCTTTTCGATAGTTTACATTAAACTATCAACCCCATTGACCTTGTACTCTAATTGAGAAAATTTATTTAGGGTCTAGGTTGGTCCCTAGACAACCTAGACTGAGACCTAATTTGTTTTTGTCAATAATGATACAAGGTCGATTAGGTCAACCTTTTTAACCTAAACTTTTAGAAAAAACTAAGGTTAGATCTATCTATATAAGCACATCTATTTCATCATTTATTGAAGAAGAGAAGAAGAAGAAGAAGAGATATATATTATGCATCTACTTATCCACTATTCTACTTGAAGATCATAGCTTAATGTTTTATACTTTCTTTGGAGATATAGATCTTGTATTATGGAGAAGTCTTTTGGATGCATAGATAGGTTGTGTAGCCTAGATCTGATTTATCCTTTTCATCCTTAGGTACCACAATAACCTCTTACAAAGCACATTGGCAAGGGAGAGATTGAGGCTTAGTAGGTTCATCTTCAAAGGAAATTATTCATAACTTTGTTCCTCCTTTGTAAGAGTAGATATATTTACATTTTTACTTCTCTCCCATGCATTAGGATTTTGTATACAGTAACATGAGTATATGTCTTTTATGCATGTTTACTTTTTATGTTTATTACCCCAACTTTGTGCCAAATCTTTGGTAAGTACTATATTAGACTTTACTTTACTTATTATTAGTTTATTGAATATGAAAATATAAGACCTAGTTAGGGTTATTGCATAGTTTTGCTTGATTAGAGGATTTGAAACCCTCCCTAGTGATATTATTGTGGTAAAAGATCCCTTGGCTAAGTCTAGTAGATCCATCTTGGTAATAACCTTGAATATCTAATATATCATCAATTGGAAGTGTAGGTAAGATTTATCTTCTTTGATCTAGGATTGATTTATAGATCAATTGTATTTCCCTTTGCATACACTATCCACACCAAATAAGTTGGTGTAGGTAAAGGATTGTCTAGATGTGCCATATTTCACTTTAGTTGACTAGACCCCCAATTGGTTGACCAAGATACCTTCCACCTAGTTTATCTTAATTTAATTGTATTAATTACCTTAATTTACTTTCAAACATAATTTCATATGGGTATAATGAGATCTATATGGGTATCATAGGCTTAGACTTCAGAGCCATTTCCACTTGACAATTATGACATGGGCAACCCTCTAGTAGATATTTTGATTTTATTGGTCATTACTCATACAAACTAAGTATCATAGGCTATTTTAAGTTACCTTCATGCATGTCCAGGTATATTGAGATAGGATAGGTATAGGTTAATCATATCCTTGCATAAATTATGGTGAACCTAACATGAAACCTATTATAACCTTCCTAGCTTTGACTAATTGCATTATCTAATGTGATATAATTTATTTTATTTATCCAAATGTATCGGCCAACTTGATATAGTTTCATTTCTTCATCCAACTACACCAGCTAGCCTGATATAATTTTCTACCTATTTATGAATGACATCAAATAGTTTGATTTTATTATATGTTTGCATAGACTATCTTGACCAATTAAATCCAATTTTGTTTTGTGTTTGCAATTGTATTTACTAGGTTGATACAATTTTGTTATGTGATTGTAATTGTATCAACTAACCCAATATAAATGTGTGTTTAATTTCAATATATTTAGTCTATAAATATATCAGTTAGTCTAATACCATTGTTTACCTATTTATTTCAATTCATTGGATGTTATAAATTAGTTTTTGACATTAATTTTTGAATTCTATTTTCTCATTGTTTTTTTTCTTCCTAGAAATTATGTTATAGTAGTTTTGAAACTACTTAGTTATTATATTTATAGGCTAAGTTTATATCTATTTCACCAACATCTTGTTGTAAGGGGTACTACCCCAAAACTCAAGCCATTATACAACACTAAACACAAACTTTAGTTTCTAAGTACCTCATGATTTATCATAAATGTCAGGGATTATCTTGTTTATTAAACCATAAGAAACCAACCATCCATTTAATTTTTTGGTGCACCTAAAAGGAATGTATCTCATAGGGAAGTTACTCTCACCATACCCTCATATATGGCTTAACAAGATATGATAATGATTTAGCCTCTATGGTTAGTGCTCTGAAACACTGGGTTAATACTAGTCTATGAACTTGAAAGTATATTTGAGAGCCTAAAAAATCAATAAAATCATTTTAGTATATCTATTTTATGTTGTTTTAAAAAATTATTTAGTTTAAATTTTCTATGTACTTTAATTTCTAAATTATAGATTATATCAGACAATCCAATACTATTCTATGTTGTGTCATAACTACATTGGCTAGCCTGATAAAATTCTCTATGTGTGTGAATAACATTGACTATTCCAATATAGTTCCCTGTGTTTATCTCCATTACTGTATCAACCATACCAATATAGTCTAATTTTTAGCATTAGTCAGCCATCTGTATCAACCAACCTGATAAAGTTTCTTCTTGTCTCCCTGACTACATTAGCCAAATTGATATGATCTATTTACACATATTTTTACCAACTATACCAACTATATTGTTAGACCCAACTAGTACTAACCCATAATGACACTATTTTTTTTAATTTTAATTTAACCTTACTAATAAAATTAATTATAGCCATTAGTTTAACACCTAAAAACTAAATTAACCTAAAGTATCAAATTCATATATCACATTAATCAAATGGAAAAATAAAACTCTTTAATATTCAAGCATTAAACATATCAATAAGCTAAAGAACTGATCATTTATGCAATAAAGTATACCAATCATTGAAAATATGGATATAATCCATGAATCAATCTTAAATACATTTATAGACACTATCATTTACAAATTTAGAATGTTTATACAAATACACAACCATTGTTGTGTTGAATATACATCCAAAATAAAGTATAATTTACAATATATAAATTAATAAGTACCAAAAATATAGAATGAAATACATAAAAAAAACTCTAGGATTCATCACATACCCAGAGCATAATTCCATTTGATTTAATCAACTGATAAAAGGAGAGCATCATTTGAGTGCTTTACCTCCATCCACAAACCAACAGTCTCCCGCAGACCTCCCTTTGGGAGTGCCCTACCCTTTACAGAGTGGAAGATAAAAATAGTGTGGACAATGAGAAAAAACCAAAACCTATGTGCATACTAACACTATTACCTATAGCAATAAAATTTACTAACATTTAATATTCTAATATAGTTTCCTAAGTTTGTCTTCATTACTGCATCAGCCATACCAATATAGTCTAAATTTTTGCATCGATCAGCCATCTATATAAACCAACCTGATAAAGTTTCTTCTTATCTCCTTGAATACATTGGCCAAATTGATATAGACTATTTACACCTCTTTCTATCAACTATACCAGCCATATTGTTAGACCCAACTAGTACTAACCCATAATGACACTATTTTTTTTTTAAAAATTAATTTAACCTTACTGCTAAAATTAATTATAGCCATTAGTTTAACACTTAAAAACTAAATGAACCTATAAAAACAAATGCATATATCACATTAATCAATTGGAAAAATAAAAATCATTTAATATTCAAGCATTAAACATGTCAATAAGCTAAAGAAATGATCATCTATGCAATAAAGTATACCAAGCACTGTAAATATGGATATAATCCATGAATCAGTCTTAAATACATTTAAAAACATTAGAGTTTATAAATTTATAATGTTTATACAAATATACATCCATTTTTGTGTTGAATATACATTCAAAATAAAGTATGATGTACAATATTCAAATTAATAAGTACCAAAAATGTAGTATGAGATATGTAAAATAACTCTAGGATTCATCACATACCCAAAGCATAATTTAATCTGGTTGAATCAGCTGGTAGAGGGAGAGCATCATCTGAGTGCTTTACCTTCAGCCACAAACCAATAGTCTCTCACACACCTCCCTTCTGGGAGTGGCCTTTTATGCATAATAACACTATTATATGTAGAAATAAAATAGAACATGGAATCCATTCCTCTATCTGAATGATATCAATAGTTCATGTAAACTAGAAGTACATTAAAATGATAATGTCTCTACCATAACATTACTTTGGCCAAAGTTTTCATTATAGAATTCATAGTCATTTTCACTCACACAATACTCTTTGTTAACAAATCATGCCAATAATGATGTTAGCAGACGCTTATATGAGTTACCCATTGGCATACTCATATATGTACTTCATTTTATCTAACACAACCAAAAATGAATAATTTAAAAGTAGAGTAATAAAATACCATGCAACATTGAAAGATGTAAACTATCATAAAGAATCCATTTCACTATGTATGTTAATCTAAAACAAGAATCAAGTCATAAGTATGACTAATGCTTATTAATAGTCAACATAAAATCCATACAATATATAGAAATATTTTCATAGGTAAAACCATATTATAACTTGCAGTAGTAAGAGATGCATCTATTCAAGAGATCCAGACTATATAACAAAATCAAGTCATTTTATGCCTAAACCTCAACATAATAGTTTATTATAAAATCAATAGTACAATTGATACTAAGTTATGGCCATTATTATATCCCATATGATTCATTTAAAAATACCTAAGAATAAACCATATTATGATCATGTAATACTAATGATGGAACTAGTCCTTAAATCAAGACCATATAACGGATTGTACTAATGCTAAAAGGCATAGTTGATACAACCTATAGTTCACCAAATATCCGTATTATTCATTTAATAGATTTTTTTCACATGATAATGTATAATAAGTCCATATACCATATCAATCTATTGTGCTCAAATATATTTCATATCTACCTTATCACCTAATAGAACTATTTCAGTTTTTAAAATTTAGTGAAAATCATGTACTCATCCCCATGACAATCATGAACAGATAATGCAATCTAATGTAGGATATATTTTAAGCTTGTATATTATATCTTCCCTATATAATAGCTTAGGCTTACTACAAAATTATATATACCATCTAATTAGATTTTAAATAAGTTATTTAAAATAGGGATTTCATATATATAACTCATAAAATTCATAGTTGGTAAACTACATATATTTAGCTCATATTTCTTTTAGGAAGACAAATATTACATCAAATACATGTATTCTAATTATAATTAAATATACTCTTCCTCTCCTTCATATTTTTATAAATATATAGCTTCATACTAATGGGTTTTCATTTCCAGATCTAACTTTCCTATATTGAATTTACTTCAATTTATATATAAGTTTAACCATCAAATAAAGGATTTGAACCAACCCACATTTGTTCTCTAAAGAAATAAATTATAAATACAATCTTATCATTAGGGTAAACCTTCCATTATGTCATGTATTTCATAATGGAATTCTCTTGGCCAAACTAAGTTAGATTTTTCATGTAGGATTACTCTTAAATATATCAATTTTCATTTACATTCAAAAGGTTTATAAAACACAATGTTTCATATTCACTAACATACAATAAATATAACTATATGACACTCTATCTCAATAATAATTACCTTCATTTATAAGTCATTTAATAATATCACAAAACCAGCTAAGGATAACATAGATAAGAGTATTAAACTCACATGTACATATATAATAATAATTTTAACTACGTAACCCCAAATTTGGTCTTGAATCTTTAATTATCCCAATGCAAGAGGATTTATAATCTCCTATACATACATATAGGTATTCATATATATACCCAAATTTTTGAAAAATAAATTGATGTCAAACTAAAATATCTTTAAATCTTCTTAGGTTACAAAGTCGAATTCATCCATAACTTTCAAGGAAAACAACATAGTCCAAGTCATCTCATGATACTAGCTTAATACCCCCAACCTTATAGGCTTGAGAATGGGATATGAAACTCACATCCTCTAACATATAAGCCTAATAGGCTATGGTTTATATAATATTTCATTTATATATATATATATATATATATATATATATATATATATATATATATATATATATATATATATATATATATATAACCTAAAATAGAACCTCAAATTCCAAAACCCCATAAGAATTATTTAAAACAATCCAAGATAATAATTGACCTGGTGATTAGAATAAATTTGTAGTTGTCCTCACTTTTACAATAAAAGCTTCCTAATTACCTTTTATTCCTCATTTTAAAATGATAATAATCTATATTTATTTATTGGTCGTATCCCTCTTATTTATTATATTCCCTAATTTATGCATGTTCAGCATGGCCTCCAATAGACTCCTCTTATATCAACCCCTCAACCCCATGAAAAAATCATCCATAAGTGTATAACTCCAACACTTCAATTCCACTTGAATTTCCTTCCTCTTATACATGTGAGCTTGGTGGATGAACTATCCATGCTCACAATCAAGTCAACCTTAACACAATGATGACCAAAAAAACATATCTGAAGCTTATTTTCCCCTTTCTACAAAAGCATCCAATGATTAAAATCAATCAAATATTCCAAAAAAAATAGATTTATTCAAACCCAAAGTCATATTTAAATATAAGGTTTTTGAACTAGAAACTAAACAATTACCTTGGGGATTATTTTCCCCTAGTTCATCTTAATGCATTTACTTCTAAACATGCTTCCACATATTCTTTACTTATATAAGACCCTACACTTTGCCAAAAAATTTGTACATTATTTAAAATCAAACATAAGACACATAACTCCTCTACACCCAATCAAGTTAGAAGTTTAGACATGTATACAAATATGAACAATAAGATAACTGGATTCCATACCCTAGTAAAAGTTATGTTTCTAAGTTCAGTGTAGCTAAGCAATCAACTAGATATATCTATATGCATAATTTTTATAACTTAGCAACATATATTAATCTAAATGATGGTTTTTACATAATTTAAACAAATCCCAATACATCATACAAAACTAAATCAACAAGATGAATGTAATCATACATCACCAAAGATAGTTATGAAAATCAACAACAACCATTACATAATTCATACAACCTTCTTAATAAACCATGTAGTTAGCAACAAGAAGCAAATATTCATTTAACAGACATAAGTGGTGTGTGTGGGTTCCTTTTTTCTTTATCTTTACCCCCAATGTAACTATATACTCCCCCCTCCCTAATAATACTCTCCCTCTACACTATCAAAGAGGGTGAAAATATCCTACATCCAATTCATCAAACAAACCAGTAGTTAGCTCGTATCATGATAATAATCAACATGTAACCATAACAATTAATGAAATTAAAAAATATGTAATAATCATGATCATAAGCATAATGTAACAAATAATAAAAATAAATATATCTATTAATAAAAAAACATAAACTAATCCAACTCAGAATAAATAATAGATCAACTAATAATCAAAACACAATCTTTTAATAAATGATTTAAAAATTCATAGAGAAAACTTGGATATAACACATATAAATACAATTAATTTATGTTATTCTAATGTATTATCTAACTTGATACATTGTAAGTTTTCCATTTATAGTTATCAACTACAATGACTAGCTTGATACCATTTGATTTCAGTTTTTATGTTCTAACTATGGCCAACTCAATTCAATTAGTCTTTTCTCTTTCACAATGCAATATATATTTATTGAATCTAAAAAGAAAACCCAACATGATCTCATGTAAATGACCAATTCCCATCAAAGTTTTAAATCTTATTTTCCTTATAATCCCTTAGAAGACAAAGATCCAAGAAATTATCACATGGCCACTAGAACTACAAACTATGAGCTACTTATAAATGCTTAAGTCCTTTGCACACCTAGATGTATTTGAGTATTAGACGATGAGTGTGATATTAAATATAATGAAAAAATTATCATTTGACTTAATGAACATCCTAGGCATAGGGAAAGGACTATGTGGTGATTTTAATCATATCATGATGGTACCTAATGTGTAAGTTCCTCCTTCCCCTACTCTTAGATTTTATATTGGACTTGGTGCAAATACTACATGACTTCCTCCCATCCTTCTTCCTTCACCATACCTCATGTTCTTACTAACATGGTGGGTATTTCCTATAGTTGGACTACTCAAAGTGCACACATTACTACTCATTAAAATAATCTAATATAATTATCTTATAATGCTTTGAATACTCCTTTATTATGGCAGTTCATTTGTTTCCTATGGCATATCTATCATACTATAACTTCCTTTACACTTACATGATCACATCTATATACTCCTACATTCTCCATGAAAACACATACATGCTTTCCCATGTAAGGCATGTACATTCTTATCTATATTTGTGTTATATTACTATGACTCTTTTCCACATAAATTGGAGGCACATTGTTTTCCTTCCTCCTTGCCACATTATGCTTTAGGATCTTGTTGCAAATTGTTTGAATCCCTCCCATTTTATTCTATTTTCAAATACTTGATTCTTAAAAAAATTCAAATATTTTAAAGTTCAAATATTTCAAAAAGTTAAAAAAAACTCATTTATGTAAAAAATTCAAAAAAATAAAAATATTTTCAAAAATTTGAAATAATTAAAAAAATCAAAAGTTGAAAAAGTAGGACATACAAGCATTTTAAAAATGTTTCTAGATTTATTATTTACCAATGTTATTTATTTCATGTTAAATAAATAATATATTTCAATTTTTAATACACAATGTTTATTCAAGAGGTATGTGAGTGTGGTATAGGACATAGTATTACATGATTTTTCAATGTTAGGACATAGTCAATAGACAAGGATACAGTACATTCATGTCCTCCTCATGTGACGTTATCCCAATACATTTGTAATTTAGTTTTTAGCTGTGACATAGTTTAGGGGTTATTTCATCCTATTTTCATCCATAACCAACATGTTATAGATACATAAATCAACATTTAAGCTAAAATAGTGGATACTTGTGACCACTCTTTTAACACAATTAGCTTATGCCTCATCCTAAAGCCTTTTGAAAAATATCATTCACTTTTTTCATGATGACCTATTCCTATAAGCAACCCAAATAACTTTATAATGTCCCTACTATTTATGGAAATTAGTCCAAGATCACACTTAGACTATCCCTGGTACCTAGAATAGTTATTTGTGCCTTATGAATAATAGCACCCCATTTAGAAAGTAGCATTCCCTATTGTTGTCCAGATTTTCCATTAGTTACCTCCTAAAAAATAACAACCAATTTCCAAAATTCAAAAATTATTAAATGGTTGACCTAAATGTTTATAAATACCCATTTAAAGGAATTCCAAAAATACCAATATAAAACCACATTTCAAACCAATTTAAAAACAAGAGGCTTCCACACTAAAAAACACCAGCATTCTAATTATACATTGAGAGAATATTATCTATTTTTCCCAATTAGAGTTACATAAAATGCTATTAGTCATGAACTAAATTTTGAAGACACCTCCAAGGTCATAAGTCATGATTTAAGCACTTAATCACACCAAGATTGCACCAAAATTTAGCATTTTTCACTAGTGTTTCACACACACCACCATAGCATGGGAGAATTACATAAATTTTGATCCCTCTTCAGAGTATTGGTATGTATTTAGTGCTCAATATATGTGATTTTAATGTCAATCAAAACTTAAACCATTAACCCCTTTTTATTTCATGATCGCATTCATATAATTATGTGATGGGCCCTATTTTTGAGCAAATAAAGAGTTACACAATGGTCTTCGAGTCATATTGGAAGGTCCCACATAGTCTATAAAACACATATTCCAAGGTGAACATAAACCAAAAAATTTAAATCTCTGCTACCTGGTAGACAAGGCCACCCTATTGGGAAAATAACACTCCTCGTGACTATCCGGCTCCACTGTTTTTGTCTAGGAGCCCTGTCAATTATTGTTCTAAATTTGCACTCAATCAACATATCCTTCTTATTAATCTTAGATATAGAAATAGTCTACACCTAGGTTTTATAGCTAGGTTTATATTTTTCATTATACTTTACACATTTATCAAGTTCCCAAAAATCTTGTCATTTATTGCATATTTGTAGCATTCTGATTTTGCACAGTAGTTGTCATATCTACATAACTATTTCCTATTTTTCTAAAATTTTATAAAACATATTAGCGAACCCATCTATTTTTTAAATGTGTCAAAACCCTAATGATATATATTTTTAGGGTTTATATCCTTAAATTTATATTTAAAATTACTATCCTATTTACTTCAAAAAAATTATATCCTATTTACTACATGAAATATTTGTTAGCATTTATTTGCATTTGTATAATATTATGTTAATACAAGTTTGATCTTTGTTGATTTTATGTCAATTTTTTGTCGAAATGTGTTGTGCATCCATAGAAGTGATGATCCCATACAATACTAGAAATAAAGGTAGACCTTAATTGGTCTCCCCCTCCTCATGTTTGCACCATTGTTTCACCCAATGAATTTTGTTCAAATAAATATTAAAATTTGATAACTAATGTAATAATCTTTAATCATGGAAATCTAACAAATTAATATCACGAGGCATGATTCAAATGACCCCCTTGAATATTCAATTTAAACCTAGCTCCTCTTGGACTATTTCAAATAATTTAAGAAGTTTACATGGAGAGATAAACTCTCTAATAAATGATCCACCATTAGATATTGGAAATTTTATGTTTCCATAATTACATATTAATAGAATTTTTTTTCAAAAGTCTTAATCCTTAAAAAATTTGTAAGTGTAAATGTCATCATTTGTGTATTTTGTGTCCCTCTATCTCTTGATTATTACTAAAAAACACAGGTGAAAGTTCATTAAGGTAATGACTACTCATGGAAATAATCATGGCACAAATTGAATACCACATAGTGGAATTCCCAATAAAATGTACTTACTTTATTATTTGTAATTACATTTTCTTAATTTAATGATTACAAGTTGATAGATAAATAATTTGTTTTTATATAAATTAATTTTCAATATAAATTTTTTTATATAAATTAATTTGTAATATAATTTTTATCAACCCTATATATAATTAATAATAGAATATTATTAAAATTATACAAATCACTTTACAATAAAATTGTTTACATAATTAATATGTTAGAATAAAATTATGTATATAATTAACGTGTTATAATAATATTCTTTAGATGATTGAGGACATGCACTTTAATAGTCAACTAATTTTTAGTGTAAGTTTATTGTTTATTTGTGTAGACAGTAAAAAATGAACCCATGGGATTTATATCATATTATTTTAAATAAGTAATACACATTTTTTATGCATGGGTGAATGGTCTAAATTTTTTATTATTGAACTATTAAAATCACATTTGAGGCATAAAACCATCTTTGTGCATCTGCGTGCACCCCCCACATCCATCTTAGATTCTCCTTATCTATGACCATGACCATAACCATCGATATAACCCTGACCCTATCGAGACTATTTGTATGATCATAGCATAATTAGATAGATAGTTTTTAAAATTGGATTGACTCATGTTTATTTCCCACTTTTCCCATTTATATCCATTGGATGTCAATCACTTGTGTTGATTTCACTAAATTTTGATTTTTTTAATATATAAATAGACAAGTGATTCAAATCATTTAATCATCAAGTGCTTATCATTTTCATTTTATTGATATCACTCTTGGATCACTCTGGTAGTATGTTTATTATTATGAGTTTTTGGTTTACTGGCTTATAATTTATTTAGATACTTTAATGAGTGTCAAAAATCAAATTGGAAAGTGATAACCTTATTTATGTAGCATCTCAAACCAAACCTTTAGTAATTTCCATTTTTTAAGTTTTTTTCTTTTTGGAGAGTCAGAAGTTATAGTGCATAAAATTAGGGGAAAAGGTAACAATTTGAAGGCAAGTGAATAGACCTAGAAACTCACTTTATAAATTGCATGCCTTCACTAGGACTACCTATATGGTACTAACCATGATCATCCATAAAGTCCTTCCATTACAAGTTCATGTTCACTAAGCAACCAGATTAGGCAATGGTAGATTTGGACAAACACTTTTAGATTATGATGACAAGCTTTTAAATAACTCAAAATTAATATTTTACTAGAGTGATATTTTTAAAAATGTGTAATATCCCCTCATATCCCTTTATGTTTAATTCATCACTAATTAAGAATTGTTTTCTATATTTTACATATTTTATGATGCATAATTTGAGGTAAGAATATTTATATGCATACATATTGATGAACCTAAACTTTTGTACACCTATACTGGTGTTTCTAAAATTATTTTTAATGCATATTATTGAAGATATACTTGTTATTTATTATTGAAGATATATATGGATTATGGACATACTTCTAGAGTTATCTAGAAAAAAAATGTGGGACCCCCATTACAACATATGGAACTATGTATTATACTATAAGGGTTAAAAACCTTATATGTATTTGTGTGATACTTACTAAAATGAATACCTTATCAGTTACCCCTAGCAGCTAGCTCAACTAGTTGAGGACCTTGTTGTTCATAGTAAGGTCATTGTTTGAGCTCCTCGTTGGGCAGTTGCAACCCTCTCCTCGAGAGGGGAAGAATCCCTCTCCACATTAGGGTCCATCTAGAGGTAAACACGATGTCTAAGCAACTTCTAATTTAATAATTAAAAAATACCTTATCTATGGATCAAATTACATATACAATTTGGATCATACCATAATTGTACTAAGACACAACCAACAAGATATTCCTTTAGACATAGGTAGAAATTTGAGTATTTTTTAAAATGATATAAAGGAATGGTTTTTAACTTAATAAATAAATCATGATGAATACTTATACTATGGACATGTTTAACCTTTTACATGATCCATTTGAACAATTGCAGATGTTATGATTGTTCATGAAATGAATTGAAAACTATGATTTATGTGATCCAATATAGAGAAAGCTAGAGCTATATCTCAAAAAAAATGTGATCCTACATTTTTTTAAGTCTGATACATAAACTAATGTAAATTTCAAAGTTCTACAAAACCTAGTGGAAATTATATAGATTGTGTTTGAACTTTATAACTATGTAATATATTTAAATACTCATCATAGAACAAGGGGATGGGGGGTTGAGGGTGATTGGGCTTAAGTCCCCTATAGATTTTCAACCACACCATAATGTTATTAGTCAGTCACCAATATTATATATACTTCATAGATTAATATATAGGGTAGTTGTATCACATATATAATAGATGGCCCTATCCATATATGATGCTCGAGATGGCCCATCTATTTGTCTATGGTGCTCAAGTCCCTTTATCTAGAATTTGGCCCTATCCATATATAGGGATTCTTTCTATGGACTCTAGCCCTATCCATATCTATGGCTCAATGTGAACATGTCAAGTTACACTTTTTTAATCTTTTGGCCTAATTGTGTACAATTATTGAATAGGGATTATGTTAGTATGAGTAACTTATAAAACAATTCGAAATACTAATGTGGTAGATATTCTATGGGGTCATGCTAAAAATCATGTGGATATTCCCCACCTCATGTTTGAAATTTGGAATTATGTAATATATCTAAATAAAAATTATGGAAAAAAAGATGTGAATATGTTATATTTGCACTTTGAGAATCTTTTGACCTAATTGTGTATAAATATTAAATAGGAATTGTGTTGGCATTAGTTAGTAAAAAAATAATTTTAGATACTAATATCATATATATTATATGTGGGTTGCTCAAAATTACCACGTGCTTACAACTTATAAATGGAATTAGTCTTTGAACCTAGAAAAATATCTCATTTTCTAAATTAATTATAATTTCAGATTGATGGAACCAAAATTATGATAATAATAATACTAGTTTACTAATTTTAATACCAAGGTAATATAATTATATTATAGGCATGTCACGTTAAGTGTTCTATTCATAAAAAAAGGGATAAGGATTCAATGTGTTACTCATTATAACCCTTAAATTGATTTTAACCTTTTTGATAAAAGCAAATAATTATGAATTTTTACAACTAAGATGTCATAGCAATTATGACATTGTGATTCATAATTGGTTTCCTACTTTTTCACTTGTGTCACACTTAGAGACTTAAAGATAAATTAATTTCTTGAACTCATATATGGTAAATTAAATTCCAAAATATATTTTCCACAAGTTACATATGATAACAATCCAATCCTTAATGTAGACTACATTAATTCATGTAAGAATGAATAGTATATATTTATGAGTACCTTGCCTCAAAAGCATACATCATCTATCCATAAATAAAATGGCATACTCATATCAATTATTAATTATGGAATAAAATCCAACTTATATCTAAATATGACATAAATAATGGTCCCTTAATTTTTACAAAGGAATCACTATGCATACCTTCACACACACACACCCCTTCACATAGTTATGAAATTCACATATTGGATTATCCCAAATGTGGGTACAACCTAATTTGAAATGGTGGGAGTACCAAAATCATCAACTACAATATTAATTGACATGGTAAAACTTGATTTAACCTCATTATTTTATTAAGAGTATTCAACTATCCATTCATACTCTAATGTAAAAAAATGTTATCCTAACCATAGTTAGAACAAAATGTCAATAATGATGGCTAAAATTTGATGATTCCTATGAATTTGAATAATAATTCAATCACTCCAAGTAACCTAACTCATGCCTAATCTCTAAAACCTACAACATCTAAAGATGCATTCCCAAAACATAAAATAAGTCACTGGAAACTCATGATTGAAAAATTTGGAAGTGATTATGAATTGCACACAAAGTTGATCACTAATATCTCCTTACAATGTAAAATAATTGATAATGATCGTAAAAATGTTGGACCAACTATGGATCATACAAAAATTCAACTAATGTAGGAGCACCAGGTCTATGCCTAATCTTGTATCAACCAAAAACATGAGTATTTAGTTAATAATAAAATGTGGTGAAGTCTTTTGTTGTTCCAATAATCTATGGCATATTTTCAAGCATCAGGATTATTATTTGAATTATCGTGAGTTATGTTTATTCACACAATTCATGTGATGAATTATAAGTAAAGCCTATGATAAAGTGTAATATCATTCTTAGCCAGGCATAAGGATCATGATGCAAATTTTTTTATGGTAAATGGTGGTTAAAAATTCTTGTGATCTCATGTAACTTTCTTTTTTTCTATGTTGTGTTATGGAAGGATTCATTATTGAGTTTTGATATTTAAATCTGAAAGTCATGGAATTTGATAAGCATTCATTTAATAATTTTAATGATCTACTATATGCTAACATGTTTTTTTGACTTGTAAATGTGGAGATATTTAATATTTTTGGTGCAATAATATGTGTCGATACTTTTGTGTATTTAATGATTGTAGTGCATCTTGATGTGTCAATAAAATTTACTATTTGTGGCCTTAATGGGTTATTGAAAATAATCAATGTAAATGGGTGGGTTGTGTGTCTATATAAACACATGTATGAAGCATAATGATTGAGAGGGGTGGGGTGAATTATTCTTAAAAACATTCATTCAATTCCATTTAACATTCATGAGCCATTCATACAAACATATAGATCAATCAAAAAACAAACAACCATACATATGAACATGAAATATAAGTACATATCACATATATGGGAAAACCTCAAGGGGAAGAAAACCCAATGATCTATATAAATGGACTAAAATCCTATAAGAAAAAAACAAATTTTAGTGAAGCACCAACTTCACATGGAGCATCAACCCCAACTAGTCAAGCACCCACTTGACTAAGCTTTAGCAAGTACCCAATTGTAAGGAGGCACCAACCCCCTAGATGAATTAGCACCAATTAATCCACATAGTTTATTTGATAACCTTTATAATAATATTTTTATCACAAAATATATTATTATCGCCTTCTTTATCTCTTCACACTCTTATCCCTCTCAATCTGCCTTCTAGGCCTCTTCGCTCAACTAGGTCTCTTCAAGATTAATTAGGTCATATAACCTTAATATTCATATTTAGAACTTATCTTAGATATCCATGATTGTCCATATACTCTCTTATTTTGGTCTATAATACCTCCTTCCACTCAAGGATCTTATATCTCATTAACTCCTCAATCAAAAAACCATTAACTAACTAATTAGGCCTAAAAAGCCTTGTTCTTATGCAAGCCTCTTGCTCATACACCTCTTATTCAGACACGCATACTTGCCCACTTATATTGGAAATAAAATAGGCCTTAATACATGCTAAAATTAATAATAAATCATTATGTTTGGTTATACATAACTCAAATAGACCAAATCCTTCTTTAGGTCTCATGGAGACCTAATTTCATTAGGCCTACTTTAGGACACATTGCCTTATAACCCTTGGAACACTCTACACATATATACATGGAAAAAAAATTCATACAACAACAAAATATATCTTATCCAACATCCTCTAATCACCATTACACCTTTTGGGTCCAACCACCACTTGAAACGCTCCATTATCAGTGCTCACATTAGGCCTTTGAACACATAGAAAAGTCTATCTTGAACAACTGAAGATAACACATCATTTAGACAAATAAAAATGAAAATAAATAAATTATACAAAACCTTAATTACATAAAAATATCACCATATTCATTAGACACTTCCAATTAGGAGATAAGAACTCAAGAACATCTTTTCAACTCACTCTCTTAAAACTGCCAGTTTACCTTAAAACGCAGGCATGGTGACTTAGACCTCCAACACCTGTATAGACATTTTAAATGACTTATGATGCATGTATATGATTATATGATATCATTATACCATTATTATATATAAATATCATATTTTAAAATGGAAAATATTGGTCTTGCAGACCAATCTCATGACCTTATATATCATCATCTTATCTGAACCAAATAGGTCAAATTGTGAGTAACTTTTTCACCACACACATGACCTAAAAAGATTATTAAAAGAATGAAAATATATTAAAATTAATTAAAAACATATCCATTCACTTTTTTTATCATTATATCATGAAAACACATTCCAATTCATCTTCTCACTGCTATCTAGGTTTTTCATTATTTGCACCATTAGGCCTATTAGCGACTAGCTAAATTGGAAGATCAGTTTATCATACTTGAGGACTAGAACCTATCCATAACCCTTAATGGACATGAAACATGAGTCTCTACCTTCTTCCTTAATTCATTTTCTTATTATTTCTAATGCAACTTTTGACTTTTATAACAACTTCTTCAAAAACAAGCTTGTAACTCAACATTTTCTCTCTCTTCTTTCTAACCAATACCACCTAGAGGTACCTAGGAGAGTCCAATACAAGATCCAATAGCTTACTTGAGAAATTAATGTTAGTATTGAGTCCACATTTCTATTTTTGGTAGGACTGATTTGAACCTTTGATTAAGAGGTGTATCTAACGATGGAGAATGCATAGCTCATGAATCCTAGTATTATATAATAGGGTTAGATGTTACTTTTTTCATGTAAACAATATGTTCTTCCTCAAAAATAGACTTATAGAATGCACAGGTGACCAACGTCGGTCCCTATCTATCTGCATATGACTGACGTTAGCCAATCCATAACTGACATCGACAGCTTTTGGTCGATCCCTGATCGATGTCGGTGACTATGTAACTCCAGCAACCTCTATATTTGCTCATCTGGTAAAGATTTTAGCTCCACAACTCAACAATCTCCCACTTAGAGATAAATAGCTACACATATACCTGTACAACAACATCCTCTAGCTTGTTTCTCCATCTTCAAGTTCAATCTTGAAGACCAACAAAAGTTGAATGAAGATTCAACTTCTCCTTTGTTACTGGCTTTGTTAACATATTAGCAGGGTTCTTATTTGTATGGATCTTTTTCAGCTTCAACTCACCATCTTCCAATACCTGTCTAATGAAGTGGTACCTAAGCTGTATATGTTTGGTTCTTGAATGAAAGGCTGAATTCTTTGCCAAATGAATTGCACTTTGACTATCACTATATAATCTGTAACTCTCTTTCTCCTTTCCCAACTCTTCCATGAATCGAGTCATCCAAATCATTTCCTTGCTAGCCTCTATGACTGCAATGTATTCTACCTCTGTAGTAGACAAGGCAACAAGCTTCTACAACTTTGAAATCCAGCTAACCGCCGTTCCACCAATAGTGAACACATATCATGTGGTGCTTCTCCTGCCATCCAAGTCACCTGCCATATCTGAATCTACATACCCATGTAGAGAAGTGTTTGACCCTCCATAGCATAAATGCCTACTGTTGGTCCCTCTCAGATATCTGAGAATCCACTGAACTGCTTTCCAATGTTCCTTCCCTGGATTGGCCATAAACTTGCTGACAACTCCCACTACTTGGGAAATATCAGGTCTAGTACATACCATTGCATACATCAAGCTCCCAACTGCTGAAGCATATGGAACTCTACTCATGTACTCAACCTTGTCATGTGATTTAGGACATTATTATTTTCTCAACTTGAAGTGTGTAGCCATAGGTGTGCTTACCAATTTTGCATCCTGCATATTGAACCTCTCCAACACCTTGTTCACATAATCCTCTTGAGATAAAATCAAACTGTGATTTTCCCTGTCTCTCTTAATACTCATGCCAAAGATTTTCTTTGCTTCTCCTAAATCCTTCATGGCAAATGTGTGAGCTAATTTTAGCTTAAGCTCAGTAATACCCTACATGTGTGAACCTGTAACAAGCATATCATCTACATACAGTAACAGGATAATATAACTACCATTATCCAATCTATTAAAATAAACACAATGGTTAGATTGACATCTACTAAAGCCATGCTCTATCATAAACCTGTCAAACCTCAAATGCCATTGTCTTGGAGCCTGCTTAAGACCATATAAGCTTTTCTTCAACCTACACACAAGTTTCTCCTTACCTTTGACCTCAAAACCTTTTGGCTGATCCATATATATTTATTCATCCAAATCTCCATGAAGAAATGTTGTCTTCACATCAAGCTGCTCAAGATGCAAATTCTCAATAGCAACTAAAGACAATACAGTCTAAATAGAAGTCATCTTTACTACAAGAGAAAAAAATTCACCAAAATCAATACCTGGTTTCTGTGCAAATCCCTTTACTACCAACCTGGCCTTATGTCTCATTTGTCCATTCTCTCCTTTTAACCTGTATATCCATTTGTTTTTCAGTGCTTTCTTTTCAGCTGGCAACTCAACCAAATCTCACATTTGGTTCTCTTCCAAGGAATTAATTTCTTCATTCATGCCATGCTCCCATTATTTCCTAGATTCTACCTGCATTACCTCATCAAAAAAATTTGGTTCTCCACCATCAGTGAGCAAGAAGTAATATAATGAAGGGGAATAATAAATTGGAGGTTTACTTACCCTTTCAAACCTCCTTATGGGCATTTGAGACTCATTCACAGCTTGCTGTCTGCCCAAATTCCTTTCTGTCAGTGATCGATCTCAGTCATCTCTCAGTCTACAACCTGTTAGGTTATGGAGCTAAAATCTTCACTGATGTAAACATGGAAGAGGTTGTTGAGTGTCACAGTAACTGATGTCGATCAAGCTAACTGACGTCAGCTAGGAGTAGACAAGAAGATATCGACATCAATCATGATCGGCTGATGTCAGTCATTTCTAGACAGATAGGGACTGATGTCAGTCACCTGTGTGTTCCAAAACTGTTAGTTACATGAATAGTTAGTTTGTTGAATGGCCAATTTGCATGTAAAGACTAATTTTAGTCTTGGAGATGTGTTTCTAATTATTATAATTAGAAGTCTAATTATTGTTTGTATGGGATCTATTTAAGAGACCCATGGGGCTATATTGTAAAGTGTGCTAGATAGAGAGAGTAAGGTTAGCTCCTTCAGAGGTAAGAGAATAAGGTTAGCTCCTCATAGTGCCACAGTGCCAAGTGTATATGATCAAGTAGATCTGCGGGAGAGCAAGATTTAATAGAAGATCCACAGGGGTGTTGGTGTGTAGAATCAAAAGGGTTTTATCCAAGGGAGAATCATAAGGACTTGGTGAGTCAAGGACAAGGGTTCTTCTAGGTGTGTAAGATCTAGGTCGGTGGGTGTGCAAGGCCAAGTTAATCTGTGGTATAGCAAGATCAGGTGAGATCTACATGGTAAGTAAGATCTAGGTTTACAGGTGTGCAAAACCAAGTTGATTTGTAGGTGTGCAAGATAAGGTGAGATCTACTTGGAGTACATGGTGTACTCGAACTTGGAGTATGTGTGTATACTCAGGTGTACTGGCAGTATTGTTACTGATTGGTTGAAACACCAACTTTGTGTTTGAGTTGATTGTGTTTGTAATTGAGAGAGAGAACTCTTGAGGGAGAATTACTGGTACACCCAAGAGGTGTGGGAAGAGTGTGATCTCTTTATTATATTTCCTTCTGGATGAGTTGAATACAATTGTGTATTGTCTCTCATATTCTATGTTGTTTTTGATTTCTAGTTACTTATTATTCTGGTTAAATTCCATGTTTAGTTGCTTATACAAAGGTAATCAATTGTGCTCTTAATCCTGACAATTGGTGTCAGAGCTTTGTGAGCCTAGGTCTTATCAAGTGGTATCAAAGCTATGTTTGTTCTAGATTCCTGACAAAGTGGTATCAGAGCTAGAATCACCAAGTGATACCACTATCAAGTGGTATCAGAGCTAGGATGACCAAGTGATACCACTATCAAGTGGTATCAGAGTGAGGTTGCAGGTTTATCAGAGCCTAGTTTGGGGCAAGTTTTTGTTTAATTACAGGTCACTCTCAGGGGTTTTTGATTGAGTGGGAGTAAAGCAATGGTAGAATAAAGTAAGCTAAGAATGAATAAATTCAATGGCATGAATTATCAATTATGGAAGATGCAGATAGAAGATTATCTGTATCAAAAAGATCTGTACTTATCATTGGGTGGGGTTGCAAGCAAGCCCATGGATATGAAAGATGAAGAATGGAAGGTTCTTGATCGGAAGGCTCTGAGATCTATAAGGTTGAGCCTGGCATCGTCTGTGATTTCCAACTTATCACAGGCTAAGACAATGGTAGAGTTAATGGAATCTTTGGTAAATTTATATGAAAAACCCTCAGCTTCGAATAAGGTATTTTTTATGAAGAAATTATTTAATTTGTAAATGTTGGACGGTGGATCGGTACATAGTCATCTTAGTGATTTCCATGGATTAGTAAATCAGTTAGTTTCAGTCAATATTGATTTTGATAATGAAATTAAAGCTCACTTAATCTTATGCTCGTTACCTGAAAGTTGGGATAGTTTGGTAATGGTAGTTAGTAATATTGCGTCTGCTTCAAATATATTGAAAGTTGATGACGTTGCTAGTGTAATCTTGAATAAATAAATTTGTAGGAATAGCATAGGGGAATCATCAGGAAATGCTTTAAGTGTTGAAAGCAGGGGAAGGTAAAGAGAGAAGATCGAGCAAGGGAAATCAAGGTCAAAGATAGGCAGGAGATCCAAATCCAGGTATCGCAAAATAATTTGCTGGAATTGTGGAAAGGTAGGGCACATAAATAAAAATTGTAGGTTGGTTGAAGATTAGCATGAAGGAAATGAAGAAGCAGATGTTGCAGATATTATTGCACAAGATGCTCTTGTATGTTCCATGGATAAAGTGGAATCTTGGGTTTTAGATTTTGGTGCCTCTTTACATGCAACCCCAAATAGAGAATTTTTTCATGAATATGTCCAAGGAGACTTTGGAGAGATTTATTTAGGGGATGGTAAGCCTTGTCAAATGGTTGGCAAAGGGAAAGTGCAGTTGAAATTGCAAACGGGCAACACATGGGTGTTGAAGGAGGTCATGCATGTCCCAGTCCTAAAGCAGAACTTGATTTCTATTGGAAATTTGGGTGATGAGGGATGTATAGTAACTCTCACAATGGATTCTTGGAAGGTTTCCAAGGGTGCACTTGTTTTAGGAAGAGGTAAGAAAGTAGGTGCTCTTTATCTATCTACTTATATTACTGATTCTCCTTCTGGTTTTTCTACTTCAGATGTAGATGTGAAGATGTGGCTCCGTAGGCTTGGTCACATGAATAAGAAGGGGATTCATGTTCTTGAGTCAAAAGGTAAGAGTTCAAATTTGGGAAGCATAGATCGATATTTCTGTAAGCAATAGAAGAAAGTGAAGTTTGTTGAAACACATGCTACAAGAAAGGATTGGGTTTATGGCATAAAGAGGAAATCTGATATTTTTGATAAGAACAGGAAAGCCTTGGTTTTCAAGGAGGAGATAACGGATAGAGATCAGCTCAAGGGGCTGAATAAAACTAAGTAGGGCAGTTTGGATAGGGTTATGATCCAAGGTAAGCTTGCGGGTAAAAAGTTGTCACTCATAGGAAAACACAGTTATCGACATCGGTCAAGTAGAACTAACATCAATCAGGTAGGTATCGACGTCAGTCATGTGTAGACCAGAGTCAATGGTGTCAGGTAGGTAGAGACTAATGTTGGTCATGGTACTGACATCAGCAACCAGGTGGACACTAACGTCGGTTAAGGAACTGACGTCGGTGATCAGGAGGATTCAACATCGATCGGGTGTAGACCAGGGTCGACCAAAAAATGGATTTTGGGTGGACAGCAAGCTGTCAAGGAGTCTCAAATGCCCATGAGGAGGATTGAAAGGGTAAGTAAGCCTCAAATTTGTTATTTTCCTTCTTTAGACTACTTATTGCTCACTGATGGTCAAGAACTAGGAAGTTTTAAAGAAGCAGAGCAGGTAGAATCTAAGAAATAGTGGGAGCATGGCATGAATGAGGAAGTTGATTCCTTGGATGAAAACCAAATGGGAGGTTTGGTAGAGTTGTTAGCCAGAAAGAAAGCACTAAAAGATGAATGGATTCCTAGGTTAAAGAAGAGAGAGAATAGACACGTGAGACGGAAGGCCAGGGTATATGGTCTTGAGCAGGCTGTAGGACAATGGAGGTTATATAGGTGTATGACAAAGCATGGCTTTAGTCAATGTCAATGTCACCATTGTGTTTCCTTTACCAGGTTGGATAATATTAGCTACATTATCCTATTACTGTATGTAATGAGTATGCTTGTTGCAGGGTCACACATGTAGGGAGTTGCTGAGCTAAAGGTAAAGTACTTCAGAGGTATGTCATGAAGAATTTGGGAGCATCAAAATTCTTTGGCATGAGTATTCTTAGAGACAAGGAAGATCATAGGTTGATGTTGTCTCAGGATGATTGTGTGAATAAGGTAGTGGTGAGGTTCGTTATGCAGGATGCAGAACTAGTTAGCACACCTATGGATGGACATTTCACATAACAGTGTCCCAATTCACATGATGAGGTTAAGTGCATGGTATGTACTAGACCTGATGTTGCCCAAGCAGTGGGTGTTGTCAACAAGTTTGTGGCTAATCCAGGAAAGAAGCACTGGAAAGCAGTTCAGTGGATTTTTAGGTATCTGAGAGGGACCAGTAGTAGGTTAACATGTTATGCAGGGTCAAGCACTTCTCTACATGGGTATGTAGATTCGGATATGGTAGGTTACTTGGATGATAGGAGGATCACCACAGGTTGTGTGGTGGTTGGTCTTCAAGACTGAATTTGAAGAGGGATACAAGCCAGAAAATAAATTAGATGATGTACAGGTATAGGTACAGGTGCAGTTGTTTATCTCCAAGTGGGAGATTGTTAAGTTGTAGAGCTAAAATCTTCATTGATGCAAACATGGAGGAGGTTATTGAGTGTCACAGTAACTGACGTCGGTCAGGCCAACCGATGTCAGCCAGGAGTAGATAGGAAGCTACCGACATCAGTCATGATCGGCTGACATCGGTCATCTCTAGACAAATAGGGATTGATGTCGATCACCTGTGTGTTCTAGAACTGTTAGTTACATGAACAGTTAGTTTGTTGAATGGCTAGTTTGCATGTAAAGACTAATTTTAGTCTTGGAGCTGCATTTCTAATTATTATAATTAGAAGTCTAATTATTATAATTAGAAGTCTAATTATTGTTTGTATGGAATCTATTTAAGAGACCCATGGAGCTATATTGTAAAGTGTGCTAGATAGAGAGAGCAAGGTTAGCTCCTCATAGTGCCATAGTGCCAAGTGTGTATGATCAGGTAGATCTGTGGGAGAGCAAGATCTGGTAGAAGATCCATAGGGGTGTTGGTGTGTAGAATCAAAAGGGTTCTATCCAAGGGAGAATCATAAGGACTTGGTGAGTCAAGGACAAGGGTTCTTCTAGGTGTGTAAGATCTAGGTCGATAGGTGTGCAAAGCCAAGTTGATCTGCGATATAGCAAGATCAGGTGAGATCTACATGGTAAGTAAGATCTAGGTTTGTAGGTGTGCAAAACTAGGTTGATCTGCAAGTGTGCAAGATCAAGTGAGATCTACTTGGAGTATATGGTGTACTCGGACTTGGAGTATGTGTGTATACTCGAGTGTACTAGTAGTATTGTTACTGACTGGTTAAAAACCAACTCTGTGTTTGAGTTGATTGTGTTTGTAATTGAGAGAGAGAACTCTTGAGGGAGAATTACTGGTATGCCCAAAAGGTGTGGGAAGAGTCTGATCTCTTTATTGTATTTCCTTTTGAATGAGTTGAATACAATTGTGTATTGTCTCTCATATTCTGTGTTGTTTTTGATTTCTAGTTACTTATTATTTTGGTTAAATTCCATGTTTAGTTTCTTATACAAAGGTAATCAATTGTGCTCTTAATCCTGACAATTGGTGTCAGAGCTTTGTGAGCCTAAGTCCTATCGAGTGGTATCAGAGCTGTGTTTGTTTTATATTCCTGACACAACTAACTGACATTATTTCTACCTGACCAACATCGATTACTGTTTGACTGATGTTGGTTCCTTCCTAACTGACGTCAGTTCCTGTCTGACCGACGTCAGTGTCTGTGTTTTCTTGTGTGTGATTATTTTTACTTGCGAGCTCATTTTGGATTATAACCTTATCCAAATCAACATTGTCCTACTCAATATTATTTAGCATCTTGAGTTGATCACTGTACATCACCTTCTCATTGAAAACTACATCACAGCTTCTAATAATTTTGTTAGTTCCTAAATTGCACAACCGAAATCTAAAATCTCCAGAGCCATAACCAATGAAAGTACACCGCATAGATTTAGCATCTAGCTTCTTTCTATTTTCTTTATCAATGTGCACAAAAGCTTCAAAACCAAAAAATCTGAGAAATGAAAGATCTACCTTTTTACCTATCTAAGCCTCTTCTAAAATTTCACCGTCTAGTGCAATAGAAGGTCCTCTATTAATCAGGTAAACTGTAGTATCTACATCTTCTGCCCAAAACTATAAGGGCAAACCAACATGCAACCTCATACTCCGTGCATGATCCATTACTGTTATATTCATCCTTTCAGCAACTCTATTTTGCTGAGGTGTCTTTAGAACCATCCTTTCCCTACGTATTCCACTCATAGAACAGTAACTGTTGAATTTATTACTATAGTACTCGCCACCATTGTCAAATCTAAGGCACTTTAATCTCAAACTTGTTTCATTCTCAACTAAAGCTTTCCATTTCTTAAATGTGTCAAAAATATCAGATTTCTTCTTTATGCAATAAATCCATACCTTTCTTGTAGCATCATCAATGAAAGAAACATAATACCGTGATCCTCTAATAGAAGCTACCTGAGTTGGCCCCCACACGTCTGTGTGAACAAGATCCAACTTGTGCTTCTTCTTTGTTGACCCAGTTTTAAGAAACTTTACTTCCTTCTATTTCCCAAAAATATAATCTGAAAGCTTACCTTTTGACTTAAGAACATTCATTCCCTTCTCACTCATGTGACCAAGCCTACAGTGCCACAACTTTGCATCTACATCTAAAGTAGATAAAACAAAAGGAGAATAATTAGTAATACAATTACATAGATAAAGAGTACCTACTCTCTTACCTCTAGTTATTACAAGTGCACCCTTGGAAATTTTCTAAGATTCAGCTGTGAGAGTTACAGAAATTTAGATCTATGCTTTTCAAATCTGAAAGCTTACCTTTTGACTTAAGAACATTCATTCCCTTCTCACTCATGTGACCAAGCCTACAGTGCCACAACTTTGCATCTACATCTGAAGTAGATAAAATAGAAGGAGAATAATCAGTAATACAATTACACAGATAAAGAGTACCTACTCTCCTACCTCTGGATAATACAAGTGCATCCTTGAAAACTTTCCAAGATTTAGCTGTGAGAGTTACTATGCAACCCTCATCACCCAAATTTTTTACAAAAATTAGATTCCTCTTCAAGATGGGTACATGCATGACATCCTTCAACACCCATGTGTTGCCATTCTACAATTTCAGCTGCACTGTTCCTTTGCCAACAATTTTACAAGGCTCATCATCCCCTAAATAGACTATTCCAAAATTTCCATGGACATAATCATTAAAAAATTCTCTATTTGGGGTTGCATGGAAAGAGGCACCAGAATCTAAAACCCAAGATTCTATTTTATTATTCAAAGAAATATAAGAGCATCATGTGCAACAATACCTGCAACTTTTGCTTCTTATTTACCTTCATGCTGATTTTCTTCTTTAACTTTCAACCAGCAATCTTTCTTTGCATTCCCTTTCTTTCCACAATTCCAGTAGATTATACTTCTTCCATTTCTGGATTTGGATCTACTTCTCATATTTGACTTTGACCTTGATCTCCCTTACTTGCCCTTCTCTCTTTGCCTTCCCCTGGTTTCAATACTTAAAGCATTACCTGATGTTTCTCTCGTGTTTTTCCTATGAGTTTCTTCATTCAAGATTACACTAACAACATCATCAACTTTCAAGATATTTGAAGCAGATGCAGTATTACTAACTGCCATTACCAAACTATGCCAACTTTCAGGTAAAGAGCATAAGATTAAGAGAGCCTTAATTTCATCATCAAAAACTATTTTTATTGAATTTAATTGATTTACTATTGCATGGAAATCATTAAGATGACTAGATAAAGATCCACCTTCCTGCATTTGCAAATTAAATAATTGCTTCATAAGATATACCTTATTCGAAGCTGAAGGCTTTTCATATAAATTTGCCAAAGTATCCATTAACTCTATCATTGTCTTTGCCTGTGATAAGTTGGAAATCACAGAAGATGTCAGGCTCAACCTTATAGATCCCAGAGCCTTTCTATCAAGAACATTCCATTCTTCATCTTGCATATATGTGGGCTTGCTTGAAACCACATCCAATGGTAAGTACAGATCTTTCTGATATAGATAATCTTCTATCTGCATCCTCCATAATTGATAATTCTTGCCATTAAGTTTCTCTATTCTTAGCTTACTTTCTTCTACCATTGCTTTACTCCCACTCAATCAGAAACCCCTGTGAGTCAACCTGTAATCAATAAACACTAACCCGCTCTATACCAGTTGTTAGTGAACCTGGCTCTGATACCACTTGTTAGGATCTAGAATAGCAAAGCTCTGATACCACTTGTTAGGATCTTACAACACAATTGATTACTTTTGTATAAGCAACTAAACACAGAATTGAAACCAAAAATAATAAGTAACTAGAAATCAAAAATAGCAAAGAATAAGAGATACAAGAAACAATGAAAACTTGTATTAAACTCTTCTAGAAGGAAATATAATGAAGAAATCTCTCTTTCTTCCACACCTCTCAGATGTATAGATCTCTTTCCCTCAAGAGTTCTCTCTCTCACAATTACAACCAATTGAATCCTTGAATTTTCTACCCTTTTTCTCATACAAGCTATGAAGATCTAACCCTATTATATAATACTAGGATTCATGAGCTATGCATTCTCCACCATTAGATACACCTCTTAATCAAAGTTTTAAATCAGTCCTACCAAAAATTGAAATGCGAACTCAATACTAACAGTTACTCTTTTCATGTAAATAATTTGTTCTTCCTCAAAAATAGACTTTTGGAACACCAGGTGACCGACGTCAGTCCCTGTCTGTCTGCATATGACCGATGTCGGCCGATCCATAACTGACGTTGGTAGCTTCTGGTCGATCCCTGACCGATGTCATCGACTATGTAACTCCAGCAACCTCTGCATTTGCTCATCTGGTGAAGCTTTTAGCACCACAACTCAACAATTAAATCCATCTTGAGCACTTTTTAACAACATATTCAACATCAAGTCTTTATTAGGGTTCTAAGAGGGTTTAAACCAATTTCCACTCTTAAAGATAGTTTATAAAGCATATACCATCAATCCATAACTAATGCCTAAAATTTGAGATAGGACCCTTCCGCATCTGCCATGAACTATTTAGGTTCCCTTGTAAAGTTTTGACAAGTTAATGAACACAATCAAATCCTTCTTAGGTTGAAAACCCTTCATTCTGAGCACTTGAGAGGCCTCCAAACAACTTTTCATGCCTTGTCCTTAAAACTAGAACCTCAAAATTCATGCACATGCATAAAACAACTTGAATCACCTTTTTCAATTCTCACCTACTAATAATTTCCTTGGAACTGATCATGATACCCACTAGGCTACACTCTCTATCTACACCATAGTCTTCATACCTAACAAGGCCTTGAGCTAACCTTCATGCCTCTTTCCATGCTCTCAACACCTTAATGTCATGCTCAACATCTCACTCTCATGACATACAACTTCTCTCATGTTTAAACACTACCATACATACTTCACATGCCTCGACAATAGATCATGATACCTCATTAGGCCATGTAGGGTCTAAGAGAGGTCTAGAAATAGACTTAGACTAAAGGTCCTACTCTTGTAGGCTTACTCTTAGACTCTTATGAGTGATCCAATGCCTCACATAAATGCTCAAATATTTCCATACATCTTTCACATGCCTATTTTCATTCATTTTTATGCACATACCTATTCATGTCATGACTAGGCTTCTTGTAAAACTTGACCTCAATGACCTATACCTTCATGCAGCCATAAATCATTAGTTGCCTTCAAATTCTCTATTTTGCCTTTAAATTCTCTTTCATGACAACATATTTCAATTACAACACTTCATCAATGCCCTTTGTCATGTCAACACATGCCATACAAGGCACACTCTTTCAATGATATCAACCTCATGTAAGATGCACCTTAGACATCAATGATAATACTCAAAAATCTTCCCCTTTGTCATTGATGGCAAAAAATCTCAAAAACTTCTCTCAATAAGTAAATTCTCCCTCAATCTGAACTTTCTCTCCCTTTGACATAAATGACAAAGTGATGTTTGTAACTTCTTGGATCACACTCCTTGTAACCAAAACACTCAACACATAAGACTATGAGTTTATGAGTCATAATACAAACATGTTCCCCCTATTTCCATGCATACCTTCTTGGAATTACTCACCTACTCTTGGAGATAATGATCCACCTAATGTGTTCCCCCTAAGTACTTGGCTTCATCAATGACTACTAAGGGTAGTAATTACACCTAATTCATATCTTAGGTGTTCAAATGTTGCCTTTAGAAGTGGTTTGGTCAAAATGTCTACAATCTAATCTTGTGTAGAAACATATTAAAGTCTAACACTTTATTCACTTACCTACTCTCTTAGAAAATGATACCTAATTAGAATGTGCTTAGTCTTTGAGTGCATGATAGGGTTTTTTAATATTCGTATAACACTTGTATTATCATAATAGATAGGGATAGGACCATTATACTCCACCTTGTATTCATTTAAGGTATATCTCATCTGTAAGACCTGAGTGTAACATGAACTTATTGCAATGTACTCAGCTTCACAAGTGGATAATTTTACTGATGGTTTTTATTAGCTTATCCTTAAAGCTATGCACCCACCTAAGAAAAAATCTCCTCCACTGGTACTCTTCCTATCATCTAGACTTCCTACCTAGTCTGCATCTATATAGGTTGTCAAATTGAACTCCTTGTTCCTTGGATACCACAACCCAAACTCCATAGTCCCCTTAAGATACCTAAGTATCTTTCTGACTGGTTTTATATTATTTTTCTTTGGATATACTTGAAACCTTAGCACAATAACTACGAATTGAAATATGTCAAGTTTACAGGCAATGGTGTATAGAAAATTTCTAATCATTAACCTATATGATGTCTGATTAGCCTTTGGAAACTCATCTTATGTGCTCAACTTACACCCTATGATCATAGTTGTACTAAATTCCTTGCAATCTTCCATCTCAAACTTCTTCAACATGTCTCTTATGTACTTAGCTTATGAAATGAATATACCTTTTTCAAATTGAGAGATTTATAACCCAAGAAATAATGTAATTCTCCTAGCATGGACATCTCAAACTCTTTCTTCATCACCTCTGCAAAGGCCTTGGTCATGTTCTCATTATTTCCACCAAAGATGATGTCATCCATATAGATAACTACTATCAATTGATGGTCATATTATATTTTTATGTACAGATTACTATTTATAACCCCTCTTTTTAATCCTTGATCCAATAAATACCTATCCAACCTATCATACCAAGCTCTAGGAGCTTTCTTTAAACCATAAAGATCATTTTTCAATCTACAAATAGATTCCTTATCACCTGATAGTGATAACCCCTTAGGTTGATCTATGTACACCTCCTCTTCCAAATTCCCATTTATATAGGTAGATTTGACATCCATCTAGTATACCTTCAACCCTTTGAATCTTGCATATGCTAGAAACAATATGATGCCCTCCAATCTTGATATTGGTGCAAAGGTCCCCTCAAAGTCTACCCCTTTAACTTATGCATATCCCTTTCATACCAATCTAGCCTTGTTCCTAGTGACTTCTCCATCTTTATTCAACTTATTTATAAACACCCATTTTGTGCCAATGACATTATTATATTTAGGCATAAGAACTAGTTCCCAAGTCTCATTCTTCTTTATTTGGTCTAAATCCTCATTCATATCACCTATCCAAAATTTATCTTTGCTTGATTTAATAAGGTTCTTAGTTTAAATCTTAGACAATAGAGAAACATTCTCTTGATTTAGGTTACCAATCTTTTCCTTGTTTGAATACCTACATCATTGTTGCCAATGATTTGAGATTTAGGATGATCTCTTGGAATCTCTCTTCAGGGACCTTTTGAGTCTTGTCTCTCCTTAACTTTTTCTTCTTTCTCATCAACCTCTATTGTTTCCTCTTCATTCTTGAAGTCCATATCCTCTGATATATCCTTTGACTGTGAGTGTGATATCTTTGTTTCATCAATCTTCACATTGGTGCTTTCTAGTATCTTCTGTAAGCTCTTTTTATAACATCTATAGGCTGAGCTTACTCGTGAATACTCGAAGAATATACCTTCATCAAACCTAGAATAAAAATTACCCAAGTCCTCCTCATCTCTTTTAATGAAACATTTACTTCCAAACACTCTAAAGTGTTCCACATTAGCAATTCTTCATTTTCATAGTTCATAAGGGGTCTTTTTGCCATTAGTCCTTATTTTTACTCTATTCAAGATATAGACTACAGTACTCATTACCTCTCTCTAGTACCCATCAGATAATCTAGACTCATTTAGTATAGTTCTTTCCTATCTTAGACTATCTTGTTATTTATTTCCACTACCCCATTCTGTTGAGGTGTCTTGGCTACTAAGAATTGTCTCCTTATCCCATAGACCTCATAGAAGTCATCAAACTCATTAGACCAAACTCTCCTCCTCTATCAGATCTTAGGCACTTGATCTTTCGATTCTTCTCATTCTCAACAAGGGCCTTGAATGCCTTGAACTTATCAAGATCTTCTGACTTTTCTTTCAAAAATATTACCCAAGTCATTCTTGTGTAGTCATATATGAGTAACATGAAGTAGTTATCTCCTTGAATGCTTTGGATTCTTGTAGGCCCATAGAAATTAGTGTGTATTAAATCAAAGGGTCTTGTAATATAATACTCCTTGGACTTGAACCTTCTTCTAGTTTTCTTATCATATTGACATGCCTTGCAAAGTATGTTTGTAGGTTTAGTGATCTTAGGCATGTTCTTCATAGACTTATTAGTTTTTATCTTGACCAAATTTTCAAATTTTAGGTGACCTAACCTTTTGTGCCATAGCCAAATTTCATCCATATTTATCATAAATCATCTCTCCTTCTTGATCTCATTCAAGACATATAGATTGTTCTTAGTCCTCTTAGCATTAGCAATTAGCCTTCCTGATTTGGCTCTCCTTATCTCACACCCTCTATCATGAAAGGTTAGTGTGTATCTTTGGTTTCACATGTGACTTACACTATGTAGGTTATGTTTCAAACCTTCCACATACAACACATTTTTTATCTTGGTTTTCCCAATTTCCAAACTCAAGATAGCCTTGCCAACTATATTGGCAGTTGTGTTGTCTCCAAATCTCATTGTTCCTGTAGCATTATTTTTTAATGAGATGAACTTTATTTTGTATCCTATCATGTGACTTGATAAAACATTATCTATAAACCATTTCATGCCTTCATCTTGAATTTAAAAGTTAGTTTGAGCTAGCATAGATTGTTCTTTAGTCTTTTATTCCTCCTTAGCAAATAATCCATCTTGACTCCTAGGCTCAATATGATCAATCCTAACTTTCTTTGGCTTCCATACCAATTTTTGACCCTTCTCGTGCACTCCATAAGCTCTATATACCTTGTTAATTCCTCTTGACTGATCACTCCTCCCATGGTCCCATGATAACTCATCCCTTGAGACCATTCTACAATCACTTACTCTATGACCAAAGATATGATAAGCAAAACAAAACAACCATTGAAATAATTAGAATGCCTCATTTCATTGGGCTAACTAATTTATCTCTTTATGTTAATTTTCATGTTAGTGATCTTAACTTATTCTGGCTTCTCACACTCTTTTTCAAACTTGCTCATCTTATCTATGAGTTGCCCATGCTTAAACTTCAATGAATCTAGTTTTGTCTTCAATTGATCATACTCAACTTATTTTTATTTGAACTTTGTATTGACATATTATAAGTGATTCCTGAGATCCTTGATGATCTTCTCATCCCTTTTGTCTTATTTGACCCAGTCACTCTTCAAGGAAAAAATATGTTCCTTAAGATCCTTGACCATAGATCTCAAATCATGATTCCTCTTCTTTTGATGGTTCATATCATCTAGGGCACTTATGAGCTCAACTTCAAGGTCTTTTTCAGCGTTTCCTTCTTCACTGTCATAGTAGACTTCTTCATCATACATTTTATCTTCTTGATCACTAGAAATCTTGTGCTTTTTAGCATCATCTTCAAGCTATTAGGCCTACTTAAAAGGACTAGGATCTTATGCCAATTATTATAATCACAATGACTGAGAGGGGGGTGTGAATCGGTCTTCAAAACATTCATTCAATTATATTTAACATCAATGATCCATTCATACCAATATATAGATCAATAAAAGCACAAGTAACCATACATATGAACATGAAATATAATTACACATCATATATGTGGGAAACCCTCAAGGGGAAGAAAACTTACTGATATCTAAAAATAGACTACAATCTTATAATACAAAAACCAAATTTAGTGAAGCACCAACTTCACATGGAACATCAACCCTAACTAGCCAAGCACCCATTTTTAGATGACTCAACACCAACTCATCCACCTAATTTATTTGATCACCTTCAAAAAACTATGTTACTCACACAATAGATGATGATCACCTTCTTTATCTCTTCACACTCTTATCCCTCTTAAACTACTTTCTAGGCCTCTTTGCTCAACTAGGTCTCTTCAAGACTAATTAGGTCATATGACCTTGATATTCATACTCATACCTTATATTATATATTCATTATTGTCCCTATACTCTCTTATGATGGTCTATAATACCTCCTTTCACTCAAGGATCTTACATCTCATTCACTTCTCAATATAAAAACCATTAACTAACCAATTAGGCCTAAAAAGCCTTGGACTTATAAAAGCCTCTTGCTCATACACCTTTTGGTTGGACACACACACTCTCCCACTTATATTATACATAAAATAGGCCTTATTACATGTTATAATCAAGAAAAAATCATTAAATTTGTTTTTCCATAACTCAAATAGAACAAATCTTTCTTTAGGTCTCACGGAGACCTAATTCCATTAGGCCTACTTTAGGACATGTTACCTTATGACCCCTTAGAAAAATCTACACCTCTATAAATAGAAAAAAAAATCATAAAATAATCAAATAGGTTTTACCCAACATCCTTTTAATACCATGACACCTTTTGGCTCTAACCACCACTTGAAACACTCCATTAGCATTGTTCATGTTAGACCTTTGAACACATACAAAAATCTATCTTGAATAGCTAAAGATAACACATAATTTAGCCAAAAAACCATGAAAATAAATAACTTATAAAAAACCTAAATTACCTCAAAAATATCACCATATTAATTAGACACTTCCACTCAGGATATAAGAGCTCAATAACATCTCTGCAACTCACTCACTCAGAACTACCAGTTTACCTTAAAACATACTCGTGGTGACTTAGCCCTCCAACACCTTTATATACATTTTAAGTGACTTATGATGCATGTATATGATTATATTATATCATTATACCATTATTAGATAGAAATATCATATGGTCAAATCACAAATATTGGTCTTGCAAACCAATCTCAGGACTTTATATCTCATTGTCTTATCTGAACTAGATAGGTCAACTTGTGAGAAAAATTTTCACCACAAACGACCTCCTAAAATTCTTAAAACCATGAAAATATCTTAAAATTCCTTTAAAAAATTTCCATGCACTTGTTTTCATCTTTATATCATGAAAACACATTCCAATTCATCTTCTCACTATTGCCTAGGTTTTTCATTGTTTGCACCATTAGGCCTGTTAGTAACTAGCTAACTTGGATGACCAATTTAGAATAATTGAGGACTTTAACCAATCCAAAAACCTTAATTGAAATGAAACATGAGTCTCTACCTTATTATTCCATCCATTTTAATATTATTTCTAATGAAACTTTTGACTTTTATATCAACTTATTCATAAATAAGCCTATAATTCAACATTTTCTCTCTCCTCTTTCTAACCTATATTATATATAAGTACTTGGGAGAGTAAAATACAATATAAAATATCTTAATTGAGAAATTAAATCCATCCTAATCAATTTTAATCAAAATCTTCAACATTGGGTCTTTTTTAGGATTCTAAGAGGGTTTAAACCAATTTCCACTCTTAATAATCGTTCATAAAGCATATCCCCTCGATCCAAAAACTAATGTCTATAATTTTGAGATAGGACCATTTCCCATATACCATTAAATTTTTAGGTTCCCATTAAAAATTTTGACAAGCTAATGAATAGAATAAAATCCTTCTCAGATTGAGAACCCTTCATTCTAAGCACTCGAGAGACCTCCAAACAACTTTGTATGCCTTGTCCTTCAAAATAAAATCTCAAAAATCAAGAACATGCCTAAAAAAACTTGAATCACATTTTTCAATTCTCACCTACTCATACTTTCCTTGTAAATTGATCCTGATACCCCATTAGTCTACACTCTCTCTCTACACCATAGTCTTCATACCTTACAAGGCCTTGAACTAACCTTAATGCCTCCTTCCATGCTCTAAACACCTCACTATCATGATAAAAATATCACTCTCATGCCATAAAACTTTTATCATGCTTAAACACTACCATAAATCCTTCACATACCTTGACAATAGATCATGATACCCCATTAGGCTAAGCAAGGTCCAAGAGAGGTCTAAATGCAAACCTAAACTAAAGATCCTACCCCTATAGGCTTACCCTGAGACTCTCATGAGTGATCAAATGCCTCAAATACATGCTTATAATAGTGCCACACATACTTCACATGCATATTTTCATTCATTTGTATGCACCTCTTCATGTCATGACTAGGATTTTATAAAACTTGACATCAATGACATGTACATTCATGCAACCATAAAGCATTAGTTGCCTTCAAATTCTCTCACCTTAAAATTATCTTTCATGACAAAACTCCATAAATTCCCCTTATCACATCAAAACATGCCATACTATTCACACTCTTTAAATGACATCAACCTCATGCAAGATGCACCTTTGACATCAATGACAATATTCAATAACACATCTTTTTCATTTGAAAAGGCATTTTATCCTAAATAGGAAAATAGTTCATGAGTGGTTTCAAGAAGTAATATAATAAATATCTATGTGCAAATCTAAGAGGCTCTACTATATTTTACTCACTTGACTAACATTGCATTTTTAATATGTTATTTATAAGTTTGTGGGCATTGGTGGGATTGTAATGCATGAAATATTGAATTGTTTGAGATTGGTATAATGTTGTAAGCTCTCTTTCAAGAAATAAAATTATGTTATTGTTGTATTATTTCCATTGTGTACTTTTTTTTCATAGTATAATACATCTCTTAATTAGGACCTATAAACATGATTACATCATTTTGTATTAGAGCAAAGAAAACAACTCTAGAGTTTAGAGATTGAGGTTGGTGTTCTCTATTCTTTGTGAAGGTGGTTAATGAACAAGAGGAGTATGAAAGAGACATTTTCTTAGGATATAATTAACATAGCTATAGATATTGAGGTTCTAAATTGGTATGATCTATGTAGGTTTGAAAGTGATGTAACAATAGATCTAGAGTGTTGTGATTTCCATATTATTAGGGAGATGGATAATTTTAAGTTAAGAAAAGTGAGTAACCTACATAGGTTTATAATGGGTGTAAGAGTGGGTATTAGGCATTCACAAGAGATGTAAGAGGAATGTTTAATCATAATGGTTGAGTTCAAGATTATGTTACAATATTAGGTTGAAGCTGACAAGAAAGAAGAGAGAAAACACATGTAGATCACACTACATGTTTTAAATATGAAGAGATGTAAGGTTCCCTAAAACAATTGAACCTTAGAGTGGATTGAGGAATCTCTTGTAAAGGAGAGGATAACATGTATTTTGAAATACATAGAGGTGTAAATATAATATGTGTGATGAAATACACAAAATGTAGATGTAGAGGATGAATATCTTCCATTTATGGAAGATTAGAATAGATGTGGAACAAATTGATGATGTGGTTTCAATGGTAGATTATGGAGATCCCATATTCAACCAAGGAGAATATGAAGACCATTTATTAATCTCATAAAAGATAAAATTCACTGAGTGGATGTTTGACCACTTTTATATAGATAGTGGTTAGAGGGTATAAGTGGATGTAGAAAGTGAAGAGGTGAATGAACTTTTTGAAGTCATTATCAGGATTGAAATAACAAATGTAGAGTTTGTTGCAATGGAAGTGGTAGAATTATTCAAGGTTGTGATGAGAAAAACATAAGTGAATGACATGAGGAGCATTCTATAATTTTTAGTGGAGAGAATGGGTAATGCATGTGATGCCAATGGTTGTGGTGAAACCTTTGGCTTGCAATCTAGATATGAAAAGGTTGAATAAGAAGTGGAAAAATTAGGAGATTGACTCTTATTTAAGAAGTAAACATGTATGATCATTAAAGTGATAAAATGTGTTGTTGAGATGTGTATATAAATATAGGAAGAGTCGGCATAGAAAATTGTTAGGAAAAATATAAGAAAGAGGAGTGGCATGAAGTCACATATTCCATCAATAGACTATATAAATAGAAAGAGATGTGGTTGGTGGAGGTGAAAAAAATTTCTTATGCAATGGGAAAAGGTCAGATGATCAAAAAGTAGTGTGTGATAAAAGGCAAGGGATAAGCTTGTGTAGTATTTCACATAGATGTGAAAAAGAGGAATATTGAGGGTGCACACCAAATGCCTTTATTCATGTGTATTAGTAAGGAACACTTGTAAGATGTAGAGTTGCACCACGTAGAGGAAATAAAGTGATAATGTATAGGAAAATATTATTATCATAGAAAGGAAGGTGAACAAGAGTGAAAACCACAAACACAAGAATGTTTCAGTGGGTAGTGTCCCAACAAAGTATTAGAAAAGTGGATTGCATATCATAGACTGAGGAGGTTGACCTAGGGAGAGTGTAAGTTGGTGAAAATTTGATATGAAAGTATTTTGGAGGATGAGGTTCATTTTTAACCTAGTTCGTCAACTAAAAAAACTAGAAGGTGAGAAACATCTCACATGGTGCACAAGAGTGCCAATAAATTTGGACATGATCAAAAGTGTGGGTTTCTCACTCAACCTAAGTGTGTGAGCACCATGCTTAAACATTTTCTTACCTAGGCTAATGATGAAGGATCATTTAGATCCATGCGTAATATTTTAACATGAGTAGTTAGTGTATTAGGATAAATTATTATTTTGTAATAGAAATAATATTTAAGGTTTTTCTTTCATATTTTATGCACTATAAGGAAACTATTTCTACTTCCCTTAGAATAAGTGCTAGATTAAGTGGCATTCTAATTAGCATACTCAAATTATTATTTTTAAAGCACATAACATGGATAATAACAAAGGTCTATCACACCCTTCAAATGTTAATACACACATTGAGTATGTAAAGGTCAATTATACTACTTCAAATCATGAGAAATATGATAAGGATAACATTGGTCCTCAAGATGGAAACCAAAATGTACTCCCTCCTATAAGTGTTGAAAAAATAGAATTCAATAAAGTGGAAGTTATCCATAATTTTAGTGAAATAATTTATGAACAACCTCTCAATCCCTAAAATTTTGTAAACCGTTTTGAAAATAAAAAGTGCAAGCATGGCACAATCATTTTATATTTATACTCCATTGGATACAAATTATGTATCCTTATTTACAATGGGGGAAACCCAAGGGATTCAATAAATTAATATGCCAATTCCTACTCAATCATTGGGACTAATCCCTTTGGTTATCACATATTCTTCTTCTCTTGATGTACAATCCATTATCCATGAGATTCAATCTCTACAAACTAAGGTGTTACATTTGGAGCAAGGTGCTTTGAAACCTCATCAAACACTAGATTCAAACATTATATTTCACACTCCATTGGCACAACATATAATAATATATCCTCTACTAACTAGTTTTTTTGCACCCAAGATTACACTATATGGTGGAAAGGGTGACCTCGAACAACATCTCAAAGCATTTCATGAAACATATTTGGACTACATGTCCAATGATAGGTTATTGACTATGTTATTTCTATAAAGTTTAAATTAATATTCATTACAATAGATTTATGAATTACCACATCAATTGATCTATGCGTTCAATCCATTGGCCAATATGTTCCTATTATATTTTTCAATCATTATCAGTGATAATGTTTCATATGCTCATATTTATGAACTCAAACATAAATATAATTATCCTATCACAAAATATGTCTTAACATACAAGATTATGTTATCTAAAATGAAAATCTTATGGTATAAATATATATAGGATATCTTAAAGCAAATTTTTTTTCCACCCTTACATGATTCCATAATGTTCAAAAAGTTTACATCATTCATAGATTTGTGCCACACAGTAAAGGAAAGGGAAGTCAAATTATTGGAAATGAATAAGTTTAAGTATACAACTAGTTTAGATTCTAATATAAAGAGTTGAACCAAGACACCTTACAAGATGAAGCCAATTGATAATAAGAATGATCAAAAGGAAATAATACATACAATTTATGATCCTACTCCATGCATTATCTTATCAGCTCCTCCAAGGAGACAATTTTAAAATATAATAGAAACTCTATATAAGGTCCTCAAGATACTATTGGAATACAATGCCATACATCTACATCTAATTAAAGAGGTTGGTGTGAATAAACCTCTTCAAAAATGTTTTGATCTAAATACTTTTTATGATTATCATAGGGCACCAAGCCACACTACTAATAGATGTATCAATTTGAGGTAAAGTTTTAGTATTTGATAATGCAAACATAATCGATGTGGGCACACTGACAGATAGTTAAAATGCATAACCAAGTTAAGTAAAGCAATGAAAATATTCAATTATTATTTTCTTTGGAATATAATTAATGATATAATAGATAAGTTAGGAGTGTGTTATGCATATAGTGCACACCTTCCACAAATTTATTACCATTATTATACAAAGGTACCACATCCTTTAAATACATTGTTGGTACTTACCATACTTAAGTGACATATAGGCCACCCATCACATTTTTATAGCCTTTTCATTATTTAATATGTGCATGAGTTCACTAATATGTTTTACCCTAATTTGGATTATTAGGTGAGATTAACATTATTAAGATTGAAATTTTAAATGTAATTAAGATCAATAGATATGGCATTTAAGAATATATCTAAAATTAAAATAATGAAATCAATTATTTTGATTTGATAAGAGCATATGCTAAATATAGAAAGTACTAAAGAGAACATGATACTTAGATTTTTTTGTTGATTATATAATTATGTCTATATTCTAGAAGTTAAAAACATGGATAATCACACTCGTAGTTTTTTTTAACTTTGAAATTGATTCATTGTCTGTGTTGGGTTGGGTTAGTATCACCAGTCAGTACTGACTTGCATGGAATTTGGGTAGATTGACTATATAGTCACCTACAACTATTTTTATTTTCTTTATGTTTATGACCCTAAACCTTAATGATATGTGAAGATCTAATAATCAACCTCTTTTACCTTAAAACCCTAGATGTGCATATGAGGGATAGAAATTTTCTAAAATGGGGGAAAGTGTAATGGGCTGAGTTGACCCCAATCACCTCCATCTAATGATTGACCACTACCTACATACCCAATACTCTAAGAAGGGAATTCAATCCACACATAGTTCTCCCACTTATTATGATTTTATAATTGTGCTCCTTTATTTTATGTATGCAACTAATGATGTGGATTTAATATTTGAAAATGTTTGCTTTGACTTGGCTTTAGATTGCTTGAGACTTGGATTGTGATTGTTCCTAGTGATAGGTTTACAAATTTGTAAGAATATTTTATATTTTTTCATTTTGGAATGATGTATATATGTATATCCAATAAGTACCCAAGCTCCTTTTGAATGAGACCATGATTAGTTTATATATGGATCCAATTGAATAATTTATTATTCTACCAAAAAAAAGGATAATGGGCCAACCCTAAGGATGGGTTTGATTTCATAAAATAGTAATTTTTGGGAGTGATTTGGTTCTAACCAAATTAGTCAATATTGACTAGCGATATTGACCAAGCCTGGTGGAACCAACTTGTATATAAGAGGATTGAATTGAATGTCTAGAGATGTTTGTGTAGGATGTTCAATAGATTTTAAATATAAAATGAGGTTCATCTAGGTGTATAATATCATAATAAAAGGATTTAATCATAAGATATCATGCAATTTTAGATTATTGAAGATTAGGACCTTATTTGAGTGCTCAAGTCATGCATGGTAAATATGTGTCAATATTTTCACTGTCAAATGTTGAAGACCAGATTTTAGTATCTATACTAATGTTTGTACCTAAATTATAGTGTGTGTTTATGTAATTTTGTCATCTAAAATCCATTAAAAAAAATTTATTTTTATTGTTTCACTTTGTTTCCATGCGCAAGGTTGTAATTATATCATTTATTTGTGTTGAATTTATGGGTTGCATGGTGTAAGACATTCCTTAACTACATCCCCTAATTATGATTGTATCATTTTATATTAGGATAAGGTTATCATCACAAAGTAAACATGTGAAAAAAAATTATTTTCCACATCTTCAAGTGTGGGTAGAATCCCATGAAGGAATATTCAAACAAAGAGATTTGGGTAGAAGGTGGGGAGTTATTTTTTATTTCTAGGAAATGGCACACAATGGAGGTTTCACTAAAAGAACACCCAAATCACCTAGAGAGAAATTCAAGTCCATTTAAAGGTAATGGAATATTATGAAATGCATAGGAGTTGTAATAGATAGTAAGAGTAATAATGAAGTCATGGAAGGAGTGATTGAAGTTCAAGATGAAGAGGAGTCAGTTAATTAACCAAATGATAAACTCTTACATCTAGTCACATGGATGCCTAGTAAACCAAAGTTTAAAGCTCCTAGCTACTGAGTCTTGAATAATTCATTAATTGGATCAGTAGGTTAGAGAAATATTATGAGTATGAGAGTATAGAAGATCCCAAGAAGTCAAAATAATATACACTAAATTGGAGGGTCATGTATTCATGTGGTGGAAGCATGTGTAGATGGAAAGAGTCCATAGAGGTAATGACAAAAATAAGACTATGGATAGATTGGTTATGAAGTTTAAGGCTATGTTTTAGCATTTATAACAAACTATACAACTTAAGACAAAAGGAGATGAGTGTAAAGGACTAACGAAAGACATCCTCACTATCAAAATGGGTCATGTTATAGATGACATAGAGAATACCTCAAGGCACATGAATGAATTATGCATTTCTATTCAAAATGAGTTTAGAATGATACATATGTGCTCAATTGAAGAATCCTACTAGTACACATTGAAAGATGAGGATAAGCCCAATCAAAAAAGGCAATGTGTGAGGGAGAGGCAAGTTTTTGCATGCATAAGGATAAGGAAGTAGTAGTAGATTTTATTTTGTGAAAGAGGGACAAGTTAACACTTATCAACATAATGATATCATGAAAAGAGGCAAAGGATGTCATATAAGAGGTAGAGGTTCCTATAAATAAGGCAAAGGATGAGGATTCATTGATACATTTTATGTTGTGGTGAAATTGGGCATAAATAATTTGAGTGCCCACATACACACAATGATAGTAGTAAGATAAGTGATATGAATGCACATATTATATAAGTAAATTAATAAATTATTGTAGCTATCTGTAATGTATAAGAACTAATATGTGGATAAGCTCTCTTGATGAAGAGGGTGTTGTTGCAACCAACAAAAGAAGAGAATAATCTTGAACATAGGAATAATATTTTCACAACCATTTTTAAGTCTGAAGGTAAGTGTTGCAAAGTGATAGTTGGTAGTGATAACATAAAAAATCATGTTTCTCAAGGTATGGTTGAGAAGCTTGGTCTGAAGAGGATTTCACATCCAAATCCCTATAAGGTAATCTTAGTTGTCAAAGGGACATTATATTTTAGTGAATGAGCAATTTTTAGTAAGATTCGATATTAGCGCATAGAAGATGAAGTCATGTGTGACATAATGCCCACATACATATATTATGTATTAATTGGAAAGCCTTAGTAGTTTGACATAAAACTACAGCAAGATGGCTATGTGAACACCTACACATTGGTAAAGGATGGGAGGAAACATAGTTTATATCATTTAAAATGTAAAAGTAAAGAAGTGGATAAAGGTCCAAGAGTTTTTAGGGTTTCAAGAAAGTAACTCCTAAAAGAGGTAAAAGAGATTGCATGTTATGTTTCCATCCCTAAGATCAGATAAATTGTGAGCATAAACATAAAAGAAACACTTCTTCCTGAAGTGGAAGACATGTTGAGTGAGTTTTTAGAGATTAATTCTAATGATCTAATAGATGTGTTTCCATTAGTTTCCACCCATGAGGAGTATAAGTAATCATGTAAATCTGATTTTAGTATCAAGTTTACTAAACAAAGTGGAATATAATTAACACCTAAGGAGAATATAGACATGTAAAGGTAAGTACAGGAGCTATTAAACAAAGGGTTGATAAGAAAAGGTTTGAGCCCATGCATAGTTACAAAAGTGTTAACATCAAATAAAGGTGGATAATGGAGGATGTGCATTGATTACAGAACCATAAACAAGTTATTATTAAATACATATAGCCATTATCATTCATAGATGATTTGATGGATTATTTAAGTTGGATGAAATATTTCCCTAAGATAGACTTGAAGAGTGGATATCACAAAATCCAAAAAAGAGAAGGTGATGAGTGGAAGATTGTATTCAAAACATAATAAGGATTATATGAGTTGTTTGTCATGTCATTTGGGTTGACTAACATGCTAAGTACATTCATGAAACTCATAAATGAAGTGTTAAAACCATTTATTGGTAAGTTTTTTATTTTATATTTGTATGGCATTCTAATTTTTAGTGGGAAGAAGGAAAGACACTTGATGCCTATAAGACAAGTTTTGCATTCATTACAAGATGAGAAGTTGTTGGTTAATTTAAAGTATTGTAACTTGTTGAAGGAGGATTTAGTGTAATTGGGTTTTATAATTTATTGAAAAGGTTTGAAGATGGATCCGTAAAAGTGCATGTTATCCTTGGGTGGACATTTACTAAGAGTACGTTTGAAGAGTGAAGCTTTCATGGCTTAGTGAGTTTCTATAGGAAGTTCATTTACAACATTAGTGGAATATGCATGCCTATCATAGAATTAATATAAGGTGATAAAAGAGTTTTTATATAGTGTAGAAGTAGAAAGTAGCTTCCAAATATTGAAAAAGAAAAGAATTGAATGTTTAGTGTTAGTGTTACCTAATTTTAACTAAGTATTTCAATATGTTTATGATGTGAGTGGTGTAGTGCCTCCCTCATGATATACTATTGATTGCTTGACAATAATTACATTATCAATTGTAATTATTTTAGTGTTTAACTATGTTATCCTTATCATGTGGCCATCATCAATTTACAATCGATTGTTCATGCTAAATTTCTCAAAAATGGGTTTGTAAATGAAAGGGTAAGCATTCAAGCAGGAACAACTAGGGCCCAAGTGAGATGTCAAAGGTCTTGAGTGTCTTTAAAGATTAAGCTTATATTATAATGATAATAGCATTTATGATTAGTGTATTGGTGTTTTTTGTAGTTATTGTAAAGTTTTTACCTATATATTAACATGTGAGTCTTGAACTGTAGTATGTTCTTTGATACTTGTTGATAATTATTTATTATGTTGAGGAATTCAGTTGAGTGCATTATCATTTGAATGTAGGTTGTAACCTTACGATTGACATGTTACTTAATTTAACATTTTATTTGGATATAAAGTAAGGTTTCTTTTGTACTTATATTTTTTTGCTTTTTATCATGGTTGAGACATCTTTAATGCCAAGCTAGCTAGGATGTTTCATGATTGATGAGAGGTCATCATTGGCCCAAAAAAAATTGTGCCTCTTAATATTATTACACTTATACCTTTCATATTGCCTCTATTACTAATGACACGTAAAACTATATTTCTTGGTCCTTCATTATTTTCAACCTAGTTTATAGTGCTAGAGCAATACATGTCTATAAGACTTTTGGAGATTTTGTCATGTGGTATTGTATCTTCATAATATACTTGGGCATATTCATTAGTTATAAGTACTTTTGTTTGATATGTGAATCCTATAATATTGAGCTAATGGTTAAATTACATGATTAAATAAATCATTTATTCATGATTAAACCCCTCAATAAGCTTCTTGGCTCATAAGCCATGATTTTTAAGTTAAATATTCTTTGGTTTTAGATTAAGGTAAAAATAGGTTTTGAAGGGACCTCGAAACCCTGAAACAAAGGAAGAAGGATATAACAATAATGTCCACAGGAGAAACCTAAAACCAACTTCTAAGAAGTGTCAAAAATAGGTTTTACATGGACTTGAAACCACCATTCATGAACATCTAAAGATGGACCCCAGGTTTTACAGAGACCTGGAAACTCCAGTATGATAAGAAAATAAAAAACTAAAAAATGGAACCAGATATTACATCCAACTAAAAGAACCAAGATAGTAAGAACTCAAAAGACCTATTCTTCTAATTCCAAAATCATCTTCACCACTTCCTTACCAATCACAGCAGTGTCCTGTATGGCAATAGCCACTGACGTAGCACCCTCTTGCATTGCTTTCTTCTTGAGCTCTGTCTGGTTCTCTTGCTTCACCCCTCCAAGGATTTGATTTCCTCATTTGCTCATTTTCCAATGTTTACAGTAGCTGTACATATGCTGTAAGTTACCTCCTCCATCTTCATTCTGCTTTCCTTAATGAGTTCCCTAAGATTGTTCTCATAGTCTTTGAGTTTGATAGGAATATCCCTCACCTGCTTTTCCATATTATTGATTTTATTTTGGTATGCTTCCTAGTTACGTTCCAATATTTCCATTTTCTTCTTGAGGCCCATTATCTCCTTATGCATCCATGAGTCGAATCGAAGGATAGCATCTGCTTTGCATTTGGCCAATCTCATAAGGGGGTACCTCCCGTCATTCTATCTTATATCACTTAAATCTTCTGTGTTCTCTTTTATATTGTCTTCATCCTTTTCCATATGATCCTCCCTTTCCATTCATTCCTATTCCTTGGTTTCAACAGGGCTTTCATTATGGATAATATCATCCTTTACTTGATCACCTGTTTCCATTATGTTAGGGAAAATCTAGAAAAACAAACCTGGCTCTGATTCCAACTTGTTAGGATCTTGCTCCTTAATAAGAGCACAATATGATTACCTTATATAAGCAACTAATCATGGAATTATACTATAATTAATAAGTAACTAAAATTCACAAATGACACAAAATATGAGAGACAATACACAATCTTGTATTAATACTCATGCCAGAAGGAAATATAATGAAGATGCCACAATCTTCCACACCTCTCAGATGTATAGATTTCTTTCCCTCAAGAGTTCACTCTCCTAACAAAAATGGTCACAACACACAACTCAAACACAGAGTTGGTGTTCACCTCCAACCAGTCAGTAATAACACTGCCAGTACACAAGTATTCAAAGTACTTCAAGTAGATCTCCCATGAACCTACAACTCAAATGATCTTACTTACCATGTAGAACTTCCTCCTGATCTTACTGCCACCTGTAGATCAACCTATTCTTACAATTGGAAGGATCTACCTTGCTTTCCTCTATTGCTCATCTGTGGAACTAACTGGAGCTACACTTGTTCTCTTCACCAGCACACTTTACAAAACATGCCAATGGGTCTATAAATAGATCCCATACTAAACAATAACTTAGACTTCTAATTTACAATAATTAGACATGTAGCTCAAGACTCGAAATAGCCTTTACATGCAAACAATTGGTTCAACAAACTAACTATTCATGCAACGAACAATTCTGGAACTGCACAAGCGATCGATGTCAGTCCCTATCTGCCTAGAGGTGACTGACATCGGCCAACTCCTGACTGATGTCAGTTGCCTTCCTAGCCACCACTGACTAATGTCGATTGGCCTGACTGACGTCGATGACTGTGACACTCAGCAACTCCTCCATGTCTGCATACAGTGAAGCTTTTAGCTCCATAACCTAACACATTACTTGATTGGCATCCTGAACTAGATGTTCCTTCTTAGTTTTTGAGGTAGGGTCCTCAAATAAAACATCCAAATATTTTTTAGTTTCCCCAAGCACTTGTTAGTTTTCCTCAAGATCATAGTTATTGTTTTTATTTTTTTCCTCTATAGTGACCCCATCTTTCTTATTCTTCCCTTTATCTTCGTCTTCCTCACTGGAGCTAGATTCCCCACTTTTTGTTCCTTCCTCTTCCTCCATACTCTCCCCCTCAGAACTTTCAGTGTTTTCCCACTCTGTTTCCTCATCAGCAATCTATTTTTTGGAGCTGGAGGATTTGGATTTATCTTTTTCTTTCCCCTTTACTATTTCATTCTTATTACTCTGAGAGTCCTTATTTTTATCCGAATAAGGATTCAGAACAATGGCCTTGTTTTTGCAGTGACCTTCAATTATTAGAATTAATCCCTCATGCAATATAGGATGAGTCTCCTTTTTCCTATGAGCGAATAGACTTTGGAGCAAAGAGAAGCGCAAATAGAAAGGAAAGGAGATTCTTACTTTATGTTTAAAATGATTAAGAAATACAAAGTGAAATTTATGGACTCTTTTGCTTCTTCCATCAAGTATGAAATACTCACGGATGCAGCATAAGACGTCTCCCCATATTCCTTTAATCTACTCCAAGTCGAAAAAATCCCCACTCTTTTCCAACTGCTGCTCCTCAGCGTCTGTCTTTAGGAATTTACTAAAGGCCTCATTAGAAATGTTGGTCTGCTTTGAGAATTTTATTCCCTCCATTGGAAGCCCCGTGACCTCTGCTATGAATTCTTTGCTTATATTAGGAATAAAACCCACTATTAAATAAATAGTCAAATAAAATCCATTATAGATATAATAATTTAAATAAATAAAAAATCTTTTGTGAAGTGTGGGAGACACAAATCTTGGGTGGTGAATTAGAGTTATTTAGAGAATTAGAGCTCACAATTTCAAGCCAAGGATCTTAGGTAACTTATAACTTTCAACCATGGATAAGGAAGATAGATGTCAATAATCATGGTGAAAGCAAGGAACATGGCTGGGTATTTTGGTTGGGGAAGGTAAAAAGAAAGTAGCAATAGGGCAAAATAAATAATTAGTTCTCTTCACTATAGAATGTAGGTTTCAAACCACCTTGAGTGCCTTGCTATTTTGATCCACCCTATAATTATAGCCTTAATTATGCCTCTTCTCTTGGTCATTAACATTATTTGGTTGTCCAAATAATTACTATTTTGGATGGTAGTTCTATTAGATGTCATCAAATAAGTTCTTCAAATCTTAATTGTACTTTGTATATTCAATTTATCATTAAAAAATATTGTAATATTTATTTTTACTATTATAATACATATTGAAATGGTTTTAGTTGTTTATATTAGTGCATATAGATGGCTGAAAATGCCCTCATTATATTTTTTGAAGGTTAAATAACATCTCATGAGGTAAAATCATTCATTATATCTGTCATACTTGGTATGATGATGGTTGTTGAATTATTATTAAGGTTGGTTTCTTGAATTATATGATTTTTTTATTAGAGTGCATCCCCCTCAAAGTTGACTTATAGTTGTATGAGTTTCTTAAGCTGGAAAAGAATATATTCAATCATGAACTATAGTTTGAAATTTCATGATTGACTATGCATGTACAATAGTCTAAATTTATATGGCAGGTTAATTGTTAACATGAAATTTGGGTTGGAAAGTAATAAGAAGGCAAAACAAATAATTGGTTCTCTTCACTAAATAATATAGGTTTTGAACCACCTTGATTGCCTTGCTATTTTGATCCACCCTCTAATTGTAGCCTTGGTTATGCCTCTTTTCTTGGTCATTAATATTAGTTGGTTATCTAAATAATTAATGTTGTGGATGATAGTTCTACCAGATGTCATAAAATAAGTTATTCAAATCTTAATTGTACTTTGTATATTTGATTTATCATTATAAAATATTGTAATGTCTATTGTTACTATTGTAATACATATGGGAATGGTTTTATTTGTTTTTATTAGTGCATATAGATGGTTTAAAATGCCCTCATTATATTATTTGAAGGTTGAATAGCACCTCATGAGGTAAAATCATTCCTTATATCTATCATACTTGGTACGGTGATGGTATGTTGAATTGTTATTAAGTTTGGTTTTTTGAGTTATATGACTTTTCTATTAGAGTGCATCCCCCTCAAATTTGACTTATAGTTGTATGAGTTTCTTAATCTTGAAAAGAATATATTAATTCATGTACAACAGTCTAAAATTTCATGATACACACACACACATAGTAGCTAAAAATTGAAGGTGATATAGCTTATACTCAAGAGAGACTTGTTGAGGTCACTATTTAGGGAGAAGGGGAAAATACTCATGCATGTAGATTATTTGATTTTGTAATCAAATAATATTTACCCTTATAATATCATGTAACTTCTTTCCTTTTATTTAAGTTTACTATGTAGCAAATGACTATTGTTAACCATGGTAATAATACCTTGAGTCAAGTGCTACGATGGTTGAATTATTTTTGAAATTTTAGAATGTATACATCTTCCTATTGTGTGTATAACACCTTCTAAATTTAAATCTTCTCTTGTTAATATTTAGTTTTGATTACCTCATAGTATTATATGAAATCATCTTGGAGTAAAAAATATTATGAGTTAACTTTGTGTGTTAAACTATTTTATAGTCGTAACTTATAATTATTAACCTCTTATAGATGGGAATATGTTGGGTGGGTAGGAACTCCAATTAAGTCAGGAATTTTAGAACCTTGGATGTTTACCGATGTATTTAAAGAATAATTATGCATGTTGAGTAGGCAAACTTAAGAGCTTGTTAATAATTTATTAATGTTGGATAAATATTTGTATTTATTCTTTATTTTTTAATATATTATTCCAAGCAATAGTATGTTAATTTCATACCTAAATAGATATTTTAAACAAGACATAATTTCATGGAATAATGTTTATATGTTGATTTGTAATAAAGGATTATAATATATTAACTAGATTAGCCAACACCAAAAGCAGTTGCTTATCAACAATTGGATATCTTGTTTGATAGAGAGATTAAGGAAATCTTGATAGAGTAAATAAGAATTTTATAGGTGAAGAATAAATGACCATGCTTCCATTAACACCCTCAAGTGATTCAAGATTTTAACTTAGTAAGACACTTTATAATGTGAGGGAGTTAATCAAAATTTTGGTTTTCTTAACTCTTAAAATACAAGTGGATTGTGAGATATTTATTTTGCTTATAGAATTAAAGAATCAAGGGTATGATTTAACATACTTTCTTCCACTGATGAGCCATAACTTTTCTATGACCAAATATTCCTTAAGGGTCTATGGAAATATGAATATTTGAACAGGATTAAATTTTCTTATTGGCCATCATGATTAAAGAGAGAAAATATTTAATGGGATAATGATTCCTTCCAAATAGGAAAATATATTTCAAGTCTAGACAAGTTGCTTAGTCTTCATTTGTATGTTAAGAAAATATTCTTGTTGTTTTAATAACCTTACAATGAAGTGGCATCTTCCTCTCCTTACAGACAAAATGTTAAATACTTAAATTACACCCAATTGTTATATGCATAAGAGTAGGATAATTACCTTTCCAATTCATAACTCAAGTCATTCAAAGTGTTATAAGCATGCTTGAAATATTAAACTATATAAAATAATAGGATTTTCCATAATATTTAATAATTAGACTAAGCTTATATGTCTTTACCCTTTTAGGAAACCATGATTATTTGGGAACCTTACCAGTTGATTAGAAAATGGTCAAAGTGTTTATAGTGTTGAAACTTTTATGAAGAAACTCTAGTCTTCATCTTGTTCTTCTCAACTAATTAGATGTCTTGTTTAGCTTATCTCTTAGGTTGGGAATATTTAATCTTATTACAAATATATAAAACATAAAATGGATAAATTTGTTAACCAAAAATCTATTGATGAGTACTTGATTCTTATAAATTTGAAAATATATGAAGAATTAATATAGATTGACCATGTTTAGGATTAATTTAAAATCATGTGCATGATGTTATAAACATTTTATACCACCTTAGTATTTATCTTGAAAGGTAATTTGGTAAGTTATTATCTAGTAGATTAAAGGTGGTCTCCTTTCCTCTTGGATCAAGTTTCAGATAATTATTGAAAACAAGTTATGTCAATTACAAAGTCTTGATTGAAAATTTGTGTTATGATCATCTTAGAAAGTACCATAATTATAAGAGAAGTAACTTGATTCAATGATAATAAGTTAAAGTTATGTAATCCTTCTAAAAAAAGTAATTATCATGATAGTGAATATCATTTAGACTCTTAAGAATTGATATTACATGCTCCTTGAATGAATATGGTATCAAGTTACAACCCTTTAAGAGAATGGAAGCTATCTTGTCATATGTACTAATTATAGAAAGCAATATTTTATCCACTACCATGGAATGTGTTATATATTATTATTAATCTTCATTCCTTGTGTTTATTTTATCTTGAACATGTGTGATATGTGTTATGTTAAAAATAACCCAAATTTTTGGTCAAAAAAATTAGGAATTACAAGTGGTGCATCAATAGCAATTATGATGAGATAAGAAAGGGATCATATTGATTATTTCAACAAGAAACATAATGATGTAAAGAGAAAGTATTCATTCTATGATTATAATTTGTATGTCATAGTGTAAGAACTCAAGAAGTGGATACATTATTTATTACCAAAGGAATTTATGTCGTATAGTACTCAAATCATCAAGCATTGTAATTCATCAATAGTCAAGGTAAGCTAAAATAAATACATGTGAAGAGTTACTCATTTATGTTGAAGTACATGAGCATAAAATCAAACAAAGTTGTAGATGAATTAAGTATGAGGTGTATCTTATTGAAGGAGATGCAAGTGGAAGTCAGGGGATTTGATTATATGAAGGAGTTATATGTAAAATATGAAGATTTCAAGGATCCATGAAAATAATGTGCATAAACAATTAGTGTGTAAAAAACATCATGGTTAGACTATTTCATGCAAGAAGTATTATTGTTTTGAGAAGCACGTTTGTACATACCTAGAGGTTTGATGTGCAAAAATTTGGTCAAAGAGAAACATAATGTAAGTCTAGAAGGTCATTTTGGTTATGACAAAACTTATGCATAATTGGTTGAGAATTGATTTTGACCTAAGATGGGTGTGTATGTGTGAAAATATGTTTAATAGATTAAAATTTTGAGTTCATAAAATAAATAAATTAGAATGTAAGATTATATCAACCATTGTCAATTTTAGAGAGACCACATGAAGATATCAACGTGAATTTTGTTATAAGATTACCTAAAACACATAAAGTACATGGTTCTATTTTTATGATTGTAGACAGATTCTCAAAAATGGCACATTTTATTGCATTCAATAAAATTAGTGATGATAAACATATTTCTAACTTATTTTTTAGGCAAGTTATGAAACTACATAGATTTATATGCAACCTAGTGTCTAATACAAATACAAAGTTTATTAAGACATTTTTGGAGAAAATCATGGAAAAAGCTCAATACCAAGCTATATTTCAACTCAAAATATCATCCTCAAATGGATCAACAAACAAAGATAGCCAATATAATTCTTGGTAACCCATTTTTATGTTTGATTAAAGGGAAGCCAAGAACATGAGATTCAATTTTGGTGCAAGTTGAGTTCACTTATAACAATTCAATTAATAGGGTCATTGGAAGGACACCATTTCAAATTGTCTATGGAAATAGTCCAAGATGATTCATAAAATTACATGACATCAAATATGAGAGAAGGAAGATTGTTGAAGTAAAATATTTTGTTGAATGTATGCATGACTTACATCAACAAGTGAGTGAATAGTTAGAAAGAAGCACTGCACATTATAAGCAACATGAAAATTTTAAGAGAAGAAAAGTAGAGCACCAAGTGGGATAACTAGTCTTAACCCACCTAAGGAAAGAAATATTTCCAAAAGGAACTTATGACAAATATAAATGGAATAAAATTTGACCATGAAGTGTCATGAAAAATTGCATCTAATGCATATGAGGTTTAGTTGCCTAAGAGGATAAAATATTCTCCAATTTTCAATGTGGTAGACTTATATCCATATCATGAAGGATAAGGTAATTAATAATCACAAGAATGAAATTTAAATAATTTTATTGGAGAGTTTAAATGCCTAAGAAAGAGTTCAAAGATGTGGATAATGTGATTGATATAAGAGCCAAAAAAATTGACACAAAAAAAAATTATACAAAATATTTGATTAATTAGAACTGTTGAGAATTTGAAGATGTGGCTTGGATGATCACAACATAATTTTTGAATTACAAAGAACCTCTCAATAAGATCAAAAAAGGAACATGAGGAAGAGGTCATGATTCTTTTTAGATCAAGGTGTATGATATAGGAGCATTTGAGTTCACAAATAATCTTACATTGACTAAAAATAGTAGTGTTTAGTGGAAATAAACAACATTGTAGGGATTTGATGCTAGAATATTTTTGATGTTCTAGAAACACTTTAAGAAATTTAAAACATCTCTCATATCCTTATACCATTAATACAAGTGTTTGCACAATCTTCATTAGTGTCTCAATGCCTAGAGACCTGATACTTAGCTATAATTTAACATAGAACTCTAAAATGTGTTATACAGCTTTGTAGTATCTAAATGGATCATGTATCTAAATAAACGTACCCCTACACTTGTCAGAGTAGGAGACCACATATTTATAGGTTGGTCAGAAAATTGGGAAAGTTAGATATGAAAGAATTTAAAGCATCTCATTGAGATTATTGTATAATTACATTTGTTTATAATTTTTTTAATAGGAATATAGTGTGCATTGATGTAATTCCTTCATTTAAAACCAATAAAAAAAATCGGTGTTTCTATTGATGTTTCATTTTATTTTTGTGTGAAAATATGTTCAATATGGTTTTTGTCTGAAGCACATAATATTCTAACATTAAAAGAATAAAACCATGAAAGATACACCTTGCTAAGCCACTAAAGGATAGTGTGCACCTTTCTAGACCCACTCAGGGATAGTACACAATTTTTTTAGATCCAACTTCAAACCTTTTCAGGAAATTACAAAACCCAAGCATATTAATTCCTCCTTCATGTAGATACATTTCTTCAAATTAACCAACTTCTCATCTTACAACCACTGTAACACTTGTATTAGATGCATCAAGTGTTATTCCTTCAACCTACTAAAAATAAAAATGTCATCCAAATGCACAATGTCATTACTATGCAAGGTGGGAATAAATTTTGTACTATTAAAAACCAAAATGTATCCAAATATATAAATGTTTTTTCATTCTATTTTTATACACAAATTTTTACACAATATGAATCTAAAATAAGTGTTGTAGTATTTGTCAGATGAGAAGTTGCATGTTAATTTGAATAAATGCAACTTCATGAAGAAGGAGATAGTATACTTAGGTTTTCAGTTTCCTGAGAAGGCTTGAACATGGATCTATAAAAGCTTTTGTAATGGCTTAGTGAGAATGTATAAACTCACTAAGCCATGAAATATTTACCCTTAAAATGTGTTCCTAGGTGATGACCACTCAAGGATAGCACACACATTTACTGGGTCCATCTTCAAACCTTCTTGGTAAATTACAAAACCTAAGTATACTAACTAATTCTTCATGAAGTTGCATTTCTTAAAATGTAACCATAAACTTCTCTTCTCACAACCATTATAACACTTATCTAAGATGCATATTATGTATAAATATTTACATGGAGAAAAAATTAAACAAAAACTCCTTTGTATTTTGATGGCATTATTATTTTAAGTATTACAACCCCTGTTTGCACAATAGTTGATAACACTTGTGTGATAACGACATTATGTATTTTGATGACATTTTGATTTTTAGTAGGATGAAATAAGAACACCTGATGCATCTAAAATAAGTGTTATAATAGTTTTAAGATGAGAAGTTGTTGATTAATTTGAATAAATGCAGCCTCATGAAGGAGGAGTTAGTATACTAGAGTTTTTTAATTTACCTAGAAGGTTTTAAGATGGATCCATAAAATGTGCATATGATGTAAATATTTACACATAAAATCAAAACAAAACAACACTTGTGTATTTGGATGACATTATGATATTCATTATTACCACATGATGTTCTAGGATTAAAATACTCATTTCATCCAAGAACTATTGTGTTACTATTTCATTATGATTTCGTGTGCAAATATGGCATGATTATATATTACACATTCATATATATGACTTATACATTACCAATAGGTGGATTATACATATATGGTCCTTATGAGTTACCCATTTGACATATCCTACATAGATAAGGACATCCTCACATCATTATGTTCACCTCATCTATGATCTCTATTGATCACATTTATACCTATGTTTTCCTATGGAGGCATGATACCCACATCTACTCTCCATGAGCCTTATATTGACATATTTTCCCATCACACCATTATGTTTAGTGTGATTACATTGCTTCTTCATAGAAATATGGTATTATATTACATATACATAGACACATGCTCGATAATTAAAACTAATACAACTTGTTATGTTATGTTAAGCATTTATCTACATATTGGGGTATCACTTTATTCCCATCCACATAACTACATCAGGGCATGTTGTTATCTTACTCAATATCATCTTAATTAGAGGATGCCTCCACTTTTAGACCTTCCCACATAGTTATTTATATTACATGATTCTCACATGCACATTGGTCCATTTTTTGTATTATGTCTATTATAGGGCATGTTCTTTCACCTTCCATCCAATCATCTTCATTAAACATGAATCATGTCTATTAAGTCATACATTAAGACACATTTATATGACATTGATACTCACTAGAGTAGTATATTGGGCATTGACCTATACATGAATTTATTTAATTTATGTGACATGACACTTTGGGCACACTAGTTTCCAGTATCTAACCTACTATGGGGTTTTACATGTAATATTTTATGATAGTTCAATGTCTTATATAAAAAAATTAAAATGGTATTAGCTATATACAATATTATTACACCTAGTTCTTAGCTCTATTATTTTGAGATAAGTGATTGCAATCACATGTCACTCAATCCCTCACCTCAAAATGAAATATATTAGAGAATATTGAGAGTACTTTCTATTGATGCCTAAATGTGTACCACAAGTGCCTAGAGTGTTTAGGAAACACTTCTCATTTTAGAATTTAGATAATTTAGTTCACAAGTTGTTGGTTATGATAATCATGTTATCTGTTAGTGAAATAGAGGCAAAGTGGACTATTTCACAATATTTATAATGTTTGGTGGTTGGCAACCATCGTGGCCAAATAGCAGATCTATGTAAAATATGGAGTATCTATGCTAAGAATAGTGAATTATGATCAAGAAATAATCTAAGAACTAATCTAAGATGGATATTTACAATGACAATTAAACTAAGTTGATCCAATTAAAAATAAGCAAAAGGAAGGGTAGGGTAGAAAGAAATGTTGTTGATCTTCATTCCAAACATCATGGCAAAGTTTAGATTTTATCTAGGCATACACTCAAAACCAACATGTGAAGTGAAAAATCTTAGCCCAAATGACATCACACATCAAGAAGACTTCTAAGGAAGGTGTAAATAATTCAAATTAGAACCTGGTTCACCTTAAATATTTACCTCTGCAATCAAACAGCATTAGCCAAAATGTAAGAAGAGTAATAAAATGAAATGAACCTAAAGACTTTCAGTCAACCTAACTTTGACACAAGTTAGCAAATCTATAATAAAATGTACACATTAAGAATTCATAATAGCCATTCAAATCTATAAATTAGAGCAAGCAAGTGAGAGAGAAGCCATGATAACAAAAATACAAACAAATACTATATAGAATTCCTTGTTTGTATTTTTTGCTTCAAGTTTACAAAGTAATTTGGCTCTAAGAACTCCCTCCTCTTTTGACAATTGACAATGCTCCTTTTATAAGATACAAGGTAGCATGTCAATCAATCTCATCCAATTACATTTATACAAGTGTAAAGGACATGTGTCCTTTCTATTGCATTCTAGAATAAATGACCTTTTCCTTTTAATAGACTGGTTTACAGACAATGTGCTCTTACAAATTGTACATGTCTATACTAAATAATATCATATTTCAAAATATTATACAAAGCTAGTTATAAAAGGAATATTCTCATTTCATTGATCTTTGGGACCCTTATGTTGCTAAATTTTTGAATTACTATTGTAGGGTCTTCATTATTCATTGATGTTGTTTTTTAATTGGCACAAGGTTATAATTGGTTTTATGAAGAACTCCTTCATTTCATATGTTAATCCCTTTGTGGTCTTTATCCATTATATCTAATACTTCTGATTATATTGATGTTTTCAACCTTATATATTAATAACCTAGCTAGACTTTGGGTCAGTTTTTGGATCGAAGTGTTCTTGCACAGGTGATAATCCAGCTCTCCTTAGCTCGAGCCTTTTCATCCTCGATCCATAGAATCTTCATATTTTCACTTTTGCTTATGTGGCACCTTCATCACACTTTCATGGCATTTTATTCAAATTTCATTAGTTTTGAGCCTCTTTGAAAATTCCATCTTTGATTCACACCATCAGATTAGCATGTATGAATTAACACAAACTTTAGATCTTTAGATTATTAGATCCATCTAGCCATCTTAAAATTGACATCCGTACAACCATCATTTGACATCTATGTGGATGACATTGATGGGTGCATGACCATTAATTTTAAATGCATCCATGGGGATCTTTGTTATCTTAAATTTGGTGTTTGTGTGACCATTATTTGACATCCATGTGGATGTCATTTATGGGTATACGACCATTAATTTTAAACAGGTTCATGAGGATATTTGCTATCTTAAATTTGACATGTGTGACTATTATTTAACATCCATATGGCCATCATTGATGGGTGCACAATCAAAAATTTTAAATGCATCATCAAGGATCTTTGCTACATTAAATTTGATGTCTATGTAACCATCATTTGATGTCTATATGAACATCTTTGATAGTTATATGACCCTTAATTTTAAATGCATCATCCATACTATTTGTCAGGGTTGCCACATGTTATTTATGGGTTCATCTAGTTCTTACAAATATAAATATAAAATGACTTTAACATATATATGTATAAGGCACTTGAATTGATTTGAGAAATTTGTTTAAGGATTTTTAGCATCAGGGGGAATGTTTCAAACAAAATATCTGAAATAATCCTCTTGAAGAGTCACTTGGTAAGGTATTTACCCAGGGCAAAAGTCTCAAAGGGGCCTTCTCATAATGGAAAGGGCACTTTATAAAATTTGAAGGGTAATTTAGGAGGGCAAAGGAACATTTCAAAAAGGTCAAAAGGTATTTTTTTATGGAAAGTGTCCTTGATGAAATTTATGAAGGGTATGTGCCATTAAAAAAAATCCTGAAGGGTATGCCCAAAAATCTGAAAGATGAGTGCCCTTAAAAAAAAAGTCAGAAGGATAATTTAGTTAAGGAAAAGGTCACTTTTAAAATATTTGTGGACAATTTGTTTTGGGAAAGATGTTTCAAGATTTTTACATCAGACAAAATGTTAGAAACAAAAACCCTAAAGGGTCACTTGCAAAAATCTGAATGATAAGTCTATTAAGGCAAAGGACAATTTGAAAATGACCGAAAGGAAATTTTGTCAAGAAAATAAGCCTTGACAAAAAAACCCAAAAGATAGGTATGAAGGGCAGATGTCTTTGAAAAAACTTTTTAAGGGTACTTTCAAAAATCCAAAAAGGTAGGTTTTGAAAATCCAAAAGGTATGTTCAAAAGAGCTAAAGGATAATTGGCCTTTCACAAAAATCCTGAAGGGTATGTTTTGAGGGCTCGAAGGATCATTCCAAAAAACCCAAATGTTATGTTCCCTTCAAAAAAATATTGAAGGATAATTATATTAATTCAAAGGGCAATTTTAAAGATGTCAAAGGGCAATACTATCAGGCAAAATGCATGATAGAATACGTCCATGGGGAAATTGTTTCAGATAAAATATTTGAAATAATTAGCCCAACATAGATAAGTCTGAAGGAATACTTTCAACATAGAAAAATTGCATAAGTCCCAAAAGAATTCCTAAACAAAAGCCCAAAATTACTTAGATAATTTATCTAAAATATAAACCTCGAAGGTAATTCATTAGGGACAAAGCTCCAAGGTAAAATCCTGAAAAGACATGTCCAAAATATAAAACTCGACAGGTAGAAACATAAAAAAAGGACCTTGTGAATAATAAAAAGACCAAAAGGGGGGCTTGGGACATAAAAGGGACTAAAGCATGGATGTTAGACTAAGGTCTGGTCTTGTTGAAAGACATGATTAAGCCTTAGGAAATATAAATAAACTAAGTCCATAGCATTATTTAAAATGTCCCTACATAAAAAATGCTTGTCAGATTCAAATCTAGTACTTAGATTAAAATTAGATTAAGGGTTTAGCTATTCAAATATGAATCTATAAAACTAAAGGTTAGTAAAGAATCAAGTTATCATTAAAATCATGATACCTAAGCATTTTTCATTCCAAGTATACCTTATTGGACCTGCAACCTGAAACACAGAGATCCAATGTTAGCACTTTAGATAAGGGCAAACCAGAACCATGAACAAATATGCTAACCAAACTAGGTGTGGATGATATTTAAATAAAAAATAATGTGTAATCATGCTAATGACACTCTAATTAATCAAATCTTCAACTTCAAGGTACAAATTTGCATAATTTGACACATGGGTCCCCATTTTTTAGAAATGGGGGTATGTTGACCTCAACACTTTCAAGTAAAAGTCATGAAACATTTTCAAATTAATTTCAAGTGAAAGTCACAAATGAGAATTTTTCAAAGTGATTTCAAGTCAAAATTAGGCATGAGAGTTTTTTAATGTAAGTTAAATTTGAACATGAGCATTTTTTAGAGTAATTTCAAGTGTAATTTAGGTATGAAAAAAATTTCATAGTACTTTCAACATGAAATTCAAGTAGTCATTCATGGAGAAAAATATTATACACTTTCTATATCAAGAGGTAGGAAGCGAGTTCAATAAACTCCTAAAGAAGTAATGGTTATGTCTAACGCTTGTCATAAAAGTTTTCAATTGGAATAATCAAACTATGAACTTTGTTTGTCACATTATGGCAACATTTGGTTTGATAGAGATCAAGTATATTCATTCATGTGCACTTTTTAATTTAAAATTCAAAATTTTAATTTATGTACGAAGAAAAATTAAAAATCATATATAGCATTGATTACTTATTGTAAATTGGCCATTTTTTACAAGTAAAATAAGTTTGTGAAGTTGAAAAAGTTGTGGATAGATGCATGACATAAACATTTCATCCTCCCCTTCCTATGGTGATTCAAGCTATGAACTTCAATCAAGTATTTTTTTACATTGACGTATGCATACATCACTCACATATGCACATCAAAGTAGGGGCATTATGTAGACACTTAATTTTGGTACAAGACTTTTATTACAATTTTTTTGAATTTTTTTTGGTGCATATGAGTCATCACCTTGAATTAGAGATTTATTGGCACTTATTTATCTTCCTTATTTTTACTTATGCAATCTTGTGGTCATCTTTTCTTCTATTCATCATTATGTCATGTTTCTATTATTCTCATGAGCCTATTTTCTCTCTCCCCTCTCTATCAATGTTGGTTTCTTCCTTTAGGATACGAATGGTAGTTTATTGATCCTACCCCTTTGTTTTTATAGGCCTTTCTTCTCATGGTTAGATCCTTTCAGTGCTTAGATATGTTTGTCAGTTATTTCCCTTTTCCTTAGTTGAATTTTGTGCACTAGTATCTCTTTAATTCAAATCATGAGAACCCAATATATAAAAATCATTTATGAGAATTTTAAGAACCAAAATGATAATCAAACATCATCTAGAAGAAATTTTGTTGAGGTTTCAAATAATTTTCATATCTTTTGCAAGTCATTTTGGAATTTAAGCACACTCTACATCAATTTTTATCTACTCATACCAAAATTGACCTAAATGAGTGTGCATGTAGTTACATCTCACATTTGGGATAGAATGTGAAGATTATTCTCTTAATGATCTATTGACAATATGCATAAATTACTAAGGCCTAATTCTAGCATGCAATATACATAATTGCAACACCATTTTTGTTTTTTGACTCAACTAATTCTTCCCTTTTTATTTTTCTATCTTGCCAGAAGCTAAATCACACACATTAAAGAATTAAAATCATGTACTTTTTTCCACCAATAAATAAAGCACAGGTATAAGAAGGCATGAAATATAGTGGTACACAAGCACAAAAAGTTACAAAACCAAAAAAATTATACAAAACATGAGCGATGCTCTAGGAAAAGAATGATGATCAAACCAAGTTAACATTGATCCCTCCCAAAGTATGAATGACACTTATCAAATGCCCAAATTTTACATATAGGTAGTTATAGACATGAACATTTTAGATCCACACTAAAAATTTAGAACTCATTATGGTGTGTCTATTCCAATCATTTTAATTCCATATTATCCATTGCTTGTTTTCAAATTCTAAATTAACATGTTTACTATTTATACCCACTAGGTAAAATATGGAAGTATTATTTTAAAATTTTAAGGGTAGATCTTCCTAGTATAATAAGTTTACCTTGTTGTTAATGGTATTATACCTAAAATAATAATAGGGTAAACCAAAATGCAAATTAAATAATACTAACAGTCATGTTGACTTCTAATGAGTAAGACATAAAAATGTGTAAAGTGGATAACATAGATACCCAATGTAAAGATCATCTAAAACATAAGGGAAAACAATGATAATAAAGGGGGTGGACAAGAATGGAGGTTTTAGATACATGAAAGTTAAAAAGAAGGCAAATATTACCAAAATATCTAATATAAATAAGTGTGCTAAATTTACCTTACAGTAACATTAAATAATACAATGTGGAAATTATTGAATGTCTGTAATTATTTACATTTAAGGGTGGTGTAATTAGTTGTAATCCATTTATTATGCTAATAGGTGTAACCCACAATGGCAGCTAGGGATGGTGGTGTCAATGGAATGTAATAGTGTTACATGTTAATAAGAATGGCCCACCTTAAAATTGACATCCATTTGACTATGGGAATTTTTCTTCTTATTTGGAGAAGGAAATCTTAAAATCATGATATCTTGGGCATATGATGGAATTTAAATTAAAGCCCATTTTTTATTGCAAAGATGTTTTCAAGACTAATGTAGCAATGCAACTAGAATGAGGTAATTTATCACCAGTTAGTGATAAATTTGTGAAGAAGACACTACTTATTTTACCCTAATTTGGTGTTGTAACCCTAATAGGATAGAAAATTGAAATGTAATTTAGATATTAAGATATGACATCCAAGCCTACATTTGAATGTAAAATATTGAAACTAATTACACTAATTTGACAAGTGGCATATGATAAATATAGTAAGTACAATAAAAATATGGGTGTTTATATTATTTGGGTGACTGTCTAACTGTGGCTATATTCTAGAAGTGGAAATCAAATAAAATTAGGCCTTGATTCATCTAGAACAAGAACTTTACTTATATATCTACACAAGCTCATTTTTGTCAATATGGGTCAGTATCATTAGTCAATATTAATCTCTATAGAAATGAGGGACTATGAATATATGGTCACTTATCATATCTCTATATTTTTTGTATGTACAATAATAAACCTTAATGATATGTACAAGTCTAAAAATTAGAGTCCTTTACCTTGAAATCTTAAGTGTGGTTATGAGGGATAGAAACCTACAAAAATAGGGAAAATATAATGAGGTGAGTTGGGCCTAATCACCCGCATTTGATGATTGATTGCTACCTACAAATCCAATACTCAAAGGAGGGATATTAAGCCACATGTATTTTTCCCACCTAGTATGATTTTGCAATTGTGTTCCTTAGTTATATGTGTCAGGAATCTAAGAACAACAAACATGCTCTGACTCCACTGGTTAGGATCTTGCTCCTCAGAAAGAGCACAGTATGATTACCAAATATATAAGCAATTGAATATGCGGAAATAACCAGAAACACAAGTAACTAGAATTCACCAATAGCACAGAATATGAGAGACAATACACTATCTTGTATTAACAATATACAGAAAAGAATACATCAAAGAGCCGCCACACTCTTTCACCTTACAGAGATTCGCCACACCTCAAGTGTACAGTAATTCTTCTCACACACACTCTCCTACACAAAAACGGTCCCAACAACCAACTCACACACAGAATTGGTGTTCACCTCACCAACCAGTCAGTAATAACCCTGCCGGTACATCAAGCACTCTATAGCACTTCAAGCTGATCTCTCATGAACCTGCAACCTGCAATTCAAAGACCAAGCTTACATGTAGATCACCAATGAGCTTGAAACAACCTGCAACTCATAGATCTTACAACTAGAAGGAACTCTTCCTTTCTATCTCATGCCTTAAACAATACATGCCAATGGGTCTATAAATAGATCCCTAACTCAAACAATAACTAGGACTCTTAATTTAGACAATTATCCTCGCAGCCCAAGACTCTGGCTGGTCTTGACATGCAAACTCATCGTTCACTTAACTAACTGTCCGTGAAATGAACACTTCGGGAACACACAGGCGACCGACGTCGGTCCCTGCTGGTCTGGTTCTACCGACGTCGGCCGACTTCCTGCCGTCACCGGTTGCCTTCTGCACTGGATCCTGCCGACGTCGGTCATGCTGCCGACGCCGGTTCCTGTAGAACTCAGCAACCATCTGTTCCCAGTTTGCAAAGGTTGAAGCTTTTAGCTCCACAACCTAACAATCTCCCACTTGGAGATAAACAGCTGCAACCTGTACCTGTACCTGTACACCGTCTAGTTTGTTTCCTTGGCTTTGTATCCCTCCTCAAGATCACTCTTGAAGACCAACCACCACAAAATCCGTGGTGCAAAATATGTCATCCAAATTACCTGCCACATCCGCATCTACAACCATGTAGAAAAAGAACTTGACCCTGCATAGCATGTGCACTTGCTGCTGGTCCCACTGAACTGCCCTTCAGTATTACTCTCCCAAATTGACTCCAAACTTGTGACAACTCCCACTGCTTGGGAAAACTCAGGTTTAGTACATACCATGCACTCAACCTCATTATGTGAATCAAGACACCTGTTCTATGAACTGTCTAACCATCGGTGTGCTAACCGGCTTCACACAATCATCCTGAAACAAAGTCAACAAGACCTCCATGTCTCTAGAACACACTCATGCCAAAGAATCTTGCTGCTCCCAGATTCTCCATGACAAACACCTGAACTAGCTTTACCTTTAGTTTAGAAATACCTGTATATGTAACCCTGCAACAAGCACATCATACAGAAAATAGAATAGTGTAGCTAATACTATCCAACCTGGTAAAGAGAAACACAATGATCAAACCTCCATTGCCCTGCAGCTAAAACAAGATCATATACCCTGATCTTCCATCTCATGTATCCATTTCCGCTCTTCTTCATCCTCAACATCCATTCGTCTCTCAGTGCTTACTTCCAGCTGGCAACACTACCCAAAACACCTATTTGGTTCTCCTCCAAGGAATCACATCCTCATCCATGCCTAGCTCCCACTGTTTCCTGGATCTACCTGTTCTGCTTCTTCAACAACTTCCTGGTCCTATGCCATAAGTGAGCAAAAAGTAGTGTAAAGAAGGGAAATGATGAATTTAAGAACTTACTTACACCTTCAGTCCTCCAAATGGGCGCTTGAGACTCCATGACAACTCGCTGTCCACCCAAAATTCGTCTCAGTAACTGATGCCGGTCACATCTCAGTCTACAGCCGACCGATGTCGGTTCCCTGCGACTGCCTCTCTGCCGACGTCGGTTTCCCCTGGCCGACACCGGTCTCTGTCTTCCCCGAGTCACCGACGTCGGGCTGCACATAGCCGACGTCGGTCCCTGTCTGGACGCCGACGCCGGTTTTCCTGCCGACGTCGGTCTCTGTGTTTTTCTTGTGAGACCTGACTTTTTCCCGCAAGATCTTTTTGGATCAAAACCTTGTCCAAATCACCCTTGCTCTGCTCAGAATTCCTCTGCACCTTATGCTGAACTCTGTCCGTCACTTTCTCCTTGAAAACCAAGGCTTTCCCGTTCTTGTCACTAACATCGGATTCCTCAAGAAACCTTACTTTCTTCTTCTGCATACAAAAACCACGATCCATGCCTTCCGAATCTGAAAGCATATTCTTTGACTCAAGAACCAGCATCTCCTTCTTATCTATGTGACCAAGCCTATCAAGCCACATCTCTGAATCTACAGCTGAAGTAGATAACCCAGAAAGAGAATCAGTAAAACAAGTAGATAGATAAAGCGTACCTACTTTCTTACCTCTAGCTATAACAAGTGTACCCTTGGTAACCTTCCAAGAGTCCGCTGAGAGAGTTACTGTGCAACCCTCTTCACCCAAACTTCTAACAGAAATCAGATTCTGCTTCAGAACTGGGACATGCATGACCTCCTTTAACACCCATGTGTCACCTGTCTGCAATTTCAGCTTCACTTTGCCTTTGCCAACAACCTGACAAGGCTTACCATCCCCTACACAAATTTATCCAAAGTCTCCCTGGACATACTCATGAAAAAATTCTCTATGTGGAGATGCATGAAAAGAGGCACCAGAATCTAATACCCAAGATTCTACTTTATCCAAAGAGCATACCAGAGCATCCTGTGCAACGTAGCCTGCAACATCTGCTTCTTCTCCATGTTCTTCATGATGATCTTCACCCGATCTGCAATCTCTCTTTAAGTGCCCTTGCTTTCCACATTTCCAGCAGGTTATTCTGCCATACCTGGACTTGGATCTCTTGCCTGTCTTCGACCTTGATCTCCCACGCTCTGTCCTCTCTCTTGGCCTTCCTCTTCCTTCAACACTCAAAGCATTTCCAGATAATTCACCTGTGCTTTTCCTGCGTATCTCTTCATTCAAGATTACACTCACAACATCATCCACTTTTAAGACTTTTGAAGGAGACACAGTATTAGAAACTGCCATTACCAAACCTTCCCAACTTTCAGGTAATGAACACAAGATTAAGAGAGCTCTAAGTTCATCATCAAATACAATATTCACTGAACTTAACTGGTTTACTAAACCATGGAAATCACTAAGATGGCTATGAATAGATCCACCTTCCAACATTTGCAAATTAAATAAACGCTTCATAAGAAATACCTTATTTGAAGCCGAGGGTTTTTCATATAAATTTGCCAAAGATTTCATCAACTCCACTGTTGTCTTACACTGTGATAAGCTGGAAATCACAGATGAATCAAGACTCAATCTAACAGATCCCAGAGCCTTCCGATCAAGAACCTCCCATTCTTCATCTTTCATATCCAAGGGTTTGCTAGCAACCCCACCCAACGGTAAGTACAAATCTTTCTGATACAGATAGTCCTCAATCTGCATCCTCCATAATTGGTAGTTCTTGCCATTAAACTTTTCCATTCGTAGTTGACTGCTTTCTGTCATTGCTCAACTCCCACTCAAACAGAAACCCTGTGAGTAACCTGTAATCAAAACACACTACCCAGATCTACACCAATCTGTTAGTATCCTAACCAAAAGCTCTGATACCAATTGTTGGTATCAAGCTCAAGAACCTACAACCAAGGCTCTGATACCACTTGTCAGGAATCTAAGAACAACAAACATGCTCTGACTCCACTGGTTAGGATCTTGCTCCTCAGAAAGAGCACAGTATGATTACCAAATATATAAGCAATTGAATATGCAGAAATAACCAGAAACACAAGTAACTAGAATTCACCAATAGCACAGAATATGAGAGACAATACACTATCTTGTATTAACAATATATAGAAAAGAATACATCAAAGAGCCGCCACACTCTTTCACCTTACAGAGATTCGCCACACCTCAAGTGTACAGTAATTCTTCTCACACACACTCTCCTACACAAAAATGGTCCCAACAACCAACTCACACACAGAATTGGTGTTCACCTCACCAACCAGTCAGTAATAACCCTGCCGGTACATCAAGCACTCTATAGCACTTCAAGCTGATCTCTCATGAACCTGCAACCTGCAATTCAAAGACCAAGCTTACATGTAGATCACCAATGAGCTTGCAACAACCTGCAACTCATAGATCTTACAACTAGAAGGAACTCTTCCTTTCTATCTCATGCCTTAAACAATACATGCCAATGGGTCTATAAATAGATCCCTAACTCAAACAATAACTAGGACTCTTAATTTAGACAATTATCCTCGCAGCCCAAGACTCTGGCTGGTCTTGACATGTAAACTCATCATTCACTTAACTAACTGTCCGTGAAACGAACACTTCGGGAACACACAGGCGACCGACGTCGGTCCCTGCTGGTCTGGTTCTGCCGACGTCGGCCGACTTCCTGCCGTCGCCGGTTGCCTTCTGCACTGGATCCTGCCGACGTCGGTCATGCTGTCGACGCCGGTTCCTGTAGAACTCAGCAACCATCTGTTCCCAGTTTGTAAAGGTTGAAGCTTTTAGCTCCACAACCTAACAATATGTGTATAGCTAATGATTTAGCTTTGATACTTTACAATGCTTGTTTTGACTTGGATTTGGTGTGCTTCAAACTTGGCTTATGACTACTCCTAGCAATAGATTTACAATTTGTGAATAATAGGGTGGAATTTTTCAATGTGAAATAGTGTATAGATTTTTGTACAATCCGAGATCTCCCTCCCAGCTGCACCTATTGGATTAGATACATTGATTGAGCTTGGGATCAATTTGGGAGTCTATGTCCTCTCATTTTAGGATTATTGTTGAGATAATCCAAGGCACGAGTTTCAAGTATGGGATTATATTAGATAGCCTACTTGGAATAGATCCCTAAGAGATGTAGCACTACCACTAGAGGCCCAATATCAATTTTTTCACTGACTTGCATGACTTCCACACTTATAGCTAGACTAATTATAACATATTGAGTTTTAGAGCCCTACTTTGATATACTTAACTATTTATAAAGAAAGGGAAGGATCACTTATTCAAAAATAAATGTCAAAAGAGAGGGAGGGTAAGGTAAAAAGAAAGTCTTCTGATTAAAGGGGCAACATAAATGCTTCTAGGACTAAAACATGCCTAGCTATAGTTGTACCACTGTATACTAAGTTTCATGATGACTCGACCATCAGTCACATGGGGAGAGAGTATTAGGAGAAAGATAAAATGCTTCATTCTAAGACTCCTTTAGTGAGTGAACTAAAAACATGTCTATATTTAATTACATGTAGATCCTTACAAACTTTAAATAAGGTGTAAAGAATTGAAGAACCTAACTAAAATAACAAAAGCACATCCTAGTTAATGCATAAACTCTATAAAAAAGCACAAATTATAGTCCTATAACATTGGTGTTAATATATTAAAGCATAAAAAATTTGGAGGACTTTCAAGGCAACCAAACACATTTACACAAAAAATCAATTTTGCATTATTCTGATAACATTTTTTGAAAATAGAGTCGACCCTTATAACATACTAGGTAATAGTATATATAAAAGGGAGAGATGGAGCTTGTCTCCAAGACACATGAGATCCCACTCTTAGACACCATGTCTTGAAATGGTAAAATATAATTATGTCAAAATATTCCTTATTCCAAAATGGATAAGATAGAATGAAATTCCAAAGCTCACTAAGGAACCTTGAGGAGACGTCTAATGTGGAATGTAACCTAACATTTTTGAAAGGATTTGTTGAGTTATCAATGATCAATTGATGAGATCAAAACTATGTAAGTTGACAAAATATTCATGGTGGAGAGTCTTTTTTGGATTTGTGACCTAGGAATTTAACTCAAGACAGGGGGTTAGATCAAGCATTAGTCCAAAATGAAATCAAATTGAGAATAACACACTAACTAGCATGACATATCTAGGCTTAGACACTAGGGGGAGCTTAATAACAAACATACGTGTGAAAATAACTAAAACATGAAAGAAATCTTATTTCACCTTCCTTGGATCTTCCAAATGGTTCATAGAGTGGCTTGATTAGCTTGTACATCAATTATTCTTCATCAATGGAGTTGTTTGACTCCCTCTCTCCTTGACACCTTTGGCTTGTGATGGTTTTGGCTTGGATTTCAATAATTTAGAATTATAACACTAATTGCATGAGGCTTTGGAATTATTTGTGCATGATAACTTTATACTATCCAAGCTTAAAATTCAATAGGCAAGGCCTCCTATTCATAAATTTTTGAAAATGATGAGAATGAACCTGAACCATCCATCTCAAGATGAAGATGTGTGGCTAAGAATCCATTCAATTTTGGAGGCCAAATTAAATAAATGCCCTCATGAATATTTGGGATATAGAGGCATTAAAGAGGCATGGGATGGCCTAATAATGCATGGGAGGGCTTAATCAGATATTTTATGCATTTATGGCCTAGGGATGACTTCCCAAGAAATGATGTCACTTGATGATGCAGAAAATCATAATCAATTTCCAAAAAGAAAGTTTTAAAAATTTCCATGGAAAATTAATTTAATCTCTTGATCCAAATTAATTAGTCTTAAACATGATTTATCAATTTTGGTGCAAATCTTGGCAATTGGTGCATAAATTAAACAAATTGGTCAGAATGTCATATTATTGGCTTAAAATTTGACTATTTAGATTTAGGATGTGATGTTAGATGTGTTGGATCCATTATCCCATTTAGGATGCTTCCAATAAAAAATAAAAAATGTACATGTCTCATGTAAGAAAATTGGTATAAAAGAGCAATCCAGAGAACCCAGGTGCGAAAATGTCATTTTGACTTGAAATGATCTAATCAAAGTTAGTTGTATCATAAAATGCATTGCCCCATGTAGGGATACATTGGCCAAATTCATAACTTTTATGTGGTAGGTTCAAAGCTTTTAATGTGTTTAAGTGTTTTTAGGCCAAATTATGTATTTTCCTAGAAATTGGTCAAATGCCTAGTTGAAGGTCATTGGTGGCCACTTTTAGATGTCTATAGTTTTCCCCTATTTGAGAAGATGTTGTAAACTATAGGCACAACGATGTCTTCTCAAATAATGAGTAAAGGCTTGTATGCCAAAAATAATATGATGATTGAAGAAAAAGCTCCAAATGGTGTTTGAAAAGCCTATGATGATGCCCCCTCGAGGGAGTGGTCATCACATATGTGGATGGATGGTCCTTCAAAAAGAAGTAAGAGGAAAGGTGGGATTAACATGTGGTTGAGAGTAATCCAAATTAGAAATTCTTGCATTTATTGATATAAAAAGGGGACTGATTTACCCAAATATGGTTATAATCAGGAATAAAAGTCAAAAATAACGATTTGCCCATAGGCAATTATAATCATTAAGATGACCTAGATTATTTAATAAAGATGATTATGCCCTAGTGAGGGATGATTAGCAAGCATAATTTAAGGGTATAACCTAGAATAAAGATTAAATATGAGTGGGCACAAACATATATGTGATGGTCTAATGACTAAAGAAGCCACAAACAACTAGTCATGCAAGGATGCACAAAGTGATGAAAGGGATGGATAGAAGAATAAGATTGATCATTAGAAATGATTCAGGTGTACCTACCAATAAGGAGATACTCGTCCTTATTATAAATGATACAACTAGAATGGTCAATGGGTTGATTTTATGAAGGGTGGGATGGGAGGATTTGTTAAGGTACTAAGGAGAAACTTTTATGACTCCATTGTTTATAGACCTTTTTGAAGCTAATTTTTTTTGTAGTATGTGACAATAGGCATCATGATAGAACACCATGATGACTTGCCAAAATATGCATAAGGACTGACTCCCAATCCCATAAATAATTGAAAATAATACACCAATGATAAAAACCATAATGACAATGTTGACATTATGGATGAACTCAAGAATAATGCACAAAGAATCACCCAATGAATGCATATAAATTGACTCAAGGCAATAGTGTTAAAAGTAAAAAAAAGGCAAGTGAACAAATAAAGAAATAAATAAAATCACACAAATAAGAAAACAACCTAAAATAGACAAATAAATATAAATCTTAAAACTAAAAGCAAAAGAAAGCATCCTAATAATGACCATGCCCCCATAAGGCAGATCGAGGATAACTAACTAGGCTTAAACAGGACAAATGTTTTTGGATTTGAAATATTTTAATGTTTTGGAAATTTCAAGTATCTTAACTTGTTAGAGAATAAAAAGATACCTCCTTACAAAATGGTGACAGCGTTTGGCTTAGGTTGCTCACAAAATGGTGAGAGTACATGGAAAGGGGGAGTGAGGTGACCTCAACATGAATTGAGCATGGCCCACATAGTCAAGAAATGAACTCAAGTCGCAATAATTCCATCCACACAAAATGTGAATAAAAACCAACTAGGTCCCAACAAGTTCTTAAATCCAAAAAATGGCCAGTCAAATGAAAACAATAATAGCAAGGTGATGTGGCAATGCATGATAAACAAATTTTACCCTTAGTTTGCCCATAGGAAAATATAACTAGGACAAAATTGACTAGATCACTAATACTAATTTGCCCATAGGTGGCTATAATTAGTAGCAAGACCAGTGAGACACTGATTAACCCCAATAGGCGATATAATCAGGCTTACATAAACAAACTTGATATAGGATGGAAAATGAAAGATATCTTACTAGATCAATTGTCACATTACTTTCATAAACTGTCAATTAAACACAAAATTTGATTTATTATTGAAACTTGATCATAATCCCCTCATGAAAAGTGTGGGAAGAACAAAAGGAACCAAAATCAAACTAGGATTGGGTAGGATGACTAAAAATAGGATTTGGTCTAAATAGGAATGGAATGATAGGATGGCATGGTCTTACTTGAGGATAATGATGGTTTTTTATAGATTGGATAAAATGGTAAGAAGTTTTCCCCCAAGATAGAAGGTGATTGGTTGGGATATGTGACAATGGAAAATGGATATGGTAAATGAAATGGTATGGTATATATATTTGTCCTGGGTGATTATTAGTTTTTGATGTGTTTGGCCTAGGTATGGTAAAATGGCATATGATTTTTTTGTTCCTATTGAAGTGGAGATGCACGTCCTAATCAACAAATAATATAAATAGAATAATCAATCATGTTAATTGCTACCATACACCTCATCTAAATAACTACTTTGTCAAGAATTGGTTATAAATTTGGATGCAAATGATGTTGTTTTTTATTAAGGTAGCAAACCAGGGGCCGAAACCTATACAGTCAAAAAAGACAAGAAGGAAGGCAAGCAAAAGCTGCTAGCAAAGGAACAATGGCACAGTCGAGAAACACAGTCAAAAGCAAAACAAAAACAATGAAAAGACCAGGGTCAGAAAGGTCGAAACTACATAACTATAAAAGTAATAAGATCCTTAAGTTTCTCATTCTCTGCATTGTTAGCATTCCCAGGATTACCCACCAGTTCCAACATAGACATATTCAGTAGAATTTTGTTTCGAAGGCCTTTGGCAAAGACCTTTTTCAGCTTTTGAATTCGGTCCTTCAAGGCCCCAATTTCAGTTTTCCAATCATTCTCATTCTCTGTACCCTCACCAACTTCCTCAACATGCATCTTACCCTTATTTTCAGTAGTTCCCATAGAGTCAGCACCCTGCTCTTCAATGACCTTAAAAACTCGAGAAGCTTGTTTCCCTCCCATGTCCTCCAAAATTTCCTGGATTTCCAACTCTTCAGTTTCTTCATCCTGGGTTGCTTCGTCTAAAGCACTTTCTGAATAGTCAATCAGCCTGGCCTTCAGGGCTAGTTTGCCAGCGATCCTCCCCAACCTACACACTCCAGAAGGGAAACCTTCCTTACTTATTTTGGAAGGCTTGTGAGGTTTGCCACCTTGGCCCCCCGTGGCCTTGCCTAGATTCCTGTGGATCCCTTCTGTATTCTCTTCAAAATTTTCTTCTTCTCCATCAACCTTCCTCTTCTTTCCCTTTTTACTCACAAGGGATCTGGGGGTATTAATAGGTGTCTTAATGGGGGTGGAGAAAAGGGCATCATTGGTTTTTCTAGGAGTAAGGGAAACCCATGATTCATTAATTACATCGCTAGACACTAGGTTTGAGGGAATGTCTTCATTAACACCTCTGATATTCTTGTTTGGCTCAAGGGCACGATGAAAATTATAGAGACAAAAAATAAGCCCCTGGTGTATGGAAATAGGTTTTATGTCCAGCTTCTTGCCCATTTTGGCTCTCACCCTCAGGATAGAGTGTTCCAATGAGGAAAGCTGATAATAGCATTGCGTCTAAAATGATTTAACAAAGGAAGGTGGTAGTTATAAATCCTAGTATAACATCCCTTGAGAGTGAAGTATTTCATGAGAATGTAGCAAAATCCATCCTATGGCTCTGGAAGTTTGACACGATCGAACCCTTCTTGATATGGGACAAGTTCCTCTCCTTCACCTAGAAACAGTTTGTGACTAGCTAAATCCATGATTTTGGTTTTCCTTTGGGGATTTAAACCCTACATGGTCATTCTTATGGCCATAGAAATCACCTTTTTAGAGATTTCAAAGCTAATACCGCCCATAGTGACCCACCTATTCAACCAGGATCTCGTGAACAGCTCGAACAAACTTTTGTCATAACCATTCAGCCTTTCCAAATATGGGTTGATACCTCCTTCTTTACAATAATGCCAGACTAATGGGTTGTCTTTAAATTCATAGCAGGATATAGGTTTAGTTCAAATATAGTCTCCCCCATTCTATGATTGCAGACCCAGCTAATGAAATTCCCAATTTCCGCCTTGAGCTTCAAACAAGTAACTAGCTCTTGCTTTCATTTGCACTGAATGTAGATGTGAAGGCTCATTTTATGAAATGCCCTACCGCGGTGACGTCTACTCCCATGCTTGAAAATAATTTCCCCTTAGTTTTCATGATGTGACTCTTACGCCTCCCCCTCATGATATAAGGAATTAATAATGATAATCAAGGAAGTACCAAGGTTATCATTTTTTGAGATCCCCAATGGCCTTATCCACATGGACCACCTTCTAAAGTTATCTTTGTCATCAATGTACATCATTCTTGATCCATCTTCTCCTTCTGAATGATCTCTCTAATGTTTAGGGGAGTATGAGCATCTTATCAACATACCCTCCATCCTGAGAATTGCTAACCAAGGTTGGCACAAGCAGCAGCGACCCTATTGCCTTCTCTGTAGGTATGGGTAATCTCAACTTCAAAAAAAATTTCTAAAAGAAACTGAATATCAGTAATGATGCCTTTTATCTGGATTCCAATGTTAGATACTTTATTAATGGCATCTATGACCAACTTAGAATCTCCTTGAATATTCAAAATTCTTATTCCTAGGGATATAGCTAACTTTAATCCCCATAGTAAAGCCATAGCTTCAGCGTAGTTATTTCTCTGGAAACCAATTCCACTAGCATAAATAGCAGACATCCATCCTTTTTCATTCCTTATAATTCCTCCTCCACTAGCTTTACCATTCAACTTAGATGCCCCATCCAAGTTGAGTTTCATCCAATTGGGTTTAGGTGGTATCTATTTATTATGAAGTCTCTGTAGAATTTTTGAATTATCATGCCCAAGGATAAGGTTTAAAACCTTCCATTTGGCTGCAATTTGTCTTTCAAATTGAGATAGGGGTTTCTCTACAACACTAATATGAGATGTTATAACACTTTCCAAGATGGTCCTAGCAAAGGAGTTAAACACCTAAGAAGTATTTCTAGCTGTGTCCCTGAAAATTTTGTGATTGCACTCTTTCCATAAAGTCCAACTTAAACATGGCAGAGCTTGCTTCCATAATCCCTTAATCCAGGGATGTGTGAAGGTTGAGTTCCAACTGATAATTACTTCTTTAAGGTCAGAATTGCAAACCCATTCAATACCAAAGTTGTTAAGTATTGTGCCCCATAAATCCCAGGAAAACTCACAGTGGATAAATAGGTGTGAAACTGATTCCTCTTTTGAACCACATAGAAAACATCTATTTACCAAAGTAAACCCTCTCTTTTGAAGGTTATCCTGAGCAAGGATTTTGTTATGGGCAGCAGCCCACCAAAACAAGTTAATCTTTGGAATAATTTTAGGATTCCAAACCTTTTTCCATACCTCCTTATTCTAAGTTTCAGGAGTAAGCAGATGGTAGGTAGATTTGATAGAGAACAATCCATTTTTATCTGGCCGCCAGTATTGTTCATCCTCCTGAGGGAAGAGCAGGATTTTGATCTCCTAAACACATTACTGGATCTCCCAGATTCTTGGGAGAAGCTCAGGCCTGTGCACACAGCAATCCAAAAGGTTTTTCCAGCTCCTTATCCCATTGTTGTTTTCCATATAATCACTGACCCTATCTCCAAATAATTGGGTAGTCAAGTCAGCAATTTCTCCATAGTTTCCTTGAGAGATGAGAGCCTTGTCTGTTAACTAGGTATCCTCCCAGAATTTAATCTGCTATCCATTTCCAAGCTTCCACCTAATTCCCTATTTGAGAAGGCTTCTACTTTTTAGCATTTTATTCCATATCACAGACCCCTGGGGTAATCCCACCTATTGAAGAAAGTTGGAATCATCAATGCTATGCATGTATTTGGCATACATTATTTGCCCCCACTCACTGTTGTTATGGATCAGGTTCCAACTAACTTTTGAGAGAAGGGCTTTATTCATGTTCCTGATGGATCTTATATTAAGTCCACCATGAGATTTTGGGAGACACACTTTTTCCCATCTGACTAAAGACATTCTCTATTTGTCTTCCACTCTCATCCATAAAAATTTCCTTTGGATCTTTTCTAGTTTTTCATCAAAATATGTAGGAATTTTAAAAAGAGACATGAAGTAAGTAGGAATACCTTGCAATGATGCCCGAAGAAGTTGCAGCTTACCAGCACTGCTAAGTAGCTTTCCTCTATGTTCTTTCCACAATTCCATTCCAAAAACTTGGAGATACCTCTTTGATCGAGAGTGGGAGACCCAGGTAGGTAGTTGGTAGGCTAGCTTTAGCACATTCTAATATATCAATGATTATATGTCTAAGTTCATTGGAAGTGTTGAAGTACACATTGCTTTTCTAGAAATTTATGCTTTGTCTCGAGTCTCTGGCATAATAATTTAATATATTCTTCCATCTTTTAGCTTAGATCACCGATGAGATGCCAAATAAGATGGTATCATCTACAAACTATTGTATAACCATAGGATGAAGGGAAGAAGTAGGTTTGATGCCTACTAACTTTTTTGAGACTATATCAGCTTGTATGTATCTTCCCAGTGCCTCAGCCATAATGATGAATAGGTACAGGGAGAGAGGATCTCCCTGATGAATTCCTCTCAAGGATGAGAAAAACCCTCTAGGAACACCATTAACTAGCACTGAGAATTTAGCAGAAGAGAACGCATTCCATAATAAGCAAGACAATTTATCATTAAACCCAAATTTTTTGATCACTTGGAATAGAAAAGTCCATGAGACTCTATCATAGGCTTTAGAAATGTCAAGCTTGAGGGCCATCCCAGGGATTTTGATCTTATCCATAAAGTGAATAGTCTCATGTGTGGTGATCACAGAATCAAGAATCTATCTGCCTGGGATGAAACCTTTTTGAGCAGGAAAAATAATTTTGTCAAGCAAGGGTTGAATCCTCATGACCAGCAGTTTAGTATATATATTATACACAGTGTTGCATAAACTAATGGGTCTAAAATCAGCAAGGTGTGAAGGTTGAGATTTTTTAGGAACAAGTACAATGAAGGTATTATTAACTTGTTTCAAAAGTTTTCCAGATCTGAAAAAATTATGATCTTCATTAGTGGTCGATTATGATTCCTTCAAATGTCAAGACAATATATCTTTGTAGCCTCTACAAAGGAAAGTGTGGTTATGGATGGTAAATAAGGATAAATAATGGATGATAGGTTTGATTAGGAAATAGAATGATGGAGGATAATGGAATGTGTAATGGTAGGGAAATAAATGAAGATCAATATTTTCATGCACACACAATGTTATTGATTATGGATTCGACATAGCTTTGGATATGGTAGGGTCGAAGACTTCTAAATATTCTCTCGATAAGACCCCTATATTTTTATATGGTTTGGGCTTGAGAGTAGATACCATCTGATTATGTTATAGATTAGAAGCTATTTTTATTTTTTATTTGATAATGTCTTCATCAAGCAATGAAGGACTTTTATGCTCAGCTATTGGCACCTCAATGAGGTTTCTACCAATGAAGTTGTCTTGATTATCCTATAACATCTCCAAGAAGGTTTTAATAAGGAATGTTGACTTTTGGATTTGATTCTCTTATAGTGCTTTCAAAAAGGTTTCACTAGAAGATGTTGAGTTTGAAATTTGATTGTCCTATAGAGCCTCTAAAAAGGTTTCACTAGGAGAGTGTTCTTCTCTTACATGAATTTGGTCTTGGCCTCCTTGTTGTTCTTTAAATGATATGTCACCATCGATGTAGTTCAACAAGGTGTAATTTTGTCAATCCAAATCGACACTTGTGGGAGGTGGAATGTCAATAACATGGGTATGTTGATTGGTGGTAATGGCATGTAGAATGGTAATGGAATAGGGAGAGGTTACACAATCCTCATAGAAGATACTAGGATAACTTGTGTTTATGCTAAAGTATTCATCCTCAAAAACTATGGAAGGATCACAAATGTATTAAAATTGATATGTTAGGACTACATAACCAATGTTATAATAGTCATGAATGTATTCTATTTTTGAATCTGATTCTGACTCAAAGGACTCTAAATCTAATGTTGAGATTGATATTGATTTTGTTATTAATGTTAAATCTGATGTCAGTTTAAGAATATAACATGACTTCAATATCAATTTTGCATCTGGCATGGATGCTACTATAATGATGTCTTATTGAATGTTTGGTATTGGACAAGTAATGACTTGTGATGGCATAACGGGCTCCATAAAGACTAGTTTGTCAAAGTGAGACTCCTTAATGATAGGAAAAAAGTCAAGAGACAACTCCATAGAGATTGGCTTGTCAGATGAAGGCTCTTAAAAAATAGGCATATGGTCAAGGTAATGATTTGCCCAAAGGTAGTTATAATCATTAAGAAGTGACTCAGTAAAGACTAGCTCATCGACATGAGACTCCTCATCAATAGGTATAGGATTAAAAGGTGATTCATCATAGGTTGACTTATCATAAATGGTTGTGTCAACAAAAGCATCTCAGATTAGTTGGCTCTCTTAGCCTTGGTTTTAGATGAGTTTTAAAATACTAGTTTTGAACACAGCTTAGTCTTTAAATGATTAGATTGATTAGGTTTTGATGGGATTGGTATTGGATGAGGAAAGGCCTATGGTTGGATAATGGTAGGGCATTGGGGAGTATGATTGATTATATAAGCCAAAGGAAGAAGTCCTAAAATGGTATTGATAGGGTGGTGTGGAGATTTATTGCTCATAAAAGCTAAAGGACTAGGTCTTGGAATGAGGAAGGGTTATTATGGAGCCTAGTTGCTCGCATAAGCCAAAGGACAAGGTCCTGAAAGGACAATCCTAGGGTGTTATAAAGCTTGATTGATTGCACAAGTCAAAGGATGAGGTCCTGGTATGGAAATAGTATTCCTTGGACATGGTCCTAGAATAGAAATGGTATGACATAGTGGAGCCTAATTACTCACAAAAGCTAAAGCTTCCAAGTCTTCCTCATGAACCATAACATCCTAGTTGAGGTTTTGAGTTGGATTGTAAGATGGTTCTTGACTTTATTCCCCATATGGAGTATTGTAAAGAGAATAATAAAAATCCTTCAAAAATCTATCTTTGTATGGGTTTCTAGTAGATTTTATGCGAGCATTCTATCATAACTCAGATTGTATGTGACTCTATCGTAAGTTTAGCTAGACATATCCACATAAATGATAAAAGCTCTGAAACAAAATGCTTAGAGTTCTACAAGCCCTTAAAAACTATATCAAAAGGACAAATGGTTCAAACTTGGTCTAATTTGGTCAAAAGGGGTGGAGTTATATCTCAAAAATGGTTTATGCTAGAACTTGGCATAAAACAGTCTAACATCAAATGTCAGACACATAAAAGGTCAATCATCTAAATAAAAATTGGCATGTCAAAGGTCTAAACTAATAAATGGAAAAGAGTTGCATGGTCAAAGTTCTAAGCTAAAGTGTTCCAAAAAAGGTCTAAACTAGTAAAGGGAAAATATTTGCTAGGTCTCTTGTCCAAAAGTAGAGTCCAAAGCTAGGCTCCAATAGGCTATGCTAGGAATTTTAGCCAAACGATGTCAAAAGATAGGCTTGAAACAAAGGATTGATGTGAATTTGATTTAATCTAACAAGTTTGGAAAGAACTTTGACATAGACCTGACACATGGAATCAAACATAAACATGGTCAATTGACATAATCCATAATGCAAAAGACTCTGGGAGAAAGGTTGTGTTCTACCAAACAAAGGCATAAACAATGATGAAGATAGGCATTGAACAAACAAATAATAAATAGTCATCAAGTTTGGGTAATCAATTAATTGAATTTATGCAACCCAAATGAGAAAGATCTATGTATCAACCCCATGAATTGAGGCCTAAATAAAAATAAATATATATTTGAATCCAAACTTGACAATATTAATTGAAAACTCAATGTTGAATACTAAGATTTGATAAAATAAGTTAGACAAGATTGGATAGCATGGTGGTGCATAAATAAGGTCAAAATGGCATATGTGACATGGTTTTAAATAATGGTTTTGATACAATTCAAATGAGTTTTGAAACAATTTGATCAGCATAACAGTGTTAGTGTACTCTAACGATGTAATCAATGTTATGTTTCAAAGACTCAAAGGCACGAACTTGTTATCTAATTTGGGCAGCATAATGGTACCATTATCAGTCAATTAACACACACACAAACAATTTTATCAAAAAATTACAAGGCACAAGTGTGGTGTAAAATGGTTAGCATAACACCTCTTTAAACAAAAGAGTGGCATATAAACAAATTGATTTTGACATGGTTTATAAACAAACACATTACATTTAGTCTCAAAACACCAAGCAAGAAAATAACAAAATACAAGTAAATCATCCAAATTTCTATCAAGGGTGTGGCAAAGTGGGGTTGACTAAAACTAATTGGTTTTTGATCATTCTAGATAGATCTCATTTATAAGACTTTCACTTCAATGATACAAGAGAAGCTCATGTCATTTGGGTCCATGATACTTGGATTGTTTTAAAAAGTCCTTGCCCTTTTTATAACCACTACATCTATCACTCACTCAGTGTAGTGTGATGTCTAATGTGCTAAAATGTCTTGGGCTTATCCCCAATCATAGGAAATGGTTTAATCACTCAAACCACCATCCCAGTGGGGTGATTCCAATTTATATACCCCCCAATGGAGGTGGGTTGAAGACAATGTCAAGAGGTGAATTCTCGGGTCAAGGCTTCCCTATATAACTTATGAGAGGTGATGAAATTCCCCTTAAAATCCAAGATACATGAAATAAAGACTAAATAAAAGAGTTTTATGGTTGTTTCTAGATCACCCAAGCCATGCGGGTCTTGGGGAGAGCCTTCATAACATCTTTTTTAAGCCTTTGAACTAAGGAAATTTGTAATAAAGATGGCACTTTTTATCCCACAAGTTCCCTATAGAGGATGGGGGAGAGCATACAAGTAAAACTTCCTTTTTTTTCAAACAAATATAACTAAGCAAACAAGAAATGACTTGCATAAAGAAGTGTGTTCAATTTTAGAGCACTAAATGAAATGTTTGGTGGTGTTCATTGGCCCCTTGGCCTAAAGTTACAAAAATTTGAAAGAACAACAACAAAAACATTTAGGTAAACACCTTAATTTTTTCTTTAAGCACCAAATGGAATGTTAGAAACTTAAAACATGCATAAATTGATCACTTTTCCATGCATGTCCTGCAAGTGTTAGAGTATTTTTTATATTTGTGAAATATTTATGCAACTTGAAGGTAAAATGACTATATATTCTAAAAATTTAGGAAAAAAATCATGGTTTAAAAAAAAATATCAAAAATGGAGTTCAAATGACCTCAAACAAAGTTCTAGAAGATGGCTTATTAGCTCTCGGGTTTGCACACTACAATATCATGACTCCACAGTGTAAAACCAAGACTCACAATGCAAAAACATGACTGAATCAGTTGCAATATTATAATAGCATGATTGTAGAGTCATGGGATTGTAATATTATGACTATGTCAGTTATCAAATTTCAATATCATGACTATAGAGTCATGAGATTGTAATATCATGATTGTGTCAGTTACGAGATTGCAATATCATGACTACAAAATCATAGGATTGTAATATCATGACTACAAAGTCATAGGATTGTAATAACACAACTTGACCTACAAACAGGGAAAACATCAATTCAAAAACACATTCAAAATGCAATATCATAATTGAAAGACAAAACTGTGACTGTGTTAGTTGTGGGTTTATGGTTCAGAGGACAAAATTGTAATTCCATAGAGACAAAACTATGACTTCCAAGAAAATGGGTTTTTGCTCAAATTTTTCACTCTTTTCACTCCCACAATCTAATATTTTAGATGAAAATGGTTAGTAGGTTACTTATATAAGATATTTGATCAAATTCATGGGGTGCAGTCCCACTAGGCATGTTATTATGTGATCTAAGAATTTGACTCAAGAGAGGGGGTTAGATCAAGCGTTAGTCCACAATGAAATCAAATTAAAAATAACACACTAACTAGCATGGCATCTCTAGAATTAGACACTAGGGTGAGTTTAATAACAAACATACATGTGAAAACAATAACTAAAACATGAAATAAAACTTCCTTCACCTTCCTTAGAGCTTCCAAATGGTTTGTAGAGTGGCTTACTCAGCTTGTGTATCAAAGAGTCTTCATCAATGGATTTGTTTGGCTCCTTCTCTCCTTGGCACCTTTGGCTTGTGATGGATTTGGATTGGATTTCAATAATTTGGTATTATAACACTAATTTCATGAGGATTTAGAATGATTTGTACATGATAAATTTACACTATCCAAGCTTAAAATTCAATAGGCAAGGGCTCTTATTTATAGATTTTTTTAAATGATCAGAATGAATCTAAACCATCCATATCAAGATGAAGATGTGTGGTTAACAATCCATTTAATTTTGGAGGCCAAATTCAATAAATTTTCTCATAAATATTTGTGATAGAGAGGCATTAAAGAGGCATGGGACGGCTTAATGAGGCATGGGAGGGCTTAATCAGATATTTTATGCATTTATGGCCTAGGGATGCCTTCCCAAGAAATGATTTCACTTGATGATGCAAAAACTCATAATTAATTTCTAAAAATAAATATTCAACAAGTTTCATGGAAAATTAACTTAAGCTCTTAATCCAAATCAATTAGTCTTAAATACATGATTTATCAATTTTGATGCAAATCTTGGTAATTGGTACATAAATTAATCAAATTGGTCAGAATGTCATATTATTATCTCAAAATTTGATTGGATTGGAATTAGGATGTGATGTTAGATGAATTGGATCCATTATCCCATTTAGGATGTTACCAATATAAAATAACAAAGGCACGTGTCTCATGCAATAAAATTGGTAGAAAAGAGAAATCCAGAACACCTAGGTGTGAAAATGGCATTTTGACTAAAAATGATCTGATCAAAGTTAGCTATCTCATAAAATGAATTACCCTATTTAGGGATACAATGGCCAAAATCAGCACTTGTATGTGACAAGTTCAAAGCTTTTAATGAGTTTTAGTGTTTTTCAGCTAAATTGTGCATTTTGCTAGAAATTGGTCAAAAGCCTAGTTGAAGGTCATTGGTGGCCACTTTTAGGTGTCTACAAGAGCTATTATGTATAGGGAGTGTGTGGATCACATACCCAATCTACCTCTATATCACTATGAATGACTGATGGATTGGCCACATGGCATTTTGCCAATGTCTTTGACTACTTAATCATTTTTGAAAAATTATAAATGTCTTGTTATAATGATTTGGGGCTTACCTTCACATATTTCACTTGTGTGCTAAAGTCGAAACAAGTGTCCCAATTGAGCTCCTTGGGATTATGCCACTTATTCATTTTTTTCTTGATTAAGACCTATGTAGATCTACCTTTAGCCTATGGAGAACATGTGGCACAATGTCATTGATTTTGACTTCTCTATTGCTTTACTGAGTCATTTACCTTTCCATATGTCTATTTTTTATGCATTTGAGCCCAATTTATTTATCCAGGATGTTTTACTCATAGTGTGACACTTGGTCTATCTTCACTCCTTCATTGGGTTTGAACTCAACACTTTTCACCCTATGCCCCCTTTAATAGTGAGTGAGTGAGATGCCAACACGTGGCATGATCTCCCTCTTTCACTTGGTCACTGAGCTTTGATGTATGTGCCCTTGTGACTTTGGCTTTAGTTCAGTGAGATGTCAACATATGGCATGATATTATTAATTTGGGGGCTTACATGCTCCATATAGTCCTTTTCTCTATCTGTAAGCTATGAGTTAGCAATATGATACAACATGGATGGACCTTATTTATTTGGGCACTTGGGAAACCTCGAGACTTGGGTTACTCTTATCAATCACATATGAATGGGATCATGCCATGTGGCATGATCTCACTTATTCAAATGCCTAGGACTTAGCCATTTCATCATTTTGCTCTGAAGAATGAGATGTTGATAATGGTTCAATCTCATTAATTCATGGGCTTACAAGATTCATATTATATTTTTTTATATTTATAGGATTTGGATGAGTGGGATGCTACCATATATATGTCCCTCACTTGTTTGGGGGGTCTTTGATTTTTGACTATAGAATTAGTTGTTGGTCTACTTGACAAGCCATAAGTGAGCAGGATTGTGCCACATGGCATGATCTCACTAATTCAAAGGGTCATCTAGCCTCAAAATGTGTATCTTTATCTATGAGATCAAGATGAGTAAGATGTTGCCACATGGATGATCACCTATCTTCAAAGTATTTGCCTCTTCCTATTAGTCATGGATGGGCAAGATCATGCCACATGGCATGATCTCACTTATCCAGATGATCAAGGACCTTGGGACTAAGTTGATTCACTATTTTGATTTGGAAGAATTAGATGTTGACTTGTGAAATGATCTCATTAATCTAGTGCTCACAAGGTCCTTGCCTTAGCCATTTTGAGTTAATAGAAGAGAGTAGCTAAAACTAATACATGCATCTCAATCCTATGAACCCATATGCTTGGTCAAAAGACCGAAAACCATTACCTCATAAACCCAAGAGAAGTGAGATGAAGACATGCATCTAAATCCTATGAATTTAGGGGCTCACAAAAGGAAAAGACTAAGCCACTTAGAAAATCCTTTGTGATGAAGTTGGGTGCTGACACATGGAATGATCTCAGATCTCAAGGACCTAAACATTAAAATTTGAATTATAGGAACCTAGTCATTACAATTTAAATAGTAAGGACCTAGCCACTCTTAAATTTGACAGTCACTGCAAGTTTAAAAGAGACGTGCAATGAATTTTTATGCAAGGAAACTCTAGTAAAATGATTAAGTATGAAAATTCTTTCATACTATATGGGATCCTTTTGAGTTGGACCAAGTAAGCTTTGGCAAGGTGGCCCTGTGGAGTCAGAATACTCCTATAAATAATAAACAACCTTAGGCAAAATCAAGTTAGCTTGGTTAGTCCAAAAATCCAAAATCTAGATTTGATGAACATCATAGCACTAAAATCCAAATAGATGTTTAGAATAACTCCAATAAACATGTCCATTTCAACCTTTGGACATAGGTATCAATCAAATTAATAGAGTAGTTGTGGGAACACTCAACCAAATTAGAATTAGAGAAAGACTTCATTATGAATAAAAACTTGGACTTAAGACGATGACTTCTAGCTTAGACTTGGATTGATTCATTTCACAACAAGACCTGAACATGGAATTTAAGCTCAAAGAGGGTCCTCATTTATAACTATGAAAATGGGGCATGTTGGTCATAACATAGATGTATGCTAAATAAAGGCCAAGTCTCTTTTGATTAGATCTAGATTTGTGTATATACGAGTTTAATTAGATAATTTATCATGGCTCCAACATGCTAGGAAAATGGACCAATAAATTCAAGGAAATGTTTGATTTTGAAAAGTAATTATTGCTAGGAGTGGGTTGGTTTTGACCAAATCAGATTAGTATCAACTAATGGCATTCATCAAAACTGACATAATCAACATGTATTATGCAGGATATTTAGTAGGTTTGAAATAAGTAGTGAGGTTCCTATATGTGTGTAATAATAAAACAGAAAGGTCAACTCATAAGATAACATGCAAGTGTAAGAGAATGACATATTAAGACCTTGTTTATGCACTCAAATCATTTATGGTCAATGTGTGTCAAGCTTGTCATTTTCAAGTACTTGATACCAAATTTTTGTACCTACATGACTATAATTAATGTCATTAATTAGGTCACGTTAGTGTCATTATGCAATATTTTCTTTGCTCAATTGAAATTGTGACACAAATGTCATATAAAAATATGACGTAAATTGCACCAGATTTACATCACTTTTTTGGGTGAAAATTTATTTAATGTGATTATATATCTCTCTTTAAGTGTCATTTTCATTTTGCAAGTATTGTTTCCAATGTTGGAGAGGGAAAAAAGAGAAACAATGAAAATGAAAAAGACTAGTAGTGTGTCATTTTTGGTGGAAATGAAGTTAAGTATTTGTTTATTTTTTTATTAAACATTTACAAATGACTTATTCTTAAATGTTTGTTATTAAGTGCATACTAGGGTAAATAAGTGAAATTTTGGGATTACATAAATTACGGAAAGGCATAGTAAAATTAGGGAAATTATAGTTAACTTTTGGAAATAAGTGTAGAATTATGCAAAATTTTGATAAAAGGGGGGAATTAGATAAATTACTTAGAATTGGGATACAAGTGAAGAAATTAGGAAAATTATTGACAAAAATGAAAATTAAAAAATTGAGGAAATTATTAAAATTAGTGAAACTTAGAGAAATAAGAGTAAAAATAGGCCAAATTCAACGAATTTAAGAAAAATAGTGAAAAAGAGGAGAAATTAGAGTAAAGTTAGAGTAATTTTTTGCCAAACATGATGAAATTAGGGAAATTAGTGACAAATAAGGGTAGTAAGGGAAAATTATGGAAATTACTAAAACTTGTGGAAATTAAGTAAAAGTAAATAAAATAGAGTGAAATTAGGTTAAATTTTACAAAATATGAGAAATTAGATAAATTGGTAAAATTAGGTAAATTTGTAAAAATTAGAGTAAAATTAGGCCAAACTTGATAAAATTAGGGAAATTAGCAACAAACAAGGAAAAATACAAAAAATATTGAACCTTGGGAAAATTATGATAAAATTAAAGAAATAAGAAAAAACTAAGGTAAAGTTGATGAAATTAGTGACAAATAGGGGGAATTATGGGAATTATGAAAATTAGTGAAACTTCAAAAATTTTGACAAAAATTAAAGAAAATATAGTAAAATTAGGGTAAAATTGACAAAGTTAGGGAAAATAGTGATAAATAGGTGAAATTAAAGAAAAATAATAAAATAAATTATACTTGAGGAAATTAGGGTAAAATTGATGAAATTAGGGAAATTAGTGACAACAAAACAAAATTAAAGAAAATAGGGAAAGTAAAAGAAAATAGTGTCACTAATTACAGTGAAATTAGAGCCAAATTAGGGTAAGATTGATGAAATTATGGGAATTAGTGAGAATTAGGGTAAAATTGATGAAATTAGATAAATTAGGGTAAAATTAATGAAATTGACTAAAATTATGGTGAATTTGATAAAATTAGAGAAAATTGTGATAAATATGAAATACTATAGAAATTATGGTAAGAAATTAGAAAATAAAATAAAATAAATTAGAGTAAAATTAGGGTAAAGTTGATAAATTAGGGAAAATATTGACAAATAGAGGTAATTATATAAATTAGGGGAATTGGGAGAAATTACATAAATTTGAGTAAATTTGAAGAAACTAGGGTAAAATTAGTGAAAGTATACATATTTTTTCTTTGTGGTTTTTATTGAAATTACATAAATTAGTGATTTTTTTCATTTTTTATTTGATATTATTATTATTGTCTTAATTATTTATTCTAATTTTTATTTTATTTTTATTATTATTATTATTATTATTATTATCATCATCGTTGTCATTGTCATCTTAATTTACATTTTTCTTATAGATATGTCAAGCTTTAAAAAAATACTTTCTTATTCTTCCCAATTATTATTGTCTACATATGAATATGGAGATGGTATAACAATGACAAAAGATGTTGAGGAAAAAATGTCGACGAAGAAGAGGTACAAAGTTGTTATATTGGTGGATGAATAAGTAGTAGGATGTCAATAATTTTGAATATATTAATTTTAGATAAAGGGAAATTTAAGATTAAAAATTATAAGAAAGGCCCAAAGATGATATAAAACTTCCTACTGAGGTGTTTCTAAAAAATAAATTTGATTTCTCTAATTGACGAGATTATGGGGCATTGCCAATTTATGAACCATTCCCAACACCTTATGATGTATTTACATATTGGAGAAAATGTTATATGATATTGCCATCAAACATCCTTAATAGAGGTCTTGGGATATCAATATTATCAATAATTAATATCAGGTCTACTGCTCAATGTGAATCAAGTGTGTCAATGTTACCTTTTTTATAACCTAATGTATGGTTTCAAATATTAAAATTATGTGGTGAGATACAAGTTTAGTATGTAAATTTATTGAATGTGTTATAATTCAAAGACACTAAAATATCATATTCATACAATCCAAGAATAAGCTCGATGTATGCATGATCATATATGCATTAATGGATGTCTTAATGCATATAAAAATATTATCAATTTCATCAATAATACACATGGGTGTACACATTTTACATCTACTAATTGTTAATACATAGAATGTGCTAATGAAAATTAAAATGGCATGCCTTGAATGTTACCTCATTATGTCATGGTTGAAGCAATTATCAATGTAAAATTTGATGAAAAACTTCTTATTGAATATCAATTTAAAGGAATAATAACACTGGCAAAATTGAGAAAATAATAATGTAGTTGGAAATGAGTATTTGTGTATATATTGGTTGTCATGAAACCTAATTTTTAAAAGAGTATAATTTTCAATAGTATTGGATTTAAAATGTAATTTTTGTATGTTATGATTTTTTATGTAATGTAAAATGAAATTTATGATCCAAAACTTAGAAATTTTGATTAACAAATATTTCAAGAACATGAAATAACACAGTAACAATGAATTCTCTGAGAAGAGATGTTTTATTACTCAAGATTGCAATACAACTATATGATTTTCTCTAGGAAGAGATGTCTAATTTCCATTTTAGGTTCCATATTCATTTATACATATTTTGAAATTAGGAGGAGGATGTGGAAGGTCACCAACCTCAAGGGAGATTAATTGGTTCTACTTCCATGATTTAAAACAATATAGAATTTGAGGAATTACTATTTTTAAAAACTTAGTATTTTTAGACTACACTACTAAAATTAAAATTTGGGGCACTTCCATTGGGTTTCTAGGGCTCAAAAAAGACTAAGAAAATCCTAGTGCCATTTCATTGCATTCTCCTCATTATTATCTTTCCAACGGTTCAAACGGGGAGTCAATTAGAGCTACGGTGCAAAAGTTATGGCTCCCAAAAGTTTTGTCATCAATTGGGGGTAGAACCATTGACCGAATTGTCCCCTGAATTGTTTCTCGGATCATTCCTCCCTAATTAAGAATAAATGGTCCCCATTGCATAAATATTCCTCATCAAGTGTGATAGTTGTGTCTTAATTTGATTCTCTATGAGCTACTCACCTTGGTGGCTAAGCTAGCCCCTTTTGACCACCTGATAAAGTGGAATAGAGCATCCTCTTATTGTCTTCATCCAGGTGTCCACAATTTGATCCTCCTCCATTGGAGCAAAACTCTACGGATCAAGCTCATCAATGTTTAATTGTTCTGCTACAACTAAAGTGTCCAATAGAGGTGGATTATATGGTTTAAGGAGCTCCATGTTGAATATTGGATGCAAACCAGGGTAGGCTAGTATGTTCAACTCAAAAGAATTTTCTCCAACTTTTATAGTGATGGTGTAGGGACCATATCACAGAGGCCAAATTTTTTTGTGTGGGCCTAAAATCCATTCCTTTTGAAGCCACAACAAAACCTTGTCACCCATAGCAAAATGGTGTGCAATCATATGTTTTTAATGGCATTGCTTATACTTCTGATTCATCTTCACCAAGATGTCATGAACTTGCAACTGGATGTGTTACATTTGTTCAATAAACTTTGTTGCTTTTGCTACCTCAAATCTCCCATGAGGTGTGTCTTCCATGGTGGAGAATGGAATGTCTATATCAATTGGTGCTATGGGATGGAACTTGAATCATACTTGAAATGGATTGTGATTGGTTGAGTTGTGCAGAGCTCGATTGTATCCATGTTGTATGAAAACAATCTCCTCATCCCATGTGCATGGATGTTTAGAGTGATACATCTAGATCATATGAACAATCAAGTGGTTCACCACTTCTATCTAACCATTAGTTTATGGATGGAAGGCTATGGACTTCATTATCTTAGTATCCATCATCTTCCATAGAGTAGACCAGAAGATGCTTAGGAACCTACTATCTCGATCTGAGACAATGGACTTGGGGAGACCAAAATGGAGCCATACATGACTAAAATATAGTTGAGCAATTTCTTTAGTAGATATATCTTTCTTATTAGCAATCATGATAGCTATTTTTGAAAAATGATCAACTACAACAAAAATATAGTCCTTAAAATGTTTTAAAGTGGGAAAACTTGAGAGAAAATCCATTGAGATAGATTCCCAAGGCCTGGTTAGTTCTGGTAATGGCATGTACAATCCTTGCTTCTTATTTGTTGGCTTGGATATCACATATGGGGTGTAATATTTGAGGTACCTTTCCACATCCTTTCACATATGGGGCTAGTAGAAGTGTTTTTGAATAACTACCAATGTCTTTTCTACACCAAAGTGTCTAGCTATCCTACTAAAATGTGTTTCTCATATCATCTTCTTTTGCTCTACTTTGGAACATAGATGTGCCCCATATGATAGAGGGAATTATCTTGAAATTAGAAATTAGAAACATGTTTACCTTCTTGAAGCACCTGATATGTATCAGTAAAGGTAGGATTTGCTTCATACAGAGCACCCCAAGTAGTAGTCTCATGTCTACACATGTCAAGAACTATTGCGAGTGTAGGAATTGGTGGGCAACTCAGATAATCTACAGTCATATTTGAGCTCCCTTTTTTATGTTTTATTATTAGATGAAATTGCTAAAAATATGTAGCCCACTTTTGGTGCCTCTCATTTCATAGTTTTCTCTACATCTGGATGAATTCCAATGGTCTATGGTCAGTGTGGATAACTATTTCTTTCCCCAAGTTGTAGTGTTTCCATTGTTTGTAGGCTTACATAATGACATAGAGATCCTTATCATATGTCGAGTGTTTCCTGATTGTATCAGTGAAATTTTCACTATGATATGCAACAAGATGGCCATGTTGCATGATGACAACTCCCATGGCATATTTAGATGCATCTATCATCAATTCAAAAGGTTGATGCAAATCTGGCAAGGCAAGAACAGGGGTTGAGCAAAGTTTATTCTTCAAATTCTCAAATGCCCTTTATTGTATTTCAACCCACTGAAATGTAGCTTTAGCTCTTCCTTTAGTCACGTGGGTTAGTGGCCAAGTAATATGTGAGAATCAAAGAACAAACCTGCGATAGAAATTTGCAAGACCCAAGAAGCTACAAAGTTCTGTGAGGGTCTTTAGTGTAGGCCATTCTCAAATAACCTAAATCTTCTCTGGATTGACATGGACCCTTTCCTCATTCATAATGTACCCAAGGTACTAAATTATTTTCATCCCAAATGTGCATTTTTCAAGATTTGAATACAACTTATGCTTCTAAAGAGTTTGAAGCACCTTAAAAACATGTTGAAAATGTTCCTCCCATGTTCTATTGTAGATGGGTATGCCATCTAGGTAGACAACCATGAATGAGTTGGTGAAGGGTCACTGTATGTCATCCATCATCCTCATGAAGGTTTTAGGTGCGTTAGTTAAGCCAAAAGGCATAACCAACCATTCAAAGATCCCCTCCTTAGATTTGAATGCAGTCTTCCAAACATTAGAGGGATCGATGGGAATTTGGTGATAGCCAAATTTGAGATCAATTTTGGTGATGAACTTTGCACTATGGAGTTGGTATGGTAGGTCATCAATCATAGGGAAGGGGTATTGATTATTCACAATGATTTTATTTAGGGCTCAATAGTCAATGCAAAGCCTCTGTGTTCCATCTTTCTTTGGTACCAGGATAATCAGACTACCACAGGGTGAAGAGCTTGGCTTGATGTGACCCTTTTGGATCAATTCTTGAATCTATCTTTTTATCTCATCATTCTCAAAAATTGATCTATGATACATAGGATTTTTTGGCAAAGGTGATCTTAGGATCAAATCGATAGAATGTTTTACCTGGCAGTATAATGGAACTCCCATGGGTGACTTGAATAAGTCATCATATTCTCCTCTGATTTTTCCCATCTGCTTATATTATTGTGTTGATTATGTAATCAAGACTATAATTTTGGACTTCTTAGATTTATATGGTTTGACCACCATGAGAATGAATTTCTTTTTCTTCTCCACCAATCTCTTACATTTCTTGGCACTAATTAGGGAGACAGATGTGGGAGGTGGTGCCTCTAGGGTCCTCTAGTACCCTATAACATTGAGTTCTAAGAGTGAGGGTGATTATTTGGGTTCATGATTCATAGATTCCATTTTTATCATACATGAAAGGCTAACCAAATATTACATCATAAATATCTAGATTGAGCACATCACACAAGACTTCATCTTGGAAAGGTTTTATTGCATATGAAAGAAGACACTGATGGGTGATATGGAGGTATCTCCCTAGGCTCAACCATTCAATATTATATGGCTTTGGGTGAGGCTTCATGGATAGATTTAGACTTTTCACAACTTTAGCAGAGATTAAATTCTTTTGACTCCTACTATCAAGAATAAATATAGAGGCTTACCTTTTACCCATAATTTAGAGTGAAACAACCTTTCCTTGTCATCTAGTCTTTCTTCATGGGTCTGTGATGAATAAATGATGGTATCAAGGTCAAAATCTACAATATCTTCTTCATCTTCTTCAACTGTAGGTTGTGTATGAGATAGAGTAGTAGATGTCAAGTATTGTGACTCAGAAACCAGTGACTTGATGGCTCAACATTCTTCTTTGGAATGAGTTCTAGTTTTATGGTAATCACACCATTTTCCAATCTTCCCCTTCTGGGGTTTCTTATCTTAAAACTCATTTTGATTCTAATTTTGGCCTCATGTTTGACCTTCCTTGTCACTTTTTCATTTTGAAGGTTGACTCTTTGTATTCTTTCTTCCATGCTTCTGCTCAATCTTCACTGCGAACTTGTATGCCTCACCGAGGGTTTCCAAATTAAAGAGTTCGATTTCCCATCATATGTGCCATTGTAGTCCACCATGAAATTTGAGAGTCTTATGTTTCTCACTTTCTTGGATGCCCAATCTTCCAGACAGAGAATGAAAAATGTTAGTGTAATCTTGAATAGATTGGTCCTTTCTTGGTGAAGTTGTTACCACTATATGTACAGATCATCATATGCTCTAATGGGTTAGTATTCTTCCTTTATTGCTTCCACCAAATCATCCCAGGTAGGTTCCACCTCAAGGCCAATGTCATCTATACTAAACCTCTTTTTTTACACTTCCCATCAATTTTTCATGGGCAATGATGCTTTTAAAAGAGTAAAAGTGATCTTTTCTCCATCGGTGAATTTATTTACAAAAAAAGTATGAAGATAATTGATCCAACCAATTTTATACTACATAAACATTGATTTTTCCTTAAAATACAGGGATATCAAAATTCACTTGAACCTTGAATGGTGTTGGGGCACTGAAAGGACATTCCATGGATGAGGAGCCAAGAAGTGCAGATGAGGAGACAAAATTTACCATCAAGAGTTGTTGGAGACTTTGGGTGAATTTTTGTAGCATTTGTGCTTATTTTCATTGGAGGGATTCATTCACCATTTCCTTGAAGGGATCATATGGCTCAGTGTCATCTTCAATTTCAATTCATTTGGAGTGAATAGGTGGATAGTTTAGAAGCTCTATTGTTTTCCACCAAAGCTTCTTGTAGCCTGACTCATCCTCGGGATCATACACTCTCAAGACAAACTGATCTGATACCACTGATCCAAAACTTAGAAGTTTTTATTGATATATATTTCAATAATATGAAAATAACATAGTAATAACGAATTCTCTGAGAAGAGATGTTTTATTACTCAAGATTGCAATACAATTATATGCTTATCTCTAGGTAGAGATGTATGATTTCCATTTTAGGTTACATCTTCATTTATACAACTTTTTAAAGTATGAGGAGGATGTGTAAGGTCAAAAATCTTGAGGAATATTAATTGGTTCAACTTCCATGATTTAAAACAATACAGAATTTGAGGAATTACTATTTTTAAAAACTTACTATTTTTAGACTACACTACTAAAATTGAAATTTGGGGCACTTCCATGGGGTTTTGGGGGGTAAAAAAACACTAACCAAATATTTTTAACATCTCACTACATTCTCCTCATTCTTATCTTTCCAACGATTCAAATGGGGAGTCAATTGGAGCTATGGTGTGAAAGTTATGGCTCTTAGAAGTTTTGTCATCAATTGGGGTAGAACTGTCGCCCGAATTGTTCCCTAGATCAATTTATTTCATAGTATATTAAATTTTTTGCTACATTTAAATAGTTTGAATTTTTTTTCTAATTATTTGTAGATGAATTTGATAAACATGAGGAAATGATTTCTTTTTAAATGTTTTTTATTATGTCACTTATACGTGTCTTTTTATTATGATGAGGATTCCACACATACTCATATTTCATTGTCGATGTTTCACCTCCATCATCCCATCCTCAAGCATGCCCAAAAAATCAAAGAAGATTCATTGGAACAAGAGATGAACATGTTCAAATATCCATTTGCACTCCTTCAAGACATTCATTTTCAAGGTATCCATCAACAATGCATACATTGTCTCTTCATATCAGAAAGCTTGTTCTTCAGTTTCTCCCTAGACTAAGACAATCATGGGATGAGTTCCTTAAAAAAACATGAAGGAATACAACCACCTCCATATTAGTTGGATGAATATCTCCATTTTATATTTGTATGAAACATTTGAATGAAAAATATCCATATATGTAATTTTTTAATCTGTTGTTTATACTAATATATTCATATTGTTTAGAAATTAGTTAAATTTTTCTAAGACTTTGTCCTAGTCTCATATTTATAATGAATGCGATATTCACTTTGTACATTCTTACTTCTTTGCTTTTACCTTGAATTATGATATTTTTGACAAGGAAAAATCATGATAATATTTGAATATAACCTTGAATATTTGGCATTGATAAATTTTTATATGTTGTTTGTTTTAGTTGTAATAATCCACTCTAACAAGGACAATTCTATTTGATGTTATTTTTAAAATTAGTTATTTGTAAATATTTTCTTGCAAATTAATAGCTTATAATTTGAGTATTTCACTTTTAAAAAATTATGTCTTTTTATTTTAGTTAAATAAATTAAGTATAACATAAATAATATTATTAATTTCAATTCTTGAAAGTAGTCATTTATGAAATAAAACTATATAAATTATTGACTTAGTCTGTTGATATAAATTCCTCGACTTTTATTTTAGTATCGAGATAAATCAAAATATAAAGGCCAGCCTAGAATTTTTTTTAAACTTATAAAAATAAAATCAATTATTTTACTTTAGCTTGTGAATTATTAATTGAATCAAAAGTTTTTTTAATTTTTCTAATATTTAATATTTTATTGATATCAATAAAAACCAAGAATATAGCTTACAAAGACAATAAGAAGCTAGTTTTTATAAAATATCTAGCTTTCTAAATTCCACCTTGAGGATCTAGCCTAATCATACTTTCTAAAATGAACAAGCGTTCTTTTATCAAGTTCAAATAATTTGTATGTGGGTCTATCTATTAAGCAAGCTTTCTAAAAAGGACTTGCAATGCATGATGCATGTAATCCCAGGTAACTTATTTAGTAATATGTGCATTCTATTTTATAATTTATTCTAATTCTTTCATATCCTTGATCCTGAAGATACTTTTCATGTTTCCCTTGTTATCTTTTGAGTGGGATAGAAGCTTGAAGTTCATCAACTAATCTGTTATTCAATTTCTTTCTCTCAGGGTATGCTTCAGATTCACTCCCTCAAAATATTTGTGAAGCTTTTTCACTTCTTTGATTATCTATTTAATTCTGTAATTAAATTTTTAATGGTTATCTAGGCTCTAATGACCATGAGTTAATCCCCTTCTGTTGTGATGTTCTTAATCTTTTATTCTATATCGAGTTTCATCCCTATAAATAGGCCCTCGGTGTTTGCTATATTATTTGTGTTAATTCTAGTATAGATAGTTGCATATGCTATCATTTGACCCATATGATTTTGTATAACTACCCATGTGCCTAACTCCCCAGGGTTGTGTTTTGATGTCCCATCAAAATTCACTTTATACCCATGTTTCAGAGGTGCCCATTTGACATTTTTCTTTATAATTGTTTTTTCCTATTTTTAGCTTGGTTTCATAGCTTCATAAATATTTCTAGTCATTCCCCAATTTTAAAGGATTTTAATTTCCTCCAAATTGGCCTCCTTATTTTTTAACTGCTTTAAGGAGAGGGAAATCTGACTGATATAAACTTATAATTCCATGTAGACATTATTTAGGGGCTTGTGCATGCCATTATTCTCAAAGATTTTGGCATTATGTTCAATCCATACTTTCCATGTTAGAAGAATTAGACCCATTTATAGTATGTCCTTTAAAAAGTGTAGCATATTATTGCACTACCATGCTCTAAGGTGATTTGGGAGATTTTAGTTCAAAGTCTGACTTGGGTTATACTTGTTTATAAACTTATTCTAAATCCCCAAGGTATAGTTATAGTGAAGAAGAAGGTGTTCAACACTCTCTTCATTATTGTAACACAAAAAACATTGTGACAGTCCTTGGAAGTCTTTATTCTTAATATTTTCTCCTATTAGAATATTTTCATGTGTGGCCAATCATAGAAAGGATTTTTCCTCTAGCCATGATTTTGAGCTCCAAATTCTACTCCATTCAAATTTTAAGGCACTAGAATGGGTTACTATATGATCTCTATATCTTTATTTTACTAAGTAAACCCTTGTACCCTTTCTATTCCAGTTTAACAAGTATTTTTTGAGCTCCATAGAACTAAAAAGCCTTACAGGATGCCATTTATAATCTTTTGGGCTTCATTTTGTGTTCCATCAGCATTTTAGAAAGTTTTCCAAGTGAAGATTTTATACTCTTGTTTTAACTTTATGGTCCAATAATCTTTCACTTTGTGTCCCCATTGCCTTATACTTTCTTCCTTGATACCATCTAAGCTTTTTTCTAGTATCTAAGGCTTTTGGGTGATCCATTTGTCATCCCAAAAGTCTTTTAATTCCCCATTTCACACATAACATAATAGTTCTTTTAGAATAATCCCTATATATCCCATCATATTATTCAAAATAATGGATCCAACAGGGAACTCCTTTGTTGTGAAGATTATTTTTGGGTTCCTTCCATCAAGTTATTTTTCTCTTAGAGAGCCACTCCATCTTAAAAATGAATTAACTCCTATTCTTCATACTATTTTGTCCACGAGGGCTAGTTTAGCCTTATTAGGGTTCCTTATTCCTGCCCCCCTGTGTGATTGGTTTGCAAATTTTCTCCCAAATAAGAAAAGGTAATTTGGCCTTATTCCTTTCCAAATAAAGTTAATGATAATTTTATTCATTTCACTTAGGATTGTTGAGGGAGTGTTCAAGAGATAACCAATAGATTGTTGTGGCTTGTAAGATTATCTTTAATAATATGAAATGTCTTATGTATGTCAAGTGTTTGCATTTCCAATTGCTTAGATTCCTCCTCATATATTTAGTGACTTTGTTCCAGAGCTTCTTATTTCCAATAGCTATGAAGACCAGGAAGCCTTAGATCCTGGTGAGGAAGGATTGTAGATTAGGGGAAATTTTGATAAATAAGATTTTGGATTTGCTTCTATTTATTTAATCAACATTCCTTGCCTCTTACTATCATGTATGGAGTGGATGATTTTATGGGAAATGATGATACCATCCATGATTTTCCTTTCCTTGATGAAGCCCTTGTTCCTTTGAGATAGATTTAGAAGGATTATTTGTAGTCGATTAACAATGATTTTTGAAATGATCTTATAGATGGTAATCCATATAGAAATTAGGAATGAGTCATTTATGGTTATACTTTCTAAATTTTTAGGGATTAAAATGAAGAGTGTGGAGTTGAATGATTTTATCTTTTCTTAATACTCCTTGGATTCTTGTGCCACTTCACTAATTTCTTCCCTATGAGATCCCATAACTGTTAAAATAAGAGAGATGGGAACCCATTCGGGCCTAGAGAATGGTGTCCTACCATCTCAAAGACCACTCTCTTAGTTTCTTCAAGAGAGATATCCTCTATCAGGCTTTAATTATCTATATGAGTGACCACTTAAGGGATTTACCTCCAAAAGGATTCTTAGTCTTCCTAATTCCCAATGTCATCCTAATTTAACATGTATTCCCATTACCTCAACAAGTACTCTTTGATTTCTATGGGATCTTTAATACTAGTACCCTCTAGAGTTTATTATTTATGAATGTAGTTATTATGTCTTTTGATTTCATAGAATAGGTGGAATAACATGGTGTTTTGATCCCCCTCCTTCAGCCATCCTACCCTCGATTTTTGTTTCTAGTAGATTTTATCCTTTTTGTAGGAATCTTCCAATTTCCTTCCTATCTCCTCCTCTTCCTCCAGTAAATATTAGGAGTTATACCCTTCCATTCTCATTTCCTATATCTCTACATTTCTTCTTTCTAACTCTTTTTTAACCTAGAAGATATTTCTAAGTATGAGTTGATTCCATCTTTTCAAGGCATTTTTTAGCTCTCTCAATTTATAAGAAAGGAGATACATCTTATTCACATATCTATTATTCAGAGTTTTCCATTAATGGGTCACAAAATCATCTAATTTTAGATGCTCCAACCACATCTTTTTGAACTTAAATAGAGATATAATTTGCTATTCATCTTGCATAAGATGCAGGGATATCAACCAATGATCTGAGTTAGATGTTTTGAGCACCTCAATTTACAAGATGTTATTATTCTTAATTCAATTTATTGAGACCAAAAATCTCTCATATTTCAAGGATCATTTCCTTTCCCAACCTTCATTACTCTAAGTGAACCATCCTTGTTTAGTTTTGAGATCACATAATTCTATACTCTCCATGAAATTATAGAAATATAGATAGTACTTATCTCTAATGCTCCATCCATTCTTCTGTGAGGCATCTATTATTACATTGAATTCCCCATGAATAATCCAATGAGTGTTCTCTTATGCTTTTATTTTAGCCTCCAACTAGTCTCAAGCTAGTTCTCTTTCTTTCTTATTCTGAGAACCATAAATGTTTACTAGAAAAATTCTTTTATATGATCTCAACAAGACTGATTTATAGATTAAGAATTGTTTATGGGATTAGATGATCTCTAGGATAACTGAGTTTGGGTACCATAGGAGATTCATGCCTCCTATTGTATATGTAGCATCACTCCCTAAAATTTCCCTTCGAAGACTTTTTATATTCCCTTACTATGATCTGCCAGTATTCCAACTTCATTTTTAGGAGCATTAGCACTTTTGGGTTATGTTTCTTTATAAGTTCCTTCAATGTACTCCCTTTTTATGAGGTATTGAGGCCCCTTATGCTCCATGAGATGATATGCATAAAGAAGGATTATTTTTCTTAGTGTTTTTCAAAAGGATGTCTACTTGCATCGAGGTCCCTACCCTGATAACCTCTATAGATTCTTCATGCCTCTTCTTCTTTTGGCTCAATTTCCTCTCATCCTCTTTTTGAAGTTTCCTTTACTATTAAGATTCAAAGTTTGCATGATTCAACTATTATCCTCATCCATTTATGAATTTATTTCATCTTCCTCTTGTAATCTTGTCCATTTGTATTTATGTTATGGGTCTTTTGTTGTGTTATTTCATTTTATCTACTTACCTTGTGACCATTTTGTTTTCTACTTGTTTGATTTTCTTGTGCTTGGCTCTTTGAGTATATTCTCCATATCCTCTTTAAATCCACAATATGTTATGATGTCTTCCATCTCCACATTGTTGTGTTTATCATAGGGTTTAGTTTATGGAGTAAATTATATTCTTTTCATTTGGGTGGAAATTTTGTTGATTCATTTTTTTCTTTCTTTTGGCACATATTTTTTGATTGTTTTATATTATTCTTAATAATATGTTTTTTTGTCTTGACAAATCCATCTGAATATTTCTCTATTATTTTAGGAACTTTCTCCATGATGTTGATTTTTTGTAGTGTTAGACATTCTATGATCATATGCCCATATTCATGATAGCTTCTATAATGGAATGGGATGATCTCATAGTTTAGGTCTTAAATCCACTCCATTTCCCCTACTTTTAGAGTGATGTTCTTTGGAAGCAGTTGTGTGAGATATATATCCATAGCTATTCTAGTGTAGTTGGATAGGCCTTTTCCATGATGGGGTTTTGATATATCTATAGGTTTACCAATAGTATTAGCAATGATTTCAAAGACATAACCTAGTTTAAAACTCTTATGGAAGAGCATACATTCAAATCCAGGCAGGTGTCATATTTGGGAATTCTCTTGTTGGCCTAAAAGTTGTGTGTCAGTGCTTCATGAATAGTCCCACATTTATGAATAAGTATGGCCCTCCTTTAAACCTTATATTTTTTGATTCATTGGAAAATATTCCAATGAAGCAACCTTTGGATCAGGCTTTGAGCTCATACTCTTTGTTCATCTTCTAGCTCCTTCGAGTCCATACATACAGTTCTTCTATATAAAGTTGCACTTCCATAAACTTACAAATCAAGTACCTACCATGCAAACCCACTATATTTTTCCTATTTTTTATCATATCTAGCATGGATATTAGGTTCTCTTAATTCACTTGCATGCATGATGTTTTTGTATCATTTCTTAGATTTTACAACTTCTTCTTGCCAGTTACTTTCATCAAGGCATTAATCTCCTCCTCTAAGATAAAGGTTGATGCTCCAACCACCATTTATTAAAGGATGGTATTTTGGGGGAAAAAATCCCCCCTGGAGGATTCATCCTATATCCCACCAATCCATTTGGATTCCTTATATGGATCAATCTGCAAGAAAAATATGAAAAACCTAAGAAAAGCTTCAAACCCTAACAGAACTCATTCTGAATCTTGTTATCACTATCTAAATGGAACATTAACATATAATGATCAAAATAATAAATTAAACATTACATTTTTATTGAAAAAAATCTCAAGGGTGACACATAGCTAGCATAAATTACATGAAATTTATGTCACCATGCACCATAAAATAAAAATAAAAAGGGAAGGGTCAATCTATCCTCCTCTCTTTCATTTTTTAAGGATAAATAAATAATGAAAATAAAATGTGATAGATAAATGTCAGGATGACAAATTAAGATGGCCCATATAATATACAAAATTTCATGGGTCAAATGTAGAGGAGGGAAATCTATAAGAAGGAAACATAAGTGTTTATTTGAATAATGAGATAGAAAAGGAAGAAAAACATGGAAGAGGAATAAGGGTATGGAGTGAACAATTATGTACAACCAACGAGTTCTTGGAACACATCAAAAAAAGAAGGATAGTGGTATGTAAATGGATTTCATATAAAAAAATAGTTTTTACTCATAGAAAATATTTATTTCATAAAAAAACAAGAAGCACAAACACTAGGAAACCTTACAATTTTTTTTACATAAAGCATTTTATTTTCATACCATAAAATAACAAGCATAAATACTAGAAATAAAAACATCTATAAACCCTAGCAAAAACAAGTAAAAAAACCTAGTAAAAATAACAAGTGGAAATCTTGGGAAAAATAATAAATAAAAACCCAAAACCATATAACCCTAGTAAAAACAACAAGACAAACAATAAAATCCCTACCAAAAATCTTACACAACAATTTTTTTGATAGCAAAAAAATGAATAAAAATCTAATCAAAAACAACATACAAAAAACCCTAGGGAAAATAATAGGTAGAAATCCTAAACCCTAAAACCCTAGAAATTTTTTTAAAAATAAACTCTACGAAAACCCCACAAAAATATAAGTAGCAAAAACACTATGAAAAAACCTACCAAATTTTCAAAATGCATGGAAAGCAAAAAAACCTAGCAACATAATTTATTTATTTTATTTACTAAATTCTCTATATTCAAGTGTCCTGATTTATGAAAAATGTATATTTTTAAAAATAATTTACTTTAATATTAAGCACTAAAAAATAAGTAACCTTGTGATCATAGTTTCTTTTTTTAAAAGGGTGTTACATAGTGTGACATGTGGTAGATGCAATGTTTGTGAAACTACCACACAAGATATAAAGGAGTACCATGCCTCACAATACCACACTTATTGCATGCCTCAAAGATCACATGTATTTTAAGATTCATTTGTGTAATGCATCCCTCAAGTGCCTTGACAGTCTACATGTGGTGAGAATATTGAGATGACTTATTGTATTTCGCTTGCTTCAAGGGAGCCAAGGAGGAAAACATTTTGTTGTATTTTATCATATTTATAGTCATGTTTTTAAATTTATTTTATAATTTATTAGGTTTTTTAATTTATTGATTTTTAACGTTATTGTATCATTGTAAATCCTCATCTTTTGTGCCTTAGTTGTAGTCTCATCAATCTTATGCTCTCTAATTGAAAAGATAAAAGACCACCCCCACAAGTCTTGATGAGGTGTTGCTTACAAAGTTGAGGGGGTTATAGATTGTCCACCTAATTTTGATGAGGATCAACCATCGTGTCTGACACTAAACTAGTACAGGTATAGAGTTTAGAGAACTTTGCAAGTGAGATTGTATATCAGTGAAGAAATGAAAATATTAAAAGATGTTAAAGGCAAGTAGTATTAGTTTAATTTTATTTTTTTAAGTTAATCGATTATTTTAATTTAATTATGTTATCAAAAAAAATATATATAATTTCATTATTTTGTTTTAGGTACTTTAAAAAATAATTGTTTTTCAATCCATAAAATCATATTTAGAAAATTTCCATCTAGAATACAAATATCAACCTATTGAGCATAAAAATGGTGATTGCTTCTATTCAAATAGAGTATGGTCTTACATACTATAATTTGAAAATTATTTAAAAAAATTGGAAGAGACACTTAGGAAGACGATATGACATATATGGGTATTATAGCATAATTAACACATATAATGATTTTTAAATTTATTTATATGTTTATATTAATTTTTGAAATATTTAATGTGCATGATAACTATAGGGGTATGTGCTTTTATCAAATTTAGGATTTATGTGAAAACCCTAGATGATAACAATATTGTGTAAAATTAGGAGAATAATATAACAATGATAACATTCAATGACTTGGAACTATTGTATTCTAGAAACTTATTAAAAGTAGTAGTATAAGGAGTAAACAAAATTTGTCTAGAAATTGATCCTCTATGAGGAATTAGGTTTTGAAACTTATTGTGTGGAGAGGTGTGGTGATTGGATTCAAGATTCTAGAACTAGATTTGGGCCTAGATAATAGCATTGGGAAGAGGACACTAAGGAGTGGCACTTATATCTAACCTACAGCACTCATGCCCACTTATAGTGAGAAAATCAAGGTTTTGGGGTTCTCTATGCCTTTGTCTATAGAGCCTATATATGGTGTGGGAGTTTGTGATCACTTGTGGATAACACTGTGTGATTGATTTTCCTTTAAAAACCCTAGTTCCTTAACATGTGAAGACCAATGCAAATCAATTAGAAAAAAGGGGTCAACAGCTAAATTTGGGTGAGACCTCAACACCCCATGTGTTGAGCATTACCTACATATTAATACTCTAAAGGGGGATCAAACTTTATGTAGTTCTCCCATACTATGGAGATGTGCGAATAATTGGTATAATATGCTAGATGTTAGCGCAATACTAGTGTGATTAGATGATTTAATTATGACTTGTGAGATGTGAAATGTATTCATACTTGCGATCTGGGCTACTAGGGTTGTATGTAATCAAAATTAAGAGAAATAGATATTCTGATCTCAATGTGCAAGTGCGATTCTGATGATTTTCAGTTTATAATCTTCTTATGTGCTAAATGTTTTGAAAAGTGCTTATATAATCATATCATTAAAAATTATGGGGAAATGGATCGACCTTCTATAAATTTGAATTTGGTAAATTTGATTTTATTTGGTGGGAATACAAAAGAAGGAGAAGGAAACTAGAGCGGTGTACTCTGGTCCCCTAGGGTGCTCTTGTTCAATGGATTATTTTATCATGCTAAGTATTAGGCAAGGCTAAAAAGATGTCTAAATTTGATAATAATAAGGATGAGTACATTATGGGGTCATTTTTCCATTTAGAAGAGTGTGTGAGATGGTCAAAAGTGATCAAAAGAAGCCCTAAGATAGGTCTAAAGCTAAGTGTGTAAAAGAGTGGTCACAAATACATGGTTTTAGCTTAAATGTTAATTTTATGCATCTCCATTTGCCCCTATTTATTCTAATAATGTAGCAAAGTGAAAGTACTAGAGTAAAAGGAAAAAGAGAGTGTAACTAAACTTACCTATATGAAGGAGTCTTGGATGTATGCCAGAATGTTGAATTGTGCTCCATGCAAACTACAATGAAACATATGTAGTATCAGTCTTTATTTAATATGAATAATCAAAAGTGAAATATAAGAAACTAGAGAGTGACAAGAAATGAATACACCTAATTAGGTATGTGAACCATTATGCTTTCTTGTTGTAAAAATTGGTGCAAAATAAGTGGTTGTGGGGGATTGTGTATTTATATTAACATTGAATAGCTTGGATTAGATTGTGCATGCCTCAATCCTCATCAATAAGTGGGTGTGCTTAAGAAATCAAAATGGGCTTGACTCCATCATCATCCCAAAGTAGTGGAGTAACTTTGACTCCCTATATGAATCCTAATATATATCTCTGTGTGTGTGTGTGTGTGTGTGTGTTTGGTGCAAAAACTTAAGTATGTATTGGTATAACTACTAGTGTAAATAGTGAACCATCCACTGCAGATAGAATGAGGTTCAATTTTGGTGTAAAACTAATACAAAATTAGAGCAAATATTGAGTAAAATCTAGGTCTGGTGTACACTATTAGAGTAGGTTGTTTACCTTAGTTCATGTTCACCTAGGTATTTTATTATTCCCACCCACTTATGTGTAGATATTTCATTTATATTATTTTATATATTATGATATATTACATATTTATATATTAGATATTATGGGGATAATTTCTAGTTATTTATATCCTTTAAGGATAGTTATCTTTTAGTCCTAGGTTTGATCTGTAGTTTAATCTCTTAGTTATGATTCATCACTTAATTTGATCTCTTAGTTAGGATTGATCTTTCTTGCCTATATATACAATATTCATTCATTGTATTTGAGGAAGCTATGGAGATATAGAGGATTTCTCATTGTATGATTTATTTGTGTATAATATATTGAGATATTATTTGAGCAATGCATCAATTGCTTTTACTATGGTAATGATTTGTGGATTTGACCCTGGTTGAGAATTTTCTAAACTCTTTCATGGTATTAGAGTAGTAGGTGTTTCAACCATCCATTTATGAGTTTATTATTGCAAGGTTTTATTCACATATCAAACTTTCTTCTTGGTTTAATGGAGGCATGATCTGGTTGGAGGTGGTCACGAAAACCTTGTATTAGTTTTTCTTTGTAGTTTGCTTCAGTCTTCTTGCTGGTCAATCATACCTAAATGTGAAGGAAACTCACAACTAGCCACACCATTATCTTTTCCATCTATATGCATATTGACCGACCCTTATGTGTTTTATTTCTTAACATTAGCTATTGTATTTGGAATTCTATGTCCTCAAACCATGTTTTTGGTAGAGGAAGGCAATAGATCAGGCATTTCTTATGTGTGTATTCAAATCAGGTCTTTTCACATAGCTTGCAAATTGACATTTTTTACTACATTTTTATGAGGCTTTGGCATGTCTTGTGTGGTTTTATGAGGGTTTGAGGCTTTGGCATGTTTTTTAATTTTCTATGAGGGTTATTATTCTTTGTTTTCATCTTGCTTGCAAGCATTTCTTGATGCCTTCTAAAAATCCCACATGTAACGCAGTAGCAAAAGGATGTTTAGCTAAGTGTCAAACTTAAACTAGTAAAAAGAAGCAATGTGACATTCAACCAAATGTCAAACTCAAACCAATAGAAGGGCACAATATTCATCTCCTTTTCCCCTCTTTTTTGGGTATGATGCCACTCGCACATTAATGGCTTTTACTGTGGTACTGGTTTGTAGATTTGACCCTGGGTGAGAGTTTTATAAACTCTTTCATGGTATCAGAGTTGTCTCTAACAACCATTACTCAGCTCCTTAGCTTCTCCTTGCTCAGCATCTAGTATTCTCTTTCTTTACTAAGTATTCTCTTCTCTTGCATCCTCTTTGGATGGTCCTAAGAATCAAAAATGTGGGCAAGAAATTCTAGTTTACAGGGGGGAGGGGGGAGGACTTCCTCTTTTTATATTTTTTATTATAGGTAAATTTTAGATGTTGTAGCATTAAATAAAATCTTATTAATGCATCCATATTATCTGAGATACATATAATCAAATCTAATTTCATCTTAATGGGATATTAGAGGTAAGATTTGCAAGTGTTTTACAAATATGTTTTTTGATTAAAAATGACTATTCTTTTTCAGATCGTGAGAAAAATGTACATGATCGTTTAAAAAAATTTATGGGTTTTGTGTGCCATGTTTTCTAATTTATTGAACAATTTGAAATTTTTAATTTTATCAATAATTTCAAAAATTATCATCGTTTTATTGAGCAATATTATTCTAAAAAAATGTGACTTTTCCTTCAATTGTGAGAAAACTGTAAATAGTCACTAAAAAAAAAATCTAGGTTTTGTGCACCTTATTTTTAGCTTTTCATAACATTTTGAAACTTTGAATTGTAAAATTTATTGTAATTTTATTGATTCTGATACTATTCACTACAAAAATCTTTGTGGGAGATTTTTAAAAGGGAATTTTTTTATTGTGTTTTATAAAACAATATCTTGAGATGATTTATGATTATTTTTCATTAAAAATAATATTTTATATTTGGGAGATATAAGGAGATATTGTATTTTTTTATTGTTTAGACACATACCTTTTTTCCAATCTCATTTATTGAAGACCAAAAGGTGAGGCCCAATTTGGCAGGTGGCCAAACCCCCTCACAAGCAAACAAACTTTCTCATTCATTGATTTCATCCTTGTGATTGCACTCTTCATGGATGCATTATTGGTTGAGCCTAACATCCAATTCTTCATGTGCTTTTACTTGTTGAAGACTGCATGATGAGGTCCATTTTGATAGATGATCAAATCCCCTCACAAAAACATTTTATTGCACCCATGGTCATTTATCTGTATATTTAAAAACATATTTTTAGTAGAGCTTGATGTCTTGTATTGTTTTAGTATGTTTTTTTATGCCACTTATGTTTTTGCCCCACATTGGTCCCTTATTTTTGGAGTAACTCTCATGATTTATGATAACTTCTTCGACAGGTCGATAGTCTCCTTGTTTGGAGTTATTTTAGTGTATACAATGTCTTCATTATTTTCATTTGGTGTTTTTTTGAGGATATATTCTACTCACACTAGATTATAAAGTACCATGTGGGGTTTAATTTTATAGCCTAGTCTGCATTCATGTGTGTGTACCTCAGTTTGTGCACCCTTTACTATTTTATTTTCAATCTCTCCTATCACCACAAGGGCCATCTTCTTAAGATATTTTATCTATATTTTCTAGATTATTCGTTTGTACATGGGTATTTTATTTAGGAAGTTTATTTTTTAGAACCTGTATGAGGATTGTTATGTCTCATAAGCATTATTGGTATTTTTTGAGTATTAACACCAGTGTGGTGTCCCCACCATTATTTGTGCTCACTTATCATTATTTTTTAGTCCACTTATTTATATACTTTCATTACCTTCTTCTCCCAATTCAACATTGAGAGAGGGTGTTCAATACTTCCTTGGATTCATCATTCTACCCAATATTTTGGAGTCGAGTGCTCATATTCAGTGATCCCCATATTTAACACTATTCCTAGTTTGACTTGGAGGTTATAGTGACTTGACATCCATGTATTCTAGTAGGGACACTTGTCTTCACACTACATTTTTTTTATGGGTACCTCATCAGACCTTGTTTTTTGGACCCATTTCCTTCCTTATTTTTTCTCTTTTGGAGGGGGGCTTTATTTTCCTACAAGTTTTTTCCCTTTATCCACTTTATGAGAGATTGTTTCATGGATATATGATACATGATTATCTGATTAGACCTTATTATAGGGACTCATATTGTGGATATGCCACTTTATTTTTGGCCTCTAGTTTCACTTGAGGGGGGTGTTAGAGTAGGTCATTTACCTTAGCTCATGTTCACCTACATACTTTATTATTCCCACCCACTTATGTGTGGATATTTCATTTATCTTATTTTAGATATTATAAAATATTACATATTAATCTATTAAATATTATGGGGATAATTTCTAGTTGTTTTTATCCCTTACGAATAGTTATCTCTTAGTCCAAGGTTTGATCTTTAACTTGATCTCTTAGTTATGATTGATCACTTAGCTTAATCTCTTAGTTAATATTAATTTCCCTTGCCTATATGCAAGACTCATTCATTATATTTGAAGAAACTATAGAGATATAGAGGATTTATCATGGTATGATCTATTTGTGTATAATATATTGAGATACTATTTGAGCAATGCATCAATGGTTTTTACGATGGTTATAGTTTGTAGATTTGAACATGGGTAAGAGTTTAATAAACTCTTTCATATACAGTATGGAGAATGACATGAATAGTCATTCCTCTATGAAACTAGTGTAAAAATTGGTGTAATGAGGAAGCAATGTGCCACACCCATACCCTCAACTGATATCAGATACATATAGATTCTAAGACTAAGTAAAACAACTGTGATTCTAAGTAGAATCTAAATGCCAACCTAGAATAACATGTCATGCATGATATCTCTTAGTTATGATTGATCACTTAGCTTAATCTCTTAGTTAATATTGATCTTCCTTGCCTATATGCAAGATTCATTCATTATATTTGAGGAAACTCTATAAATGTAGAGGATTTATCATTGTATGATCTATTTTTGTATCATATATTGAGATACTATTTGAGCAATGCATTAATGGTTTTTACTATGGTAATAGTTTGTAGATTTGACCATGGGTAAGAGTTTTCTAAACTCTTTCATATATAGTGTGGAGAATGACATGAATAGTCATTCCATCTATGAAAATGGTTTAAAAATTGGTGTAATGAGGAAGCAATGTGCCACACCCATGCCCTCAACTGATATCTAATACATGTAGATTATAAGACTAAGTAAAACAACTATGATTTTAAGTAGAACCTAAGTGCCAACCTAGAACAACATGCCATGCATAATTTCCCTCAAACTATATAAATTTGAGATAAAACTATGTAATTCCAAGTAATTATAGAAACTAATACCATGAAACTATTGAATACAATTCTAAGTAAACTAAGGTTTTGAGAAACTATGGAAATGCCTATTTTTTTAGGCATTTGGACAATAGTGCTAGGAAGGACACTAGAGTAGTGCTCTCTTATCAAATGTGGCACTCCTATCCAAATTAACTTTGTATGTGTGTTTTTTGAGTCTAAAACTATGTCAAGTGCATAATCAATATTAAATTATGTTTGTGTATTGATCTGGGAAGCCTCATCTCTAAGACAAGCCTCTGTGAATTCCCCCTCTTTTGAGGTGAATTATTGAGCTTACATTAGAATTTAACTCAAAACAAAGGGTTATACAGTAGTTTGTTATGATATAAAATTATAAATATAAGTGATATTGACATCATGGAAAAACATGGCATCATTGTGTATGTAAATTGATCATAATGATAATGTAAGATGCATGTGAAAACATACATTTATAATAAATGTGTCTAGATATATGTTACAATGAAATATGTAGATAAGTTGGTCAACTAAGTATATAATGTTGAATAAAACTACTTAAGACGTAATGCATGATGTTCATCATGGCATTAGAAGTGGTTAGGTGCATGATGTCCATCATGGCATATAAACTGAGTAAAGAAGCAAGCAAAGTGTCATGACCATGACACACACAATCAAAGAGTACACTCACAACACACAAAACACATAATAGAAGGCTAAGGGGCCACAAACAAGGGACATGTTCAAATTTCACTCACTTGAATAGAAGACACATACAAAGGCATGTTCAAATGCCCTCACACACATACAAGGACACAATGGAGGCTCAAAGACACATAGAAAGACATGTTCAAATGTCCACATTCATGAATAAAGGCACACACAAAGACATCTTCAAATGTACCCACACATATATAATCATAGATATAAAGGTGTAGATGCACTTGGTAATGGCATATTCAAATGTCCTCAAAGCAAACAAAGAAGTGCATATAAGATACGAAGCTAGGAAAAATAATTTAAAAAGCAAGCATGATTATGTATTCTGATCATCAAGACCTAAGTTGTAATATGATCAATATTCAGTAACTAAGATAGGCAATAGTATATCACAATGTTAGTGAGTGAGTAATATCGTAAGATGTAATACAATGTAAAGTATTGTGCATGTGCCTAAGATAATGTGGGCAAAGGATGATAAAACATGTGTTCACCATGCTCCTAATGAGCTACCTGATGAATGTACATGTTTTAAGAATCCTGTGTGAATTCTAGAACTGAGTAGTGATAGTTTGATCTCATTGAGATAAAAGCAAGGTAAGGGACACTAAATCATTGTGCTCCTATACTCCATAGTGCTCCTAATTAGCTATAATTTCTAATTGTGTAATAGTAAAAGCACTTGTAATTGGTTATGGGTGTTGGGTGAATATTTTGTCACCAGCGTGCTGATGAGAAAAATAAGTTTGATCATCCACAGCAAGGGAGATTGGTCATCCAAAGTTGCAGGTTTACCACGTCCAAAGGGTACAAACCTCTTCTCTCATCAAGGGGAGGTTCCCTATAAAATATGAGGAGCTATATACTATAAATATAAGCAAAAAATAACACTCAGGGGTAGGATAAACCATCCATCTCTCTTCTTTCAGAGATGATGTTCACAAACAAAGGAAAAAATCTTAGTGAAGATACTGAAGGCACTTCTCTTCTTTCAAAAGTGTTCTTACAGAGAACAGCAGGAGTTCTTTCAGGTAGTGACAAGTAACTGGTAACCAAAGGCATAGTAACTAGCAAACTGAGATGTAGCATAAAGTCTCTAGCTTGACTGCCCAAGAGTGAAATACAAAAGATAATGAGGGCACAAAGTCATCCCAAGATCCTTTACATAGGAATAGAAAGAAAACACACTAAAGGCAATTATAAGAGCACAAAGTCTCTCCACAGTTGGCTTCAAGACACCTTCCTGATTACTTTCACTAGCTCTGCTTGTTAAATTGAACAAATAAGAATACATTCAGGAAATAGACATAAGAACAATATCCTAGAATGATACAAGATATAATAGCACAAAGTCTGAAAGTAACTTGCTTTCTGATTCAAACAAAGAAATATGAACAACAATCTGAACTCAAAGTCTCAATAATGCATTTTAATTTGGGTAGAGTTTTGCTTCTGGTAATGGGAAGATCTCCTTTAAAATGACATAAGAGAATACAATATATAGCATCCAAGAAAGGCTTGGCACTTTATTCCATGGAATGACCCATGTCACACTCAATGCATTGAATGCATTTTTAGTTTTGTCAAAGAGGGCCATGCTAGAATAGGGTGGCCGCCTTAACTGTGACATGTTGATTCATCTCAAATGTCTTCTCTTGGGCCTGAGTCATCTAGTTTGTTACTTTTAGGTTGTGGAGCTAAAAGCTTCAACTGTTGCAAACATGGAGGAGATTGTTGAGTTTCAGGGAGACCGACGTCGACAGAGTATAGTGCAGAGGGAAATTGACATTGGTAGGTGTGAACTGAAGACAACCGGCATCGACAGGAGGTCAGCCGATGTCAGTCACCTCCAGGCAGATAGGGATCGACGTTGATCTCCTGTGGCAGTTCCAAAACTGTTCATTGCACGGATAGTTAGTTCATTGAATCGAGAGTTTGCATGTAAAGGCTAATCATAGTCTTGAGTTACGTGTCTAATTATTGTAATTAAGAAAGTCTAATTATTGTATGCATGAGATCTATATAATAGACTCATAGGTTGTATTGTAAAAGTGTGCTAGAAATCCATTGAGCTTGAAGAGAGAGCTAGAGTAGCTCCTCCTAGTTCTAAAGGGGTGCTGAGTGTGTATAATCAGGGAGAGTTACAGGTTATGCAAGTTCTACTAGGAGATCCATCGGGGTACTGGTTGAAGAATCATAAGGACTTGGTGAGGCAAGGATAAGGGTTCTTCAAGGGTGTAGAGACATCTACATGCTAAGTAAGGTCTGTTGATTTGCAGGTGGTAGCAAGGAGAGGGAGATCTACTTGGAGTACGGTTGTGTACTTGGTGTACTGGCAGTGTTGTTACTGACTGGTGGAGGTGAACAACAACTATGTATTGGAGTTGATTGTTGGGACCGTGAGAGAGAGAGGGAAGAAGTCCTTGAGGTGTGGCAAGCCTTTGAGGTGGAAGAAGAAGTGGCATCTTCTTTATTTTATTTTCTTCTGAGTGATTATTAATACAATTATGTATTGTCTCTCATATCCTGTGTTGTTGCATATTTCTAGTTACTTATTCATTCTGGTATAATTTCATGTTTAGTTGCTAATACAAAGGTAATCATATATACTCTTATTGGGGAGAGTAGGATCTTGATAGTTGGTATTAGAGCATGTTTGTTGTTCTAGGTTCCTGATAGTTACATGATGTTTGCATAGCTGTCCACCTCGACTTTACTCCAAAGGAGACAAACAGGCCATGCCTTCAATATTTGTAGGCTTAAAAATCTACCTAGTGAACTGTTCCACCTACTGGAATAACTACTGCATAGATATTTTTGGCCTTACCTCTTTCCTGCTATAATTTGAGCCCTTGAGCTATCTTTTCCCCTTTTAGGTTCTTTTGATTCTTCCTCTCAACGGTTCTTCCTTTCACCCTGATGGTCTTTGAATGCCTTCAAAAGCATTCAGGTCCACGCTCAAGCCTACAGAGATCAACAGACACTTTATTTCCACAAATTTGACGTCTTCGGGTCTGTCATTGTTTGAAATCCAATGGCTAGTTGGTTGTCCTAAATTTGACATTTGTGGGCACATCATCCTCCTTAGAGATTCCTTCATGCCCTCCCTATTTGCCTTAGCCACTTTCCATTAGGATTTATAAACGACACGTGGCATCTGCCATTGCAAAATAGGTGAGGACACATGGCAGGTATCACCAAACTTATACAAGCTTTTAGGTACCTTTTGAGAGTCCCATAAAAAATAACATGTGGCAGCTTCTGTCGAGCTCCTGGAAACACTGTAGAAACATTCGAGACTCTTTTGGACTCACGTAGATGCAGACACTTGTCACACTCTGCTTGACCTTAGCACCTCACCCAGGGCCCACCTCAGTCCTTATGAAACAAAGGAATAAATTGCGGATGTTGACACTTATCGTGCTCTGCTGAGCTTTTCAAGGGACACATGGCATCTCCCACTGCTTTATAGAAAAACATATTACAACCTTCCACTGTCACCACTTGGTGCCCTCTGTGGGACCATAAGAGAAGCCTATTGAAATAAGCTTTGAAACTTATTAGAAATTTGAGTCTTGGCAGATGACACTTGTCAGCTTTCACTAAGTTACAATGGGACATGTGGCATGGTCCGCTTACTTTAGCAATCACATGGACAATGACACTTGGAGCGTTTCGCTTGACTTTTAGCAACTCACCCAGGGCCCATCATAGTCTTCACTTAATAATGAAATAAAAGAAAGAAACTGTGGATGTTGACACTTGGCAATTTTCACTGAGCTTTACAAGGGACACGTGGCTCGTTCCATGGCTTTGAAACTGATTAAAAACTGTGTTCCAACAGATGACACTTCTCAGCTTCCACTCAACTTTTTATTTAGAGCACTTCTTTGAACCATTAAACTGTGAAGCATTTAAACTTGATGAATTTTGACAAAGTGATTGACTCTTTGAAGCTTACCGACGGCGTTGAACCTGCTAATTTCAAGCATGTTGAGTCTGTAGAAATATATCTATAAAGTCCATAGATTCAAGCCTGTAGAGTTTGTATAAATCATCTGCAGGGTCTCTTAGCTAAAAAAGTTTGAAAAATAGAGAATTTGAAGGCTCATAATAAATTTTTAGAAGGGTGTTTCTATGCTAGATTTTCGCTTTCACATTCAAAGAAGGAATTAAGAAACTAAGAAAATGGTCAAGGCTTGTATGTACCTGGATATATTCGTGCGCACTGTAATCCAGACGAAGTGAGAACTCTTCTTTGGCTGTGGAGGAATGACACCTGAAAGAGAAAGATACTAAGACAAAGAAGACGTTAGATAAGGAGATGGTGGGTTGCCAAGCGAAAGCTTGATCCCAAAAGCAAAAGCTTGAGGGATGTCAACCCACTGATTGAGAAAAGATGTCTGATAAATGATAGAAAGATAAAACACTGAAAATGATAAAGACAAAAAGGAAATGGAAGCAAAAGCTTACCTGGAAGATGTTGTCGGCCTGGTCACAGTCACCGGCGTCGGTGATCCTACCAGCGTCGATTGTCAAGGATGCCGACGTCGGTTAGTCTGCCAACGTCGGTGGGGTAAGTGACCGGCGTCATTCGGGGCAGTAGTCTATGGACGAGTTTTGGTCTGTGGACAGGTCTGAGATAGAATTTTGGTCCTGGTTGAATGGTCTAGAGGTCTGGGTCCGAGAGTCTAGTTTTAGTTAATGGTCTGAGAGTCTGTGCAAAGGTCTGGGACAATGGGCAGAATGTCAAAAAGGGACAGAAGGGTAGAGGAGGCCAATAGGGAGACAGAGAGATGAGGATTTGGGTCTGGTCTGGTTTGGGGATAGGGAGTGCTGAATCTAGTTCATAACTTAGAAGCAGATAACTAGAAAACACAATGAAAGTACCAACAAAATACTTACCTTGTGACTGGTTGAAGGAGTGCTGATGGTGCTGTTACTTATGATGTTGATGAATGCAGAGTCCCTGTTGTTGATGTAGAAAACTGATGCAGAGTCCTTGGGGAGTGTCACTTGATGTGTACTTGCAACTAAAGAGTTAGCAATGGAAGAGAGAAGAGCGAAAGATTGACGGATTGATCGATTCCAGAGTCTCATGCAAGAGAGAGGTGAAGGGAGGATAACGGATGCAAAAAATCATTATGAAGGCTGTCGACATTGGCAATATCGCTGACGTCGGTCGACAGTTGACTAACGTCGGCAGCTGGAAGGCAAGAAAAAGGCTAAAAATAGCCTTTCGTCCGTTTTCCCAACTGCCGGGTCAGTGAGTCCGAGGAAGAAATGGTCGAAGGTGGCTAAATGGACGCGAGAGGTTAAAGGGGAGAAGTTGGAATGGGAGTCTAAGCATTAATATTGGCCATGTGGGGAATAAAGGAATCCAAGAAGGGTATCCAAGGGTGGTGAGGTGGCAAGGGAGAGAGGGAAAAGGGATTTTATTAATTTAAAATATGATATTTATTTCAAATTAATAAAGCATGGGTTAGGAGTGGTTAAGTGGACCAAAGGGGACTAAGAGGGGGAGAAAGGACCAAGGGGTAGACACGATTTTGGTGTCTACATTTGCCCATTTTTGTCTTGTTGGTTGCTCTAGACGAACTGCAAGACTAAAAATAGCCTTTCGTCCGTTTTCCCAACTGTCGGGTCAGCGAGTCCAAGTAAGAAATGGTCGAAGGTGGCTAAATGGATGCGAGAGGTTAAAGGGGAGAAGTTGGAATGGGAGTCTAAGCATTAATATTGGCCATGTGGGGAATAAAGGAATCCAAGAAGGGTATCCAAGGGTGGTGAGGTGGCAAGGGAGAGAGGGAAAAGGGATTTTATTAAATTAAAATAGGATATTTATTTCAAATTAATAAAGCATGGGTTAGGAGTGGTTAAGTAGACCAAAGGGGACTAAGAGGGGGAGAAAGGACCAAGGGGTAGACATGATTTCGGTGTCTACATTTGCCCCTTTTTGTCTTGTTGGTTGCTCTAGACGAACTGCAAGACAAAAACAGGAGTTGTTGCCCCAGGTGAGGGATAAGGTTGATTCCGTCTTGTTGGTTGTTCGAATGAACTGCAAGACAAAAATAGGAGATGGATTACCCCGATTATGGATGAGGTATTCCCCTTCAAAGCAGGAGTCAAGGAAAGGGAACCTAAAATCGGGTGTTGTTTTGACAAAGAGTGGATGAAGAAGGGGTGAGGGTGAATGCTGCAAAAGTCGTGATTGCAAGCATACCACTTCATGAGATGGTCAGGTCAAAGTGTCACAGGTCAAGGGTCGAGGAGTGCCAAAATTGAAATAACCGGGCCCCAGCATTTAGTCGTCTGCTGATTGGGTTATTCAATCTAAGTTGAAGCTCCAATGGTCATCATGTTCCAGGTATCCCAGGCTCAGGAAGTGCTCCTAGAAACATGAAAAAGTCACAAGTAGTGCGGATCAACCGGCTTGCGATCCTATACTTGTGAGGGTCCAAAAATAGTCTGCGTATAATTTTGCTAACCAATCATGAGGTAGCATACGTGCAAAAACAACCAAGGCGAAGTCATCTTGGAAGTGGTCACGGTTGGAGGAGATGGTCATGATCTCCAAGGTCTGGTGGGCGAGGTCAAGGTCATGGTCGAAAGATTGGGCAAAGGAAATAATGGTCAAAAGGAGGAAAGAAGGTTTGTCCATCAGAGAGATGAACAAACGAGGGTGGTCGAGCTAACCCCAGATGATGTCGTATCATCTGAGTGCTGCCTACATAGCCCTGGTCGGAAGGGGCCTCAGACCAATGTAATTCAGACAAAGGGTCCGAGTGGTAGATAGGTGGTCAAAGTGGTCGATAGATTGGTCTTGGTCATGATGAATGATGAGGGGAAGATGATGTTGCAGCGTTTTTCATATTGTGTGATGGTGTATTCTGCAACATTGGTCAAGAGGTCTTTCATCCCTAGCAATTTTCCATAGTCGCGATGGATGTATGCTAAAAATGAATTGATGTCTATTTATGCTTCAGCAAGTATTGGTTTATGCTTAACATAAATTGTGTCTGGTCGATAGTTTCTATGTGTATTGTTGTCCACAGAAACTATGTGAAATGGACTAAGTCATGTCGTTGGTCTGAAAATTGTTTGATTGGTTTGGTTTGGATTTGGGTTTGGTTGGATAGATAATGATTTGGTTGGAATGCGTGACCAAAGATGTGTCAAAAGTGAAAGGCGAATTGCTCTTTCATTGACAAGGACCTGAATGATGGCATAGGTAAGGGTTGTTAGAACAAAAGACACGTTTATGCGTTGCATTGTTGACCAGTGGTTATGTTAGAGCGGTAATCGAATCACTTGACGTTAAGTGAGCTCGAAATCCCTTGAGTATGCAGGGGTGATAGGTTTGATATGAGATGAAAGGGGGAACCCTTTTTGGCAGGAACACTTTTTCCCCTTTTATAGGTGACCCCGAGAACAACTATAGACAAGTCCATGACTCTAAAGTTTTTTTTTTTTTTTTTTTGAAGGCAGGTTGATCGATGCGGGAAGCCTCAGAGATAGTGTTGCATATGTAGCAAAATTTAGGAATAGCCATCCTTCGAGGGAGTGGTCTATATTCTACTTTTTATGTTTTTGATATGATTTTGGCCTAGCTGTCCTTCAAGGGAGCAGTCTAGTAAATACAGCAATGATGATGCAAATGTCCTTTGAGGGAGCAGTCTACATTTATAGTTTTATGACTTTGGAATATGCATCCCATTTTTATATATATTTGATTGATTTGTTGACTGGACTTTTGGTCATGGACTTGACTATAGAGGTTTAGAGGGTTTCCCTTTTATTAGGATGAAGCGTTCATGCTTGCCAAAAGGGTTAGGATTGAGGGTTGCAAGAAATAGGAATGACAGTGACAGGGACTGCTCAAGGGATTGAGCTCAAGGTAAACGTCAAATGAATAATTACTTGACTAACAGTGGACTGGTCAAAGATGCAAGACATAAAAGGAGCTCAAGTTTTGACAAAGTCCTGACCCATGATTGTGTTATGATGTAAGGTCCAAATCAATTGGGAGCAAACTTGCCCCATTTGCTTCATTCCAAATTGGTCACATGTTGATTGATGTTGAAGGAGTTGGTTGATATTTGATCAAGGTTTGATTGAGGTCGATTTGAATGTTTGGTCGAAGATAGACTGAATGTTTGGTTGAAGTCAGGTTGAATGTTTCGTTGAGGTCTGGTTGAATGTTTTGTCGAGGTCGGGTTGACGGTCTTGTTGAGGTCTGGTTGAATGTTTGGTCGAGGTTGGGTTGACGGTTTAGGATTAAAAGAGTGATTGATATGCGGTCGAGACTGGGTTGAAAGGTCGGTCGGGGTTTGGATGAAAGTTGAACTCCCCCAGCGGCTAGGGAGAATGTTTGATAAATTGGTCAAGGTCAGTTGAGGCTTGGTGGTCAGATTGACTGTGTTGATGTCGAATAAGGGGGTTAAAGGCAGCGAAGGGACCCTAGTCGGGCGTGGAGATCCTGATTTTGGTGATGAAATATGAGAAGCATGGGTCGGTGTTGATGATTTGTCGAAGGGGTGGGCAAAAGGATCCTTGATAAGAAGTGAATCCTTTCTCCGTTGTTGACGAATGACAGCTTTAAGAGCGCAACAACGCTCAGTGTCATGTCCCAGAGTGTGATGATAATGACAGAATTTAGAGTTATCAAACCAAGATGGTCTTGATCCGAGAGTTGATGAGTGGGGCGGTGTTGAAGGTTTGTTGACGATGTGGTCGAGAAGAAGGGTGTTATTCCCCAGACATTGGTGAATGACAACCTTGAGGGCACAACAATGCTCAGTGTCGTGCCCAGGCGTGCGATGGTACGCACAAATGCGAGTGTCGTCGAACCAGGGTAGTTTTGGTCCGAGGGATGGATATGGCTTAAGCAGTGGGAGATTGATACGAGAGGACTGCAATAATTGTCGTAATAGCAAGGCATAAGACCCGACTAACGGGTCTGGATGTCTTGTTGCAGTGAGGGTTGGTGACTTTGGTTTAGGAGGTGTTGGTCGATGGATTGGAAGAGATATATGTCTGATGGGTTGAGAGAGTAATGGAGGTGAATTGCCTCTATGAGGTATTGGAGTACAAAGCACCCCTATTAAAGTGGATGGATGCAGGCCCAAAATTGAAGGTAATGATGAAGGTGGGGGAGGTGACCTCCGGTGTGGTTTAATGGCTTTCATTGGTTTGGGGCGAGGGCCACTATTGTATGAGGCAAGGTTAGATTCAGATTTGAGTTCGGATGTGGATGGAGGCGAGTGAGATGTAGCAATCTCAGGCGAAGGGGAAGAGGAAATCGTGACTGGGTCATCCTTGATTGAAATAGGTGAAGAGACTGGTTCTTCTCTTGGTGGAGAAGAAATAGGAGAGTGTAGCTCTGCAGTTGGATAGAGCGTAGGAATGGTCATGGTTGTGATGTGTGGTCTAGGCATGGGGAATGTACGATCCCCCATTGATGACAAAAAGGATGAGGTTGAGGCAGCCGGTGTGGGTGCCATCAAAGCATCCTCTAATATGAGCGAGGTCAATGGAGGATTAATAGGAGAAGAAAGTTCTTCATCCTATGGAAGAGGAATAGGGGAAGGAGGGTCTTCCACCTGTGAAAGAGGTTGGTCAGAAACAAGAGAAAAGACAGTGTTGACCGTGTGTATGTCATGGTCTTGAGGGTCATTGGTCATGGTCTGGATATTGTCTTGAGTAGGCAGGTGATTAGGATAGGGATGTTTGAAGATGTCAAGGTTTTGGTTCGCCAGAGAGTTTGGGTTATCTAGGATGAGATCCCCCTTGTCTAGCATGTCTTGGACAATGTTTTTGAAGGTTTGACAGTTGTCCGTGTCATGGCCTTTGACACGGTGATAGTTGCAAAAGTCATTCTCTCTGTACCATGTGGGGATAGGTGTTGAGGGGTCAAATTGATGTGGTCGGATTGAACGGAGATTGAGGACCCCCTGCTTGACGAGTTTATCCAAGACAGAGGCATATGACTCTCCAATTGGAGTGAATTGACGTTGTATGGCTCGACGTTGGAAGTGTTTATTGATGTAGTCTGATGTTGAAGATGATGGTCGGTTGGTTATTGTTGAAGATGATGGTCTGAAGATGACAGTGTTTGCCGACCCCTTGGACTGGGAGTGGGCAGAAGAAGGTTTGGACGAAGAAGGGTCATTAGATTTTGCATTGTTATTACACAATTTGACCTTATTTTCGTCGATGGAACAGAGTTCAAGCTTTCTTGCCATGGTGAAAGCTTCGTCAAAAGTGCGGAACGTCTGGATCCGCAAGGTAGAAGAGATGTGCTTAGCACATGCTCAAGAAAAGAGTTCGATGAGATTAGATTGAGGCAAGGAGAAGGAGAGCTGGTTAATCAAGCCTCTCCAACGGGCGATAAAATTGACTATTGATTCATCATCAAATTGCCTGATGGAGTAGAGGTCTGTGATTGAAACTTGTTTGGTGATGTTGATAGAGAAATGATCGAGAAATAATTGGGCGAGTTGAATGAATGAAAAGATAGAATGTCTGGTAAGAGAGCTATACCAGTCAAGAGCAGGGCCAGAAAGAGACATGGGGAACGTGCGTAAAAGCAATGCATCGTCATGAGCAATAAGGTAACAGGCATGTCTGAATGCTCGTAAGTGTTGTTGTGGGTCTTCCTTGCTTTGAAAATGAGAAAACTTAGGAAGTTCCCACTGGTTGGGGTATGGTCAGATAGGGATGGAAGGATGGATGGGTTCGTTGAAAATTTTCTCATATGACATAACATTGCTTGAACCAGAGATAGAGGTTTCGAGACTGGACATTTTGTCCATCAACATTTTAATGACATCTGTTGACGGATTGACAGGTGGGGCACCCCCTAGGTTGTAGGGCACCTAAAAGGTGGTCGAAGAGGCATATGACGTACTTGGTTGTGCTTGTGTAGGCACAACATATGGATAGTACGTCATAGGGATAGATGTCGTGCTCAAAGGGGCTTGTGTCATGAAGTTGGAGGACACAAGTTGACTAGATACTGCCATAGGTGGTTGAGTGGTGGCACTAGTAAAAGGATAGGTTGTCACTCCTGCGTGTATAGGTGCAAGAGTGGGTGAGGTTGAGACAACTAAGTTCTGGTATGGTGTAGAACTTGGTTGAATTGTGTGCAATTGAGGGGGTAATGATACCCCGATGGAGGTAGATTCAAAAATAGATGAGGAGGCCAAACTTTGCGTATTGGCCATGGTCGAGTGACTGGTCAAGATAATAGGTTGAGTCATGATGGGTTGGGTAATGGATGACGTCGATGTCATTGTCGCTGCACCTGAAAGGTCCCGCATTCAATTTTTTGTGAGATAGTTTTGGAGGGATTTGACATTGAGGTCCAAGAATCTTTTGAAATCTTGGTCCCCTTCTGGGACAATAGGAGTTTGAGTCGGGGTCGGTTGGGTAGGAGTTCTTTCAGTCTCTGAGTTGAACTCCATTATAGGACTGGTTATGGATGGTGAAGGCGGAAGCGATTGATGTCTAGTGTGGTCAAGAAGAGCCTTGGTTTGACTGCGCATCAAAACCATTCAAGGCAAACAGGGTCAATTTCAGAAACTGTGTTTTTTTAGTTTTAGAAAACTCAGAATGTGGTTTTTGGTAGAAAAAGGGTCAGGTTTTAGGCTGTTGTTTTGAAAAAAAAGGACTGTGACAGTGATCGACGTCAGTTAAAAAACTGATGTCGGTGATATCAGAAGGCCGACGTCGATCAGATAACCGATGCCGACGATAAGGGAGGCCGACGCCGGTGACAAAACTGATGCCGGTGACTGTGGTTTTCCAGAAACTCAGTGAATTTGAAGATTCTTGAAAAAAAGGAAAAAGAGCATCCTCACTAACTAAAACAAGCAGATAAGAACAGAAAAATAGAGATGGAGACGGGCAGACACTAAGCGTTAAATCCTAAAAATCAACTTTTAGAATCTTGTGGCTTATGCCTTAAAGTGATGTTTGAGGAGGTTGGCTGTAAGAAGGGTCCTAGAAGAGGTAGTCTATGGATGGTTTCAGGTCTTGTTTAGGTGCTCAAGAAGTTTGTATTAGGTTCGGTACGTGCCCTGGTGCTAAGGAGCAAGCTCCCCTCACTTCACGAGCCCAGTGATAAGCTGGTCTCGCTTAGCCAAAATATACCTTGCCTAGAGATTATCCTCCGCCAGAGAACGGAGTGGGCTTTCCCCTTGGTGATGAAATCCAAGTGAGATTGCCAGGTAGGGGTAAGGTATCCGCTGGGGGATGAAATCCCAGTCGGGCCTTGTCTCAAGTAAGTTTGATGTTTGATTTAGTGCAAGTGGTTTGGTTGTGTAACATCAAGTGGACTACGATTAATTCAATATGCGGTTATTAATTACTAAGTGTGGACTAAGAAATGCAAGCAAACAGAAATGAATGCAAAGTGTTTTAAACCCCAAGTCAAAATGTGAAGTTTGGATGAAAAACAAGTTGAGAAAGGGTTTGAAGGATATGATTTTTGACTAGTCTAGAAGTGCAAGAAAAGAAAAGAAAAGTTTTTTTTATTCCTGCTTATGATGTCGTTTAGAAAAGAAGAAAGAGGTGAAAAGGGATAAACCTAATGCACCTATATGAACAAAAGAAAAGGAACCCAAGGGAGACCCTAAGGTCCCACCGGGCGTGCCAGAATGTTTCTATGCTAGATTTTTGCTTTCACATTCAAAGAAGGAATTAAGAAACTAAGAAAATGGTCAAGGCTTGTATGTACCTGGATATAGTCATGCGCACCGTAATCCAGACGAAGTGAGAAATCCTCTTTGGCTATGGAGGAATGACACTTGAAAGAGAAAGAGACTAAGACAAAAAAGACGTTAGATAAGGAGATGGTGGGTTGCCAAGCGAAAGCTTGATCCCAAAAGCAAAAGCTTGAGGGATGTCAACCCACTGATTGAGAAAAGATGTCTGATAAATGACAGAAAGATAAAAGATTGAAAATGATAAAGACAAAAAGGAAATGGAAGCAAAAGCTTACCTGGAAGATGTTGTCGGCCTAGTCACAGTCGCCGGCGTCGGTGATCCTATCGGCGTCAGTTGTCAAGGATGCCGACGTTGATTAGTCTGCCGACGTCGATGGGGTAACTGACCGACGTCAGTTGGGGCAGTAGTCTATGGATGAGTTTTGGTCTGTGGACGGGTCTGAGATAGAATTTTGGTCTTGGTTGAATGGTCTGGAGGTGTGGGTCTGAGAGTCTGGTTTTAGTTAATGGTTTGAAAGTCTGTGCAAAGGTCTGGAACAATGGGCAGAATGTCAAAAAGGGACAGAAGGGTAGAGGAGGCCAATAGGGAGACAGAGAGATGAGGATTTGGGTCTGGTCTGGTTTGGGGATAGGGAGTGCTGAATCTAGTTCATAACTTAGAAGGAGATAACTAGAAAACATAATGAAAGTACCAACAAAATACTTACCTTGTGACTGGCTGAAGGAGTGTTGATGGTGATGTTGCTTATGCTGTTGACGAATGCAGAGTCCCTGTTGTTGATGTAGAAAACTGATGCAGAGTCCTTGGAGAGTGTCACTTGATGTGTACCTGCAACCAAAGAGTTAGCAATGGAAGAGAGAAGAGCGAAAGATTGACGGATTGATCGATTCCAGAGTCTCATGCGAGAGAGAGGCGAAGGGAGGATAACGGATGCAAAAAACCATTATGAAGGCTGCTGACGCTGGCAATATCACCGACGTCAGTTGATAGTTGACCGACGTCGGCGGCTGGAAGGCAGAAAAAAGGCTAAAAATAGCCTTTCGTCCGTTTTCCCAACTGCCGGGTCAGCGAGTCCGAGGAAGAAATGGTCGAAGGTGGCTAAATGGACGCGAGAGGTTAAAGGGGAGAAGTTGGAATGGGAGTTTAAGCATTAATATTGGCCATGTGGGGAATAAAGGAATCCAAGAAGGGTATCCAAGGGTGGTGAGGTGGCAAGGGAGAGAGGGAAAAGGGATTTTATTAATTTAAAATAGGATATTTATTTCAAATTAATAAAGCATGGGTTAGGAGTGGTTAAGTGGACCAAAGGGGACTAAGAGGGGGAGAAAGGACCAAGGGGTAGACACGATTTCGGTGTCTACAAAGGGAAGAGGTTATTTTGGTCTGTTTGAACCAAAATAGTTCACATGTTGTCCCAAAAATGAGTGCTATTTTTTTGGGGACAATAGCTAGCTCCAGTTGGGGAACTTCCTTTAGTTGAAGGCTTAGAATAACTGAGGGGAGTAGAAACTAGAATCTCCAGCTTCTTGAAGTATGCCATTGGGCTATGGAGTTATGCTACCCAAAAAGAAAGGCTCCAAAAAATAAAAATAAATGACACAAAGAAGAAACAAAGACTATACAAATATACATATGTATAGGTGAGCTTATCTGATACTTTAAGAGTTGAAGTGCTTCAGATGCTACCCATTATGAGGCAGAGAAAAGGGTGTGCCATCTGGATACCTCAACAAGAAACTATTTTCACCATTGAGTTGATGAATAGTAAAAGGGCCCCTCCACAGGGAGTCAAACTTTCCATGCATTCCCTTTGGTTTTCTCCTCTTATCCCACAAGAGGACTTGATCTCCAATCTGGAAATCACAGTTCTTTGCTTTCTGGTCGAAGAGCTTCTTCACCAAACCTTGATGGGTAGTAATTCGGTTCACCACCATGGTTCTTTACTCATACAGCTCAGTCAGGCACATGATCCTCTTATCAATGGAGCTTTGATACGTTTGGTCTTCAATTTCCTTAGCCAATTTCAATGCTATCAATTCCAAGGTGATTAGTATCTCAGCATTGATACCATAAAGAAGTTGGAAAGAAGACATACCAATTTCCCTTTTTGGTGTAATCCGGTCTAGCCATAGAGCATCAACCAATGCTTTATGCCATGTCCTTTGGTTATCATCTACCAACTTCTTGATGATTGTCACCAAGTTCTTGTTGCTTGATTTCGCTTGTCCATTCCCTTGTGGAAAGTAATCAGAAGAATGGGAGAGGGTGATTTCATAATAAAAATAGAATTGAGTGATCTCCTAGGAAGTGAAACAAGCTGCATTGTTAGTGACAATCTTGGTTGAGACCCCAAACCTAGAAATGATGTTCTATTTGAAGAAATTACACACTACTTTTGAAGTAGCATGTTTAGTTGGGATAGCTTCCACCCACTTGGTGAAGTAATCTGTTGCTATGAGGACATAATCATGTCTAGCACTATAAGATGGGTTTACAACACCAATAAAATCAATTCCCCATTGTTGGAATGGCTCCTCTATGACCACTAGCTTGAGAGGTAGGGCAGCTAACTTGGGTCTCCCAACAAACTGCTGACATAGTTCACATTTTCTTACCCACTTATATGCATCTTGAAAGAGAGTTAGCCAGTAATACTTGGCTCATAAAATCCTATGGGAAGTCACAGGAGTAGAGAAATGTCCTCCATAGGCCAAATTATGGAAGGACTTCAGAAGTTAGTTCTGCTTCTCTTTGTCTATGCAATGAAGGAATACTCCATCAAGGCTCTTCTTGTACAGGTCGTTCTCCTAGAGGACAAAATTGGTAGCTTTCAACTTGATGGTCCTCCTTTCTTTATAAGATAGGTGAGCAGGACACTCACCATAAGTAAGGAAATGAGTAATACCTAAATACCACTCATTTGTAGTGGAGACAAAAAGGACTATTGGCGTGTCTTTTTCTGATTCTTCGTGCTCTGTTCCTCCTGGCTTGTTATCAGCAATCAATTGGCATAGGCCTTTTCCCTGTACCAGCTTAGTTGGTTTGATGACTAGATCAAACTCCTAGATTTTAGCAATCTAATTGCCTCTATTCATCCCAAACTCTTGCTGAGTTAATATAGATTTAACCATGGTATCAGGAACTAAGGCAGTAACGTGTGAATTCAGGATGTAAAAGTGGAAATGTTTCACTGCCTTTACCACTGCATATGCATGCTTCTCCATGTTTGAGTACTTTAGCTCATGAGCTTTAAGAGGATAGCTCATGAAAGAAATAGGAGATACCACACCTTCTTGGTTCTATTGAACCAAAATTACTGAAAGTGTGTGTTTCGAAGCATAGCTATACATGGTGAAATATTTGTTATAATCTAGACATACCAGAATTGGGGCATGGACAACAGCTATCTTTATATATTAGAATGCCAATTTGCCTTCTTCAATCCAATTGAACGTGGCCTTTCCCTTCATCACGTTTATAATATGGTGAGTCTTCTCAGCAAACTCAGGGATGAACCTTCATAATAAATTCACCTTTCTAAAGAAAGAGTGAACAGAAGTCTTACTTGCAGGCAAGGTAAGCTCTTAGATAGACTTGACTCTGTTTGAGTCAATATTTATTCCTCCTTTGGACACAATGTGTCTGAGAAGTTTCCCCTCTATTACCCCAAAAATAGACTTTTTGGGGTTTAAGGAAATGTCATTCTTGCGGTAGCATTTTAGCACTTGTTGCAAGTGGCACACATGATCCAGATGGTGCTTAGAAAAGATAGTCAAGTCATCAAGATAAACTACAATCGACTTACGCATTTCATCCTTGAATGCAAGTTCCATTGATCTTTGAAAAGTGGTGCTAGCATTAATCAGGCTAAATGGCATCCTTTTATATGCAAACGTGCCCAAAGGCATGGTGAAAGTAGTCTTGTGTTGGTCTAATTCACTAACTTCAACCTGATTATATCCTGAGAAGCCATCTAACATTGATAACATCTCCAAATCAATCACCATTTAAAGCACTTGGTGCATGATAGGCAAAGGGTAGTTATCCTTTAAAGATGACTGAATCAAGTTTCTAAAATCCATATAAAGGTGAATTTTGCCATTCTTTTTCCTTACCGACACTATATTTACAATCCATGTGGAATGATGGATTGAGAAGATTATCCTAGCATTCAATATTTTTTGTATCTCAGATAAAATGGTACCTGATATCTTTGAATTATACCACTTGGACTTTTACCTGTATGGTGCTGAATCAGCCTTGAGAGGAATGTTATGTCGAATTTCATTAGGCCTGAGTGACTTCAGGTCATCATAAGAGTAAGCTAAGACGTCCATGTACTGGCTGAGCAAAGTAGTGAACTTGAAACTCTCCTCCAGAGTACAACATTTCCCAATGTTCACCATCTTAGGATCTTCCTTGGTACCTATATTTACCTGATCAAACTCTTGGGAGGAGCTTGAATTAGTTTGCTATTGTTTGATGAATCTATCATGCTTATCAAACAGCTTCTCTAGGAAAACTAGGCCTTTTGGGATTTTATTACCCTTAAGTTGCAGGAACTCTCCATCCGTGTTTGAACTTGATTCAGGGGCTGGTTCAAGCTTTTGAGGTTCACTGCCTTCAAAATGCAGTCATTCAAAGCTATCCTTTTGCTCCAGGAAGGCAATGATTTAGTTGTCATTGTTAAACACTTGCCAATGACTAGCATTATTAGGCACACTTGGTTGAAAGACCAGCTCAATAGTGTACCTATCTCCTTTGAAGTCTGGGTGGGGGACCAAGAGAGTAGCTGAGACAACGAGTGCATCAGCCCAGTCATTAAATTCTCTAGGAATGGCAGAGATGCTAAAAGCATCAAAGCTTTCAATCTGATCCCAAACTAGATTGTGGTAGTGGTGCAATCTTTCATTCTTAGTTTGATACAGGTTTCTTACCTGGCAAACCACTAGTTCAACATCTCCTTTGGCATGAAAGATCTTGATGCCTCTCTCTTGAGCAACCCTCAATCCAAGCAATAAATATTCATACTCAGCTATGTTATTGGTATTGTTGAATTGTAACTTGTAGGATGAAGGAAAAATATCTCCTTGAGGAGATATCAGCACAACCCCGGCTCTTAAACCGGTAGAGGAGCAACTACCATCAAATTCAAGAACCCATACCTCGTTTGATACTAATTTTTATCTGGGTCCTTCTTCATTTAGAGGTGGAGATCCTTCCAAATTGGTATTACACTCCACTAATTCTCTTGTTATTTCAGTTGAATGCATTTCTAGGTTGTCACCTATAGGAGCTTCATCAAATGCCTCATGAACGTCATTTTTGGATAGAAAGTAGTTAGCCATGCCTAAAGACTCAAACAGAATTTGAGCTTTAGGTGCCGAGGTTACATATTTCACTTCCTTCTCAGGGAGCAGCCTCTTCATAACACCCTTGATTGGAATCCTTGCCTTAGATAAGTCCATGCTCAATTCACCTCCAACGTCATTACATAAATTTCATCTAAGAAGGATGTCATATGAAGCTGGGACGTCAGCCACCAAGATAGTCATATTGATCCTCTTGTTTGGGAACGCTGCAAATGCAAATTGAGCATCCTTGATTTGTCTTAGCAGTGGTACTTGCTTGTTCTCCATGGAGAAACATATACCAAATGTTTTGGTCAGTGTAAGGCCAAGATATTTGGCCACTTTGGCAGGTGTGACATTGTCTGAGGCTCCAAAATCAATGATGTAATTTCTCAGCTTGTGACCATTTATCAACAGGGAAACATAGAAAGGCTCTATTTTCCTAGAGGCAGCAGGAGGGGTGATGACAAGGTTGTTTGGGATAGACATGTTCCTTAAGGGATCATGAGTTTCCTTCTTAGCTTCTTGTCTTATAGGGATGGTTTGGTTTTTCACACATTGAACCAACTTGTCTAATTGCTTAGGATTATACTGTAGAAATTCAAATTCAGACATTTGAATTTTGGTTTTCTTTATATGGTCAATTATATCAAATGTCTAGAATGAGCTAGGAGTAGAGGAAGAGAATTCATCATTTTTATTTTTAGGAGGGGGAGGACTGTACTGTGAATTTGAAGTAGAAGGCGCAGGGATATTTGGTGTAATTACCTTTCTTGCAATCACTAGGTCATTTGGCTAGAAAGGAAGAGTGGATCCCCACTTAGCAATTGAAACTACTAGTTGAGGTCACTCCTTTGATTTCTCCTTATCAGTTGGTCAAGCTGATTGATTCTTAGACCAGATGAATACAACATATGATCCTTCAGCTGCTTTACCTTCACTTTTGGGTTCATCCTGATAATTTAGGAAATCGATATTAGAGTCGCCAGCTAATTCTTCTTCTTCCTCAGTGAAGAGATTAGCATCATCTTCAATATTTAAATCAAGTTGGAATGAAAAAATTGATTCAACTTCAAGATATTCAATCGCTGAGTTAGTTGGAGGTGCTTCTATGGCAAGGTTATTCCTCTAAGGGGGAGGAAGATGATTGGTTTGCCCTTAATTTATGGCAGCATTACCTTGGTAGGACTGATTAGGGAATGTCCTCCTTGGTACATCTCTATATGAAGGAATAGATGACATCCCTTGTGCCATTTGTTTTCTAAGGGCCAACAATTCATTTGCTAGCCTCTGCACCATTGGATCAATGGTGGCTGAAGGTGAGTACTCAAAAGAAGAAGAAGATTTACCTCTATTTGGATCTCTCTGTATCTTTCCTACCAAGATAAGGTCATCTTCAACTTTAGTAGCCAAGTCTTGAGCAGCCTCAAGGTCTATGTGGCTAGCACATCTCAGCATAAAACTCACTTCAGGCAGCTATGAGTTGATGAAGAAGCATTTGAGGTTTTCAGGTGTTGGCTGAGCAATAGCAAGAATTTGATTCCTCAGCTTGTCAAACCTGGAAATGAAATCCCTCATCGGTTCATGAGGTTCCTTCTTCATCTGTGTGAGTTGGGCCAGTAAGGCATGTGCATCTTTTGTAGGCTTGAACCTGGCTTCAAATTAAGCTTTAAGTGTGTCCCAGTCAGTCACTGATCTGGCTTGCAGATGGTAGAACTAGTCTACAGTAGCACCTTGTAGTGTTTCCATGAAAATCCTGACTACAACATCCTCAAATTCCACTCCTATTATGCCATAGGCTATGATGAAGGCTACAATGTGTTCACTAGGGTGAACCCTCCCATCACCAAAGAATTTAATGAAATTTTTCCTTGAGCTACGTGGAAGCTCGCATAGGGATGGAGTAAGATTGAGTGGGCCAAATGAGTTACCATAGGGGCCTTGAACTGCCATGATGGGATTATAGAAAAGGGGGATAACAAATATGGGTGGTGTATGTATAGGCAAAGCTCTACTGACAGAAAAAAGTAGCTCTACCTTGTGTTGGTGACCTAGTACGGGTAGGAGGAACACTCTTGGATCGTTGAACTTAAAGTTACGGAGGGAATAAGTCAAAATTTCTTTGCTACACCAACTCAAAGATAGGGTTAACAACACCTTGAACTCCCTGACTTTTGGTATAGCATGGAGTTTCCAGATTGTATAATAAAAATGGGAAATAACTGACCTTGCTTCAGCTTGAAACTTGAGGCCTTGAACTGTGCATTCTATCTCGGTGGCTCTAGTTTTACAGACCAGATAATATAATGGAGATGGAGGAAGATGGTAAAGCTATAATGATAATGGGTAATACATGGAATAGAGTCACCAGAGTCTATAATGGATAAGGGTAGGGATTGCTTAATTCTAAAACGTGAGGCTTCAGATTGCATGTAACATCTCCAGTAGAGTCACCAAAAAACTATTGAGTGAATATTTTGTCACCAGCATACTGATGAGCAAAATAGGTCTGATCATCGATAGCAAGGGAGATTGGTCATCCAAAGTTGCAGGTTTACCACATCCAAAGGGGACAAACCTCTCCTCTCATCAAGGGGAGGTTCCCTATAAAATATAAGGAGCTATATACTATAAATATAAGCAAAAAATAACACTCAGGGGTAGGATAAACCATCCATCTCTCTTCTTTCAGAGATGATGTTCACAAACAAAGGATAAAATCTTGGTGAAGATACTGAAGGCACTTCTCTTCTTTCAAAAGTGGTCTTACAGAGAACAGCAGGAGTTATTTCAGGTAGTGACAAGTAACTGGTAACCAAAGGCATAGTAACTAGCAGACTGAGATGTAGCATAAAGTCTCCAGCTTGACTGCCCAAGAGTGAAATACAAAGGATAATGAGGGCACAAAGTCATCCCAAGATCCTTTACATAGGAACAGAAAGAAAACACACTAAAGTCAATTGTAGGAGCACAAAGTCTCTCTACAGTTGGCTTCAAGACACCTTCCTGATTACTTTCACTAGCTCTGCTTGTTAAATTGAATAAATAAGAATACATTCAGGAAATAGACATAAGAACAATCTCCTAGAATGATACAAGCTATAACAACACAAAGTCTAAAAGTAACTTGCTTTCTGATTCAAACAAAGAAATATGAACAACAATATGAGCTCAAAGTCTCAGTAATGCCTTTCAATTTGGGTAGAGTTTTGCTTCTGGTAACGGTAAGATCTCCTTTAAAATGACATAATAGAATATTATATATAGCAGCCAAGAAAGGCTTGGCACTTTGCTCCATGGAACGACCCATGTTGCACTCAATGCATTGAATGCATTTTTAGTTTTGTCAAAGAGGGCCATGTTAGAATAGGGTGGCTACCTTAACTATGGCATGTTGATTCATCTCAAATGTCTTCTCTTGGCCTTGAGCCATTTAGTTTGTTACCTGATGTCTGTGCAGCTATCCACCTCACCTTTACTCCAAAGGAGACAAACAAGTTGTGCCTTAAATATTTTTAGGCTTAAATATCTACCTAGTGAACTGTTCCCCCTACTAGAATAACTACTGTGTAGATATTTCTGGCCTTACCTCTTTCCTACTATAATTTGAGCCCTTGAGCTATCTTCTCCCTTTTTTGGTTAATTTGATTCTTCCTCTCGATAGTTATTCCTTTCACCCTGAAGGTCTTTGAATGCCTTCGAAAGCATTCGGTCTACGCTCAAGCCTACAGAGATCAACATACACTTTATTGCCACAAATTTGACATCTTCAGGTCCATCATTGTTTGAAAGCCAATGGCTAGTTGGTTGTCCTAAATTTAATGACTGTGGGCCCGTCATCCTCCTTAGAGATTCCTTCGTGCCCTCCTTGTTTGCCTTAGCCGCTTTTTGTCGGGCTTTATAAGGGATATGTGGTGTCTTCTACTACAAAATAGGTGAGGACACTTGGCAACTTTCATCAAATTTATAGAAGCTCTTAGGTACCTTTTTAGAGTCCCATAGAAAATGACACATGGTGGTTTTTGCCAAGCTCCTAGAAACACTATAGAAAAATTTGGGACTCTTTTGGACTCATGCAGACGTAGACACTTGTCGTGATCCACTTGACCTTAGCACCTCACTTGGGGCCCACCTCAGTCCTTGTAAAATAAAGGAAGAAACTGTGGATGTTGACACTTGTCGCACTCCACTGAGCTTTTCAGGGACACATGACATCTCTCGTTGCTTTGTAGAAAAACATATTACAACCTTCCATTGTCACCACTCGGCACCCTCTACGGGACCCTGAGAGAAGCCTATTGAAATAAGCTTTGAAACTTATTAGAAACATGAGTCCCGACAGACGATACTTAGCTTCCGTTGAGTTACAATGGGACACATGGCATGGTCCACTTACTTTAGCAATCACACGGACGATGACACTCGGAGCATTTCACTTGACTTTTAGCAACTCATCCAAGGCCCACCATAGTCCTCACTTAATAATGAAATAAAAGAAAGACTGCAGATGTTGACACTTGGTGGTTTCTGTTGAGCTTTATAAGGGACACGTGGCTCATTCCATGGCTTTAAAACTTATTAGAAACTGTGTCTCGATAGATGACACTTGTCAGCTTTCCCTTAACTTTTTTTTTTGGGCACTTCTTTGAACCATTTAATCATGAAGTGTTTGAACTTGATGAATTTTGACAAAGCGCTTAACTCTTTGAAGCTTGCCGACGGCATTGAACCTGTTGAACCTACTAATTTCAAGCATGTTGAGTCTATAGAAACATATCTGTAGAGTCTGTAGAAATCATCTATAGGGTCCCTTAGCTAAAAAAGTTGAAAAATTAGAGAATTTGAAGGTCATAACAACTTTTTAGAAGGGAAGATATTATTTTGGTCTGTTTGAACCAAAATAGTTCACATGTTGTCCCAAAAATGAGTGATATTTTTTTGGGGACAACAATGGGAATGATGTCTTGTGTAACCTATAGTCACCCATATACACTAGTGAAGCATGTATGAGATAAAACTGGCTAAAACATATATAGAATATTGTGCATAATTGAATTGATTTATGACAAAGTATATAGAAACATGTGTAGGTCCTAATTTTCTTGTTTTCTATAATATTTTATTATTTTTGTAAATTTGAAAGAACTTGAAATGAGTATACACAAGGGAATAAATATACTAACCAATGATTCCCTTAAGATTCTTACCATTGATATATTCTACATTGAATAAAGGAATAGTGATCTCTTGTGGATGAAGAGTATCATGCAACTATGTATAATTTATATGATTGCCATATTCATATTATGTATAATTAGTATCATCATGATCATACCTATTTGGATTGTTATAATCATTGTCTTTTGGATTTGAAACTTGTGAAATGCCACTCCTATCTTCATTTTTATCTGCATATGAATAAATAATTGCCCTATACTATGGTATTGACCTTTATACATGTTTTAGGAAGTTTGTGTGAAGTCTAGAACTGAGTAGTGATAGTCTGATCTCATCGGGACAAGAGCGGGGTGAGGGACACTAAATCACTACGCTCCTATACTCCATAGTGATCCTAATTAACTATAATTTCTAAGTGTGTAATAGTAAAAGCACTTATAATTGGTTCTAAGAATGATGTCCTATATAATCTACAATCACCCATATACACTGGTGAAGCATGTATGAGATAAAATTGGCTAAAACATATATAGAATATTGTGCATATTTGAATTGATTTATGACAAGGTACATAGAAACATGCATAGGTCCTAATTTTATTATTTTCTACAATATTTTACTATTTTTTTAAATTTGAAAGAACTTGAAATGAGTATGCATAAGGGAATAAATATACTAACCAATGACTCCCTTAAGATTCTTACCATTGATAGATTCTACATTGAACAAAGGAATGGTGATCTCTTGTGGATGAAGAGTATCATGCAACTATGTATAATTTATATGATATCCATATTCATATTATGTATAATTAATATCATCATGATCATACCAATCTGGATTGTTAAGATCATCATCTTTTGGATTTAAAACTTGTGAAATGTCACTTTTATCTTCATTTGTATCTACATATGAATAAATAATTGCCCCATATTATGGTATTGACTTTTATAATTTCTCTTTTCTAATATATACTATTTCATGTGCCTCTACTGATATGCCATTACTTGTATCTATTTGTATTCTAGTTAAAAAGATGTTTGCTTTTTATTGCTCATTCTTTGAAGAAATTGTATCTTCCCTTGAAACAATGACCATTTCACTCTCATGTGCAAATGTGACATGGTTTGCATCTTTATCCATTGTCACCCCATTGATATCATCCATGGTCTCCCTAATTCAATGTTGTATTATCCCAATATAAGACATATATGAAATACCTTTGAACATGTCTTTGGCCCAACTATTCAAGGTAGCTCAATGGATCCAATAAATGATTTAGATAAAGGACTCTTACCCAAATGCTACTTATCATATCCAAGAAATTTTAAGAGTTCCATGCTATAAAAATTAATTTCAATAGTGTTATTGATCACAACATTGGTACATTGCTTGCCAGATCTATGAGTGGATTAAGGATCAAAGGCTCTATAAAAGATGAATGATTTTTAGTCAACTCTTTTAGAACCACACTTGAAACTATAGATTTTTTAGGAATTTCATGCTTTGGAGATATTTTATTAGAAACTCTATTTTAATAATAGTTTTTGCTCATGCTTTGGATATTATTTTGTTAGAAACCCTCTTTTAAGAATAGTTTTTTTTCTTATCAACTTTGATTTTGTAACTTCTCTAATAGTAATCTCACTTTTGCTTGTACATTTTTTAAAATTTGATTTTCAAATTGGTCCCTTTGTAATTGCTTTTTTTTATCTCATTCATTTTGTGATCTTGCTTTCTATAACTTAGCTTATTGAATATTTTCTTATTCTAAGTGTTCTTGTCGAATTTTATCTTGCTTTGATTTGTCCTTTGGCAACCATTTTCTATTGATTTTGATTTTATCACTTTTTGTACTTTTTCTTGTTCCATTGTGGTTTATTTGAATTATGTATCAATTATAGGATTGTCACTATCAATTACCATTTATTTTCTCTTTTTCAATGCCAATCAATGATTTGTGTGATTCCCATGCATTATATGATATGCACAATAGTATTTTGATCATCTTAAATGATGTAGGGTAGGTAGCTTGATCAACTTAATCTGAATCATTACACTTAGAATCTCACTTGAAATCTTACTAAACCTTTGTAGACAATTTGAATAACTTATTTCAGATGTATTATGTTATAATTTCTCATTTTAATGCGAAACCTTGTTAGGCACAACTTTACTAGATGAAGATGCACATACATGATTAACATTAGCATATTCTAGATTGTTAGCACATGTGATTTTATTTTCTAATAATGTGATTTTTGCACTAAAAACTGATTTTGATTTTATAACTCTATTATTAACTTTCCCATACTGATGATTTGATCCTTTTAAGTCTCATAAATGCAAACCCTAGGTGCTTCAGGTTAAATATATAGGCACACACCGTGATGAGAAGATGTGGGAAGTGGAGGGGGATAAGTTGATTAGCTTCATTTGATACTATATGATGGGATATCTCACATCTTGGAGTAGTGATAACATGGACTTGGTTAGAGGGAAAGTAGCTATCACCCTCTTGGAGGTTATGAGGAAGAGAAAGAGATTATTTCTTATCCATAAAATATGACACTGAAACTTGGAAGATTGTTGTTGTAAGAATATATCAGATCTAAAAATCCTAAAATAACCACTAGAAATAAGGGGGGGAAAGTACAAACCCTAAAAACATTTGATGTTAGGGTTTGGTAATATTCAAATAAGAAACAGGTTCATCAATATGTTTTATCAAAATTGAGATTTATGTGAAAACCCTAGATGATAACACTATGCAAAATCAAGAGAATGATATATCAATTATAACATTTACTAATTTGAAACTATTACATTCTAGAAACTTACTAAAAATAAAAAAGTGTAAGGACAAAACAAAGACTTAGATGTAAATCATGTCTCTGAGAGGAATCAGGATCTGAAACTTGCTATGTAGAGAGGTTTGGTGACTGAAATCAATATTATAGAATTAGATTTAGGTTTGGACAATAACACTGGGAAGAAGACACTAGAGGGGCGGTGATCTTGTTCAACCTAGGTCACTCTTTTCCACTTGCAATGAGGAAATCAAGATTTCTAGGTTCTTTGTGCCTTCATCTATAGAGGTTGTATCTAGTGTGGGCATTTGTGATAACTTGTGGAGACTAATATGTGACTAATTTTCCCTTAAAAATCCTATTTTATTAACATGTGAATAACAATGCAAATTAATAGGTAAAAAGTGATCGATGGGTGAATTTAGGTGATACCTCAACACCCCATGAGTTGAGCATTGCCTACATACTGATACTCTGAAGAGGGATCAAACTTCATGTAGTTCTCCCATGCTATGGTAGCGTGTGAATAATTGGTGTAATGTGCTAGATGCTAGTGCAATACTAGTATGATTAGATGCTTTAATTGTAATTTATGAACTATGAAATGTATTTAGACTTGAGCTTTGGGCTACTAGGGTTGTATGCAATCAAAATTGAGAGAAATAGGTGTTTTGCTCTCAATGTGCAAGTGTGATTATGATGTTTTTTAGTGTGGAAGCCTCTTATGTGATAAATGAATTTAAAAGTGTGTACATAGTCATATCAATAAAAATATTTTGAACAGGGCTTCTTAAGGACATTGGATGACCTTCTTGTAGATTTGAATTTGGTAAATTAGCTATTATTTGGTGGGAAGACATGATAGGGGGGAAGGACACTATAATGATGCACTCTTATCCCCTAGGGCACTCTTATCCCCTAGTATGCTCTTGTCTATTGGATGATTTAATCATGGTTAAAAGTGATCAAAAGGGGCCCTAAGACATGTCTAAAGCTAAGTGTGTAAAAGAATGGTCACAAGTGCATGATTTTAGCTTAAATGTTAATTTTATGTGTCTACAATAATACACATGAGGAGAGTAAGTCACTGACCTCTAGGCATCAATGAAACTGCCTAGAAAAAAAATATGCAAATAATGGCACAAATGGGATATAGAACGAGCTTATTGTAATTTAAAAACCAAACTGATAACATGAAAAAAATTGTGAATTCTTTATATTCATTAATTACAAGATTTTTTAATATTTTATATTAAAATGGGGATTGAAATTATATATGACAAATCCTACAAAGCCAAAATGAGTCAAGAGAAGGTTCTGACTCAACATTTGGGACAAATGAGTGTAGATCAGGTTACTTTTGACTACGTAAGATTATTTAAATAATGTATCTTATAATTTTTAATTCATACTTCAAATCTTTGACATTTTTTTATTGCAAGAGAAGATTTATGAATGTTAGGCCATGAAGCAGGTACTAGAGTAGTTGAAATATCTTGGATGGAACATTTATGTATACAACAAGTGTGTGTATTTTAGGGGGTTTGTGTTAGTAAGACATTATTTGTTACTTAGTAATAATTCAATTTGTAGTTGAAATTACTAACAGAAATTTAATTTTGAATATTTTTTAGGTGAATAGACTATCAATTATAGTTGATGGTCATGATTTTGGAGAGGGCAGTGGTGATGATGATTTCAAATATAGCTACAAAAACACATCATTGCATGGAGTGGAGCACAATACAAACAATGAGATCATAGATTATGATGTTGACAATTAGGTCATAGAAGATGATGGTGATGAGCATTAGATGATGATACCTCATATTCATAGTTTTTATATAATTTTTAATTTGTAATCATCTTATTGTATTGTAGATAAGAAATTATTTATTTTCTCATCTTCGACATTATATTCTCACCCATGTTATTTATCTACCTATGGAAATATTTTTTTGTGTGGAATTGTTACATGTTATTTTAATATGTTTATTTATTTTTTAAATAGTAATATTTTATATATTGTGAATGCAATATTTCAATAATTTTTTATAGCTTTTTAATATTATACTTTAGAATGCTTATATATATTTAAAACATTTTAATTTATTTAAATTTTCAATATTTTGAATGTATCTTTCTATAAATTCATAACATATGTTTATAAATATAAATTTGTATATATATAGTTATATAATATATATATATATATATATATGTAAATTAAAAACAAATGTAATATAATCATTTTTAATTTCAAATAATTATATTACATTTTTTTCTTTTTCATTTTCTTTTCAATGAAAAAATGACACAAAGGTGGTGTTGACAATTTTGCCCCATAGGTCAAATTGTCACCCCTACCATTTAGAACTCTACATATCATGCCAGTTTGTCTTGTGAATCAATTTTGGTCTTGAATAATTTGAAGGAATGGTGCAATTTTAAATGGTCACTTTCTTTCAGGAGAATTGTCCAAGTGGAAATCCTGAAGGGCATCCTCAAAAGTAAGGACATTTGTTCAAAAATTCTGAAGGGTAAGGAAAAGGTTCACTTGGAAAATTCTGAAGGATACTTGGCAAAAATCCTAAAGGGTATCTGCCCTTAGAGAAAGTTCACTTCATAATTTTGAAGGACCTTTACATTTTCCCAAGCGATCAAATCCAAGAAGTTTAAGGGCACTTTCCCTTCGAGAAAGTCATTATCAAGAAATCTGAGAAGAAAGAATTCCTTCAGATTTTTTGTCCAAAGGAAATGAATAGAGCAAGTGGACCATTTCAAGTTTTTCAATTCTTCAAAAAAAAACCATCGACAAAAGCTCGAAGGGTAGTTTTGAAAACCCGAAGAGACATTTGTATAAAGTTCGAAGGAATGTGTCAGACAAAAAAGCTGAAAGAAAGAGACATTTAAAAAGATGAAGGGTTCATTGAATTATTCTAAGGGACATTTCACAAAGTTCTGAAGGGTAGGTGGACTTTACAAATAATGTTGAAGGGTATTTTTGAAAGTGTCAAAGGGATATTTTACAAGCCCAAAGGGCAATTTGTAAGGAAAGAATTCCTTCAAAGTTTTTGTTCAAAGGAAATGGATAAAAAGTAAAGCCCGAAACAATTATAAAGGACCAAACAAAAGAAGGAAATGATTCCTTTGGATAATTTGTCTAAAGGAAATGAAGGAGAGGGATAATTCTCACAAACAATTTGTCCATAAGAAAATGACAAAAATAAAGGTCTGAAGGAAATGAACATGAATGGTTCAAGGAAAAGCCTAAGGAAATAAATAGGGATAGAAATAAAAGCCAAAAGAAATTCCATAAAAATGGCCAAAGGAATACATATAAGAGAACAAGAGACCAATGGCTATCCAAGGAGTTGATGTAAGATTTCATGCAATATGAGCCTTTCAGGCACTTCTAGCTCAGCTTCAAGCAGAGTTCTCAGTCCAAGATGTGGCATGGATTTCCATGCAAGAGTTTGACTTGTCAAACTTGGATCCACCTCATCCCTTCTATGCCAACATGGAATTTCATGCATGCACTTTTATTTAACTTATTGAAAGTTTTCAACATTTAAGCAGTTCAAGTAGAGTTCTAAATTTAGTTTTGGTGTAACATCACGCAAGACCCATGCACGTTGATCAATCTTAAAGACCTTAATATTTATTATAAATAAGGATTATGAAATAGGCTCTCCATCACTTTCAATGCCAAAGAGATTTTCATGCAAGGTATAAGACAAAAATAGATTTTATTTGAAGGTTGTGATAACACAAGTTGGACTGAGTTGACCTCCTCTTGTATTTTTAGCACCAACCGCTTGACTATTGTATCCCTTTCTATATAAGTTGGCTTTTTAGCTTTGAATGGTATCCTCTTTTTGGCAAGCCCATACTCTGCCAAAAAAATTGTCCTGTGTAACCTTTTTAGATTAATATAAGGATAGTTTTCAGACTCCAAGGTGCTGGTATAGTGTATTTATGTCAGTGATTTGCATATGTGATAGAAATTTCTTCCTTATCAAGTCTTGATTCTTACCTAGTTACTAGCTAATCAGATTATGCAAGTCATGTTCTATGTTTAACATCTATTGGATGAAGTTATAGTGGATATAAGTGGTTTGCTAGTGCCTTGAATTAGGCCTATTCCATCATTTCCCTCAATATTTGATCACAAAATAGAACCTTTTCATGAAATATTGATGCGTAGGGGTTAATTAGGGTTAAAAATTCAATTTGTTTATTGTCTGATCAATGTTTTTAGAAGCTCAAATTGAGTGGATCAATAAAAATTTAGGTGTATCACCATTATTAGCTAAGATTTCCCTTTAAGTTTATTTCTTCCCTTTTCCCTGGTAGTTTGTAACATAGAATAGAGATCCTAATTGATACACCAAAGGGAGCTAGCCCTTAAAATCTATATATTCAATCCATTAATTAGGTTACCCACAGCCCAAGATTGTTTCTATGTTTCAGTAGACTATGAAGGCCTAAAACTACCTTCACAAGGGTGTGAGTTTGATTGACAATAGTTTTTGACATGCCCAATGGAACATTGAAGAAATTATTTGCATATATGAGAAAGTTTCATAGTAGAAGAAGATATTCATTATCATCAACATCTAGTTGTAGAGCTTATAGCATCATTCAGGCAATTAATTCATGCCAAAGGTTACCACAAGGTCAGCAAGTAAAGATATTCCTTTTGAATTTATATCATATAAGAGATCAAGATTTAGGATGGCAAAACCATATCCTCAAAAATAGTATTTGTCTCCTAGTTATCTTACTATTCTAACCACTACAAAGCCCATTATCCAAATGGCAATCAAAAATCAGGTGTTTGTTCCATTCAATAGAGGTAACTTACTGAATTTAGCCTAGTTTGATGACATTCCAGTGTCTACCCTCAAGATCATCCCATTATTCTTAGGAGAAAATCAAACAAACCCTATTGAGCATATCTAAGGTGTAGCTAATCTCTGTTCAGTCCATAATATTGTTGAAAACAATGTTGCTATTAAATTGATTGCCACTTCCTTCAAAGGAAAAGCATTGCAATGGTACAGAAACCTCCCACCAAACTCCATTTCTACCTGGGATGAATTGGGTGCAGCCTTTGTCAAGCAATTTGAGGACAAATCTGATCACCTATCTTTAGTTGAGTAATTAACTACCATAAACAAAGCTCTTCATGAGTTTATGTTTGATTTTAACCTTAGATTCCAAAAGACATGGACCAAAATACCTATGTTGATAAGGCCATCCTCTAAATATGCATTTTTGTACTATTTGAAAGCCCTTAATTCTGACATTAGTGGGATGATCCAATCAATGGGTGGTACTACCTTGCCAAATGCTTATGAGGTTACAATGAGGGTAGAAAATAGTTTGATACAAGCTGGTAAGATTTATTCAAGACCTCCAATGCCTATATTCCTAGAATTGAATAATGTACCAACCCCTCAAATTCTTTAAATTCCATCTTTAGATCCTATTCCATCACCTCAAGCTCAAATTGTAGCCCCTATTAGTCAAGCTAGTGAGATAGGAGAGTTGAAAAGTTTGCTAAAATCCTTTGCGAATAAAATAGTGCAGCTCAAAAGGCAACAATTTTAGGATAATAGGCCCTATCAACAACAAAATTAGACCACCTATCAACACTTCAAAGATCAAAGGCCTCCTTATCAAGGTTTTAAAGAGAACAAACCACCTTATCAAACACAAGGAGCCATAACTCTAGCTAAACCATATACTACCCTTGATATTAATGTTCTTTCCAATTCAAAGGCTATTTTTCTCACCCCACCTTAAAACTACTTGATGCATGATTCAGTTTGGCAGTCCTCAAATCTCAATGATGCTCAAAACCAAGCCTTGGCATCATAAAACATCACTATGCCATAAATGACACAAGAAGATTTTTATTTTCAAGGAGGTTAGTACCAAGATACAGGTTTGGTGTCACAAAGAGAGACTAAACAAGGTCAAGGGTAGCCTAATGCCATTAATGTAAATTAGCAAGTGGATGATCATGTTGTTTTTACTCACTGTGTTGAAACTAACAATTCAAGTGGTCAAGTTACAGTTGTAACTAGAGCTAAAAGAAGAGTCATTGATGAGGTGTAGGATGTGATAAATGCTTTGAGTACTCTTCATGTTGTTTCTAGGAGTAAAAAAGAACAACTCGTTGCCCCTACAACTCAAAAAAATTAGAATATAGAGGTTAGTAAAGTTCAATGAATACCTCTAGTTCATGAGTAACCAGTGCTTTAGAAAGTACAACCAAAGGTTAGTGGACCTCATTTTAGTATAGTGGATCAAATGAAGAAATATAATATTAGAATTAGTATGTGGGATTCTCTTTCCATTCCAGGATAAAAGGATAAGCTCATTCAAGAGCTTCCAGCTCTCAAATTATCTCCAAAACTGGTTAAGAAAGGTGTTGTCTTGAATAATTCAGATCAACCAACTAAGCAATAGGTACAACAAGTAAATAAGATGGTAAAGGTGGACAAAATTAAGGTAAAATCAAAGAAAACTCCTCTTTTTACCTTTTTTTAATAATATGTGATACTTTGGTTCATAATTGTATGGTGGATAGTGAAGCTAGTAGTACAGTCATGCCTAAACAAATTACAGACAAGCTCGGCCTTGTTTATGAGCCAAACACTAAAAGGGTATTGTAATTTTATGGATCACCAACAAAGATGGTAGGAATCATCAAGTATCTGAAGTTGATGTTACAGGTTTGTCATAATGTTACTATTCAGTAGGATGTTGTTGTGGTAGACTTGCCTCCTTATTTTGCTATGTGTCTTTCAAGGGACTTCACATCAAATATTATGGGATATTTGTTAGCTTATTGGACTTATTTAATGTTCAAAACTAGGTATGGTACCAAGGTAACTATTCATTCTAAACCTATTGAATGTTTCCATATGGAGCCATATATGTCAAGTGTTGTGAACACTAACTGTATCATCTCAGATGAATTACTATAAGCTAGTGAAGTATAAAGTGAATCACCTTTGGATGGAATTCTAGATTTTTTCCTTGATGAGTGGGCTTCCACTTTGCATGAGCATGATCTTTATAAGCTAATTGAAGAAGAAGGACTTGGTATGTATTGCCTTCATGAGAATGATGCACCAATTCCAGCTATGGTCAAGGATGATGAATCTAGTAAAGGTTTATGGCAATTGTATTTTGATGGATTGAAGAATAAACATGGTAATAGAGCTAAAATGATGTTGGTTTCTCCAACAAATAAAATGTATTTATCTTCTATTAAATTTCAGTTTGGTTATTCAAATAATGTTGTTGAGTATGAAGCACTAGTTCACAGTTTGCAGTGGGCTAAGAAGATGAAAGTCAATTCTTTGCAAGTGTTTGGTGATAGTGAGCTTGTAGTTCACCAAGTAAGATGTTTAAATGTATGTAAAATTTTGTATCTTAAGTCTTACAGACATAGAATATGGGACTTACTTAAAGATTTTCAAGCTTTTAACATTCAGGCAATACCAAGAGGTGAGAATAAACATGTTGGTAGGTTGGTTGTTGTCAAGGCATAATTTAGTATCACAACTGATGTAAAAAATGAAAAAAATTAGTCACATATAAAGGTGGTTGTAAGGCTTTATATTCCAGATAATCATGATAATTGGTAGGTTTTTGAAGATGACAATCAAATTGTGAGATTCTTGCAAGAGGAGGCTAAGTTTTATTCAAGAAACTAAGCAAAGCATTTGCAATAGTATGGTGATTAGATTGTGCAACTAAAAATACATAAGTTACCCAAGGGATTGGTCACACTTGAGAACATTTTCAATGGTGATGATGAGTTAAAGAAAGAGAAGTCATCCTTGCCAACAAAAGAAGAGCACTATGCCAATGTAGAGATTGCAACTGGTAAGATTTTGAAGTTGGGTAAGGTATGTACTCCTTCACAAAAGGAAACTTTCATTGAGTTATACACAAGTTTTGCTGATATATTTGCATGGAAATATAGTGATCTCAAGGGATTTGTCCCAAGTCTAGCTCAACACACCATTGAGTTAGAAGCTGAAACTAAACTAGTGAGACAAAGATAAAAGGCCCATCAATCCTAAGCTTGAGCCTTTGATGAGAGTTGAGCTTCACAAGCTCATAAAATAAGCTATTATATTTCCAATCAAGTACTCAACTTGGGTGGAAAATCTTGTCCTAATATGGAAAAAGAATGGTGAGATTAGATTGTGTGTTGACTTTCATGATTTGAAAAAGGCTTCACTTAAAGATCACTATCCATTTCCATCAATGGAATAAATTTTACAATTGATATAGGTTCAAAGAGGTTTTATTTTTTGGATGGATATAGTGGGTATAATCAGATTTTGGTCAAAGAAGAGGACCAATTTAAGACAACCTTCATAACCAAGTGAGGGATGTTTGCTTACAAAAAGATGATATTCGATTTATCTAATGTTGGAGAAACCTTTCAAAGAGCCATGGATATGGAATTCTAAGGCCTTATTAACAATTTTTTACTTGTTTATTTGGATGATATAACAGTGTTTTCAAAGAGTGCAGAAGATCACATGGTTCATCTCAAGTAAGTGTTCAAAAGGTGTAGTCAATTTCGGGTATCTCTAAATCCCAAAAAGTGTGTCTTCTTGGTTCATGAAGGTAATATTCTTGGACATTTTGTTTCAAAGCATGGTTTAATCATAGATTCTGAAAGGGTAGACTCCATTCCTACACTCTCCTTGCCTAAGCACAAAATGGTTATGCAAAGCTTCTTTAGTAAGATCAACTTCATAAGGAGATATATTTCAAATTTGGCCATTTTAGCTAAGCCACTTACAGACATGCTAAAGAAGAATCATAGCTTCAGCTAGTCCAAAGAAGGAATAAAATGTCTTGAAGATATTAAGAAGGCCATAGCTAGCACTCCTACACTTATAAATCTAGATTTCATAAAAGATTTCATTTTGTATACTTATGCTAACATGAACACCATTTTAGGCATTTTTATGCAAATAAATCACGAGGCTTTGAAGCAGCCAATAGATTTTTTTAGTCAAATCTTGGAAGAGTATGAAACAAAGTATTATTTTATTAAAAAACATGTACTTTTAGTTATAAGGTCTCCTAAAAAGTTTAGATACTTATTGTCTAAAAATAAGATACACCTTATGGTTCCCCATCCAAGCATCAAGGAGTTCTTTTTGAACAAAGATATAAATGAGAAGAGAGTTGGTTGGATAACCAAGGTAATGGAGTATGATGTGGAAATCAAGGTGAAAAAGCTAATTAGAGGCAAAGGGCTTTGTGAGCATCTAGCTCAAGACTTGCAAAAGACTAATGAGGTTATTTTGACATCAAATGATGAAGAGGTTACAACTAGTCTTACCTCACCTTCCAGTTGGTTTCATGACTTGGTAAGCTATCTCCAAGATGGTATTTATCCCTCTCATCTAAGTGCTTCAAAAATAAGATATTTCAGGTTGTAATCAATTCCATTTTTGCTTGTTAATAGTGTTTTGTTCAAGAAAGACATCAATGACATGTTGCTAAGATGTATTGAGCCAAGCCAAACTCAGAGATTGCTTGAAGAATTTCATGATGGACATGGTGGAAGACATTTTTTTTCAAGAACTACAACTTATAATATCATGAGAGGTGGGTACTATTAGCCTAATATATTTGGTGATTACCATGCATGGGTTAGAAAGTGCAAACAGTGTGTTATGTTTATAGGAAAAGTGAAACTTGTAGCCTTACCTCTCTTCAACTAATTACAGTGGATCAACCCTTTGTCCAATGGGGATTAGAATTTATTGGTCTCATTAATCCTCCTTCAAGTTCAGGAAATAAATGGATTCTAATTGTTACAGATTACTTCACACGTTGGATAGAAGTAGTAGCATGGAAAGAAGCAAATGAAACCAATGATCTAGATTTCTATGAAGGTTTGATTACTAGATTTGGAGCTCCTTCAACTATTATTTTTGATAATTTAATGGCTTTTGTAGGATCTTGGAATCAGTCAATGGGATATCCAACATGGAATTTATCTCAGCACTTCATTGAACTATTATCCAAAAGGTAATGGCCTCGCTGAATGTACAAATAAGAACCTGTTGAGGATCATAAGAAGGACTACTGAAGACAATCTAAGGTCATGTCATCTCAAGTTGAAGTCAGCTCTGTGGGCTGATAGGATCACCTGCAAAAAGTCAATAGCCAACTCTCCTTCCAAGTTCATATATGGTAAAGAAGCGAGGTTACCCATTTCTCTTGAGTTTCTTAATTTAGAACTAATGCATCAGCTTGAGTTATTGGAGAATGAGCCTATGAAGATCAAGCATGTTGAGTTTATGGATCTAGAAGAGATAATAAATCAGTCCATGCTAGCCATGGAGATTCATCAAGCACAAGCGAAGAAAGCTTTTGAAAAAGGAGCCTCTTCACAAAGTTTCAAAGAAGGAGATTTGGTCCTCAAGTGGGATGAGGATAGAGCTAAACCAAGAGGGCACACAAAGTTTGATTCCCTTTGGAGTGGCCCATAAACAATCTCCAGCTACAAATCCCACAATACCTTCCAACTTACAAAGATGGTTGGTGATGAGCTTCTAAACCCAGTAAATGGGATACATTTAAAACATTGTTATTGAAGAGCAAAGCTCCTTATGCATAGTTAGTTAGTTTGTTTTCCTCCAAGTGTTGTTCAAGCATAGTAGTTTCATTCTTTTTTGTTCCAAATAAGTGCTTGTTTGCACATTTTCTTTTTAGTTAGTTTTCCTTTGGAGGATGAAGGTTGTGTTTTTCAGGTCAAAGGAGAGTTTACAGTCATGGACCAGATTTATTATAATTTTATGAGTTCAAATGTTATGTATATGGTCTGAGTTCTCAAGCATAGTAGGCATGCTTCCTACTTGAGTCACCAAAATGTTGAAAATTTTGCCCCACAGGTCAAATTGTCACCTCTACCATTTGAAACTCTGCATATCATGCCAGTTTGTCTTGTGAATCAGTTTTGGTCCTAAATAATTTGAAGGAATGGTTCAAGTTTAAATGGTCACTTTCTTTTAGGAGAATTGTCCAAGTGGAAATCCCGAAGGGCATCCTCAAAAGCAAGGTCATTTGTTCAAAAATTCTGAAAGGTAACTTGAAAAGTTTCAAAGGGTTCAAATCCTTCAGACATTTTATCTGAAGGGAAGGAAAAGGTTCACTTGGAAAATTTTGAAGGACACTTGGCAAGAATCCTGAAGGGTATCTACCCTTTAGGAAAGTTCACTTCATAATTCTAAAAGACCTTTACATTTTCCCAAGGGATCAATTCCAAGAAGCTGAAGGGAACTTTCCCTTCAGGAAAGTCATTATCAAGAAACTTGAGAATTCCTTCAGACTTTTTGTCTAAAGGAAATGAACATAGCAAGTGGACCATTTCAAGTTTTCTGAAGGGTCATTTTCTTTGGAAAAGGACCATTGACAAAAGCCAAAAGGGCAGTTTCAAAAACCCGAAGGGACATTTGTATAAATTTCAAAGGGACATTCCTTTAGACAAATTGTCCAAAGGAATTTATGGGACAAAAAAGTTGAAAGAAAGAGACATTTAAAAATATGAAGGGTTCATTGAATTGTTCAAAGGGACATTTCACAAAGTTTCAAAGGGTAGGTGGGCTTTACAAATAATGTCAAAGGGTCTTTTAAAAAGTGTTGAAGGGACATTTTAAAAGCTCAAAGGGCAATTTGCAATGAAAGAATTCCTTCAAACTTTTTATCTGAAGAAAATGGACAGAAATTAAAGCCTGAAACAATTACAAAGGACCACACAAAAGAAGGAAACAATTCCTTCAAGCAATTTGTCTAAAGGAAATGAAAGAGAGAGACAATTCCCACAGATAATTTATGCACAGGAAAATGACAAAAACAAAGGTCTGAAAGAAAGGAATAGGAATGGTTCAAGGAAAAGCCTATGGAAATAAATAAGGATAAAAAGAAAAGCCAAAAGAAATTCCACATAACTAGTTGAAGGAATACATACACGAGAGCAAGAAATTGATGGCTATCCAAGGATTTGATGTAAGATTTCATGTAATCTGAGCCTTTCAGGCACTTCCAGCTTAGCTTCAAGTAGAGTTCTCAATCCAAGATGTGGCATGGCTTTCCATGCAATAGTTTGACTTGTCAAACTTGGATCCACCTCATCCCTTCTACGCCAACATGGATTTTCATGCATGCACTTTTATTTAGGTTGTTGAAAATTTTCAACATTCCAACAGTTCAAGTAGAGTTCTAAATTCATTTTTGGCATAGCATCGTGTAAGACACATGCACATTGATCAATCTTGAAGAATTTAATCTTTATTTTAAATAAGGATTATGAAATGGGCTATCCATCACTTTCAACACCAAAGAGCTTTTCATGCAAGGCATAAGACAAAAATAGATTTTATTTGAAGGTTATGATAGCACAAGTTGGATTGAGTTGACCTCCTCTTCTATTTTCAGTGCCAACATTTTGATTGTTGTATATTTTTCTATATAAGTTGGCTTTTTAGCCTTCAATTGTATCCTCTTTTTGGCAAGACCATACTCTGCCAAAACATTTGTGTTGTGTAACCTTTTCAGATTAATAGAAGGATAGTTTTTAGACTCGAAGGTGTTATTATAGTGTATTTATGTCAGTGATTTGCATATGTGATAGAAATTTCATTCTTATCAAGTCTTGATTCTTACCTAGTTACTAGCTGATCAGATTAAGCAGGTCATGTTCTATGTTTAACATCTCTTAGTTGAAGTTATAGTGGATATAAGTGGCTGGTTAGTGCCTTGAATCAAGCATATTCCATCATTTCCCTCAAGATTTGATCACAAGATAGAACCTTTTCATGAAATACTAATGCATAAGGGTCAATTAGGGTTAAAAACTTAATTTGTTTATTGTTTGATCAGTGTTTTTAGAAGCTCAAATTGAGTTGATCAATCAAAATTTAGGTGTATCACCATCATTAGGTAGGATTTCCCTTCAAGTTTCTTTCTTCCCTTTTCCCTAGTAGTTTGTAGTGTAGAGTCGAGATCCTAATTGATACACCAAAGGGAGCTAGCCCTTACAATCTAGAGATTCAATCCACTGATTAGGTTACCCATATCCTAGATTGTTTCCATGTTTCAATAGATTGTGAAGACCTGAAACTACCTTCACAAGGGTGTGAGTCTAATTGACAACAAGTGGTGCTAATACATGGTTTTAAGGTGGTGCAAAATTGATGTAAATGTTGTTCGACTAAAAATGCATAGTTTCTTCTTTTTAACACCACATAAAATGACATGAAGAATCACTATATATATATATATATATATATATATATATATATAGCAAATGTGATATAATCATTTTAATTTCAAATAATTATATTACCTTTGTTTCTTTTTCATTTTCTTTTCAATGAAAAAATGACACAAAGGTGGTGCTAATACATGGCTCTAAGGTGGTGCAAAATTGATGCAAATGTAGTGTAAATGTTGTTCAACTAAAAATGCATAGTTTTTTCATTTTTACATGACATAAAATGACATGAATTCCTTAGATTTTTGTCACCTAAAATATAAAAAGGATGATTTTGACGCAAATATGACCATATTTGTGGCGTAAATTAATCTTCATGTAGTAGTGTCGTAATAGAATTATTAATCAATGTGGAACCCTTGAATAGATGAAAATAAGTGATAAATCTAAGATAGATGCCTTGAAATTGATACATCTTGAAAATTTTCAAATAAATATATTTAAAATATATGTGCTCATTTATTAAACACTCATATACCAAATGAACATATACGTTAACTATGACATTCAAAAAACCTTATTATTACATGACATTCCAAATATTATAATTCTAATCATATTCATAATATACATATATATATATATATATATATATATATATATCTTTAACAAGGGCCACATAGTGCCATGTCCTTGTCGATGGATTAAAAAATGTTGGAGTAGGTTTGTTTGACATCAATGTGTTCTTTTGAATCTAAAAGTTTGTGTTTTTTGTTATTGAGATATGTTTATTGTAAATTTGTGTTGTTGAGGTATAACCACACAATAACATTACTTTCTGACTATGGCAATAATGTAATAGGTTTTGAATGCTTCATATTGTAAATAATAGGTTTTTTAAAAGTGTACATGTATAATCTAAATAGTTTTTTTTACAAGGTATGGAGCAAGTAAATAGCTATTATCTTTAACAATATATATTTTTAATTATAAACAATGTATTATATTGTTCATGTTTATCATGTATTGATTAAATGAAATAATACAGTGGAAGGTACAAATTGCATTGACAAATGTGATAAAATTATATGTTTGATCTGGGTTCTGAACTAGAAGATGATACCTATCATATGATAATGGGGTCAATGAATATTTAAAATATATTTGAAGAACATATTTATGTTTAGATGAAGTTGCCTCTCCACTTTCCTTAATTTTACATTGGAACTCGCACTATGAGTACAATATAAAGGAACATAGAACAGAAATTATAGTGTTTGAAGTAGAAAGGAAACTAAAATGAGAAAAAGAGGATATTTAAGCATTGTAATAGCTTTTGTAAAAATGTCTAAGTTAAGAAAAATCAAATTTTGAATAGTAGTTGATGCTTTGTTACCTGAATAGAATAAAAATGTACTAAAAATATCCACGTAAGGGTTGAGTAGGAGCCACAAGCTAAGCAGAGCAAGGCTCAAATCAATGAAAGTTATACAACATTCTACAATGTAGGTTCACAAACTTTAGCTTATTGTGAAATATTAATGCTTCCCTCAAATTAGAAAACTAGTATTTTCAAAATAAATTGATTTCTCTTCATAAAATACTAGTCATCATTGCCATATATTTGCCATAAAACCTTCATAATTGGATTATCAATATCAAATGTAGTTTATTTGTGATAAATTATTATTTCATGGTCCAATGATACAACATGAATTTTTATTAGTAATAATGATGAGGTTAAATATCTAAATCTTGAAATGGAAGTTATGGGTGGCATATAAGACATTATATTAAGTTATTCCAATTAAGAGACGTCAATGTGGCACCTGTGATGATACTAGATCATGGTTCATGAGCACATGGCAAAGAAAATCCAATTTTGATAACCCTAAGTAGTATTAATTTCATGTGAATGCCTCTAATGGAAAAATATTATGCATTAAGGGGAGGCATATCTCTAGTGGTGTGCTTAGTTCCCATGGCTTTCTTGGTCAAAGTACCTACCATCAAATTTAATTTTATTATAAGGCATAATTTCTACCTTTCACATTTATTTTTGTTTCCAAATTTTTACATTGAAATCATGTTATTTGAGAATGTATATACTTAGTTTCCAAATTTTTACATTGAATACATGTTACTTGAGATTGTTTCAAGTTCAATTGTTTTGGTTATCCTAAGATAGAGAAATTTTATGTGTGCATTAATGTGCAAGAGTACAGGTGGCCAAGTGACCAATCTTCAACTACATCAGTTATGGATTTACTCATTCACTAGATGTGTTTTGTCCTTAGTTGACACCTAACAAATTTTATATTCATAAAGGTGTCATTGTGTTTTTTTAATTTTGATAATTTTTAGGCCAACTAATACTATTCATTCCCTCTTTACCCATACCTTAAAATTTTAGTGAATTATTTAAGAAGTCACAAGGATGAAAATGAAGTCAACATGATGTAGCCATTTGAAAAAACTCAAATAGAATCAGAAAACTAACTTTGAATGGCCATAATGCCATGTACATAGGAATATGATATATTGATGTATATGGATTGATGGAGATGCCGACATGTGGCACACATCCCCTTTAATTAGTTATATGGGTCTAATATATTAGGATAAATGAGTAACTTGTGGAATTAGTGCATTGGATAATAATTTGCCTATATTGAGGTTAGGAGGCAAACCATCCTTTATTAGTTTATTAGAGGTATATATAAAGGAGGTGAGTATAATTCTAAATAAATCAATCAATCAAGTAAGTGTTAAGTCTTTTATTCAGTAGAAGGATACTTTTATTGACATTATGGAGTTATTCATTCCTAAAGGAGTATTATATGGTGTTGCCCTATGATAAGGGCATTATTTTATTTTTGCATATATTGAATATTTGAGCATCTTAGCTCACCAATATCTATTATGTTGTGTTGATCTACATTATATTCTACACGTTCTAATTATTATAAGTGTGGATCATAACACCATATAAAGTGAATTTTAAATATTTTCTGTTGAAATTAGAGACTTTTAATCAAAATGGATGTATAGGAGTATTTTTAGAAGCACAAATTGACTTTTTAGGCCAGATACATGATTATTGGTGGTACTAGAATAGGGGACCATTTATTGAGTATGGGTGAGCCATACTTGCTCTTGTGCCATGTAAGAAAGGGCATCTACCATGTAAGAAGAGTAAAAGCTATAGAAGAGTTTAGGGAGAGACAAAATCATGTGAAGGGATAAGTATCACCTTCCAATTAGACAAAGATTAAAGAATCTTCCTATAAGTAAATGAGAAGCCATCCTTGTGCTTAAATTTTTCCATTTTGAAAATAGAGTTGGATCTCAAGCATGGAGAGATTAGGAAGAGACATTGGGATGTGGATGTTAGTTGGAAGGTAAGCCTTAAAGTAAGGCTATTTTCTAAACAATAGATGACTTGAGGTAGGAAGTCCATGGGCACCTTATTTATAAATATTTTCCTTTTTAAAATAATCTCTTGTTACCCTCTTTGGAATGTTGTAAACTTATTATGAATTGGCAAGGCCTTTAGCTTATAATCCTCTACTTACTTGTACATGATTTGGGTATATGCCATTTATTTTGTAGACCCTATTATGGGTGTTTGGGAATGTTTTAATCCAACTTTAGATTGTTATTATGGGTAAGGGTAAATGATTTTTCGCAAGCCATTCTCCTTTCATTCCATAGAATCTAGTAGTGAAAACTTACCAAAGAGGGTTATATAAATATTAAATTTTATTGAAGTATGTTCCATCATCAATGCTTGTTTATTTTTTTGAGATGTTTGTCTTTGGGTACAATTGTAGGAGCTGTTTTAGAGTTCGTAAGATGAGGTACTAAATTGGAGGCATTGTCTAGTCTACTTTTTCATTTAAACTGGATAAAACTTGTTTTCATAACTTAAATAAACTTGTATTGTAACATACATCAGAGTTTTTTCACACCACCTTCACATTGATTTAGATCACCATATTATTTATGTACATCATATTTGTCAAATTTATTATTTAGATCTTAAAATTGAGGATCATTTTTGTAATTATATGTTCTCCTTACTATGAGAAGGCGGGGTTATTCTTCTACCTCTTTAGAGATGCATATAATTATCTTTAGACCTTTATGGCTTACGAGGATCATAAATATTTGGCTCTCTTATTTTGAGAGATGTTTTATATTCATAAATATTTGGATAGAGATTTTACTTATATAATGATATGCACCTAGAGGATCACTTATTCAAGTTTGAGTAGGAAGTGACTATATAACAAGGTTGTAGATATCGTGAGAATAGTAAGGCATTGGAGGACATGATTTATTTTCACATATTTTCTTGGTTGCATGTTTGTAACCTTATACTTGAGGTTATATGAGTAGTATAAATGAAAGTAATTTACTACAAACTTTACAACCCAAGGTTCACAGTATCAATGCTAAAAGCTAACTATACTAAACTAGTTAGAAGTGTTATCACTAGAATCATAAATCATTACATTTTGGATTTTATCCCTTTATTATTATTCAACCATCAAAACAATAAAAGGATTACTAGATGTGATACAAGGAAATCAAAGGTGTTGATTCTCATCCACCACTATTACTTTAAGAAGGATTTACACCTAATCTAATAGATTCCCAACACAGAACCCAAGCTACTCCACGTCCTCATGAGTAACGTGTGTTATTGTCCCCAAAGAGCACCGTATCCACTCTAACTAGTTGTGAAACCTTAAAAGGATCAATTTTATAGGTAGATTATCTGAGGTATTTCATGGCATGGAGGATGCAATCAACGAAGGCCTCTTCACCAATTATTTCTGATAGTTGTGCCTAAACTAAACTAATAGCAATCCATTCAAGAAGTTTCTCATATTCAACTACTTCCACAAGGGTAGCATTTCTAAAGTTAAATGTTTATTCAATGGTGATTCGATTGGTTTTATCCACCCAAATCTAAACATTAATAAATTTCTTGAGTTCCCTGTCATTTACCAAGCTCACAAAATATGAGTGGATTTTACTTAGGGAATGATGGTGGATCATATCCCCATTTATTTCCTTCACAATGTTAATGTAAGAATCCTTCCCAAAATTATACCTAGTTTTATTGGAAGGATCCAACATTTTTAGGGTCAAAATGTTTGGATTCCATTTTTACAAAATTAAAAAACTTGTGCAAGCAAAATGAAAGAAAAAAATTCTTAGTGGTATGCTAAAAGAATGGAGGAAAGAGTACAATAAAAGAGGAGAAATTTGAGTGATAAATCTTTGAGAAAGTATCAAGAGAAATAGCCACATATAATTAATCTTCATAGGGAGACAAGTCTCAAGCCAACTTAAATACCAAGGGATTCTTATATACAAGCCTCAAAGAGAAAAATAAAAAAAAGTGTCTAGAGCAAATGTTGACAAACCATCGAAGTTCAAACCTAAAATTTTCTAAATTTGATGAGATGCGATGGAGAGTTAAACAATAAATTATCCAAAATATAATAACATGATTAGAGAAAGGATTATTACATTTCATTTTCTAAAACCCCCAATAAACCCTCTTTTTAGATATGCAAATCATCGATGGACTTGAAACCCTAAATCCATGAGTAATTATGAAAGTACTATAAACCCTAATTAAAAAGTATCTATACAAGTTATCAGAGAAAATATGAAATCCAGATTGAATGAAATCCAAATTCCATGGGAAAAAATAGAAAGGAAACCAAGAGTGCAACATCAAAGAGTGGAAAGGATTCCAAAGTTTTGAAAGCATAACTATGTGAAGCCTAAAGAGACCCAATTATCCTATGCTCACCAAATATGTCAAAGGCAGGGAGGATGGTAGGCTTTAAAGGCCTTCACATATGTCATCTACCATAAATACTCACATCTAATGTAAGCCAAATTATGGCAAATAATTTTCTAATAAAAATTATAATGAAATTAACACACCATCAATAATTACAAATACAAAAGTAAAATAAAGTCACTTGGGAGTCTAACATGAGGACACTATGTATTGGGCACAAGTAGTAAGAGGACCTTCCGATGAATAGAGAGATAACAAAAAAATAGGTCAAAATGCAAATAAGAGAAAATATGATAGACATGATATGGCTACAAACATCATTATTAAAGGATTGAAAGACTATTGTGAGAATGAGAATACCAAAAAAATAGCAAGAGACTTCCTAGCAAACAAAATGCATTAAACACGATATATTCATTAGGAAAATATAATGGGAAAATTGAGAGGAGGAGGAAAGGACAAACATGTAAAAGTTATCTTGAAAAACACATGGGACCAAAACAAGATATTAAGGAACAAAAGGTCTCTTATAGTGACACACAACTACCTAAATGAAGATTTAACCCCCACACAACAAGAAGAGAGGAGGAAGAATGGGATAAAGTTAAAATAGTAAGAGATATATGAAAATGGGCATGGTTACAAAATGGAAGAGCCTAAATCAACCACCAAATGACACACAAGAAATAGGGACTCGGGCCCCTCTAGGAGCACTTGACCTTGGTAAGCTAGAATTGTAGATGTTACCCTTGGAGAAAATGCCTTGGGTTGAGACCCATAGCAAAGTTAAAATACATTTTCATTCTTACTAAAACTCATAAACACAAAGGTTGCAAAGTTTTGAATTTTAAAGGATATAAGAAAATATCAATTTGGAACAAAAAGGTGGAAAGTGATAAGGGACATGGAGGGGTTATTTTGCTAATCAAAGAAACATGGCATGGAATTATAAAAGTGGAGAAAGTAGACCCAAATAAATATTACATATGGTTGAAAATGATAAAAAATGAGTTAACAATTAGGATTTTTACTTTATATTTTGCACCAAAAATCTCACAAACATATAAGAAGAGGAATTTAGACTGTGAAGACCCTTATGCGTCATTAAAAGTGACATTTCAATATTTAACACCTTGAGAAAAGTCTTGATAATAGGGGACTCCAATGCACAAACAACAAATAACCAAGCTCTTAATTTGAGGAATGAAGGGGGGTCAAGAAACAATCCATTATGGTTGGAAGAAGAAGAAGACCAGCACTAGGAAAGGAAATCAAGATATGAAAAGGTGGAGTTACATATTATGGATTATAACTATTGGGATTATATAGTTTGTATGACATGGTTATATGCAATGGCATGAGAACATGGCCAAATGTAGGGAACATTACTTGTAAAACTTACAATGGTAAAAGTGTGGTGGATTAAGTTATTTGTTTACAAAGCTCTATCTTGAGATTGATGAACCTCAAAGTTAGGGATTGCCCTATCGAAATGAAATCATATCATAATACAATATATGTAAAGTTCAAAATGCACATAAATCATCAACAAGGAGGACAAGCCCACCACAAGCAAAGGAAGATACCTCTTTAAGGTAAAATCCCCATGACTCATGATAATCAATAACTCTTCAAAGCAACCCTTGAAAAATATTTTCAAAAAACAAAGAGTAGTACTTCATTTATGGACTACTATATAGCAAACAACAATATGTTGATTTCATTAATTAAAAAGGCTCTAAATGCCTACAAAAGAAGTATACCTAAGAGTGAAAGTACAAGTAGTTTTCTGGTGAATTCATGGTATGAAGAAGAGTACAAGGCATTGAAGAGAACTTTGAGAAGACTTGGAATGACCAAAGAAAACCAAAAGGCTTATGAAAGAATCATTCAGTTTAAAAAAGAAAGATACATGAACACAAGGAGAAAAGAATTAATTTCTATTTGAAAACACAATCTCAAAGTTTTTTAGTGAACTACAATAAAAAATAAAACAAACAAAGAATAATATTACAGATACCTAATGGTTAGAGTGCACAAAGCTACTTTATGAAAGAATTCAAGATAAAGATGACCCTATTACAATCAACACAACAACTAGTTTTTTTATACGAAGGATATTACTCAAGGCATAAAGATACTAATAAGGGGTAAGGCACAACACATATATGGGATGCAAGGTGAATATATTAAGTGGGGTTTAAAAACCCTCACACCACACATAAAAATTAATATTTAATGATATAATACAGGAAGGCTTCCCGATAGATTGGATGATTAGTGTCATTATCCCTCTCTATAAAAGTGGGGATATCAATAATTTGTCTAATTATTGAACTATCATGGTCAATCCCTTCCTGAAAAGCTATTTGGTATCATGATAGAGTGCATAATTAGCATTTGTGTAGAAAAAGAGGGAAAGGGGGGAAATATCAAGTAAGGTTTAGGCCAAAACATTCCACTATTGACCACTACATCACTATTAGACACTTGATCAAAAAAGTATGGGATACTCAAGGAGAAGAAGTTTTTATTGCTTTTTTGAATTCAAAAAAACATTTGACACCATCCCTATAAGTAAAATTTGGAGTATAATAGAGGAGCTTGGAGTGTCATATGAGTATAGAGTGGCAATGCTTATAATTTATGAGTAGTTCCGGGCCAAAATCAAAATAAGTGAAGGAATGTCAAAATTCTTTGGAAGCAATATTGGTCAAATAAGGATGTCCTCTATCTCCCACCTTGTTTAGTTTATACACTGATAAATTAGAGGAGTGGATAGATAATGTTGTTGGAGGGGGTGTCTACCTAGATAATCAGGTCGTAAAGTTACTTTTATGTGCAGATGATCTTATTCTAATTACAAAAACAACCCATAGTTTGAGAGAGCATTTGAAGGCTCTAGATTTCTTCTGCCAAGAGGTGGAAATACAAGTGAATTCTATCAAAACAAAAGTCGTGATCTTTTCTCTACAGAGAAAAAAGAAAAAAATTGAGTTCCTTTTCAAAAGAAGCCTATTGGAAGTAGTGGAAGAATACAAATATATAGGGATTGACTTTCGCAAAAAGCTTAATCAAGAGACATACATGGAAAAAATAATTCAAGCGGGTTGGAAGGCCTAATACTCACTTCAAAACATGTGCAAGAATGTAGAATTATGGAATTGGAAAACCAAGAGAACCTTGTTTGTCCTACTTATCACACCAGTGGTTCTATATGGATGTGACGTTTGGGGCAACAATGTGTCTACAAAGATTGGAGATAGGTGGAGAGAATCCAAAAACATTTAATCACAAGTAGCTTCAAAATCAAAGCTTCAATTCCATATGAGATTTTATTAGCTGAAACATGTACTTTTATGTTGGAAGCATAGATGATGACTTTGACATTAAGTTATTTAAAAAAGATAAAAAGTGTGGCGAATCATTGATGGCCCAAAATGGTAATAGAAAAAGAGCCCAACAAAATAAAAAACATGTGGATGAAACAAAATAATAAATGGATGAGAAAATGGGACATCAACATGCAAGAATGTCCAAAAACCAATAAGTAAATAAAAAAGTACATGAGAGATAAATTCAGGATAACCATATGGACAAATCAACTGGGACAAAAGAAAGCATAATACATCAAAAAGTTTAATCCCACATCATATCACAAAGACAAGGCATGCATAGGGGCAAAAATCAAATGGAAAGCAAATACGTTAATAGTATAATTGAGGACTAGCTCACATCATCTTAGGTGTGAACTCGATAGGTGGACAATATTTAAGAAAGAATGAGAAATAAAAACATGTTTATTTTGTGATGAGGGAGTAGTGGAGACAAAATGACACTTCATTACAGAGTGTGCAACCTATAGTGATAATTGTATCAAGTGCAAATATAGTTTGAGGGTTGATAACTTAGCTGACTTGCTTAAAGAGGTAAGGTTAAATAAAATGATAATTTTTATTATCAAGATCCATAGTAAAAGATATAGCATTGTGAAGGGATTAGCGATTTTTCAAGATTAGTAGTACAACCCTTGTGTCAATTGGTTGTGTTAGCACAAAATAATTTTGTTACAACTCTTGGTACCATAGACTACTTGGTCTCATGGATGTTATTAAAATCTTTCATTCATTCATTCAATGATGAGGATTGATCTAGTATCATGAGGGAGGGTTTTATTATCATTTTTAATCAATTATTTGAGTTTGCCATTAACAATGGGACATTAATTTTAGAGTGTGCCTTTAAGAATTAAAGCTAACCACAATATTTGTGAGATGATTGGCCAATTGATTGCCTTCCCTTGAAATGTGAGTAAAGGAGGGTGAAGAGAGCCCTTGAAACCATTTAAATGCAATCATTTATTATCGTAGACAGCTACCAATGTCTGTAATAATTGTTCTTGATGGATTCAAGAATTAATTTAGAATACCCTTCAATGTCTAAATTGGTCAAATTCCTATTAATAACCTTGCATAAAGCCCTCACCTTTGTGAAGTTATTAGTAGTTTTACCAAGAGCCTCACAATAATCCAACAGAAGGTAACCCTTTCCATAAATGAAAATAATCCCTTGCACCAACCCATCCAAGGTTCCCTTTGGCTACTCCATTAAAGTTCAATTTGATTTGTGGGCCCCTATGTGGAGTCAAAACTACCTTCTTAGAGATGTTGGTTTTTCTATGAACCCTATTTATTAGGGACCCTTGAAAGGATGCTTTTCTAATTGTTAAAAATCCAAACCTCTTATGGAGCAATCTTACCATCATTAGGAGGCCAAGCGTGAATCATTTCTTGAATGGAATTCAGGAGATTGATGATGATAAATTTCACATCCTTTGCCTCAACTTTAAATATTCTTCTACTCCTTTCTATCCATATGTTTTAGTAGAATATAACAGGAATAAAGTTCTAAACTTGAAATAAAGAAGGAGACTTGAGAGAAATTGACCATGCAAATATGAAGGTTTTTAGATCTCAAAGGAAGACCAAGAAGAGGTTTAATTTTTCAATCGTTGAGTTCCATATTCGGGAAGAGAAAGGGCAATGCAAAAGAAGATGATTTTATCTTCTTCATTGTTGATGCAGATAATACACCACGAAGGCCCCTAAAACCATTTTTTCCCTTAGATTAGTCTGAGTTAGAATCTTATCCCGAGCGATTATCCCAAGGAAAGCATTTGGCTTAGGAATACCATTATTTAACTAGATCTCCTTGAGGGGATTGGTTTAAGAATATGAAAATCAATTGCAAGGAGAACTTTGTATCCATCTTGGACATTATAATTCCTAGATTTGAAGCCCATCTATATCAACTTATCTTATTTTTTAGAAAAATGAAAAGCCTTGGGCAGAGATATAAGATTTATTTCTTCCTCTTGTAATTTAATAGGGGCTTGTAGTTCCACCCATCCATCCTTGCTGTCAAAGACCTTTTCTCCCACTCTGCACCTGTACTAGGTTTGAATATTGTCAAACTAAGAAATGCTAACTAGGGGAAAAGGACAGATACATTCTTTTGACCAAAAGTTTATTTTTATTCCTTTCCCAACATTCCATTTGAGATGTGGCATCAAGATGTTGATGGATTTAGTCAACAAGTTCTCAATGTGTGATCATCTTAAATGCTCTACGATAAAAAATAATCTCACCAGGGCCACATAATCTAAGTGTTTACTTCTCAAAATTACGCTCCAAATTACATTGTGCTTAGTATAAGGTCTCTAAGCCAACTCAAAGCTAAGGTCCAATTTCATTATTTTTTAAATCTTGATACCTAAACCACCCTAACCCTAAATCAAATTGATTTGATCCCATTTTATGAAAGGTAACTTTCTATTTTCTTTTGTGTTTTGTTTTCTTGTGTCACTCTAGAAGAATACCAACTAAATAGATTTGATGATTTTATTGACCTTTATTGAGATTTGTAGAACTATTATTTTATCTTATCTTATTATTGTTATTTAAGCATAAAAATAAATAAGAACATCATAAAAGCAAATAAGTGTTCTTCAATTTAGTCATTATAATTGTTTGACTTTCAATTGTATAGGCATTGCATATATCAAACAAGGGTCATGTTGCAGCATTAGTACCTTTTATTATTAGAAGACATTACAAATGTTTGAAAATATGTGATTGACATATTGACAGAGGTGTCATTCACTTCAAGGAGTAAAATTTCACTCCATGGTTTTAGCAATGGTCCTTGTGTGCCAAAAAGGCGTGTATTAATAAACAATGACTTGTTGCATTTTGTATTTTATATGTGTGTGTGTGTGTGTGTGTGTGCGTGTGTGTGTGTGTGTGTGTGTGTGTGTGTGTGTGTGTGTGTGTGTGTGTGTGTGTGTGTGTGTAAAATAAAACAATATTATTAACAAATGAAAGGCAATGTTGAAGATATAATTGTGATCAAAATTTTATATGAATATTTTTTTCTCTAAATTGTATTGAATGCAAGTTGAAATTTTGAATTGATTGTCAAAATATTATAATGGATTATAACAAATATATATTTGTCTGTTATGTTTATGAGGGTATTTTACATCTTAAAAATGTGTTAATACTATTACAAATCATAATCATCATAGTTTAAAACACTTTATTTGATTTAATTTGGGATCACTATGATCAAATAAAATGTTTCTCTTGTTTAAGGAAATTTACAGATTTTTCAATAATTTTTTTTAATATAGATCACCCACCCATTCATTAATAGCAAAAAAATATTTTCAATTCATTACATAAATAAAGTAACTAATCACATCATAACACTTTGTATTTACAACTATTAAATATCCAATGTATATGTTTATGACGAATATTTTTTTAATATGCTTGGAATTTAGTATTTAATATCAATTCTAGTTGTGGCTCTTCTTTTCAATTATACACAAAACCCAAAAAACATTAAACACTTAAAATGTCAACCATATGCCTATTTATCAACAAAATAATTACCATATCTCATTATGCAGGTACTTGTGCCACAATGTATACTTATTTTTTGAAAACATAGTAAATTTTATAAACAAAAAACAAGAGTGATAACACACTCCCCAACAATTATAACATTGCTAAAAAGTTAAGCTACGTAAATACACAAGACAAGTCAGGCATAGTATCTGACTTCTAGAAATAGTTAAAGTAATTGCAGTAATAAAACACAAATCCCTAGAAATCAAGGCAAAAGAGCCCAAAACTCACATTTCTCCTTAACCCTAATTATTAAGTTCTTGAAGTTTATTTAAAAAGTAATCATAGTCAAGTTGATTAAATTCATGTAATCATAAATGTTTACATAAAATTAAAACTACATCATACTATTTTCAATTTGTTTCGCAATCAAAGCATACAATGATGCTTGAATGTTACAGCCAAGATTGTTGATGGTTGTAACTACTTTCTCGATAACTTCTTCATTGGTGAGTGGTGCATTTTTGTCAGGGCATTATCTTTTTTTATAGAAGAGGTATTGTGTTTCTAACGCTTGATCTTACTGCTAGGAATGTCTCCAATGTTTAGAGCATCCATACCTTTCTTGCTCATCTTGCCCTTCAATGATTTGTCATCTAATGCATCAAATCTTAATTTTTAAATTAAGAATTAACTATTAAAAAATTGAAACTAATTAAATATACATTGTTATTAATTTTAACATATTCCAATATTGATTGGCTATAAATAAATAAATATTCCCTTTACATTACAGGGGATGACTATAACGTATCCATCAACAATAAACTTGCATACAATTTTGTATCCTTGACCAATGAAAATTTGTGCTCTGACATGTCATGTCCCCATTTATCGAATTTGAATATTGAATAAACCCTTTCAAGTTTTATTGATCATAATATATTTGAGTTCCATTTGCACGTTGATATTATTATATACGAATTCAAAACCATTTTAAAAACTTTCAAATTGTGCCATTTACTCTATGGCCCTCATGTCCATTTATATTTTCACACGACATCATTCTAAGAGAAGATGTAGCTATACACATGGATTTAATTTTCCACACCCTCTACCCATGCCATAGTGAATGAACTTTAAGTATTATAGGTGGGGGTCAAAATATCAAAAACTAAGCTTAATCTTTGCTCTCAATCAACCACATAAGAAATGATAGTATTATTTTAGTAGATTGACAAAGTGTTATTTTTGGTTGTGCAACAAACACGCAACTGAGGAGACTGAAAACATAGGTATATTACTTATTTTTAGAGAGAATTAATTGTGCACATATATCTATATTTGACACCATATTATATCACTTAACACACATCTTGCATTAGTGTCATCCTCTCATAAAATAAATCTCCTGACCATCGATTGAGAATGCAAAGCAAAGCAAAAATATAATGAAATCGGTAACTTTAAATATGTAGATTTTTGTAGAATGGGCCATTAGCTCTCAAAGATATGTTGCTTCAAGTTGAAAGCCAATGAACAAATAAATGTATAAACTTTGGAGGCTTCTATTTGCATTAGTGATGAGGAACGAACTCATGAAAAAAATGGGGGCAAGGTTCATTTGGATATAATTAATGCATAAAGGATAAAAATGAGAAGCACACTAAAAATGTAAATTCAAATGTAGAAAGCTACAAAAACCAACCAGGAGGAAATGGTGATGATTCCTGTGGTGAAGGTCTCTAAATGGGAGGTGAAATGTGAGAAAATAGAGAGGCCGAGGCCTAAGATTCATTGTAGGCAAGTAGGGAAGAAAAAAAAAAGGAAAGGACTTAAATCTTATCAAATCAGGCTCTCACAAAATTCCAGGGTATTGAGCCTCCACCTTTGGAGTATTTGCGGTATGCTCTTTCTTTTTTATTTTTATTCACAAATTTACTCTTCATTTTCTTTGAGCTTATAGTAGTTTTAGCACTATTCAAGAGGAGGACATGATATATATTAAATTGTAAGGCTATTTGTTATTACATTATCAACAAATGAAAAAGTAATGCTTTTATATGGTCATGGCTACGTGTGTTTCACAATAATTTATGCTACAAGTGGATGAAAATAATATCTTTCTATTAAAATGTACATGGTAAATTAGAAAGTTATGGTATAATGTGTTTTTTAGCCAGAAGTGCAATAGCCTTTCTGATTGAGGTCATCAAAATTTTAATTATACCATATTTATACTTATATAGAAATCATAATACAACAAAATACATTAATATTTAAAGAATAAAATGTCTTACCACTATGTGAAAGTTCATTGTTCTGTCGATGTTTGGTAGGTCAAGTGGTTATGTATACTCTCTCTTATATATCATAGTTCTCATGCATTTGAATTTTTTTTAATATTTTCTTTTCTTCTATCTTTATGAAAAATCATATTTTTTTTACATTTTTTCTTTTAAATTTATAACAACTATGCTCTTAGTTTAGCTTTGGCACAGATTTATTTTTTTTTCTTGAAAAATAAAATTATCGATAAGGACTGCCTTATAAATTTTAAACGTAAACCTCTTTCTATGCATCCAAAATATAACAAACTATTAATCTTCTTCATATGGATTTTTATATTTTTTATGTTTCTACTTTAAATAAGGCTATCAAATTAAAGATTATTTTACCTAAAATATTTCAATATCTTTACACCATACGTATCAAAATGAAAGTTAAAACATTTGCATAGCCAATGGTTTCCTTCTATATATAAAATATATATTTTTTGGGGGAAGGCATTGCAACTTCATGTTATCTTTACAAAACAGTACAAGCATTGTAAAGTTTATACTATTATCCTATAAAACCTACTAAAACACACACCATTCTTCTTTTTAATTTTACTAATTTATTAGTTACAATATCTAACTATAAAGATAAAAAAAAAACCCCGTTAATATGCTTTGTTCTTTATTTTTTACCTAATATTTCTATAATAATAAAAAGTTATTGCTTCCAACGCATACAAATAATGCATCATCTCCTTAACATATAGATGGTGGTAGTGGTAATAGCGGTGCAGGGAATTGAAAATTGGAGATTGTTTAAGAATGAATACTCCCACCTTCTACATTAATCTGTTAAATTTGCATCTTATGTTGACTGTTATATCTTTGGTATCTTTTAAGATTTTTTTTTAATTATTTTGACATGCTCAAAATTTATATTGAATACACTGTTCTGTAAATAGTGCAAAAAAATGGCAATGGCGAACAAGTGTAACAATTATTGGTGGGGATAACAAACAATTGGTCAAGGGAATTGAAAACTGAAGATTGTTTAAGAAGATAACACATTGGATGAATACTCCCACCTTCTACGTTAATCCGCCGAATTTACATCTTATGTTTTTTAAATAAAAAGGGGTAAAAATTATATTGATAAGAAGAGCATTACAAGAAGAACAAGGGGTGAAAGCCCCCAAAGAAGAACAACAAAGGCAACAAAACTAAGCCCACACCCACCTAAGCAATATTGTGAACCTCCCTATCTTCCTTAAGAATTCTTTCCAATTCAGAACGGAGCATCGGGGAGAGAGTCTCCCAATCCTCCGTTTTACCGCCATCAAGATGCTCGAACACCCATTTGGCCAAACAATCCGTTGGCCTATTCCATTCCCGCAGAATGTGAACAAAGGTTATAATATCCATGTGCGAGCAAACCCTCAAAATCTGTTGAACAGTCAGAGCCAATTGCCAATTAACATCCAACACTTTTCTCTTATCAAGTAGGTAAATTAAAACTTGAGAATCCGATTTGCATATGATTCTACGCCACCCCAAAGCCAAGGCCTTCTCAAGGGCATAAAGGATGGCCTGGCCTTCCATCATGTTAAGGGTTTGAAGCCCCTTAGGAACTGAAAAAAGAAAAATCACCTTGCCTTCAGACTCCTTGCCAATCCCTCTAGTACCTGCTGGCCCAGGATTTCCCTTGGAGGAACCATCCGTGTTGATCTTAAGAATCCCTCTAGGAGGGTGCTGCCACTGACTGACTCTTTGAATCTTCTCCTTGATCTGCCTGCTTCCCCTGATGTAGGCTGAATTACCTATTAGCTACTGAAATCCTAGATGCGCCACAACCCCAGTGTCCTTGCATGGTTAAAGTGAGGCAGATCGCACTCTTAGCTTGGACAGTCTCCTAAAGCATCCCCATGACTTTCTGCCAAACTTGTTGCGCCATGGTCCTCATGCCCTAGAAAATCCGCTTGTTTCTTTCAAGCCAAATCTTCCATAGCAGAAAAATGGGGCCTCCCTTCCAAGCATCCTGTAGGAAAGACATCCTTGAGGGGGATTCTTCCACGCTGTTCCAGAAGTCAAGCATAGAAGAAACATGAAAATAGGGGCTCTACCAAACATCCCACTAGAAATGCCAGAGTTGTAAGGCAAAGGAGCATCTAAAGAATAGGTGGGCAGAATCCTCCTCAGCCGCTCTACATGTGACACAAATAGAAGGGCCTTGGAAGCCTCTCTTCTGGAGGTTGTCCCAAGTCAAGCATCTATTCCAGGCAAAGATCTAAGCAAAACAGTTGCATTTTGGCCATGAGAAATTATTCCAGACCTGTCTCCACCATTGCACTTCTCCCATGCCCAATCTCTGAAAAAGTAAAGCTTGATAACCAGAGGCAACAATATAGGCTCCCTTAGGATTGGGAGACCAAGCGAGCATATCCTCCTCTTAAAGGGAGCTACAACAACGCTTGGAGAGGAGGTTCAATAGCTCCTTATTCTCCTCCTGCATCCCAGCAACTGGCCAAGCCTTAGGGATTTCCATTGCGCCACCTCCAGTTGACCGCGAGAAGTATATGCCTTGAAGTTGCTCACTCGAGACCAGCCAGTGTTAAGAAATCTCTGACAAAGGTTCGACAAATGTGAGAACTGAGAGATGATGGGAGGATAGCCATCCCAAGAATCATTCTAGAAGAGAGCCTTGGATCCCTACTTACAAATCTAGAATAAACCTTCCTTAACGAGGGCAGCCCCTTTTTTGAGAGTACCCTATATTGGCGAGCCTTTCCCAATCAGGGGATAGTGAGGAATATCCCACCGAATGATCCTGGGGTAGTATTTCTGTGAGAGAATTTTGGCCCAAGCATTGTCATATTCAGTACACCAACGCCAATAAAGTTTTCCTGCCAGAGCAACACCATTTAAATCCGTCTACCTCAGACCGAGCCCTCCTTTTTGTTTGGGGTTGTAGATAATTTCCTATCTGACAAGGCTCCATTTAGAGGACGTCAGATTACCAGCCCATAGTAATTGCCTAGTAACCGAATCAAACTCCTTAACAATTCCCATCGGAGCAACCTGAAGCATACATCTATAGATGGGCAATGCCTGCATCACATATTGGATAAGTTGAACCCAGCCAGCAAAAGATAACCACCTGTGAGTCCAATGATTCACTTTCGCCTGAAATTTCTCCAAGATATTATGTTAGGACTCCTTGGAGGTATGGCTAGCCGAGATGGGGATTCCCAAGTACATCAAAGGGGGAGTCCCAATCTAGAAATGCATAGTCTTGGCAATACGCCGCTGAATGGGACCCAGAGTGTTGAAGAAGAAAATAGATGACTTATCTTTGTTGACCTTTTATCTCGAGGCCGTTAAGTAGACATCCAGCACCCTGCGCAAGTTAGCTGCTTCAGTCATTATGGCCCTGCCCATCACGACAGTGTCATCAACAAACTGCAAGTGGGACTGCGGTGGCAGATCACCTCCCCAATGCCATCCTTGGATGTGACCAGCCTCTCTGTTCCTGTTGATTAACCTCCCCAAACCTTCAATGAGGAGAAGAAATAGGTATAGAGATAGGGGATCTCCCTGTCACAAGCCCCTGGAGGCACCAAATAACTTCGTGTGTTCATTGTTGATGAGCATCGAAAAGGAGACTGAAGAAATACAACTCATGACCCATTGAATCCAATCATCCACAAAACCAAAAGCACCAAGAACCTTCCACAAGAAGGACCATCTGACCCTATCAAAGGCTTTGGCCATGTCCAGCTTGATAAACATCACTTTGTCCTTAGAGTTGGCCATGGAATGTATGGATTCAGCAGTAATAACAATGCCGTCTAAAATTTGCCTACCTTCCACAAAGGCGCTCTGCTCTTCAGAGATCACAACACTCAGCCCTCTTTTAAGTCTATCTGCAATGATTTTTGATATGATTTTATAAACAACATTGCATAGAGATATAAGGCAAAATTGACTTAACCTATCAGCTCCTTCACATTTGGGAATGAGGGCCAGGTAGGTCGCATTAGTAGCCTTGAGCATTTGCTTGTTCTGCTGGGATTCCTGGACAACAGCTAAGAGATCATGTTTGATAATGTCCCAAAATTCTTGGAAGAATTCAGCCGAGAAATCATCAGGACCAGCTGCTTTCCCTTTTTTCATCTGGGTAATGGTCTCCTCAAGCTCTCCAAGTGTGATATCCTTCATAAGATTCTCATTCATTTCGTGCGTCACTAGAGACAGAATACAGAAGAGGACCTGAGCTTCCTTCAGTGCTTCCACATTCACTTCCTCCCTAAAAAGAGTAGAGAAGTACTGAACCGCCTCCTCTGACATTTTCGAAAAGGAGTTAAGCCTCTCACCTCTTTCATTGACCAAGACTGAAATAGAATTGCCATGTCTCCTGGCTTTGGATGAGTTAACGAAAAAGGATGTGTTTTTGTCCCCTTCCTGGAGCCATTCAACCCGAGCTTTCTGCTTCCAAAAAATTTCTTCCCTTAACTCATATTCCTCCAAGTCTTTCGCGGCCTGAGCTTCATCTTGAAGAAGATCTTCAGTCAAGCCTTCCTCCCTTATTATTCTCGTGATGCCATCAAGCTTGGACTGTGCAGCTTCCTTGGCCTGAAAAATATTACCAAAACAAAGGTGGTTCCACCTTTTGAGCTTATACTTCACATACTGCAATGATTTGGCAAAGGTGTACATCGCCGTACCATGGGCACGCCTACCCCATCACCACTAATTGGCCACACACTCATATAGAGATTGATCCCGCAGCCACATGAGCTGAAATTTGAAGGAAGGAGAGTGCGGATGGTGCTTTGACACGCTAGTAAGCTTGATGGGCCAATGATCGGATCCTCTCCAGTTCAAAATTTTAGACCTCATAGACCACATGCCTCCAATCCAGGAACCAGATACCAGAAAGCGATCTAGTCTCTCAGCGATGCATTGTTCCCCACACCTGCGATTGTTCCATGTGAATTGCCCATTATTGGGCTTGATATCAACAAGATTCAAAATTTCAATATAATTGCGCATAAGCAAGGCAGAGGGGTCCAGCCTTGACGTGCCATCGTGCTTTTCAGTCAAATCTATAATAGAGTTAAAATCACTTGCTAAAATCCAAGGCTAGAAGGGGGCCAGGCTACCGACAAAATTGATGTGGCCCCATAAGGAATGTTTACCCCACCAATCGATAGGGGCATAGATATTGGAGAGGAGAATAACTTCCCCCGTATCAAAACTAGAAGCAATCATTGTCATGGAGCACTTGGAGGACAACCAACCTATGAGACCGATCTTCTGTGGATTCCACATACAGGCCAACCCCCTTGAGGATCCAATAACACCAATGCATTGACAGTCTCCTTGCCTCCACAACTTAGGCGCTAATCTGAACATAGCATCAACTGAAAGCTTAGTCTCCTGCAAAAAAAGAACATCTGGACTATGACTTCTAATCAGGTTATGAACATCATTTTGTCTAGGGCTATTGTTTAGGCCCCTCACATTCCATGATAGGACAATCATTTTAGAGAGTTCAAGAAATGAGCATCCAGAGTCTTTACAGACCCTGACTCCACCAAAGTCTCCCATTAGTTTCATCTTATCCAGGTCTTTTTTCCTACCAGGTTTGCCAGCTTTCTCCCCTCCTCCCTTCTTAATGTCTTTTTGCATAAGTCCCAAATGAGGAGAAGATTTACTGCTTCTTGTTGCCCCCGTATCCCCCATTTTTCCTGTGAGAGGCAGATTTCCATCATCTCGAAGAGGAACAACAGCGGGAGTCAATCCTTTTGGAGTCATCATCTGCTGGTCCGTATCTATGTGACAGTCTCCAGCATTTTGTGATTGAATTGTAACCCCTGTAACAATGGTCTCTTGTGCTTGGCTCTCCATCCTCTGATCCAAGATCATCAAGCCTGGATTCACCACCTGTTGATTGAGGTCATCTAGTATTTCAAATCTATTGAGCGAATCATCTGCTTGTCTTTCCTTCAAGGATCATTTTTGGCCCCTATTTTTGTAGCGGCTTTTGACAGGCGTAAAGCCATCAGTATCAGGCACCTCCCCTGGAATCGGGCCCTTCTCTTTGTCTGCTCTAGGAGGAATGCATGCAGGGTGAGCTGGCAGTGGTTCCGTGAATTTTGATTTGGGACACCATCGCTGTAGGTGGCCATAAGCATGACATAGATGACATTGGAAAGGCAGAGTTTCATAGTCTAGCTATTGTGTCCAAGAAAAAGGTCCCGCACACATTTCTACAACATCTGGAATTGGCTTACTAAGATCAATTTCAACACAAATGCGGGCATAAGTCATTACCTTTTTCCCCAGAATTGACATTGAAGAACTGACTGGCCTTCCCAGCAGTGACGCAAGCATTTGCAGGGTGTCTTCACGACAGCATTCCACTGGAAAGCGAGGTAGGTGCACCCACACCGGGACGCGATTTGGCAATTCCTCTGATGGAATAAAACCAGCATGCCACGGCTTTATGAACAGTCCCACTTGGTTGTGAAAGTAGGGACCTCCAGCAAATATTCTGTTACAGTCCGATATACAAGAGAAAGTAACCATAAAATAACTATTAGCCAACAGCGTAATGTCCATGCCTCCTTTCGGTGCCCATGTTCTCTGAGCCCACATTTCCTGAAATTGGAGCGAAGTCCTAAGCCCCAGAAACTTGCAATACAGGGAGTAATTCGAGCAGTATTCTATGTCTTCAGCAAGCATATCCATTGGAATAACCAGCTTGGGCCTCTCCTTGCATCTTTCCAGACAACCATTGACCTTTGGAATTCCCAAGCCAATGGGGTTTTCAGCAGTCTGTAAGCCATCGAAATTTGAAAGGGGAGCCTTCCCAGCTCTCCGTGCTCCGTGGGCGGCCTGTTGCAGACCCAGCGCCGCCCTGTAACTCCTTGCTGCGCTTGCCCCTGCTGTGCCCTCCCTTGCCGCACCCTCTTTCTCCCGTTTGTCCATCGCACCTCGAAGATAAGGAATGTTAGTCCCCGAATTTACATCTTATGTTGACTGTTATATCTTTTGTATATTTTAAAAAAATTTTAAATTATCTCTAATACATTCAAAATTTCTCTTGAATAAATTGTTCGATAAATAGTGTAAAAAGTTAAGAGTGACGAACAAGTGTAATAACTCTCATAAATTATAGAGTAGTATTTAAATATTTTTACAAAAATATAAATAAATATAAGTTACTTTATAACTTTGGTTGACTATGAAAGTCAAATTTTATCTAACTTCTTCCTCCAAACATTACAAAAATTATGTTAAATTTATTTTTGTAAATTGTAATTGGTTCGTTTTAAACTTTAAATTTTTGACTAATTGAAAATAACTGACATTGATTTTTTTTTTTGGCATAATAAATTTATGAAAATCAAAATTCTCTCCCTCCAAACATTACAAAAATTACGTTAAATTTATTTTTGTAAATTATAATTGATTTGTTTTAAATTTTTTAGTTTTGACTAATTGAAAATAACCCTTAGTACTGAAATATATTTTGACATTGATTTATTGATTTTTTTTTTGACAAAATAAATTTATAAAAATCAAAATTCTCTCACAATTTTTTTTCGATTCATTTAATTTTATTTTCGAACATTTAGATTTTTTAAATAGGTACGGGAATTTTGATGACCTAAAATGCTGCCCTCCCGGTTAATTGCGGCAGAAAATCAAAATAACTTAATTTAGTTAAGGTAAAACCACTATTACGAATGTGGGACAAAACAAAAAAATTTGCCCAATCTATTTGTGACGAAGCGCGGAGTCTGTGACAAAAAAGTTTCCTCACAAGCTCCGACAGTTAAAAAAGAAAGAAAAAGAAAATCAGCTGGTGTGCAAAATGGAAGCGCCAATGCATTGTGGCAAATGCGGAGAGGACAGAGTGATAACGGATGCCATTACGGGGATGCTGGTGTGCGAGTCGTGTGGGGTTGTTAATGAAGATGCAGTTTACATGGCGGCGTGGGACTTCGCAACAGGAGAAGGCATGGGAAACTTTGTGTCGGCTAAGAACAGAGTCTACGATTATGATGAAGGAAAAGAAGTACGTATGCTTTATAGCTATTTTTTTAAATTTTAGTTTGGGTGCTCACCAGTTCAATATGTATTTTTTGAATCGTGGAGGAGGTTCCCTGTACGACGGATTTAAAAAAAAAAAAAAGTGTAGAATGGCAGGGCAATCTTTTGACTTTAAAAATTAATAAATATATGAAGTACATGCTACTTGCAAGAAAACCCCAGGGTTTATTGGTAAATATTGTAAATATATATGTATATTTTGATGAATCCAGTACCTTTTCGAATATTTTTAATGAAAAATTGGGAAACGTTTTTTTTTCCGGAAAATCTAGCTTTTGTGGTGAAAATTTATCTAATTTGCGAAAAAATACCCTATAAAAAGTACTCTAATGTATGGAATAAGTTTGGTGGCATTCTTACGATTTTTAAACATGCATCATGCTCGAATGAACTCCATGGTTGTTATACCATAAAATTGCCACATGTCCCTGAAATTGTAAACCACTCATTGTGGTAGGGATTTCAATAAGTTTGACCACATTTGTTACACTATAACCTTGCCACATGTTTGCTGGAATTATAGGCTGCCTTATAGCGGTTGGGGCATTTGTATAAAATGTAGGTCACCCTCGGATGCACCCCATAATTGTTACACTACAATCTCACTATATGTTTGTTGTACTTATGGACCGCTTTATTGCGGTGGGCCGGTGGCGGATATGGACAAGCTTGACTATATGTTCAAGATTTGTAAACATTGATCATCATATTGCTACACCACAACCTCGTCACACTAGAATTATGGGTCACCTCATTGCAGTGCAGGGATTTGAGTAAAGCTTGTTTTCATTCTTAAGATTTCTAAACATGGATCACACTCAAATGTACCCCATTACCATTATACAATAACCTAGCTGCATGTTTATTGGAATTATAAACTGCTTTATTGTGATGAGGGATTTCTTTATTGTTGTGAAAGAATTTGAACAAGCTTGACCACATTTGTAAACACAGTCCACACTTGAATATGCCGCATAATTGTTACACCACAACCTCACTCTATGTTTTCTGAAATTAGGGGTTGTTTGGGATTTGCACCCAATTTATTGCTGGTGGGGCCAGCTTTGAAGCAACCACTTAAACACGGGGAGCATGCTCAGCGAGGCTTAAACCTAGGTCACTATTATTATAATTGTTCCATCTTATCACTAGACCATGGTCTGCTGGGCTGGGATTACATTGTCGATATTTTATAACTGTAAACTACGGAAATAACCAGCTTTTCGTAGGGAACCTTGATATCTAAAAGGAAAAAAAATGAACAAACACTTGTCACATTGTAGGGTAGGTTGGCACAGGCAAAAGCATATTTACAACATTCTTCCCAAGTGACCAAGTAGTCTTGAGTTTGACTCTACAAAAAACGAGTATATTTAATACTTACCCAAGTTATTGTTGCCTAGCAACTGCAAGACCATTATGATTGGGCATATGTTGCCAAAATTTATGCCATGGTGGTAGACATGCAACTTTTAGAGCACTTGGAGGGAGGTAATCTTAGAGTAGGGGGCAGGCCGGCTTCAAGGCAAAACCCCAGACTATTGACCACATCTTTGCACTCCAGGGTTTTATTGAGGAGGATGGTCATAGGTCTTCCAAAGTCTTTTGTTGTTTTGTAGACTTTTGGAAGGCCTTTGACTTGGTTCCGAGACATTTGCTTTTCTAGATAATCTCATTACCACCACATGGAGGCTCTATGAGACAATTGCCAGAAAATTTCGTACTACTCACGATCTTCTAGCTCTGTGTAGGGTACCATTAGGGTCAAAGTAGGATGCCCTCTCTCTCCCACCCTCTTCAGCATTTTCATCGATGACCTAGAGGATTTTCTTAGACAACATACCCATGTAGATGATGGTTGCATTTTACATGATTTGGTGATAGCCATACTTCTTTTTGTTAATGGTGTTGTTTCCCGCTCTCACTTTGCTAATGGTTTATAGAGACAATTGGATGCCCTTGCTCGTTTCTGTGAGCTTCGTTAATTGGTTGTCAACCTTAGAAAAATTAAGGTCATGATATTCAACACCTCCAAATGTTCTCTTTCTTAGTTCTAGTTCCTATACAAGGGGGAACCTTTGGAGTTCACATCAGCCTACACTTACTTGGTGGTCTAGTTTTTTGGACCGACTTTTAGTATGAAGCCTACCTTTTGGTCACGACTTTGCAAGGGATATACCTCCTTAATGTCTTGGAGCACCAATGTTTTCAGTTCCACTTCTAGGATATCCCTTCAAAGATGTGCCTCTTCGACATAGTTGTCAAGCCCATGGCTTTGTATGGGTTTGAGGTTTGGGGATCTAGTTTGGGGCTGATTGACTGGGCTTTAGTGAGAGACTCTAGACTCTCGTGATTCAATGTATGATCCGTTGCAAATGAACTGTTCCACAGTGCATCAACCAAGCTGAGTTTGCCGCCTAGCCTTTGTGCCTTGAGATTGTCTTCAAGCTTACTTTCTACATTCTTAGACTCAGAATTATGGGGGATTCAACATCAAGTCGTGAGAGGTATCCATACTTAGCCCTTTGTTCTTTAGAGAGGATTGCATCATCGGGCCCTAATAGAGGCTGACATTGTTGGTATTTTGAGACTAGTTTGTTGCTCTAGTCTATTGACATCTTTACTGATAGGTTACCTCCTTTCATGCCACTCTTCGGCTTCCCTTAAAGGTTAGAGCTGTCAAAGAGGATACCTACAAACATGACATCTAGGATAGTTGTATGTCTCGTCTTTGGCTGCTTAACCCCAAGCATGAATTTTACATTGAGTGTTTCTTGTGGGTGGTGGATGGCATCATTTGTTGTTGTGACCATCTCCAACATCATTGGTCTCATGGCTTGAGGTTTCCCCTTGGCCAATTTAGGGTGTGCTCGCACTAGTTGCGGGTTGAGATTAATCATCATATTCCATGTGGGGATTAGATCTGTTGTCTTTGCACCCTCTAGGAGGTGGAGACCAAGGAGTACTTCATTTTCGGATGCCCCATTTATTATGAGATTTGGGGGAGATACCACTGCATTTACAGAGACGTGGGCAACTCTTTGTCCACTTTATTTCAGTACCCAAACCAATGATGTGTCATGTCCCCACTCTAGCCTAGTCTAGCAGAGACATGTGAGTCAGCTTATTATGGGGTCTTGTAGGTTGACAGGGCTGGATAGAGACCCAGTTTGGTTATTCAGTGTTGGGGACTTGGTGTTCTGGCAGTTATTGATTAGTTGGGAGACATTCCTTGTTTTTAGGAGGCAGTTCTTACATTTATGGAGGTTATTCCTACTTTTTAGGAGGTATGGTCATGCCCAGGGTTGGGACTCCATGAGATTACTCTTTGGGTTCAGTTTCAGAGAGATAGGGCTTGTTTCCTAGATTTTAGGAGCATCCATAGATTGTAGGGATGAGACTGCCAGTGGTTCTTTGATTTCCGACTTCAATCACAGACAGGTGACAAGTTGATTTGTTGGTTTGTGATGTCAGTTGGGCATTTTGTGGCTACTTGGGTTATATTTTTAATATTTCCTAAGTTTCTGTCTTTTATTTAAATAAGGCTAAGCTTATAGCCATTTTGGTGTAATAAGGGGTTTTTGGCCTCATCTGGATGCGTGCACTAGGGTGTAATAGCTCGTTGGAAAGGTCTCGGACTTTCCTAAATATTTCATTCTTGAGTCAGAACCTTTCGGTGGACGGATCTCTTTTAATATGGAAAGATGATCAATTTTTTATGCACTTGGCCTCTTAAAAGGGAATTATAACAAATTATGACTTAAGCGCTCCTTGGATCACTTTTAGGGTTCGACTTAGTAAGAAGAGGCTATAAGAGGCAAAAAGAAGATTTGAATCATTATCATTTGACATATGATATTTTTGAGAAGTGTGCTTGGGCTCAGGAGGAGTTTTAGCATTGGGACGCCAAACCCCAATTGCTGGCTTGTTTGGGACGTAGCCCCCATACAGTGGATTTTGCTTATTCAGATTCGTTGGGAGATTAGTCAGTGTTTCTTTGAGAGGAGTTGAAAAGTTTGACAGAGCGCAACAGTTAGAAAAAAGGGCGATTTCAGTTTGTGAAGGGTTTTACTTGTACGGCTGTACCTGGCAGCCTTAGTACTGTACGGCTGGACTTGACAGCCACTTCTTATCACATCAGCGCATCAACAAGGGACTCCTTCATTGGGCCGCCATTCTTCTTTTGGTTTTGCTTACCATCAACGATTCAGGTTGGGCTGTTTGTCATTATATTCTACCTGAATTATTGACAATCTATAATCGTTTCCTTATTTGATTAAATATCTAGAAATTCTGCCCATACGAAATTGGATTTGGTTGTACTTAGGTTTTAATTCCATAAGTTATTTATGTTATTGCATTTCAATTATTTACTTGTTGCAAAAATCCATCAAAACTCAAAAACAAAAGAAAAACAAACAAACCCTTCTGCAAATTTCCGTTTACTACGGAAAGAAAACATTCAGAAAAAAAGAAAACACAATTTCAGAATACAAAATTACAGCAGATCTATAGAAGGGATCCGTCTGGGATCTTTCAGTGGTATCAGAGCCTTTGACCTGCCAGCCTGAGGGGTTCAGAGAAATTGTTTTCTATGCATTCGGGAAGAGCTGATTTAAATAGATATTATACACGCAGAAGAGCTCAGTATGAGCGGGAGTTTGGGACAGAACATGAGCCTATTATGGCAGAAGAATAGGTGGATGCTCAGAGAAATCAGGATGAGGTAGAGAGAGAGATGATGAGGACTCTCATCACCACTCAGCCCAGGATTGTTCAGGCCTTAGACCGATTACAGGATACCTTGGAGCAGTTGGAGATGGATAGACATAGAGGCAGGCGGAGTAGATCTGTTTCAGTAGCGGGTAGTCAACGCAGCCATCAGTCCCACTCTTCGGCTGGGAGCTCCCTTCCGTCTAGTAGGAGGCATCGCCATCATACGCCTACTCCGAATAGGCCATTGCTACCCCAGTTCATACCAGGTGAACAACCAGCGCAGGTGGAACCACTAGAGGTTGGATTTCAGGAGTCAGTTTTGGCGGTCACAGCTGAGTGGAGAGCTCTACCTCCTGAGGTTCGGGACATGTTTCCTCTTCCTCAGTATTGTGCACAGCGTAGAGATGCAGCCAGGTTCAGGGGAGATCGTGGTAATAGACCACCACAGCAACAGCAGAATCATGACCTCAATAGAGCTACTGGGAAGATTACATTGGCCCCATATAATGGCTCTGGTGACACTAGTGCAAGAGCTTGGGTCCACAAGCTGGACATATATCTTTCCTTGAGGCCCATGCCTGAGCGTGAGGCTATTCAGTTTGCTGTGTTGCATTTAGAGGGGATTTCATATGATTGGTGGCACCATGGATTGGTCACCCAGGATCACGCCTTAGTTCATTCTTATGCTGAGTTCACTGAGAGACTCATTGCACGGTTTGACCATAAGGATACAGAACTTTATTACAGGGAGTTGGCTCATCTTAGATAGACTGGTCACGCAGAAGCTTATATTAATGAGTTTCAGCGTATTGCGGTTATGGAGGGATTACAGGATAGACTTAAGGGCCTGGTTTGTGCATTCCAACCAGCAACTCTTAAGGAGGCTATCGATGTGACCATGAGACTGGATATTGTTCCCACTTCTTATCAGGCAGATAAGAAACCATTTAGAGATTCACGGCCTACACAGAAGGCCAATACGTCACAGAACAAAGGAGGGACTTCAGCTAAAACCCCTTGGATGAATCAAGAGACGAGAAATGAATTGAGGAGGAAAAAGTTATGTTTTTCCTGCAAAGATCCATGGGAACCAGGACACCGTTGCATGGGTAAAGGAAATGTTCATTTGATTGAGCTGACTTCTGAGTTAGGGGATGAGGAGGTTCCTGATACTGATATTGAGGATAATACAGAAGATGTTGAGCAGGTTCAGACACAGTTGGAGTTAGACACCCCTGAGCCTTTGGTGTCAGCCAAAGTAGCCATGGCTACCCTCTCCAGTTATCCTAAGTTTCATGCCTTCCGGTTGAAAGGTACACTTAAGGGTAAGCGGGTCACTAGCTTGGTAGACATAGGTGCTACGCATAACTTTATTGATCAGAAATTAGTTGAGAGGCGTGGCTTACAGTATGAGGAGTTTGGCAGTTTTGGAGTGAAGGTAGCAGATGGTACAATTTTGGGTTGTACCAAACGGATTCCGCAGCTTAGTATTCAGATTGGGGATTATACTTTGACTGATGATTTTTATGTGCTTCCTATAGAGGATTATGATGTGGTTTTGGGCATGTAGTGGTTACAGGGTATTGGGCGTTACATTATTGATCACCACCGTATGCAATTAGAGTTTCTTTTTGGAAGGAAGAAGGTGATTTTGAGGGCAGCTTCAGATGGTGGGCCTAGAGAGGTGACTTCTCGTAGGATGGAGACTATCCTTAGGCATAATGATGTACTCTGGGCTACGCATTGTTTGGTTAAGCCCAAAACACCCACACCTCAGGACGACCGTGTGTTTCATGTGGACATTCAGTCAGTGTTGGATCGTCATGGTAGAGTATTTGGTGATATACCTCCTGGAGTGCCACCAGATAGAGGTTTTGAGCATGGTATAGAGTTGGAGGAGGGAGCAAAGCCAGTGATTACTACCCCATATCGTCATCCTAGAGCTTATAAGGATGAAATTGAGAAGACTATTCATGAATTGTTGGATATGGGTTTCATTCGGCCTAGTTCCAGCCCCTTTGCTTCTTCTGTAGTGTTGGTTAAGAAGAAGGATGGGACTCTAAGGATGTGTGTTGATTACAGAGCTTTGAACAAGAAAACAATAAAAAACAGATATCCTATTTCGCGCATAGATGAGTTGTTGGATGAGCTTCATGGGGCTTTATATTTCTCTAAAATTGATCTCCATTCTGGCTACCATCAAATTCATGTACGAGCAGAGGATGTACACAAGACTGCTTTCCGTTGTCACTATGGGCACTATGAGTTCCTGGTAATGCCTTTTGGCCTTACCAATGCACCAGCTACCTTCCAGTCCTGTATGAATCATATCTTCAACAAGCAATTGAGGAAGTCGGTTCTAGTATTTTTTGATGATATATTAATTTACAGTGATACTTGGGAGGATCATCTCCGACATCTTGAGGAGGTACTTAGCATAATGGAGGACCAGTCTCTATTTGCTAAGCTCTCCAAATGTGAGTTTGGATTGAGGGAGGTACTATATTTGGGACATGTGATCAGTGCTGATGGGGTTAAGGTGCATGAGGAGAAGATTCAGGCAATTCAGAATTGGCCCATCCCTCAGAACATTACTGAGTTACGTGGATTCCTTGGATTGTGTGCTTATTATAGAAGATTTGTTAAGGGGTTCTCTCAGTTGGCAGCACCTTTGACAGATCTTACTAAGAAAGGAGCCTTCAGATGGACAGAACAAGCACAGGGGGTCTTTGATAGACGCAAGGAGGTTATGAGCACTTGTCCTGTTTTGGCACTACCTGATTTTTCGCAGCCATTTGTCCTAGAGTGTGATGCTTCGGGATTGGGTATAGGAGCCGTGTTGATGCAGAGCAAACATCCCATTGCCTATGAGAGTAGAAAGTTGCAAAATAATGAAATGTTGTACTCTACTTATGACAAGAAAATGTTGGCTATCATGCATACGTTAGCCAAGTTTAGACAGTATCTTGTTGGCAGCAAATTTGTGGTAAGAACTGACAACAATAGTCTGAAATATTTCCTAAATCAGAAAGAGCTCAATGATAGACAGCAAAAATGGATTAGCAAAATTCAGGCTTATGACTTCGATATCGAATTCATAAAGGGAAAGAATAATACTGTGGCTGATGCACTCTCTAGGAAACCTTCATTGGCTGCCCTTTGCTCATTGAGCGAGATTTCAGCGGATTGGAAGGCTCAACTCTTAGTTGAGTATTCCAAGAATCAGTATGCTTGTGAGATCATGGAGGGTTTGGTAGTGGATGACAGATATAGTGTGGTAGATGACATTATCCACTACAAAGGCAGGGTTTATCTTGTTCCAGGTTCACAGTTGAAGGAACAAATTTTGCAGGCTCATCATGATACTCCTATGGCAGGACATTTAGGATATGTGAAGACTTATAGGGCGATTCGAGAGAGATTCTCATGGAAGGGTCTCAAAGATGATGTTTTGAGGCATGTTCGGGAGTGTGTGACTTGTCAGAAGAACAAGTCGGAGCATACTTACCCTGCTGGATTATTGCAGCCCTTACCTATACTAGAACAGAAGTGGACAGGAATTTCAATGGATTTCATTACAGGTCTTCCTCGGGTTCAGGGGAAAGATTGTATTTATGTGGTTGTGGATAGGTTAACAAAGTATGCCCACTTCTTTCCCATTGCACTAGATTTTACAGCATCACAGGTGGCTGAGTTATTTTTCAGAGAGGTGTTTAGACTCCATGGTCTTCCCAAGACCATTGTGAGTGACAGGGATAGCAGGTTCATGAGTTCCTTTTGGCAGGAACTTTTCAGGCTTACAGGCACTATGTTGACACCTAGTACTAGTTACCACCCTCAAACAGATGGGCAGACCGAAATAGTCAACAAATGGGTTGAGGGATATTTGCGTAACTATGTGTTAGGGCAGCAAAAGGCATGGGTACGTTGGTTGTATTTGGGCGAGTATTGTTATAATACCACGCACCATATGTCCATTGGCATGACGCCTTTCAGAGCTCTCTATGGATATGAGGCATTATCTTTCACTGATTTGGCACTTAGTGACAGTAAAGTTCCCTTGGCTCAGAATTGGTTACAGGAGAACCAGGATGTCATGAGATCTCTCAGACAGAATTTACAGCAGGCCCAAAATCAGCAAAAAATGTACGCTGATAGGCATCGGATTGAGAGAGCATTTGAGGTGGATGATATGGTCTTTCTGCGCTTACAACCATATCGGCAGAGCACCCTAAAAAAGGGGGGAGTTGAGAAGCTTAAACCACGTTTCTATGGTCCATACAGGGTACTCAGACGAGTGGGAGAGGTTGCATATGAGGTTGAGTTATCGCTCGACAGCAGAATTCATAATGTATTTCATGTATCTTGCCTGAAAAAGGCCCTTGGGCAGAATATTACAGTTTCACCCGAGTTACCTCCTATGGATGAGGAAGGTAAATTGATTTTGGTTCCTGATGAGATTCTTGAGGTAAGGGAACGACGATTGAGAAGACGGGTGATTCAAGAGTATTTGGTTCGATGGAGAGATCTTCCCATAGAGGATGCCACCTGGGAGGGTGAGAGCATTTTACAGCATCCAACATTACAGTTGCTTGTGGGCAAACATCTCCGAGAGGGGAGGACTGTCATGTCCCCACTCTAGCCCAGTCTAGCAGATACATGTGAGTCAGCTTATTATGGGGTCTTGTAGGTTGACAGGGTTGGATAGAGACCCAGTTTGGTTATTCAGTGTTGGGGACTTGGTGTTCTAGCAGTTATTGATTAGTTGGGAGACATTCCTTGTTCTTAGGAGGCAGTTCCTACATTTATGGAGGTTATTCCTACTTTTTAGGAGGTATGGTCATGCCCAGGGTTGGGACTCCATGAGATTACTCTTTGGGTTCAGTTTCAGAGAGATAGGGCTTGTTTCCTAGATTTTAGGAGCATCCCTAGATTGTAGGGATGAGACTGCCAGTGGTTCCTTGATTTCCGACTTCAATCACAGACAGGGGACAAGTTGATTTGTTGGTTTGTGATGTCAGTTGGGCATTTTGTGGCTACTTGGGTTATATTTTTAATATTTTCTAAGTTTCCGTCTTTTATTTAAATAAGGCTAAGCTTATAGCCATTTTGGTGTAATAAGGGGTTTTTGGCCTCATCTGGATGCGTGCATTAGGGTGTAATAGCTCGTTGGAAAGGTCTCGGATTTTCCTAAATATTTCATTCTTGAGTCAGAACCTTTCGGTGGACGGATCTCTTTTAATATGGAAAAAGGATCAATTTTCTATGCACTTGGCCTCTTAAAAGGGAATTATAACAAATTATGACTTAAGCGCTCCTTGGATCACTTTTAGGGTTCGACTTAGTAAGAAGAGGCTATAAGAGGCAAAAAGAAGATTTGAATCATTATCATTTGACATATTATATTTTTGAGAAGTGCGCTTGGGCTCAGGAGGAGTTTTAGCATTGGGACGCCAAACTCCAATTGCTGGCCTGTTTGGGACGTAGCCCCCATACAGTGGATTTTGCTTATTCAGATTCGTTGGGAGATTAGTCAGTGTTTCTTTGAGGGGAGCTGGAAAGTTTGACAGAGCGCAGCAGTTAGAAAAAAATGGCGATTTCAGTTTGTGAAGGGTTTTACTTGTACGGCTGTACCTGGCAGCCTTAGTACTGTACGGCTGGACTTGACAGCGACTTCTTATCACAGCAGCGCATCAACAAGGGACTCCTTCATTGGGCCGCCATTCTTCTTTTGGTCTTGCTTACCATCAACGATTCAGGTTGGGCTGTTTGTCATTATATTCTACCTGAATTATTGACAATCTATAATCGGTTCCTTATTTGATTAAATATCTAGAAATTCTGCCCATACGAAATTGGATTTGGTTGTACTTAGGTTTTAATTCCATAAGTTATTTATGTTATTGCATTTCAATTATTTACTTGTTGCAAAAATCCATCAAAACTCAAAAACAAAAGAAAAACAAACAAACCCTTCTGCAAATTTCCGTTTACTACGGAAAGAAAACATTCAGAAAAAAAGAAAACACAATTTCAGAATACAAAATTACAGCAGATCTATAGAAGGGATCCGTCTGGGATCTTTCATGATGCCTGGCCCATTTTCTTTGATAGGCTATCACCCTTTGACATAGGTCCTTGCAGGGATCTCTTAGAGCCCCTAGGTAGATCACCTCTTTCTTTTAGCTCATAACAGAGGTTGGTGACATTAAGTTCCCTTTGGACACTAGTGCTTCACACAATAAGGGGGTAGGTTAGTGACGCGACACTCATCTTTGCACAACACTACTAATAAGGTGCCCCAATACACTTTCTTAACAACGTGAGTTTGTCCCTCCTTAGTGTCATGGATTTGCTCCTTGATTGCTTTCCAGGCTATGGGACAGGGACACATCATGAGTTTCTTTGTTGCCACGGGATTTTATTTGACCTTGGATTTTAGGAGTGATACTAGGGGGAGTGATTTGCTTCTTCCTAGGATTACTCATCCTGGCCCTAAACACCCCCCTCAGCGCTAGACACTCTCGATGAACATAATCAAATCTTGCACTGGTCCTTTCACAGTGATAGACGATGACATAGATGGTTCCTCAATCCCGGGCATGATTAGAGATGTTTGATGGGACTACCATCTAGTCTTTCCAACTTTCATCAGCCCATGCTCTTTGGGGCTTCTTGCTCCCCCCCACATGGCTATTTGTATTGGTACCCTAACCCCATGGGTTGGGGCTTTACTGCTTTGGGTTTACCCCTCCTTTATTTTCATTGCTCCGGTTCTTTTTTATTTAGTTAGTTTTTGATACTAGGGTCCTTTTACCCTAACACTTTCTATTGTAATTGGGTGTATTCTCGAGTCCCATTGACCTTCTTTTGGTCATTCATGGACATTGATATAATATAATATATAATTTCTTTCTTTCTTTCAGATTAATTGTAAACTTGACTTCAAAAGTTAAAACTATTTAAGAAATTTAATAATTAGCCTGAGTTAGGTGGTTTGAGTCAGCATTAAGTTAGTTCATTGTGAAGTTATTGCTGAAATGTTTATATAGTTTTTTTTGTCAAATCCTACAATTTGGCTTGCCAATTCATTTCCAAGACCGAATACCTGACAATGGGCAAAAGTCAGTTCTATGGAAGTTTATCTTGAATGTTAAGGCGCATGCTTCCTCAGTGGCCAAATTCTCTTTAGTCTCACTCTACTCTTGTGGAAAACGAGCAGTCAATTCTTTGCTGAGTATTGCCAACTATCACATTAATCTAGAAATTGATCAAAACTATTTATGAAGTTTTACTTCAAGTTTTTTAGTGCCGAGTTGAGTCTTATACTTCAGGCATGCTGAGCTGTTGCCGGTCCAGGTCATGTTCAACATCTTTAGATTTGTTTGTTAGTCAGTTTTCTTCTGCTATTTGTAGCAGATAACACAAGCTGCTATTAGAAGGTTTTCCATCTGATGTTGAAGTCATTTTAATACAATCTGTGTTGCAGGGGTACGCCCCCCAGGCCGACGCCTCCTGTTCGGAGGCGCCTCCGGCACGGGGACGTCCCGGGGACGCCCGGAGGCGTCCCGGAGGCGCCCGCCGGCGTGCCGGAAACGTCCGGCAAGCCGGCGGGCGCCTCCGGGACGACTCCGGGCGTACCCGGGGCGCCTCCGGGGCGTCCCCGACATTTCCCGGCGACTGCCGCGGAAAAAAATATAAAAAAAAAACGAAAACGCGCAAAACAAAAAACCCTAAACGCGTTAAAAACCCTAAACGCGAAAATCTAAAACGTTTCTCCACTTATAAAACTCTGCGTCCCTTCTGCAAAACACACAAAAACAAAAATCGCGAAAGAGGACTGTGTGCCTGGATTGTTGCAGTCCTCTATCCGCGGCACTGGATTGTTGCAGCCTTTGTCTTCGCTCTTGTTGCTTCAATATCTTGGTAGACCGTTGAATTTCTTGGTCTCCCTTAAGACAGCGTGGAGTGGGAGTTTGCGGCCTGCAAGGGAGGACAGCGTGGAGTGAAGCCGCTCCAAGACCAGACCAGGTATGTTAAATTTTTTTTTTTCATTTATTATTTAGTATTTAGTATTTAGTTTTAAAATTTGTATTTAATATTTAAATTTTAATAAATTAATTTTAAAATTTACAAATTGTTTAAATTTGTATATAATATTTAATAAATTAATTTTAAAATTTTCAGTTTAACTATAAGTATAGAATAATAAATATTCAATATAAGTATATAACTATTAAAAATAAAACAAAATATAATATTAAAAATTTAAATAATATTAAAAATTTAATTTAAATACTATTTAGTTTTTAGTTTTTACATTTTTAAATTTTTAATATTCTAATTTATAATTTATTTTAAATTTACAGTTTACAAATTACAACTTAAGTAGTTTTTAAATTTTATTTTTAATATTTTTAATTTTAAATTTTTTTTTAAATTTAAATTTATTTATTTAATTTAAATTTTTAATTTAAATTTTCTACAAATTACAATGTTAAAATTTGTAATCGTATTAATTTGTAATCGTATTAAAATTTAATTTTATTTATTTTTATTGTTCTTGTTTCACTTTTCATAAATATTTAATAAATTATTATTTAAAAAAATCATTATCAAATGTATATTTTTGAAAAATATAAGTTTCTAAGTTCTAACGGTCTAACCCTAATTTCTGCGTATGCTCTTCTCTCGCGCGTAATTGCGATCTTGAGAATCAGAAACAGAGTTAGTTGCATTGCATTTATTTTTTATTTTTTCAAGTTTAAATATTTAAAAAATCAAATGTATATTTTTTTATGTTTCTAAGTTCTAACCCTAACTTTTGCGTATGCTCTTCTCTCGCGCGTAATTGCGATCGTGAGAATCAGAAACAAAGTTAGTTGTTATTCATTTTAATTTTGTATATTTTTGCTTGGTTCTAGAATCTAATTTGATAATTCATAATTAGGATATCTATGGCATCCAGTTCAATGTCAGGAAGAGAGCATGATGAAGCAAACCAAGCTGAAATTTCACTTCAAGTGAAATATGACCCTGCCTCCCCTCTGTGGAAACATGTAACGATACTTGAGATCATCGCTGGAGGTGGGACTCGTGTGTGGATATGTAATGATTGTCATTCCACATTCAAATCCTCGTATACTCGAGTCAAAACTCATTTGACTGGAGTTGGGCCATCAGGGATCAGAAAGTGTGATAAAATTCCCAAGCCAAAAATAGTTGAGTTCTTGAAAGAGCAAGAAGAAGCCGATGCAGCAGTTGCTTCAAAAAACCGTTCTAAAACAATACCTCTCCAAAGAGGTAGATCAGGGAGACCACCCATAACACCTGCAGCGGCGAGTCATCCTTTCATTGAAAGTCAAACTCGAGCTCATTCAGTGGCAATACCAGACGCTGATGATGCTGCAGATTCCACTTCACGAAAAAAATCAAAAGGACTATTGGAAAAAGCTTTCAATGTCGCACAGAGGGACATTGCTGATGAGTTGATTTCTAGATGCATTTATGCATGTGGACTGCCCTTCAATGTTTTGAGATCGCCTTATTGGCAACAAATGTTGAAAGCGGTCAATGAAGCTCCACAAGGTTACAAAGGCCCTAACTATGAGAAAGTTCGCACCACACTCTTGGCCAAAGAAGTAGAACATATTCACACTTCTTTGCAACCAATTAGAGATTCGTGGAAGGATTCAGGGGTGTCAATTATCTCAGATGGATGGAAAGATGCTCGAAACAGGCCTTTGATCAATGTTATTGCAGTATGCCCTAAAGGGGCAATGTTCCTGAAGGCAGTGGATTGTGAGGGCGAAGTGAAAGATGCTCAATTCATTGCAAACATTTTGATAGAAGTTATTGAGTCTGTGGGCCCCCAACATGTTGTCCAAGTCATCACAGACAACGCAAAGAATTGCAGAGCAGCTGGATTGATTATAGAGGGCAGATATGAGCACATATTTTGGACACCTTGTGTTGTCCACTCCCTCAACTTGATATTGCAAAAGATTGGTAAAATTCAATGGATAGAGCAACTTTATGCAGAGGCCAGTGACATTCAAACATTTGTCACAAATCATCACATGTCTCAGGCCATCTTCAGGAAATTCTCAAAGTTGGAGTTGTTGAAGGTAAGAAATTCCGATTCGAGAACAAATTTTTAGTCTTACTTTTGAAGTTCTTAATTTTGAAGTTATAACTTTTTATTTTTTAATTCTAGTTGTTTATCAACGTTTATAGTTTGGACAATTAAACTTGGCCTTATTTTTTTTTTGTAGATTGTTGAAACTAGATTTGCCTCTCACACGCTCGTCTTGAGACGACTTGTGAAGGTGAAAGAGGCACTAAGCAGTATGGTGATAAGCAATGTTTGGGGTGTGTGGAGGCAAGCAAGCACCACTGGTATTGAAAAAGCCAATAAGATCAAAGCATTAATCCTTGATGATAACTGGTGGACCAAGATTGAATATGTGCTCAGTTTTACAGAGCCTATTCTATCTATGATCCGATTTACGGATACAGATGCAGCGTGCATGGGAGAGGTTTATGATGGGATTGATTCCATGCTTGAAAGTATGAGAGACATCATACAAAATAAAGAGCAAGACCCAGAAGAAATGTTTTATAATGAAATCAAGACGTTGGTCATGAAGAGGTGGAATAAAATGACCACCCCATTACATCTCCTTGCTTATGCTCTCAATCCGAAGTATTATAGCAATGAAATACTTCGGCTACCCAATAGGCAACAGCCATATGATGATGTAGAGGTTGCAAATGGAACTAGGCAAGCATTCAGAAGGCTTTTTCCTGATCCATCTATAGCTAGTGCGGTCCGCAACGAAATGGCCATGTTTGTAGCTTCAGAGGGCAGCATGGGAGAAATTGAGGCTCTTTTTGACAAATCTAGTTTGTCTCCAATCAAGTGGTGGTATGTACATGGCCATGATGCCAAGTATCTACGACCTATTGCAATCAAGATTCTGTCACAGGTATTCAATTTGAATTAAATTAAAAAAATTATTAAGTTATTGACATATTTTTTTTACATTGTTACAAATTTTAAATTCAAAAATTCTAACAATAAACAACTTTTTTTTGTGATAGGTGGCTAGTAATTCTTCAGCAGAGCGGAATTGGAGTACATATGGATTTATCCATTCTGCTAAAAGAAACAAGTTGGCATCCAAGAAAGCTGAAGATTTGGTATTTGTACATTCCAATTTGCGCCTCCTTTCACACAAGTCTGAGGACTATATGCGAGGGCCTAACAAACTTTGGGATATCCTTCCAGAGAATATAGACTTGGATGCCACCACATCTACATTTGCCCAAGTTTCATTACTTGGTGTGGATGATGTTGATGACAATGAAGAGAATTCAACACTAGGGGTGGAGAGTGGAGCTAGTGGGAGTTGTCCAAGTGGAGCTAGTGGGAGTAACATTCATAATTATTAATTATGAATATGAAGACTATCTAGATGTTTTATGAATCTATGATTTAATCTACATTTGCATTTTGAAAAGCCCGAATGTCTTTGCAATACTTTGAACATTTTGAAATTTGAAGCAATGAATGAACAAACACTATGTATTTACTATTTTCAAGTGTTTTACAAGAAAATTGAGTAATATGCATATATTTTAATCTACATTTGCATTTTGAAAAGCCCGAATGTCTTTGCAATACTTTGAACATTTTGAAATTTGAAGCAATGAATGAACAAACACTATGTATTTACTATTTTCAAGTGTTTTACAAGAAAATTGAGTAATATGCATAACACTTGAAAATAGTAAATACATAGTGTTTGTTCATTCATTGCTTCAAATTTCAAAATGTTCAAAGTATTGCAAAGACATTCGGGCTTTTCAAAATGCAAATGTAGATTAAATCATAGATTCATAAAACATCTAGATAGTCTTCATATTCATAATTAATAATTATGAATGTTACTCCCACTAGCTCCACTTGGACAACTCCCACTAGATCCACTCTCCACCCCTAGTGTTGAATTCTCTTCATTGTCATCAACATCATCCACACCAAGTAATGAAACTTGGGCAAATGTAGATGTGGTGGCATCCAAGTCTATATTCTCTGGAAGGATATCCCAAAGTTTGTTAGGCCCTCGCATATAGTCCTCAGACTTGTGTGAAAGGAGGCGCAAATTGGAATGTACAAATACCAAATCTTCAGCTTTCTTGGATGCCAACTTGTTTCTTTTAGCAGAATGGATAAATCCATATGTACTCCAATTCCGCTCTGCTGAAGAATTACTAGCCACCTATCACAAAAAAAAGTTGTTTATTGTTAGAATTTTTGAATTTAAAATTTGTAACAATGTAAAAAAAATATGTCAATAACTTAATAATTTTTTTAATTTAATTCAAATTGAATACCTGTGACAGAATCTTGATTGCAATAGGTCGTAGATACTTGGCATCATGGCCATGTACATACCACCACTTGATTGGAGACAAACTAGATTTGTCAAAAAGAGCCTCAATTTCTCCCATGCTGCCCTCTGAAGCTACAAACATGGCCATTTCGTTGCGGACCGCACTAGCTATAGATGGATCAGGAAAAAGCCTTCTGAATGCTTGCCTAGTTCCATTTGCAACCTCTACATCATCATATGGCTGTTGCCTATTGGGTAGCCGAAGTATTTCATTGCTATAATACTTCGGATTGAGAGCATAAGCAAGGAGATGTAATGGGGTGGTCATTTTATTCCACCTCTTCATGACCAACGTCTTGATTTCATTATAAAACATTTCTTCTGGGTCTTGCTCTTTATTTTGTATGATGTCTCTCATACTTTCAAGCATGGAATCAATCCCATCATAAACCTCTCCCATGCACGCTGCATCTGTATCCGTAAATCGGATCATAGATAGAATAGGCTCTGTAAAACTGAGCACATATTCAATCTTGGTCCACCAGTTATCATCAAGGATTAATGCTTTGATCTTATTGGCTTTTTCAATACCAGTGGTGCTTGCTTGCCTCCACACACCCCAAACATTGCTTATCACCATACTGCTTAGTGCCTCTTTCACCTTCACAAGTCGTCTCAAGACGAGCGTGTGAGAGGCAAATCTAGTTTCAACAATCTACAAAAAAAAAATAAGGCCAAGTTTAATTGTCCAAACTATAAACGTTGATAAACAACTAGAATTAAAAAATAAAAAGTTATAACTTCAAAATTAAGAACTTCAAAAGTAAGACTAAAAATTTGTTCTCGAATCGGAATTTCTTACCTTCAACAACTCCAACTTTGAGAATTTCCTGAAGATGGCCTGAGACATGTGATGATTTGTGACAAATGTTTGAATGTCACTGGCCTCTGCATAAAGTTGCTCTATCCATTGAATTTTACCAATCTTTTGCAATATCAAGTTGAGGGAGTGGACAACACAAGGTGTCCAAAATATGTGCTCATATCTGCCCTCTATAATCAATCCAGCTGCTCTGCAATTCTTTGCGTTGTCTGTGATGACTTGGACAACATGTTGGGGGCCCACAGACTCAATAACTTCTATCAAAATGTTTGCAATGAATTGAGCATCTTTCACTTCGCCCTCACAATCCACTGCCTTCAGGAACATTGCCCCTTTAGGGCATACTGCAATAACATTGATCAAAGGCCTGTTTCGAGCATCTTTCCATCCATCTGAGATAATTGACACCCCTGAATCCTTCCACGAATCTCTAATTGGTTGCAAAGAAGTGTGAATATGTTCTACTTCTTTGGCCAAGAGTGTGGTGCGAACTTTCTCATAGTTAGGGCCTTTGTAACCTTGTGGAGCTTCATTGACCGCTTTCAACATTTGTTGCCAATAAGGCGATCTCAAAACATTGAAGGGCAGTCCACATGCATAAATGCATCTAGAAATCAACTCATCAGCAATGTCCCTCTGTGCGACATTGAAAGCTTTTTCCAATAGTCCTTTTGATTTTTTTCGTGAAGTGGAATCTGCAGCATCATCAGCGTCTGGTATTGCCACTGAATGAGCTCGAGTTTGACTTTCAATGAAAGGATGACTCGCCGCTGCAGGTGTTATGGGTGGTCTCCCTGATCTACCTCTTTGGAGAGGTATTGTTTTAGAACGGTTTTTTGAAGCAACTGCTGCATCGGCTTCTTCTTGCTCTTTCAAGAACTCAACTATTTTTGGCTTGGGAATTTTATCACACTTTCTGATCCCTGATGGCCCAACTCCAGTCAAATGAGTTTTGACTCGAGTATACGAGGATTTGAATGTGGAATGACAATCATTACATATCCACACACGAGTCCCACCTCCAGCGATGATCTCAAGTATCGTTACATGTTTCCACAGAGGGGAGGCAGGGTCATATTTCACTTGAAGTGAAATTTCAGCTTGGTTTGCTTCATCATGCTCTCTTCCTGACATTGAACTGGATGCCATAGATATCCTAATTATGAATTATCAAATTAGATTCTAGAACCAAGCAAAAATATACAAAATTAAAATGAATAACAACTAACTTTGTTTCTGATTCTCACGATCGCAATTACGCGCGAGAGAAGAGCATACGCAAAAGTTAGGGTTAGAACTTAGAAACATAAAAAAATATACATTTGATTTTTTAAATATTTAAACTTGAAAAAATAAAAAATAAATGCAATGCAACTAACTCTGTTTCTGATTCTCAAGATCGCAATTACGCGCGAGAGAAGAGCATACGCAGAAATTAGGGTTAGACCGTTAGAACTTAGAAACTTATATTTTTCAAAAATATACATTTGATAATGATTTTTTTAAATAATAATTTATTAAATATTTATGAAAAGTGAAACAAGAACAATAAAAATAAATAAAATTAAATTTTAATACGATTACAAATTAATACGATTACAAATTTTAACATTGTAATTTGTAGAAAATTTAAATTAAAAATTTAAATTAAATAAATAAATTTAAATTTAAAAAAAAATTTAAAATTAAAAATATTAAAAATAAAATTTAAAAACTACTTAAGTTGTAATTTGTAAACTGTAAATTTAAAATAAATTATAAATTAGAATATTAAAAATTTAAAAATGTAAAAACTAAAAACTAAATAGTATTTAAATTAAATTTTTAATATTATTTAAATTTTTAATATTATATTTTGTTTTATTTTTAATAGTTATATACTTATATTGAATATTTATTATTCTATACTTATAGTTAAACTGAAAATTTTAAAATTAATTTATTAAATATTATATACAAATTTAAACAATTTGTAAATTTTAAAATTAATTTATTAAAATTTAAATATTAAATACAAATTTTAAAACTAAATACTAAATACTAAATAATAAATGAAAAAAAAAAATTTAACATACCTGGTCTGGTCTTGGAGCGGCTTCACTCCACGCTGTCCTCCCTTGCAGGCCGCAAACTCCCACTCCACGCTGTCTTAAGGGAGACCAAGAAATTCAACGGTCTACCAAGATATTGAAGCAACAAGAGCGAAGACAAAGGCTGCAACAATCCAGTGCCGCGGATAGAGGACTGCAACAATCCAGGCACACAGTCCTCTTTCGCGATTTTTGTTTTTGTGTGTTTTGCAGAAGGGACGCAGAGTTTTATAAGTGGAGAAACGTTTTAGATTTTCGCGTTTAGGGTTTTTAACGCGTTTAGGGTTTTTTGTTTTGCGCGTTTTCGTTTTTTTTTTATATTTTTTTCCGCGGCAGTCGCCGGGAAATGTCGGGGACGCCCCGGAGGCGCCCCGGGTACGCCCGGAGTCGTCCCGGAGGCGCCCGCCGGCTTGCCGGACGTTTCCGGCACGCCGGCGGGCGCCTCCGGGACGCCTCCGGGCGTCCCCGGGACATCCCCGTGCCGGAGGCGCCTCCGAACAGGAGGCGTCGGCCTGGGGGGCGTACCCCTGCAACACAGATATATATATATATATTTTTTTTAAATATATATATAGAGACGTACCCACGACGTATCCAAATCAAGGTTTTTGAAAACTGACGTACCCGCGTACCCGAATCGTACCCGTACCCGTACCCGTACCCGTATCTAAACAACGTAGAATACAATTAACAAATCCTAGGGTAGGCCTATTTATACATTGGTAACCAAACCCTAGAATGCTAAAGCTGCTTATTTTCCTGTGATTATTCTCATTCTCTTGATTTACTTTGCATCATATATATAATTTAGGCAGGCATTTATGGAAGCAGATTTTATAATTTTTTCTAAATGATAAATGATGGATAAATATATCTCATTGAGTTTCTTTCTTTCTAGGTGATTGCAATGAAGAAATTGGAGGAGATCACATCGTTATTGAGATTACCTGCAGAAAAAGTGGGCGAGGTTAAATATATTGTGGAAAAACTCACACAGGGACGGTGGGGTGTAGGAAGATGGTTTGATATTCTAATTGGTGCTTGTATCTATGTGATTGTTCGACAAAGTCATCTTCCTTTGACGATAGTAGAGGTTGCGGTATGTAAATGCCATTTTGGAACTTATGTTGAAGTTGCTTCAGAATTGCTATTTCTTATAGTTTTGTAGCAATTGATTTATTATGAATGCTTCTTTGTATTTCTCTGGATAGTTTTTTTCTTTTGTTGCTTTGGGTGGTTGTTAGAAAGAGTTTGCAAACACACTCAGAGTGATCTATAATGAAATTGCTTACTTTCCTACCTAATGGTGCATGCACTCTAGTCGGTTAAGGTTGTTAATAAGAAGCTTCTATGAAGCAAAATGATTGTTTACAGTTCTAAAATGAAATTTATGGCAGTGATTGAAACTAACATGCATTGAGGTTACTTAACTTACACAAATGTAACATTAGCTTAAAAAGATCTGCAAAATGAAGCCTTTGGTAAGTATCTCTTATGGTATTCACGCCAGTCAAAAGCAGATCAGTTCCATTATGTATTAACATATTTTTTCAAAAGAATTTCAAACCTATTTTGGGCTAAGTAATTTGACTTTTGTGACGTCTCTTACATCATTTAAATCCAGTGTTTAATTAGATTTTATGTCGATTATGCAGGTAATCATTAATTGTGATGTCAGTGAATTGGGGCGAATGTACAATAGAGTTCTCAAGTACTTAAACATCAAATTGGTGAGTTACTACGTTTCTGTAATGAATGTTAATTTTGGTGGAACATGGTTCTCACAGAGTTCAGTTTTAGCTCCAATTGACTTTATTATTTCTAGATTCTATATGGATAAATATTGTGTACCTTTACTTCCGCATCAGAAAATATTTTCATTTTGTTCGAGGCAAATGACATAAAATTAAATATTATGATATTTGACCTCTATTAATTGTCATTCAAAATTGAAAATTTGTGCAGCCAGATGTAGATTTGTTCATTTTCTTGGAGCGAGCAATTACTTCCTTCCCACTATTTTCTGTAAGTATTTTGTCCTGATTCTTCATCGAAATTGTTCCATGGAATTTGTCTATTTTCCTTTCACAACCATGTACTTAAAATGCATTTTCATTTATATGCTAGAATTTTAGACAGGGTTTCCCATTCTTGATAACATATACATACATATGTATATATACATTAATGGTTTTTAATCAAATATAACAGTCTCAAGTTTTCATGAACTTGGTCTTTTAGTTCGGAAATGTCCATCATCCTTGCATATTGGAGTATGTTCTAACTGCATAAATAAGCTCTGATAACATTGGAATAATAAGAGCTCATAAAAATAGTCCACAACATGCTAGAAATCGATGAGAAAAAAATGATTCAGAATCATTTCCAGATTTTTTCAAAGCAATGAAGTATACATTAGTCCGAAAAGTAGTTTCTTTTGCTACATAGTACTTGAGGAAAAAAACCAGGCCCCTGATCCCAGAGAAAAGAAAAATTATATGAGACCACCTACCAGGGTTAACTTCACGTGCACAGATTTGCCACCATGAAAGATTGATTCTTCAAGGAGGACAGGAAAACCTACTCCATCATAACTCAAGACTGTTATTACGTGAATGCATGGCTTGAGCATTTTAAACACATTATTATTTTCCTCCTCTGAATGCAGATTAAAAGAAAGCTGAGGACAGCTCGCATACCAAAAGAACCATAGATTTATCTTTCATCACTGGCTCAACCGCACATGTTATCTATCTGAATATCATCTGTATAGTTATCTGATTTTGATATCAGCCATAATTTTTGGAGGCATCCAACAAAAATGAGAGTAGAAGTTTGCAAATTGCAGAAACCAGCACACTATGACATCATCAATACAACTCCTTTTGTCGGGTAATAAAATCCCACAGACTATGCTTGCCCACATATTTATACGAAAATTAAATTTTTTTGCTATGATTAGTGTGTGCCCTAAAATAGCATATTGCGATAGTGCCCAAACACAGGTTTGAGTCTGACCTCCCAAAAGAAACCTGCTGCATTTATTTTGCTTTTTATATAAATATCATTATATCTATTTGTTGTCACTTGGATTTGCATCATTTGAGGAGATGTCTCAACTCTCCTCATCCAAGTGGCACAATTGAAACACCTCTAGGTTGTAGGTAGCCTAAGAATGAGGTGAATCTCTAGATAGGGCTAGCTCCCTTGATGTACCACTTTTAAATCACTACTACACCTATGCTTGCAAGGAAAAGGGAGAGAAAACTGAAAGTAATCTATCCTAAAGGAGGCGATACACCAAATTAATTGATGACTACCAACCAGCTGCATGTCACACATGAGACGAAGAGACTAACTAGGCATACACTTCTCTAATCTAAATCTTCTCACATCAGTATTTCATTATGAGGTTGTGATGAATGTTTAGGCTAGGAAGACAAGACAAGAGGCCTAGAATGACACTATTGAATAGACTAACTCACTCAACTTTGACACTTCATAGAACACTTCACATGACCTGCAAGAAGAAGCTTTTAAGCTGCAAATAAGTGAGAGAATGAGACAACAATGCTAAGGAAACAACAATTATCACTAAGCAAGCTCAATCATTCAAGTGAACACACTATGAATAGTCATAGAAGAGATAAAAATCAATAGTCTTTATTGATCAATGGTATGCAAATGAACAGGGCTTCGCCATATTCAGCTGGAGCATCCTTACAATAGCCAAAATGGCTAGTTCTTAGAGAACTTGAGAGAGAGAAGAGAAGAAAGAAGTCCAAAGGTCACAAGGACAAATGTCAAGCTGAGAAAATGAGTTACATGTGCATGAAAAAAGAATGTGAAACTGATCATGCAAAGTCCGAAGAGACAAGTGGCACCCCAAGTCATGAAACTCTTGAAATGTGGCATAGGAGTTCTCATTCTGCACAAGAAAACTGCCTTCATCATTGACCCCTGTTTTAACGTCCCAAAAGTGACTAGGGACAGGTCTAATGATTGGATTGAGAGAGAAGGGTTGCAGACATGCTTCTCCATGCATTGACTGCATTCCTAATCATCTGGATCCCTCTGAAAGTGAGCCATCACTGCTTGTAGTCAAAGAAACTCCTTTTTTAGTCACCTCTCACACTTGGCCTCAAAATTGGCTTCGGTTTTCCATGCAAATCCATACAAGGGGGTGAATGACACGTGTCAAGGCCATCCATGGCCTTGGAGGCATCAGACACACCTGAAAAGCAGCTTACTTGAAGTTTTTCACCCTTCTCACTATCATGTTCACTATGCCAGTTCTAACTGGCTGAGATGAGAGCTCTTGTTGGAACACTTAGGAGTTGTTTTGAACCAAGAAATTGTCATGGGGAGTTAGCTTAAGTCTCAAGCTTCCCTTCCATGTGATTGGCATCTTCAGACTCCTAGAACTTGCAAAACACATAAAATTGTCAAAAATACCTTGTTTTGTACTCCATCCGTACAATTCCGTACAGTCCAACAGGGTGGGGAGTAGCCCTGAAGAGTTCCCAGCAACCTCCAAACACTTTTCATGCCATTCCGGTCCATTAGAGCAACTTTCCATCTACATTTTCCTAATCGGGTCATTTCCAAGGGTTTTGAGTCATTTCCACTCTTAAGAATGATTTTCAAGACCCCTGTCAACTTCCCCAAACTCTTTAGATCCCCATGCACAACCTCCAAGAAGATGTTAGCACTCAAAGTTAGCCAATTGAGCTTGATTCTTCATTTCCTGCAGGTTTGAATTGGTCTTGAGCCAAAAGTGGCCTTCCTTGTGCTTTCTTTGCAAGGTAGAAGCTTAGAAACATCTGAAATGACCTCATAAACATTCTATAATACATTGAAATGCTTTGCCATTGTTAAAAGTGAAGTTGACCTTCCATTTGGCTTTAGGCCTAAACCTTGCCTAACAGACGTGTCTGCATACTTAGCAAATCAGACCATCCTGTTGAGCTTCTTCCTTATATGCATGGTTTCTAATGTTGGTTCAGGTGTCATTCAGCTTCTTACACCTCTTTGCAATGTCCAATCAACTTATGGTTCAATCTTTCATTCCCATTCTCCAAGATTGCAGGATTTGCAACCTAGGGAAGTACCCCCTGTCTGAGACAAAACAAAGGGTATTTCCCCTGTTCTCCCAGACAAATTAAAAGTTGTAGGGGCTTCTCCAAGTGATAGAGACCCTCTGCACAAAAAAATGGCCCTTGATTAGATCAATAGACCACTAACTCCTTCAAATTCCAAGACAGACTATGAAGGAGGTAGACTGAATATGCAGGGTTCAAGATGTAGACTGTATGATGCATCCTTAGAGGTCATTCTCTATTTGTTTTCCATTAGTAAGGGCTTCTTTAGGTCATGAACATCATGATAAAGGTGTTATAAGTTTGTCCATCACTTCAACCTCCTATGCCTTTTCTCACACCTTGACTAGTCAAAACTGTGTGCAGTTTTCCTGACTGTATTTCTTGCTTTGGAGGGGCACCTGTAGGTTGTTTTGCATGTTTTAAGCCTGAGACAATGTCTAAAACCTTCTTAGAGTCCCTTAGGGTCATTTGGTATTTGTTTGGACCCATTTGTTTACCTTGACTATCTTAGACCATCACTTAGACACCCTGTTTGAGTTTACTGTCTGCCTACAGTCAACTAAAGCTAACTGTGTTGGAGCCATTTGGACTCTATAGGTGTGAATTCACATTGGAAAATGTGACATGTGCCTTTGGATATCCTCTGAGGTCTTCAGTCAACCCTTCATAGCAGATGTTTATGTCTATAGGCTTTTCATTCCACAAGTTCATTTTGAGAGCTCTATGAGCACCTACAGGTAGGCTATAGGTAGCCTTTTCTAGGTCACTATACACCTGTAGATGAATACCTGACCATAACATTGCACTTTAGGCCTCTTCCAAGTCATTAATGTGCTTTCCACACTTGGTAAGACTCTTCAAACATGCAAATATAATTGGCATTGCCACTTTGGGAAGTAGAGTCACTTTGAGGTCAAAACTTGTAGATGACACTGACTCAGTTCAGTGCATAAAAATGTAACTTTGAGGTGCTCAACAACCACCTATCACTAATCTTCTGCCCTCCATCTTTTGCATAGCTCTTGTCCTATGTAGGGACTATTAGGCAAGGTTATTAGGATGCATCAAAACTATTTCTAACCTTGTTATATGACCTTACCAAGATGGCTCAGGACTCTGTTTTGTGCTTTTGGGGATTTGATCCCTGAACACAGTCATTGAATCTATGAAGAAAATCTCCCATCTTGCCTACCAATCTACCATTCTAAATAGGTTTGCCATGATATACTTAACACACTAGGACTCCAAGGAATGGTTCCATCGCTTGTTTCAATGCTTCAAAATGACTCTTCAGCTCTCTGTTAGCACCACCTGTAGGTGGACATTGTCATGTGTACAGGCAGTGAAGATGAGGATGGACAGTGTGCATTACATTTGACCTTCAAAGGGTTCTAGGCCTATCTCAATACCTCTAAATGCATTCTTCACACTCTAAAAGATCTGAAACAAGTGTCAATACTCCCTTTTCAACATGACATCCTCCAATAGAGCACCTGTAGATGCGTTTTGAATTGTATGTAGGCAGTAAATGATGTTAGTATGAGCAGTGATATCATGAATTTGACCTTATGACTAACTCCATGCTCTTCCAAATGGCTCGAATGATAGATGATGCTATCAAGAATTTGAGGCAAGCTTCGACACTTCATTTCAACGTTTGAAACCTTCTGTAGGAACATGTAGGTACATGTATATGGCAGAATGTGTGTATATGTTATATTTTGCTGCCACAGTCCCTTTATACATTGTTTGAAGGATCCAATTTGTTTGTTCCCACTTCTAAAGACATGTCCAACATCTTGAGACCTTCACTACACCTACTTGAGCATGCTAGACAACTTCATACACGTGATTGCAAGTGAAAAGTGGATAGAAAGTTGACTGTGGGTATGACAAGGTTGAATGTTTGATCAAAGCATGATGTTATGAGACCAAACATGAAGGGAGGTAGTCATTATGGCATTGAGACATGGGGAACATCATATTCCATTCACACGAGACCTCTGTAGAGAACTAAACATTTTGCAAACAAGGAAAACTTTGATTGAGACCTCACATGGTGACACCTTCCTGCAACATGAGATGACTTGCCTATCAAAACACCATGAAACATGAAACCAAGCATGGAGAGCATTTGAGGAGCGAGTCAACATCTTTAGGAATCAACATCACTAGCTGGATTGTATGGACTTGTCCAAATTAGAGCAAAACTTATAGGGTGCATGAAACATTGAGTAGAAAAACACAGCGAATTTGTTAGAGATGATTCATAAAGCATAGTTGACCAATCTTTGAACACTTGTTATGAAAATGAAGCTCTCTGAGTGTACTATCACCCCCCAAAGCCGTTTGGTCTAAAACCTCTTCCACTGGCTATACCAAGCATGAACCTGCTGACCATTTTTGAGTGTCTAGAAGGGCGAGAAAGGGGCAGACCGTTTTTGGGCCTTTTTTAGCACTTCCAAAGAATGTCAAGCGCTGAGATGAGAATGAGGAAGATGAAGAGACATTTCATGACCTTCTCCCACGTGTCACATTCCCTCATGAGCCGTAAAAGTGCCAAACTCCTTTTTCAGTTGATTTCTTGATATTCAGTTAGATAACCTGCAAGTTTCAGATGGAACTGACATTCCTGATACGGAATCTGACTTCTTGGACGTTTGAAAGAAGACTAAGACACTTGGACACCTTGAAAACCGTGCCACTTGCATTTATGACCCCTAAATGCCTACTAAGTGACTCAAAGTGACATATAAACTAATCAAACCATGACTAAGGCTAACAAAGCATTGAATTACATCAAATAAACTCTAACATACCCTATGACAAAATATTAGACCCCTAAAACATCTAAAGATCAAGTTTTTACCTATAGGGTTCCCAATTTGACCTGCAAGGTCAAATTTGGTCAACACTACTGTTACCATGGAGATATACCAGTCATAGAAAATAGGGTCTTACATATACTAAATAAATAAGAGAATGACAGGACTGTAAACTAGAAGAGAAACATGACAGCACCATCCCCTCTGTAACTTGTGATCTGCTGCATCATTTTGGAATAAGCATAAAGTCAGCCCATTCTCAGCAACTGGATTATTGGTGAAATGGCCCAGATAATGCAGTATTATTGTTTCTGACCCTTTAGAATACCATAAAACCAAACATACCATCATTCCAAAGTTCTTTTTTACTACCATAAAACTTTACTAGGCAAAGTAGGGGAAATTGTAAACCATAGTTAATTGAAGCTTGAACTAGTAGACTATTGTATTATGTAAAATTATAAGCTGCCATGTACCAGAAACCCTTCAATTGCAGAACATATCAAAATTGATTACAGGAGATGTTAAGAATTGCCTTCAAACCTGGAGGGGCTTTGCTAGATTATCAATGATGCTATTGCTCCATCTCAGAGTCATTGACTCTATGCCCATTAGAGGGGACGTCTTCATGCTTGTTGCAGAGCTTAAAGCTCAACATCGAGAAAGATAAGGCCATCTGACCAATCAGGAAGTTCAATTTAAATCTCATGTTGTCCATGCAAGCCTGAATGGCAACATTGAACTTTTGGACCAGGTCTTGAGTGTTATAAGTAGCCCTAATTTGCAAGTCCACATTGCTGATGAGGGTTTCGGACCCAAGACATAGTAAGGGATATGCTTATATCCTCCAATAAAGGGTCTTTTGGAAATGATTTTACCCTAATTCCTATCAACCAAGTTGTGGAAAACAACTAAAACAATTGAGTTTCTCAGAAACTTCAAACACAGACTGTCTCTGTTGCTATATTCTTGAATTCTAAAGTAGACAGTAACTTCAAGATGTCAAAGTTACGTTCTTGGTGTAACTTGCTATAACTTTCCATAAATTATTTTGGGAGACAACTTATGTTTTTCTTGATTTAGATCAAAATATAGTTCCACTGAGTACTTTTACCAAAATTGGCATTGAGATCCCTTTCATTCAAAAGAATACAATAGGAGCACATAGTCCCAAGATCTACCAGAACACAGTTTCCTTTGACCTTACACTTGCAAAAGATAATAGAATTCAATCCCTCTAGAATATTGTTGATCCTCAATTTTGCACAAGTAATATTCTAAGCTACTTAAGTTATAATTACCTTTAATCTGGATGCAGATTAAATTTTCTCTAAAATCGTTGAGTAGCTCTCATTGGTTAACTATCTTTTCTTATTATTATTTGATGATATTTCTAACTCATTGTATAACAATTTTCAAGATTTGTTTACTTGATTAAGAGCTAAGAAATATAACCAATCTTGTCGTTGTGCAGGATATTGATCCTGGAAAAACAAATAAAATGATGAAACATGGACGATTCCTTTTGCAGTGTGCTTTCCAATGGTTTTTGACTACTGGACGTCATCCCCTTCCGGTAAGAATCTAAAAAAACTGAAAGACTGTCGTTGCTCTTTAATTGTTACTGAAAATGTCTCTAGCATTTTTGGATATAAACATTTTGTTTGCAATTTTTTTGAGGACAGGCTTTAGCTTTAAGTTATTGTAGTTAAAAAAATATTCCCATTCATTCTTCCCCCTACAAGCAGAAACATGCACCTTTCCCCTACAAGCAGCTGCTATGATCCAATTATTATGCTTCTTGAAAAAGGTAGAAGGCACGGAGACTAGATGATGGCCCAAAACAGTAATGGAAGAGGAACCGAGCAGATGAAAAGATTCATGGACGAGGCAGAACAAAAAATGGTTTGACAGGCGGGGCATCAGCTTGCTTGAGTGTCTAAATACCAGCAAGGAAATCAAAGAGTATATGAAAGAAAAGTCTAGCACGGCTATGTGGCCAATTAAGCTAGGGAGAAAACAAGAATACTATGTCAAAGAATTTAACCCAATCTATGAATACAACCGAAAAGCCTACCTGGGTAGGGAGAAAACAAGAATACTATGTCAAAGAATTTAACCTGACCTATGAATACTACCGAAAATCCTACCTGGGAGTGAACATTTAGTGCAAGAAAAGGCTTATAAGTTATAACCCAAACAAGGACCAAATTACACCAACTTAGATGTGAGGCTGGTGGATGGACGATACCTAGTGAGGAATGGGAAGAGCATGCTCATTCTGCACCTCGGGGGCAATGGAGACATGGAGACACTTCATCATGGAATGCCCAGCATATGGTGACATCCAAGATAGATACACGGACACCTTGAAGGTGAATTCTAGGCTGGATCCTTCTGAAGATTCCATAATAAAGAGAGTGGGAGAACTATTAATACGATCGACAACAAAGGATTGACTCTTAAAAAAGGAAATGCATGTTCCTAATTGTAAGCTTGGTTAAGCAAATTTTCCAAAGTGATTGGTGGGTTGACACGTGTAATGTTACTTTTGGTCCCAAACTGTTTTGGTCTCGTGGATGTAATTAAGATGAGTTACAATTATAATTCCATGATTTTGAGTCTTGAATCATAAATATTATGTTAATATTACTGATTATGTCTCTTTCAATAATATAAAACAAACTGTTGGATGGCATATTTGCACACAATAAGAATCAGTGTTAGATCATCCTTCCATTAGAAAGAAGAGCACATGAAGAGTCATTATAGATTTACGCAGTAAAAGGAAATGATAGTTAACAAAGATGAATGCAGCTAACTGTCTAGACAAAAAAGCATTGGCTCATCGTCTAATGGTTCCTGAAAAGGTTCATCATGTAACGTGCCTCCCCATTCTCTTTTGGTTTATTGATCTTTGTGGCTTTGAAAGAAATTATTTTTCTTATTAATGATACCGCCAAGGATAGTAGTTTGTGCTTTATTTTACCCGCGTAAGGTTTTTTTCGGCAAAGATTTAATGCTTTGTTGGTCCCCAAGCTCTCGAATTTTCTTGTACCTGTGCATCTACATCTAGCGTAGTACTAGCTTAATGGGCTACCTTAGTATTCTGTTGCTTAATGTGCAACAAGGTTTGTCAAGTTCTATTCTTACTCAGTGCGATTCCAGATTTGAAAATTGCGTTTGACAAGAAACAATATTTACAATTAACAGCCACAATAATTTAGTAAGGGAAGTTTTAAACAAATAAGGCAAAGTTCATAATTATTAGGTATATGAGGTCACATTGAAGCACATGAAGTATCTTTTGAGTCTATGTTGTACATACAAGAAATAGGGAGTAACTTGAGATACAGTAAAACTTGACCTACACACTCTTAGAAGTGTGATTGTCCTAAAAGAAGATCAAGCAGACATTAATTGGAAAGCTTTTCCTCAATATTAAACATCGTGAGATCTCATCTTTTGCAAACATCTTCTACAGAAAAGCACAGACAACAGATTTGTTACTGATCTGCTTTCTACAATTCAGAGGTAGGAAACTTGCCAAAACTTTGGTGTTGGGTAGGGAAAGAATGTAAACTCTAGCAGTCACCTTTAAGAGGAAGGTGCTTAGTATTTGAGGCTGAATTTCTTTTCTTACAAGTTTAAATTAGCCTCTAATGCACTCTGTCATAAATATTTCAGATTTATGGAGGGCTAATTGTTAGATGTGACAATAGGGCTCATGTTACCAGAATTTCTTTTCTTTTCTGCTTTCTTGAAGGGTTAGGCAGCCCATGAACTACACAATCTTCATTGGTTGGCACAATTGCTTGAGGGGCTTGAGCAATATTAATGATAGGATTCACGAATAACGACATCCCCTGATTGATTTTAATCAGATAGGGAGTGAGGACAGTTTTCTTATATAATGCTCGTAATCACAGTTAGTGGTATAAGTGCGGCATTATCAACGTAAAGATGTCCTATTTAGGTAAGAAAAAACTAATATGTTTATGAAAGAAAAATGGGGGCATTTGTAGGATTCTTTGATATATCTTATGTGAGCATTGACATGTTAAATGAGATTCTGATGTAACACGTAATTATGTTTATGGAGGTCCATATGGCATAAGGAAATGCTTTCCATCACAACTCTGATATCTGGTGTCTTCATTTTGAGGGTTGGAATCAATCATGTCAGTTTGTGTACTTTATTGTTGTTATCACGTTGGGTTTGGACAGTGTATACAGACTGTCTGCGTTAGAATGCAAGTTATAGCAAGTTACACCAAGCACATAACTTTGACATCTTGAAGTTACTCTTCTGTCATTCCTTTGTGAAACCTACAAGGTCGCAAGTGGTATATGGGGACAGCATTTACATATCGTGTCTACTTTAGAAAACAAGTTATAGCAATAAGAAAACAGTTTTGGGAAAACACTATGTATAATGTTTTCCAAAAATTGTTTTCTCATTGTTATGGACTGTGGAAGCATTAAATCTTTAATGTTACAGAAAGTTGCACCAAGCATGTAACTTTGACATGCTAAAGTTACTCTTTGATTAATGTCTTGTTAAGTATACAGTCACAAAGGATCTTGTGGCCATTATGATTATGACATGTCTTATGATTATGCATGCATGCTTAGTTAACATCATGAGCCATACTGTAAATCCCTAGGGTGAAATATTGGAATAGGATATGAGGATCCTCTTATTATTGTTTGTTTATTTAGTTGATATTGAGGTAGATTGCAATAGCTGTGAATAAATACTGCTATTAGCATGTCATCATCTGAATATTCCAACTAGATAAAGAAACCTGCCTATTGTAAGGTATCAAGGTGAAAAAGGGACATGCCATATGTCTGCAATAAATGTTTGATGATGGCGAGTGATCTCTTAATTGCTAACTAGTTAAATAATGACTTGTTCTGTACTTGAATGGTTTATTGATGGCATACCTGATAGATGGAGAATCGAGGTTCAGATAAAAAGAAAGAAATTATAGTAGTGTCCATGAGTGACCAAAGCTGGTCAATGGGTCTCAAAAGTACAACCAGTTGGCAATAATAATTGCATGTGGGAGCCAAAAAGAGTAAAAAGTGTAAACAGACAAAATACCGCTAGCTGCAAGGTAATAGCACAGAAAAAATTCAAAGTAATTGGGGTGGGTAGACTGAAAACAGGTAATCCCTAAAAACATCAGGAAAGATAATTTCATTCCAAGCATTCCATATAAGTTTATAACCACGAGAGAACTGTTTTACCAAACAGTGACATTAGGGTATAATGACACCATTAGTATGTGAAACTATGACATAGGGCTAGATTTAAGGTAAATCAGTCTACATAGAGACCAGACCTTGCTTAATGTGCTGAAAACAATAAACCAGAATAAATGAAACAGATTTGACAAGCAATAAACTAGAGAAAGAAGCAAAAGTGTTTTAGGAGGTGAAGTGAATATCTAGACCTCTAACAATTGTAATGGTGTGACGTCTTGTAATCCCCTTGGCAATATTATTTGCGGTGCGACAAGCCATCTGGCATGATTGGGGGTTCGGGGGCGGAGCCCCTAATTTTTTTGGCGTCCATATGATGCGGTACGGGTCGTACGATGCAGTACAGATGTATGACACGAGACCCACTGTACTATTTGGCACAGTTTTCCAAAAACACGTTTCTAGAATCTTCCTTGTTTTTCCTATTTAAAGGGTCGTCCCTATTATTGTGATGTACAAAAATTATTCAGATCCAATAAAAGAGAGCGGCCATTGTCCTGTGGCTTTTCCTGCAAGTTGCAAGTTTTCCATGTAATATCTTGTGTCTCATTTTTCTTTATTTTCATTACTGTAGTACATTAAAATTGTCTCTTATTCCTAACAAGGTGATGAAAACAGACACACATGGAATTTGTTCTGAATTTTGAAAGTGGACCTGGGTCGGACAGGTATTAGGAATGCTCTGCGTGAAATCTGACCGTCTGGAATTCAAAGGACTGATTTGGCGCCTGACTGATGTTGCCGAATATGCCTTGGTACAAATTTGGTTGCCGAATTTTTCCTTACTTTGTTTGCGCTGAATATGTAGTACGCAACTTTTCTAAATTAGGATTTTTTCTGTGCTGATGTGTAGTAAGATGCCAAACAGTCTTGTGTAGTCACTTTCTTGAATTCATAGGCAGAATTGTCTGATTTGTCTTCTTAACCTAATTCGCCACAAACACTTGCAAGAGGAAAAGGGTTAGTTGTGTTGGGCAACCTTCAAGGAGTTGCAACTTCATATCCCGTACGTTGGAATCAGACCCAATGTAGTTTTGTGTGCAGTGTACATGGAATTTTGAGTGAGGGCTTCACCTTCTCTTCCTTATGTGATATGCAACTACATGAACATACGCCTATTCTTATTTTGGTACAAGATGCAACTAAACTCTTGATGAGAAGTATTTAAGCAGAATTTTAGCAATGTAGAGTGTGCCTAGACTTGAATTTCTCTTGAAATGTTTGAACTTGCCAAATTCTTCTTATTCTTGTTGATTTCTCTTGATCCCTTGTTATTAAAATGCCTCTAGACGATTTGTATATATAGACTTCTCAAGTCTGAATTAAAGACTTATTGGCAGGCAAGCTGACCAAAGAAAAAGCAAAGAACTGACGTATATAGAGCCACACATCGAAAGGACATGAGGAAGGGCAAAAGAGCCCACCAAAAGACAGGTGACAGACTCGGCAGGCTGCCAAATCCGCCCATGGCACATTCCACGATATCATCAAATCTGTCCCAGAGGAAGAAAGATCAGGGAATGAAGGCAAAACAAGAAAATAGGTTTTCAAACACAAAACGAACAAAGCAAAAAAGGAAAAAAACAGAATAGAAGACCAAGAGATCACATGGAGGAGGAGGACAAGGACAAAAGCACACAAACAAGCACCTATAAGACTCTAATTCGAAGTAATAATCCATATGCACAAAACAATACTAAAAACATTGTAATAACAAACCTTGTACCAAAATTAGATGTCTACAAGAACAAGATCCATCTCTAGAGAAGAAGATATCGTTGACGAAGACCTAGACATGGGACGATGGCTGGTTCTAGTCTATATTTGATCGAAGACAGGCATCCCCATTAATCACCGCGAAAGAGCTAACACAAGATCTAATAATGTTCATATAAGAATGGCTTGGGGTAGGCAGACCCAACTGGGTGATCCTCATTAGAGAGAACTTTCATGCCCTGTTAAATGTAAAAGGTGAAAAATCAGGTAGACACTCATATACGATTTTTTTGAAGGGTGATGTTGCCATGACCATTTAGCATAGACTATTGAGGGAAGAACTCCATGAGAGGTTTGTGCTATCCATATAACATATTTTGAAAGAATATCTTCCATACAACAACCAAAGGATACCTGTTGCTCTCACATACTCTTAATGCCAGAGTAGGTATGCCTTTGTGCTAATTTTATAATTGTTTGTGGTATTTGTGCTTTGTTAGAGTTAAGCAAAGGCTGTTCTTTAGAAGAGATGCTGAAACTTGGTGGTAGGTTTCTTTGTGTCAGTATGGAACTAGGAAGACATAGTTCCAAAATAAAATTGCTGAACTACATGTCGCTATACTTGAAGGAGACGGTAAAGGGGTGGGGGAATCATATTTTGGCTAACCATAGACGGAAGGAAATGTGATCCACGAGTGAGTGAAGGATATTGAAATACTTTAAAGTTTAATTATATGGAACCATATAAATACCCCACCTAAAGTATGTAGTTTCTGCCATTACATAGAATATTATGGATATTGTTGACGTCATGTTAGTGATACCCTCCATTTAATACAAGCACGGCATTTGTAATTTTGGATTTGGAATCCAGATTGATGTAATATTATTCTCTAATCACAAGGTAGCTAGAGTTGAGATTGAAAGCTTAAGTTGTGGTGCTACTTTCTTAATTTAAGCTATAGGCATAAACTAGGTTGGAGATGCCTCATACACTCTCCAGCTTTATTATCCATGTTACTGTTCTATTGATCATTTCTGGTCATTTCAGGACATTAATATAGCTTCCTTATTCTCCCTATTATGAATGTTATTTTATGTTTGATTTCCTTAGCACCAAATTTTCATTAATGTTATTTTTTTTCGAATACATTGCAGATTGTGGCTGCTATATTGGCATTTATTACTGAGGTCGATGAGGTAATAGTTTTGACTCGTTCAAAATAAGTTTATTTGCTGACTCTGCGTCTATATTATGGAGCTTGTATCCATTTTGCTTTATGACCTATTATATTCGAGATGTTTGGAATTGCTCAGAATAGCTTGAATTTCTTCACATGACATCTTGTAAGAGAACTAAATAGGTTATGGATGTGTGCAACAGGTCAAAGTTGGACTTGAAGACATTTCCAAAGAATTTAACGTCCCAGTGCACACTTGCAAGCTACGATACAAAGAGCTTCAGGTTGATAATTTGCTTTATGAAAGCTTATATAAACCTTAGTTTCACTTTTGTTGCACCACAAACTGTTTTGTAGCAGGGCGTTTCTAAGATTTTCTTTCGTTGCATTATTTGGGTGGTATGAATGTCACAAAATCCCATTTCACTTGGTTACATATTGTGCTTATGCCATAGAAGGAGATGGATATTAAGGAAGTATGATTCATGCTTAGGAAATTTTTGAGTGACTTTCTTCTAGTCTATCATGGGTTATAAAATGTGCTGCATTATGTTCTAAAAACAACCTGTGGTCCACACGTCTTTTAGATTTATGGAGGAGACGCACAGACTTTTTATCGTGTTATGATGGCATATTGCTCTATTGATGCAAGGAAAAACAAGAGCACACTTGGTATTCTTTGTTCATTTTTCAATGAGTAAAGCTAACTTATAATAATTTCTAGGCCGGATCCATAGAAGAAATATATAACATACTTATATCTTGTATATCCAACTTTCAGTTGTGGATTAAAGGTCAACCAAAACAGATATGTAATTCTGCTACATGTCAGAACAAAAACAAAAATTAACTAACTGTGAACAGAAAAGTATTAGTTACTAGCTTGAAAAACAAATGACAGAAGGATGAATGATTTGAGCTAGATTGCTGGAGCTTGGACAGATTTGTCTCCTGTTTGCAGGCTACCATAGTTATCTTATTTCTTAAAATTCCATGCTGGTTGTAGTCTTCCAACATGAGCTGGATATTGAAATCGTAGCTGCTCCTTAAATTTTGAAGGTTGATCTTAATAGCAATTGCTACCTTGTATGCTTCTTGATTCCCTGTGGTTGTATTGGAGTTGGGACGAACATCCTTAGAATTGATAGAAGTCTCCATAAACTACCCCTCCTTCACCTCTTTTTCCTTTGCCCTCTTGCATCCTTGAGATTCTTAAGACAAATGGACCTCCTGATCTGTAATGTCCCCTTCTAGGGAAAATTATGCAAAATTGGAATGGACAGCAAACCCTAACCGAAAATTATATTTTCTGATTTTTCACCTTCAAACCCTAATACCAGAACTGCAATTTTATGAATTAAGTATTTAAACCCTAATCAATAATTTTTTGAATGTTGCAAATGAATATTTAGGGCTCTAATGCGAATAAAACACTGCCAAATAAGCACCGATTTATTTTGAAAAGTACATCAACATAAATACCTTGTTTTGTTGTTTTTTCCGGATCAAATGGCTGGAAAATTATATTAAAAATAACAATAAAATATTAGAATATTTATGCAATATTCCAAAGTGTATTTCAGGGTGGATAGCCTTACAAACCCTCAAAACAAGCCCCAAAATGGGGCCGCCCTAGCTGGGAATAATAATATTCTGAATGTAACTCCACCCAACCCTAGAAAAGGGGTCTTCAATACCTGTAAATCCTGATTGCTGCCTTGTCTGGGTCTCAAACCCTAGTCACCAACCTCCAAAAGCAAGTCGCCAACCCCTCAAGCCAATCACCAAACCCTAGGGTGAAGTCGCCACCTTTCAAAGTGATGAAAATATTTCAATGGTGTCTAAAACATCACAAACTATCCAATGATATCCGATGCAACCTCTGAATGAAGCTGCCCTAGATGAATGTTGAAGGGTTTCGTCCTCAACTTCAGTCCCAATGAAGGTTTTCTTCTTCAAAGGGTGTAAGCCAAGGGTTTTCGTGCTCAAACTCATAAATTCAATCCATAAACATAACATGCTTTCCAAATGATCCCCCATCCTATTTAAATACCATTTCCCCAAAGTGGGGCGCTCTACATGGAGGGAAAATTAGAATATGCATAAGGGAATCTTTCTTTTAGAATCACTTAAAGGCTAGTTAGCCCCATGAACCCAAAAGGGCCCCTCCCAAACTCAAAAATACAAAACTTAACCAAAGCACCTTTTTCTCCATTTGAAGAGGGAAATTAGTGCTTCCTTTTGAACCTCTTTGCCTTTAGCCTATAGGAAACATTGAAAACAAGGCTAAGGATCTTCTTTCGCTTTATGTCCAAAAGGGGGACATGACATGATCTTTGGTTCTTTCATCTAAGTTAATGCCCTGATATCCAAACATTTTCCTTTGTTGTGACTAGTGTGCTTTGCACCAACTCCTTTGAGAATAAACAGTGCATCCTTCCCTTGTTCCCACGCCTCCCAATGGGCCATATCTCCTTTATGAAAAAAAAATGATTTGGACTTCATGAATGAAATCTTTGTCAGGCAGTGGGTTGTTAAAAGACAACAACCACCATTCTTATAATTAGAGAAACTGCAGATCACGATTGTGCCTTGTGAGAGCGCTAGTTATTGGTAGACAATTGCGTGGAGGAAATAGGCTGCGCCATGTGGAATTTCGATTAATGTGCTTGGGTTTTGGTGCTTATAATTGTGTCAAAAATATTAGGATTGACGCAGCAATGAAAAAGAGGGTTGTGGAGTGGGCCTAAGGTTAAGGTGAAAAAGACAAAAGTAATACGTTCCCATAACATGGGTCATGGGAGTAGGGAGAGTAAGAGGGGACGTAACAAATAAAAACAAAGTTAAATATTTGAGGAGTATTTCAGATGTTTAAAAAATTGTGATCCCAGTTCAGGGCCTCCTCAAATGTAAAACTAAAAGGAATTGAAAAGTGCCCTTTACACATGATTTAGCTCCACATCCCTGTAGGTTTCTGTGAGACTGCTGAAGAAAGCAACCAGCACTGATGTCTATTTGTGTTACTCATACGATTGATCGCCCTTGGTAGTTTTCTCCAAGTCTACTAGTTGCGTTATGTGATTAGGAAGAGGGTCCAGACTCCAAAGCAATGAAGAGTTGGGTTTTTTGCTGTTGATGTTGTGCAATAACCTTATTTGCCAGCGTGTCTGCTACCATGTTACCTTTTCTTGTCCAATGTTGAAGAGTTGTTTAATCAGATGTATATAGTTTGTCCACTATTTGTTGAATAATGCTTGACATCTTCTAGTTGATTGAGCTATTTAGTGTGCCCTGTTGGTTTTGGTGGAGTTGAAATGCGTTAGAAATTATATTAATTATGATTTTTTAATCTCCTATAACTATATTTTGAATAGGAGACAAGCTTGCTATTTGGATTCCATAATGACAAGCAAGGAGTTCTGCATAGTTGTTAGTTTGAGACCCTATGTATTGTGCAGAAGATCGACAATAGTGACCCTTTTTGTCTCGGATGATTAGTCCAATCCCTGTATGACTAGGGTTGTTTTTGGCTACTCCATCAAAATTAAGTTTGTGCCAACCTGTTTGTTAGACAAATTTAAAATGCATGATTGTAATCTAACAACTACACCTATGGAAGTTGGGACAAAATTCTTAATTAACATTGATTCATCACCGGTCAATGAAACAATGTATCGACAATTAGTAGGTAGTTTGATTTATTTTACTACTACTAGATCAGATTTGTGTTTTGGAGCAAGTTATCTTTCTCGATTCATGTTTAAACCACATGAAGAACATTGGCAAGCTGTAAAACGAGTTCTTAGATATGTCAAAGGAACTCTTGACTTTGGCATTTGATATTAGAAATCTGTTGATTTTGAGCTAGCATGGTATACTGCTTCAGATTGGGTAGGTTCAGTTGATTCAAGAAGGTCTACAACAGGTTATGTTTTCACTCTTGGTTCAGGAGTATTTTCATGGCCAACTAAGCTTCAAAATACAATTGTCCTCTATTGAAGCTTGAGTACAAAGCAGTTGTTAGTACAGGTCGTGAATTAATGTGGATTCAAACAATACTGGAGGATATTCAACTTGATTCATCTGTACCCACACCTATCTTCTGTGACAACTAGAGTGTTCTAAAGTTGGTGATGAATCTAGTTTATCATGCTAGAACAAAGCACATTGAAGTTCATCACCACTACATCCGGTAGTTGGTTAATAATGAAGACATATGTCTTTATTATGGTCCTACCACATAGCAACCTGCTGATATAATGACTAAACCTTTGAGTAAAGATAAATTTGTAAAGTTTAGAGATAAACTTGGAATCATTTCCGGTTTGGTCATTAAGGGAGGGTGTTAGATTGATTAGCTAATAAAGAAATGACATTGTGTTATTTTAGCTAGTTTGTTAGTTGATAGGTTGTTAGCTTTCTTTAGCTGCATAGATTTACCATGAGCTTAATTAAGCTGAGCACAAGCATTGACATTATTATGTTTGTTATTACGCTAAGTTGGTTTCCATGATTGTAGGGTTTCCTTGAGCTATTTATATGGCTCATTCTTTGTAATAATGTCAATGCTTGTGGCTTCTATAGTAAACTTTTATTTTTTTGGAGGTTGCTGATGGGAAATGCTTAAGACAACAAGTCAGCGATCAGACAATGTTGTGTCAACAACTCCTGCATCAATCCTCTTATTCGGCATATTTCAATTTTTAGAAAGAAATATCATATTTATATTTTCTGCTATGTAGCTTTTTTCCCTTTCTTTCCTTAGATTCGTCCAAGTGAAAGATCTTTGCGAGTAGCCTAGTTCCTTGAGATTGGTGTTACTCTCTATTTGATCAAGAGCCATGGCTGTTCGGCGATTGAAAGCTACACTCCCTTTCTTTCCATAAGGGTATATGATGGTGTTGAAATCACCCATTAATATTAAACAAAGTTGCATGGATAGGGATACGAATACCGATATGGATAGGGCTAATGTTTAAGACCCCTTGATATGGACATGGTTGGATATGACACATATATACATTATACGATTTTGTTCTCTTCCATTCACAATCTCGTAGAATTCATGTGAATTCAAATTCCCAGTCCACTAGAAAGGTGGGAAGTTGGGTATTCCACGGATTTAAAAATTTGTACATTATGTGCAAACCAAAGGAAAATAGACGAAATGAAGGAAAAGAAGTCGATAGGCCAAAGGAAACATATCAAATGAAATCATAGCAGGTTTAGTAGATCCAATGTGCAATTTTGAATGAATAGAGCGAATGAACACTAATTCATCTCCTCCTGTTGCTGCTGCTAAAATACATTTTAGGGGGTTGGCTGCAGTTTTTTATTATTTTTTTAGTATTTTGAAGGATTTTTTTCAAGTTATTATTTTGTAAAACTTTTAAATCAGATGCAGTTATGGATGGCCCACATAGTGTATCTGGTTGTATCTCATACAGCCCAGTTACAGTCTCATATCTAGATATGACCGGGTACGGTATCTGGGCCTTATCCAAGCCGCGCCATACCTGTATCCGTATTTAGCACGCTGATATGTGTGTCCTAGTAGGGATGCTGTATCTTGCAACCCTAATATTAAGTTATTCAATTGAGTGTGGTGATCCAAGTAGTCACCATTTCCAGCAATTGGATCAGATTGTTGCCACTTGGAGAGATATACACATTTAGTACATGTATCTCACTATGCCATCCACAGGAGTAAAATACAAAATAGTGGCCAAAAGGAAAAATTTGCTCAGAGATAAAATCATACCTGGCTGGGTTCCATTGAAAGAAGGTTTGGTTGTGGTGTTGAAAACAGATTGTTTGGTTCCCTAGATCCCATTGAATCATAACTGTTTTGGAGAGTCAACACGAACATACTCTTGAATAAGAAGCATATCGACATCTTATTTATTAGGAGATCTTTGAGGAACATGTATTTGTTGGGCTCCCTTAGGCCTCTGATATTCCATGAGAGAATTTGCATCAGCTGTCAAGTATGAGGGTGTGTCTTTCCTCGTAGGCTTCCGCATTTTCTGTTGCCTTAGGAGTCCATATTTGTATCATTCTTTTCAGCTGTTTTTGTTATGCTTTTGTCCTCCTATGTGTTGATATTCTGTGTGGATGTTTTCCTTTTTTTTTGTTTCTTAGATGATTCTTGGCTCCCAGATTTGAAGATTTGTTGGGATGAGATCCTCTTGGGTGTTCATTTGACTTTCTTTTCCTCAATTCCATGTAATAATAGTGGAGGGATGGAAGAGAATTTTCCTGAGAAGCTTCAAAACAGGAGCTAACTTTGTCTTTTCCTTTCATAACTGATGTTTCCACACAGAAAAGTTGTTTGGATTTCTGGTGATTTAAAGCTCGCCCAAGCCTGAAAGGGATTTTGGAAGGTCAGAGAAGTGGGCCTATCTAGATTGTCCTTTGCCTTTCCATGTATATGCTTTTGAAATTTTCTATTGAGCTGATTTGTTGGGATGAAATCCTCTTGGGTGTTCAGTTGACTTTCTTTTCCTCAATTCCATCTAATAATAGTGGAGGGATGGAAGAGAATTTTACTGAGAAGCTTCAGAGCAGGAGCTAACTTTGTCTTTTCCTTTCATAACTGATGTTTCCACACAGGGATGTTGTTTGGATTTCTGGTGATTTAAAACTTGCCAAAGCCTGAAAGGGATTGTGGAAGGTCAGAGAAGTGGGTCTATCTTGATTGTCCTTTGCCTTTCCGTGTATATGCTTTTGAAATTTGTTATTGAGCTGATTTTGAGAATCATGGGATTGCTTACCTGCATGACTTGCTGCCTTGTTTTCAAATAGATTAACCTGTTTTTGCTGTTGTGTAGATTCTTCTTGAGCAGGATGCTGCCACAGATTTGGATTTCCCTGGTTGGGGCATACCCTTGCTAGATGGCCATGTTCATGACATATGTGACATATGAATGGAATGTTTTCATAATCAAGAGGTTGTTCCTATTCAATCCTTTCCATATCCAGAACCATTTTGTCTTGCAGGGGCTTATCTAGATCAAGATTGAGCTGAATATAGCCATAAAATAGCCTTTTGGCATCGCGAGAATAACGACAGAGCTAAAAGGTTTCCAGTTATCTTGTACCCATAGCCTGAGACTTTTAAGACCTGGATAAGCGCCCATGAGCCTGCAGATGAGGGTTTTTTCCTTGGAAGCACCACAGTTTATTCTCCATTTCATCAATGGTAAAAGAGACCTTTGCTGGGGTTTCCACTTTGAGGTAGCATCTATTAGTTTTTTTGTTGTTGCAAAGGTTGGCCTTAAAATGGTACGATGAGCATGGTATTGAAGAAATTTCTGTAATTCTTCCTTGCTAAGATTAGGGTTGTCCTGTGATACTGCTGATTTGAAATTATGCACAGCTGGTGAGCGGGGATGGGAGGGATCCGAGGAGGCCATGGAGCCAGGTAATGATGAAAGAAGGAATGAAGAGAAATGCAAGACACACTGACATACTTATGTGGCCTGTGTTTTATTAATAAAAAAGAAGTTGCATACAATTGAGGAGGTTGATAACTGAAAATTAGTTAATAGATAACTAAGAGTTGATATCTTTAATAATGGCCTTTTCTTGAAGAAGACCTGAATCAGATTTTTCATTTAGTTAGTGTGGGGTTTTTAGTTGAAGGTGAAAAGAAAATTGGCTTCATGCTTCATTATTTCTTTAGCTTGATTGTTGTTATCTTCATTATAATCTTAGCTCTCATCTTATAGGTGGTTTGGGAAGAATGGATCTTTAATATGACTGCTGAATAAAAAGCTATATCTTAATTAATGTAAGAATGGGATTAAGAAAGAAAGAAATTATATTAACATCCACAAATACAATGACTAAAGTAGGTTAATGGTAGTCCAAAGTGCAACCAATTACAATAGAGAAGAACTAGGATAAGAGGATTTTATGCTATGAAAGCAGCCAAACACAAAAACACAAAAGGAAAAGCAGAAAAACAAAGCAGGTGAGGATATACCAAAATTGGTAAAAACCCCGAACCATAAGATCTGAGTACAAATATCCAAGTGAGGGAGGGCCCTCCAATGAACAAGAACTATTTCATAAATTTGAAGATAATAAGTTGTTTGGTCTATCTTTCTATTGAAATTCCAGTTTAATTTTATGTTAAATTCAAATTTTATATATGGATAATCATTATATTGAACTATGTAAAATAGTAAATCCATAACAGGAACTTTTGAAAAATCCCTATTATTTTGATTTGTTTTCTAGATCCTGAATATAATAGTTGATTACAGAATGACTCTTGAATGTTCTAACGTGGAATGCTGTATAGGAGTCTTTAGTTCGAGTTGGACAGAGCTTACCTTGGGGGAAGGATATCACAGCAAAAACTGTTATAAGGCATGCATCCTTTCTTTTGCAGGTATTTTGTTCCTTTTACTTTCCATCCTTGTTTTCGATAAAATGTTTCTCTTATATTTGCAATTTAATTTTACTTCTTTGAATATGAAAAATCCCATTGTTTAAATCATGGTACACTGGCTTCTGACCTCTTTTGTATGCACAAATGAGGGAAGCATAATTTAGGATACATTGGGCAGATGCTGTGGTTCTCTTTTGAGAAATCAGAAAACATCTCCTTTGCCTTCTTCACATACAATTAGGTTATTCTTCGTAGATGTGTAGATTCTGTGACAATATATCATATTATTTGTACAAGTGCATGTATGTTTCACGTTCTTGACCTATGCTGCTTTAATTATGTTGTGACAAAGGGTTATTGACTAAAATTGATATCAAGGTACGTTGACTACAACTTGTAATAGATCAATGAACAATGTCACATTTAGTGCAGTTTATATATGCTATATGTGGAGGATTTTTAATGTTATCTTTAAAAAGTTTTATTAACTTACATTTAATAATAATAACCATGCTTTAAATGTTTTATATTATTATATTTTTAATATTTGATTTATAGCCAACCTGTTACTTCTCATTGTTTTTTTTGTCAATCATTATTCATGAGAATACTTATGATTGTTCTTCCCTCGAGCTTAGTGATTTGTGTCTCATATTTCTCTCCCTGATGATGGGTATACGGTACACTTAATGTACTCGAAACGTTGGAATTTGTTTCTTCACACAAGATGAATCCAGAAAACAATTACTCTAACCTTTGTCTTCATGAAAATCCACATAAACTCGACCACATATTTAGTTGTTAAAAGGCATGTTGTCTATGAATATTTAAAGTTTCCCACTTTTTAAACTTTTGGGTGCAGTGAGATGACCTTTGAACATATATTGAGATGAGATAATGGACATGGATGAAGGCATTACGATTTATATATAACATAACTAATTTGTAACTATTTACAGTTTTGTGCATACACAAAATAACCATTAGGCCATGTAAACAATCATACCGACTCTGATGGATAGATAACTGGGAAGTTTTGATGGTAAGACTACCTATAAAGTGGAAGGTTATAATTATTAAAAATTGCAAACAAAAATCATATCTTATAACTAAGTTTTCATTTCGATATTGCACTTAAGTTACCTGATTATTAGCTTCTGGTTGTAGTGAGAATGTAGCCATATTTGCTTTCCAGGAGTTGTGTTTGCTTCTTCAGGGCACCTATGACCTGATTAACTTGTACTTAAAAGGCAGTTGTAACTGAAGCTTCAATCTGTCAAGGAGACTATCCAATTTATATCTCATCGGTACCATTTGTAAGTGCTGGAGTTGCTTCAATTTTGTTTTCCAAGTTCAAGTAGATCTAATTCAAATCCAAGCCCAGAACAAAATTTGGTGTCCTGGTTATACAAAAACAAGTTGGATGCAGAATCAGGGTTGCAGGATATGGCACCCCTACTGCTAGGGCATGCACATCCGCATGCTGGATACACACACGGGTATGGTGCTGCTTGGATATATACCTGGTCATATCTAGATACAGGCACGTAACTGGGTCATATCAGATATAGAATGCGGGCCATCTGCTGTATCTGATTTAAAAGTCCAAAATAAATAAAAATGCAAAATAAATCCTCATGGATTTTTTTTCAATAACTTTTGCAAGGGTCAAACATCTATGTCCATTTCAAAGCCTAAAATGGCGGCCGTGAAAATTAATTACAGTTTAGAAACAAATAAGATAAATTTGGAAAAAAAATCAAAACAGAGAAGAACGAGAAAGTTATAATCTTGACCTTTGTTATTAAATAGTTGAATTGCTATGGACGTTAACGTTGTTGGCTCATTAAATCTGTGTCAATACATGCTCCCTTTTAATCTTTTAATCGTTGTCAGTTTTGCGTTTACACCGGCAATTTGACATACAAAATAACAGCAGAACCCTTCTGCTGCACATTTTAGTCTTTTGTTTTGTGAGGCGAGTATAAAATGTTAAAAAATAAACAGGGTTTCAAAAGCATGGGTTAAAGTTTATTTCACTATAAAAAGGTGATATCGTTGGGGGTGGGCATGTAATAGAAATTATTGGAAACACTATCTATAAAAACACACTAAGAATTTAAAAAAATAAAAAATAAAACCATCTTGTATATATATCTTTTCATGTTTAGAGAATTCTTTCTTCCATCCTTTAGCTTTAAAATAAGTTTTGTATTATATATATGTATATATATATTTTAAGCATTCATGCACTTTCTTTTTCTAATTCTCAATATGTAGAGGTTGAAACAAAGCACTTTTACTCCAAACGATTTTTTTTAATTATGAAAAGGTATATATGCTAGCAATTGTAATTGTTATACTCAAAAGGAATTTTTAAAAGTAAAGTTTATGTTTTTTCTTTTATTATTTCATCTATTCTTAATCAAATTTAATTTAAATCTAATATATACATTTGTTTTTAATTTAATATTGATAATTATTATGAAGTTATTTATAATTTTATTATTTATTTATTCTAATTTATAATCTAGATTATAATTATAATAATTTATAACAGTATATTTAATATATATGTCATATCCATCTGTACCCTATTAGGGGGTCTTAAAAATTAGCCGTATCCGTATCTATATCTGTATCCATGCATCTAGGCAGAATATATTTCCTATGACTCTATTAGTGCTTTCTTTTTAAAGGATATCATCAAACTACTTAACGCATATTAAAGTGTAGATTAAGCCATATTCCACTCAGAAATCTCTTTCTGAATTGGAATTTGGTTTGGTTGCATCGATAGTGAGCTAGAGAGGTGTAATATTTCCTTTAACCTTGAGATCGAAACTAATGTAATAAAAGATACATGGAAGTTAAAGAGAGTTAAAGGGACGAAGCATAAAGCTCCCATCCTATGCAGGCCTTCATAAGAGCATTCATACTAAAGAAAGATGGAATACTTGCACCAAACTCAATCGCAGATTGTTCCTTTGTTTATATGATTGACATGCCCTAAAGGTGTGTGATGATGGCAAAATATTCTATTAATAACAATGACGTGGATCATGGAGCTATAGGTCAAATCAAAGTGCATATTGGCTATCTTAGTTAGAAGAGCTCCTAACAAGCTAAATTGTGCCAATCTTGCGCTGATTAATCAATTGTATAGACATGTTCAATTCAAGAATCTCATGTAGACATCCTTTGTAATGTCCCCCTTTTTGGCATAGCGTGCTTGTAGACCCTTAGCTTGGTTTTGTTCCCACAAGGCTAAGGGAAAGAAAGAAAGGGGAACGATGGGGAGGCCATTCCAAGGAGTAAAAAGGTGAAAAGGTACTTTTAGTGTTCTAATTTTCAGTTGAGTTGTGCAAAAGTGCTTTTGGTCTATTTTTACTTAAGTGGGGGACCTTTAAGGGTCATGGGAGCCCAACCCCCTTAAAAAGGTAATTTCAAAAGTAATTTTCCTTATGATTCGAAAAGTCATCTCCCTCCAATTTGGGCGCTACCTTGGGGGATGGATGTAACAGGGAATTGAAGGTTCATTTGAAGGGTTATACATGTTTTGAATATTGAATTGTTGATCAAGTATGTCAAGCTTGTTCAATGTGACTTAAGGACGAAAACCTTCAAGTGTACTATGGTTTGGGGATGGAAACCTCAATTCCTTCATTGTGGGCAGCTCTATTCAAGTGCTGTAATTGTGATTCAAATTTGCATGGTTGCATGCAATTGATGTTACAAAGGTGTTTTGGAACACCACCTTCATTCAGGGGTGTTGAGCGAACTCCTTAGAGAGCTGGAAAAACATAAATTACAGGTCAATGAAGGTGGAGGAATACCGTAGGGCAGCAAGGAGGTTCCCTAAGCTTGGTGACTTCCCTTGAGGGCTAGGCGAGTGCCTTGGGGCGTGCTTAATCTTGCTTCAGTGGTGGAAAACATGTCAAAAATTTATAATAATATTTCTAATATTATTATTATTATTATTATTTATTTATTTATTTTAATAATTTTGCACGCTGAATTTGGGTTATTTGAGGGCTGGATACAAAGCAAATAATTCAGAATTATTAATATTATTTTTCCTAGTAGAGCGATTCACCTAGGAGAGTTTTTAGGGTGCTTTGGGGCTCTAAGCTTGGAAGGAATAAATATATATTTTCTGATTTATATAATGCTGAAAAATTCAGAAGCTTGGCGAATTGTTTGTGAGATAACTTGCAGAGTTTGAGATATTCTGAAAATTACTATAATAATTTTCCAATATTGGCGACTTGCTTTGGGAGACTTTGAGGGTTTGTTGAAGGGCAAATTGAAGGATTTAATATTCAATTTAAATTCTTTATTTTTTTCCAAGTGTGGCGGCTTCCCTTGGAGGGGTTAGTTTGACAAATTGAAGCCCTAAATGTGTTCCTTGGAGGTTCTAATATTTTGCATAATTATTTGGGAGTTTTTGTAAGGGTTTAAAGGCATAATTCAATGAGAAAACATAGCTGTACTGGCAGATACAAATCAAAATTATTGCAGTGATAATTTTCAGTCATATTGTCATTTCCATCTTGCCAAAAAGAGGTATTTTATTTCAATTTCATATTCAATAATTTTGGGGTTATATTGGAGTGTGTGTTGCTTGGAATTTGGCCATTCTTTCCAGTTAGGGTTTGCTGGTTTTTTGGGTTCATATTTTAGATTATTTTTCAGTTTTACATAAGAGTTTGTTGGAAAACCTCTACTTTGCTAATTTGTCCCATTTGGGGACATTACAGTGGTATCATAGCCATATCTTGGCTATACTGTAGATGTGAGGGTTGTTGATACATGAGTGGCAGTAAAGAGGGCAAGTATTCCCTGAGTAATAGGAGGGGAGCAGGACTTGCACTAGTTGGGCCATCAGAGCAGGAACAGGTAATGGGTGACATGGATCACCAAGAGTTAGAGGGATATGATAGCTGAGGAGAGGTTTGAGAGATATTCTCAGTCTTAGGAATGGATGACAGTTGTGATGAAGGGGTTTCTTTGTACCCTCAGTGATATGAGTGGCTTAAAGCCACTCAATGGAGATAGTGGTGCTTCAGAGAGCAGGCCAGATACACATATACCTCCTTGGGGAATGGAGCATCCACAAGTAGGCCCTCCTAGCTTACATTCGTTTAGAGCGAGGAGTCCGTGCTAGTGTGGGAGGGGTTATCGAACCCACGTGAGGAGTTGGAGAGGGAGATGGATGAGTATGCTACTTTATCCGCTACAGTGAGAGGGGCTATGATTTTTTCTGAGTTTTCAGTTTGGAAACGGGGTCATAATGGGCCTAGGATCGGTTAGAGGCATAGGGGCAGCCAAGGAGATCTCCAACATGCGTTTGGGAAGTTAACCCTTTCCACTTTTGATGGGTCACAGAGGAGCTTGACGAGGGCTTGGATTCAGAAGGTGGACACCTTTTCGCTTCGACCTATCACAGAGGAGGCCATTTAGTTTGTCACATTGCATTTAGAGGCAGCAACCCACGATTGGTGGTACCATGGTTTGATCACACAAGGACAACAATGTTAAGCACAAAATATACTGAGAGGGGGGGTGAATCAGTATATTATATATCTTTTACTTAATCTGATTTTTTCTTTAACCATTCAATCATACATTCAAGATATGCAATAAAACTGAAACAATAATTTGCACCACACAAGAGAGAGAGAGAGACACCAGATTTTTACGTGGAAACTCAAAGTGGGAAAAACCACGGAGAACAATCTCAAGTATATGAATGAGCACCAACTCAAAATACAAAGTTCGCAAGCACCAACTTGCAGGAGCACCAACCCCTTTGTCGACCACCAACACATCAACTATTTGTGAGCACCAACCCACATGAGCACCAACCCCTTACAAAGATTCGTGAGCACCAACCCACATGAGCACCAACCCCTTTTGTGTATAAAACACAACTATCTCTCAATGTTGCTTACTCAACAAATGATAGAACTCTACAATATCTCTTGCTTTTCTCTTCAAAAATAAATATGAACCATGCACTCTCTTGCATATTACAAATGGCTTTTCAAGCCTTTATTTATAGCTTTCCAAATGACCTTTGGCATTCACTCTTTGTGACCCTTCAATCCTCATGGAAAATGGCGCCAAACTTGCATGACCCTTCGTATCCTTGTATTTGAAAAGTCATATGATAACTCTTCATAAGCAAAAGTGTTCTTTCTTCTTTTGTCTTTATCTTGGTGACTTTTCGTATTCTTTAAAGTGTCCTTTCATGGAAAAATGCGTCATACTTCTTTTGTCTTCACATGGTGACTCTTGAAATTCTTCAAGATGACTCTTCATAAGAAAAATGCGTCCCATTCCTCTTTTGTCTTTTACCCCATGGCTCTTTGATTTCTCCATGGGCCCTCTTTTGACTTATATGCAACCAAAAATATATTCATTAATATTAAATAAATATTAACACACATTAGCCAAGATATGAATATAAAAAACACCATTAAATGCAATGGGGCCTTTATCACCAATAATGCTAGACCTTTGACATCAATGACAATATTTCCAACAATCTCCTTCTTTGTCATTGAAGGCAACTTCAAACTGAAATTGCCACATCCTGAAAATTGCACATACTGTCATTTAAAAAACATACAGTAACTCCCCCTTACTGTAGCAACTTGTACCTGTTTTTGCATCTGTACCTGTACCTATTATTCTCTCTTTTTAACATCAATGGCAAAAGGCCTACTTGAAGCTAACACTTAGTTCCCCCTCAACTGATGTTGAACCTCAATGGCAAGAAGTAAAAGAAATTACTTCCAACTCTCGTAGATACTCAAATGTGTCTTTTGGTAGTGTTTTTGTGAAAATATCTACAGTCTGCTCTGTAGTACTGATATACTTCATCTTAATCTGTTGATCTGCAATCTGCTCTCTCAAAAAGTGATATCTAATAGGAATATGTTTTGTTTTTGAATGCATCACTGGATTCTTCGAAATATTTATAGCACTTGTGTTATCACAAAAAATAGAAATAGGTTCATCATACTTTACCTTAATATCTTCCAAAGTTTGCTTCATCCAAAGCACTTGAGTACAACTCAATATTGTTGCAATATATTTTGCTTCAGCTGTAGAAAGTGATACTAAATTCTGCTTCTTGCTTAGCCATGATACTAAGCTATCACCAAGGAAGAAAGCTCCTCCACTTGTACTTTCTGTCATCCAAGCACCCTGCCCAATCTGAATCCGTATAAGCAACCAAAGTGAAATCTATACCTGTGGGATACCATAATCCGTAATCCAATGTCCCTTTGATATATATGAATATTATCTTCACCAACTGAACATGACTATCTTTTGGAGATGACTGATATCTTGCAACCATATCCACTGCATGCATGATGTCTGGCTTCGATGCTCTCAAATATAAAAGATTATCAATCATAGATCTATACAAAGATTGATCTGTAACAGGTGAATCTTCATTCTTGCTCACCTTATTTTCTGTACACATTGGTGTGCCAACTAGTGCACAATTCTCAAAACCAAATTTCTTCAACATTTCTTTGGCATATTTATTTTGAGATATGATTTTTTTTTTATTTGATTGAAATATTTGCAATCCTAAAAAAAATGACAATTCTCCAAGCATAGACATCTTAAATTCTTTTTGCATATTATTAAATTTTTTTTTGTCATCTTTTCAATATTTTCTCTAAAAATGATATCAACATATACCACAACAATCAATTGATGCTCACTTTCTGTTTTGATGTAGAGATTACTATCAGTAAATCCTCTCTTGAAACTTTGATCCTGTAGGTACTTATCAAGTCTTGCATACCAAGCTCTGGGAGCTTATTTCAATCCATACAATATTTTTTTCAATCTGCATACATGGCTACTAATATTTGAGAGAATAAATCCCTCAGGTTGCTCAATGTAGACCTCTTCTTCTAGATTCTCGTTCAGGAAGGTAGATTTAACATTCATTTGAAAAACTGTGAAATTTTTAAACACTGCATATGCAAGAAACATTCTAATAGCCTCTAACCTTGCCACTGGTACAAAAGTTTCTTCAAAATCTATTTCTTCAATCTGAGCATATCCTTTACATATTAATCTTGCTTTATTTCTGGTCATTTCTCCATTTTCATTCAACTTATTTCTAGAAACTCATTTTGTTCCTATCACATTGTGATCTTTTGGTTTAGGCACTAATTCTCAAGTATCATTTTTTTCTATCTAATTTAATTCTTCATCCATAGCCTTAACCCAATGCTTATCATGTCTAGCTTCTGAAAAAGTTCTAGGCTGAATTTTGGATAACAAAAAAAATTAACTTGCTCAGATTCACTTTCCATCATTCTTCTAGTGCAAATTTTTTCATTTATGTCCCCGATGATGTCACTTTCATTATGATTTCTCTGAACATATTTGGATGGAGTTTTGGTGCCCTTTTTTTCTTTCTCATCTTCATCTGATTCTTCAAAACTTTACTCTTCAGTGATTTCAGGAATGTCTATTGGATCACTGATTCTGTGTTCCATCTTCTTCTATCCTGACACTTGCACTTTCAACAATTTTCTTGGTTCTTTTGTTATAACATTTATAAGTTTTACTTTTGAAAGAATAACCAAGAAATATACCTTCATTTGTTTTGGATTCAAACTTACCAAGTTTTTTATCTGTTCTCTTTATGAAGCATCTGTTGCTGAAAACTCTGAAATAATTAACTGTTGTTGGTTTGTCTTTTCATAGTTCATAAAGAGTCTTGTCACTATTGACTCTCAATAATGCTCTATTTTGAATATACACTGCTGTAGCAACTATCTCTTTCCAATATTTATCTGCTATGTTGGATTCATTTAGCATTGTCTTTGCCATCTCCTGAACTGTTCTATTTTTTGTTCAACTACTCCATTTTGCTGTGGAGTTCTGGCTGTTGAATAATGTCTCTTTATTCTATGGTCTTCACAAAACTCAATAAATTGATCTGACATGAATTCTCCTCTTCGATCTGATCTTAGACACTTAATCTTCAAACTGATTTCATTCTCAACTAATGCTTTGAATGCTTTGAAATGTTTGAAAACTTTTGATTTTTTCTTTAAAAACATTACTCAAGTCATACGTGAAAAATTATCAATAAGCAACATGAAATACTTCACTTTAAGTACTTTGAGTTCTCATAGGTCCCACACAGAGCATTGTGAACAAGCTCTAGCATCTGAGTAGTCGAGTACTCTTTTGTTCTGAACCGCTTTCTAGCCTGTTTCCCATGCTGACAAGGTTCACAAAGCGTGTTGGATGGCTTTGTAATCTTTGGAAGATTTTTGACTGCTTGTTTCTTGCTTATGTTGACAAGATTGTCAAAATTTATGTGCCCCATTCTCCTGTGCCATAGCCAATTTTTTTAATCTGACTCAGACAACATCTTTGACCTTTGATGTCTGATAGCATATACAAATTATTCCTGTTCTCTGAGCATCTGCAACCAACATATCTGAATCTTTTCTTCTAATTTCATAACTTTTTGCATAAAACTTTAGTGTGTGCCCCTGATCACACATTTGACTTACACTCAAAAGATTATGCTTAAGTCCTTCTACATACAAAATATTTTCAATTTTAGTTCTACCATTATCCAAATTTAGTGTACCTTTTTCAGCAATTCTGGCTGCAGTATTGTCTTTGAATTTCACTGTGCCACCATTGATATTCTTCAAAGTTATGAACTTGCTCTTGTCTTCTGTCATGTGCCTCGAACATGTACTGTCAATGAACCATGGCTTTTCTTCATTTTTTGCATGCAACGTTGTCTACACCAACATAGATTTTTCAGGGTGTTTTTTTGCTATGAACCTGTCTGAACTTTCTTTTTGATGAATGGAGCTTTGAAACTCTGGTCTTTGACTGACTCAAACACACTTCTATAGTATCGGGCTATGTGTTTGAAGTTGCACTTGTAACATATTATGGCCTCTGCATTAAACTTTGATAGAGGAGTAAAATAGTTGTGGTTTTTGCTTGACTCTGCATGACTTTCCTGCTCTTTATTTGTGAAACTATTAACTCTTTTTTGACATTCTAATTTCTTATGACCATATCTATTACAATAAAAACAATAACCATAAAAATATGACTTGTTTGTGTATCTCTGACCTGATTGCCTTTTGTAGCTTTGTTCCCTCCAACTTTCTTTGTTTGAGATGTCCTGTGTATTCTTAACTTCTTTTTTTATTTTTTCTTTTGTAAGAGCTTCAGCATAGCTCTTTCCTTTTTTCTTGTCTGTGAAAGTAGTGACCTATTCTTTTTCTTTTTCAAATCCAATACATGTCTTATCTGACATTGATCTTTGATTTTCTAATATCTTATTCAACATATTAGTGCTATTTTCAAATTTTGAATCATTGACTGCTCTATCATTGATTGTTTTATTTGTTTTCTCAAGATCTGCTTTTAAAGAAGCAATTTTAATAACATACCTTTCACATTCTTTACTTACTATTTTCCACTGTGCCGTTAGATCTTCTTCATTCTTCTTGGTTTCTTCAAAGTGTGCTTGTAGATCTTCAATTATTATTTTTGACTCCTTTTCATTTTTTTCGATCTGGAGCTTTAATCTTCGATTTTTCTTTTCAAAAGCTTTTAACTCTTTTAAGGCACAAATGAGTTTTCCTTTCAGATTCACTTCAGCGTCACCCTGTTCTTTTTGATCATCTGTACTTTTGCTTGCGGAGGCATCTATATGTTTGGCTATGAATAGAATCTCTTTTTCCTCTGAGTCACTGACTCCACTATCTTTGACTTAGCTAGGATCTTTAGAATACAAACTCTTCTCGAATCCCTTTTTGAATTTGCATTTGAAATTCTTTTTGTATGTAGACTTTCCTTCTTCATTGTCATCATTACTTTTATTTGGGTATGTAGCTACAAAATGTCCAATCTTTTCACAATTAAAACATTTGAAAAGTAATTTTCCTTGATATCTACCTGTGCCTTTTTTCGGCTTGCGAATAAATAGAGTTCCATTGTCATCTTCATCATCGCTAGAATTATCACTTGATTCTTGAATTTTAGTCTTCTCTTTCTTTGATGTTTTGAAAGCCGCTTCTCTCTTTGAAGGATTATCTTGTTCAGTCCGCATCTCATATGCTGTAAGAATACCATGAAGCTCATCCATTTTTAGTTTGGTTAAATTTTTCATTTCTTCAATTGCCGAAACTTTTGCATCATATCTCAATGGTAGAGATCTCAAAACCTTTTGAACCACAGTCGATTTTTCTAAATTTTCTCCAAGACCTTGAATCTGATTGACTATTTGATCAGCCCACAAGAGATAACCTGTTATATTTTCTTATTCTATCTTCAAACTCTCAAACTGTTTTTTGAAAGTTTGAAGTTTAGCTTGCTGAACCTTTCCATCACCTTTGTAAATATTCTCAAGTTTTACTCAAGTTTTATGAGCAGATTTACATTGCATAACTTTAACAAATTTTGATACCACATAAAATAGCATTTAAAGCTTTAGCATTATTTTCACTTGCTTTTTTTTTTGCCGGAGTAGTTACAAGTGTTTGTGGCTCTTCATATTCCTCCACCACTGCTTGCCATATGTCGAATCCAAGGGCCATCAAATAAGTCTTTATCTTTATGCTAAAAAAAACATAATTCGTCCCATCAAACAAATGTGCCTTATTTGTAGAAAATCCTTCATGTGATTCAGCCATCGTGCTTTCCCGATCTTTCAAGCTGTAAATTTTTTTCAAAAAGAACCTGCTCTGATATCAATTGTTAAGCACAAAATATACTGAGATGGGGAGTGAATTAGTATATTATATATCTTTTACTTAATCTGATTTCTTTTCTTTAACCATTCAATCATACATTCAAGATATGCAATAAGACTGAAATAATAGTTTGCACGACACAAGAGAGAGAGAGAGACACCAGATTTTTACGTGGAAACCCAAAGTGAGAAAAACCGCGGAGAACAATCTCAAGTATATGAATGAGCATCAACTCAAAATACAAAGTTCGCAAGTACCAACTTGCAGGAGCACCAACCCCTTTGCTGAGCACCAACACATCAGCTATTTGTGATCACCAACCCACAGGAGCACCAACCCCTCTTGTGTATAAAACACAACTATCTCTTAATGTTGCTTACTCAACAAATGATAGAACTCTACAATATCTCTTGTTTTTCTCTTTTCGAAAATAAATATAAACCATGCACTCTCTTGCATATTACAAATGGCTTCTCAAGCCTTTATTTATAGCTTTCCAAATGACATTTGGCATTCACTCTTTGTGGCCCTTCAATCCTCATGGAAAATGGCGTTAAACTTGCATGACCCTTTGTATCCTTGTATTTGAAAAGTCATATGGTGACCCTTTATAAGCAAAAACGTCATTTCCTCTTTTGTCTTTATCTTGGTGACTTTTTTGTATTCTTTGAAGTGTCCCTTCATGGAAAAATGCGTCATACCTCTTTTGTGTTCACATGGTGACTCTTGGAATTCCTCAAGATGACTCTTCATGAGAAAAATGCGTCCCATTCCTCTTTTGTTTTTTACTCCGTGACTCTTTGACTTCTCCATGGGCCCTATTTTGACTTATATGCAACCAAAAATATATTTATTAATATTAAATAAATATTAACACACATTAGTCAGGATATGAATATTAAAAACACCATTAAATGCAATGGGACCTTTATCACCAATAATGCTAGACTTTTGACATCAATGACAATATTTCCAACAACCAACACATACACTCCTATGAGGAGTTCAATAGGTGATTGATAGAGAGATTTGATACGGCAGATTTGAAACTTCATTTCCGTGATTTAGCACAATTGAGGCAAAAGGCCTCAGTGGATGATTATGTTTCAGAGTTTCAGAGACTTTCAGTCATGGTGACTGACATATCGGATAGGAGATTGGTGTTGTTGTTCTTTGAGGGCTTGGTTGATTCTTTGTGGGGATTGGTCAAGGCATTTGACCCATTTTCTTTGAGAGAGGCCATCTAAAAGGCCTATGATTTGGAGTCTTCTACTTCAAGGGGCAGATTCACACCTTTTGGGCAGCCAAAGGGTACTTTTTCTCCACCTACGAGGCAACATAGAGGTGGCGGTTTGGGACAGCCAAGGGGCAACTACATAGGGCCTCCAAAGGCCACTTATGAGGAACCTTTGATTAGACCAAACCAATCGGGTTTGGAGCAACAAAAGGAGCTACCATGCAGTAGCTCTGAGGTGAGAAATGAATTGAGGAAGGGTCTTTGCTTCACATGTAAGGATCTTTGGGAAAAGGGCCACAATTGTCGTGGTAAGGGGCAAGTACACTACATTGAGGTACTTCCCGAAGAGGAGAATGAGGAGGAATTTGGGATAGCCACTGATATGTATTGTAGGAGATGTATACAAATAAATAACTCATGCAAACTCATAGTGAAGCCATACAAAGAGAAATTTTAATCACACTAATATTATATTCTGCACTCTTCTATTCTCATTAATTTCACTCTATGATCAAACATTTGGGTCATTACACATATATATAAGAAATGTATTTCCTATAATCTCTTTGCTATTTTCTCTCTTCCGAATCCCTCTAATTAAGCAAACTACTATTTAGATATATTGTTATAACCTATTAACAATATATCTCAAATATATAATATTCTAACTAATACAATCTTATCGTATTAACCATACGGTTACACACTAACTAATTACTATTTACCTTTTAGTAAATATCAAACTTACTATTTACCTCTCTGTAAATACCTAAATTCACATAATGTGAAAACTAATCTCAACATTCCCTCCCATAGTTTTTACATGGTACAATATATCTCATTTTTTGATTGTAGCATGCCACCTCCGTGTGCTCATGATCTTCTTTGCATACATGTGCCATCGCACATCTCTTCCTTCACACACATTTGCAATTGGTTTTTCAAGTTCACCAATAACCTTTCAAAATGGTTTTCATAGGTTCACCAATAACCTTACAAAATGGTTTTCTCAGGTTCACCACTAACCTTACAAGATGGTTTTCACAGGTTTACCATTAACCCTTCATTATGATTGTTACAATGTTTTTTAGATCAATATTCTCCAATGTAAATATATAAAAGGGTTATATGGGAATATCATTCATAAGTGAACAGGTACAACTGTTTTTATTTTTCAAACACATGCTGAAAAACAAATGTAACTACTACACTGAAAAAACTGAAAATAACACACCACACAAAATGTCACTACATCATTGGTGCGGCCCCATCGTTGGCGACTAACGAGAGGTCGCTAAAAGACCTCCATCGTCCGTGTATCCTCCAACTTCCAGTAGATGAAGCTCTTTACTTAGCTGATATGTAGATGTAGCTAAGTGTACATGAATTTTTTGAGGGAAAACCCCCCCACAATGCGGATGTCGCGTACAAGCAATATTGCGTCCGTGACTCTAAGCCTAAACAACTTTGACTTAACTCTATTAACTACTGACATTTGACTCATTATGACGATAATGACTTTTACGGATATTTTTATATTTTGACAAACTCTAGATGACGACTTTTGATGATAATTAACAAAATAACTTATCTTAAACCGACACTTTATATTTTTGAACAAACACAACATTTCAAAAGTAATAAATGAAAATTACTTTTTAAATACTCTAAACATGACACATACTATCATAATGACTCATATATACTTTTGACTCATTTTTTATTTACAAAAGACCACTTTAACATAAAGGGATATGACTCAAAAAGACTATTAAATACAAAACTTATACAAAAACAAGTTTATAAAAACACAATCTAATAATATACCAAAAAACATCGACTCGTGATAATCTAATAGACTATTGACCAACTTATGCAATGTATCCATCTATTTGACATGATGACTATTCAAAAACCCCAAAAGACCTTTAAATACATATAAAAAAACTGAACTTATATAAGACTCAAATTTTTAGAAAATTTCACCTAGCTTTCAAATATGGATGGTGATAGAAGTGATGCCATGAGTGGATGGCAGAGTTGGACAATGAGCGAGGATCTGAAGATAAAAACAAACTGAAATGAGCAGCTTGCAACAATGTGATTGTGGATTGACGTGATGCACAAAAACCGGTAGATTAGCAAGCCATATGCCGTAAGTCTTGGCAGATTCTTTGAAGCTCCATGTGGCACAATAAAATAAATAAGGAATGTGCAAACAACTATGCACTCATTATGAACAAACTGCAGACCACTGAATTAACAATAATAGGCATGAGTCGGCTGATTTGGGGATGCACGCAAATGTCGTTTGAGAGGTTGATGTTGAGTGGAAACTTTTCAGACTTTGAGTCACAAGAGATTAATCTTATATTCTTTAAAGCTACGGTTGGATGTACATTGATTTAAAAGGTCTGTATCACTTGATTTCGAAGACGCTGTGTGGATCTTTATAGCGATCTCAGCGGAAGCAGACAATAGAACACGGTAATCAGGGGGAAAGTGAATCACTTCTCCGGAGTTAGTGGATTTGTGGTGAACGGCGATGGACCAAAATGAGCAGGAGGCATGAATGTGGGTGGAGCAGATCACAAATAACATAAAACCCTTTTTTTTAATGCCTTGTATTGATCAGGGAAAAGAAATGCATAAAAACACACTATCTTAAGAATGCTTCTCTTATCAACAGAAATGCATATACGGGCAAAGATGCAAGTACAACACTGCCCCACACATACTCACAGTCCCATAACCATAGCTGCTTTGATACCAATGATAGGTATTGTAGGAGCTATATACAAATAATTAACTCATGCAAACTCACAGTGAAGCCATATAGAGAGAAATTTTAATCACACTAATATTATATTCTGCAGTCTTCTATTCTCATTAATTTCACTATATGATCAAACATTCGGGTCATTACACTATATATAGGAAATGTATTTTCTTATAATCTCTCCGCTATTTTCTCTCATCCGAATCCCTCTAATTAAGCAAACTACTATTTAGATATATTGTTATAACCCATTAACATTATAACTCAAATATATAATATTCTAACTAATACAATCTTACCATATTAACCATACGGTTACACACTAATTAATTACTATTTACCTTTCGGTAAATATCAAAATTACTATTTACCTCTCCGTAAATACCTATTTTCACACAATGTGGAAACTAATCCCAACAGCCACCTATGAGGAGGGAACATTGGAGATAGAACGAAAGGAGTTGAGTGGCACTTTGGCATCACTTTCGGGAGCTCCTAAGTACTATCCCTTTAGAGTGAAGGGATCATTGAAAGGTGTACTGGTCACTATACTCATTGATAGTGGGGCAACCCACAACTTCATTGATAGAGGGCTTGTGGCATCATGTGGCCTACAACCCGTAGAGTTCAAAGGGTTTAGAGTCACAGTAGCAGATGGGTTCACCATCCCTTGTACTACCAAGGTTTCAAAGCTTAGTCTCACTTTGGAGAGGCATGTGGTAGAGGATGATTTTAATGTGGTTGGCATTGGGGATACCAGTATGGTCCTTGGTATTCAATGGTTGCACTTTCTTGGTGAGTACACTCAAAACTACCAAACCATGGAGTTGAAATTCAAAGTGGCTGGTAATGAGATCATTTTGCATGGTTTGAGTGATAAAGAGTCCCCTTCATCTTCATCAAATAGCATGATAGGATGTTTCATGAGCATGAGGGAAGAGAAAAGGAGGATTGAAGACAAGGCTGCCACAAGACATCAAATACAGCCCCTTATTCCCAAGGTAGAACACTCTACAAGGCAATTGGTAAGCATGATAAATTCTGATTTTTGTCACACATGTTTTGGAAGAGTTGAAAAGAAACTTGATTTCCAAGGGCAGTCCCAAAGTTCCCTTGGGCAGCACCCTATTCCATTTTGCAAGGATAATAATGAGGGTGTTATGAAGGGTATGAGACCCCTCTTGATTTTGGAGAAGGCTCAAGTTACAAGCTGCTGTTCACAAGGCCTAAATTTTAAGAAAGGATGGTCATTTTACTTTCTGGGAAATTTTAGAATCAGCTTGGCCTATGTATGGACCTTTTCCGGCATCAAAGGCAACTTAATTTACATATGGCAGCCAAGGGTTAGAGCTGGAAAATTTGGCTTGAAGTCTGAATTTTGTTGCTCAGAAATTTCTGAGACAAGGCAATTCCAGCCACCAAAAATGATCATAAAATTACATTTTTGGGGCATGCTGCAGCTCGTGATAGGAAGGATATATGCTGCGGTAAATTCTGAATTTGATCACTCAGAAATTTTTGATTTAGAGTGGCAGTTATAGTAGCATTATGAAGGTAAGAACTCTGATTTCTTTTATGAATTCCAGCCCATAGTATGTTCTGAAAATACTCATGATGGGGCACACTCTTTGCTTGACAAAGAATGGGAAGGCATGAGGAAAGTACAGCCCTATCATGTATGTGGATCAAGGCTTTTATTTGATTCCTATGATGTTTCTCATATGCATGAAGGGTTGGATATAGGGAAGTCAAGGGGAGGTTCCGTGCCACATGTATTGAGACACGCCCAAGGGAGATTGCATCTGTATGTTACTTTCGCTCAAAGTATGTTTCAAGGTGAGCTTGTTGTTGTTATTCCTTTTCAAGCGTTGGAAACACTTTTTAAGGGCACATTGATACCCATTGGAGGCACAAATATGAGGGGTTTCATCAAAGACAAACCAGTATGGCATATGTTATTTCTTTGGCGACATGAGGAGTCTTTGAAAGGTGGTCATGCCACCTTTAGCTCGTGGGGGCAGCCTCCAAAGTACAGGTATAGCAAGATGGGGATTCAAATTGGAGCTTCTTTTCAGTGGGAAGCAATTTCAGGTGGTGATTGTATTATGAAGAACGTGGGGACAGCTCTATGGCTTTTGGAATTGCTTGAGGAGAAGCAATTTTGGGTAGGGAGGACTGTAATATCCTGTTTTTTTGGCATAACTTGCTTGTAAACCCTTAGCTTGGTTTTGTTCCCACAAGGCTAAGGGAAAGGAAAAAAGAGGAATGATGGGGAGGCCATTCAAGGAGTAAAAAGATGAAAAGGTACTTTAAGTGTTCTAATTTTCAGCTGAGTTGTGCAAAAGTGCCTTTGATCTATTTTCACTTAAGTGGGGGACTTTTTAGGGTCATGGGAGCCCAACCCCCTTAAAAAGGTAATTCAAAAAGTAATTTTTCTTATGATTCGAAAAGTCATCTCCCTCCAATTTGGGCGCTACCTTGGGGGATGGATAGAAGAGGGAATTAAAGGTTCATTTGAAGGGTTATGCATGTTTTGAATATTGAATTGTTGATCAAGTATGTCAAACTTGTTCACCGTGACTTGAGGATGAAAACCTTCAAGTGTACTAGGGTTTGGAGATGAAAACCTCTATTCCTTCATTGTGGGCAGTTCTATTCAAAGGCTGTAATTGTGCTTCAGATTTGCATGGTTGCATGCAATTGGTCTTACAAAGGTGTTTTGGAACACCATCTTCATTCAGGGGTTGAGCGAACTCCTTAGAGAGCTGAAAAAACATAAATTGCAAGACAATGAAGGTGGAGGAATACCCTAGGGCAGCAAAGAGGTTCCCTAGGCTTGGCGACTTCCCTTGAGGGCTGAGCGAGTGCCTTAGGGCATGCTTGAACTTGCTCTGGTGGTGGAAAACATGTCAAAAATTTATAATAATATTTCTAATATTATTATTATTATTTTTTTCTAATAATTTTGCTTGCTGAATTTGGGTTATTTGAGCGCTGGATACACTGAAAATAATTCAGAAATATCAATATTATTTTTCTTAGTGGAGCGATTCACCTAGGAGAGTTTTGGGTTGCTTTGGGGCTCTAAACTTGGAAGGAATAAATATATATTTTCTGATTTATATATTGCTAGAAAATTCAAAAGCTTGGCAAATTGTTTGTGAGATAACTTGTAGGGTTTGAGGGTCATTCAATGCCCTAAGATATTCTGAAAATTATATTAATTTTCCAATATTGGCGACTTGCTTTGGAAGACTTGGAGGGTTTGTTGAAGGGCAAGTTGAAGTATTTAATATTCAAATTTAATTTTTTTCCCCCCCCCAAATGTGGCGACTTCCCTTGGAGTAGTTTGACAAATTGAAGCCCTAAATGTGTTCCTTGAAGGTTCTAATATTTTGCACGATTTTTGCATAATTATTTGGGAGTTTTTGCAAGGGTTTCAAGACAGATTTAAAGGAGAAAATGCAGTTGTACCGGCAAATAAAAATCAGAATTATTGCAGGGATAATTTTCAGTCATATTGCCATTTCCACCTTGCCAAAAAGAGGTATTTTATTTCAGTTTCATATTCAACAATTTTGGGGTTATATTGGAGTGTGTTGCTTGAAATTTAATCATTCTTTCTAGCTAGGGTTTGCTGGTTTTTGGGTTCAGATTTTAGATTGTTTTCAGTTTTACATAAGGGTTTGTTGGAAAACCCCTACTTTGCTTATTTGTCCCATTTGGGGACATTACATCCTCCAAGTGGAAGTTTAGCACCCATAATAAGAAATGCAACACGAAGTTCCCTTCCTTCGTAATTTAACAAATCAGACTTTTAAAATAGGAGAGCAAAGATCCTTTGCCTCTTATGCTGATGAGAGTAAATGCTGATGATGCTGATGTAATAATGGTAAAGATGAATCCTTTGCAAGAGATGAATAATCACCTTGGAATCACCTTCAACAGGGAAAGACATTATACCCTTTTGCAATGCCACTTTTATTCCTAAAGTTGCTTCCTCCATCTCAATTACATTTAGTCATAAAACCAAAATTGGTCTTAAAAGCTAATATAGGATGCCCTCTTCCATCGAAAATAATACCTCCACCTACTTGGATTATCACACGAAGTTCCATCACATTTAAGCCTAATGAAGGACCACAGATGCAATGCCAGATAAGCTGGTTGTGATAACAAGAGACTTGCAACAAATTGGCTCTTCCAGCTATATTAACTCCAAAGCTTATTAAGAACACACTCGGACAAATGCTTGTTACCTTGAAAAGCCCAAGAATCATTCCATCAGAGGAAAGATGTTGTCATTAATCATATAATGATTTTTTTTTGTGATTTATATGTGTGAAGTAGGCTGGTTAGTCCATCAAGATTATGCCTTTTTTATGTGCATGAGTACTAGTAGCATGAAATTGAGGGAAATATATGTGCATTCAAACAATGCAGAAGGAAGTATTATTATAGTACAAAGGAAAATGATTAAAAAACAAATATTTCTAAGGAGATGGAACTCGTAGAGACAATGCACAAGTATTTCTAGAGACAATCGTTCCTACCTATAAATAAGAGTGCTAAGAAATATATTACAAGACTGCAAAAATTCTATCCATAGCAGCTAGAAGAATCCACCCGTAGCTGCCAGTGGAAATTCCATCTGCAACCACCAAAATTTTCATTTCAGACTCTGTAATTGGCATATTTAGTACAAGACTTGAGTAAAAGATTGAAAGTGTGTTACAGCGTATCATTAGCTGCGATTTCCAGGGTGTATTAGAGTTCCTAAAAATGCTACGAACATATTAAAGAGAAGATGTATTCCAGACTGATGGTTGGAGCTTTTGATCATTTTAAACTTTTTTACTGCTGAGATTTGGAACAAGACACCTGCCTTCTAATCAAGAAGGCACTTCCCATTCTACTCGTCACTATAGTTGTAAATTAGTGCAAATGACATCCAAGCCAAAGCTTGTGACAGCTGAGGAACTTTATTATTTAAAAAAAGAAGCATGCTAACAACTAAATTAGCAATTGGACCAGCACGAGTAACAAGGCCAAAAGTTGAGTTGACTAACTGCTCAATATCAGACAAAATGTGATCAGTTGGAAGGTGAAATGGATAATTGGATTAATGCAATGACTAAGTGTTAACAACAATTTTCAACTCTTACGCCAAGAGGCAGTAAATCACTGCAACATTCAACAGTTGAACCAAACACTAGTTTGGGGCAACACGAGGAACGGGTATAGTGCTTAAATGTGAAATTGGACCTTTTCAAATCCATTGGTGCAAATTCAAGAGAAGTTGCGATCAGTCAAATAACGTGAAGCCCATCCATAGAAGAGTAGTAGTATTGTGTCTTTATGTAATGTACCCTTTTCTAAAAATAAAATAATATTATTATTAAAATGAAAAGTATTTTTAAAGACTTTAAATAAAAGTAATATTATGCCTTAGTTGCCAAAAGTGAATATGTCAGCAACTCCTTTCTATTTTTGACTTAAGAAGGGGACTTTTAAGGGTTATGAACAAGATTAGCCCTTAGGTGAATTCATAAGGAAGTTGCTTTTTGATTATTTGAACTTTCCCTCCAAGTAGGATGCACCCCTTTGGGGAAAGGATATAAAAGGGAAAGAGGAGTTTCTTTCGGAGACTGATGTTATGTTTGATGAATTGAATTTTGAGTTTGAGCACGAAATGCTTGGCTTGTCTCCATTGAAAACATCAACCTTCATTGGAAACCTGAAGTCAAGGACGGAAACCCTTAACCTCATTTGGGCAGCTTCATTTTAGAGGTTGCAAAGGACAAATTTGAGCAATTGGTGATTTCTAGGGCTCCAATTGGGGGAGCACAACAGTTTTCAGGGTTCCAAGAGTGTGGTGTGGCTAGTAGAGACCCTTTGGAGGGTGGTGAGCTGCTTTGCAAGGCATTTTTGGACCAACGATTTACTGGAAGGGTCATTCCTAGGGTGGCGACCCACCTTGAGGAGAAAATTCGCAGTTTTTGGGCAGATTGTTGGATGTTTTTGATATATTTTCAGTCAATTATATGGCTGGTATTTATTGTGATTTTTCAGACTTATATGTTCATGCTATAATCAGAATTGAAGGTATTTCATTGGCTATAATATTTTTGGAATTTGGGCAATTATTTAAGGGTAAATATATTGCAATTTGTGCCCTAGTTTCATATTTTTAGAATTCTGATTTTTTAGGTTATGGTTTAACAAAAAAAATCAATTTTTTTTACTATGGTATTAGGCTTTGTTGGCAAACCCCTTTGGTTGTAATTATGCCCTAGAGGGCACATTTAGTGGTATCAGAGCCAAATTCTTGGCTAGCTGTGGGGGTTTGAGTTGGCTTCATGCCAAACAATGATAGGGAAGTGAGGTACTATGAAAGGAAAATTTGGAACAGCCAAGGCAAACTTGGAACAACCAATGCGAGGTAACATGGATGACCCGGATAGGGTTAGTTTTGAAAGATTCGCCCAAAATCAAGAGCGGTTGATGAAAATGATGACTGAATTCATTCAAACCACGAAGGATATAAATGGACTCAAACCACACATTGGTGAAGGTAGCACTTCAAGTACATACAACAACCGTCCTCCACCTAGGGTGACGGTTGAATCTACACGAAGGCTTAATCAACGCAACTTCCTTCGTAGGGAGGAAGTCATTTCATTAAGGAAGGGGGCAACGTTTTATACAGAATGATGTGGCTGCAAACTATGAGAAATATGACTTTTCCACTGGCAATCGGGGAATAAATGAGCCTTGCAGATTTCGTGGCATTGAAGAAAGACAAGTATGGTTCTAGGGTTGGTAAAAAACCAAGGAACAATCCAAGAGATCTTCAACATGCCTTGAGAAAGGAAGAGGAAAAGAATTTCCAAATTGTAAGAAGGGAATATGAAGAAAAATTTGAGTTGCAAGTAATTTTGAAGGAAAATGATGGAAAGTCAAATCTCATGGGAATTCTAAGGAGGAAATCAAGGAGCAAGAGAATTCAAATCTGAAAGAAGTTAGTGAGCAGCCCATAAAGGAATCCACCATACAAGTGGAAAGTGGAGAACCTTCAGTAAAAACATGTATGGTTCTTGATAAACACAAGGATGGTTGTGCCAAGGTAAGTTCCTCAAAAGTTCCTACTTCTAAATCTGAGAAAAGAAGTAAAGAATTGGATTCCAGCCCAAGGTATGAAAAGAAGTCATATTTCACGTTTGTTGTTTCATACTGGGCCATCTCAGATTTATTGTTATCATGGACAACATAGTGACAATGAAGATAGAGTGATGAACACTTTGAATGGCAAAGGGCAGATAGTTCCTTTCATACAAGTTCCAAATTGCTTATACATGAAAATTTGGGATCTGGGTGACCGTTGGAGATACAAGAAGACATTTTCAGTCACTATATGGTTGATTCCAACTCCTATATCACTGCGATTTCTGAATTTTGTGAAGAAATTAAAATATTGCAACTGCTGTCCTATTCTTTTTGCTGTTATGTGCAACATAACCTGCCCCTTTAACAATTTTTATGAGTGTCACAAGAGTATTTTCAGTCACAAGGTGGAAGGATGTTCTACCTACCATCAATGATGGATCGTTTGCAACTGTTATGGAAGAGTTTCCAGCCACCACAATGCTGATTATGAGTGAGAAAATGCAATGGTACAGCTACAACCATGTTTGGGACAACAAGAATGGACCCTTGGAAGTCCATCACACGAATGGAAACTATGAAGAAGATGCAAGCATGGCAGGAGAGTTGAACAACTTTCCTATGAGGCATGGTGAAGTGGTTGGAGTAGTGTGGAGAGTTCTTGGTTTCATTGACATGTTTGTTCTATGTGTAGGTTTAGGAACAACCCATATGAGTGTTGATAAAGAGACACATCGAGGCTCAAGGCTATGTTCATGAAGCAAGTGTTTGGGGTTGCAAGTTGCGAAGATTGAAGTGGGATCTAGGCATCTCAGAGATAATAGAAAATGGGCTTGCATTTACTTGAGGGCAAACAAATAAAAGTAATAATATGCCTTAGTTGCCAAAAGTGAATATGTCGACAACTCGTTTCTATTTTTGACTTAAGAAGGCGACTTTTAAGGGTCATGGCCAAGATTAACCCTTAAGTGAATTTATATGGAAGTTGCTTTTTGATTATTTGAATTTTCCCTCCAAGAGGAATGCACTCCGTCGGGGAAAGGATATAAAAGGGAAATAGGAGTTTCTTTTGGAGACTCATGTTATGTTTGATGAATTGAATTTTGAGTTTGAGCATGAAACATTAGGCTTATCTTCATCGAAGACGTCAACCTTCACTGAAAATGTGAAGTTAAGGACTTAAACCTTTTGTTGGAAATATTGTCATTGATGTCAAAGGTATAACATTATTGGTGACAAAGGCCCCATAACATTTAATGTCTTAAGGTGTTTTTAATGTTCATATTTTCGCTAAAGTGTGTTAATATTTATTAAATATTAATGAATATATTTTTGGTTGCATAAAGTCAAAAGAGGGCCCATGAAGAAGTTAAAGAGTCAGGAGATAAAGACAAAAGAGGGAAATGACGCATTTTCCCATGAAGAGTCACCTTGAGGAATTCGAAGAGTCACCAAATAAAGACAAAATGGGAAATGACACATTTGCTCATAAAGTGTCACCATGTGACTTTTCAAATGAAAGGATTCGAAGGGTCACACAAGTTTGGTGTCATTTTCTATGTGGATTGAAGGGTCACAAAGGATGAATGCCAAAGGTCTTTTGGAAAGCTATAAAAGGAGGCTTGGGAAACCATTTGTAATATGCAAGAGTGTGCATGGTTTGTAATTGTTTTATATAAGAAAAGAGGAGAGAATAGAAAGAGTTATAGTAGAGTTCTATCATTTGTTGAGAAAACAACATTGAGAGATAGTTGTATTTTATACACAAAAGGGGTTGGTGCTCCTGTGGGTTGGTGCTGACAAATCATTGTTGTGTTGGTGCTCAGCATAGGGGTTGGTGTTCCTGCAAGTTGGTGCTTGTGAACTTTGTAATTTGAGTTGGCGCTCATTCATATAGTTGAGATTGTTCTCCGTGGTTTTTTCTCACTTTGGGTTTCCACGTAAAAGTTTGGTCTCTCTCTCTCTCTCTCTTGTGGTGCATGTTTTTGTTTCAGTTTTATTGCATATCTTGAATGTACGGTTAAGTGGAGTTTGATTAAGAAAAAGTTTTATAAGATATATGATATACTGATTCACCCCTCTCAGTATATCTCGTGCTTAACAATTGGTATCAGAGCAGGTTCTTTTCGAAAGAGTTAAACAACTTGAAGGTAGATCGGGGAAAGTACGATGGCTGGATCACATGAAGGTTTTTCTACAAATAAAGCACATTTGTTTGATAGAACAAATTATGCCTTTTGGAGCATAAGGATGTAGATTTGATGGCCCTTGGATTTGACATTTGACAAACAATGATGGATGAATATGAAAAGCCACATACACTTGTAACTACTGCGAAAAAGAAGACAAGTGAAAATAATGCTAAAGCTTTAAATGCTATTTTATGTGGTTTATATGAATCAGAATTTGTTAAAGTTATGCAATGCAAATCTGCTCATGAGACTTGGGTAAAGCTTGAGAATATTTATAAAAGTGATAGAAAGGTTCAACAAACTAAGCTCCAGACTTTTAGAAGATAGTTTGAAAGTTTGAAGATGGAAGAGGAAGAAAATATAGCAAGTTATCTGGTGCGGGTTGATCAAATAGTTAATCAAATTCAAGGCCTTGGAGAAAAATTAGAAGAGTCAATGGTGGTACAAAAGGTTTTGAGATCTCTACCATTGAGATATGATGCAAAGGTATCGACAATTGAGGAGATGAAGGATCTAGCCAAGCTAAAGATGGATGAACTACATGGTATTCTTACGGCATATGAGATGCGGATCGAACAAGAGAAACCCTTAAAAAGAGAAGCTGCTTTCAAGATATCAAAGAAAGACAAGGCTAAGATTCAAAAATCAAGTGATAATTCTAGTGATGAAGAAGATGACAACAGAGCTCTATTCATCCGCAAGTCGAAAAAGAGCACAGGTAAATATTAAGAAAAGTTGTCATTTAAATGTTTTAAATGTGGTAAGATTGGACATTTTGCAGCTAAGTGCCTAGATAAGAACAATGGTGACAATGAAGAAGGAAAGTCTACATACAAAAAGAATTTCAAAGGCAAATACAAGAAGAGATTCGAGAAGAAGAGTTTACATTCTAAAGATCCTAGCTCAGCTGAAGACAGTGGAGTCAGTGACTCAGATGAAGAAGAGATTCTATTCATGACCATACATGAAGATGCCTCTGCAAGCAAAAGTATAGATGATCAAGAAGAACATGAAGTTGAGGTGAATCTGGAAGAACTCATTTGTGTATTCGAAAAATTAAAAGCCCTTGAAAAGAAGAATCGAAGATTGAAGCTCCAGATAGAGAAAAATGAAAAGGAGTCAGGAAATAATTGAAGATTTACAAGCACACATTGAAGAAGCTAAAAAGACTGAAGAAGATTTAACCGCACAATTGCAAAAAGTGAAAAATGTGAAAGGTATGTTGTTGAAATTGCCTCTTTAAAAGAAGATATGGAGAAAACAAATAAAGCAGTCAATGATAAAACAATGAATGACTCAAAATTTGGGAATAACACTAACATGTTGAATAAGATATTAGAAAGTCAAAAATCAATATCAGATAAGACAGGGATTAGGTTTGAAAAGAAAAGGAGCTATGCTGAAATCCTTACAAAAGAGGAAATAAAAAGGGAAGAAGTTAAGAATGCAGAGGTCAACTCAAAAAAGAAGGTTGGAAGGAACAGAGCTACAAAAGACAACCAGGTCAAAGATACACAAATCAGAGTAAGTTTTATTTTCATGGTTATTGTTTTTATTGTAATGGTTATGGTCATAAGAAAATAGATTGTTGGAAAAGAGCTAATAATTTTATAAACAAAGAGAAGGAAACTCATGCATAGTCAAGCAGAAGCCACAATTCTTTTGCTCCTCTATCAGGGTTTGATGAAGAGGCTCTAATATGTTACAAGTGCAATAATTTCGGACACATAGCCCGGTATTGCAGAAGCGTGTTCGAGTCAGTCAAGGAGCAAAGTTTCAAGGCTCCATTCATCAAGGAGGTTCAAACAGGGTCATGGCAAAAGAAACACCCTGAAAAGTCTATGTTAGTTCAGACAACTTTGCATGCAAGAAATGAAAAAAAGTCATGGTTCATTGACAATAGATGTTCGAGGCACATGACAAGAGACAAGAGCAAGTTCATAACTCTAAAGAAGATCAATGGTGGCACACTGAAATTCAGAGATAATACCACTGTCAGAATAGCCGAAAAAAGTACATTAAGTTTGGATAATGGTAGAACTAAGACTGAAAATGTTCTGTATGTAGGTCTTAAGCATAATTTGTTGAGTGTATGTCAAATGTGCAATCAGGGACACATTAAAGTTTTATGCAGAAGGTTGTGAAATTAGGAGAAAATATTCAGATGTGTTGATTGTAGATGCTCAGAGGACAGAAAATAATTTATATATGTTATTGGATATCAAAGGTCAAAGATGTTTGAGCCAGGTTGATGAAAGTTCGCTGTGGCACAGGAGAATAGGACATAAATTTTGACAATCATGTCAACATCAGCAAGAAGCAATCGGTTAGAGATTTTTCAAAGATTACAAAGCCCTCCAACACGCTTTGTGAACCATGTCAGCATGAAAAACAAGTCAGAAGATGGTTTAAGACAAAATAATACTCGACCACTCAGATGTTAAAACTTGTTCACACTGATTTGTGTGGACCTACCAGAACTCAAAGTACTCAAGGTGAAAATTACTTCATGTTGCTTATTGATGATTTTACACGTATGACTTGGGTGATGTTTTTGAAGAAAAAATCAGAAGCTTTTAGCCACTTCAAAGCATTCAAGGTTTTAATTGAGAATGAAACTAGTTTAAAGATTAGGTGTCTGAGATCAGATAGAGGAGAATTCATGTCATATAAGTTTATTGAGTATTGTGAAGACCATGGGATAAAGAGACATTTAGCAGTCAAAACTCCACAACAAAATGGATTAGTTGAACGAAAAAACAAAATAGTTCAGGAGATGGCGAGGACGATGCTAAATGAATCCAAGATATCAGATAAATATTGGAGAGAGGTAGTAGGCACAACAGTGCATATCCAGAACAGAGCGTTGTTGAGAGTCAACAGTGACAAGACTCTCTATGAGCTATGGAAAGACAAACCAGTTATTGTTGATTATTTCAGAGTTTTCAGCAGCAAATGCTTCATAAAGAGAATCGATGAAAAATTGAGTAAGTATGAATCTAGAACAGCTGAAGGCATATTTCTTGGATATTCTTGCAAAAGTAAAGCTTATAAATGTTATAACAAAAGAACCAAGAAGATAGTTGAAAATGCAAGTGTTAGGATAGATGAAGATGTAGCACAAAGAGCCAGTGATTCGATAGACACTCCTAAAATCATTGAAGAAGAAGATTTTGAAGAATCATATGAAGATAAGGAGCAAAAGGTCACCAAGACCCCATCCAAATTTGTTTAGAGAAATCATAATGAGAGTGACATCATCGAGAACATAAATGAAAAAGTTCGCACCAAAAGGATGATGGTAAGTGAATCTGAGCAAGTTAATTTTTTTTGTTATCCAAAATTCAGCATAGAATTTTTCTAGAAGCTAGACATGATGGCATTGGGTTAAAGCAATGGATGAAGAATTAAATCAGATAGAACAGAATGATACTTGGAAATTAGTGCCTGGACCAAAAGATCAAAATGTGATAGGAACAAAATGGAGATACAGAAATAAGATGAATGAAGATGGTGAAGTTACCAGGAATAAAACAAGGTTAGTGAATAAAGAATATGTTCAGATTGAGGGTATAGATTTTGAATAAACTTTTGCACTAGTGGCAAAGCTAGAGGCTATTAGAATGTTTCTTGCATATGCAGTGTTTAAGAATTTCAAAGTGTTTCAGATGGATGTTAACTCTGCTTTCCTGAATGAGAATCTAGAAGAGGTCTACATTGAGTAGCCTGAGGGATTTCTTCTCCCAAATGATAATAGCCATGTATGCAGATTGAAGAAAGCACTGTATGGATTGAAACAAGCTCCCAAAGCTTGGTATGCAAGGCTTGATAAGTACCTACAGGATCAAAGTTTCAAGAGAGGTTTTGCTGACAGTAATCTCTACATCAAAACAAAAGGTGAGCATCAGTTGATTGTTGTGGTATATGTTGATGACATAATATTTGGAGGAAACATTGAAAATATGATAAAATAATTTTCTGATAATATGCAAAAAGAATTGGAGTTGTCTATGCTTGGAGAATTGTCATTTTTCTTAGAGTTGCAAATATTTCAGTCAGATAAAAGAATTTTCATATCTTAAAATAAATATGCCAAGAAAATGTTGAAAAAATTTGGTTTTGAGGATTGTGCATCAGTTGACACACCAATGGGTACAGGGAACAATGTGAGTAAGGATGAAGATTCACTTGTTGCAGATCAATCTTTGTATAGATTTATGATTGGTAGTCTTTTATATTTGACAGCATCGAGGTCTGACATCGTGCATGTAGTAGGCATGGTTGCGAGATATCAGGCAGCCCCGAAGGAGAGTCATGTTCAGTTCGTGAAGAGAATATTCAGATATGTCAAGGGGACATTGAATTATGGATTGTGGTATCCCATAGACAGAGATTTCACTGTGGTTGTTTATACAGATTCAGATTGGGCTGGTTGTTTGGATGACAAAAAGAGTACAAGTGGAGGAGCTTTCTTCCTCGGTGATAGCTTAGTATCATGGCTAAGCAAGAAACATAACTCAATATCACTTTCTACAGTTGAAGCAAAATATATTGCAACAATGTTGTGTTGTACTCAAGTGTTTTGGATGAAACAAACTTTAGAAGACATCAAGGTAAAATATGATGAACCTATCTCTATTTTTTGTGACAACACAAGTGCTATTAATATTTTTAAGAATCCAGTGATGCATTCAAGAAAAAAAACATATTCCTATCAGATATCACTTCTTGAGAGAGCATGTTGCAGATCAACAGGTTAAGTTGGAATATATCAGTACTACAGAACAGATTGCAGATATTTTCACAAAGGCACTACCAATACCAAAGGACACATTCGAGTATCTGCGAGAAAAGTTGGGTGTAATTTCTTTTACTTCTTCTCTTGAGGTTCAACATCAGTTTAGGGGGAGCTAAGTGTTAGCTCCATGATAGACCTTTTGCCATTCATGTCAAAGGGGGAGAAGTACAGGAACAGATATAGGAACAGGTACAAGAACAGGTACAAGATGCTACAATAAGAGGGAGTTACTGTATCTTTTTTTGTTGGTGGTATGTGCAGGTTGGCAGTATAGGTTTCAGGATGTGGCAGTTTCAGTTTGAGGTTGGCATCAATGACAAATGGGGAGATTGTTGAAAATATTGTCATTGATGTCAAAGGGCTAACATTATTGGTGACAAAGGCCCCATGGCATTTAATGTCTTAAGGTGTTTTTAATGTTCATATTTTCGCTAAAGTGTGTTAATATTTATTAAATATAAACGAATATATTTTTGGCTTCATAAAGTCAAAAGAGGGCCCATGAAGAAGTTAAAGAGTCACGAGATAAAGACAAAAGAGGGAAATGACGCATTTTCCGATGAAGAGTCACCTTGAGGAATTTGAAGAGTCACCAAATAAAGACAAAAGGGGAAAGAATGCATTTGCTCATAAAGGGTCACCATGTGACTTTTCAAATGAAAGGATTTGAAGGGTCATGCAAGTTTGGCATCATTTTCCATGTGGATTGAAGGGTCACAAAAGATGAATGCCAAAGGTTTTTTGGGAAGCTTTAAAAGGAGGCTTGGGAAGCCATTTGTAATATGCAAGAGTGTGCATGGTTTGTAATTGTTTTATATAAGAAAAGAGGAGAGAATAGAAAGAGTTATAGTAGAGTTCTATCATTTGTTGAGAAAGCAACATTGAGAGATAGTTGTGTTTTATACACAAGTGGTTGGTGCTCCTATAGGTTGGTGCTCACAAGTTATTGTTGTGTTAGTGCTTAGCATAGGGGTTGGTGCTTCTGCAAGTTAGTGCTTGCAAAGTTTATAATTTGAGTTGGTGCTTATTCATATAGTTGAGATTGTTCTCTGTGGTTTTTTCTACGTTGAGTTTCCACGTAAAAATCTGGTCTCTCTCTCTCTCTTATGTGGTGCATGTTTTTGTTTCAATTTTATTGCATATCTTGAATGTATGGTTAAGTGGAGTTTGATTAAGAAAAAGTTTTATAAGATATATGATATACCGATTCACCCCCCCCTCAGTGTATCTTGTGCTTAACACCTTTAATCTCATTTGGGTAGCTTCATTTCAGAGGCTGCAAAGGCCAGATTTGAGCAGTTGGTGATTTCTAGGGCTCCAATTGGGGGAGCACAATAGTTTGTAGGGTTCCAAGAGTGTGGCATGCCTGGTAGAGATCCTTTGGAGGGTGGCGAGTTGCCTTGCAAGGCATTTTTGGACCAACAACCCATTGGAAGGGTCATTCCAAGGGTGGTGATCCACCTTGAGGAGAAAATCTGCAGTTTTTGGGCAGAATGTTGGATGTTTTTGATATATTTTCAATCAATTATACGTTTGGTATTTATTGTGATTTTTCAGACTTATGTGTGCATATTAAAATCAGAATTGAAGGTATTTCATTGGCTATGATATTTCTGAATTTTTTTGGCAATTATTTAAGGGTAAAAATATTTTAATTTGTGCCTTAGTTTCATATTTCCAGAATTCTGAGTTTTTAAGTTAGGGTTTAATAGAAAAATCAAAAAATTCTATTGTGGTGTTAGGGTATGTTAGCAAATCCCCTTGGTTCTAATTCTGCCCAGAAGGGGACATTACACTTTAGTTATAAGGTGTTGCCTATTGATGGTACCTTTGGAGGGCAGAAGAGTCGCTAGGTTGTCACATGGGATACTTTTCTTACAGACTAGGCCTTGAAGTCAACAATTTTAATTTTCCTAGCTCACCAGTGCCAATTGACAGGAGATGAATACTTGTTTGAGTCTGAAGTTCTATAGTTGTAAATTAATGCAAATGGCATCCAAGCCAAAGCTTGTGACAGCTGAGGAACTTTATTATTTTAAAAAAGAAGCGTGCTAACAACTAAATTAGCAATTGGACAACACGAGTAACAAAGCCAAAAGTTGAGTTGACTAACTGCTCAATGTCAGACAAAATGTGATCAGTTGGAAGGTGAAATGGATAATTGGATTAATGCAATGACTAAGTGTTTACAACAATTTTCAACTCTTCCACCAAGGGACAGTAAATCACTGCAACATTCAACAGTTGACCAAACACCAGATTGGGGCAACACGGAGAACGAATATAGTGCTTAAATGTGGAATTGGATCTTTTCAAATCCATTGGTGCAAATTCAAGAGAAGCTGCGATTAGTCAAATAACGTGAAGCAACATTTTACAACTAATTGCCCGTCCATAAAAGAGTAGTAGTATTGTGTCTTTACGTAATGTCCCCTTTTTAAAAAATAAAATAATATTATTATTAAAATGAAAAGTATTTTTAAATACTTTAAATAAAAGTAATATTATGCCTTAGTTGCCAAAAGTGAATATGCCGACAACTCCTTTCTATTTTTGACTTAAGAAGTGGAATTTTAAGGGGCATGGACAAGATTAGCTCTTAGGTGAATTTATAAGGAAGTTGCTTTTTGATTATTTGAATTTTCCCTCCAAGTAGAACGCACCCCGTTGGGGAAAGGATATAAAAGGGAAAAAGGTGTTTCTTTTGGAGACTCATGTTATGTTTGATGAATTGAATTTTGAGTTTGAGCGCAAAACGCTTGGCTTATCTCTATTGAAAACACAAACCTTCATTGGAAACCTGAAGTTAAGGATGGAAACCCTTAACCTCATTTGGGCAGTGTCATTTTAGAGGTTGCAAAGAGCAGATTTGAGCATTTGGTGATGTCTAGGGCTCCAATTGGGGGAGCACAACAGTTTTCAGGGTTCCAAGAGTGTGGCGTGGTTGGCAGAGACCCTTTGGAGGGTGGTGAGTTGCCTTGCAAGGTAGTTTTGGACAAACGACCCACTGGAAGGGTCATTTCTAGGGTGGCGACCCACCTTGAGGAGAAAATCTATAGTTTTTGGGCAAACTGTTGGATGTTTTTGATATATTTTCAGTCAATTATACGTTATTTATTGTGATTTTTCAGACCTATATGTGCATGCTAAAATCAGAATTGAAGGTATTTCATTGGCTATAGTATTTATGGAATTTTGGGCAATTATTTAAGTGTAAAAATATTGCAATTTGTGCCCTAGTTTCATATTTCTAAAATTCTAATTTTGTGGGTTAGGGTTTAACATAAAAAATCAGAAATTTCTAGTGGTGTCAGGGTTTGTTGCCAACCCCTTTGGTTCTAATTCTGCCCTGAAGGGCACGTACAGTGCTATCAGAGCCAAATTCTTGGCTCGCTGTGGGGGTTTGAGTTGGCTTCATGCAAAACAGTGATCGGGAAGTGAGGTACTACAAAAGGGAAATTTGGAACAGCCAAGGCAAACTTGGAACAACCAATGCAAAGTAACATGGATGACTCAGATAGGGTTAGTTTTGAAAGATTCACCCAAAATCAAGAGTTGTTGACGAAAATGATGACTGAATTCATACAAACCACGAAGTATATGAATGGTCTCAAGCCACACAATGATGAAGGTAGCACTTCAAGTACATACAACAACCGTCCCCCTCCACCGAGGGTGACGGTTGGATCTACACAAAGGCCTAATCAGCCCAACTTCCTTTGTAGGGAGGAAGTCATTTCAGAAAGGGAGGAGCAACCTTCTATATGGAATGATGTGGCTGCAAACTATGAGGAATATATAAATTTTCCATTGGAATCAGAGAAGAAATGAGCCTTGCAGATTTCGTGGCATTGAAGAAAGGCAAGTATGGTTCTAGGGTTGGTAAAAAACCAAGGAACAATCTATAAGAGATTTTCAGCATGCCTTGAGAAAGGAAGAGGAAAGGAATTTCCAAATTGTAAGAAGGGAGAATGAAGAAAAATTTGAGTTGGAATTAATTTTGAATGAAATGATGGAAAGTCAAACTCTCATGGGAATTCCGAGGAAATCAAGGAGCAAGAGAATTTAGATCTGAAAGAAGTTAGTGAGCAGCCTATTAAGGAATGCACCATGCAAGTGGAAAATGGAGAACCTTCACTAGAAACATGTATGGTTCTTGTGTTTGCCAAGGTAAGTTCCTCAAAAGCTCCTACTTCTAAATTTGAAAAAAGAAGTAAACAATTGGAGTCCAGCCCAAGGTATAAAAAGAAAAGTCATATTTCAGATTTGTTGTCTCATACTGGGCCATCTCATATTTGTTATCATGGACAACATAGTGAAAATAAAGATAGAGTGATGAACACGTTGAGTGACAAAGGGTACATAGGTCCTTTCATACAAGTTCCAAATTGCTTGTACATGAAAGTTTGGGATCCGGGTGACCGTTGGAGATACAAGAAGACATTTTCAGTCTTGCTCTACAATTGGCTGCTCACCATCTTCTGTGCCATGAGAGTCATCAATGATTTCTCCTTTGTTTGGGTAGCAATACACTACCCCTTTAGCCCATTCATCCTCTTCACATATGACGGATTCATGCTTATCTTCATACTCTTCTCCTTTTGCCGCTATTGTTGTTGTAGTTTCTTCCTCAAGGATGCCTATAATGGCTTGCACCCTTCTCATCTCCTTTTTAAATTGATTAATTTTTAACCTGGGTAATACTGATTTACCCTTCCTCTCTCTCTTCTCTTTAGGCACTATTCTTTCTTGCAAGGATGTCACCATGCTCTTTAGCTCTGCTACTTGGGTTACTTCCTTCTCAACCCATTCTCTTTCATCATGACAACTTGCTGTTGCCTTCTCCTCTATGGTATCTTCTTTTTTTACTACGGCTTGTTCAAAGCCTTCTTCTTTCAATCCCCGCCTTGCAAAACAACTCTTGGTTGCTTTCTTGGTAACTCCATATGTTATAACTTCACAAGTTAGCTTCCTCTCACTTCAATCTTCACGTCTTCACTCTCAACCCACCGTTGCAATCCTCTTGCAATTCTGTGTAGGCTTATGCCTTCTCTCTTGTTCTCTGCCCACCTACAGAAGATGGAGAACACCCCTTTGCACCCTTTACCTACTGTTCACTAAATGGAGGATGTATCTACAGTTCTGTACCCACCTACACAAGATGATGAATAAATCACTCTCTTGCAATTCTGTTGCTTGAATTTATCTCTACCCTCTACCCAATTTGCTTTGTTGTAGAGGACAGTCCAATGCACTAACACCTTCTACCCAACCCTTTTTCTAAGTTGGAAGATGTCTTTACACACCCTCAACCTCTCACTTAGTTTTCTACCCACACTTGCTCTTGTAAAAAACAAACTCTTCAAAATATCTCATCCTCTTTTGTATGCCATTTCTTTTTTTGAATCAAAGAAACGACAACACCTTCTACCCAACACTGTTCTTGTTAGAAGAGGCCTTCACTGCTTTCTACCCACACTCGCAAATGTGGAAAATAGACTTATCCTTATACTTACTCCACAAGGATAACCTTGCTCTGATAGAAAATGACGTGGTCGTGGTTAGAGGATTGAATTAAGGACAACCTTAGACCACACAATTGTAATGTGCCCCAATTGGACAATTTTTTGAATTCTAAATTTTATTGGAAACCCTAGCCAAAAATGCAAAATTTTGATTTTTACAACAACAAACTCTAGCTGATTTAATATACCAAAAATAACATAAAATATGCTAATACCAAAGCATTACTTAGGCAACCCAAACATGCCAAAATAGCCTTTCAAAGGGTGAAGTGGAGCTTCAAACCCTAGGCACCCCCCTTAGGAAAATTATCAGGTTTATTCCCTGCTGTTATGACAAATTTCAGAATGTTGTACTTCCTCCAAATTGGCATAAAATGTTATTAAAATATTCTTTAATTATTATAGAAAAATACAATCAATGTTGGGGTTCAATTGACCTTCCACAATATATCAGAAATTAGGAATTAATTTAGAAATATTCTTGTAAAATTCAAAATTAGGTCTGGGCATGAGAAGGCCCTCAAATCCTACTAAACATCCTCCAATCCAAATCACCCAATGCTGGAAAATATATAAAATATTACAGAATATTCTAGGGCAAGAAATGGCCCTCAAACAATGTCAAAGGCCTTCCAAACCAAATCACCCAAATGCAAAAATAATACAATAAAATCAGAATAATATCTAGGGCACAAAATCACTGCAAAGCATGTGCAAATCACCCTCCAACAAAGTCACCAACCTTCACAAGCAAGTCGCCCCACTTGGGAACCTCTATTTTTATATTTTTCTGAAATTGAAGAACAATGGCAACTCCTAGATGAAGTTGCCCCACATAAGAAAGAGGGTTTGCGTCCTTAATCTCTTGGCTTGAAGGTTTTTGTCTTCAAAGCAATGACTCAAGCATTTTCGTGCTCAAAGACCAAGATTTGAATATCAAAACATCACATCCTTTCAATTGGTCATTCACTTTCTTTTTATACAGCTCCCCAAGGGTGGCACCCAAATTAGAGAAAAAAATATAATTCAAATCTAAAAAAGAGTAACTCTTATAATTTCCACTTAAGTCCTTGGGCTCCCTTGACCCTCAAAAGAACACAACTTAAGTGAAAATTAGAACAATAAAGTGCTTTTTACAATTACTCTTAGAAACCAAAGTGTTTCCCTTTATTTTTCTCTTTTCCTTTAGCCCTTGGGAAACAAGTGAGGCTAAGGGTATTCAATCGCTTCATGTCCCAAAGGGGGACATGACAAACCACCCACATATATAACACAACAAATGGATTGGCTTGAAGTTTTGCACATGGAAATAATGTCTAATGTAACAACTTTTATTGTTCAATGAGGAATTGTAGCTTGCATACACACTATACTCTGATTATAAACTTTTAGAATTTTTGTAGTTTCACATTGAGATGCGTTACAACCTTTCACCCTCTCAAATCTATGACTCGCACAAATCTTTGCTTGAACCGATCTAGGCTCTCTTCTTTCTATATAAAATTTCTAGCTCTCATTCTTTAAAAGACTACTCTAGGGATGTGTTTATATAAATACATGATCCACCTACTTACATTAATGCTCTAAACCACCCACTAATGCCACAATCATTAAATAATGGAAACACATCACTTTGAGCCGCAATCATTAAATGATTGTAAAACATCAATATGCATCTCAATTATTAAACACACAATACGTTCTCGATGTTCGTAAAATACAGTCTACATAACACATTGCCATAGGTCACTGCAAATTTCTAGAATAACTAAACAGGTCACACCTTGTTGTAAATCAGTCACGGGCATGCTTCAAGAAAAGATCTTATGTAGAAACAAACCATAAACTAATTTGACAGACGGACTTAAAATAATGTCAATATGCTTCTTGTAGAACCGCGAGTTACCATGAAGTTTGTAGCGTATTTTACATTTTCCGAGAGAGCCATGATAGTGCGGTAAGAGTTGTTTTGGCAGATTGCTTCAGAATGATGATGAGAAGGTCCTTGTAAATCCGTATGTTACTTCAAGGCCTATTGAGTTTTTCCGATTTTCATGCAAAGCTGGAATAACACTAAGGTTTGAGTTGACAGATGAGTTCCTTAGGTTATTTTCCTGATTCCTGCAAATCCACAAGTTACCACAAGCTATGTAGCTCTTTTTATAGTTATTTGTTGATTTAAAAATCCATATTAGGTTTTCAGGGGTTGTTCCACTTGCTGAGACCGTTCAGGTGTTGTATGCATGCGCGAGATGGTTCGGTGCATTCTAGAGTTCTTTAAAACTCTAAATAGACTCACAACTACAATTCATGTTTTCAAGTGTTGTGTCATTGAAAAAGAGCGTGCCACAACTTATAGTTATGGTTTGAGGAACCAAGACTTGAGGTAATATTTGTTTTGACAGATGGATTTAGAATGATGATAAGGTCCTTGTAAATCTGCATGTTATTGCGAGCCACATAGCATTTTTTTTGATTTTCATGAAGATCCCTAACAACATGGTGAGATCTGAGTTGATAGATGAGTTCCTGTGGCTATTTATGTGCTTCTTGTGAATCCACTAATTACCGCAAGCTTTGTAGCTCTTTTTATATATATGTGTTGATTTACAGCTCCAGATCATGTTTTTAGGTGTTGTGCCACTTGCTAAGACCGTTCGGATGTTGCATAGATGCCATGACATGGAGCGGTGCTTTATAGCATGCTTTAAAGCCCTAAACAGATTCACAACCGCAACTCATGTTTTTCGGGGTTGCGCCAATGAAGAGTGTGCGAAAACTTATAGCAATGGTCAGAGCAATGAAGATGTACCACAAACCTAGTTAAGTGATTCCAGAATACTAAAAACCTTCTAACATCAAAGTCCTGTAACGCCACCTATTACTACCTATCCTACTCATATTTGTAATGTCCCCAAATTGGGACAAATGACCAAAACAAGGGTTTTCCACAAATCCTAACAAGTCTGCAATTTATTTATGGATTCTAAGATTTAAAATCAGCAAACCTTAGCTGGGAAGAATAATCCAAATTCCAATCAAACACACTCCAATGCAACCCCAAAATTGCTGAATATGAAGCTGAAAGAAAATACCTCTTTTGACAAGGTATAAATGGCAATACGACTAAATATTACCTTTACAATAATTCTGATTTTTGCTTGCTGGTACAATTGCGTTTCCTTCTTCAATTCTGCCTTGTAACCCTTGCAAATATTCACAAATAATTATGAAAAATTGTAGAAATAATTCAGAATGAAATACCCCCAATTTAGCCCCTCCAAAGGCCTTCAAAATCCTCAAATGCAAGTTGCTAATATTGGGAAAATAATATAATAATTTCTGAATATTTTAGGGCATGGAATGGCCCTCAAACCTTGCAAATTATCCCACAAACAAATCACAAAAGCTGGAATAAATTGATAAAAATACCTCTAAACCCTATAAGAAGGTTTCGAAGCAAAACAACCCTCTAAAGAGGGGTCTTCAACCCTTCAATCAATTCGCCACCCTAGGGATGGATTCCAAAACCAACAAACAACCTCCAAAAGCAAATCACTCACCTCCTTTATGTGCAAAAATACAATCACCAAGCTTCCAAGGTGCTTGCCAATTTTTCGAACAAGGTGGTGTTCCAAAACACCTTTGTAAGACCAACTGCATGCAACCAGGCAAATCTGAAGAACAATTACAGCCCTTGAATATCACTGCCCTCAGTGAAAGAATGGAGGTTTTCGTCCTCAAACCCTTGGTGCAATTTAAGGTTTTTGTCCTTAAGTCACTGTGAACAAGCTCGACATACTTGATCAACAATTCAATATCACAAAAATGCATAACCCCTTCAAATGAACATCTATTTTCCTTTTATAGTATATACCCAACCTCCAAGTGTAGCGCCCAAAATTAGGAGGGAGAAAGTTCTTTTTAAAATAAAATACAAAAGCCTCCTTGTAAAATTCACTTTAGGCTTTAAGTGCCCATGACCCTGAAAAGGGCCCCAACTGGAAATTACATCATAAAGTGCTTCTCTATGAAATGCTCTTGAAGCTCTCAAATGTTCCCCTTTTTGCCTCTAATTTTCTTAGCCCTCAAGAATGAAAGGCTAAGGGTCTTCTCCCAAGACTAGTTCGAAAAGGGGGACATTAGAGTCCTCCCTTCACAAAATTGCTTGCCCACAAGCAATTGTAAACTTGGGTGTTGAAGGATGGCTGCCCCTTTCCAAGTTGCATCTTCTAAAGGCAGATCTTTCCATTGAACCAAGTATTCTGTTATGGTTCGATTTGGAGCCTCCTCTCATGATCCTCAAGGATAGTTTTTGGAATCAAAACCAACTTACCCTCATTATCAAGAGGTGGCAAGTCAATGGAAGGTGTTATGTGTTTTCCAAGAGCCCTTTTTAGGCAAGAAACATGGAAAACATTATGGATGTTCCTTCCTTCAAGTAATTCCAAATCATATGCCACCTTACCCACCCTTCTCTGAATCTTATATGGCCCATAGAAATGTGGCCTCAACTTTTCCGCTCCACTTTGTTTGAGGAAGGATTGTTTATAAGGCTGCAATCTCAAATAGACCATGTCTCCTACCTTGAATTGCCTCTCCACCCTATGCTGATCCACATAAAGCTTTTGCTGATTTTGCGCTTGTTACAAATTCTTCTTGAGTTGGTCCAAAATTTCAGAACGTTGTTGTACCAAATCAGCAGCCCTGGACACCCTACTATCCTCCAAAATGAGATCAAAAAATAAAAGTGCTTCATATCCATATAAAGCTTTAAAAAGGGTGACATACCACTAGACATGTGGTAGGAAGTATTGTAAAAACATTCCGCCATGTACAACCATCTATCTATTCCACTCTATTTTCTATCTCGAAACATAGTTTCTTAGGTACACTTCCACCCACTTATTGACAATCTCAATTTGTCCATCCGTTTGGGGGTGGTAACTATTGCTTGGAAGCAATTCCATACATATGAATTTGAAAAGTTCTTGCGAAGAATGGCTCATAAACCAGCTGTTCCTATCACTTATGATAGTTTTTGGCAATCCACGCAACTTGAATACCTCTTTGAAATTTTTTTTTGCAATATAATGGGCATTGTACTTGGAAGTGCAAAAAAATGAGCATATTTTGTCAACCTATCCAACACTACAAAAATTCCATGTTTACCTCGTGACATGGGCAACCCAGTGATGAAATCCATGGTTATGCTCTCCCATTTTTGGTGTGGAATAGGGAGAGGTTGCAAGAGACCAACTGGAAATGTATTCATTCCCTTATTCTTTTGACACACCACACACTCTCGAACATGTGATAGAATATCTCCCTTTAAGCCCTTCCATGCAAATCTTTCTCTCACCCGCTCGTATGTCTTGAAGTACCCTTGATGACGAGCTGTAGTATCATCATGAGCAACCCTTATAATTTGGCATTTTAACTTGGAGAAAGGGATTAAAAGAATTCTGCCCTTATAAAAAATCAGATCCTCATGCACCTTATATTTTTTGTCCACCACTTTACCTTCCAAAATCTCTGTAGCCCACTTGTCCCTTGCGTTCTCGGCTATAATTACAGCCCTCCAATATGCTGTTAACTCATTCAAGGAGCACAAATAAGGCCTTCTTGACAAGGCATCAATGACCTTTTTATTTTTACCTTTCACATATTCAATATCAAAATCATAGGATTGTAATTTACTCACCTATTTTTGTTGCCTATCATTCAAATCAGATTGTGTGACGAAGTATTTGAGGCTATTATGATCTGTTTTGACCACGAATCTTCCACAAATCAAGTATTAATGAAATTTGGCTAAAGCATGCATGATAGCTAACATTTTCTTGTCATACATTGAAATTTTCCTTTCGCCTTCCTTGAGTTTTCTACTCTCAAAAGCAATGGGATGTTCTTTTTGCCTTCGGACAGCCCCTATCCCTTCTTAAGTGTCACTTTCCAATGTGAAAGGATTTGTAAAATCTGAAACAACAAGCATGGGGCAAGAACTCATCACCTCCTTGAGTCTCTCAAAAGCCTCTAAAGCAAGTTGAGAAAAATCCTTCACAAACCTCCAATAATAGCTACATAACCCAAGAAAACCTCTCAATTGAGTCATAGTAGTGTGAGGTGGCCAATCAAGTATGATTTGAATCTTTTGTTGGTCCACTTGGACCCTTTGAGCATTAATTATATGTCCCAAATACAAGATTTCAGAAGTAGCAAACTCACATTTAGATTTTTTTGCAAAGAGGGTTAGTTCTAACATTCCCAGCACAATCTCCAAGTGATGCAAATGCTCCTTCCAAGTTTTGCTATCCACCAATATGTCATCAAAGAACACTAGCGCAAACTTCCCCAAATGTTGTTTGAAAACTTGATTCATGCAAGATTGGAATGTAGCAGGAGCATTGGTGAGACCAAAGGGCATGACCAAATAGTCATAATGCCCATATTGACAACGGAAAGCTATTTTTGCACATCTTCCTCCCTCACACGAATTTGGTAGTAACCGGTCTTCAAATCTATTTTGGAGAAGTAAACCACCCCATGAAGCTCATCAATGAGTCCATCAATCCTAGGTATGGGGTACCTATTTTTGATGGTCTTTTAGTTCAACAATCTGTATTCAATACGCATCTTCATGGTCCCATCGTTCTTCTTCACAAGCACCAATGAAGAAGCAAAGGGGCAAGAACTAGGTCTTAAGTGCCCCATCTCAATTAGCCCTTGGATGGCCTTCCCAATCTCCTCCTTGTAGATCCGTGGGTGGCGGTAGGGGGTAGTAATCACTGCTCTTGTGCCTTCCTCTAACTTAATTATATGCTCAAACCCTCTATCAGGGGGCAGCCCATGCGGTATTTCACCAAGCGCTCCCTTGTGTCTATGTAGGATGGCTTGGACATCCTTGTGATGCAATTGCTGATCCGAATCAGACCTTGTATCATGCATAGAGAACTCATCTGCTCATACAATCTGCCCCTTATTGAAATTTCTCTCCATCCTGTTGGAGGTCACCATCATTGGTGTCCCATTGCTTAAGCCGTGAAGAGTAATTTCCTTGTTGGCTGCCATGAATTTCAGTTTTAGGTCCTGTAAATTATGAGTGTACTCACCAATGATTTGAAAGCATTGGGCTCCAAGCACAACATTGAACTCCCTGAGTAATTTCCTTGTTGGCTGCCATGAATTTCAGTTTTAGGTCTTGTAAATTATGAGTGTACTCACCAATGATTTGAAAGCATTGGTTTCCAAGCACAACATTGAACTCCCCACGGTCTATCACATGGAATTTACCTTCAAAAGCATATTCACCCATGGCGAGCTTCAATCCCAAGGTGCTGTAAATGCATGGAATGGACGAGCCATTCCCCAAAGTTACCTTAAATCCACCATTTTCCTTGGTGGGCATCCTATATCTTGCAACCACTTTAGCACTATGAATTTATGAGTGGCTCCATTATCCATTAGCACGGTCACCCTTTTGCCTCTAAGAGTCCCTTTCACATGGATGCATGGCTGTCCTCTTTTTATTTGTGCAAATGCTCTTCAAATTCGGGTTTGCCTACCTCCATATTTTCCTCTTTTGACTCAGAAATTTCTGATTGTCCTCCCCTTTGTGGATGCCCCTCAATTTCAGTTTTGCATGCCTCAACTTTTTGAATTTTCGGGGTTTGTTGATTTTGAATCCAGTTGGTTGCTTGTCATAAGAGGCCCAAAATTTACTGAATTTTGATTCTCAAACTCCCCATGCAATGACCTATCCGTGCCAATCTGAAAATTTGTTTTTGGCTGCTTGGTAACCACCAATTTTTGATGACCAACGTACTCGTAAAGTGGCTGCCCTTTGTATAATTGGAAACTAGGCTCAGTTGGTTGCTTCAATGGCTGCCCTTTATACAATTGAAGTCCCTGTCTGGTGCCATTAATATTTTTTATTTTGGTGGCTCCACCTTACCAAACTCCTTAATGATCCTCTCACAAAGCTCCTCATATGTCCCAATGATGTCATGCCCTTGTGCTTTCCATCCACGATGCCACCATTCATTGGCATCCCCATCCAAATGTTGGATGACGAAAGTTAGAGCCTTCTTTCTACCCCTAGGCCTCAAGTCAAGGTATTCATTTACATTGTCCACCCAAGCTCTCATTGAAGTATTTGGCTCCCCATCAAAAGTTGGGAGAACTATTTTTCCCAAATTGTCATGGATAGCTACGTGCCCATGGTGCTCTTTTCCTTGTTTCAATGCTAGCCATTCTCGGAAGCTCCTTCCCCTTCTGAATCGGGGTGTATGTGTCAAATACTCATCATAATATTCCATTAGATCCTCACGAATTGAAGGCTGGTCCTCCACTTCAAGAGGTTGATTCCCATCCTTTCCCTTCATTGTTTGAGGGAATGTAACCATGGTCCCCATCAAACAATCCTAGGCCTGAATAAGACTCTCAACCCTAGCCTTGTCCATGTCACTGTTTGACATAAGTCTTTGAATCCCACAGATGGCCAAGATATTGCTCTAATTCCGTTGTAATGTCCCCAAATTGGGACAAATGACCAAAACAATGGTTTTCCACAAATCCTAACAATTCTACAATTTATTTCTGGATTTTGAGATTTAAAATCAGTAAACCGTTGTTGGGAAGAATAATCCAAATTTCAACCAAACACACTCCAATGCAACCCCAAAATTGCTGAATACGAAGCTGATACAAAATACCTTTTTTGGCAAGGTAGAAATGGCAATATGACTGAATATTATCTTTGCAATAATTCTGATTTTTGCTTGCTGGTAAAGCTATGATTCCTTCAATTTTGCTTTCTAACCCTTGCAAATGCTCACAAATAATTATGAATAATTGTAGAAATAATTCAGAAGTAAATACCCCCAATTAGCCCCCTCCAAAGGCCTTCAAAATCCTCCAATGCAAGTTGCCAATATTTGGAAAATAATATAATTAATTTCTGAATATTTTAGGGCATGGAATGGCCCTCAAACCCTACAAATTATCCCACAAACAAATCGCCAAAGCTGTAATAAATTGATAAAAATACTTCTAAACCCTGGAAGAGGGTTTCGAAGCAAAACAACCCTCTAAAGAGCAGTCTTCAACCCTCCAACCAATTCGCCACCCTAGGGATGGCTCCCAAAACCAGCAAACAACCTCCACAAGCAAATCGCTCACCTCCTTGACCTGCAAAAATACAATCACCAAGCTTCCAAGGTGCTTGCCAATCTTCTGAACAAGGTGTTGTTCCAAAACACTTTTGTAAGATCAATTGCATGCAACGATGCAAATCTGAAGCACAATTAGAGCCCTTGAATAGAGCTGCCCTTAATGAAGGAATTGAGATTTTCGTCCCCAAACCCTTGGTGCACTTGAAGGTTTTTCGTCCTCAAATCACTGTGAACAAACTCAACATACTTGATCATCAATTCATTATCACAAAAATGCACAACTCCTTCAAATGAACACCTCTTTTCCTTTTATACCCAACCTCCAAGTGTAGCGCCCAAAATTAGGAGGGAGAATTTAAAAAAAATAAAATAAAATTCAAAAGCCTCCTTATAAAATTCACTATAAGCCTTAAGTGCCCATGACTTTCAAAAAGTCCCCAACTAGAAATTATATCATAATGTGCTTTTCTATTAAATGGCCTCAACTAGAAATCAGATTATAAAATGCTTTTCTATTAAATGCTCTTGAAGCTCTCAAATGGTCCCCTTTTTGCATTTAATTTTCTTAGCCCTTGGGAACGAAAAGGCTAAGGGTCTTTTCCCAAGACTAGTTCTAAAAGGGGAACATTACAGTCCTCCCTTCACAAAATTGCTTGCCCACAAGCAATTGTAAACATGGGTGTTGAAGGATAGTTGCCCTTTCCCAAGTTGCATCTTCTAAAGGCAGATCTTTTCATTGAACCAAGATATGTTAAGGTTCGATTTCGGAGCCTCCTCTCACAATCCTTAAGGTTAGTTTCTGGAATCAAAACCAACTTACCGTCATCATCAATAGGTGGCAAGTCAATGGAAGGTGTTTTGTGTTTTCCAAGAGCCCTTTTTAGGCAAGAAACATGGAAAACATTATGGATCTTGCTTCCTTCCGGTAATTCCAGGTCATATACCACCTTACCCACCCTACTCTGAATCTTATATGGCCCATAGAAACGTGGCCTCAACTTTTCCACTCCACTTTGTTTGAGGGAGGATTGTTTATAACGCTGCAACCTCAAATAGACCATGTCTCCTACCTCGAATTGCCTCTCCACCCTACGCTGATCCGCATAAAGCTTTTGCTGATTTTGTGCTTGATGCAAATTCTTCTCGAGCTGGTCCAAAATTTCAGAACTCTGCTGTACCAAATCAGCAGCCTCGGGCACGCTACTATCCTCCAAAATGAGATCAAAAAATGAAAGAGCTTCATATCCATATAAAGCTTTGAATGGTGACATACCACTAGACATGTGGTAGGAAGTATTGTAGCAAAATTACGCCATGTACAACCATCTATTCCACCCTGTTTACTATCCCGAAACATAGTTCCTTAGGTACCCCTCCACCCACTTATTGACAATCTCAGTTTGTCTATCTGTTTGGGGGTGGTAACTAGTGCTTGGAAGCAATTCCGTACCTATCAATTTGAAAAGCTCTTGCAAAGAATGGCTCTTAAACGGGCTGTCCCTATCACTTATGATAGTTTTGGGCAATCCATGCAACTTCAATACCTCTTTGAAAAAGATTTCTGCTATATAAGGGGCATTGTACTTGGCTGGAAGTGCAAAAAAGTGAGCATATTTTGTCAACCTATCCACCACTACAAAAATTCCACATTTTCCTTGTGATAGGGGCAACCCAATGATGAAATCCATGGTTATGTTCTCCCATTTTTCATGGGGAATAGAGAGAGGTTGGAAGAGACCAGTTGGAAATGTATTCATTCCCTTTTTCTTTTGACACACCACACTCCCGAACATGTGATGGAAAATCTCCCTTTAAGCCCTTCCATGCAAATCTTTCTCTCACCCACTTGTATGTCTTGAAGTACCTTCGATAACTAGCTGTAGTATCATCATGAGCAACCCTTATAATTTGGTGTTTTAACTTGGAGAAAGGGATTAAAAGAATTCTGCCCTTTTAAAAATTCAGAGCCTCATGCACCTTATATTTTTCGTATCATCATGAGCAATCTCTATAACCCACTTGTCCCTTGCGTACTTGGATATGATTACAGCCCTCCAATCTGCTGTTAACTTACTCAAGGTGCACAAATAAGGCCTTCTTGACAAGGCATCAATGACCACATTATTTTTACTTTTCACATATTCAATATCAAAATCATAGGATTGTAATTTACTCACCCATTTTTGTTGCCTATCATTCAAATCAGATTGTGTGAGGAAGTATTTGAGGCTATTATGATCTATTTTAACCATGAATCTTCCATAAATCAAGTATTGACAAAATTTGGCTAAAGCATGCATGACAACTAACATTTCTTTGTCATACACTGAAATTTTCTTTTCCCCGTCCTTGAGTTTTCTACTCTCAAAAGCAATGGGATGCTTTTTTTGCATTAGGACAACCTCTATCCCTTCTCCTGAAGCATCACATTCTAATGTGAAAGGATTTGTTAAATCTGGAATGCAAGCATGGATCAAGAACTTATCATCTCCTTGAGTCTCTCAAAAGCCTCTAAAGTGGTTTGGGACCACACAAAGACACCCTCTGTTTTCAAGTTTGTAAGGGGGGCAACAAGTTGAGAAAAACCCTTCACAAACCTCCGATAATAGCTACATAACCCAAGAAAACCTCTCAATTGAGTCATAGTAGTGGGAGGTGGCCAATCAAGTATGATTTGAATCTTTTGTTGGTCCACTTGGACACCTTGAGCATTAATTACATGTCCCAAATACAAGATTACAGAAGTAGAAAACTCACATTTAGATTTTTTTTGCAAAGAGGGTTTGCTGTTCTAACATTCCCAACACATTGTCCAAGTGACGCAAATGCTCCTTCAAAGTTTTGCTATATACCAATATGTCATCAAAGAACACTAGCACAAACTTCCTCAAATGTTGTTTGAAATTGTGATTCATGCAAGATTGGAATGTAGCAGGAGAATTGGTGAGACCAAAGGGCATGACCAAAAACTCATAATTCCCATAGTGACAACGAAAAGTTGTGTTTTGCACATCTTCCTCCCTCACACGAATTTGGTGGTAACCGGTCTTTAAATCTATTTTGGAGAAGTAAACCGTGTAATTGATATACATCCTCATGGTCCCATCCTTCTTCACAAGCACCACCTAAGAAGCAAAGGGGCTAAAACTAGGTCTTATGTGCCCCATCACAAGTAGCTCTTGGATGGATTTCTCAGTATCCTCCTTGTAGATTTGTGGGTGGCGGTAGGGGCTAGTAATCACTGCTCTTGTGCCTTCCTCTAACTCAATTATATGCTCGAACCCTCTATCACGGGGCAGCCCATGCGATATGTCACCAAACACTCCCTTGTGTCTATCTAGGATGGCTTGGACATCCTTGTGATGCAATAGCTGATCCGAATCAGACCTTGTATCATTCATAAATAACTCAGCTGCCCATGCAATCTGCCCCTTATTGAAAGCACCCTTCATCCTTTTGGATGTCACCATCATGGGTGTCCCATTGCTTAAGCTGTGAAGAGTAATTTCCTTGTTGGCTGCCATGAATTTCAGTTATATGACCTGTAAATTATGGGTGTACTCACCAATGGATTGAAACCACTGGGCTTCAAGCACAACATCGAACTCCCCAAGGTCTATCACATGGAATTTACCTTTAAAAGCATATTTACCCAAGGTCAGCTTCAACCCCAAAATGCTGGAAATACATGGAATGGAAGAGCCATCCTCCAAAGTTACCTTAAATCCACCATTTTTCTCGGTGGTCAGCCTATATCTTGCAACCACTTTAGCATTCAATGAAGTTATGACTGGCTCCATTATCCATTAGCATGGTCACCCTTTTGCCTCTAAGAGTCCCTTTCACACGGAATGTATGGCATCTTGAAGCACTGGATAGTGTGGCAATTATCTCTTTCTTTGGCTCTTGTTGGCTGTCCTCTTTTTTTTTGTGCAAATGCTCTTCAAATTCGGGTTTGCCTATCTCCATATTTTCTTTTTTTGGCTTAGAAATTTCTGATTGTCCTCCCCTTTGTGGCTGCCCCTCAATTTCAGTTTTGCATGCCTCAAAACTTACTGAATTTTTTGAGTTTGCTGATTTTGAATCCAGCTGGTTGCTTGCCATAAGAGGCCCAAAATTTACTGAATTTTGATACTCAAACTTGATGGCCCAGGGGCAATAGAGAAATATTCAGAAATTACATCATGAACAAAGTTTTTCTACACATAAATGTTACTATATTATTTCAAGATCATTATTTACAAAGCACGTGAAAAGTTTTGTAGAATTTATATGAGTGGTTATGTATGCAACCAACTTTCCCGTAAAACAAACTTTATTAAAAACAAATTAATTAAAACATTAAAATAAAAACTAATTTAAAATAAAAGACTTTGGATTGTTAATCCAACAAACTCCCCCTTGATCCAAAGGGGTACAAATGATGAAGATTTGGAGCTATGACTATGAAGTCATCAATGAATCTCTGCTACATCTGCAAGCTAGCACACTGTACATCGTGGTACCAATCAAACTATGGCTGATGAACACGATCATGGCCTGCTCATCCCCTTTGATCATCGTACTGTATTGTAGTAGAACCCGATCAAAACCTGTCCAACTACATCGACCCACATAAGGTCCTGTTGACCATTTTGGTCCTTCAGGCCAAAATCGGTCCCCCCTTTTTCCCCTGTTGTTCTGAGCCAGTACATTTTTGGCTTTACACAAGTCTTGGAAGTTTCTACGGACTCTGCAGAGAATTTCTACGGACTTTGCAGAGCAAAGATGAGTTCCCAACACTTAGGCGCAAAACGGACCATTTCAAGTGCCCTTGCGGAGGGCAGTTCCGGACTCAAGAGCCCTTGCAGAGGGCAGGGAACATTTGCAAAGAGGCCACAGAGAAGCTGAAAAGGTAAGTTTCTTTCGGAAATTTGTTTTAAGGCAAAGGAAGCACCCTTCAGAAGGGTCGTTTTCAACTTTTCCGAAGAGCACTTACCCTTCGGGGAGATACAGGAATGAATTCGGGACTTTTCGTAACACTCGGGTGCCCTCCAATTTTCTCGAAGGGCACTTTTGAAGGGAGTCGAGAGGAAAATACAAAGACATAATTTCTTCGGACTTTTTGTCCGAAGGAATTCCTTTGGACAAAAAGTCCAAAGAAATTCGAAAGGGCTATGAGCAAGAAAATCCGAAGGAAGACAAGTAAAAAATACTAAGGCAAAGGCGAGAATAATTTCTTCGGACTTTTTGTCCGAAGGAATTCCTTCGGACAAAAAGTCCAAAGAAATTCGGATGAAGGCCGCGGGAGGAAGAGCCGAGGGAAATTCCGAAGGTCAAAGGCAAAGTGCTCGAAATAATTCTTGCGGACCTTTTGTCCGGGGGAAAAAAGTTTGCGGGGAAAAAATCCATGGGAAAGCTCCGAAGGATTTCAAGACCACGGGAGCCGAAGGACCACGAAGGGCAAGTGCCTTTGCGGGGGACTCTCAGTCAAAATGAAGGACACTTCTCCAAAGCCGAAGGGTCACCTTCCCTCCGAGAGGGTCCAAAGCAAGAAGCCGAAGGAATTCCAAGGGGTGACGAGCCCAAAGACGTCAAAATCAAGCACGACGAACTAGCTGTTGAAAGTTCAAACGCAGTGACGGGTGTGTAGACGTCAGGCTCGTGAAATAGCCGTTGATTTTGAAAAGCCCAAAGAGGAGCCCAAGGAACGCAGCGACTCGCCAAAAGATAGCCCCGATGGGCCGAAGGAGCCAGAAAGAGACAAAGCCAGGAAGAGACAAAGTGCAGAAACAGACAAGACGGCCCAGGTGGCAAAGGGGAGGCAAGTTATTGCCAGGTGGTCATCAAATGGCGCAAACAATAAGCGACGCACCCTGCTTTCTCCACTTTGCATTTATGAGTAGACAAACCGCGTGATATCTGGAAAGAGCAGTCTTGTTTGTAGAAAAGAGGCGCGGCCCGTGCTTTCACATTAATGTTTGAACGCCAAAGTCAAGATCGGCGATTACACAACATGGTTTCAGCAGGCCTCTTCTAGAAGAATGACATCAGCAACAGTGACTTCCTCTTCCCGATGTTCTCAACGCACATGGGCCAACTTGTCAAGGAGCGCCAAAGTCTTTTCCAAAATGGGCACCTTTACTTCTTCTCTTTTTATATATTGTAAACTTTTGATTTTTTTGAAGAGATCTCTTACCCTGTAAGGCAAAGCTCTGCCCAAAAATCTCTGGGTTTGTAAGGCAGAACTCTGTCGGATTTTTACCTTGAATCAAGACTTAGCAAATTTTACCTCTATTTGAACTTGCACTCACGCATATGTCTATGTTTTCTTTTGTGTTAAGTCATTTTCCTTTATGCTTTTCACAGGACGATTCCAACATGTCTAGTGCATTGTGAAGTTTCTTCTTCTGCAGGTCTGCCAGAAGTGTCTACAGTAGGAATATAGGCGCATGTGAATAGGCTGTCAAAGTGTGTTTCAGAACACCTTTGATAGTTCTTCCTCCTTGTATCTCTACGGACCCCTGACTCACTGATACAGAAGAGTTTCCCACATCAGATGAAGTGTATGACAGCGTCTTCTTGGTGAAAAGTGTATGTTCGGGCTGAGTGTATCAACTTTTTTGGTGTATCACTTTTTAGTTTGGTTTAGGTTCTGTTTTCAGCATCCTTCTCCCTTTTCATCCCCCCCCCTTTTATTTTATTTGTTAGCAGTAGGAAATCCAAGACCTAAAAGATACATCAAAGGGAGCTAGCCCTTATCTAGAGACTCTCCCATCAGCTTTGTCGGTCCCACAGGGGAAAGGGGAGTTTCCATTGTTACGTGTGGAATGCAGGAGCTCGGCCTCCTGCCCAGGGTGCAATCCACTGCGTCAACAGGTCCCACACAGGTACCCATCCAAGTGATCCTCTAGTACTTTGTATGGCACATCTCTCGGATGCCCAACAATCGCCAACATCGCATGCATGCCTTTGCTCAACACTCAAAATGCTAGCAAATCTAATGCTGACTCGTACAACCATTGATGACTGATCAAAGGCCACTATGCAATATCTTCCCCCTATTAGGCGAGAGGTGAGAAGCTGTGCTGCATAAAAACAAATTCAAACTACTCTGTCTGCTCAACAATCATATTAATGTACAAAAACAAAATTAAAATTGAAAGCAAACTACACAAACCAAAAATTGCTATCCCAACAGTGAACCCATACTCCGAATGAATAGTGAATTGGAGAAGGGAAAATATCCTCCAACCTCCGTGGATCTTCCAACCTTCAGTTGGCTCTGTTTACCCTGTTCGATCCTCAGGGACTTGTAATCGCTGGAATATAACACCATTGTCACCGACAACACAAGCGGTGGGACATGTTGTTACAATCTTAGTTTGATGTATACAATGCATTTGGAGAAATTTTGCAAAGATAAGAGTGTCGGATTCTACTGATAATGCACCCGTACAACTTTATGTTCATTGTATTTGGCATAAAAATCATATAAGGAGGCTCCAAAACAAAAATTTGACCATTCCAATTTGTCCGTAATGTCGAAAAATCATGAAGATCCCCTGGTCACACGACTACCTTTCGATTACAAGAGTCGCAAAAATGTTGCAATTACACTCTTATATCGTCAAAGTCATTTTACAAAGCCTCTGAAAAAAGAATATTCTCTTCAAAAAGCATAAACCAAAAAGAAAATATTTTTTCAAAAGGGAGATTGGAACCCTTGACCTTCTTTTTACAAACCTCTACATAAAATAAGCCTTTTCAATTGCTCTAAGACCATTCACAAGTCATAATGACAAAAACTTATATATAAACCGGATTTTTTAGTTTGTGTGAACAAAAAAAATACTTGGATGTGGTAAATTAATTCATCCGAAAATATTTTGCCAAGTAAAAAATCCAAACGCTTACATAGCTTTGCTGGGACCCACAAACCCTATGATTTTATACTAAAAACTTTAGAAAATGAAAAATAATAATTTTCCTACAACTTTCAATGCTTTACTGGAACTTCCAACGCCATTTTGCTCTGGAAAAAATTCTGAAATTGGTTAATCACTCTTCTTGGCCGAACAAATCCATACCAGGCCATACAAATCTAGATTTGCAACTGTGTAAGACTCTCAGGAAGGAATTTGATGAAGTATATCTGGTTTTTGAATAGCTGGGCGCTAAGTAGGCTGTACAAGTTCAAAAATGGGCTGTACAAATCACAGATTGAGGTTGGATAGCATCTCAAAGAGATTTGAATACCAAATTTGATCCTTTTAGCAATTTAAACACAGGAAAAACTGAGCAGATTCATTGTTTGAAAAATGGAAGCCGTACTATCCCATCACAGAGGTTTTCAGATTGAAGAAAGTCGTACAAATGGCTATTTTGGCAGGAAAAAGGGTTTGAAAAATTTTAATTCATCAAATTAAACCCTGAAACCATTCCATACTGATGAAAATTGAAGGATTTGAATCTAATGAAAATTGCAAAGCTTTTTCAGGGTCATGGCCATACAATACAGAGTTTACCATGCAAAATTACTCATAATCCAATATAAAATATGTGAAAAATTTAATATTTTGATAGTTTATCAAAATTTAACACAAAGGGCATACCACATGTATTTTTTCAAAAAATGACTTCACGTGAGGCTTTTTTGTATCTTCGTGAATAAATCTTTCACCTTTGCTTTCACTTGAATTTACCGTGCTCTCAATAACCACGCTCTGATACCACTGATGGCCCAGGGGCAATAGAGAAATATTCATAAATTACATCATGAACAAAGTTTTTCCACACAAAAATATTACTATATTATTTCAAGATCATTATTTAAAAAACATGTGAAAAATTTTATAGGCTTTTCATGAGTGGTTATGGGATGCAACCAACTTTCCCGTAAAACAAAATTTATTTAAAAGCAAACTAATTAAAACATTAAATTAAAAACTAATTTAAAATGAAAGACTTTGGATCATAAACCCAACAAACCAAACTCCCCATGCAATGATCTATCCATGCCAATCTGAAAATTTGTTTTTCGCTGCCCGGTAACCACCGATTTTTGATGACCAACGTACTGGTGAAGTCGCTGCCCTTTGTATAATTGGAAACTAGGCTCAGTTGGTTGCTGCAATGACTGCCCTTTATACAATTGGAAGTCCTTGTTTGGTGCCATTAATATTTTTGATTTTGGTGTCTCTACCTTCTTACCAAACTCCTTAATGATCCTCTCACAAAGCTCCTCATATGTCCCAATGATGTCATGCCCTTGTGCTTTCCATTCACAATGCCACCATTCATGGGCAGCCCCATCCAAATGTTGGATGATGAAAGTTAGAGCCTCTTTTATACCCCTAGGCCTCAAGTCAAGGTATTCATTTACATTGTCCACCCAAGCTTTCACTGAAATACTTGGTTCTCCATCAAAAGTTGGGAGAACTATTCTCCCGAAATCGTCATGCATGGCTACGTGCTCATGGTGCCCTTTTTCTTGTTTCAACGCCAATCATTAGCTGAAGCTTCTTCTCCTTCTAAATCGGGGTGTATGTGTCAAATAGTCATCATAATATTTCATTAGATCCCAACGAATTGAAGGCTGGTCCTCCACTCCAAGGGACTGATTCCCGTCCTTTCCATTGACTGTTTGAGGTAATGTAGCCATGGCCCCCATCAAACGATCATGGGCTTCAATAAGACTCTCAACTCTAGCCTTGTCCATGTCATTGTTTGACATAAGTTTTTGAATCCCACAGATGGCCAAAATATGGCTTTGATACCACTGTAAATTATGAAAAATTGTAGATAAGATAAATATATTAATGTTCAACTAATGACCTCAAAAGTAGGTCAAAGGGACTGCAGATTACAAAGATGTGTCAGGGAACTAAAAAGGTCTCCGAAAACAAGAAAAACAATGCTGAAAGAAATAGTATAAAACATGGCCAAGAGTGACCACGCTCAGAGCCAAACCACCAAAGGACCCAACCACGCTCAGGTCCAAAGAAGAGACCAAAAGAAATGAACAATCTCCAAGAATCTGTAAACATTGGGAGCATGAGGATGATCACTAGGAAAGAAGACCCAGGAGGGAACCCATCAAGAGTTCGATCCAACTCTCCTAGCATCCAAGGCCGACGAGAAGAAACTCCGAGTAGAAGGTTGACCCGAAGAAGGGGAGGTATGATACTTGGTCTGTCCTCCAATCCTTTGCCTAGAAGGAAAAGTCCTCTGTGAAGGTTTGGTGGATCTAGTTTGTCCCCTGATACTGGGTCTGAAGTGAATATGCTGATGAAAACTCGGGGAACTATGAATAGTGTCTCTGGGCCTCACTGATCTAGAATGTGGGGCTATACTGATGTCGATCTTTCGGTTAGTGCCTCTCCTTGAAGGTAGTACTGTGAAAAAGGAAGTAATCCGCTGAGTGGAGATTGGTCTAGTGGGTTTCTGAATAAAATGATCACGAAGCCTAAGAGCTTCTTGTATACATAAAGCCAAACATCTTTGGTCCTCATATATGAAGAAGTTAGAAAGAGTTTGTCCTAAATAGGCAATAAAACCTCCCTCTGATCTCATAGTAGATGGGACAACGAAAGATGAAGTGCTCCTCGGACTCCATCTCCTGGATGTTGCATAACTGATAAATCATGTCTGCTTGATCTATCTGGGGATCTGTCTCAATCCTAAGCTTGTGAGACCCCACTTGAAAGTGTCCTAATGGGATGCGAAGAGAGTGCATCCAGTGGCGGAATGTATACTATAGACGAATGATAAGTCCGCCCCTTAGCTCCAAGAAGTGCGCTGCATAAAATGCCATCTTAGGGCGTAACCCCCCAGGAGGGTTTACCCAAGTAGTAGAAATAATTCAGAATGAAATACCCCCAATTTTAGCACCTCCAAAGGCCTTCAAAATCCTCCAATGCAAGTTGCCAATATTGGGAAAATAATATTATAAATTTATGAATATTTTAGGGCAATGTGCTCTCAAACCCTGCAAATTATCCCACAAACAAATTGCCAAAGCTGGAATAAATTGATAAAAATACCTCTAAGTGCTAGAAGAGGGTTTTGACGCAAAACAACTCTCTAAAGCGGGGTCTTCAACCCTCCAACCAATTCGCCACCCTAGGGATGGCTCCCAAAACCAGCAAACAACCTCCACAAGCAAATCGCTCACCTCCTTGACCTGCAAAAACACAATCACCAAGCTTTGAAGGTGCTCGCCAATCTTTCGAACAAGGTGGTGTTCCAAAACACCTTTGTAAGATTCATTGCATGCAACCACACAAATCTGAAGCACAATTACAGTCCTTGAATAGAGCTGTCCTCAATGAAGGAATTGAGGTTTTTGTCCCCAAACCCTTGGTGCACTTGAAAGTTTTTGTCCTCAAGTCACTATGAACAAGCTAGACATACTTGATCATCAATTCAATATCACAAAAATGCGTAACCACCTCAAATGAACATCTCTTTTCCTTTTATACCCAACCTCCAAGTGTAGCACCCAAAAATAGGAGGGAGAATCTCCTTTAAAGAAAAAAATACAAAAGCCTCCTTGTAAGATTCTCTTTAGGCCTTAAGTGCCCATGACCCTAAAAAATGCCCCAACTAGAAATTAGATCATTAAGTGCTTTTCTACTAAATGCTCTTGAAGCTCTCAAATGTTCCCCATCTCTCTTCTAATTTCCTTACCTCTTGGGAATGGAAATGCTAAGGGTCTTCTTCCAAGACTTATTACTACATATCCTACTTATATTTTTGGTTGATGCAAGATTGCTTGAGGACCCAAATGCTCTTGCATCAATGGTGCCCAAGATCTTTGTACAATGGACAATGCCGTGCTTGGAAACAAGTTTCAGGTTGTAGAATGTGCAGAAGGTAATATAAATAACAGAAAACCAAATTTACATTCAAATTTAAAAGTTTGATATGCAAAATAATGCAAGTTATATTCAATATGCAAAATAGGGAAAAGTGCAGATTTTACAAGATTCAATAAAATTAGGAATGCAAGATCTTGTGATCATAAGGCGAATGCTTCCTTGTTGCTTTGTCTAGACTAAATGAAAGAACACAGAACTAGAGATGCTTGTGGATGCTAGATACATAAAGCATGCTAACAATCTCCTATTTGGTCTGTGTGTGATTTCTCTCGTCTCTATTCGCTTATGGGATAGATGGTTACAATATATACATCATTACAAGACGTGGTTAAAGTTGATTGTTGTCATCAACACGCCCCCATTTCTTTCAAAATGGAGGCCCCCATCTTGTATGGACGCATTCTTGTGAAAGAAATGAGTTGTATATTTGTTGAGTTTGAATTTGGACATCTGGTCTATCTTTGGCTTGGAAATTAAGTTTAAAAGTCAAGTTATTTACACATTTCTATCTTTTATTAAGACTTTTGACAATATCTTTAAGTGTCTTATATGCATTTTATCATGCCCTCTAACAATATTTCTAAGTGTTTTATGAGCAGACCCGTGTGCAATCGACCCAAAAGGATTTGGACTTATAAAATAATAAAGTTCTTTAGATGTGGTCGATTAGAACTTTGTTATTTCGTGTTAAATCTCTTTTGAATTGATGTCGTTTCGCAAAGGTTCTTTGTTAATGTTTAACATTATCTGCAATGCGTGGGGCAAATAGACTTAATGATTATATTTTGCTTTTGTGAGGTATGGATTTAATTGCTCGCAACATTTCTTAATCACTTGTAGCATTTCACAGTCGGTCGTAGCATTTCATAACTCGCTGCAACCTTTATAGGTAGTGACTCGCGCCTCCCAATCTAAGTGGCGCCTTTTCGCAACTTCATAGCTTTCGGGACTTAGTTGCATTTTTTCCTTCTTCGCAGTTAGCCCAAGCCCGCCACTTGGCATGTTCTCGCATCTTCACAACTCGTAGAGTGAAAGGAAGTTTGCACAGTCCAAGGACCACGAAGCCGTGAACCAATCTCAAGTAGTTCCACACGGCGAGTTTTTGCATACTTGCACCTTGTAGTGCAAAAGGAGTTCACGATGTCCAAGGACCACGAGGTTATGAGCCTGTCGCGGCAAGCCAAGTGGTGAGTTTTTGCTCACTCGCACCTTGCCATGCAAAAAGTTCGCACATAGATCTTGGCTTGCGGTACCATGAAGTAATCAATGGCTGCCACTTGTCATCAACATGTGGATTGCAAAGAACGGGCTGTATGTCCAAATATGCAGTCAAAGCCATCACTCTTCAAGAAGATGCCATGTGGCATGGAACCCAAGGAAGGAGCCACATGGCATCCTGTTGGTAAGTGCAATTGCAATTGAAATCATGACTCTACAAGAAGATGCAGCATGGCATCAAACATAAAAGGAAGGGGCTTGGCATTCAGAGCTCAAAGACATGACTTTGCGAGATGCCGCCACATAGTAGGATTGCAAAACAAAAGGACACGATGGAGTCGAGTTTGCCAACCCAATAACCCTATCACGTTCATGAGCATGAGATCAAACTTGACAACTGTCACTGCCCGTCAAACTGTGACCGATCTGCAAATTTCAAAATAGCTTGCAAAACTTGTCCAACATTAAAAAATCAGGAAACATGGGCATGGGCAAAGGATAATTAGAGCATGAGGATGACACAATCATTGCAAATGGTGGATTCAAAATAAATCTGGAGCAAATTGATCGCCCAAGCCTTGGCTGAGTAAGAAAGCTAAACGGTTTTATGGGTGGCCCCACAACAAGTCCGGACTGAATCATCATATATCCAGGATGCTCCAACGAAGAAGAATATTTGGTTCTGATCTTATGTGCCCACTCTTGCTTTTGTACTTTTTTGAGTGTGCTTATGGTTGTAACCTAAGCCACAAGGTTCGAGTTGGAGTTGGAGTTCGACGAGGATACAAATCAGTTCAAGTTTGCCAATAGATAAAGTTTGAAAAAAATTGCTAGTAAATTCAACCAATAAATAAAATTTTAATAAATATAAAAATAGTAGTAATTTTTTTAATAAATATAAAATAATAATAAATATTAAAATATTAATAATTGTAAAAATATCAACAGTGTTCCATGGGGATGCGTCCCCCTCGAAAAACCCCATGTTTTCGAGATGGGGACGTCCCCCAGCCGTTCCGCCACCTCTGTCACGAACCTCCGCCGTCCCCGGGACGTTTCCCTCTGAGAGGGGACGTCTTCGGGGTGTCCCTTCAAAAGGGGGACGTCTTGGGGACTCTGGGACGTCCAGAAGTTCCTCGACCCCCTAGGAAACGCCTAGCCGTCCCCTGCGTTGGTGGATGCCAAAATGGCATTTTTTTTTTTAAATGCATCTCCATAATTTTTTTTGGGGGCTCCGCCCCTAAACCACCGAGCAAGGTGGCCTTAAACAGCCCCCCTTACAACCCCCCTCATGCCGGATGGCCTGTTGTACTGCAAATAATATTGCCAAGGGGATTACAAGATGTCACACCATTACAATTGTTGGAGGTCTGGATATTCATTACTCTAGTCTTCACAATGATTAGATATGGGGATGCTAATGCACCTACCCTTGGAGAGGTGTTTGAGTGCATTGATACTATGCTTGATCAAGTGAAGGCTGATGTACGAGAGGACCCCGCATTGTAATTCTACACAAAACATGTTTAGTTGATCATTCATCACAGATGGGAGAAGCTCAACACTCCCTTGCACGTGGCTGCCTATGCATTGAACCCGAAGTGGTATATGCAAAGGCCTAGTAGAGTTACACCTATACAAGATGCTGAGGTGAAGGCACAGATTGATGATGATGCTACACAGACAGGTCTGGTTGGTATTGGCTTGGAGGAGCTTGAGCATGTGGAGTCCAACAGTTCTAGTGATAAGGAGTTTGGCAAGAACTTTGGGGATGATTAGCCATTGACTCATTAATATTTAGTATTAAGTGTTTTGTTTTTCAACATTGTTGATACTTGATTGTAATCATGAATCATCATTATGAAATTTTGAAAATTCTGAATTCGATATTTTGATTTTGATTTTCAATGTTCAATGTTCATTGGTTCAATGGTTCAAACTTGAAACTTCATTGTTAAAAAGTTAAAACTTAAATCTTAAATTGTTGATGTTCAATGCAATATACTTATTCCTTGTACATGTTTTTATAATTAGTTTTTCAAGCACTATATGTATTTGCACCGCTCCCCCATCGTTGGCCCCCCGTCGTCCCCAAACCTAGGCCCTTTGTCCCCCCGTCCCGGAAACCGGTCCCCGCGACCCCCCATCAGGAAACTCTGTGGATCTATGAATATCAATAACTATAAAGTATTAATAAATATAAAAATATTACTTAAAAAATAAAAAAATAAAATAAAAAACTTAATTAAAATACTCAAGCGTTCATTAAGATATTAACTAGCTTTAAATGTTTTAATTCTTCACTACATACTGTTTTAACTCGAAGTCTAATTAACATGATGTCTTAATTCTTTCATACTTGAGTGAAACATTAACTCGAAGTTTAATTTATACTGAACAAAGCTTCTCCTTTGTACGATGGCCGGACGGGTTCATGAGCGTAGTGAGGGTTTTCTTCACCCAATTTCCTTCCCCTACGCTGCCAATTCTCACTAATGTATTCTTCATTGCCGATCTCTGCGTATGCAGCTGATAATTCGTAGAAGAAGAGGGGCAATTTCTATGGATGCTGCAATAAAATGCACCTGTATGATTGCCAAGTGAGCACAATGACATCTCCCTGGTTGGAACAGACAGAATGAGCTCTTTATGGCTGGCCTTGGATAAAACCAAACTGACCAACAAATGGGCCTACAGATATGTGTTGCGTGACACGGTATCGAGCAAGTCAAACCAGAAAATAACTAGAGCCGATATCGAACAGGCTGCAGTCTTGTCTTGGAGTAGCACCATTTTCTAAGTAAAATGTATTCTATGGTGAGGACAAAGCAAACCAGAAAAAAAAGGTGAACTCAGCTGATTTTTTTATGCCTAATAAAAATCAGCGAATTTTGAATTTTACTCTAAAAATTTGCCGATCCTTGTGACACAGGTTGTAACTAACCCTGCCAACATGCCCATCAATGGGCAAGCCCCCCCACTCTATAAATTTGTCTGTTGTAAGCATTGAGAGGGTCAAATCTCTGGCTTTCTGACTGAACTATGTTGCTAGTTGGTCTGATTCGCTGGTCAGCCACCGAGAGGGAGATTTTAACAATGGTGATGCAAGCTTCAATAACTTGAGAGAAAGTCTGAGCTATGTTTCTTTGTTTTATTTTCTTAGTTTTAGGTTATGTGTGGATAATTTCAATTAAGCTAATCAGTTTGTGAATGTGTTCTATTGTTATAATTTGCAGTAGTTAGATTGAGCCAATGGCTAAGCTGATTGCTCTGTATGCAAAGACCTCATTATCATCTTAATTTTTGACATAATGTGTAACCGGGCATTTTATCAGGGATTAAATCTTTCAGGGTTATGCTACAAGGTTCTTGCAATTGATGTCCTTAGACTGTTGACTATGTTGACTTTGATTTGAGTCATAGCTAAATCAGGGTACATATTGGTTTTAATAACATGATTCACCTAACCAGATTGATTTGCTTAAGTGGCTTTGTTCTTGTAGGCATATGACACACTTCTTTTCTGCCCCACCTTTCCCCTCTTTTTCTACATTTCTTAATCAAATTCTTTATCTTAGTGTAGTCCCAATTGTGCATAATTCATCCTTTGCCTTTAAAATAGTTGGCCGGTCTTTAGAATAAGGCCTCCTTGCAGTGACCTTGTAATAGTCTAGTACATTGCTCCATTTGTTATTTCACCAAGTGGTTATTTACAAAACCAAATACATGCAACTCGTGCCTTGGGCTACCTTTGTAGTCCTAAAATGAGAGGGTGAAAACCCGTAAGTTGCCCTTGGTTTCCCTAATCTCAGACACATTCGAGCTGACCTATGTTGACGATGGTAACAAGAGTGATTCATCCTTTCGTTGAGTGGAAGTTGAATTTCTTCCAGTGGACTTTTAGTTGTGCAGTTTCCTTGACAGATTTGTTCACGTGTTGCAGCCCTGGAGGATGCTAGTTGGCATGTTGTGTGGTGGGAGGACCCTGACACGTGGATGGTGAATATGCACGTGTTTGCACTGAAACACATAGACCTACAGGGCATGTGACTTGGTATTGCAGAAACTTATTCAAGTATTGTGAGATAGAAGTTATTCGTGTGTGCTGCAAGTGGATGTGTTGTGCGTGGAGTTTAGGAGTGTGGATGCCGAAACTTAGGGACATACCACAAGCTTGCACACAAGCCACAAGATTCCACATACACAAGAGATCCAAAGTTCAAACGAATAGTGTGCAGACCTGCACAGAAGCTGCACACGGATCAAATTTTACTAAGGATAAGAAACATTGTATTAAACTATGCTTTTGTGAACCAAAGGATGTTGGCGAGGATGATAGTAGTGACCATGAAAATGAGTATAAATCATGAGTTTTACTACACTGAAGTTGAACTAGTATTTGAAGGAAAAGATAACGATCCACCAAATGTATCTTTGGCTGTTGTGATAAGAATAGTGCATTCTTCAATTCTTTAGAAAAGAGTCATCAATAAATTAATATTCACACTACTTATGGACATTGAAAGCATCGTAAATTTATTGTTATTTCTATCTTTAGAAGATTGAAATTGTTCACGTGACGCATGAAAGCTTTTGAGATATTGGTAACAAAGGGAAGCACTTTGATTGTGTGGGGAAATGTCATGTGACGGTATTATTGTTTTCCAAACTAGGATTGAAAGCAAATAAAATTGATTTCCACTACTTACAGCATTCAATCAATTGGACAAAGATATAAAACCAAATGTAACTGATACTATAGCCCAGATGTTATAAAATTATTACAAATTGGTCTCAAAACCCAATTATTATAACAACTACCCAACTGGAAATAAAAAACCTGGGATTGCGTGCTCTTGGCCTGCTGTGTCCAGAAAACACAGTCACCGACGTCGGTCGCTGATGATGCCGACGTCGATCGATACCCTGCCGCCGTCGATCATCTGAGGGTGACCTCTACCTGCCTGTGACTCTGTGACTGCCTGATTGCCGGCGTTGGTAGATAATCGGCCGATGTCGGTCTATATGCTGATGCCGGTCTCTGTAAAACCTTGTGACTGAACTGTACCCTTTCCTTTCTCTGAACCTGCTGGTACAGCCTGATGCTGCTTTTGTATGGATTCTGTACCTGAACGTGATATGCAAATAAAATATATAAATTTGGAACCTAAACAATGAATAAATACCTGGAACCCATTTGCATAGGCTGAACCCTGGTATACTCCGTGAATGGCCTCTGAAGCTCCCGATCTGACCAATATGCACAATCTGGATTCCATCTCGAATCCACCTCTGACAAAGCGCTGGGTTTTCGTCCAACTCTTCACCAATCTACTGAAGGGTTTCATCCTCAGAGATTCCAGCTGAATCACCGATTCAAGCTTCTCAGAATAATTTTTTTGCAAAAGAAGACATTAGATGATAGATGATGCAAATGCTTTGCCTTTCCCTTCTTTTAAAGGCTTCCAGGAGACTTCTAGAAGAAGTCAAATTTATTTTATTAAGCTATTTTATTTATTTCCATAATAATTAATTAAATCAATTTAATAGAAATTTGGGGACATTACAGTCCTCCCTTCCTGGAGATTGCTTGTCCCAAGCAATCTCAGAACAATGAACCACTCGATCCTCCGGGGTCCCAAATGTAGTTATGCTTTGCACTGCTGTAAATAAATGTGAGTACCTACAATTTCATCAGAAGTAAAACAAAGAGGAACCCATAATCAAATTGGCAAACACAGCTCAACCCATCTCTAAAATCACAACAGCCCTGGATGCATCGATACTGTACGCTGTGTAATTAGTAACTGCAAATTCCATCTACAAAAGATGGTGTTACTCCATCCCATAATTGCTCCCTCTGTAATGGTGGCACAACCAACTGTACCACACTGTCATTTGTGTGATAAGAATCAATCTAAAAACTTGACTCCATTGGGATCCCAAACTCCTCAGAATCAGGTACTCCCAAGTCCTGAATATGTGTGTGAGCCTCAACCACATACTCCTCATAAGCAGCTATAGAAACATACTCATCACCAACACTCAGTGGACTAACATCTGAGTACACCTCCACACTCTGAATGCAAGCATCAGACTCATCCTCACTGTCTAACTCCTAAGTTAAACTCACCCTAAGACAAAGCTCATCCACAACATCCTCAACTACTCCTACCTATGAAGATAATGCAAATAGATCATTACCTGAAGATGTGTTAATATCTCCCTGTACTGGATCAATATGACTGTCAAACTCATCATGCAAATTGCTACATGTCATAGGGAAAGCACTACGATCCTTAGGCCTATTAATTAAACTCTTTAACCACATACAAGCTCTAGGTGAGACATTTTTCCCTTTTGTCCAGACATACCATAAATCTTCTGCCAAAAGTTTAGAAATTTTATCCTCCTCCTCAAACAAGATTGTGAACATGATAGAGTGCATTGATGCTAATACATCACTGGAATGAAAATCATCTAAAATAGTCCAAAATATTTTAAACATCCTGCGAATGTCACCAATACAACCTACTAACATCATAAGGTTTTCAAATCCATACCTTGCAAATATTTCAAGTAATCTTGCCCTCTTAGAGAAATGAGGGTCTCTAATGTCATCCAACTTTTTGAAGCTTTTCACCATGGCATGAAGTACCTCTCTCATAATCTGATCATTATTAAAATCAAAGCCAGCTATGATCCTCATGATTTCACTAATGCAAGAGAGAGCTGCAAGTCTTACCACCTCATCATGATGTCTCAATAATCGGGGCTTCACCAATGAATTAAATACTGGAGATAACGATGTTTGCATATCATAAGTATTTGATTGCTCCACCTTGCTCAAATAAATTTCTAACTCCTCCAAAGTTTTTAGAATGTCATCTGCTTGCTGGAATGGATTATCTAGCTTCTTCTTCGCATTGTGCATTCTTTCTTCCAAATCTTTGACCCCTTTTAGAGCCATAATGATAATCAAATTGACCCTGAAATTACCCCTATAGGCTGGCAAGATGCATGGCTCTGATACCACTGAAAGATTCCAAACTAGGATTGAAAGCAAATAAAATTGATTTCCACTACTTACAGCATTCAATCAATTGGACAAAGATATAAAACCAAATGTAACTGATACTATAGCCCAGATGTTATAAAATTATTATAGATTGGTCTCAAAACCCAATTATTATAACAACTACCCAACTGGAAATAAAAAACTTGGGATTGCGTGCTCTCGGCCTGCTGTGTCTAGAAAACACAGTCGCCGACATCGGTCGCTGATGATGCCAACGTCGGTCGATACCCTGCCACCGTCGGTCGTCTGAGGGTGACCTCTGCCTGCCTGTGACTCTGTGACTACCTGACTGCCGGCATTGGTAGATAATCGGTCGATGTCGGTCTATATGCCGATGCCGGTCTCTGTAAAACCCTTCAGCCAAACTGTACCCTTTCCTTTCTCTGAACCTGTTGGTACGGCCTGATGTCGCTTTTGTACGGATTCCATACCCGAACCTGATATGCAAATAAAATATATAAATCTAGAACCTAAACAATGAATAAATACTTGGAACCCTTTTGCATAGGCTGAACCCTGGTATACTCCGTGAATGGCCTCTGAAGCTCCCGATCTGACCAATATGCACAATCTGGATTCCGTCTCGAATCCACCTCTGACAAAGCACTGGGTTTTCATCCAACTCTTTGCCAATCTACTGAAGGGTTTCATCCTCAGAGATTCCAGCTAAATCACCGATTCAAGCTTCTCAGAATAATTTTTTTGCAAAAGAAGATATTAGATGATAGATGATGCAAATGCTTTGCCTTCCCCTTCTTTTAAAGGCTTCCAGGAGACTTCTAGAAGAAGTCAAATTTATTTTATTAAGCTATTTTATTTATTTCCATAATAATTAATTAAATCAATTTAATAGAAATTTGGGGACATTACTGCTACCTCCATCACCCAACTATAAAACAAAGATTGCAATGAAAGCAACTTAATATAACTATTCAACACAATTTGTCTCCATTTTAATACTTTTGCATTCAGTTTCACCAACTATTTTACCCTAGTTTGGATCAAGGTGATGAACTAATCTAATTAAGATATAACTTTGAAATGTAATTCATATATTAAGATTTGGCATTCAAACATACATCTGAATGTAAAAGTCTGATATTGATTCTTCTGATTTGATAAGTGGCATATGCTAAATATAGTAAGTATAACAAATGGATGAATACTTAGCTTTTTTGGTTGACTGTCTGATTGTGACTGTATTCTGGAAGTGAAAATCAGGGTAAAACAACCTTTTGGTTCGTTTGGTACTAGAACTGATTCTCTTTCTGCATTGGGTCACTTTCACTACTCTAGGTTAGTATCATGGGTTGATATTGACCTATTGGTCAGTATTGATCTACATAGAAGTAGGGCACAATGACTGTACGGTCACTTGCGCCTATCTTTGCTTGCTTTGTGTTTGCAATCCTGAATCTTGATGATGTGCGCAACTCCCAAAATCAGTCTCCTTTGCCTTGAAACCCTAGGTGTGCTTGTGAAGGCTAGAAACTTGCAAAATGGCGAAAATGTAATGTATTGAGTTGACAGTAATCACTCTCGTTTGATCATTAATTGTTGTTTGGGTGTCCGATACTCTGAGAGAGATCAAGCCACACATAGTTCTCCCACCTGGTGTGATTATGCAATTGTGCTCGTTTGCTAAATGTATGCAACTAATGATTTGGCTTTTGATAGTTGACAATGCTTGCTTTGACTTGGCTTGTGATTGCTCCTAGTGATAGGTTTTGCAATTTGGGAAGAATAGGGCAGCTCAATGTGCAATAGTGTATAGATGTATATCAGATAAGTTCTAAGTCCTTTTTGAATGAGACCTTGATTTGTTTATATATGACTTCAATTGGGTAATTGACAGGGTAGGCAAATGGGCGGACCCTAATGAAATGTTTGATATTAGAAAATAGCCGTTGCTGGGAGCAAGTCGGTATCGACTAGATTAGGTCAGTATCGATTGACGATATTAACCGATTCTAGGAAAACCGACCTATGTACAAGGGCCTTGAACTGAGAGTTTGGAGATGTTTGTGCAAGATATTTAGTAGGTTTGAAATAGACAACGAGATTCCTATAGGTGTAACAATAGAATGGAAGGGTTGACTTACAAGATAGCACGCAAGTGTGAGAATGGTGGATTAGTACTTTTTTTGTGTGTTTAAGTCATGTGTGGTAAATGTGTGTCAAACTTGTTATTGTCAAATACTTAATACCAGATTTTCGCATCTACACTCACATCCATCATGGAACCGTCGGATAAATCCTGCCACCATCCTTATGGGACTGTTTCCTGTTTGTCAAAATCATCACTGCCTTCCATCTATGGGACTGTGGGCTTATCAGTTATGCTTCCATCAAAAGGACTGTTTGCTAATCATTCATTTTTCTCTCTGTTACCATCCCTCTAGGGACTTGGATGCATCTTGTTTAGTCATGCGATCATCCACAGGACAGTTGGCTCATCAGTCATGCCACTTCCCATGAAGTTGGGTTATCAATCATGCCACCATCCACTAGAATGTTGGCTAAAGATTTACAGCAAGCACCGTCTCTCTTGAGACTGTTGGGCAAAAACTCAAGAATAGATATTTCAGTCAAATAGTCAACCTTGAAAGCACAACACCAAAATTGTCACATATAAAGCAATTCTTTAGCCATATAAGGTCATTTCAGGGTCTCATACCTTCAAAATGCCAAATGAAACAGTCAAAATACCTTTGGTCAAATCTAAAAACTTACTGTCCTCGAGTCAACACAGTGTTGCAAAAAGTCAGCGTTGGTAAATGATGATCAACAATGTAAAATCTGGCCAATACCAGTGTAAAAGGTCAACATACTAGCAAGTTTGTGCTTATAAGTCGTGAACACAATCAAGGGCAACAATCATGACGGTGAGAACACCCAAGAAGCCAGTGCTTCTGCAGAAGTCAAATGTTTTTTTTTAATTGTAAATGGTTTTGTTGGATCAGGTTATTTTAGGACTGGTGATTTGATTAGTGCCTTTTAGGAGATGTACAGGATTTTTATTATCTTTCCATCTATTCGGATCTTTCAAGTTGGACAAGGGGTATTAGGGGTATGGTAAGATCGTCATCTTCTCTATATGGCTTGATTTTTTTACTCTTTTGTATGAGGAGTATGTGATCTCTTCTTTGTACCAGAACACTGTTTCTGAAAATCCATTTATATCATAAATTGTGACATATCTACTCATTTCATTATCTCAAAATCTAGCTGCTCACTATATTTTGAGACTTTTTATCTTGATGTTGGTTGTTTAGATATCCCATTGTTGAATCCTGTATAGAGTGCGCTAATTTTATCTGGCATGTGTAATCTGATCCAGCTGTGGAGACATTAAATGTTTGGGTGAAATCGTTAGAGATAAAGTAATGTTTGCATCCTAGATCTACAAGAATTAATGGTTTGCAGTTTGATTCCTGTCAAGCTAAGTGGAGTGGAATATTGTGCATGGTTTTTCTACTAACTTATAGGTGGTGTATTCCTTGTTCTTATTTTGCTGACTACGTTTGTTATTTGGGTTTATTTGTTTTATGGTTGAGTTGTGTTTTCTTTCTGTGTGGATTTCCACCAACTCTTTCTAGGTGTAATTAAAGCATCTAAAGCAAGTAGAACTAAATAGCTTTATGGTTCACTATATCATGGGCCAGATAATTCTATTTCCCCACAGGGGCTCGGCTCCACTTTGTCTTCTTCACTACCACAATCCTGCAGGTACAACTTTTGGCAAAGGAAATTGCCCAAATTCTCCATGCGGTTGTTGGTAACGAGCAACACTTCTGTGGCATTTTTCAATTTTGCTTAATAAAAAGTCAAACATGGACTTCAAAAAACAAAACAAAGTATGAAAACCTCTCTACAGTTTCAATGGCTGGCTGTGTTTGACTGTTTTCAAAACGCGAGCCTCGGTTGATTCATCTGTATCTTCTTTATTAGGGCTGTATACAACAGCTGTGGAGGTTGCCAGAGCAAGTCGGAAAGTCTTCCAGTTATTGGATAGCGTTTCAGCCTTGCCAAAATAAAGGAAATAAATGTCTGTAACATGATCAAGATGAGGGAGAGGTTGAAATCGATTATGTCTTTTTTTGCTTATCCTTTATGTCCCAAAAATATGGTTCTCCAGGACTCTTTCTGTGCAGTACATACGGTAAGATCATTTGCACAGGTATAATACAAAAGCTCAACTCGTGAATAAGCTCAAAGAAGAGAACAGGGCATAATCTTAAGTTGATTTAACACCAGGTCATCTCATTGTAATCTTCAAAAACTGCAGAGAGTGGATTTTCTTTTGTCTTTATTTTTGTCCATACTAGTAAGTTGTAACATTTTCATTATGCACTTGTAATAATAAATGAGACTAATCTAAGTTCGACAATTGAATATTATGATATTTGGCATTGAATTATTACTATGTTTTGTGGTTATTTAACTTATTATGTTTATTCTATGCATATTATGTGGTTAATTCTGCTTATATGTCTATATTTTTATATTTTTAAAAATTTTATATATATTTTTGTACGGCCGTATCTAGCCATATCCAACCCCCCCCCAAAAGAAATCGCCGTATCCCTGTATCCGATTCTCGTACCCATATCCGTATCGGTAATGTAGCAAATTCTCATCCAGATTTGCTCTAGAGGGATAATCAGCTCTTTGCTTACACCTCTTAAAGCGTTTCCTATACGTTCAAACTTTCTCCTTGCCCTTGCTTTCTCTCTCTCGCTGTTGTGAATTCAAAATATCATCTTGCAGCTCCATCTCTCAAACTCCGACACTAGCACTCCCTCTCTTCTTTGGGGCATTGATACTGCATACATTTGAGCTTTTTTTCTCTGAATAGTCAGGGATTTCAATGTAGTGGATAACATTCAAGATTGCCTCCATAAACTTGATACAATGAGGGAACAACAGAAGTGAAAATAGGAGATACATTATCACTTGACCAAAAATCAAAAGATATCCATGCTGCAAAATTCTCATTTGGAGGCATGGTTTATAGGTTTATTTTGAGTTTCCATTTTGAGGTTTAGTGCAAGACACAAAATTCTTGCCTTTAAAACAACTTACAAAGGGTCAGTATCTTCCCTGAGCCACAAATCTAGAAATAACGCAAAGCATATCGTAAAACAGTCAAGCTTTCCTAATTGCAAATGAAATTTCTCTCTTAGAAAAGTGGACTGACACCTTTTCTAAACAAAATAAATTATATAAAGTTTAGTTTTCCATAATACTTTCCCAAGCTCCCCAGTCATCCAGGTATTGTCCAGAAAACCTCCTTTTTAACTCAAAGGACCCACAAAAGGACTGACATTTCTTCTGAATCCACATTCTGAAGAATCTAGCTGATTTTAACTTTTGAAAAGGTATGCAAAACCATTTCACTTGTTGGCATTTAGCACAGGTATTGTTGATTAATCTAGTTTAGTTTAATCTTGCCTTGAATACTACGCTCGGGTGCAGAAGTAACCAATTAAAAATGCTTTGTTCGAAGGCAGTTATAGACTTACATTTTGGCAGCAATGCATCCACGATTCCCGGGTTTCTTGTATCTCACATTTTTTATATGGTACAAAGGAAATGTGAAATTTGTGTCTCACCTTGTCATAAAGTTTTTTTGGTTTCATAAAAGGAGGCTCCTCGTTACTCCATCTCAAAACCTTTCAAACAGGATCCAGCTTTTCGAACACTCTTTAAGGATAACCTTGCATATCTCTTGTTGGGTCATGTGATCCAAATATATATTGTTGTTAGTTTGTTAGTTGTTGTACAGGGCATGCATCTCCTAATGAGACACCCCCTTTAGAAAATATGTTTATGCTATGTTATTAATGTTAGTCATTAATAACTTGTGTTAGTAATGTTAGAGAGTAACGGGTAGTTGGACCATTGGATCCCCTATGCAAACAGTACAAACAATCTTATTAAAGCTTGTATGTGAAAGATTTAAAAGAATCAATATAATACCTGAACATTTCTATGAAAGTTCTCTTCTTCTGAATAATATGCAATTGATTTTCCCCTATTTATCCCATGCATTTGTCCTATCATCTCTTGATAGATGGGTTTATCTGCTTTAGTCACATATTGGCTATGGTTTAAAGCCTCCCATCTGTGCTAGTGTTTATTCTTTTCCCATAGACCTTTCCATTGAAAGATCTTCTTTCTTAACAACTTCTTCTCCGCTAAGTTAGTAATCTAATCCAGATATCCTCTAGGTGAGGGAAATGCCCGTATGGGCCTTGTAGTAGGGCCCAAACATCATGCGGGCCCTCTATTTCCCAATGCAATTGGCTAGAAATAAATTACCATGTTTGCCAAAGTCTTTAGATAATCATCAAAACATTAAGTGTGAGCACACTTGCTCCTATATACTTTCAATGGGAAAACCTCTATTTTATGAAGTAATCTTCTTCAGTTCCCCCAGCTCCCGTGCCATGGACTTTTGGAAGAAGCTCTAGCTGTCCCTGAAAGTCATCACCTCATCTTCTCATTCAGCCTTACATGAACATTGGGTTAACTTAGGTTTTGGTTTCCCTGCGAACATGGTTTAAATGTTTCTTTTTCTACTTATTATAATCCGTGGTTGGCTGTAACCTAATAATGTCATAAATTTTATCTCAAGGAATGCAGGAAAGACTTAATTTTGCCATAACTTGAGATGAGTAGACCTCACATTTTATTTGTAAGAATCTGTTTAATGTATATTAATTTTTACATTCAGTTTCATTGGTTTAGTAGGTTGGATAATTGTTGTGATACATAGAAATGTTCCTGAAACTTTTTCGCATAGCTTTAGGATTTGTTCAAAACTATAATAGTCCAGATTAGTAAGCAAAAGGTTAGGCAACTAGCTTACCTTCGTATTGTTTCATGAGTCATTTGTTGAGTAAAAAAGTAAAAATCAGACTATCTGATTACATATAGATAATGACTACAATTGCTATACGTCATGCTCAGTCTGCTCTGTTCAAAAAGTGTTTTTGAGTCCATGCAACAATTTTACCCCATTTGTTTCTGAACAGCAATTTTTCACAATTCAATAATATATATATATATATATATTTTGAAAGTTAATTTTAATCATTTTCTAAATCGTGAAATCAATCCTGTAATACCATCACTAATTTTAGGTCAGAGACACCATGCTTAGTTAGATATATTTCAGCTAGACACTTCAAATGAAATTAAATTTTTGTCACATTTTCTAATTTTTCTCTTTTGCAGTATTTAGAGATAAAGGAAAATTCAAAATCCAAGGGAAACAGAAGCATTGCTAAAGATAAAGAAAGTCCAAAGAAGGAAAGAGTTGGAACCGAAAAAGCTATATTACTGCCTTTTGAAGTCGAAACATCTCCAACTCTACCTTGTAGAGTATCCAAGTACTCAACTACAGAGGAAAACTCAAGGTCGGCCATGGCTAAGGCACAATCTAGAATGCATGTAGACATTACTGGGAACCCTCAAATGGGTGAGCAACATTCACGGCCTTGCTTACTTATTGGTGACACAAACAATGCAATCTTGTTCAAGCAGCAACAACATGGAGTGGGTGTGGAAGATACTTCTGAATCTAAGATATCAGCAAAGTCCTTAGCTAGTATTTATGATCAGTTTTTACAAGAACTTCCTTTGACAAGAGAAAAAGTGCTTACAAGTGAAGATCATATCAAGAAGAGGCAGCAGAAAATGATGGGGCAGAATCAAAGATGTGAACATAACACCATCACCAAATTTATCTGTAGATCTACTCTTCCACAGGAAAAGATCTCAATGCAGCAGCTTCTGAATAAGCAAGTAGATTCTGATGCTCTGCCACCATCTTTTGTGGCGAGTGTGGAAGCCCGTGCAAGGTCAGTGTAATGATAATTTAAACAGATCTCCTACATCTTCATTAGATATCTGTTCTTATTTTGTTAGGAAAAAGACTTGTCGAATACATCACTACTTAGCTAACACAAGAAAGTGGGTTTGGTCTAATCGGTAGGGTGGCATTTGCCAATAAGTGCCCAGGTGTATAAAGCCTAAAGAGGCATCATATTCACAATATATGTTGCTTAGTGTGAATAACAGGACGTATCGAGTTCTTCGAACCATTGCCACAAGAAGCTACAAAAGTGTCTTCCTGTTGTTTCTTGCTTGAATCACATTTTAGAATACAAAAAAAGTTCTTTTTATAATCAGGGCTGGATTCAATATTTCCCCATGGCAACCTGCTGGAAATGTTAAGAAATTCCAAGATTTTTGGAGTATGTTTCCAATGCAAAAAGGTGTACAGGAATATGAAGTCCGGTCAATACAGATCATACCAATCGTGTAAAAAGCAATGTTCAATAGAGAACAATTAAATTAGACTGGTCGATAGAGAACAATTTGTCAAAACTCCAAATTGTTTTTATTAGACTGAAATTAAATTAGTATCTGATAATGCTTGAAATTGCACATTCTGACTTTGCATGGAAATTGTATTGTATTTAATTCAATTTCATTCTCTTCTTCATAGTCTTTGCAGCACACCCGGTGGATTTTCAGTTTGTATGCAAATGTTAATTGTTCCATTCCACATCATATTGTTTGAATGCATGATATAACTCTTATGCTTCCACATGATGCATTCAAGTAAGACAAGTCTCTTGTTTCCTTGTCATTTTTCAAAATGATTTCTCATTTGGAACAATGTTTAAACTACAGGCGCCGTGATAAAATCAATGCTGCCAAGTTACGTATATGTGAAATTAAAAAATCAACTAGCAAATATTTGTGTTGGAAAGAAAATGCTGGACAAAGTTATGAAGAACAAATGAAAGATAATTTGCGACAAACAGGTGCTTTGTCATTATTATCGAAGAAAAGAAAAAGGAAGCCTGGGAAAAGTGGGATTGATTGGGAAGACTACATAATAGAGTGTCTTCTTCTCCATGAGGTATGTAACATTAACTTTTGTAATGTTGTATAAAGGAAAACATTTCTGTATGCCTTGATGGTTTTGTTCTTTTTGATGATTGCTTGTTTCAGCTACTCATGGCATGCAAGAAAATTGCAATTTTACGTAAGGGTGCATTGAGATAATTCGATTGTGAAGGTAAATGAGAGTACTCTCTAGCTCATACTAATATTATATTGCATGCTTGAGAGGAAATATAATATGATTCCTTGTAATTGCATGCTATGTAGATCTAATGTGTCCCTTATTTTAGATGGTGCAATTTAAAGCAGTCACATGATGGTGAAATATTATTATATATCATGAACGTTTAATGATCTGGATCCTAGGATGTATCCAGGGGACAGCATACTAACAGAGGAATCAATATATTATAGTGGTGTTGTGAAAATGTGCAAAATACCAGTGGTGGTAGTGGCCCTTCTGGATGGGCAGCACCTCAGCAAGGGAAATTCCCTTGCTTGACACTTGCAATTTTGCCCATGAGGCAAGATAATGCCAGAGGATAAAGATAAAAAAAAGAGGCTGATGGTTGGGATCCTGTTCCTGATTCTGTAGATCCTCCTGTTGGAAGTGGCTGGGGGTGCTGGGGTGATAAGCCAAATAATCCTCCGCCTCCATCACCCCTGCTTATTGTTGCTCCCACTGCCTAGTAGTGTGCTGTGGTCTGCTCGCTCTTACTTTTATATACTTTTAGTTGGTTGTGTTTTCACCTTTTTTGGTTAAAATGTATTCTATATATAAGCTGATTTTGTACTTGTTCTCGGCTTTGGCATATGTGTTTTCTTGGAGTGTCATACCGTCCACTCATTTTATTTATGACTAGCTATTGTAACACATTTTATTACTAATAAATGGATTTTTTTTTCAGTTAAACAATGTGCAAAATCATGTCAGAGACAATCCAAGATAACACTAAACCAGTAATAAGAAAAACAAAACAGAATACACAATGCACGGAGATAGAATAGAAGGACTTCTAGAATTGTCATCTTGTTACTGATATAGAAGAATCTATGCAAAGAGATTTAAACTGAGTTTTGAACTTTGAAGATGATCAAGAGAACTAGATTATGCTTCAACCCAGTAGTTTTCCATCTGTACAGGTTCTGATCTCTTCTACTATTTTCATGCCCTCCTCTACTTTGCTTCGGCCCTCTTTTAAGGCAGCAGCTGCACCAGGTTTTTGGACATAACCTGCTCAAATTTTTACACCAACACGCTTAAAATTAGTTGCTAAGCCTACTGTCCTGGCTAAGATGAGCAATTTACGCTCTGTTAGGATGAAAAATCCTCTAAAATATCATTGTCCTTCCGAGGAAGTAGAACACAGATTATGGTATCTCAAAGAAAGAGGTCTGCTAAGTCGTTCTATGGGACTATATTCAGGTCCAAAAAAACTTCCAAGCTTAGAGTTACAAGAATTGGAAACCTACAGGATTCATAAATATTACAAGTGATGCCTAGTGATAAAATTGATATCAGGATTGAATAAAAAGCAAATCACACTAACCGTCCATCGTATCGGAGGTCATGTCACCCTTTACTTTTTTCCAGGCATTTTTCCATTCTTCTCTGGTGCTGAAAAATGATCAATGAATCGATTTCCAGATAAGATATAAGGGAGGGTTGGGGGAGGCCCGGATGGAGAATAGAGTGGAACAGAATACTAAACCAACTTGGTATGGATTGGATAGAGTAGAGGGGCCCCATGTATAGATAGGGGCCATCCCAACTAAATATAAGATGGCCGTAATGAGAACAAATGCATCCAATATACGGGAGGGTTGTTTTGACCCCGGGAATTCATTAGCCTAGCCTAGCCGCCCCCTTCCCCCGCTGTCACCCCGCCCTCTCTATATAGATGGGATATATTCTATCGATCCCCTATCTATATATGGGTTCACCATCTCTCACAACTATATAAGCTATATAGAGTAGGCCAGGGCCGGGCCCATATATAGGGGCCGACTCTCTATATCTATATTCAGTGTACAATTTAAAATGGGTACCAGCGTACCCTTATTGTTTTCACAGCTATCTCTAATGACAATAGGATAAGATACAACTTTGCACACTACACCAACGTACGACTTATGCCACCATTATATAGAATAAAAGAGAGAAGGTTAGGTAGGCATGGTAGGTGGATAAAATCAGCATGCTACAAGTTCCTAGAAAGTCAATAGAGATAAAGAAGGTTAATAGAGATACAGGTGGTTGTTGAACAACCGTTTTACATGACAAAAGTGTCACATCTCATGCGAAGTGTGACACAAATATTTGCATCTGACCATTTACATGTGATTATGTAAAAATACATGACATATGTTGAACCGAGTTAAGCTTACCTAACTATCAATGTACAGCTAAAAATTATGCACCTACACACATGTTTAAACAGAATTCCTAATGCCTAGAGGGTATTTTATGGTAATTTTTGCCACCAGTTCTGAGAAAGATGCATTTTTTCGGGGAGGATTTATTGTAAGGGGGGTAACTCAGGATTCACAGTACTCCGTTGATTTGACACTCAAATTAGTGATCCAATGTTCATATGATACAAGCCTTTAAGCTGTGGAACTAAAATACCTGGCGTAAAGTAATGCCTTTTCTTTTGTTAGTATTCCATAAAATGTACTCAGCATATTTTCTTGCTAAGAACTGTTGGATTGGACCTTCTAGGTGTCCCAGTTGTATATAAGGCTAGTGAAGCATTTTCACACTTCTTTTAGCAGTGTCCATTTGCTAAAGAATTATGGCAACAAGCAGAAAGTGAAATTCAATCAACTCAGAAACAACATCAGCTAATACTCCTGATACGATCTACAAGTGGTATCAGTTAAAAGTCAAAATCACAAATCCTGTGTTTTTTCATGGGATTGCTCCAAGTTTCATCTGCTGGATTTTGTAGTTGGATGCAATTAGTGTCTCTGTGAAGGAAGGCAGAAATCCATACATGATTTGGTCAAGAGGGTTTGTTGTCATTTTAGAATAACATTTGTTGTTTGAGTTAAAGGGAGTAGAATGATTTGTAATATGTTTGACCATGCATTGCACAGAACGTGGGGATTTGCCTTTCATTACAAATTCCCCCCATGGGAATCTTGTTCAAGAGTCATTTGCATCCCTCTCTGTGTTCCTTTCATAAGCTAAATTATAATGTTGTTAGTTCGAACAATCTTGGAGATGCTGCCCTTGGAGGTGTGATTCAAGACCACTGTGGTGGTTTCATGATTGCTTATAAGGAATACACCGGGATTGGCTCTGATGATCACACTGAAGCCTCGGCTCTGTACCAAGGAGTTAATCAATAAGCCTTCATCTTTCCAGCATTGAAATTGAAGGTGATTACAATATTATAATCACAATTATCCCAACAGATTCTTTTTCCAGTCCTGTGATTCCAGGTACAACATCCAGCTGATTGCCTGGAACTTTGTCTCTTAATAATTCATGACAAGCAGGTACAACAGGATGATCTTCAAAAGGCTTTACGTGAGGCATTAAAAGAAAATATTGCTTGTTGTCAATAAATGTGAAGGGAACCTAGTAGGTCCATAGGAAATATAGGATATATTTACATTTGAAATTTAAAATATAATATGTAATCTGATAGGTGAATGTGAGTGAATAGGATGATAAGTTATTTATAAACAGAATAATAGGCATGTTCAATAGGGCATGTGCTGTGAAATTGACAGGTCACGTATCCTGGTAGTGACAATTTATAACTAATGAGGATTAATTAGGTTTGTAACAAAATGCAAAAAGAGGATCTTGATATCAAGGGAAAGCATCCAATTGAAGACCCTCAAATTGAACCTACAACTTCCTCACTAAAGCTCAAGAGTCCCCTCTTCGTGTCAACTTTTCAGGTAATTTGTTTTGCAGAGTCAACACAGGCCTATCCTCTGTCAAGCAAGAACAACCAGAGTTCCTAGCTGCAGAAGCTTATGCTGAGGACCAAGATGGTGAGGAACTAGACCGTTTATTCTCTTGGTCTCATCTCAAATTAGGAGAACTGACATGAATACTCATCGATTTTTTCCTGAAAGTCACTCTTTGAGTAAAAACACGGTTTTAGAATTAAAGTTAGATTCTGTTCATTTTTATGCTAAGGGTTATCGTTGTCTACTTAAGTCTGACTAGCTTTAGTCTGTCATAGTCTGCCTTAAGCTCTGTAAGACTTATCAAAAATATGTAAAAGCAGACCCATATGATTTTGCTAACAAAAAATGACAATTAAGATAACTAAAAAAAAACTAGCTACAAGTAAACAATGCATAGTACAATAGTTAAACATCATTAGGAGGTACAGTTGGGACATTGAATTGGTTCAATTTCCAATCGTTACTGTTGGGTAACTATTGTTGCAATGTTGGGTGTGTGGCACTGTGGTATGAAACTGCACAATTCAGACTTTGATGCAGATTTGGCATGAAGAATGATTACTGATTTGGAAAGCAGCATCCTTTGCATGGTGTATTGGCTCAAGTGCCACTGCTGGAGTCTGAAATGACAAAATTTACTGCATCCGATGTGGTTGCAGAGGTGGTCTTGGTGCTTGATCGATCAATGTGCTTGGCCCAAACATGAAGTCTTGGTGCACAATTTGAGTTTGGCGTAAGGTGCACACGTGTGAATTTGGGCACAATGGTGTGTGGAAAGTGTCAACACAACTTGGCATGGATTTTGTTAACCCAAAGGTTGGTGCAAACTTATGTGGCTAGAAATTAGAGATAGGAAGCATGATGGCAATGACAATGTGGCAAGAAATGGGGTTGGGGAGGTTTGGCATAGGAAACGTGTAAATACTTGTGTGTGTGCACGCATGTATATCAAGGTTGCATGGTTTTGCAAGTACCCAAGGTGCAGGTACCTAACACCCGGGGCATACCCCCAAAACTCAGGGGTGTGGGTTCAAAGGTACGTAGGGTGTGGAGCCCCAAAACTTGGGTACATTGTAATCTTGCAAATTTAAGATCCAAACATTAAATGATCAAACTTGCAAGTTAAAACATAAGATCATGATACTTGGTAAATCAAATATCATCTTATATAAATCAATGTATTATGAGATTTATACTTTAAATCACAGTTGTCTTGGCATGTAGGTGATGGGGTGCTTAAGTTGCTGGTATGCAACACCCAATGCATAGGAAATTAAGGGAAACATACCTAGTGTGCTAGGATGCGTTAGTTTTTCTTGGTTTTTTTGTGGGTGTGAATTTGGGTGTGGGCGTGTTTCTGGTGCAAGTGCATCTCCATTGCAACACAAATATGGTTGGGTGTGCACATCCAAACAACCTTGCATTAAATTAAGTTATAGGAGAGACATCAATAAAATGAAGCATGAACAAGAGGTAATTTTATTCATGTAGGAATGATATTTATACATGCTTTAATGTTAGGTATGTATTTGCTTGATGGTTATATGGGATTCAACTTTTACTAATAACATTCTTTATTAATAACCTCACTCTCGTCAACTATAATTGTTGAATGAAATGAAATGAAATGGTTTTAATTACGTCCACGAGAGAGAATGGTCTGTGAGACCATTGATTACACCAATTGTTCCAACCACTCAAAGATTCTCAGGCCTTGAGGTATTGTTTAGAAGGCTGCTCTACCTTTTGCTGATCTAGGTTAGCATCTCCCTCAACTTTTTTATTCTTTTTTCCTCAAATATATCTACCATGCAACCAACTCTTAAATTTTTCACATATCTGGTTCGTATGTCCGTGTACTGAGGATATTCAAGGATGAATGGCTCCTCTGTTTCGATTGCCCTCATGGTGCAAAAAACACAAACCCTCCCGCCGCACTATTCCTTAGGAGTCATCCATCTATCTATCTCGCATTGGAAGACATGAGAGCTAGTTCGTAGTTGAGCAATGATGATCTTTTCCCTCCATCTAACTTCAGCCCCTATACATGCATTTTCATTATATCCATAAGTTGGGTTGAACACTGACATATAGTGTTGTCTTTTCTTGCTTATCCCCTTCCTCCACATCACCATTCTGAATTTTTCATTCACGTAATTTTGTACGTCTTTGTTACAGTTTGGACATTCAGTTAAGTTGATATCATCTATTCATCCACTTGTGGTTTAGCTTCATCCAAGTGTTCTTCCTGTGCAACTCTTCTTCTCTTGCACCCTAGGTCATCGGTTGGTCTTCATGCTTTCCATTTTTTTCAAGTAACATAATAACCTAGTCATAGCGATTGCCTCTAAAGGGAAAGTAACTATTTCGGCAAGAATGATTTCATATGGGACCTAGTCCTTGGTTCTAAAATTGTTTGTGATTAGATGCTTTTGAATATTTTCTATTTGCCTCCATTTTAAACTCATTCCACTAGCCCACACCTCACAACCATATAATACCATTGGTGTGATAAGCAACCTAAATAAGACCTTGGTGGTCTTCTAGTCCTATAACTCAACATTCCTGCATTTGTTTCTAAGCGCATAGAAAGCTCTCCGGCCACCTTGTATTCTTTTCATCTTGCATGTATCTCATCTGAGCTTGCTATGAAAGTCGAAGCCAAGATACTTCTATTCTAACACCACTTCAAGAAACCCTTATGCAAACTGAAAATTGGGGTGTTGTTCCTAACTTTTCCCTTTTCACTAAGAAAATCATAATTTTGGTTTTTTTGATGTTTACCTGCATCTCTACTTCTTTAAAAAAGAGCTTTAGACCCTGAAGATGGTCTCTTAAATCTTGGATTGCCTCTGCCATTAGAATTAGGTTATTAGCGTAAAGCATAAGTTTCACCACATAATTAGCCAAGTGGACTCTCTCCCCCCAAATTTGTTTATCCAATCTTCTAGCTTATCAATGTATAGCTCAAATAAAGTTAGGGATAAAGTGCAGCCTTGTTTGATGCCTATATCACTCCCGAAACATTCAGACAACTCTGCCTGCATTTTGATTTTAGCCTTGACTTATACAATTTGTGAACTACTACCTTGTAGAGCGTTGGGACCCGTAGCTCTTCTAGTCTGCTCCATAGTTTGCTCCTTGGTACTGTGTCAACTATCTTTTTGAAGTCTACAAAGCAACAATATGCATCCCCTTTTTTATTCCACCCTTTTTCAGCTAGGTGTCTAAGCATGACACAATGATCAATAGTAGTGTTTGGGCCTAAAACCTACTTTCCCCTTTGCCATTTTGCCTTTTTCCTCTACTCAATTGCCAATTTTGTGTTCTATCATATTCCCAAATAGCTTTGCAAAAAGCAGATTGAACATGATAGTTCGGTAATTTGAGGGGTTATTTACATCTTCACTTTTAAATAGGGGTATGGTTAAGTTGGTTGTCCACTCTTTCGGAAAGCCATTTAAAATGACCTCATTGAAAATTTCATTGATTTGGGGTGCTATGATATCTGCTCCCCATCTTGGATGCTCTTCTTGTAGGTTGTTTATGTCTTGGGCTCTACTCGTTGCTAGCTTTTTAATCCCTTGTATGATGTCTTCTGTCGTGAAAAGCTTTTCATTAACACTAATTGTGAGAGGTGTATCTTGTTCACTTTCACACTTATACAACTATTTTGAGTACGCCAATCATTGTCCTGCTGTTATACTATTCTTAGATTGTTTTTTCTCCTTGCAAAGTTCCCTCTAGAATCTTTTTGGTTCATGTTTCCCTAAGTAAATCAACTCTTTCTTTCGATTTCTTATATACTCTTCTTTTTTGCCCTTACCATTTTCTCCTATGTTTTCTTGTTTGCCTTCATTCTACCTATTGGTTCTTTTGGCGATTTTTGTGTTGTCTTGCATTCTTCATCGTACCTCGGGTTTGTCGGGAAACTATTTATTTCCTTCTTTTTAATTTTAGCTTTCTTGCATGTTTTTAGTGCATCTTGAATGGTGTTCATTAGCCTCTTGCTTTTTTGTACTCTGTACCAGTGTCATGTGCTCCCTTATTATCCCTTACCTGCATCTTGCTATCTAGTGTTGTCGTAAAGGCTTGTTGATTTTCTTCTATCAAGAGGACGTTTCCTTTAAGTGGCAGCTTACTTTGGTTGACTTCGGTGTGCTCATCCTGCTGATTGTCTCTTTGTAATTGGAGTTTCATAGAAATTGGTTGTGATATGATTTGAGTTCTACGAGAGAATATTCTACTCATACCTCATCAATTCTAGGTATAGAATTTTGTGAGCATGTAATGCCCCCAAATGGGACAATTAGGCAAAATGGGGGTTTCCCAAAAAACCCTTATATAAATTTGAAAACAAACTGAAATCTGCCCTAAAAACATAGTAAACCTTGGGGGAAAGAGATGACCCAATTCCAAGCAACAACACTCCAATATAACATAAAAAATTACTGAATTTAAAACTGGAATAAAATACTTCTTTGTGGCAAGGTGGAATGGCGATGAGGTTGAAATTTCTCTTGCAATAATTATGATTGTATTATGCTGGTACAACTGCGTATTCTCCTTCAACTCTGCCTCAAAGCCCTTGCACAAATTCTCAAATAATTATGCAAAAACCTTGCAAATTATTAGGGCTTCCAATGAACACAATGGGGCTACAAATGGCCAAATTAGCCCTTCCAATGAAGTTTCCACACTTGGAAAAATATTTAGAATAAAATCTGAATGGTAAACCCTCAACTTGCCCTTCAACAAGCCCTCCAAGCCTCTCAAAACAAGTCGCCTATGTTGGGAAATTGGTAGAATAATTTTCAGAATATAAGTTAAGAAATATATGATAATTCTCCTCAATTTTAGAGCCTAAAAACACTCTAAAAACCCACCTTAAAAACATTCTAAAAACCCTCCTAGGTGAATCGCTCCACTAGAAAAAATAATATAAATAATTTAAGAATCATTTACCTTGTGATCAGCTCTCAAATCACCTAAAATCAGCTTGCAAATTGATTAGAAAAATATAATAATAATATTAGAAATGTTATTATCAAATTTTCACTTGTTTTCTACCACCTGAACAAGCCCAAGCATGCCTTAAGGCACTCGCCCAACCCTCCAAGGAAGTCGCCAAGCTTGGGGAGCCTCCTTGCTGTCCTAGGGTAATTCACCCCTTTTTTGACCTACAAATTGTATTTTTCAACTCTCTGATGAGTTTGCACAATTCCTAAATGGAGCTGTTCCAAAACACCTTTGTAAGACCAATTGTATGCAATCATGCAAATCTGAAGCACAATTACAACCCTTGAATAGAGCTGTCCTAAGTGAAGGAATAGAGGTTTTCATCCCCAAACCCTTGACACACTTGAAGGTTTTCGTTGTTAAGTTGTGGTGAACAAGCTTGACATACTTGATCGACAATTCAATATTCCAAACATGCATAAATCTCAAATGAACCTTTAATTTTTTCTTATAATCATCCTCAAGGATGGCGCCCAAATTGGAAGGATGTGACTTTTTGAATCATAAGCAATTTTACCTTTTGAATTACCTTTTTTGAAGGGTTAGGCTCCCATGACCCTTAAAGGTCCCCCACTTAAGTGAAAATAGACCAAAAGCACTTTTTGCACAATTCAACTGAAAATTATAATGCTTAAGTACCTTTTCAGCTTTTTGCTCTTTGAATGGCCCCCTCATCGTTCCTCTTTCTTTCTTTCCCTAAGCCTTGTGGAAATAAAACCAAGCTAAGGGTCTATAAGCAAGTTATGCCAAAAGGGGGATATTACAAAGCATATAACGTAATCTATTACACTGCCCTTTTTGTGGTTTACATGTGTAGTTTCTTGATTTTCTCATTTACTCATGCCATTGCAAATAATTAAGCTATGTATGCTACATAAACCTAGTAGCTCTTCTCCAAAGTGCATGATAGCCCCATGCCTATCGTCTGAAGTCCTGTTCCATTGGTGATTTTTTTCTTCTGCCATCTAAAGAGGATTCATGTCTAGATCCACATTACTTCTTGGAATGTTGGCTTGCTGGTTTGCTGTCCTTGCATTGAAGTCCGCTATTAACAAAATATATCTAATTTTACTGTAGGCTGAAATGTTCCTTTTTAGGGACGCGCATGGGTCTTCACGGTCTAGATCATGTTTCTTATAGAATTCCAAATTCTTGGGTACAAAATAGCATGTAGCTATGCTAATATGTGTCATTTTCTACGATTCTTATCCATATGTACTATTTATTTTCATCTTGTATTTCTATTCTAATACTTCTACCCCTTGATTCCTTTATCAACACCATTATTTATGCCTCCATACCCTTTGCCATTCTTTGCTGCTTTATTCTATAATGTTGCCTTCTTGTACCCTTAAAAATCTGGTGTTGTGCGCCCATCGCGCCCATGTGTTTCAGTCAAAATGATTATCTCTGTCCTTGGCTATGGGCCCTAACCTAGGTCCTCTTCTTCAAGGGTAGCCTTTATAATTCCAATGCACCATTGTGAGATGCTTCTAGGTGGGCCATATTCTCTATTTGCCTCGTGCTTGTCAAGCTATGATATAGGCTTTCCCATTGTTTAGGTATGCCCATTTCCATTCGTTCCTTGTTGCCTTCATCTTTTCCTACTCCTTGTTTGGCTCCTCTAGTTGCATAAAGGTTAAGTCTTCATCTATGTAATAGTGTGAGCCTCTCAACATGCCTTTTTTCTTAGTATTCTTGTTTTATTTTCAAAGTTCACCAATGTGACCCAGATATGCCTCTTGTCCTCCTCTCAACGTACTAATTCTACTTGCTTGTTTGATTTGGCCCTTCCATTGTAGTTGGTCTGAAAATGAGTCCCTTGTTAAGCTGCATGCATCCTTCTGTTCTCCATAGTCTTTTGGCACTTCAATAAATTATCATGACGTCTATTTTTTCTATCATTTGATTCTTAACTTGCCTTTCTATCAACTCCTTTTGCTTGCCCCTAGTCCCTTTACTACTTGTGCCCACGTTTTAGTCCTCTTACACTTTATTTCTTAGCTCATTCTATCTCATTTCCATGCTGCAAAGTGCCTCTTGAACTTCTTTTATTTGCGTTGCATTTGTCTTTATCTCCCCATACTTTGTCGCTTATTGGAGTGTGAATGGTTTGTTTGAGGGCTTGCCATTCATGTTGTCCAACACTCACAAGATTTTGAAGTTTTTCCACTTGTGCTTTAAGCATGTTGTTGTTCTCTTCTAGCCTTCGCTTGGCTCTTAACACCTCGTCAATTTTAATATCTTTTATTTGCTCTCTTGCTTCGATACTTTCTAGTCTCTTTCTCAAACTCATTAGCTCTTGCACATAGAGCTTTGGTGACCAAATGAGTGGAGTCGTTGTAAAGCTGTAAGTTCCTCACCATCTTGGATCTTTTCTTGCTGAATGCTGCCCTCAATTTTATGTGTTTCCTTGCTTCCTATCTTGAAATATTTATCATCTTTTAGTTCTTTCCCTTTACCTATTTGTTGTTTTGGTTGAGCTTTTTATCCCAAAATATGCAACGCTGATGGCTGTTCTTTATGATCAGCTTGCTTTTGCTTATTTGGTTGTCTCCCTTGTTTTTATTATTATTTTTATGTTTCTTTATAGCCGCTATCCTTGCTCTAGCTTGCCACCATCTTAATATCCCCCAATATTGTTTTGCATTGACGTATTTTAGTTGTGATATTACTTTTGGGGGTGCTGCAGTTGGTTGTGATGATGAGTTGGTATTATGAGGGAGCCCTATCTTCTTTGGATATATAAATGCTTGCGCTTTGTTAACCCCGTATGCTCTAGTATTCCCTTCATTGATAGAGTTTGTTTGTACGTATGCGTGAACTTGATGTTCTACTATATATGTTGGTGCTTAGTTATTCTGATTGGACCATGTTTCCACAAGGTGGGACCTGAGATTCTTTGATCACTAATTATAGCAGTTGCTTCACCTCTGGTATATTCTTCTTTAATGAGATGTCTTCCTCTATGACAACCATTTTTAATCCCGCCAACTTTTGTGCCTTTGTCCTGACACCTTTCTTACATGCCAATACTCCATTGCAGCCTTACTAATGACCTTTGATACCTCTCTGCTCTCTGAGATCTTACCGCTTTGATACTTTTCCTTCCTGCTCCCTGACAAGAACCTCAAAAATCTGATTTCGAACCTTAGAACCTTACTCTAATCCTTCTTACTTGGAACTAACCACCCTGATTGACCCCACACACTCATAAAGACAGCCTATCAATTAACCTATTATAGACTAAAGAGCTAAATGGACGTTCTACTTCTAACATGCATTAGTATACGTTAGCTAAAACTCCAATATGGGATCAAACTTCCAAACAATTTGAATTCCTTAGTTCAAATGCAAATTGAGCATATGGTGCAATGGATTGTCATCTGATGTAGATAATTATAATAGAAATACAAACCCAAAAAATCACATTCTCGGGTTTTTTTCACAAAATAATTATATTTGACTCTTCCTTTGATGTTTTGAATTATTTTTAAATTTTAATTTTTGTAAAGTACATCCAATATTAGGGTAGACACACTAGTGTAATGCGGGTGTATTAGGATCCACTAGGTGCATTTGGGGTGAGAAATTGGGTCTATTTTTAACCCTTCTGCTTTCTGGGTGTGGGTGTAGGTGCAACTCAACTTTAGTCATGTAAGCACACCCTAACAACTCTGATATTTATGTTTAAATTTACAAATTCTATAGAGACTCATTAATCAAATTGCAAATTCTTTTTTCTTATATGCAAAAATGGATATAATATTACATTTGACAAAAGGAGCTTACAAAAATGGATATAATATTACATTTGACAAAAGGAGCTTACAAAAATGGCTAGTTATGGTTGTGACTAAACAACTAGAAAGGTCAACCCACTAAAATATGAAACTAAATACCTGAAAAATACAATCTAGTCTGGGCTTATTAGACCTTGAAGAAACAACATAGAAGTATCCTCTATTTAACTTAATAAATATTGCAAAGGTTCCAAATATTGTTATGGTGAGACATCTCAAAGATTATGTCTTAGGAATTTTACACTGTAAATCTTCAAATATCCTTCTTTTAATCCTGTTCTCATGGCCAGAGAAAGGAAATTTTTAGGAAAAAAGGACGTTGATAGTCATTCTTTTTTCTACAACATTGTCATGTCCCCTTACTGAAATCAATAACAAAAATATCAAATCTGAAATTAACTTTGTATTGGGAACAATTTCTGTATGAGATATGCCCTTTTTACACTAGTTGGTGAACCCATATTTTGGCAATTTTTGAGAAATACGACAATAACTCAAATTCCACACATATGGAACCTTTTATTGCATTAAAATAAGTCCAAAAACATTACAACTTACTGAAATAGACTCCCCACAATAGTTCTGAAATGAAATACAAAGTTTGGACAAAACCCTTGCCAGTTTCACACACATGCACTACAAATATTGTTCAAAACACATCATCAATTTACAATACTAATAGGCTGACTAAATATCATAGGAAAATACTGAAATACCTTGATCTCAAACTCTAAATACACCTGATAGCTGTTGTAACAAACCCACACATTTGAAATCAATACCTTCAACTCTAATCACACCTATAACCTACATACAATATTGAACACTAGCTTAAATATGTACTCCTTGAAGTTCTGTAACAACTCTTGTATGGAATTGTATCTCTAGATCATAGGGGTTTCGTCCTACAATCCTTGGGATCCTTGGGTTTTTGTTCAAAGACCACCTTCATCTAAGAGTTTTCGTTCGAGGATGATCTGAAGAACATTGCATGCACACTGTTCCACAAGAGAAAATCATTAGTTTGGTAAAAGATCTTTCAGAAAGAAATTATGGAATATAAATAACCAAGAGGGCCCAAAGGGGGCACCAAATCGAGCTCCTTGCTTTTTAGAAAGATAAAAAACTAATTAGAAAAAGTCATTAGTTGTCATCTTTCTCCACTTTCCATAATTTGCTTTAATGTTATTTTTCCTCCTTTTGTCCTATTTTCGAATTTTTTCAAATTTGTCAGCTTTTCCGGAGGAGAAGAATTCAAAATTAATTTATTAATTTGCTTTAAAACCCACATCATTATCCTTCTCCTTAAAATACTACACTCCACTTTGGCTAATAGAACATTCAGTAATAATATTTTATTAATTACTTAGACTTTATTATCAAAATTAAAAAATAATGAATATTTTGGGTCCAAATAATCAATATTAAATAATATTATTTTCCTTTCTCTTTCTCTAAACCCAAAGATAATATTGGAATGAACATTTTGTCCATAAGACTAAATTAATTGAAGAAAATGACATGACAGTTTGCTCTTCCCAAAATTGCTTGGCCTCAAGCAATTTCAAACCAAGATGTTTAGGAATCACCATGCCAATGTAATGAGTAATGTTATACTTCCCACAGAGTTTGGATCTAGTACCTGAGAGATGATGTATCTCTTGCCAAGGAACACTATGCAAACGCAAGTACACAAATGTCTCCATGCCATTATCATAAATCAAACCGTAATATCCATGTAATCTGAATCTTGTACCTTTCGTATGCTCCTCTTTGATTTGAAAATTAATGATTTTTTCTCTCCAATGTTTGGAAACTCCCATGTACCCATAGAGTATAGATCCCATACCTAACTGGTGAAGCAACTTAGGCCAACAAGTACAACATCTCCTTGCCCTAATTACCCATGATTGAAAACACTTGAAAATCTACTTGCATGAGTGCAAATAAAGTAACAAGGTGGCTGAAAAATTTGATAACATCAATGATGACAATATGTTCCATAGCTGCCCTGAGTATGTTTCCTCTATCCCTTGATGAAAATATCCCTTCATCACTTATTCCCTTCATATCTTGTTAACAATTTTTTGTGCAAATATCCAAGTTTGGAGTTACAACACTATACTTATGACGTGGTACTCTAATATTCATGTGAACTTCCCTTTGAAAACATCTTGTGAAGCTCATAACTTCCTCAATAGAAAGGTTAGATCCAACACAACTCCTTAATTCTTATTGGTTCTCTTTATCCAAAGGCCATCTTGAAAATGTAAAATCAAACACCATGCAAAGCTGATCCAAAGTAGACCAAATATCATAATTTGAAGAAATCATATGCAAACCCATGATATAGGAATCATTGCATACCTTATGTCTACTCTTATTGCCAAAAAGTCATGGTGAAACCATTTTGTAGTGTTTCCCTATTCTTGAATTCTCCTCCACATATCCAAAGATGTAATATACCCTCTACCAAATTGCTAACTACCATACGATTGAGGAGGGAGCACTGCCAATTTATTAAGCAAATCACCATGGAAGGAATGCTGCCAATTAATAAACAAATTGCCCTTGGATGGAGTGCATACAACAACAATTCTGTATTAGAAACAACAATCATTAAAGTCATTAACAATATTTATTATTTATTAATTAATTAATTAGTCATTAAACATTTATTTGACGAAAGGTCACAATCCTTGGAGAAGACATGTCATTTGAATGGGAAGCGATGAAGGTGTTTATATTCCATGAATTGATGAGAAGGAAGTCATTCAATTATATACATTCAAACATTAAACTTTGTACAAGCATCATGCTTTACAACCACTTTTAAGGACGAAATCCCTTAATCGTGTAATTTGATTTCAAGGATGAAAACCCATTTCATCATTATGACCCAAGGACGAAACCCCTTGAAGATTTATATTTTATTATTAATACAATTACATTTTCATTTAAAGTATTATTTTGAGTACAAGTTTACATTTATAAAATATTATTTCAAGGAATTTCTGAGCAAACCGAATTCTTGTATGGTATTCTGATTAGGAATATTACAATGGTATCAGAGCTCTCTGATTTCCTAGTTTGTGGAATGAAAACTTCATGCAAGGCGACGATAAAGAAATCTGATATTATTTGAGAAATAAAACTATGGGTTTCGATGAGCAAAGGGAAGAAACTGAAAAGGGAGACGAAAGGGCAAATATGGGAGAGAGGAACTGAGATGATGAACGGATGGATAGATGAAAACCTTTTTCATCATTATAACTCAAGGAAAAAAAATTGGTTAATACAATGATTCAATTAGCTCTCGCAATGCAATCTATGACAAATCCTAGATATCAAAATGGTTAAAATAGCCATTCTAATACTAACCATAATCAAATCTTGCAAAAAACAACCATGAGTTCTTCAAATAGACCTTTTCAGCGTAAATATATATTTCAAGAAACAAATCGATTATGGAAGAAGAAACCCATACTTCATTGGAAGAGGATCTTACATCTTGTTTTGAAGACTATTGAGAGCATTCAGATGAAATATTACAAAATTCATGAAAATGAAAAACCATCGAAATGGTACCAAAACGGAGCATAAACCCCAAAATACTCAAAGAGATCTTCAGCATGCGTTGGGTACATTGAACTTGTCTACTTTCGATGGCTCTAACAAATGCATGACAAAGGGATGGATACAAAAATTAGATACGTATTTCTCACTCCGACCTATGATGGAAGAAGAAACGATCAAATTCACAATCCTTCATCTTGAAGGAACTCATGAATGGTGGTATTATGGGTGGATTACATAAAGGCATGATCTCATTAGATCATATGATGAATTTACTAGGAGATTGATTGAAAGGTTCGATAGAATTGACCCCGAAATTCATTTTTGGGAATTAGCCCTATTAAAACAAAGTAGCAATGTGGAAGACTATGTGGTGGAGTTTCAGAGGCTCGTCGTGATGGTTCCGGACATTACTGAAAGGCGGTTTATAGTATTGTTCATGGAATAATCTATTGAACCACTCAAGGGTTTAATCAAAGCCTTTAATCCCTCCTCCCTCCAAGAAACAATCAAAAAGGCATTAGATTTGGAGACATCAACGCCAAGAAATAAAACGGTGCCATTTATACAGCCGAGAATAACCAATAGCGGACAACCACAGACCATGTCTTCGGGGCAGCAAGGGACAACACTATATAGCCAACAAGGAAGACCCTTTCAATTAGGAGGATTCCAACCAAGGGATCCACCTAAATCAAATAAAGAGATGAAAACACGAAGTGAGCTGAGGAAAAACTTATGCTTCATTTGTAAGGACCCTTGGGTACTAGGTCACCGTTGTTTGGGAAAAGGGCAAGTACATTACATCAATGTTGGTTTTGATGGTGAAACTGATGACGAAGAAGTTGAAGTTGAAGAAACAATACGTGAACCAAAAGAATTGGAAAAGACATTGCTGAGTACCCTTGCGACTTTATCAGGTGCTTTGAGATACCATTTCTTTAGAGTAAGAGGGAGTCTTTAAGGGCAAAAAATCACCATGTTGGTAGATAGTGGGGCTGCCCACAATTTCATTGATGAAGGATTGGTAACAAAAATGGGTTTGAAAGCTGAAGAATTTCAAGGTATTAAGGTGACAATTGTTGATGGTTTTACCATTCCATGCACTCGAAAAATTCAACAACTCCGTCTCACATTGGGAAGACATCAAATAAATGATGATTTCTATGTTGTAGGCATTGGTGAAACAGATTTGATGTTAGGTGTTCAATGGCTACATTCTTTGGGGGAATTTACCCAAAACTATCAAACCATGGAATTAAAATTTAAAGTAGATGGGAAAGAAGTGGTGTTTCAGGGTATGGCTAATGGAGCCCCCCAAGTGATTACAACTAAGAGGATGGAAAGAACATTCAGGAAAGGCCAAGTTTCATGGGCGGTACAATGTTGTGTGAGCTCTACAAAATCGGAGCCACATAGACATCATGACGATATTTAGCTCATAATTAATAAATATGCTAAGGTTTTTGAGAATATTCCACATGGGTTGCCACCAGACAGAGGGTTTTAGCATATCATTGAGTTAGAAACCGGTACCAAGCCGATAATAGTCACCCCATACTGCCACCATAGAATCTGTAAAGAAGAGATTGAAAAAGCTATTAAAGAATTGCTGGAAATGGGGCATATTAGGCCAAGTTGAAGCCACTTTGCTTCATCCGTAGTCCTAGTCAAGAAGAAAGATGGCACGTTGAGAATGTGCATAGAGTATCCACAATTGAATAAGAAGAGCATTAAGAATAGATATCTGATACCAAGAATTGATGAACTAATTGATGAGCTCTATGGAGCTATGTTCTTTTCCAAAATTGATTTAAAATCAGGATACCATCAAATCCGGATGCGAGACAAAAATGTTTAGAAAATGACATTCAGATGTCATTATATATATTTCAAGTTCTTGGTTATGCCTTTTGGATTGACCAATGCTCCAACCACCTTTCAGTTTTGCATGAATCACATATTCAATAAGCATTTGAGAAAATTTGTTTTGGTTTTCTTCGATAATATATTGATATATAGTTCGTCATGGGAGGAACATTGAAACATTTGGATATAGTGTTAGAACTATTGGAGCAACAATCACTTTTTGCTAAAATGTCTCTAAATGCGAATTAGAATGTTGGAGATTTTATACTTGTGGCATGTCATCAATAGGCAAGGAGTGCACATTGATCAAGAAAAAATCCAAGTTATATTAGATTGGCCCCCTCGCACTACCATGACTCAATTGATAGGGTTTTGGGGGTTATGCACTTGTTATCGAAGGTTCGTGAAAGGGTTCTCTGGAATAGTTGTCCCTTTGACTAATTTGACAAAAACGGGAGCCTTTCATTGGTCGGAAATTGCTCAATCAACATTTGAGAAAAATAAGAAATGAGTTCATGTCCAGTTTTGGCTGTACCAAACTTTTCATTACCCTTTGTGCTAGAATGCGACGCAACGGGTGAAGGAATAGGTGTTGTTCTAATGCAACAAGGTCGTCCAATTGCGTTCAAAAGTCAGAAACTTAAAGAACATGAATGCAAGTACTCTATATATGGCAAAGAAATGTTAGCAATCATGCATGCATTGGCCAAGTTTCACCAATACTTGGTATGTGGAATATTTGTGGTATGAACGGATCATAATAGTCTGCAATTTTTCTTAGGTTAGAAAGGTTTGAATGATAGACAACAAAAATGGGTGAGCAAGGTTCAAGATTTTGATTTCACCATTGAATATGTGAGAGGGAAAAATAATATTGTGGCAGATGCATTATCGAGAAAACCATCTTTGTGCTCCATATATATGATTGCCGTTGATTGGAAGGTTTTCATAACAACCAAATATGTAAAAACGAGTTTGCTAATGCGGTCTTAGAAGGAAAGATCGGGGATGAACGTTACAAGGTAGTACAAGGTCTCATTTTGTATAAAAATAGAGCCTTCTTGGTACCAGAATCAAAGATTAAGCATAAAATGTTAAAAGCTATTCATGACAGCCCATTAGCGGGCCACCCAGGGTATTTTAAGACATATAAGCAGGTAAAAGAAATGTTCTTTTGGAAAGGGCTTAAAAGTGAAATTCTCAAATACATTCAGGAGTGTCCTACTTGCCAATGAAACAAACCAGAGTACGAATTCCTAGTAGGATTGTTGCAGCCCTTGCCCATTCCAACTCAAAAATGGGAAGGTATTGTGATGGATTTTGTTACCGGGTTGCCTGTGGTTCAAGGAAAGAGTTGCCTCTTTGTAGTTGTTGATCGTTTGACAAAGTATGCTCATTTCTTTCCACTTCCCACTAAGTATGATGCCCCTTGGTAGCTGGAATATTTTTTTTAAAGAAAATTTTAAATTACATGCGTTGCCAAAGAACATTGTTAGTGACAGAGATAGCAGATTTATGAGTTCATTTTGGCAAGAACTCTTTCATCTAACAGGCACTGAATTGACCCCGAGGACAAGTTATCATCCCCAAACGGATGGTCAAAACAAAAGCTGCCAATAAGTGAATTGAGGGGTGTTTAAGGAGTTGTATTTGGGGGCAACAAAATGCATGGATCAAATGGTTGCATTTAGGAGAATTCTGCTATAATACTTCTTATCATATGTCAATTGGAATGACACCTTTCAAAGCTTTGTATGGGTACGATGCAATCTTTTGTGGATTTGGTCATTCCTGATAGTAGAGTTTTGAGAGCTAAAGATTCGATCCAACAAAGTCAAGATATCCTTAGAACTCTCAAGGACAATCTTCAACAAGCACAAAATCAATAAAAGTTGTATGCAGATCAGCCTACAACGGAAATAAAATTTGAAGTAGGGGACATGGTATATTTGCGATTGCAGCCCTATAGGTAGTCCTCGATCAAGCAAAGTGGAGCTGAGAAACTCAAACCCCGATTATATGGTCCATATAAAATCATGAGGAGAGTTGGGGAGGTTGCTTATGAATTGGAATTACCTGGATGTAGTCGAATACATAATGTCTTCCATGCTTCGTGCCTAAAATGGGCACTTGGACAACGTAATACCCCTTCTATAGAGCTACCTCCATTAAATGAAGAAGGCAAGTTGATCTTAATACCCAAAGACATCCTTGAGGTCTGTGAAAAGAGGTTAAGAAATCGAAGTATCAAAGAATACTTGATCCATTGGAATAAATTGTCGGATGAGGATGCCACATGGGAAGGAGCGACCATTTTAGAGCATCCCGATTTACAATTGCTTGAGGACAAGCAATTTCGGGAAGGGAGGACTGTAATATTCCCTCCACCAAATCGCTAATTACCATACAATTGAGGAGGGAGCGTTGCCATTTTCATAAGCAAATTGCCATGGAAGGAGTGTTGTCAATTAATAAATAAATCGCCCTTGGATGGAGCACATACAACCAATTATGTATTATAAACAACAATCATTAAAGTTATTAACAACATTTATTATTAATTAATTAATTAATTAGTCATTAAGCATTTATTTGATGAAAGGTCACAATCCTTGGAGAAGACATGTCGTTTGAATGGGAAGCGATGAAGGTATTTATATTCAGCGAATTGATGAGAAGGAAATCATTCAATCCTATGCATTCAAGCATTCAACTTTGTACAAGTATCATGCTTTACAACTACTTTTAAGGACGAAATCCCTTAATCGTATAATTTGATTTTAAGGACAAAAACCCTTGTCATCATTATAACCCTAGGATGAAACCCCTTGAGGATTTATATTTTATTATTAATACAATTACTTTTTATTTTAAGTACAAGTTTACATTTATAAAATATTATTTCAAGGAATTTCCGAGCAAACCGAATTCTTGTATAATATTCCGATTAGGAATGTTAAAAAAGATGGAAGACCTGTATATAGCATAATTCTAGAAACACCCTACCATAATTATTCAAGAAATTTGGAATATCAAAATGATATCTATCTTGCTTACCGACTTCCAAAATCAAACCTATCTTGAACATAAGAGCTCCTTCCTTATAATCTGTAAAGATCAAGGGCTGTCTTAAGTGTTCACCCCCATGCTTTTGTTGTACCCATTTGTTTTTTCTATGTGATGAAGGATTCCAAACACTTGCTTTATGTTTATAGTCCCGAGCTCCAATGGGTCTCATAATGTTATTGTGGAATGGTCTATCCAAAGCATGGCACCAATCAGTTTGCATGTAATCTGAAAACAAATCTAAATAGTCACAAACCTCCCTAAATCTCCTCCAAGTTAGTGTTATGATGGCTGGAGTAATTGTCACTAATAGTGGAGACCTTCCACTAACATTATCATGCAAGTAAACATCTTCAAAATGTATCAATCTACAGTTGTTCATAACTGAAATCATCAAAATCAGAAATATACACATGATGTAACAACTGCAAAAATGACAAATATGTCCAACATTCATCAATGTGATCAATGTAAAATTGGTGGGAAGCCATGTAAGGACTGAAAATCTGTCCACAAACTTCTGCATATTTTTGAAACCCCTCAAAATGAGCAACCTTGAAAATATTTGTATAACTGCAAATAGTGGGTTGTAGTAGGTAGAAATGAAGATAACAATCGTCTTACAATTGGGAATCATGGCAAACTCACTGCTCTTTCTCATTATGACTTGTTTGCTACCTTTGGAAATCATTACACAAAGACTAAATCTCATGTTATACTGATCATAGTCTTAAATTTTTCTTGTAGTGCCAATTACTTTCTCAATAGGACAAATATTTCCGACATATCTCTTTCCTAAAGCAACACATTCTATAGCAATTGCTTGTGAAAAATCTGAAATGATAAGTACATGACATGATTTGTTTATCTTTTCAATCCCTTACAACACTTCTTGTGTTGCATCCTCCTGTATGCCCTGAGCACTAGTGACTTGGCCCAAGTATGAGACATCATTCTCCCAATATAGATTCTTGATGCAAATTAGTTTCCAACTCTATGGCATGTTGGAATCCTCTATCTAGTAGATGTCTTGGGAACATATTGAACACTGTGCTATGCTGATTTGGAGGTATTTGTATATCAAAATAAATACTATTGCTTACCGAAAGACAAAATGATCTGCATGCTCTCATTCATTAAGCAACTTGCTGGCCAAACAACTAGTCCTTTATGAGAAGTCCTCTTAGCTATGACATCATTTCCTTTAGTGGTCAACTTAAGCTCCTTAATTTTGTGATCTTGTAGAAGCTTACCAATGGAATGTAGCCATCCTCCATTCATAACCATGTTAGTTCTCACAACATAGAACTCATTGTATAACTTTTTTTTGCCCATGGATATATTAAGTTGTCTACTTATCTGGTTGCATGGGATGGTGAATCTAATTGCAACTGTAATTTTATACCCATTAAAATTTTCAGCCTTCATGTGTCTTAGCTTACTGCCATCCCATACTCTTATGTACAAACAACCTTAAATTTTAGAAAAATAATTTGTGCCTTTTGCTGCGAGTTATGCCCTTCTTTTGATACTTTTCATCATGACAACAATTTTTAACTATATGGAGTGGCTTCAATAAATTTGTGCAGACTTTTTCATGCCTTAACTATTGTTGCAAAAATAGTAAAGGTGTTTACCTTTATTAGTTGATTTGAAAATCTTCATAGACTCGCATCCAATATTAGTATCTGCTAAGACATTCTTCTTATGTGCATGTTTATGCCTTCCAACAAGGTCATCTTGATACTTAAAATGTTTCTTGAATTGGAAGATTTCTTTCAAAATAAAAATTCATACTTTCCATCTTTTTGGTGAATTCCTCCAAGGGTTGCTTCCTTTCCGTTTCTGGCAACTCTAATTTTTCTTCTTGCTTATCAACATGACTATTTGGTAGACCATTTTCACATAACATTGGCCTCTTCTTTTCAATGCTTAGAATAGGTGTTTCATGGATACCATTAGCTTTTTCAATTTTGCGTTTCATACATATATTTTGTTCCTCCTTGACTTCTTTAAGACACATTTTATTGAAATTCAATCTTAGAGTCAATGAAATATTTTTTAAAAATCAAAATCCTTACTTTCCATCTGTATGGTGGATTCTTCTATGATTGACTTTCTTTCACTTTCTTGTAAATATGAGTTTTCTTTATGATCCATCAACACAATAGTGTCCTTGAACTTTTATAGTTTTGATGTATTCAACACCTCTTTTGGTTCTATGGTCTTTTTTTCCAGGTCTTTTGATTCTTTTTTTAGCTTTACCTCTGCTTTGCTCCAACATTTGTGACTTGTCTTCCAAGGTTATTTGTAAGAGAAGGAAAGTTTCTTTCCCCTGAATTCATTTGTAGTATCATCGTCTTTTTGAGATGTCTTAGCGGGAACTGAATTTTGCATGCTATTTAGAAACCTTTGAAGTGAATTGGTCATTTTATCTTGATTTCTCTGTATTTCCATCATTTTATCTTGAATATGATCTGCATTTTTTTCATCTTTTAAAAATCTCAAGAATCCTCCCATGATAAACAAATCAATGTACTTGATTAAAATATCTAATTTCTCTCTCATTTAGAAGCATCCATTCTTAAAACTCTACAGGTTGGCAAGATGGTGGCTCTAATACCACTGTCATGTCCCCTTATTGAAATCAATATCAAAAAATCAAATCTGAAATTAATTTTATAGTGAGAACAATTTATATATGAGATATGCCCTTTCTACACTAGCTAGTGAACTCAGATTTTGACAATTTTTGAGAAATACCATAACTCAAATCCTATGGAACTTTTTATTGCATTAAAATAAGTTTAAAAACATTACAACTTACTGAAATCGACTCCCCACAATAGTTCTAAAATGAGATACAAAGTTTGGGTAAAATCCTTGCCAGTTCCACACATGCGCTACAAATATTGTTCAAAATATATCATCAATTTACAATACTAATAGGCTTATTACATATCATAGGAAAATACTGAAATAACCTAATCTCAAACTCTAAATACATTTGATAGCTGCTGTAACAAATCCATATATTTGAAACCAATACTTTCAACTCTACTCACACCGATAACCTACATACAATACTGAACACTAGTTGAAATCTGTACTCGTTGAAGCTCTGTAACAACCCCTGTATGGAATTTTATTTTTGGATCTTAAGGGTTTCATCCTACAATCCTTGGGATCCCTGGGTTTTCGTCCAAAGACCACTTTCATCCAAGAGTTTTTGTTTCAGGATGATTTGAAAAACACTGCATGCATATTGTTCCACAAGAGAAAATCCTTAGTTTGGCAAAAGATCCTTTAGAAAGAAATTATGGAATATAAATAACCAAGAGGGCCCAAAGGGGGCGCCAAAATCCAGCGCCTTGCTTTAGAAAGATAAAAAGCTATTAGTTGTCATCTTTCTCCACTTTCCATAATTTGCTTTAATTCTATTTTTCCTATTTTTGTCCTATTTTCAAATTTTTTCAAATCTGTTAGCTTTTCTAGATGATAAGAATGCAAAATTAATTTATTAATTTTCTTTAAAACCCACATCATTATCCTTCTCCTTAAAATACCATGCCCCACTTTGACTAATAAAACATTTAATAATAATATTTTATTAATTACTTGGTCCTCAATATCAAAATTAAAAAATAATGAATATTTCGGGTCCAAATAATCAATATTAAATAAAATTATTTTCTTTTCTCTTTCTTTAAACCCAAAGATAATATTGGAATGAACATTTTGTCCATAAGAATAAATTAATTGAAAAAGGGACATAACAAACATGTTTATCATTATTTAGCTTTTTTAGATGTCCAATCTAGTTAGTGGTTGTTTTGCAAATGTCCAGGCTAATAGTGATCGAAGAGGCACCTAAAGTGGTTATTGGCTCAATTGTGCTTGAGGCCTTCATTCTTGTAGGTGATTGGGAGGTATTTGTGGCATGTCCATGCATCATTGAATCACCACCTGATGAAGGGTAGTTTGTTTGTCCTATTGAAGCACCACGATAATATATATCGTTCCTAATTGAGAGGACATTACACCCATTGGGCTTGTCGGAAGGTTTTTGAGGAAAAGGACCTCTTTTGATATGTGTGTTGGAGGATTATCTTGTGGGACAATAGTAAGTACATGGTTAAGGAAGCATAGTTCTTCAACCGCAGGGTTGTGGTCCTCGTGGAGTTACTTAAGTGTTGTTGGCAAGGGGCAAATGTTTGAACAATGGTTGCGGGCCAAAGGTCATGCTTGGGGGCTCCTTCAACAATTAGATACTAGATTCTATTAGAGGCAAGTGGATGGGATTGAATAGGAAAAGGGATCAAATGTTGGTTCTTCTGGAAGGTGTTTTGGATTTCCTTCATTGAGGAGGATGGGATTTGAAGTTCTTTAAGTTATTGTATGGCAGGATGGAAAGGCTTGGAATGATTCTTGGTTTTTTAAAACTTTTAGTTGGCCTCTCATGCAATGGCTTGAGTGTGGACTTGCTAACGGTTCAATCATAAAAGACCAAACTATTAAATGTTTTAAGTAGCTATTAGTTAAACATTAACTAATGGTTGGTTGTCAACCTCCCTAGCTGATGTAACTTCTTTTATGCCTACTAAAAGATGGACACACACGTGTGTAAGTGTGTCGTAGTGCATCCATTCCTCTTTATTCTTTCAGTGTTTATATTTTCTAACATTGGTAATAGAGCCATTGTTTGAGGAAGCCCTAGTAGAAGGGTATGAACCATAGTATACATAACTGTAACAGACGAGTATTCATCATGGGAATTTTTTCAACCGGAGAGTAACCAACGGGTGGGTCGAATAATCGAGAATAACCAACAAAGGAAAAAAATACTTAAATTTATCAAAAAAGCTTAAATTTTATAGATATTACAGTTGCCAAATGTATCAGATGAGTCTGTAAAACATTGGGAAAGTGTTTTCTATTAGATTTGAACACAAATAAAGTACAAAATCGCATAATTATGCGAATACAACTAAGACAGTCTAGTGTAGTCCTCCCACTCGACTGCTCCCCCTCGCTCTGCCCATAACGCCGTGGCTCTGGCTCAACCTCTGTCTCTGCTTTTGCCTCAGCCTGTCTCTACTTCATCCTCATCTTCAAGGATGTCCTCTAATCCAATGTCTCCTCTTGCTTCAGCAACACCCTCCATAGCTTGTCTCTCGAAATTAACAATCTCGTCCTCTGTGAACATGGAGGCCTTTACCTGTATAGTCCAATCACTATAGGGATCGATCTCATCTATGTTGATAGGCTCCTATGATGTGTTCTTCAACTTTTTTGTGTAAAGGCGAAAGTTGTATTGCACAAAGATCAGGTCCTTGAGGCATTGTGGGCTCAACTTGTGTTTTTTTATGTGAATAGCGTCAAACAAGTTCCAGTTGCACTCACATCCATAAGCACTACAAGGCTGAGATAAAATGCGGAGGGCTAGCCTTTGAAGATTTGGAGTATTCACACCCCAATCTTTCCATCATGACCCTGCAAATAAGATATTCAAAATTTTGTAAGTAATCAATAAGTGTAAATTTGTAACTGGTAATATACGAGTAAAAACTTTATTTTATATTACTTGGTAACTGTGTGGCTCTCCCTCAAATAGCTAAGGCTGAAGAAAAGAGTCTCTCCATAGCTTGCTTGTAGTTTTGCAACTCTAAAATAATGAGGTCCCTCACCTCAATGTCAGGGGTCATACTTTCAATCCATGTTGAGAGCCCCTCCATAATCTCCCCAATAGCATCTGCAAAGCCATCAAAGTAGAAAAACTTAGGGTTAAAGTAGTACCCAGTTGCATGGATGGGTTGGTGAAGTTGATTGTTCTACCTTCGATCAATCAACTCCCAAATGAGATCAAATTTAGCACGATTCCCCCTAAAATAGTTTTGGATGGCCTCTTTGGCCTTATCCATGGTCTCATAAATATAACCCATTGGGTTTTGTTCCCCATCTACCAAGCACAAAACCCTCACCAAAGACTCCTGACACCTACCAAGTTACAAACAAATTAAAGTTATAAATTTATAAATACAATAAATACTATGTTTAAAAAAATGGAAATAAGAGAATCGACTTGAAATTTAAATTTAAATTTCAAGTTACCTTGACAATCTTTGTAGCTCTTTTTTTGAAGGCCTTACTGAAAACTGCCTTCCCAACCTTGACTTCATCAGCTTTCTTGGAATATGACGAGTCCATCCAAGCTTGACTCACAAACATCTACTTCGAAGAAGCCAACAAATTGTAAATACTTGGCAACATAAGCAAGTACATTGCAAACCTGGTGACACCTACTCGAACAAGCTCTTTCCCCTTGGTGTGCTCTCTCATCAAGTTGAGAATCCAAAGGTGATTGCACATATATTTTGTGATTTCTCTAGCTTCTACTACTAGTTGCACCAATGAAGTTTGCCTATGTCTTCCAAAAGAAGGTCAAGACAATGGGCTGCGTAAGGAGTCGAAAGACTGATGGACGTCTCTTCTTAAAAAGTCTTCCAACTGCCACATATACTGCTACATTGTTTGTGACAACTTATACAACATCATCGATGCCCACCTTTAAAACAACCTGCTCGACCATCAAGCTCAAAGTTTATGCATTCTTTATTTTGTTAGATGCATCAATGGATTTCTAAAAAACCAAGACACCATTTGGAGATGCCAAAAAGTTGATGAGGGTGCGGTTCGTTCCATCTGTCCATTCATTGGAAAGAATGATGCATACGAGCTTATGCCATAACCTCTTCCGATCTTCTACAATTACGTTTGCATCTTCAACTGCATTCTAGAGCAACCTCCCACTCAAGTCTATCGGAGAGGGCGCCTTGTACCTTTTCCCTACAACTGTTAATGTTATCACCAAATACTCCCATTACGGGCATCTCGTCACATTGAAGGGAAGGTTGTTGAAGTACCAAAAATTTGCACATGCTTTATCTGCTTTTGCATGTCTCCTTGTTCCATCCTATACTTTGCAACGAAGGTTGTGCCCCAGATGTGTTTTTAGGCACAAAAAATCTCTGTATATGGCTCAAACTCAATGAAGATATGCCCGCACGTTTGCGTAGACCACGAGTAGAGCCCACAATTTTTGTCAACGTTGCATCTTCTTTCTCTGTCGATGAGGGAACAATGGCCACTGTTATGGCTGCTTTCATCCTTGCCACCTCTAATTTATTCTCGTCTAACAATGCAAGCTCTGCAATCATCTCTGATTTTGCCTATTCTGTTACACTGAGATAAGACATGATATCATGGCAAGGAATGCATGAAAGGTGGTACTTCATGCAATTGATGCCTTTTGACATCTTTGAGCAAAACGAACAAATTGAAATCGTCTGGGTCGGTCCAACCTTTCCAAGCAACAGTGCGACTACGAGCATTGGGGGGAGCTGTTTGCCCACCACTAACTAAACCTGACCCCGATGCATTGGCAGATGTTATTGTTTGCTAATGGTAAATTTGCAAACATGTTCAAAACAACATTAAAAAAATAAAAAACAAAAACGTTTTACACAAATTAAAATACATTTAAAAAAATAACCCTAAATCATAAACAATAAACTTTTAAATTTAATTTTAAACATCGTGATGCAACCCTAGGACAGAATATCGAAAACATTGCGAACGATTCTCTACAATAAATAAATTATAATGGAATACAAAAACTATAACTTGTATAAATTGTAATAATTAATTTACAATGCGGAAATTTAAAAAATAAAATAAAAAATGTGCATAAATTGTAATACATGATTATTTACAATACATGAATGAATGAAATGCATGATTATTTACCAAACACATTTATAATTAAATTGCAATTCATTTAGAATTAATTTACAATGAACCAAAAAAAAAAAAAAAAACTAAAAAAATGTACTAACCTGGTAGTGTTTGCTGAATTTGCTAGCTCCAATTCGCTATTGAAACTCCAAACCTTGTGTGAATGTAATGAGGGGGGTCTGCTCGAATTTGTAGGATAATTTTCTGCATTTTTACAATGTTTTACCAACATTTTACTAGCATCCATGCGTATGGATGCGTTCTTGTCCTTTTGGACGCGTCCAAAAATGCATCCATAGGGTCCTGACGAGTACCTGCAGAGTACCCACCAGGTATTTGCGAGTAATCACAAGTACCTAATGGGTACTCTGCATGTACTCGTCGGAAGCCCTAATAGGGCATAAAAAACTGATGGTTTCGAGTGGCAATTAACCGCTTTGCACTTTTTTCCTACGAGTATTTGACTGACCGATGAGTAACCGACGGTTATGTAATCTTTGGTATGAACAAGTTGCAGGAGTTCGAGGAAGCCCTAGTCGGGTACGATCTACGAAAAAGAAGAGGTTCGCGGAAGCCCTAGGAAGATTAGAAGGGTACGAGTAGGATAGAGGCAGTCAAAGTTGATTTTCACACTTTTATGATCAAATTAAGGGAAAAGGAAACAAAGATTGCAAAAGGTCGTGATTTGCTTCTATAAATTTTCGTGAGAAGAAAACAAGAGTTGAGAGGCAAACCAATTTGTTGTAGGGCATGTACAGAAAAAGAAATCATGAAGGAGAGGATTTGTGATTCATAGATGATCTAAAGAGGTCTAAAATTGATCTCAAGTTGAACTCGGACGTGAGGTAAAGGATGCATGACATGTGTGAGGAATGTAGGCATGAGAATCATGACCAGTGGAAATTGTTGGGGAAGATATGATGTGAAATTAGAAAGCAAGAAGTGGATTGCAGAATCACGATTTAAAGATATCAGAAAGCTTAGACAAAACAAGCTATGACAGAGGAAGAACGATTTTGTGAAAGCAGAAAACATTTGGTGGATTGAGACCACAACAATTGTAGGAAAAAGGGACATCAATGGCAATTTGACTCATGATGGTAGGGCACGATTTAAAGTCACTTGCAAAGATTACAGACTAGAATGTGGGACACCTAGCAAATATAGGCATGTTTTTATTGTAACAGCCAAAGGAGGCCATGGTTTTCGTGGATAGACGCACTGACCAGACTAGGAAAGAAAGAAAACCACAATTTTTTTACACTTTCATGATGTTTTTTGGATGGAGACCAAAATGTGCTAGGGCACGAATTTGCACATAAAAATCGTGATAGTCACCTATAAAGAACAAACTGAACTTTAGAATGTGTTGCTCGTGCACAAATTTGCACAAAAAAATCACGAGTTTGCAGATTTTTTTTTAATAGATGTAGCATTTTTATTTTGCATTGATTTCCAGGTCGAAGGCCAAATATTGTGTAAAAAGCCAATATTTCAGAATTTAATTTTATTTGAAGTGCAAAAATTGGCTGGTCATAATTACAATAGCTGGAGTCATAAGAATTTAACAATTGTGGAATATCATGATTGTGATAAAATCATTCTCGGCATTGAAGCAAAACATGTTACAAATTTTGTTGATTATGAAAAGCATCATAAGGAGGCTTTGCTATTGTTGAAGTTTGTGTTAGATATGATTCTTGAGGTCTAGAATGCCACCGAAGCAAGTGTGCTTTGGACCAGTATAAAAAATAAGTATCAAACTTTGGAGAAAAGTCGGGTCCTGTACCTTGTTACGCCCTTAACCTATATTGCATCTAAGGATGTGTGGCCGATTGGTTGCTTACATACCTTTCATATCATTTTATTGTATTTCTCTATGTTCGTAGTATGGTCGGCCTATGGATTAACCATGGTTGAGTAGAGTATATATAGGAGGTAGTGGTTAGTCTTTTATCATTATATTGTGAATTTTGCTTTTATTGTATTGTTGTGGAAGTTGCCTCCTCGAAACGGCTTAGTATTCTGCTTTTTTGTCAATTATTGTTGTGGATTTGCTTATTCTGCTCTTAATTATGCTATATATTATTCCATTATTGGGAAACATCCAAGTAATTTCATTACAAGTGGTATCAGAGCATGATTTGGGCTAGTTTATATGACGGCATTTTTCGGATCTAGTGTTGCAGCAATCAGAAGAGTTGTAGGATCGAAAAAACATAACTTGTGATTTGGGAAGAATTTAATTTTTTTGTCACTGTAGTTTATTCAAAAACTTTAAAAAAAAGTCAATAAATTTTTTCACAACCTTGTGCAAATTAGCAGTCATTGGATTCGTCTTGGTGAGATGATCATGATGGAATGATCTGTTGGTACATATTTTGGGACTTGAAACCCTCCCTCTTAAGGTTTGTGCATGGCTGGTCCTAACACGTGGATGTGAAAAATGTTAAGACACTCCATAAAAATTTTCCAAGGGCATGGAGTTTGGAACTTCAGATCCACTGGTTTTTGAGCCGGTTCAACAAATTCAGTCAGATATACAAAAGCATGGCAAGGAAGGATGATCTCGATGTAGTAAAAGGGGAAATGGATTTTATGAAGCATCAATTATCAACTTTGAGTGATTAGTTGACTGCTATTGCGGCTTAGCTTCCGCAAAATAATCCTCCACCGCGCCAATCTAGTTCTCCTAATCTGAACAATCACAACTCCACTATTGGTTTGAAGCACATGCTGGCAAAGGTGAACATGTGCAAGTTTGATGGTAAGGATCCACTCACTTAGATCAATCAAATAGAAAATCTATTTAATCTTCATCAGACCTGATGTGTGCAAAAGGTGATCACATCTCTTTATCTAGACCCTGAGTAGTTCATTTGGTACAGGTGGCTGTGTGCTCAAAAGGAAAAGAAGGGCGCTCTTGTTATCTGGTCGATGTTTACTTAGGAGCTACAAATGCACTATCGCAACGTTTTAGAAAGTTATTTCAATTAGCAAAGTTGCGATAAATAGGTACTGTTAAAGATTATATTCAGCAATTTTAGAGTCTATCCTTACATGTGGATGACATCAATGAGAACAACATAACTTCCCTATTCCTGGGGGGCTCAAGGATAGCAACCAACTTGAGGTTTGCATGTTTAATCTAACGTCCGTTTTTTAAGCCATACCATTCACGTGCCAGGCAGAGGAAAATCATTTGGCCAAAATGAGGGCTTTCACTCATGGCCGTGAACACAATTTCACAGCACCATCATTTCCACAACCTACAAGATTGACTCAACAAATTGAAGATAAGCGTGCCAAAGGGTTATGTTTTGGCTGTCACAACAAGTGGAGCAAAGTTTGATGACATCCTAATCTATAGCAGAACTTGGGAAGAACATTTGAAGCATGTGAAATAGGTACCGTTAGTTTTGGAACAACATCAACTTTATGCAAAACCTTCCAAATGTGCTTTGAGGTGGAGTATCTAAGTCATATTGTTTCACATGGAGTCAAAGTCAACCTTAAGAAGATCCAAGCTATGATGGAGTGGCAAGTGCTGAAGACACTCAAGAACTTTCGTGGATATTTGGGGCTAACAAGATGCTATCTCAGATTTGTAAAAACTTATGGCAACATAACAGCTCCACTCACAACGTAGTTGAAGAAAGATTCCTTCTATTGGATTGAACCAACCATCAAGTGTAGAGAGGATTACATAACACAATTAGTCAAACATTAGTCCAATAAACCAAAGGAAGAATGCATAAGAACAAACCGAATTAAGTCTATCTATTCATGTGGGAATTACTAATGACAATGAAAGACAAATGAAAGAAAGTAAAAAACCTATACCTTCCCAAGTGAATCCATTCTCCAAAAGCGGCTCAAAAGCATGGTCTCCCTTGATCAAGCATCCTTGTCTTTATCAACAATGGTGGCAAACTCCTCCAATGTCTCAAAAACACTCCATAAAACTTAGGCTCATGATATGTAACTATCTAATTTGCCTATCAAATGAAGCTAATACAAATATGAATAATACAATAATCAAAACACAAATGAGTTGTGGAGAGATTTTAACATTATAACATTGCAACACTTGAGCTTAAAAATGATGTCCATGGCCTCTCTATTTATAGATTTTCAAGAATGATCAGAATCACTCTGAACCATCCATCTTGAGATGAAGATGTGTGGTTGAGGATTAATTCAATATTATGAATTAAATCCATAATTATTTTTATCATGACCTTGGAAGAAGGGACATTGAAGAGGCATGGGAGGCATTAACTAGGCATGGGTGACTCATAATCCTGATATTTGTGGCATTTATGGCCTAGGGATGTCTTCTCAATGAATGATATCACCTGATGATGCAGTTAATAGAAATCAATTTTCAATAAATAAATATTCAACAACTCTCATGGAAAATCCACTTAAGCTCTTGATTTGGATTAATTAGCCTTAAACAAGGTTAATCAACATTTGTGCAATTATTTGAAAATTGGCCCTCAATTAATTAAAATGGTTAGAAAGTCATATTACTGAGTCGTAATTTGATTAGAGAAGAATTAGAAGTTGACGTTAGATGCATTGGAACCGTATTCCCATTTAGGATGTTGCCAACACAAAATAACAAAGGTATGTGACGTGTACCAATGAATTAGAAGAAAAGAGTGATCCAAAGCACAAAAAGGCGAAATCGTCATTTTGACTCAAAATGATCCGATCAAAATTAGTTGCTTCATAAATTGCATTGCCCTATTTAGGGATTCATTAGCTTAAATTGATGCTTGTAAACGACAAGTTCAAACCATTTAGCGCGTTTTATAGATTTTGACTTAAATTGTGCATTTGAGTGCAATTCGAGTAAGATTGACAATTTCAACACAAATGGTGTTAGAAATTGGATGTCTACACCAAGGCATTTGAGAAGGTGAAAGAGGCTATGTGCGCCACTCTAGTTTTGGCGACCTCTGATTTTTCTGAAACATTTGTTGTTGAATGTGATGCATCAGGATATAACATGGGGGTAACACTCATGCAAGAAGGAAGAACCATTGCATTCGAGAGTCAACTCAAGAGAATAAATAAGCTCAAGTCAATCTATGAGAAAGAGATGATGACTATTGTTCATGCAGTAAAGCAATGGAGACCTTATTTGATGGGTCAACACTTTCACGTAGAGACTGATAATGATACTCTGCAATACTCTTTGGAACAACGATTGTCATCGAAAGAACAACAAAAATGGGCGACTAAAATGTTAGGATATGACTTTGAAATAATCTATAAAACAAGAAAAGAGAATGTGGTAGCAGATGCACTTTCTAATGTGGATGTATCAGTTGAGGCATTGCTATGCATAATGACCATTTGACAAGCAGATTGGTTAGAAGAAACAAGATCAAAATGAGAGAATGACAGAGATACAAGAGGCCTAATTCTGAATTTTCAGCATGATTTGGGTGTTTTTGAAAAATTTGAGTGGAATGGGAACACATTATGGTATAAGGATAGATTATACCTATGCAAGGATTTCATCCTCAAACACGATCATTCAGGGGCTTCATGCATCCTTGATAGGGGGGCCCTCAAGATTTTTTTAGACAGCATCGAATCAAGCAAGATTTTTTTTGGGAAGGACTCAAGGGGGATATATAAAAAATTGTCGCAAAATGCATTGTTTGTCAACATAACAAAGGAGAAACAATTAAGACACTAGGTCTTCTGCAGCCATTATCCATCCCTAGCCAGTGGTGGGAGGAGGTTTCCATGGATTTCATCATAGGGTTGTCGAGGTCTGAAGGTAAAAATGTTATCATGGTAGTGGTGGATAGGATCACAAAATATGTTCAATTTTGTTCTTTATCACAACGATTTGTAGCTAGTACAGTAGTTGTTGCTTTTCTTAATATAGTTCAAAAGTTGCATGGTACCCCCAAAATCATTGTAAGTGATCATGATCCTAAATGTACTAGTAACTTTTGGACTATGTTATTTGCATATTTGGGTACTCAGTTGGCTCATAGCTTGTTTTATCATCCTCAATTTGATGGGCAAACAAAGGTTGTCAACAAATGCTTAGAAGGGTATCTCTATTGTTTTGGATCAGATAAACAGGAACGTTGAGTCCATTAGTTGCCACTAGAAAAATGGTGGTACAGCACTTCCTTTCTTACCTCTTCTAATATGTCTCCCTTTGTGGCAATTTATGGCTATTATCCCCCATCCATCACTTTATATTTGAAGATGCAACCCAAGATTCGAGCTATTGAGGAACACATTCAACCAACAAGAGGTACTAGCTAGTTTAAATGGAGAATTTAGCAATGACATAGAATAGAATGAAGCAACAAGTTGATCAATACCGTAGTGAGAGGCATTTTGATATTGGCGATTGGGTCTTTGTGCGTTTCAGCCATATAAGCAAATGTCTTTGAAGCAACAAAAAAATGATAACAAACTTTCTCCTAAGTATTAAGACCCTTATCAAATCCTGCAGAAAATTAGCAATGTGGCATACATGTTGGAGCTACCCCAATCCACTCGCATACATCTTGTAGTTCATGTATCTTGCCTGAAGGTCATTGAAAATAGAGTTTCTACCCAAATTGAGTTACTTGAACTGGAGAAAGAAGGCATGCTCATTATAGAACTTGAGGAGATCCTTCAGATAGGCACAAAAAAGTTACGAACATGATAGCTTAAGGAGTATTTGATCACGTGGAAGAGCTTGAATTGTGAAGATGCAACATGGGAAGATGAAACTTTCCTGCAGTATCATCCAAAGTTGATTCAACATTGAGCGCAACATTATTTTGAATGGGAAGGGCATGCTACGCCCTTAACCTATAGTGCCTCTAAGGATATGTGTGGCCGATTAGTGGCTTACATACCTTTCATATTAACTTATTGCATTTCTCTATGTTTTTAGTATGGTCAGCGTATGGAATAACCATGGTTAAGTAGAGTATATATAAGAGGTAGTGGCTAGTCTTTTACTATCATATCACAAATTCTGCTTGTATTGCATGGTTGTGGAGGTTTTCCTTTCAAAGTGGTTTAGTTAAAATTATCAAATATTCTGCTCTTTTGTCAATTATTACCGTGGATCTGGTTATTCTACTCTTAATTCTACAATATATTATTCCATTATTGTGAAACATCTAGGTAATTTCATTACATACCTGAAAAATCTGCTATTTTCCAAAAAATGACTAAGATGGGTCCTTGTCAAAACATCTTTTTGGGATGAAAAATCTCTGAGACTAGCTTCTTGCCATTGACAAAAACGTTGATGACGACGACCTGGTTGCTCGTCTGAACAACTTAACGCCCTCATATGAATCATTTGTAGAGGCTTTACATTTGATGGGAAAAAGCTAGACACTGACATTTGATTAGTTTAGTTCTTATTTGCTATAGAAGGAACACAAACAAACACAAGCAAATGAGTCTAGTGCTAGATAAACAGACAATGCATTTATTGCTAAGTCAAATGAGAAGTGGAAATGTATCCTTGTTGATTCATCTTCTAAGTACTAGGTGAAATGCTTTTATTGTTATAAAGTTGGGCATGTCAAAAAGGATTCCTAGAAGCGACAAAATGCATTTTCCCAACAAAGGAATCAAGTAGAAAATGTAGTAGTAGTTGAATGGAATTCTAAGGAAGAGCATGCCCTCGTGGCATTATGCTCAAATGATGTGCTACGGGTTGCTTGTTCATTGATTCCGACAAGTTCATACATTTTATGTGTTGAAAGGGACTACTATGTCACATTTACTACATATACAAAAATTGTTGATTTAGTTTTATTAGCTGATAGGGAGTCACTTGCAATAGAGTGAATAGGAGATATTCGCATGATATTGAATAATGTTGAAAAAATCATAGTAATGAATGTTAGGTTTGTTCCTAGCATAAATAAAAATCTCGTCCATTAGTTAGTTAACAGAAAATCCCAACATTGTTGTAAATTTCTTTGGGAAGTAGTGCATTGTGTCTGACATGAAACATGATAGAGTAATTACCTTAGGTATTGGGCAAGGTGACTTGTATAGGCTTGTTGACCCTGCCATAGTCAAATTAAATACATATGTGGAGGGAGGTTCCACCATACATGATGTGCTTGAAGATGAAATTCCTTTTAGGATTGTTGACTCTGCTCTAGTCAACTTACATGCACTAGTTGTGGAGGGAATATTTACTATAAAGAGTGTGCAGGAGGATGCAATTCCCCAATCAAATGCATAAGTAGTTGTGCAAGGGGATGAAATACCTCAGTCAAAGGTACAGGCTCAAAGGACTAGAAATGAGGTTGTTAATTCCATTGTAGCAAAACTCATGAATAAATCGTGATTAATCACGAATTATTGACAAAAACGCTTTATTCCTTGAAAAAATTGTTGTTTTATGCAATCAAGCCTCTGCCAACAGGGAAGTGTTGAAAATCATGGAAAATTGCCAAAAGATCACGATTAAAACTTGCCATTCACTTTTTTTCAAATTTTGCTTCATTTTCACAGATTTTTGCCATCAAAGAGAAGATTTTTGAAAAATAGTTTGAGAACTAAGAACTTTGAGATTTTCAGCGAGAAGTATGAGATTATCAATGAAAAATATGATATTTTTACTTGACATTGGAGAAAAACAAGTTACATGTAGTTTATTTGCTTGCGAGTGTAATTGGAGTGTGTTCGAGCATATACATTCAAAAAAGGCAATTGACTCATTCAAGAACGGATGAATGATTTGGCATTTGTCCACCACAATCTTTACCTGAATATGAAGAAATCTCAAAGTTAATAAATGTTGCATTTTTAATTCTCAATTCATATGAAAACTTGATTTATATTCTTGTAAAGTGTTAATCACCAAAGTCGTCAATATATGCATTCTATTTTATAATATTAGGTACTGTTGAGGAAGATCATCCGATTGACTTTGACTAAATCAATCCAGATTCTGAATGGCTCGGAAATAATGAAGAGCCTCTTTTTGAAGATTCTGTCAGAGGACGTTGGGTTCAACGTTGAGGTCATCTCTCAAATTAGGAGAGGCTTGAACCTTATAGAGATGTTGAAGTGTAGACCCACTGATCCATAGTCTACTTGTTGCCATTGGCTCCCTCCCCTTTTTTGTTCCCTTGTAAATGACAATAGTATGCATTTTGAAATGCAAATGTAATAAAATTTGAATGGTATTAAAAGTAATGAAAGAAAACAATTGACTGATTTTAATGGCGTACAAGCTCATTTATCTTCCTTATAATTTGTATCTATTCTCTATGCAATTGAAATGCCTCATATATTTCTATGCAATGGAAATGCATTTAAATTTAAAAAAAAATCTTTTTCTTTTTTTTCCACATTTTTCGGCAGTTTTAAGTTTTTCCGATTTTTTTCCACTTTTTTCTTGATTAATTGCGATTTTTTGAAACACTTAAACTTTTGAAAAAATGCCTTTTTTCCTCAAACGATTTATGCTATTATGGTTAATTCAATAGAGCATGGTCATTTTGCTCTTGCTTTTGACTTTTTTAAGGTTTCTGAATTGTCAATTAAACAATGCATTGGATGCAAATGGGTGGACAAAGTTCCTACTACAAAGTTGGTTTTTACTCCTACAAAGATGGTCACACTTCATTTGCTTCTCTCAATAGCAATTCAGTTTGGTTTCTTGAACAAAGATTTCAAAGAGGAGGTCTACATGGTGTAGTATAAAGGTTTTTGGATAACTAGTAGTGATCATCTAGTTTGCAGGTTGATTAAGTCCTATGGACTTAAGTAGGCTCTGCGACCCTACAATATTTTGTTTGATTAACATCTCCAATATTTTAGATTCACAACTATGGAGGTTAGGTTGAAGTTACGAACCAATGATGATTCATCACTAGTCAATGAATCACCCTACAAAGGGTTGGTGGACAACTTGATATATCTTATGTCGACATGATTGGATCTTTGTTTTGATGTTGGCAATATTTTTCGATTTTTATTTACACTGAAGCCCCCTACATTGGACAACAACAAAATGTTAGAGGACTATAGATTTCAGGTTCATATCTAAAGAGCGGTCTATAAATGTAACGACTAAACTCTTTGGTCCCACTGTATTTGCAAAATTTGGGGACAAACTTAGAGTAGTCTCCGGTTTAGTCATTAAGGAAAGGCTTTTTAAAATTAAGTAGCTATTAGTTAAACATTAGTTGTTATGAATATTCTACATTAGTACTCACATTAGTATTATTGAGAGTTAGTTATAATATGTGATAAGTATATTTGTTATATATTATATAAGTTATTTGGGTTGTTTAAACAACTTACGTAAATGGGAGTGTGTAGAGATGTCAAGAGGGAAAATAGGAGAGATTCATGGGATGTTGCAATAAGCCTATCTCCATATTATTAGAAGAGCTAAAAGCCTATATATATGTAACTTGTCATATTGAATAATATGTTGATTGATTGACCACAATTTGAGTTTTGCTCTCCCCTTTCGAGTTTTGGCTCTAACAAAATGTAGGTCTATTATTACATTTGGTATCAGATTAGGTTCAATGGACCTCTCTGCAAATTAGGTCTTGTTTGTAATAGGGCTAAATCAGTGTAGACCAGGTGAGAAAGCTTGTTTGTTCAATAGACCAACATTTGGTTATTATTTATGACAAATGGGTTAGCAATGCAGACCATGTGAAACCCCATTGTCATATTTGTGTGTTTTGTGTAAGTTTCTGAGTTTGTTTGGTTTACTGAATTCACTGGGCTATAAAGTGAAGGATTTGTTTTGCTATGTGAGCTACCCTTGATCGGGCCGTACCAAAGCTCGGTTGGGTTGTCTAGTGGTCAGTAGGATAGCTTGAGTAAACACGTTGGTTTGTGCAGAGGAACCTAAGGCGAGAGTCAACCTGGTGTAATTTGGCATGTTGATATATCTAGAGCAAGCCCTTTTGGTTAGGGCTTTCGCTGAGCTGTTTGGATTATGGTGAGTTGTTAGACCTTCGCTCAGAAATTCGCCACATCAGTTCTCAACACTATTGTTGGGGCAAGATTAGAAACCCTGCACTGCTTCTTCCCAGTTTTTGATGACCTTCCTTCAATATTGATGTCGTGGCCATCTAGTTGGAGCCTCCCTCAATTGGATTGCTTCCTCCACGACCAAGACAACCAGCGCCTAGCTACCTCAGATCTCTTCTTTGCCAATTGCCATGTCTTTCTGCTTGACCCTTCACGACTTCTCCACATTGGATCTCGGCCATGTTGTTTAAGTCCAAGCTTATTGATGGCTTGAGAACTTTGCTCGTCCACCGAACGATACCACTCAAATTCTGCTTGCAGTTTCCTTTATGTGGTATTTAGTAGGTTATTTTTTATGCCTTCAGTATTTTAGGTTTAGGTATTCAATTTAGATTAGTCTTTGTTTGTAATAATGTCATGTCTAAGTGACTAAAGTTATAAGTGTTTGGGTTTTGTGAATTTAGTGTAGTTATTGTAGTAGTAATATATTAAGTGTGTTGCTTAAATTACTAAGTCGATTAGTGTTAAATATGTTTTGAAAAAGTCATAAATGTTGAACGAGTCATTGAGAAGTGTCTAGTTTATAATATAGTTTCGTTATTACATTTCATGTTTTATTTTCAATTAGCGCTCTTTTAATAAAATTATTAATAGTTTTAGGTTTGTCATTTTTATGGGTCACTAATATTCTACATTAGTCCTCACATTAGTATTGTTGAGATTTAATTATATTATGTGGGAAGTATATTTTTTGTATATCATGTAAGTTTTTTGGGTTGTTTAAACAACTTACATAAATAGGAGTATGTAGAGATGTTAGGAGGAAGAATAGGAGGGAGAGATTCTTGGGATGTTGCAATAAGTCTATCTCCTCATTATTAGGAGAGCTAAAAGCCTATATATTTGTAACTTGTCATATTGGGTAATATGTTGACTGATATACCCCAATTTTGAGCTTTGCTCTCCCCTTTCGAGCTTTGGCTTTACCAAAATGTAGGACTATTTTCACATTAACTAATGGTCGGTTATCAACCTTCCCAATTGTTGCATCTTTTTTTATGCTTAATAAAAGACAAACACGTGTGTAAGTGTGCCATATGCCTTCCATTTCTCTTCATTCTTTTAATGTTTATATTTTCTAACATAGACATGGCCATTATGGTTCATCAAAAAGTTAAAACATAAACATGGTAGGTGTTGCATTATTGTATATCAATTGGCACAAGTCATAAACATAAATAATAAAATATAAAAGTTTTTAGATTTTAAACATAAGAAAGCAAACACCAGTAAGAAAGAAAAAAACCAGTAAGAAAGCAAAGACAACAAATTCTATTTTTTGAAGTAGATAGGATAACCTGACATCAATAGTCACATAAATGAGTATGAAGCAATAACCACTAATGTCTTTTCACTTTGCACATGAGGTCTAATGCTGAAACGTTACAAAAAAGAAAGATCTTCCAAAATGATGCAAATATTTAGTAAGAGAGCATTTTCCTCCATTGAAAATATTCTTTCAGAAACACTGTTTAGTAAGAAAGCAAAGACAACAAATTCTATTTTTTGAAGTAGATAGGATAACCTGACATCAATAGTCACATAAATGAGTATGAAGCAATAACCACTAATGTCTTTTCACTTTGCACATGAGGTCTAATGCTGAAACGTTACAAAAAAGAAAGATCTTCCAAAATGATGCAAATATTTAGTAAGAGAGCATTTTCCTCCATTGAAAATATTCTTTCAGAAACACTGTTTTTGTAGGCCGAGATGGTTAAAAAACTGGTCTGTATTGACTGGAAACTATGGTGTTTCTGAACCATCAGGAAACATGTTTGTGAAGCTAAGAAACAAGATGAATAGCTAAGCAACAATGATTTTGTTCAGCAACACGCTTCTCATACTAAAAAACTGATAATTTTTATTTGCTAAAGAAAACATTGATAAATCTGTATAAATTACTCCATATTGGAGAATTTCTTTGTTGTGAAAGAGCCAAAGGCTTGGATGTATACAACAAAAAATAGGGATCAACCAACTTCAAATCTCTTATTTATATGGAAGTATTACATATATAGTGCAAAGATCTCCTACAAACAAGGAGATCTTCCTCATCCTAATTCCAAATAAATCTCTCTATCCTTCCTAGCATCACTCCTTTTCTCTCTCTCACAATCATATCTACGTGTGTTGGTATTATCAACTCACAACATTCCACGCACATAAAATTATTGTTGCTCACCTAGTAATGTGAGCACTAATCTATTTTTTTCCAACATTCCCCCCATTCTCGCCCCTGCCCGCATCCCCCCGCCCCCTAGTGCTCACACGGGGAGATGAACCACATGGACTAAACATCTCTATATTGCCCCGGCCTCCCCCTCCGCCCCACAATTTTTACTTGTGGACAACGGGTTTGCCCGATAATGCGTCTTTACAAAGCAATGGAGTTTATTACATAGATCTTGTTTTATTTGACAAAACATTTGCTTATCATCATACGCTTTTTTCCGAGTGATCATCCAACAGGGCCATCTAGCCTATTTTATTCCCATAGGCTATAATCAAGGATTTTAAGGGAATAAAATAAAATAAATTATTTATAAAGTTGTCTAAATAAATTAAATCATAAAGGTAACTTTATTTTAATTAATTTAATTAAAGTGACAAATAAAAATAATAAATATTATAGTCATTTTATTAAATATTATAAACTCAATTAAATAAAGTGTTCTTCTAGAAGCTTGAAGAGGTTACATTGGATTCTTCTAGAAGACTCCGCTGAGCCTTTAAAAAGAGATGAGAGCAAGTCATTTGGACATCTTGATTTGGCATATTTAATATTTCTCCATTTTCAGCTGATCACTGCAAGTGCAACGATTTCGGAAGAAGAAAACCTTCAGGGATCATTAGATTGAACGAAAACCCAACTCTATTTTGTGAGGTGAATTCACTCAGGATTCATTATTGAGTATATTTGCAGAGTATTCATCATTTTAGGGCTTCAATCAGCTAGGGTTTGAAGTTTTTTATGTAGGTTGAAGACATATTGTTTCAGATCTAGATATCTAATGGTCATATCTTCATGATATATTGGACGGCTAGGGTTTATAGTGCTAGAGCAAATTTATAGAGTTGGCTGCTAGGGTTTATGACCCTATTTTAAGGACATTTTTGCAGATTTTGAATACCAAACATTTTATAAATAATTTTTGCATAAGGGCGACTTGTTTGAAAAAAATTTGGAAGCTTTTGATGAGGGTTTCAAACTTGTAATAGCTGAGAAATGTTTTTTATGTTTATTTTTGCACATGGACGCTAGGGTTTGGTGAAGTTTGAAGGAGAAATAATCATTTCAGCTCAAGTGCCTTTAGGGTTTGAAGGTATTATTATTATTATTGCAGTTTTATTTGAACAATTTTCAGCACCTTTCAAAGGGTTGTTGGCTGATCTAAATACATCACCTACAATAGTACATTTTCAGCTTACATTCCATCATTTTCGTTGATCAAAATGTTCAATATTGCAGTCTATGATCCAGATATGTTTGTACTTCCATTGGGAATCAATAACAAGTTGAATGTAAGAAGATATACCTTGTTGTAACAATAAAACCGGAACTAGATCAGATCTGATTTCCATTGTAATTACATTTCTATCAAAGAGAAATAAGAGGTTGATATTTTTTTTCCATTTGTTTTGCAATCTATATTTATTTGCTATCATTATATGCAATTGCTTTACAAATATCAAACTGAAAACAATTAAACATCTCATTAAAACTACAAGCAAACACTCGAAAAATAAAAAATCTTCAGTTGCATGTCAGGGGTCTGACAAAATGTCAAATAGCCTAAATTGAAAAATCAGGACAAAATAAATAGGGGTTCTTACATCCCATAGGGAATCTGCTTTGATACTAGATGTAGAAATTACTCCATATTGGAAAATTTATTGATTGTGAAAGAACGAAAGGCTCGGATATGCACAACACAAAATAAGGGTCAATCAACTTCAATTCTCTTATTCATATGAAAGTATACATATATAGTGAAAATATCTTACCATGTTCCTTTTTTCAAATAAAGGAAAAAATAATAAAGTTAATATTTTAAGTTGTCTAATTGACTTACTTTTTATTTTATTAAAAAAAAGTGACAACTTAATATTACTTTATTATTATTAGAAATAAAGGAAAAGGGTGAGAAAAGGGAAAGGTGAAAATAAAAAAAAGGGTAAAATTGAAAAGTAAAACCCTAAACCTAAAAGTAGAACTTTAACCTTAAAAGTGACAATTGAAAATAAAAAAAAGGGTAAAAGCGAAAAGTAAAACCCTAAACCTCAAAGTATAACTCTAACCTTAAAAGTGACAATTGAGTCTATATTGAGTCCTCATTGTAAAGCATTCAATTTTTATTATCAATATTTTTTAATTGATTGAGACTTCTAGTTCACCAATTTTCATCGTAAGGATGAAGACCTTTATAGTTGGAAGAAATTGAGGACGAAAACCTTCTAAACCTTTTAAGGTAATTTCATCCAAAAATTACAAGTGTGCTACATCGAAATCTTCAAATATCAATTCAGCAGAGCACTAGGGTTTTAGATTTAGTTTCCACCAAGTGTAGAAATAAAATTACAGCGTACAATAGGGTTTCAATCGTTCAATATAGAGAACACAATTGACAATAAGGTTTTAACCATCCAATATAGAGAACGCAATTGACATTACGGTTTCCAAAGCTAACCAGGGGATCACAAGGGTTTCATAAAATATTCTTTTGCCTTTTTAAAGATTAGGGTTTGTAAAAATAAGAACAACGAATAAATTTCAGTATTTTAGTAGAAACACACTACCCTTCCAACAACAAGTATAATGTTAGAATTTCATAAATATTATTAGCATTCCTTTGTAATTTGATTTTGGCAATAAACCCATTTTGTAAAAGGATTAAAGAATTGAAATAAAGTTGATACTTGTGAAATTATAATTCAGTTATATCTTTGAAAGCAATTGTAGAATTATTTATTTAATTGCCAATTTAGAAAACAAGGGTTTACGTAAAATCTGGGTCGTTCAAATTTGTCTGGATAGGGACATCACAAGGGTACCAAAGCTGGTAATCTTACCAGCCTATTGGAAAGAATTAATATTTTGAAGATACCATAGATGCATAGACTATGAATAATGGAGTTAACGAGTAAGGATGATTTGGGAATAAAACTTTACAGAGCACAAAAGAAACTTGAGCTGCCGTCTCATTCAAAAAATGTTCTACTCAGTATTTTGGAGGAAGTGGCAAACTGTATGGTTATGGTAAGATAGTCAGATTACTCATTTGGCTAAGCCCAAGCTTTTGACTCACCCAGATCCAGATGTGAGACTTGTAGTTATTGTTTTCAACCTAGAGTTGCATCCTAAATCGAGGACGTGCTGAAATGACTAATCTTCTCATGAGGGTGGATGTCTCAATGGTGAGAAGAACCTCCAGAGAAGGCTGGTTCCTGTAAGATGTACTAATGCGGATCTCTACTCTGTGGTACAGGCTACCATGGAAAAGCGAGAAAGAAACTTGAAGGAGAAATCCTACCTAATGACGATGATCCACTAGAATGTTGATCCACCCTACTTGGAACCTTGAGCACTGAACAAACAAGGAAAAAGGAAGACCTTTGATTTCAATTGATCACTATGCATAAATATTTCATGAGAAGGTTCGATCCAATGACAAAAACATGAGGAAAAACGATAGAGAGAGGTCTGATACAAGACACTATGCGGCCACTTAACATCCACTTACAGCGTTAGCAAAAGACATAAAACACTTAACATGTCCTGCATAACATGATAAGTTAGCAACTACGTACGAATCAGAATTTGGGGAGGGAGAGAAATCTACCACGTATGCAAATTGTTGAATGAATATACACTATGCCAGCACTTGAAATCTGAAAGTACAATCCTTCTATTGATTAAACAGGTTACACAACTCACCAATGGCAGAGTCTGGTCTTACCAAGAGAGAGATGGATTTTACAACGCTGAAAAACCATTAATATAGAAAATTACAAAAATCCAAGAGATTGGCGTTGGAAATAGGAGAGGAAGTTAATTCTTCATTAGCCCAAGTTCAAATTGCGTTGCATGAGTCTTCCAAATTTGTCTTTCCTTGGCTTATATCTGGCTGTCTTGCATGAAGAATCCTTGGCGTTGAAGTGGATAGTGGCTAATTTTGCGTTGCTAAACTCTTATCATGCAAAAATGCTATGCCCACCTCCAAATATGGACTTCTTCTTGAGCTATTTGATTGTTTGAAAACATGAGACAAACAAGAGCATGGATGAAATCCACACCATTTTAAATTAGAACTCGAATTGAAACGTTGGAAGCTGAGTTGGAACATTTGAAAGCACGAGTTCAACCAAGAGATGAGCTTGACTTCAACAACCAATGAACTGAAGCTTTGACTAGTCAACCAAAAATAGCTTATGCTTGCATGGATTTCCACATTGACTCTGTCTCTTGTTTTGGTCTCCCTGTTCGTGTCTTGTCTATTTTTGGCGGGATTCTATATTTGGATTTTCTTATTTATATTTAGTCTCGGGATTATCTTGTTCTAACTTCCCGCGTATTATCTATTTTCTGTCCCCTTTGCACAATTCTTTCGGAATTCTCTTGGCTAAGTTTTCCTTGGTCTTCTTATTTCCTTGGAATTCCTGCCTTTGGCTTTTATGTTTGTGGATTTTATTGTTGACTTATTTCCTTCGGATCTTTCATTCCCTTGCGGATTTTACCTGTCTTGCCCTTATTATTTTATTCAGACTTATTTCCTTGGTCTTCTCCTTCGGATTTTATGTTGTGCCTTGCGAACTTTTTGCTATCTCTACCTTTTAATTTCTTTCGGACATATTGTTGGCTGTATTTTTCTTCGAACTTTTTTCGTTGATTCTTCTTTGGTTTAATTCTTTCATTGGTTTATCTCCTGTTGACCCTTCCTTTCATTCCATTCCCTCGTACTTTTCTGTTGACTATTTTTTCGAAGCTTTGGATTTTCTTGGCTTTTATTTTCCTCGAGTTTCTGTCTTGGCTTCATCTTAATTTCCTCGGACTTTTTCCTTGCCAATTTTCCCGAATTTATTCTTAGGCTCTTATGTCTTGCCCTTTGGTTTTTTGCGGACTTTTTGGAGGCTGCGGACTTTTTGTCTTACCTACTATCTTATTTCTTTTCTCCGGATTTTTTGTTGGCTTCATATTCCCGCGGATTTCCTGTTTGACAATTATTCTGAAGGATTTCCTTCTGTAAATTTTCTCATTTCCTTCTTTGCTTTTGTTTTTATTTTCTTCGGGTTTTTACATGTCTTCTACTTAGCCTTTATTCCCTCGGATTTTTGTCTTTCGAAATTCTGTCTTTCGTTGTATGCACATCATGCCCCTGCAAATATCACAAAGCATCCTGTTGACGCAGTGGATTGCACCCTGGACAGGACGCTGAGCTCTTGCCTTCCACACGCAACAATGGAAACTCCCCTCTTGCCTGTGGGCCTGGCAAAACTGGGGGGAGAGTCTCTAGATAAGGGCTAGCTCCTTTCGATGTATCTTTTAGGTCTTGGATTCCCTACTGCTAACAAATAAATGAAAAAAGGGGGGCGATGAAAAGGGAGAAGGATGCTGAAAACAGAACCTAAACTAAAAGGTGATACACCAAAAAAGCTGATCCACTCAGCTCGAACATACACTTTTCACCAAGAACAAGCTCCCATACACTTCATTTGACACGAGAAATCCTTCTGCATCAGTGAGCTAGGGGTCCGTGGATATATAGGGAGGAAGAACTATCAGAGGCGTTCTAAGACGCACTATGGCAGCGTGTTCACATGCGCCTATACTCCTCTAGGGACACTTTTGGCTAACCTGCAAAAGGAAAACTCACAATGCACTAGACATGCTGAAATCATCCTGCGAAAGCATAAAGGAAAATGACTTAACACAGAACAAAGGCATAGACACATACGAAAGTGCAAACTCAAATAGAGCTAAAAATGCTATGTCTCGATTCAAGGTAAAATCCGGCAGAGTTCTGCCTTACAAGCCCAGAGGTTTTTGGGCAGAGCTTTGCCTTACAGGCTAAGAGATCTCCTTTTTCAAAATGAGAAGTTTACAATATATAGAAAGAAGAGGAAAAGACTTTGGCGCCTTCCTACAAGTGGCCCATGTGCGTCCCCAGCATTGGGAAGAGGAAGCTGCTTGATAGATAATGTTGTGTCGGCTCCTGCTTTGACTTTGGCGTTCAAACATTAATGTGAAAGCATGGGCCGCACCTTTTTTCTGCAAATAGAGTGCTTCCTTTCAGATATTCACGCGGTTTGTTTGCTCATAAATGCAAAGTGGAGAAAATAGGCCGCGCCGCTTACTGTTTGCGCCGTTTGATGACCACTTGGCAAGCACTATTCCAACTGCAGGAGTAAATCCTTGAGTCGACACCTCTCTTTGCCACTTGGACTGTTTGTCCGTTTCTGCACTTTGTCTCTTCTAGCTCCTTCGGCCCTCGAGGGCTATCTTCTTGGCGGGTCGCTGAGTTCACTCGCGGCCTGTCCTTAAGCTTTTCAAAATCAACGGCGATTTCACCACCTTAAATTTGACGTATGTGCACCCGTCACTGGGCGTTTGAACTTCCAACGGCTAGTTCGCCATGCTTGATTTTGACATCTTCGGGCCCGTCACCCCTTGGAATTTCTTCGGCCTTTTCCTTTCCTTCGGCTTTTCTCTGGTCGGGCTTTTCTTTCGGCCATTTTTCCCGCGGACAAAATGTCCGCAATAATTGTCTCTCTCGCTTCCTTTCCTTCGGAGTTTTCTCTCGGGCTTTTCTCTCGCGGCCTCTCCCGATTTTTTTCGGACTTTTTGTCCGAAGGAATTCCTTCGGACAAAAGTCCGAAAGAAATCATCTTATGTCTTTTGCCTTGGTCTTTTCCTTCGGCGGGATTTTCTTCCGAAGAAATTCTCTTGTTCACTTTTCCGAAGGAATTCCAACTTGCCTTGTGCATTTTTCCGAAGGAATTCCAACCCTTTCGGCCTTCTCTTTGGTCCCTTTGAAAATGTTCCCTACCCTCCGCAAGGGCACTTGGAATGGTCCATTATGCACCTAAGTGGGAACTTGTCTTTTCCTTGCAGAGTCCGTAGAAACACCTGCAGAGTCCGTAGAAACACTTGCAAAGTCCGTAGAAACTTCTTGCAGAGTCCGTAGAAAAGCTTGCAGAGTTCGTAGAAAAGCCTACAGAGTCCGTAGAAACAAGACTTGTGCAAAATTAAAAAAGTACTGGCTCAGAACAGCAGGGGAAAAAAGGGGGGACCGATTTTGGCCTGCAAGACCAAAAATGGTCAACACATCCTTAATCTCCTCCACCAACTAAGTGTTTTTCCCTAGCCGCTTGTATGTATTAAGTGATACAAAGAACCCATGTGCATATATTCTGTAACCATTGAAAGATGAGGCAGTGTTTGCAAGCTCCAAGAAATAATGACTCAGAACAAATATTTCATTGCAAAAAATATTCCATGTCCTTCACTGTCAAATCTTGTTCAAGCAAGATCTTAATTGCCACTTCCGTTCCTCTCCACACACCATGAAAAACTTATCCAAATGAACCGATGCCAACACGAGCCCTAGTTTTCAACTCAGAAGATTCAATATTCCATTCTGAAAATGGTAACAATGACTTGCACTCAAGTTTTTTTAATCAATTGAACTGCCTGCAATGTTACTGAACTCAATTTGGCTGACTCGTTTCTCTTAATCTCTCTTGGGAACAAGTGTAATGGTGCAACCCCCTGAGATGATTTGTCAATACTCTTAAGGGAACCAAATTCAACTTTTCTTTCTCTAGACATAGTTATTCAGTTGGCTGAACCAGAATTTGTTCCCTGTGCTCACGCTTATGATCGCTTGCTTTCATTTGTAAATGAACCTACAGGCTTGGAGCTTTAAGACTGTATGTGACATTTTGAACATGAGATATGGCCTTTGAACTTGATGCAGGTGTCTTTTAGAATTTGCATGACTGTAGCTGTCAATTTAAGGACCCCAAAAACTGATTTACAAGACAAACTGGTACCATAAGCAGAGTTCCGAATAGTAGGGTTGACAATTTTGCCCTGTGGAAGAATTGTCAACAGTTATCACTTGTATTAGTGAAATTACAAGAATAACAACTCTTGAAAAGCCATACAACACCATGAGGGAAACATTCCAGTGGATTGTGGAAAGTTTTTGAGGTATGGATAAAATCAAAAGTCCTTATTCTGCTAAGAGAGTTATAATTTTAGAAACTGTTGCAAAACTCAGATATTGTGTTCTAATATTAGATCTTGAATGTGATAATTTTATTCTCCAAATGTTTGAGCATTTCTTTGCTACTATTCATAAGAATCATGCATAAAATATTGTTGCTTCAATGCAAACAATTATGACATTGATTCTAAATGAAAGTTACGATATTTTCCAACCACTCCTATCAATTTTATTGACTAATGTGAGAAAGGATGTGTGGGAAGTTTCACCAACAGTGCGTGCACTGGCTAAAAGTGTGGTTGATCAATGTGAAGAAAAATTAAAACCATACTTAACAACATAAATGATAGCTGAATTGAACAAGAACTCTAAAAAAGATAGCAACAAAAATGATCTTAGAAGACAAAAACTTTGATTTTCATACAAAGAACCTTGGGAGTCAAGCTATAGTTGTCCAAGCCAAGGACATGTAGAAGTGTTGCCAGAGGAAAAACCAACAAAAGTGTTAGATGCAATAGAATCTTAAAGAGTCGAGGAAGCATAAATTGATAAGAAATCAGCAACATCAAAGTTAGTCGAATCACAATAGTTCAACCCAGAGCAAACAAAGAAAGTAGAGCAAAAGATTGAAGAGCTACAACTGTTGATAACAAAAGAGAAACATGTGCAAGTCCTAATAGAGTTAGTACGAAAAGGCTCATTGAAGATCTAACTCTAAGTTTGCAAAGTGCTCAAAATGCGGCGGAGAACAACACTATGAGTGAGGTAAATGTTGGCTAGCACTAAGCATACAGTCACTCTTGTAGATTTGCAAATAGTAAAGAGTGCATCGGAAACAATGAAATCAAAGTATTTGCGTGTGATTAAAGACAAGGATATGGTCATCGAAATTGCAGAAGAGGCCTTAACTGCATCTAAGGAAATGCAAGAAAGGGTTGATGCTCTCATTATGAAGTTTAGTTCACTCTTCTTCACTTCATAAGAACATTTTCCATGAATAATAGTTTCCAAGGAAGCCAAAGATACAAATTCAGAGTTGAGCATAACTGAGACAGTTGGAGAAGCATCACAAGGAGGAATGGAAGAAACATAAAGATTGGTTTGGGATCCTGGTATTTGCAAGATGGTTCAGGTATTGCTTGAGGACAAACAATCTTTGGGAAGGGCAGACTGTCATGTTCCCTTTTTCAAATAAAATGAAAAATAATAAAGTTAATATTTTAAGTTGTCTAAGTGACTTACTTTTAATTTTATTAGAAAAAAATGACAACTTAATATTACTTTATTATTATTAGAAATAAAAGAAAAGGGTGAGAAAAGGGAAAAGTGAAAATAAAATAAAAGAGTAAAAGTGAAAAGTAAAACCTTAAACCTAAAAGTAAAACCCCAACCTTAAAAGTGACAATTAAGTCTATATATTGAGGATCCTCCTCATTGTAAAGCTGATTATCAATATTTTTCAATTGATTGAGCCTTCCAGTTCATCAGTTTTCAACATAAGGACGAAGACCCTTATAGTTGGAACAAATTGTGATGACGAAAACCCTCAGCATTTGAATTTAGGTTTCAGGACAAAAACCCTCTAAACCTTTGAGGTAATTTCGTTTATAAATTACGGGTGTGCTACATCGAAATCTTCAAATATCAATTCAACAAAGCACTAGGGTTTCATATTTAGTTTCCACTAGGTGCAAAAATAAGATAACAACTTACAGTAGGGTTTCAGCTGCCCATTACAGAGAACGCAACTAACAGTAGGGTTTCTAGAATTAACCAGGGGATCACAAGGGTTTCATAAAATATTCTTTTGCCCTTTTAAAGATCAGTGTTTACAAGAATAAGAACAACGAATAAATTCCAGCATTTTAGTAGAAACACACGGCCCTTCCAGCAACAAGTATAAGGTTAGAATTTCATAAATATTGTTAACATTCATTTGTAATCTGATTTTGGCAATAAACCTATTTTATAAAAGGATCAAAGAATTGAAATAACGCTGATACTTTCTCGTGAAATTACAATTATGTTATATCTTTGAAAACAATTGTAGAATCATTTATTTAATTGCCAATTTAGAAAACAAGTGTTTACATAAAATTTGGAATTGTTTAAATTTGTTTAGAAAGGGACATTACAGATCTCCTACAAACAAGGTCTTCCTCATTCTAATCCCTAATAAATCTCTCTATCCTTCCTAACATCACTCCTTTATTCTCTCTCACAATCCTATCTATGTGAGTTGGTATCATCAACTCACAATATTCCACACACATGAAATTATTGTTGCTCACCTACTAATGTGAGCACTAATCTAATTTTTGCTAACAAAATCTATTTTCTGAAGTAAATAGGATAATTTGACATCAATAATCACATAAGTATATGAAGCAATGCCAATAATTTCCATTCACATTGCACATGAGGTCTGACAAAGAAATGTTACAGAAAGAAAGATCTATCAAAATGATGAGAATGTTTAGTTTGAGGGCCTTGCCCTTCCTCCATCGAAGACCTCCTTTGAGAAGTACTGTTTTTTCAGGTTGACATGGCTTGTAAATAGCGCACATTGACTGGGAAACAACTGTATTTCTAAACTATGAAGAAACTTCTTTCTTAGGCCAAGCAATGCAAGGAATAGCTTAGAAACAGTCATTTTTTCCAACAAACGTTTCTTGGTCGAAAAAACTGAAACATTGGCCTAAGGTTGTGTTTCTTTCAACTAAGGTGCAAACTCATCACCAATATGGACATAACAATTGGTATAATGGCCTTCACGAATAATCCAAGTTGCTCGAGTCCATTGTTTTTTTTGATGTTTACAACATATACATTATCAAATTAAAATTCCTTTTTTTATTGGTCAATGAGCGGAAACTCACTTTCACATAAATAAGCAGTGCCATTAAAATCTTCCAAAAGATGTTTTGGTTGGATACTTTCCATTAAACTTGCATCAAAGTGATCATCAAGATATTAAAGTTGTCCACCTGCTTCTTCATAGTTATTTTCCAAGCATTCACTGTTTGCCTTTGCCAACAACCAAGGAAGAGAAAACCCATAGAAAATTACTAGAAATTTGTAGTCCACGCAAAGCACCATCAAGACATTAAAGAGGTACACCTACCCTTTCTATATTTTCCAAAGCCCCCTCAAAAAATTACTATAAATGTCTGAAAAACACATGGCATTTGGAAGTTCCCATTGGAAGACTGATATCTGCAATGAACTCCACACATGCTCTGGAAGAGCAAGAAACCAAGATAACTCAAACGAAGATCCATGAAATTGTAGATCTGCAATGACCAATGGTAGATCTGATGAATCAAACGATGAAACCCCATAAGGGGATAAATCTAATGTGAAGGCACTAGAGTCTTGATTCACAAGTCCACAATTACAGATTTGAAAGTTCTAAAGTGAAAATATGTGAATTGGTAGAAACTACATTATCTGTGAGATTCAGCATTTTGTGGTGCCAAATCTGAAATATATAAGGTTAGAGACTAAGAAAGCCCTTCAAAGGGATAGATGTGTCTTTAAAACCTATGAAACCATTCATCATTATTCCTCCTGTTGCCAGACAGGGAAAATGCCAAGCAATATCCCTAGAGCCATAGATGATTACAAAATGATGCCTGATCTGGAAGAGAATGCCGTAAACTTCATCCTCCAATGAACAGCATATCTGGAAGGAAAAGAAAAAACTTAACCATTAATATTAAAACTAGAAAAAGTGGAGGAAAAGTTGCAATTCTCTCCCTCAAATCTAGCTTCAGAAGGCTGAAACCTTAGCACAAGAGGGGCCTTTACTCCCTTAAGACTTTAGTCCAATGTTGAAGATGAAGTTGGTGCGAATTTTGTCATCAAAATCAAAACAGAATTTGGCAGTCACTGATTTAGAAATTGTTGTCATTGTGGAATTAGCCAAGTTTGATCTCAAGCCTGACCATTTATCCTTTCTAAGTCAACAACAGTCCCATCCAGTGCAGAGACTAAGTGTGGAAATATCTACTAAATTTTTTGCTTAGTTAATGGCTTAGTTTGCATGGGCAACTGTCCAGCTTTTGCAATGTGAAAGTTGGAACAGTAAGAATGTCCAATGTGTTGCAGATATGCTTCAACTAGTATTCAATGATTTGATCTCTCTCCACTAGAATCATACCGTTTGAATCAAGATCTGTAGGATGCTCAACCCGAGGAGTAGATTGGTCCAACAAAGCTGGGAAGTAGGGTGTAAGTAACTAGTTGAAAAGAGGATGTAGACAAGGTATGGCAGAATTTCAAGCTATAAGAAATTCTTGCTAAATTGCTTAGTGAGAGATCATAGGGGAGATGTTGAAGTTGGCAAACCTCAGGCATGGGAACATCAAAAATTCATTATTCTCAAGAGTTCTTAGAGAACTACTAAATTTGAAATGATTTTGTGCCTTCTGCATAATTCTAAAGCTCCAATTCCCTAAACCTGTTTTCTAGTGCAAAGCTGTGTTGATGCATGCTATTCTCTCATAGATGCCTGTAATTCTGGTTGTTTTTAGGGTCTTGTATCTCTGTTTTATGCTAAAAACATGTGTGATTTATATGTTTTGCAAGAGTCGAAACATTTTCTTAAGCGTTTCCATATTTCTGCATGTTATAGAAACCTATGCCAATAAAAATCAAATCTGATCAGCTGTTGGAGCCTACCCTTCGTAAACAAGTTGGAAATTTCATCTTGTTGGGCTGTTTATGGACATTAAGTGTTTTCTGGTTGCCTAGAGATGCTTAGAGATTATTTTTGAACTTAGTACCTTTAAGGTGTAGTTTATTGATTGGCAGTTAAATTCAGTTTGAATTTTCTCATATTTGCGTTACACATGTAGGCAGATGAGAATCAAATTGAAGATGGCCACTATAGTGCTCTGCTAGATCTACATGTGTTTAAATCAGATGAAATTATTTCTGAGGAAGAGCTGCAGCAGTATTTCCGTAGTAAAGGAGAGGTGAGTACTTCAAATATACTTTGAGTTTTGCTTCCATAAACAATAACATTTGTTTTCATTGATATAATATGATCCTTTACAATGCACAACAATATTCCCCTTTTGTGCTCTTTACAGGATTTAACAAGCTGTGATATTAGTTATAAGTTAGTATTTGTGGAATAATGTGCCTATCAGGTTGCTTTGATGTCCATGCTGCAAAAAGATGGGTACATATATCCTTGGATAAGTATGGTGGGTCTTTGAGGCTTTATTTTGGTGTAGTATACTGCACAAGAAGCTTAGTATTTTGGCAGCTGCAAGTGCCTTTCTATAGGAGGTTATTCCTTGAGGTTGGATATTTTTCTTCTCAAGATCTTTGCAGGTATGTTACACTACCCTTTTTCTTTTCACTATTAAAAATAAATAAAAGACATTTGTTGGAATTCTCTCATTATGTACTCTACTATCTTGTCTCCATCGTTTTTGGTTATGCTTATTTTCCCCCTTGCATCATCCAAAACTTGATTACTGTCATTGCTTCGTATTTATTTCTAAAAAAATCTTTTGGTGTTCCTTGGGCATTTGAATAAAAAGGTCCCGATTTTGTTTCAAACAAGGTGGCAAGATGCAACAAGGAAACATTTTTTCCATTTAGGACTAGACATTATATTCAAAGGGCACAAGGGGTAAAAATATCCAATGTTTTCTTGCACTATTTGTGACAGGCATCTCACCCTAATCATCAACGGTCCTCTCTGCACATTGATGCCCCTATGAATCGGATATGTTCTATAAGTTTATTTTAGCTGCCTGCAAAACCAGTATGCCCTACGTAAATACCTCACCAAGGGTTTCAATTGCAAAGCCATGGTTCTGATATCATTTCAAATATAACAAACAACTGCACCCGAAGGATTACTAAAGCACTTAAAATAGTGTAAACCTTCATACACATGCACAAGGAACAGACAAAATATATGGTTTTAATTGCACCACGATTACTATCTGTACTCTGGGGGCCAGACACATTATGAGTAAACCAAAGACATCGAGTTAGAATTAGCTATTTTTGTCTGATGTATGCAATTCACGGTGCATTTGCCTTAGTAATCGAGTTTGTTTGAATTTTGTTACATTTAATCATTTCTATCCTTCTGATGTAGATATTCTAGGTTGGGCCAATGCACTGCGAATATTACCACAATTGTTTTTCAAACCGGCATCACAGCTACTGAGGGCGTTTCCACACAAGTTGCATCCTTCTTATCAGGAACTCTGAGTGCTTGGGAAGATCCCTTTTTTATCGAGTATATATTCCATGAGAAAACCATGTCATTATGCCATATCTTGTAGGCTTGCATTAGGGGTCTTTCATTGGGGTTTGTTTTTTCAACCTGGCTTATCTAAAAAGTGAGCAAGCAAGATTCTATATAAAAAGGTTTAGGAGGAATTGTAGTTATTGACTTCTGATTTGCGGTGGTTGAATTGTGTTTATGTAAGTTGATTCATGGGTATTTATATTTTTTGATCTATCTTCCTCTGCTTCATATTATTTTTTCGTGGTTCTAATGATAGAATATTTTGGGCAGAAGGGATGCGATAGAAACATTTGAATTTAGCTGCCAAATGTATACTGTATGCTTATATCTCTGTCAGTTATATGATTCTTGAGAAACACTTGCCTTGTGTATTGGTAAACACCTGCCCACATCCCTGCGAACTGACCCCAAATGTCCATGATCCTGGTCCAAATGGTATATTAATTTCATTTGAAAAACTATTTTAGCTGACATCTAACTCTTTTTTATAGTATTCTCTTATCGGAGGCCTTGTGCCTGATCAATTTTAGTTTCGGCTAACATATAATAATCTTTTTTGTCACAATGGCATGCTTTGTTTTAGGGAGATCACTAAATTGACATGGAGTGCTGCTCATGTCTTCTGTAAAAGATAATTCTTCTCTTACTAGATTTTAAGTACAAAATATTGGCCAATTTTTTTTTTTCGTTTTGTTTGGGTCCTCTGAGTTACATAGATGTCGGCCTCTCTGCCCTTAAGCAGCTGTTTACAACAATCTGGGAAAGCATACATCTAAATCAGGATATCCTTCAGCTAAGCTGCCATGACTAGGGGCTCTTTTCCAAGTCACTCAGGATGAAACCCGGCCCTTTCCGTATCGGTGTCTCCAGGGATTTGTACCTAGGTGGATGGCATTGAAAGCCATCATCTTCACCAATCGGACTACAACTCTTTCGACTAAATATTGACCAATTTATCATAACAATAATTTTATTTTTTACCCAAATCTATTAACACATATTAAGGAAAGGTCTCCATTAAATGAGAAGTGCACATATTTAACGTTCTTCTGCCAAGTGGAGTGGAGTGAAGTGAGATAGAATCAAATAAATTTATTCTAAAATTACATTATTTTTGCTTAAGTTATAGGAAAGTGTCCTATTTAGGATACACGGTTTTAATTTCTTCATTACGTAATTTTTGTTGAAGATATCACATATAACATTTTTTGATGCCTTTCAAGACATTTGTTTTTCTTTAACCTTTCAAAATGAAGGTTGTAAACCTTCCAAAATTTTTAGTATTTCATGGAATGTCCTGAAGTGTATAACAGAAGCTTTCAAGTTTTTGAATTGATTTTAGGGCTTTAATTGATTTGGTCTTATTTTCATTCACTTGAATTTAGCTGTGTTTTTTCCAATTTAAATGTGCGTTAATATATTTTTTAAAAATGACAAAATGTTGCAAATGTATACCATTGTCTTTTAGATAGCTTGAAAAGAAGATAAATCTGAATTTGCAACCGATTTTGGTTTAGTAACTGATGGATTCCTTGTATTTTTGTATAGATGGTTTTGATTTTGTTTCTTAAACTCTCAAAAAGGGAGTTGTAAACTGTTAAAAGTTTCTTCAATATCTCGTGGAATGGCTTGAACTCTATAAATTAATCTTGTAAGTTTTCAAATGGATGGAAGGTCTTTTAAGGAGTATCTTGCAAGTAAATATGATTCAAAACTAGTCACACCAATCCACACTCTAGTTGTGAAAGCCCTAGGCACCCCCAAGCAAAATTGTGCACTATGCATAACCTATGCTGCATTGCAATAACCTGCATTGTTAGCGTAGTATTTGTTGCTTGGGCAACAATAGCAGATATATCACACAATTGTCCCTGCATAGGAAATCTATTTCACAATGACCATGTAGAGACGTGCCATGTTGCACCATGGCATGGGTCACTTTGAGAGTTTGTGCCATGACAACGTCCCTGTTAGGGATGCCACACATTTGGAAGTTGAACCATCATCCATTGTAGAAGTTAAAGCCATTTTGGAAACGTCTTATTTTGTAAATGCTTTCTTGTAATGATATGGTGTAAGCCATCTAACCCCAAGATGGACAAGTATTAGAAGGTAGTCTGTTGACATTCCAATCTAGACAAATCAGTAACGAAGAGTATACCTTTTTTTTATCATGGAAATGTTGATTCTTTGCTTTGTTGGACATTGTACACATGCAAATATCCAATTCTTTCTCATTGAATATAAGTAGCACTTATTTGATAATCTTATGCATTAAAATGTATGATAGTTTATTGTTGTTTTTGTTTACTATTGCATATTCTACAACTCAGTTATTTACCGACTAAATTTTGGGTTGTTCTCTATGCCATCACCCTGAACGTCATGGTGTAGATCATTGGTATTTAGAGTAGAGCTTTTCACATGGATGTAAATATACAAGCACAACCACAAAAATAATAGCAACTTGGTTCTATATTAGACTACTATGGGGAACGTTGCAATAAAAGTAAGATGATTGATTCCCAGAAGCAATCTTTTAATGCCTTCCTGGATTTCCAACAATCAATTCATGATGCTTTTGAGGAGAAACACATTGCACTCTTTGGTCAATTTTGAAAACTAATGATGCATCTAGGTCCAACATTGTTTAATTCTTTTGCGCTCCCTGTCACCTTGTTGTTTAGCATAAAAAACCCTTCAAAGTGCAAGTCAATCAAGACATTCTTGTGTGTAGCAGTAAAATTGATGGCAAAACATTGGATAGCCGGATTCAACAATTGGAGGCCAACTTTTTGGTCAATTGTTTAAGTGAGAGAATATTAGATTTTCAGCTCTAAAAATGTCAATGTTAGTAGCACACTAGGGGGAAGTCAAGAACACAACACACAAACTAGAGGATGACCTTGTCAATACTTGGAGCCAGTTTGTTAGCATCATGTAGAGCAAAACTACCCACTTAAGCACTATGAGGATGACTACATGAAGTATCTGTATTTGTGCTAGTGTAAGGAGCAGTTGGTTCAAAACTTCACCAATGAGTTTCATGACTATGTTGCACTTCTATGAGAACACAATAGAGCAACATAAGGTGTTGAAATATGTCGACAAACTCTTACCTTATATACATGATAAGATTGAATTCTTGACCTCTAACATATTGGGGCAAGTATACTTGAAGGCCCCCAAGATCAAGGCCAAGGCCATGATGAAGTAGACATTTTCCTCTTCATCATATGCCCACACATAAGATCAAGCTCGCACCCAATACATCAAATTCCTTGCATCGAAGTAGGCACATCATGCAGAGGAGAACGACAAAAATAGCCTTCGGCTCAACAAAAGCCTCCAACACCATCATCATCATAAAGTCAAGAAGGTGATAAGTGGTGCCACCAACACTCGACAAGGTCACCAATTGATTCTAAATGTCACACATAACAATCCTTGATTGTGTAATCTATTTAGAAAACTGTGCAAGCAAATTACATTTATCTAAATGCTACTTGTTTGACCACCAACACCTTTGCCATCGACACTTTAGAGGCATGCGAATGCCTCTATCCACATTAATTGTTTGGTCAAAGGTAAAAATCTTCATGACATCATTGAAAGTGGGAGTCAAAGGAATATTATTGAATAAGAGGCAGTTCAATACCTAAGTCTCATCACTAAACCACATCCTCCTCCATACTCCCTTGGGATGGCCCCAACAAGTAAAGATATTCTAGTTCGATGCCAATATACTTTCTAGTATGAAGCCGAGCCAATGTGAGACAACTCACTTGTGACATATTGCCATTAGAAGTTAGTGACATTCCATTCGACAAGTTGTATGTGCATGATCATTTGATGGCACCTATTAAGCTAATCCACAATGTTGGACCATATGAGTCAGTAAGTACATCTTCAACACCCCATAGACCCTTTCAAAGACCAAAGCCACTTTAGTATTTGTTAAGCAATGTTGATAGCCTGTTTCTCATGTAGAGAAGTTCATGCCACTCATGCTTCGTCCAAAGATCCCTCCATTTATAAGAAAACACATATTGGAATCATGTTGCACCATCATTATAACAACAACTCGACAACTTATTACAACAAGATATAGACGTATTTGAAGAACCAAAAGGCCTTCCCACACATTGCATAGTAAAATGTTAGTTCGATTTGGTTCCTAGATCCCCTCTTCCAAACAATCCAGTAGATTCATTTGGGAGAATAATGAAATTCTGCACCAAATCTAATATCTTATTGATTAGGGCAAGATCAAACCAAGCTCCTCCTTGTGGTTGCTTTGCAATCCATATGCTAAAGAAATGGCTCATGTTGCTTATGCATCAACTATTGCACATTGACGACCTCTTGAACCAGTGTCGAGGTGCACAATATTTCACCAAGATCAATCTTAAGTTAGGTTACCTTGAATCTAGTTTTGAAAAGACTATTTTTATTCCATTCTTTTAAAAGCACATTCTCTTATTCTATTCGTTTAAAAACATTTTTAATTATTTAATAAGATACAAATTCAAACTGCTTGTATGGTTTTATTATTATTTCATTTCTATACCATTACTTTTTCCAACATGATATCCCACTTCATTACAATTTTTAATATTTTGTTTGAATGTAAAGTACATTTTTATATTAATGGCACCAAACATCTTTCTCATGTGATATGAGAAAGACAATTTATAATATAAATTATAACGAGTCACATGAATATCTTTCCCACATGACGTGAAAGAGGATGTATAATATAAATTATAAAAAGGGTCACATGAATATATTTCCCTTGTGATATGTGAAATATGTATAATATAAAGATGTATAATATAAATTAAAGAAATGGATGTATGTAATTTAAAAAGATTTTCATTCAATATTATATATGATATCACATGGGTATGTGTGGGTAAAAAGTTAATATGGAAATTTTGATTGGAAATATAGTTTGATTACACTCCAAAAAAAATATTTATTTTTATTTTATTGTTTTATTACTGTGTGATGAATGTTGTTATTCATGTTATTAATCCATTTGTAAAATACATATGATAAGAATATAAGTACCTTGATGTCTTAACCAATGCGCTAAAAATATTTACGCATCTAATGAATGATATAAACGGTTCACCAACTCCTCCATCATCGTCTACTTAGATGACATTATACTCTTTAACAAGATTTGGGAGGAACATGTGGAGTATGTTGCAAACGTCTTAGATACATGGTGAAAAAATAAGTAGCAAGTCAATTTGATTAGAATTTTGGATAAAGAAGATCATCCAGTTCAATTGGTTAGACAATTGACTCTTAAACAGGGGCTAAGAAGTATCCACAACATTCAAAGTCACGACTAGTTTATGATATGAAGGATCAAATAGCATATGGCTGGCATCAAAATAACTTTATAGTACATATTTGGGTTCTCGAAAATTTGTGCAAGTGAAAAAAATCATTGTGATTTTGAATTCATTTGCTAAAGCTATTGTCTCTAAAAGTGAGAGGACTATTCATGGTTATGGAATCTTTGGTTCATACAGGTGGTACTTTTTTAAATTGCCTTGGCGGTTTTGCAAGGTTTTGTGTCAGTTTTGCAACCACGCCTCTAGAAGTGAGAGGACTATTCATGGTTGTGGAATCATCGGTTCATATAGGGGGCAGTTTTCGAAATTGCCTTGGTGGTTTTGCAAGGTTTTGTGTCAGTTCCACAACCACCGTGATGGTTTTACCCTACTTGAAGCAGTGGTTTTGCCCATGTGTAACACATGGGAAGATTGAGAGACAATGAAGTGGTTGGGATTCAGTTTCTGACTCTTGGGCTTCTTAATTCGAGCCCAAGGTATGTTTATTGTGCATACATGAACGTATTGGGGTTATTTGAAGGTATTCATGGAGTGTCTAAGTGGATTCACTTGATCTTGAGTGGATTCAAGTAGAATTGATCATAAATTGATAGAATTTAGCATGGTTGAGTGAATGGGAGCTCAATTAAGTGCAAAGAAGGTAGTCAAGTGTAAACTAGATCAAATTAGGAGATTACAAAACTAAGATGGTTGAGTTTAGTAATTGTTCTTGCTAAAGAAGCAAGTTATCTATAGTCACCCACTTAACATCCACAAACATATCGCACAACTCAGTCCCTAGGCTGGACATCCATGACACATAATGACCATGTGGAAACTTCAAGCCACATTGTGCCATGCAAAGCGTTACTTTCAGAACTCACTCCCTGGCTTTGCACTGGTCAACATATTGTGCATTTAATAGGTGATCCATTAGCCGTTGCATAAGTTTAGCAATTTTTTACCCATATTTTTTTGTAACTTCTTTCTTGTAATAATATATTATAATCTGTTCAAACTTAAGAGGGACAAACACCAAATGGTCATGATATGTTGATATTCAAGTCTAGGAAAATTAGTTAGGAAGACTCTTCCCCTTTTCGATCAAGAAAATACTTATTTTCAGCCTTGTCGCACATTGTACGCGTATGTACCATATTGTATTATTTCTCATCGAATAAAAGGAGCAATATTTTCCTAATCTTATGCAATCAAATGCGTGATAGTTTACTATTGTTTATGCTTATTTTAATATATTATTTAACTCAATGATTTACTAGCTAAATTATTTGGATGTCCTCCACACTCGCACCCTGGTGCAGATCAAAATTTTCTTGAAATTTATGATAAAATATTGTAGATGTATCCCAATTAGTGTCTAGGTATTTTAATTGTCTTTCAAGTAAAATTAAAATATGACTTTGCAACTCATTTTTGTGATTTGACTAATCGAACCCCCTTATATTTTAAGGTACATGGTTTTTATATCTTTAGTCAAAAGAGATTTGCTTATGGTTTTCAAAATACAATGTTATAACGTCTTCAATTCTATCACAAATGATTCAATGTTTTCTAATAGATGGAAGGTCTTGAAAGGGCTTTCCTTAGTTCATTTTGAATGCCATTTTACAGTGTAAACATCCAATGAGAAATTAACATTATGTGTTGCTTTCAACCATAGTTCCAATTTGAATTTCTACATTTATGTCAAAAGTTTGGTGTAATTTTTATTCATTTGGTAATGCCATAATTTTTATGTCCATGAATGTTGCACAAAGAACCACATTTCCCATCACTGAATTGCTTAGAGTATATCACCTTTTCAATCTAAAACCATCTTCTATTGTTATTCGTTGCATTCCTTCTCATTCCACTTGTTCTCCCTTCAATTTTTGAGTTGCAAATGTTGGAATAAAGTTATATTGAGATTTAGTTCCAAGAAAAAAAAGAGACGATCATATAAAAAAGATTGTTTCTTTTAAATTATTTTTTAATTAACTTAATATAAGTGTATATTTAATGGTGAATCTCTTGTTATTTTTTGAGCTTAATTACAAAGCCAATTCACCACTTCTATAAATAATCTAAAAACATACCATAGATGTTTTTTTTTCTCTCAAAAAAATCCCCACAATGTCTTTCTTGCCTTTTTGGTTCAATTCACTTGCCTTGGATTTAATTCCACAATTCATAACACACATATTCATTAGTTGATTCCAAAATTTACAACTTGCTCATCAATTACTTTGAAGCTTTAAGAAACGAGATGAAAGGAATTCCTAGCACAAGACATTATGGATGTTGTTACTCTCACTAGGTCTTTTGCAATCGCTATTATCGCAACCCATCCACAAAGACCGAGTATCCAAAACTATGCCATGCCAAAAATTTATCAATAGGAGGATTAAGTCAAAATTATCAAGGAAAACTAGTTTATTTAAGATTATGATAATTTTTTATGATAATGTTCTTGTTAGGCAGATGTAGTACCTTTTGAAGTTTTGTATGGGCATGATAAAATTTGTAATATTTGTCTCATAAAAAAACACATGGCTTTATTATATAACTTAATTATTAAAGGATATATTTGTTGATCAATAATGGTATATTATTTGTAATATAAATATATATATTTTATTATAAGAAATATATAAATCTGTATTTTTGGTGCCAGGAAAAATTTCTACCTTATTCTAGGAGCCAAGTGACGAGGCATTTTATTTTTTTTAAAAAGATGTTTTAAAATAGAATTTATGAACTATGCACAACTAAACAATCACAACTTTTTAGTCTTCTTCGAAAATGGCCTTTGATTTCTCAATGTATATGCTATGAAATTAAGATAGTATTTTTTCTTAATATTAAAGATCACAATTGGTGTAAATCTCTCCAAAAGCAATCTAATATATTGAAAGGAAAAGACAATATATGACTCATTTGATTCATTCTCTATAACACCATCAAGTCGATACAAGGTTTTTATTGTAAATATTAATTTATATCTTTCAGTCTTCTGATACATGATGCTCTTTATTTATTTAGTTTTTCACCTATCAATTTTTTTTTTAGTTAACCATGAATAATTTTATTTGAATTGTTGTAAATTAGTTGTATTAGTAAAACAAATTGCTATTTTTAGGGTTATTTTTTTTGGATTTGGCTTGTTGAAAATTCCTATATTTTAAAAATTTGTACAATTTTTCGTCTGTGTTAATATTTTAATTCATCTAATTTTATTTAGTTAAAACCATTTTAAAACTCAAAAAATATTGAAGGAATAGAATTTTGGTGGATTTTATGAAGCTAAAGCTACATTAAATGTTCAGACGTATATGTTCATCACGTTATATGATTTTTTTGATTTATTTGAATGTAATTGTAATGCCAAATAAAATTTTAGAAAATAATTGAAAGAAAATACTTTTAAGTAATAAATAAAACATCTGCAATATACAATGTTACATTTATAAGAATGTTAACTTGATTTCATTTAATAAAGCAATTTCATGTCCTCTCAATACCTATATGTAGTTAGCACACTCCCTATTGTTCTAGCATATGTAGTTGGCACACTCCCTATTATTCTACCATTGATTAACTTTGGTAATCTTTGGAGAATAATACAATTTATTAAATACAAATAAAAATAAATAAAATGTATTCACATGGTGGACAATGGGACTGAAATAATAGAAATATTGGAATATGTAACATGGTAACATTATTATGGTTTTCTTCCACTGTTATCCTGTAGGTTGAGAAGAATTTGTTAGATAGAATGACATTAATAATTTTATTTTGAGTGAATTCTCACAATTTCTAAGGTTCAATATTTGTAGTTGAGATCTTGCAATAAACAACCATGTATATCAACTCATTTTGTACATATTGGTAACCCAAGAAGACACCAATGAAAAAAACCAACATGTTATGATTAGGATGATAGAATATAAACAAGTTTTTCTTTGCATAACATATCTAAGATTTTAATATTACAATATTAAACCAAATTTTCTCAATTTTTTTTCCGCGTTGAATGTGAAATATGTCCAATATTTTTTTAAAACAAATTGTAGCAAAAATAGTTGAAATTGCATGGAAAATTTGACTTTAAAGGGACATTGAAATTTGAATGACCTAGTAATTTCTCATTTCAAAATATCTTGCAACTTATTTTTAAAAAGGGCATGTCGAAATCAGATGTTTCATACGATATATTTTAAATAATAGATGCTTTTTGAAAAACATTTGTGTAACTTTTTAAAAATGGAATATCAAAATTTTGAAGTTTTCCGTATATACAAAGTGCTATCCTAGCCCAAGGTGGCATCTTGGGCTTGCTCATAATATTATATTTAATATTGAATATGTATTGCATTAGCTAAGATATTTTCATCAAGGGTGTAACACATTCAAGTTGAGGTTATATAAAAGACTACATAATTTTCTTCTTCACCTTATCATTCAAATATGAGATGAACTTAATAAAATTCATTATATATTTTGCATTTATTTTTTTGAAATTCTAATTTTTATATGATTCTAAGTTCATTTAGATTAAAGCCAAATGATATTAATATTATAAGTGTGCACATGTATTGTATTAAAATTATACAAGCAGTTGCCACAAAGGTGCAAATTACGCCATAAAAGAAGAAAATTTATCTTTTTCATAAAAGGGGATTTTGTATAAGTGGTGAAAGATTTCAAGTGAAGTTGGTGTTGATGGTGAAGGGCAATGACAGGTATTTAAGGGGTATATCAAACCCCTGACGGCCTATATTATATGCCAACTATGAATTTCAGATAGCAAGTGGATCACACAAACTGCACCCATTACAAAGGGGTATGTAGCTTATAGCGTGGCAACATATTTGATTGACATTTTTCTATTGTCAAGAGTGGGCAAGGAATATATGTGTGTGTGTGTGTGTGTGTTATATTACTATATATTTTTAATATTATAATAAATTATATATAATAATAAAATTATAATATATATATATATATATATATATTAAATTATTATTTACTATATATATTAATATTACAAATATAATATAATATTATATTATATTATAATAATATTATATTTATTATTATGTAATAAGAAATTTAAAAATTGAAATAAAGTAGCTATTGATGCAAACATGTGATTAAAATTTTGTCGCTAGATGTTATTGAGAGTGCAATTGACACTTGGAATAAAGATGACAAGTTGATGTAGGTTGATAGCACATGGGTGAACAAGTGGTAGTAGTGATTTGATGTAGATGGGGATGCGCGTAATGGTTTTTTTAGAGATCAATTAAGAGATTTGGTATGGATTTGATGGAATTTTTTTCTTCGAACAAGAATTCCTCTCCTTGAAATGAACAATTTATGAGTTTTAGAGCTTGACAATAGAAACTTTACAACATTCGTCAATCCTTCATTTCAGGGAGATTCTCATAGCTCTGCCAATATTTTCAGTTTCTTTGGTGTTGTTTGCTACCCTATATAATATGATGATAGTTATAGATATTTAAGAAGCCTTAAAGCTTGAAGATTGAAATCAAAATTGCAATAGGAGATCTCTATCACTTTGGCCACATGTGGAATTGTTAATAAATATCACCTCATCATCGAGGGTATGGAATTTTTCTATACACAAAATGATTAACATGCTTCCTTAAATTTCACACTTTCCAGGTAATTTAATTAAATTGCCTTAAATTTGGGTAATTCTTGCACTATACCTTGCATTGTACGTGCCACTTTCTGAACAACAAAAACAAACTTTATGAAAGCAAAAATTATCTAAAGCAACCCTACCCCTGTTAGACATCCAACAGAATGTTAGAGGAATCTTTAGATAAGGAGATGAATATAAGGTGGAACCTTGGTAATGAAATAAAAATAAAACTATTTGTAGACACGAATGGGGTTTGATAGAGCCAATGATGAAACCTACAAAATTTTCATACAATGTTGTTGGTGTGCATCCTGAAGATATAGTTATATCAAATTTTTCTTAAAATGATGAACGACCCAATCAAATTTTCATAATAAAAATGACAGATAACGATAATAATATATTTTTAAGAGCCTTGCCAATCATGGACCTAATAGAACACTTAGCTAAGTATCCCTTTGTTAGAAGTGGTGAGTCATCTAAACAAAAAAATAAATAATAAAAAAGTGCATCTATAGAGACTTCAATTATTATTTATATTTCAGATCATTCTTCCATAGGTCCCGAGTTTAATTGTCAGCGAAGAGTTGAACACACTTTCCATTTACACAATTCTCTTGTGCGTACACCGATTGGCATGGTTCCTTAAATTTCACACTTTCAAAGTAATTTAATTAAATTGCCTTAAATTTGGGTAATACTTGCACTGCACCCTACATTGTACATGTCATTGTTTGAACAACCAACAAAAACTTTAGGAAAACAAGAATTATCTAAAGTAACCCTACCCTTGTCAGACATCTAACAAAATTTATAGGAGTATTTAGAGCCATAGACAAAACTAAGGTGGAAGCCTGGCAATGAAATAAAAATAATTAACCTTGGAACAATCATTGCACACTCTTAGTTTAAGCAATTTTTATCACTATCTAGGTCTAACCTGTAGGTTTTAAAGAACTTACATGGCATGAAGTTTTTGCCAAGGAGATTAATATTTCACGATGGGGTGCGTGAAGATGTTGGCAACGGGGGCATGTACAACCCTACTAACATCAACTAAAGTGGTTGTGTGTTTTAGATAAATATAATTCACCCTTGTTAAATGCTTGGTGTCTATTAAAATCAATACCTATAAACATTTAATAGGACTTAATCCTAATGTTGTGGGGTGAATGTCTTTATCAACGACATAGCAAATTTAAAAAGAATCTAATAGATCATTTAGAGTTGCAAAACGCTGAGCAAAATTGAAAAAATATTTAGATATAGTCACAAAGCTATTCAGATCTATGTTGACTAAATATGAAGAAATGGTAAAAAGAAAATCATATCCAAAAAAGCAAAAGCAGTGACTATGTATTTCAAATTATTATTTTATTTCAGTAAAGAAAATCACAAAGAAAAAACAATCCTTAAGGTCAATGCTTTATCGACAATTTTCAAAGTTAATCAAAACTGCAAAATTTTATTTCAAAGAAAAGAAAATGAATGCAACACTTTCATCTCAGACAAAATCAACCATTATTAGCTCAAATTGAAAAAAGAAACCCTGTATCCCATGCCAAATAACACAATGAATTCATATGAATGCCTTCCACTCTCCATTTCAACCTCCAAACCCTAGTCTGACACAAACCAAAAGCTTTGCTTCCAAATTTCAATCAATTCTTCTAATTAATTAGATTTAAATACGCCAAAATTCCACCATATGTTTTGATATATTTGTTAAAAGTATAACAATTCCCATTGAATTTTATCTTTGTGTGGTGATGATGAACTCTGTCCTAGAGGATGTTGTTTCGCAAGATGGCTACAAGTGTGGATCCTTTCCTTAATAAACAACGGAAAAAAGATGATTATGATTATCTTTAATTGCAAGATAAGTAATGACGGTTGAAACTTATACTTGACATGCATGAAGGGTTAAAAAACAATACTCTTATATTTTGGTGGAGGTGACGGTGGAAAATGAGGTTGTGTTTCTTTATACATTGACAATGTGTTGTGTGGGGAGGAGAAATTATGTTTCATAGTGAGCTTGAGCAATAGCAAAGTAGTGGAGAAGGGCAAAGCTATATAGAACATATAAGTGGTGAAATATTTTAAGGTGATATGAGCGGTGATGGTGATGGGCAATGACAAGGTATTTCAAGTGATATTGTATATCGATCTCGGGTTCAAGTCAATGAGTGGATTTACATGACCTACACCCATTACAATGTGGTCTAAAATTTGTAGGGTGTCTGCATCTTTGATTGGTCATTTTATGTTGTCAAAGGTGGACATAAACGTCATGAGAGTTGATTTGATTGTTGCAGGTCTCCACATTCGATGTGAAACTTGAATAATCATTGTAATACCACTAACATGGGGATAAGACATTGATGTTCTAGAGAATATTGAAGTCTCTAAAATTAACATTTAATGCTAAAACAATGCACTTGCCCATTACTTATACACACTTAGCTCATGCTCAATGCCATGGTTTTAAACCATTATTCCTCTAATTCTATGTGAACGATCCTTATCTTTAAGAAATTTTGATACTTGATATTCTTGTTTTTCATTCCAAGCAACTTAAACTCATTATTAGACCGATCCACATTTCCAGTTTAGGTATCTCTGCTCCTTAGACAAGGCTACTCCTTTAGGATTATTGCATTCATCAGTAGTGTCTTAATCTACCGGTTTTGTCCTTCTGCCAAATAATCTCTAATTTATCAAATTCAAACTCACCTAAGGGGTTGTCCCACATGTTTCCCAAGGGCCATTTGATCAATTTCCTAAAAGGCCACTATATAAGCATGTTTTCCATTCATTTGTTCACTAGATGGCAAAAGGATTCTTTATTTCAAACACCAAAATTATTCTAATTGCACTATTTAGAAGAAAGCACCTATTCTTCGCAATTTTGAGTTCACACAACCCAAGTACCCATGAGCTAAGTCTAAATATATCTCCAAGGTCGCAAGCCTTTGTTGAAGCACTTATTATTCTAGGATTGCACTAACATATAATATTACATCAATATTTTAAACGCTACAAAAGCATGGAATAACTACATGGAGTTTGATCTCTCTTCAGAGTATTGGTATGTAGACAGTGCTCAACACATGTGGTGTTGAGGTCAAACACAACTTCAACCACTAACCATTTTTTATTTATTTATTGCATTCATTCCTTCTTGTCAATTGGGCTAGGGTACCAAGTGAAGAAGGTACACAACGATTTTTGCAGTAAATTGAACAACTTAAATTGCACACATATGACCTACAATAAAGGTGAACTAGTCTAAATTTACATAGAGGAAAAAACCCTACTGGACCTTAGCTCCACCCTACAAATGACAATGTTGAGCGACCTTGTTCAAATAGTGTGACCTTGTCCCAGATCTAGGCAAAGCTTTGTTTTTGATTCACAATCATCTCATATAGTTCCACAGTTGATCACATGAACACTATTTGTAATAACCAACCCTACATTTTATTTTTGAAAATAAAATATAACAACTAACATGAACATTTAGAAATTACATAAATGCATCATACCCATGTGGCAAACTGTTTTTATATTTGTTTCTTCAATGCTAAATAGACGAGTACAATAATATAGAATAGTTTTCTCAAGTACTTGGATGGATAAATTATCAAATAATCAATTTTTTCAAAATACCCATGTGTTGTGTGTTACAGGTCTAGTAAAATACATAAACAACAATGTAACAAATTGAAATTAACATCATAGACTCACCACAACATGTTTCTCCACCTCCAAGACATGTTTCATGAACAATAGTTTTCACAACGCCTCCAAACAAGTGGAATGAGTCCCCAAAACTAAGTGCTTGGAGAGAAAATGATGGCATGCCTCCCTAAGAAGCACAACTAGCTCAAAAAGGCTTTTATAGCAACAATGACCCATGGAATCACCTCAGATATGATTTATGCCCAAATGCATACCTTACGACAAGTTTTTAGTCACGATGCATTACAAAAATTGAATCGCTTCAATCTTGAAGCTTCCATGCACTTCTAATTTCTTCCAAACATCAAAAAATTGTTATTCCTCAGATTTCAATAATTTTGTAATTTTAAACCCTTAAGCACAAGCTCAAAATCTGCAAATGAAAGCACTAGTGTAGCCTCTGTGTGAAACTACCAACAACCACCTAGAGAAGATCTTTCACCACTGTGGATGATATTCTTCGAGAGGGTTTTCATCCTTAGGAAGCTATTGGAAAACCAAAACTTAGTCCAACAGCATAACATTCTTTAAAATCAATAGCCTCCTTCAAAATGAGCCCCAACACCTCCTTTTATAGCTTTTTGGAGGGAATTTGCAATTTAAAATTATCATAATTCATTTTCCCTCCAAATTGACCCTTTTTGCAATAATAACATTTCATGTGCAAAGGCCCCATTTAACAAGGTGTTTAACTTTTCAAACACTTCATTACCTTTCCAATGAGATATTACACTAAGTAGTCCTTTATTAATTCTCAACATTATACCACATTAGTGAAATATTAATTAAATTATTCAATAATTCACCCAAGCACTGAAATTGAATCAGAATCAATCTCTGATCACACTGGGATGATACTGAAGATGTAGGATGATGATCGGAGCCAACCAGGTGACTTACTAAAAATAGACATGCTCTCCAAGAATTTTGGAGCACCAACCAAGAGGCTAAAAACACTTCTGAAAGCATCACTGTGATCCATAATGCCAATTGAGCTCAAATCCACCAATAGAAATGAATTAAACATAAATCGATGCTCTTCAAGATCTTTGAAATCCCCTAACCAATACCAATTAGTCCAAAGGAACTCTGGGAATAGGCTAACAATCACCCAACTGACTAGGCCTGAGAAGGGGACATTACAATCCTCCATCCCCGTAATTTATTGTCCCCAAACAATTGCAAATCAGGATGTTGTAAAACCTGCTCACTCTCCCAAGTAACATCCTCTATCGGCAAGTTTTTCCACTTCGCTATGTACTCTTTGATAGGCTTCTTCCTCAGAATACACTCCCTGTAATTAATGATGGCCTCTGGAATTAGAACAAGCTTCGCTTCTTCATCTAATGGTGACAAATCGAAAGAGGGAACTACATTATGTCACAACACTTTCTTGAATTTAGACACATGGAAGACATTGTGTAACTTGCTACACTTAGGTAGTTGTTGACAATTTTGACCCCACAGGTCAAATTGCCACCCTTATCATTCGAAACTTGCATAACCATGCCTTTTGTCTAAAGTGTCAGGTATTGGTCTTTACAATTTTCCCGAAGGGGTCGTCTTCAACAAATTCGAAGGAATTGGGTTTTTCCAAAAGTTCGAAGGAATTGACATTTTCAAAATCTCGAAGGCCTTTTCAACTTTTCCAAAGAAGGGGCCAGTTCAAAATTTTGGAAAGGCATCTCCAAAAGGTTGAAAGGTACAATTCTTTAGGAAAAAAAGTTCACTCAAATTTTTCGAAGGGTTCTTTTTCCTTTGGAAAAGTCATTTGCATAAAGCTCGAAGGGCATCTTCAATAGTAGGGGCACAGTTCCTTTTTTCGAAGAGGTCCATTTCAATTTTTTTGAAGGGCTCTTTTCCTTCGGGAAAGTCCATTGCAAGAAAGCCGAAGGGTATATGCCCTTCAGAAAAAGGCATTTTCAAAAACAAAGAGGACCATTCCAATTTTTTTGAAGGGGCATTTTCAAAAGGGCGAGGCAACTTTTTCGAAGGGTAAGTGGACCGTTCCAATTTTTTCGAAGGGTTCTTTTCCTTCGGAAAAGCCCTTTATAGCTTTTTCGAAGGGCAAGAGACCATTTCAAAAGTTCTGAGAGACCATTTAAAAATTGCCAAATGGTCCATTACATTTTTTCGAAAGGACTTTTTAAAAATTTTGAATGGTACATTTCAAAAGCCCGAAGGTCATTTTCTTTCAGTCGAGGGTCCATTGCACAATCCGAAAAGGACATTAAAAAAAAATTGAAGACATATTTCTTTCAGACAGTTTTTTTGAAGGAAAGGTTCGTCTCAAAAAATTCGAAGAGCAATTTAAAAAAATCCGAAGGGTCATTTCTTTCGACAAATGGTCCATTTCAATTTTGCCGAAGGACATTTCCAGTTTTTCAAAAGTGCATTTCAAAAGGGCAAAGGCACTTCACATATTTCCAAAGGATTTCCTTCTAGAAAAAACCCTGAAAGAAATAGATAAAAGATATGAATTCCTTCGGATAAATTGTTCGAAGGAAGTAAGACGCAAAAAAATTGTCTGAGGAAAATGCCAAAAGAAGAGTCAATAGAGAAAATCCACGGACAATTAGTCCAAAAGAAACAATTTCAAAGAAAGGCCTGAAGGAAATGAACAAAGAGGAAAGTCCACGGGAATAGACAGAAATAGAAACTTTGAAAGAAGTAGACAGAAACAAATAGCTCGAAACAGATCAACAGAGCAAGATTAAGTCAAATGGTTAGCAAATACAAGGGGCTAATTAATCAATGACAAGTGGCATAAGCACATTTAATGGCAAGTAGATCAACGTGGTCTATAGTCTACATGTAAAACATTCAGAGTGACCCAAGATCGATTAGACGCATCTAGGATAAACACGAACATGCAAAAATCCAATTAGGATATTGTTTTTTTCATCTATAAGAAGAGCTATAGTCCAAGACATGCAGTTGCTTCAAGCATGACTCTCTTAGTTCCAAAAAGGAGACTTGAATGCATGAAGGGCTCGAGGAGTTTAACGTTGGATGACTGTTCAAGGAGCTAACGTGGAATTTCATGCATGCTTTAGTTTTCAAAGAGCTTTTCATGCAAGACATAAGACAAAAAAATATTATTGGAAGGCTGGGTTATTTTTGGATAGCTTAAGTTTGACTTGTGTAATGTGGGAGTTGATCTCCTCTCTATTTTCATCACCAATCTCTTGGCTTATGTATGTTTTTTTGTATAGGATGGCTTTTTCAGCCTTGAATTGGAACCCTCTTTTGGCAAGACCAAATTCCGCCAAAGATTGAGTTTTGTAACCTTTTTCAGATAAATAGAATGATTGTTTTCAGATCTCAAGATGATGGCATAGTGTATTTATGTTAGTGACTTGCATATGTGATAAAAAAAAATTCCTTGTCAAACCCTGATTCTTACCTATTTACTAGTTGATTAGTTTATGCAGGTCATGTTCTATGTTTGACGTCTTTTGGTTAAAGTTACAATGGATGTAAGTGGTTGGTTAGTGCCTTGAATCGGGCCTATTCCCTCATTTCCCTCAAGCTTTGATCACTAGATAGAACTTTTTCATGAAATATTGATGCATAGGAGTCAATTGGAATTGAAAGTTTAGTCTTTTTCTTGTCTAATCAGTGTTTTTAAGATCTCAAATTGATTGGATGAACCAAAATTTAGGTGTATCACCATCATTAGATAGGATTTTTCCTTCAAATTTTTTTTCTTCCCTTTTCTTGGTAGTTTGTAACATAGAGTAGAGATCCTAATTGATACACCAAAGGGAGTTAGCCCTTAAAATCTAGAGATTCAATCCACCGATTAGGCCACCCACATCCTAGGATTATTTCCATGTTTCAGTAGACTATGAAGGCCTGAAACTACCTTCACAAGGGTGCGAGTCTGATTGACAACAATAGCTCTAGCTCATAAGCCACTTATCCAATCCTCTTGGAGATCTTGAATGGGCCATAAAATCATGGCTTCAACTTCTTCGATCCACTCTTCTTGAGAGTGGATTTCCTGTAGGGCTGCAACCTCAGATAAACCATGTCACTTGCCTCAAATGATTGCTCAATGCGGTGCTGATCTACATACATTTTTTGCTAGATTTGAGCTTGCTGTAGTTTATCTCTTAAGGATTTCATTATATGTTGACTTTGTTGCATTAAATACTTAGCTTTAGGTACTCTACTATTCCCAAATAATAAATCAATGAAGCTAGGAGCCTCATATACATACAAAGCCATAAACAATGACATCTTGATTGACATATGGTAGGTGCAAATGTAGCAATAGTCACCTAAATGCAACCATCTCACCCATGCCTTATGCTGCCCTGAAACATAATTTCAAAGATACCCTTCCACCCACTTGTTTATAATTTTAGTTTGTCAATTTGTTTATGGGTGATAACTTGTGCTAGCAGTGAGCTCGGTTCCACTCAATATGAAAAGTTCCTACCAAAATAAGCTCAAGAACTTGTTGTCCTTGTCACTAACAATGTTCTTGGGCATCCCATGCAACCTGAATACCTCTCTAAAGAACAATTTTGCCACTTGTGCTACTGTAAATACTGTTGAAATATAAAATAAATGGGTAAATTTGGTTAATCTATCAACAACAACATAGATGCAATCCTTACCTTGTACCTTAGGTAGCCTTGTGATAAAATCCATCGAGATACTTTCCCAGTTTTGATTGGGAATGGGCAGGGGCTGCAACAAACCAGCAGGATAAGTATGCTCATTTTTATTTTGCTGACATGTGGGACACTCCCTAATATACTTAAGGACTTCATTCTTAATCCCTTTCCATGTAAAACTTTTTTATATCTGCCTGTATGTCTTGGAAAAACCTGGGTGACCAGCCATAGGTGCATCATGAAAACTTCTCATAACCTTCACCTTAAGCTCTGAATCAAGTATTAAGTAAATCCTTCCTTTGTAGATGATGAACTCATTTAACAAAGTGTACCTATCATCCTGTAAGGTACCCTCAATGATGCTAGTAGCCCAAGAGTCCTTAGCATACTCTACAATTATTAGCTATTTTCAATCAGTTGTAATCTCCATAATAAAGCATAAATGTGTCCTCCTCGATAATGCATTAGCCACAATGGTTTTTTTTCCTTTGACATACACAATGTCAAATTCGTCATCTTGAAGCTTACTTACCCATTTCTGATGTCTATCATTCAAATCTTTTTGATTCAGGAAATACTTGAGGTTATTGTGGTCGGTTTTGACAATGAACTTACCTCCCATAAGATTGTATCTAAATTTGGCTAAGGCATGCATAATGGCAACCATCTACTTATCATAGATAGAATAACTCCCCTCATCACCCATCAAATTCCTTCTTTCCAAAGTAATAGGATGCTTATTTTGTATCAAGACAACACCTATCCCCTCATCAGATGCATCACACTCAAGCTCAAATGGCTTGGTGAAGTCGGGAATAGCTAGTACTGGGTATGTACTCATAATCTATTTGAACTGATCAAAGCATGCTTATGTTGTATTAGAATGAATAAAGCCCCCATTTTTGGTCAAATCAATAAGTTGGGCAACCACCTCTAAAAACCCTTTGACAAACCTCTTGTAGAATCCACATAGACCAAAAAATCCTTTCAATTGTGAGAGATTAGTGGGCAAAGGCCTATCTAAAATAGCTTTGATCTTCTCTGGATCCACACTAACACCCTTGGAGTTGATTATGTGACCAAGATAAAGAAGCTCTTTCATACCAAATTCACATTTTGATTCCTTTGTAAACAAAGACTCCCTCTCAAGGATGCTCAGAACCTCATCAAGATGCCTCATTTTCTCCGCCTATGTCTTGCCAAAATTCAAAATATCATCAAATAATATTAAAACAAACTTACAGAGTTGTTTGTCGAAAAATCTATTCATGCAAAACTGGAAAGTGGTAGGATCATTGGTTAAGCCAAAAAACATAACTAAAAACTCGTAATGTCCAAAATGACACCTGAAGGCATTCTTCTCCACATCTTCCTTATGAACACATAGATGATGATAGCCAGATCTCCAATCTATCTTGGAGAATTAAACTGCTCTATGTAGCTCACCTATGAACGCATCTTTCCTCGAGATGGGGTGGCTATTCTTGATTATTTTCTTATTCAAAGCCCTTTATTCTATGCACATTCACATAGTTCCATCTCTTTTTATTCACCAACACCGTCGAAGATGCAAAGGGGCTTTTATTAGGCCTAATTTGTCCCATGTCTAACAACTCCTTGATGGCCTTCTCTATTTCATCTTTATGCCTCTTCGGATCCCTATAAGGGGTGGTGATAATGGGTTTTGCACCCTCCTCCAACTCTATCATGTGCCCAATGCCCCTCTCTGGAGGCCTCCCAAGAGGTATGCTACTAAATTTTTTGCTATGCTTAGACAACAAGGCCTGAACATCTGGATGGTAACTCCTCTTCTTTTGATCTATAATGGTGGGCATAACAATGCACTTTGTTGCCCACTCAACTTGGTCATGTATAATTAGCCTCTCCATCCTTTTGAAAGAGACTACACGTGGCCCGCCATTAGACATTCCTATAAGCAACACATTCTTACCATCTACTTTAAACTTCATCTCCATGGTCTGCAAATTCATATAAAACTCCCCTATAGATTGCAACCACTGCATGCCAAACACTACATCTATGTCTCTAATTCTCACCATATAAAAGTCATCTTTGATTTCGTAATCACCCAATTGTATTCTTAAATTAGGAATCTCCTAGTGCATGTGAGGGTGAAACCATCAACTACCATCATCTTGAAGCCATCAACATTTTCTGTTTTGATTCCCCTTTTGGTGACAAGTCCCTCTTTAATAAAATTATGTGTGGCACCTGTATCAATAAGTGACTATCCACTGTCCACATGATACTCCCTGAACTCTAAATGATCCAACATTTTGGAAACTGGAGAGTTTGGCAAGTGTGCTTCCACTTTTCTTCTCCTTTTTTGACTCTTCTGATGAGCTTTCTTCCTTTTTCACCTCCAAATCAGATTGCTGATCCGATTTTTTTGAAGCTGATTCATCGATTGAATATTATTCAATTTGCGTAGCTTTGGCCTTCATTGAGCACTTGTGAGTTGGGTCCCATGGTTATTTATAGCCGAAGCATAATTTATTTCTTCTAAGATCATTTAGAGGGTCTTCATCCATTCTTGTTGACACCCTCTTGGTATGATTTGAATCTTTTTGGAAATATTTCTTGTCCTTGTCCTTTTTATGTTGTAACGACTTTGACTAAAATTTATTTCTAAAGGTAGATGACTCCATATCTCTTACCTTTTTTATAGCTTCTTGAAGTGTAGGTGGGTTTAAAGCCTTAACCCAACCCCTCAAAGGATCGTACAACCCATCAATAAGTACAACAATCAATCTTCTCTCTGAAATATCAGTCACCATCACTAATAATCTTTGGAAATCAACAATATAAGTGTCTACTGAACTCCATTGTTTCAATTGTGCTAACTCCTTGAAGTGCAACTCATGATCTTTCTTATCAAATCTATCAATCAATATCTATGTGAAATCAACATATGAGTTGATCTGATCATGGCCTAAGGTAACCATCCAAATGGAGAGTTGCATACTTGATTGCCTCATCTTCAACCATATTGTTGAGCTAAAAGTAAGTATCAAGTTTTCGAACCCAAACTCTTGCGATAGTCTTACCAGAACTATCAAAATAAGGAATGCATAATTTACCCACTTTTCTTTGCAAGTCCTGGTTTTGAGGTCTTCCACCTCTACGGGATCTATGTCTTTGCTTAAATTCCAGAAGCTCTAGAAATGACATTTCAACTTGAAACTCTACTCCCAATGCTCTCCAATCCCTTATTGGTTGTCTATAAACTTCTTAATCATTTTCCAGGTTCATTAATACCTTTTGGAGGATTATTCCTTGGAATGAAATTAGGCATACGAGGTCTAAATTTAATTGATGCACTGAAAGTCCTATGATGACCAATTCTATTGTTGGTTGAGTTGTTTTCATTTTGCATTGTTACCATTATTATCGTTGTTGCCATTATTTCCATTGTTACAATTATTACCCACATTATTCTGGATCATCTGTGCAAACATTTAAGCTAACTCAAAATGTCCTCTAGCTAATTCATTGAGATCCTACATCATACTTGGTTCCTCTCTATGTTCACAACGTTGCTCTCCTCTTTCACCCATATCAAATGGGTCTCTGCTAGATCTTCCATCTCTATCCCCCATTGAATCGACAACTATTTCTTCTACCTGTTCTATCTTTGGTTGAGTCTCAAGGTTTGGATTGGATTTGTTTCTCTTTAGATAACAGTGACAAGTGCTAGGACGCATTACTCATACCCAATAGGTTTGGCAAGATCCTCTGAGATATGATACCACTATAATAATGAACCATACCTTTTTTTTTTGAAATAAAATATAATAGCTAACACGAACATTCATAAAACACATAAATGCATCATACCCATGTGGAAAACTATTGTTATATTTGTTTTTTCAATGTCAAATAGATGAATACAATAATATAGAATAGTTTTCTCAAGTACCCAGATGGATGAATTATTAAATAATCAATTTTTTCAAAATACCCATGTGTTGTTGTGTGTTACAAATTTGATAGAATACATAAACAACAATGTAGCAAAATGAAATTAACATCGTAGACTCACCATGACATGTTTCTCCACCTCCAAGACATGTTTCATGAACAATAGGCTTCACAATGCCTCCAACTAAGGTGGAATGAGTCCCCAAAACTAAGCGCTTGGACAAAAAATGATGACATGCCTCCCTAGGAAGTATAGCCAACTCAGAAAGGCTTCTACAACAATAATGACCCATGAAACCACCTCAGATCTGATTTATGCCCATATACAAACCTTTATGACAAATTTTTAGTCACTATGCATTAAAAAAACTATATCGATTCAATAATGAAGCTCCCACACCCTTCTATCTCTTCCAAACATCACAAAATTATTATTCTTTGGATCTCAATAATTTTGTAATTTAAAACCATTCAGCACAAGCTCCAAAATTTACAAATGAAAGCACCAACGTAGCCTCTATGTGAAACTACTAACAACCACCCAAGGAAGATCTTTCACCAATGTGGATGATATTCTTTGAGAGAGTTTTTATCCTTAGGAAGTTTTTCAAAAACCAAAGCTTAGTCCAACAACATAACATTATCTAAAATCAATAGCCTCTCTCAAAATGACCCCCAACACCTCATTTTATAGCTTTTTGGAGGGAATTTGCAATTTAAAATTATTATAATTTCTTTTCCCTCCAACTTGACCCTTTTTGCAATAATAACATTTCATGTGCAAGGGCCCTCTTTAACTAGGCATTTAACTTTTCAAACACTTCATTACCTTTCCAATGATCCATTACAATAAGTAGTCTTTTTATTAATTCTCAACATTAGACCACATTAGTGAAATATTAATTAATTATTCAATAATTCACCTAGGTTGTGGAAAGCAATGAAACTGAATCAAAATCAAACTTTGATCACATAGGGATGATAATGAAGATGTATAATGATGATTGGAACCAACCGGGTGACTTAATAAAAATAGACGTGCTCTCTAAGAAGTTTGGAGCACTAACCAGGAGGCCAAAAACACTTATGAAAGCATCATTGCAATCCATAATGCCAATTAAGGCCAAAACCACAAATAAAAACCAATTAAACATAAATTGATGCTCTCCAAGATATTTGGAGTCCCTTAACCAATAACAATTAGCCCACAAAAACTCGAGGAATAGGCTAACGGTCACCCAATTGACTAGGTCTAAGAAGGGGACATTACAGTCCTCCCTCCCCAGAATTACTTGTCCCTAAACAATTGCAAATCAAGATGCTATAAAATCTGCTCACTCTCCCAATTAGCATCCTCTATCGACATGTTTTGCCACTTCACTAAGTAGTCTCTGATAGTCTTCTTCCTTAATGTACACTCCCTATAATTAATGATGGCCTCTAGAATTAGAACAAGCTTCCATTCCTCATCCAATGGTGGCAACATGGAAGAGGGAACTACATTATGTCTAAGTGCCTTCTTGAGGTGAGACACGTGGAAGACATTGTGTACCTTGCTACATTCAGTAGCTCTAGCTCATAATCCACTTCTCCAATCCTCTTGGAGATCCTGAATGGGCCATAAAACCATGGCTTCAACTTCTCCGATCCACTCTTCTTGAGAGTGGACTGCTTGTAGGGTTACAACCTCAGATAAACCATGTCACCTACCTCAAATGATCACTTAATGTAGTGTTGATTTGCATACATTTTTTGCTAGATTTGAGCTTGTTGTAGGTTATCTCTTAAGGATTTCATTATATCTTGACTCTACTGTAAAAAATACTTAGCTTTGGGCACTCTACTACCCCCAAAAAATAAATCTACGAAGTTAGGATCCTCATATCCATACAAAGCCATAAATGGTGACATATTGATTGACATATGGTAGGTGGAATTGTAGCAATACTCACCTAAATGCAACCATCTCACCCATGCCTTCTGCTACCCCAAATCATAATTTCAGAGATACCTTACCACCCAGATGTTTATGGGTGATAGCTTGTGCTAGGAGTGACCTCAGTCCCACTCAATCTGAAAAGTTCCTACCAAAATAAGCTCAAGAACTTGTCCTTATCACTAACAATGTTCTTGGGCATCCCATGAAACCTAAGTACCTCTCTAAAGAATAATTTTACCACTTGTGCTATTGTAAATACTATTGAAATAACAAAGAAATGGGATAATTTGGTTAATCTATCAACAACAACATAGATGCAATCCTTACCTTGTACCTTAGGTAGCCTTGTGATATAATCCACTGAGATACTTTCCCATTTTTGATTGGGAATGGGCAGGGGTTTCAAAAAACCAACTGGATAAGTATACTAATTTTTGTTTTGCTGACATGTGGGACACTCCCTAACATACTTAAGGACTCATTCTTAAACCCTTTCCATGTAAACCTTTCCTGGATCTGCTTGTATGTTTTGAAAAAACCTAAGTGATCATCCATAGGTGCAACATGAAAACTTCTCATAACCTTCACCTTAAGCTTTGAATCAGGGACTAAGTAAATTCTTCCTTTTTAGATGATGATCTCATTTACCAAAGTGTACCTATCATCTTGTAAGGTGCCCTCAATGATGCTAGTAGCCCAAGAGTCCTTAGTATAATATACAAGTATTAGCTCCTTCCAATCAACAGTAATCTCCACTAAAGAGCATATATGTGGCCTCCTAGACAATGCATTAACCAAAACATTTCTTTTTATTTTGACATACACAATGTCAAAGTCATAATTGTGAAGCTTACTTGCCCATTTCTGTTGTCTACCATTTAAATATTTTTGATTCAGGAATACTTGAAGCTATTGTAGTCGGTTTTGACAATGAACTCACCTCCCACATGATATTGTCTGAATTTGGCGAAGGCATGCATAATGGAAAGCATCTCCTTATCATAGATAGAATAACTCCTCTCAACACCCCTCAACTTCCTATTCTCAAAAGCAATAGGATGCTTGTTTTGTATCAAGACAACACCTATCCCCTCATCAGATGCATCACACTCAAGCTCAAATGGCTTGGTGAAGTTGGGAATAGCTAGTAATGGGCATGTGCTCATAATCTATTTAAACTGATCAAAGCATGCTTGTGCTATATTAGACTAAACAAAGGCCCCCATTTTTGGTCAAATCAGTAAGTGGGGCAACCACCTATGAAAAACCTTTGACAAACCTCTTGTAAAAACTACATAGACCAAAAAATCCTTTCAATTGTGAGAGATTAGTGGGTGGAAGCCGATCTAAAATAGCTTTGATCTTTTCTAGAGCCACACTAACACCCTTGGAGTTGATTATGTGACCAAGATAAAGAAGCTTTGTCATACCGAATTCACATTTTGATTCCTTTGCAAACAAAGACTCCCTCTCAAGGATGTTCAGAACCTCATCAAGATGTCTCATATGATCCTCTCATGTCTTGATAAAAGTCAAAATATCATCAAAGAATATCAAAACAAACTTTCAGAGATGTTTATTGAAAACTCTATTCATGTAAGACTGTAAAGTGGAAGGAGATTGGTTAAGCCAAAAGGCATACCCAGAAACTCATAGTGTCCAAAGTGACACTTGAAGTCATTCTTTTGACATCTTCCTCACAAACTCGTATCTGATGAGAGCCTAATCTCAAATCTATCTTAGAGAATTAAACTGCTCCATGTATTTCATCTATGAGCTCATCCTTCTTTAGGATGGGGTACTTGTTCTTGATTGTTTTCTTATTCAAAACCCTGTAGTATATGCACATTCACATAGTTCCATATTTTTATTTCACCAACACCACTAAAGATGCGAAAGGGGCTTTTACTAGGTCTAATGTGTCCCATGTCTAACAACTCCTTGATGGTCTTCTATATTTCATCTTTGTGCCTCTTCGGATGCCTGTAAGGGGTGGTGCTAACAGGTTTTGCACCCTCATCCAACTTTATCACGTGCTCAATTCCCCTCTCTAGAGGCCTCCCACGGGGTATGCTAATAAAAGTTTTGCTATGCTTAGATAGCAAGGCCTGAACATCTGGGTGGTATCTCCTCTTTATCCTACTTTGAATGGTGGGCATAATAATGCACTTTGTTGCCCACTCAACCTGGTCATGTCTAATTATCCTCTCCATCCTTTTGAAAGAGATTACACGTGGCTCACCATTAAACATTCCTCTGAGCAACACCTTCTTATCATCTACTTTAAACTTCATCTCCATGGTCTACAAATTCATATAAAACTCCCTTGTAGATCACAACCACTACATGCCAAACACTACATCTATGTCTCCAATGCTCACCACATAGAAGTCATCTTTGATTTCATAATCACCCAATCGTATGCTCAAATTAGGAATCTTTCTAGTGCATGTGAGGATGAAACCATCAACTACCATCACCTTGAAGCCATCAATTTTTTAGTTTTTATTCCTCTTTTGGAAACAAGCCCCTCATTAATAAAATTATGTGTGGCACCTGTATCAATAAGTGTGACTATATATAGTCCACATAATACTCCTCAAACTCTAAACGATCCTACCTTTTAGAAAATAGACAATTGGGAAAGTGTGCCTCCACTTTCTTGCTCCTTTTCTGACTCTTTTGATGAGTTTTCTTCCTCTTTCTCCTCCAAATCAGGTTATTGATTTGATTAATTTGACGCTGATTCATCAACCAAGTATTACTCAAGTTGCTTATCTTTAGCCTTCACTAAGCACTTGTGAGTTGGGTCCCATGGTTATTTACAGCTAAAGCACAATTTATTTCTTCTAAGGTCATTTAAAGGGTCTTCATCCAATCTTGTTGACACCTTCTTAATATGATTTGAATCATTTTGGAAATATTTCTTGTATGTGTCCTTTTTATGTTGGAACTGCTTTGACTGAAATTTATTTCTAATGGTAGATGACTCCATATATCTTGCCTTTTTTATATCTTTTTGAAGTTTAGGTGGGTTTAAATCCCTAACCCAACCTTTTAAAGGATCGAACAACCCCTTAATAAGTAGAACAATTAATCTTCTCTTTGAAATATCAGTCACCATCACTGATAATATTTGGAAATTAGCAATATAAGTGTCCATCGAACTCCACTATTTTAGCTGGCTAACTCCTTGAAGTGTAATTCAAGATCTTTCTTATCAAATCTATCAATCAATCTCTCTATGAAATTATCATATGAGTTGATCTGATCATGGCCCAAGGTAACCATCCCATGGTACCACCAATCATGTGCACAACCATCCAAATGGAGAGTTGTATACTTGATTGCCTCATCTTCAACCATAGTGTTGAGCTGAAAGTAAGTATCAAGTTTTTGAACCCAAGATCTTGTGGTAGTCCTCCCAGAACTATCAAAATAATGAATGGATAATTTACCCACTTTTATTTGCAAGACCTAATTCTGAAGTCTTCCATATCTATGGGGTCTATGCCTTTGCTTAAATTCTAGAAACTCTATAAATGACATTTCAGCCTGAAACTCCACTCCCATTGCTCTCCAATCCCTTATTGCTTATCTATAAACTTCTTAATCATTTTCTAGGTTCATTAATCCCTTTTGGAGGATTATTCCTTGGAATGAAATTAGGCATGAGAGGTCTAGAGTTAACTAATCCACTGAAATTTCCATGATAAACAATTCTATTATTGGCTGAGTTATTTTCATTTGTACCACTATTACCATTATTACTGTTATTGCCATTATTGCCATTGTTACCATTATTTACCATATTATTTTGCATCATATGTGTAAACATCTAAGCTAATTCATGCTATTCTAGCTAATTCATTGAGAGCTTTCATCATACTTGGTTCCTCTCTATTTGCACCACGTTGGTCTCTATCACCCATATCATATGGGTAACTTTTATTTCTTCCATCTATATCCCCCATTGAATCGACAACTATTTCTTCTATCTGTTTTATCTCTAGTTGAGTCTCAAGGTTTGGATTGGATCAATATCTCTTCAGATAATAGTGATGAGTGCTAGGATACATTACTCATACCTAATAGGATGGAAAGATGCTTTGAGCTCTAATACCACTATAATACCCAGTGCTAGGATTAATTATTGGTATGAAAGTGATAGGATCCTTCCTGAATAAGTTAGGAAATAATTAAAAAAATATAAAATAAACTAAAAATATTAACAATATATTAACTCAAAACAAGTAGAATTATATTGCAATAACATAATTTTAGAATCTGTAGCCTCTTAGAGGGGGCAACCTTGTTTGAGCAAGCTCAATTCAACATGATTCATGGGTGCCTTCATACTAGTCTAGGCTACTATTTATAGTAATCTATCATCGGATAACTACTACTCCTAATGAATGTGGGATTATTCTACTAGTACACTATTGCATTCTATTATTATAATGGGCTTGAGGGATGTCTTGTAAAGCATATGTGTCTGTAACCTTTTATTAAATAAAAAAATTACAAAATGATAGTTAGGATGAAGGGTCCTAACATGCCCCTCATTAAAATATATACCCTCAAAGCTTTAGATGAGGAAATTGTCATTGGATTGAAAAAAAGATGTTCCTAGGTAGCATATTTTGGTTGCATCCCATACCACTATACTAAAACTTTTGTGATGATCCAATTTTGGAGTAGATGAGAGTACTTGTCAAGGATAGATTTAGGTTGTAAAAGGTGATATCCTTATACATCAAATTTTGGAAGCACTGTCTGGGAGTTGACATTTTGACCAAGGACCTTCTTAAGCATGAGACATGAAAAATAGGGTGCACACATGATGAAGATGTGGGTTTCAGCTTATAAACAATAGGTCTAACCTGTTGGAGAATTTTATAAGGCCCATATAATTTTGGAGATAATTTATGGTGGCCTTTAGGCTCAAATAGGATTGCTTATAAGGTTTCAAGGAAATTAAAACCATATGTCTAGGGTAAAAGGAGCATTCAGAGTGATGTTGGTCTACATGTTTCTTCATGCGATTTTGTGTCATGTAGAGATTATCCTTGAGAAGGTGAAGGAGATTGTCTCATGCACTGATGGTATTATTAATTTCCTATACGAGAGAGTTTTTTAATGTATATGAAATAAGAGAGGGTGATTTTGGCCATAGATAGCCTCATACGGGGTTAGCTTGGTGGTTGTGTGGTAGGAGGTGTTATACCACCATTATGCAAGAGGTAACCATTTTACCCAGTGATGTTGTTACTCCGTGATAAAATAATGGAGATAGGTATTTGAACATTTATTGATAATCTCAATTTGGCCATCAGTTTGGGGATGATATCCTAAACTCATTTTCAAAGTTATACCAAGGCACTTAAATATTTATTAACAAAAATGACTCGTGAAGTCAGAGTCATGATCTCGGCGCTGAATATTTGATCAAGAAATGGCAAGTCTATGTTGTAAGATGTGTAGGGATGATATAGAGCATAGAAATGAGCATATTTGTAAATGCGATCCATTACTACAAGAATGACTTATTTTCTACCAAATTTGGGGAGACCTTCGTTCAAATCCATTAAAATGTCTTTCTAAAGATATTATGGAATTTTTAGTGGCAGAGTAACCTAGGTGGTGTGACTATTTCCCCGTTGTTGCATTATCAAGTATCACATTCAACAATAAACCTTTTGATGTCCTACTTGATTTTAGGCCAAAATAAATTATGGTGGACTTGCTCATATGTTTTTAGAAAACTTAAATGACTTGTTATAGCGGAGGCATGTAGCTCGTAAAAATGGTTTTTTTTTTTTTTTTTAAAAAATTTGGAGCTAATGATTAATAAAAGGCATCATTTATATCATAAGGTGTGTCCATCCAAAGTATAGTGATTTTTAATGAGTTATAATAGAGGAATCAGTAGATAGTTAAAAATGAGATATTAGGTGGGGTTGTCATTATGCCATTCATGTTGAAGATCATTGAGCCATATAGAAATGGGAACTAAAATGGCACACAGTCATGCAAGTTATTAAAGTTTGTGAGAGAGAGCATCAACCACCTAGTTGTCCTTTCCTTTTTTGTATGTGATCTCATCGTCATACCCCATGAGTTTAGAAACCCATTTTTGATAATATAGGGAAGATACATGTTGTTCTAAAAAATACTTGAGGATTTTGTGGTCAATTTTGATGCAAAAGTGTTGGCCAACCAAGTATGGACTCAATTTGTTAACCAAATGGAAGATAACCATCATTTATATGTCATATGTGGAGTGTGCCAAATTGTGCCCAGTGAGGACCTTGATGGTAAAGGCAATGGGATGTCCTTATTGCATGATCACATAACTAAGACCCATGTCAAATGCATCACACTCAATAAAAAAATGTCTTGGTGAAATCAGGCATGGCTAAGACTAGTGTGGTGCACATTGCTTGTTTAAGGCTATCAAATGCTTACCTAGATGGTGTGAACTATAAAGGAGTCTTTATTGATCATAGCTATCAATGGAAATGAATTTTTTTTGTAATCCTTGACATGTTTCTATTAATACCTTATCAAGCCAAGAAATCCTCATAAATTTTTGAGTGTGCTCAATGGTGGCCAATTGGTCATAGCTTCAATTTTTGTTGGGTCAACATGAACACCATTAGATGCAATAATATGCCCATGGTAATTCACATCTGATTTCCCAAAATAACATTTAAAATGTTTGGCACATAAGCTATTTACAACAAGAATTCCCAAGATTGTGTTGAGGTGGTTGAGGTGATTCTCCCATATTTGACTATAAATGAGGATGTCATCAAAGAGAACCAACATAAACTTTTTCAAGGGGTGGAATACTTGGCTTGTTGAGCCTTTAAATGTGGAGTGGGCATTGGTAAGCCCAAATGGCATGAGAAGGAACTCATAATGACCATCATGTGTGTAAAATGTCATCTTGGGAATGTCTGCTTCATGAAGACAGTTTTGGTGATAGCCAAAACAAATGTCCAACTTGGAGATAAAATTTTCACCATGGAGTTCATCGAAGATCTTATATATTACCAAAATAGGAAATTTGTCCTTGATTGTGAGCTCATTTAAGTCCCATTAATCAATGCAAAGTCATTAGGAACCATCTTTTTAATGAATGAGCAAGACTAGTGAAGAATATGTGCTAGTGATGGGTCAAATGACTCCTGCCTATAGAGGTATTTTCAATCTTAGCCTTTTGATGAAATGGGTAGTGGTATGGCCAAATGTTGGGGGGTGCACTACTTGGAAGACGTTAGATGCAATGGTCTTCAAGGTGGAAATGTGATAATCCTATTGATTTCTCAAAAACTATGGCATGTTTATGTTTAACCCTAAAATCTTGACTATGGGTAATCTAGGGTTAAAGGGGTAGAGATAGCCTAGGGCACAAGGATGGTAGACTATTTCTAAATCAGGGTAATTATTTTTGAAACTCGGATAAACATATATTGAATTTATTATGTTGAAATATGCTAAAAATAGAAAGTACATCTATGTTAGATATTACAATGATAATGAAAATAAGATAGTTTTGATATTAATATAGATCTAGATACATAATAGATAGAAAGTATATTGGATCTAGATTTTGGATCAATCACTTGATTTTAAAAATTGTACCTTTAGTCGTGGACACTTGCATCAACCTAGGATAATTACATCAATACTATTACCTAACTTAGACATAGGTATCTAGTACTAAATACCTATTGAAACTAAATACAACCACCTATATGATTTTGGGTTCTATGCCACCTTTACTCTAGTGCACTCATATCTGGGTCATGGATTATAATTTTTTATCGAACAGTAAAACCCTAATTCCTCATCTTCATAGTGGTTATAGTAAAAATAGATTAGTGGACACACAGCGTTGATTTGATCTATAGACCCTTCTTTTAATGAGTGTTATCTACATAGCCAATACTCTGAAAAGGGTATCAGATTTATGTAGTCCTCCCTTACGTGTTGTCTTGTGTGTGAATCATATAATGTGTGATAAGCAAATATAATGTGACCTAGATTATAACTTGGCAAATATAGATTTTATGATACTCTTTTAGTACTTTAGACTTGTAGATATGTTGTCCCTATGATTAATATGAAAATAGGAGAAAATAAGAAATCTTTGCTCAATTGAGTGCTTGATTGAATATTTTTTTGTATGTGATAGGTGAGGATTGATCTTATATTTATACCAATCTCTTTAGAGAATATCTTGCATTAAATCACTTAGGCTTACTCTTAAGATATGTTTCATTTGTAAATCAGATGACTTTAGGGCATTAGACACTTGCATAAGGAAATGACACTTGTGTTGACGTAGGTGTATGACTGAGACGTAAGTTTTTGGATAGTTGAAAAATAGGTGCAAGTCTAGAATTATAGATATGGAAGATAGGTAGATTTATAGTATTTTTAGTAAGATAGAAGGCCTATATCATCATAATAACATTGGTCGAACTAAGAGATAAGCAATTAGGCATATAGAGATAGTGTATGTGAGCCTTTTAGCAATAAAAAATATCTAGAAGCTAAAGTTACATACATGATATGTATTTTATAAGTGTACAAGACTAATATGATATATAACTTATAAATAGTGTCTACATTCCCCCCTTTAATCTAATAATAAATTATTGATTTAAAGGAGAATAAATGCATACCTAGGTGTGTATAATACACCTTGTATTTATTTGAGTCCAACTTGAGTGCTTTGCTAGTGACTGACCTGCAACTAAAAACATGTTACAATATATAATCAATGTATATAATCTGAAATTGAAATGATTGAAATTGAAAGAGATTGATGTTTATGATTACACCTATGTATCAATGCAATTACTTTGCCTTTTGGTAATTTGATTTGAAAATATATATCATTATGAATCATTATACATAAGATTATGATAAATCTAAAGTTTAGAAAGTGCATATATCTAAAAAAATAGAGAGATTAGAGGACACATACACTAAACCTTGCAGAAAATGTGAGTTGCCATCTAGCTATTGATATTAACTCAATTGTGTAAACCAATCATACTTATAACCTAGTGAGTGTGAGTGAACTAAGTCAACTCACACTATAAAATTAGTGAGGTTGGATGATGTAATCAATTCCAACTTATAAACTTGGAAAGATTGAATGATTTGATCACCTCAACTATACCAAAAACAAACCAACTACTATAGTAAATTGGCTCAATGTAGTCCATAAAATTTTAACTTAGTAGGTGATGATAGTCCTTAAAAGTAATTAAAATTTGAATGTGATTTGATTTTAAAATTTAGGTACCTTTTGCATAGCATATGCATCTTAGATATATATCATGTTGAAACTAAGTATAAAAATGGTACCAGTGTATAAAATTTTACTACAAATATGTATCTAAATCATATAATTGTGAATGTGTATCTAAATCATATAATTATGTATGAAAATTGTGTGAAGAACACGTTTTCATAACATGCCTCCACTAAATAAATCTAAAATTGAGAACTGGTGTAAGTGTGGAGAAAATGTTTCCAAAACATGCTCCCACTATAATTTAAATATGAGAACTAGTATAAATGTGGAAAAGATATTTCCAAAACATGCCCCCACTACATATTGAGAAATTTAAAAACTTATATAAGTGCCACTGTGGAGGGCATGTTTACAAAATATTCCCCTACTGTAATATAGGTATGTTGTAAACTGAATAAGTGTGGAGAACATGTTTCTAAAATATATCCCCAGTGTAATTTGAGTATCTTAAATACTAAGTAAGTGTGGAGAACATATTTCTAAAACATGCCCCCACTAAATCTAAATCTGTGACAAATGTAGATAACATGTTTTCAAAACATGAACCCACTAATACTCCCCCCCTTTGAAGTGAGGGAAGTAAAAACTAGCAGTTGTCTTACCTCAAAAGTATAAGATAACCATGTAAATTATGAATTTACCATATAACATATAGAAGGAACATGTCTAAATAGATATATCATGGAAGTGCACAGAATGTGATCACATTAAGGCTCAAGATGCATGATATAGATCATGGTAATGTCTAGAGAGTAATAATACAAGATAAACAAGCAGTCAAGTACACACACAAGATCACTCAAAATCAAATCAAAATATAATGGTGCAAGAAGATCTGAAACAAGGTGCATGTTCAAATTTTGCACAATCTAAGGGAGACGACTTAGTCAAATGTTAATATACAACAATCAATGACATTCAAAATTCAAAGAGGTAAATAGAGGCATCGGGGTCATAAACAATGGAGCATTTTAAAATGCTAAAAAAATTAAGATAATAGCAAGGCAAGATATAAAATGAAGTGCATAAAAAAAAACATAAGTAACCAACATAAACATATCATATTAGTCCCTAGATATATATGTTAGCAAAAAATGTTAAGTACATAGCTTATCAAGTAAAGTGTGAAAGATATAATCATGGATAAAAGCATGTGTAAGTACATATATGAGCTCAAAATTGATAATGTAGAGTTACCATAAAATAATAGAACTTAGATGTATCATGATCATAGAAGTGGATGCCCCTATTATTTTAGTGATGTGAATAGAGGGAAGACCCAATATCTAAAAGTGCATAGATCATGTCTTTATGTATGCCTATATCATACTCAAAAAATATGTGAAACATGTGTATATAAAAAATATTGATATGCCATCTACCAACATTAAACCAACAACATATATGCCAAAGAGATAATAGAACATGTAAATGCTGAAAATATTTTTGGATTTTTGAAGTTTTTGTTTTTATTATTTTTTATTTTTTTGGAATATGTGAGACCTTGAAACCTTAATTTGGATCCTTTAAATTATTTAAATCATGGGTAGATAAGTGGAAATGGTATATAGCATATTCCTCTTCATGTTTTACAAGTATAATATAAGGACCAATGCTATCATTTGGAATATGAATCAATTTACCTTCATGAGAAAAATAAATACCTTGTTGATTTTGGTTAATTTTTACTTCCATTTGATATAACCAAAGAGTACTCAATGTAAATAAATATGTGTATTTTTATGTCATAAACTAAATCCATATTTTAATCTATTTAAGACCACAAGCAATTGGTATTGTTATGTTGCCCAATGAGTCTTTCAAACCTCCTTTGCTTTGTAAGTCTTTTAGGTCAAAACTAAGATGTTGTAAACATTTTAGATTGTAAGTAGTTTTTTTTTGTGTGGGATAAATATGGTTATGCCAAATTAAGCACCACCCATGAATATTGTGATTGTTAAATCTTGTTGACATGGATTTTTTTTGGATTGTTCACCTTGGGATGTTTGCATAGAGTGTGGACCTTGGATTGGTCCCATATTGAGAAAATTTTGTTGATCTCCCATTTAAATATGAAGAACTTTAGATTTTTGTTTATAATGTTCATTCAGTAATTCATCTCCCTCCTTTATGTGAGGAATAAAACTTTGGTATTTAAAAGTGGATATGTTAAGTTTATTTGGATGAGTAAGTATGAATGAAGCATATCTATGCACATCCATATATAAATGGGTAAATGACTCATACTATTTATGAAATGTGTATGGAATAAATTATGATAAATCTACAACTTATCTTACTTAATATATTTTAAGCTCAGAGAATGTAATATTACCAAATGATTCATTGCATAGCTATTTATATTGGGACATGGCCAATTTAGATCTGTTAAACTTAATCAAGAAATATCTTACCATACAACACCAAAAGAGAGGGTTCCAAAGCCTCTAGGAAAATAAAATTATGCAATAACCCCATCTATGCCTACAATACATAAAATAAATCTAATCTAGTACTCATTAAAACTTTTGGCACAAAGGGGGATAGTTAAACAAATAAAATAAAACATGCAAAGAGAACTCTATTCAAATCAATGTACATGTAAACTAAGTAAGGAGTAAAACATTCATCCCATTAATTTATGCTATCTATATGCCAAATGAAAGAGTAAAGGTTAGGAATACTTAATTTAAATTGAATTTGTCATGCCTCAATCTCTCCCTTGACCAATGGTGTTTTGGAAAAGGTTGTTGTGTTTTATAAAGATCACACTATATAAATCAGCTCTAGGCTAAAATACTCCTACTTTGCATCAAAGACTTTCTCACAATACAAGCTTATTTCTATCTAAGATAAAACTCTAAGTAATGACTCCTCAAGTGTAGAAATAACATAATTGCAAGATGTAACAATGTGAAAAATGAATGTTCATCTATTGGATTAAAGTGAAGGGAGTATTTATAATTAAGGATTGACCCTAAACCTTCTTGGGAATTTAGCCAACAAGATAAACTGACTCAAATTTATTAGGCAAGAAAGATAGTTGTTAGGTCTTGAATTAAGTTAGTTGGGCCAATGCATTTTCATAACATGCACTTAACACCTAACAAGATCAATTGGGTCAATATAGTAGGAAAATGAATAAAATGGGTGTTTGCTTAGTCAAGATCTATTTTAGAAGGTGGATTGCTTAGAGGAGTGGATAAGTGGGTTTTAATTACTTATAAATTTAGATAAAAGTAACTTATATTGGTTTTACGTAATGGTATAGGGACCAACAATCTTACAAACCACCAAAGGTCTACCCAACATTTTTTCGAGGCATCCTTTAAGGCATGTACTCAGAAAGATTGAAACTTGGTAGATTATTATAGGAGAGAAAGTGTCAATATATGATACAGTTTAAAAATATTATGTATACATATGTCCCACTCAAAGCTCATCACATGTGATGAAGTTGTAACATTAAATGGTGTTTCAAGAAAGAACATAGCAATACACATCGTTGAGCTAATAAATTGTAGTAAAAAGTATAAATTGAAATTAAAATGACAGTAAGGAATTTTCAAAAATAAATGAAATTATCATATACATACCTTGACTTACCTTTATCATTGAATGGTTATCTATTGTATTCGTATTCTTGATTATGGAGGGTGCATTGAATGCTTTAATCAAACCCTAAGGATACAAGATTAAAGAGCAAAAATAAATAAACATAGGGAATTCAATAATAAATGAACTTTACTTAACTAAATAAGTTATTTGAAAAATTGATGAGTTGAGATGACAAATGCTAAGTTAGATCCAAAATTTCAAAAAAAAAAAGAGTAAATCAAGTAACCAAAAATTCAAGGCTATTAAATGATCTATAAACTCAAGAAAATGTACCTTAAGTAAAAAAATTAATAAACCAGATCAAACCAAGGACACATGAAACTAAAATAATACATCCAACATCAATGTAAAAGAAGTAACAAACCATATTTAAATAAAGATGGAAAAATAACATAAATCAAAACAAAATTGATGAAAGAGAAGTAACAATTTAAACTCACTCAATAATGAAAAAAATAATATCAAAATGAATGAAATGATCTACAAAAAAAGGATGACAAACAAACTTATAATATTAAATAAAACCAAAGAAATCTGAAAAGGATAAGGCAATGGTTTAAAAAAGTAATGCCTAGTCACTCAAAGATACAACTTTTGTTTTTAAATATATTAAAACAAACTTAATATGAGCATGTCTGAAAAGATATGAAGAATAGGGAATATAGATGTTGGGAAAAATAGTTAAAAAAACAAACTTGCCTATCAAGGAGGAATATGAAATAAGTGGTGGGAAAAATATAGGTGGTATCAATGTAGAAAATCTTTATCGAAAACAAGACACTCAAATTAAGTTAACAAAACAAGAATATTTTTGACAGTAAGGACTCTAGAGAACTTGTCCTAACCACACAAATTTGGGTTATCTAGTGAAATATGAATGTCATCCCATTAATACTATATGCATGAAAAGTAAAAATAAACGTAGCTTCCCACAATGTGTTCCCTATTCCTTAGGACCCCTTATAGAATTGTCAATCTACTATGAAGATTGAATACTTGTGTGAGAAAGTAGGTAACATTATAGATAATTTTGTGACCTTATATCCTAGTCTATAGGCCTACCACACCCCAATGTACCTTGGCTCTATCATGAGTTCAATTGTAGAGTTTAAACTTCGACTAGAATAGGAGATGTGATTGATAATCACGTTTTTTATGTGATTTTATAGATGCCTTTTTATCATTACCTTTTGTTTTAAATGATTTGGATTTTAACTTTTTGATGGCTTTTTCTATTCCATCTCCATACAGATTCAGAAAACCAAATATGGATATTAAAAATGCCTATCACTAGAAAACTTAGGATTGATAGCTAATGAAAATAACTTAGAGAGCATGGTGTCTAAGACTCATATATTTGGATGTTAGATAAGAATGTTATCTTGAAAATGACCTTGGTGTGCTCAAAGTGGAATGAGAGATAGGGGAAGATGAAAATCAACATGGAAAGATTGAGTTACCTCAAATCATAAAAAAATTAAAATGTGAAAATGATACAATGATAGCTAAGCATGATTCCATATCATAAGAAATAATTTAAGTGTACAAAGACATACAAAATAAATTGTTAAAATTGTTACTATAAAAATAATACAACTAATTTTGAGAGTATGAAGTCATAATCTTGACCCTTTTCCTTATTTTTTAGAGAAATAAATTAGCTTAGAAATAAATTTATGAAATTAAAAATTTATAAGGAAAGCCTGGTCTTATCTGAGGTCTTACACTACAACTTATAAAATAAAAATCAAATAAGTGTAAAAATGAATACTTAGTATAAGAGTGTTTTGTGAGGAAGGCTTGATCCTATCCAAGGTCTTATATTTCAACTCATAAAATATAAATCAAAATAGGTGTAAATTAATTTAAAAATGATGAACTAGTGATAAAAAAGAGACATCAATATTTGCCTAGGAAATAAAAGATTTTTATGAGGATAGTTGGGTCCTATCCACAATCTTACTTTGTAAATCATAAAGTAAAATAAGTACAGATATACCTAAAGACCAATTATTGGAACTAAGGCTACTGAGAATAATATAATTTTACACTTTTGAGATCTTGTAGTAAACCTACAAAAAATGTCAATATTTGCACCATATGGAAGTGTGTAAGAAACATATAGAATAGTAAATATTTAAACAAAATATTTTAAAAAAAATAAAGAATTAGTAGGTTATTTGAAAATATTTCCTTTATTATTTTGTATTTTGTAAGTATTTTGACCAAATATGTCTTTGACAAGGTAATAACCCCACCATTTTTGGGCGTACTCATCTTCTTTGCCATGTGTATAATCTAGTTTTAGGACTAGGTCACCAATATTGAAAGTATGTACTTTGATTTTTTTATTATGTTGTTTAATAATGCAACTCTATATTGGTGGTTATGTTTTAAGGTATCCATGCATCACTCATCAAATAAATCTAAAGCATGGAGATGGGCTTCATGTAATTCTTCATCATGATTAATACCATGAAGAGAAATACGTAAAGATAGTAGCTCAAATTCTAAAGGTAAAATTGATTTAGACCTATATACTAATGAAAATGGTGTTTCCTCAGTAGCAATACGTATGCTAGTGCAATAATCCCAAAGTGCAGGATAGATTTGTAGATACCAATCAGTATAGGGTTCTCTAATAGTCTTTTGCAAGATTTTGCTCATAATTTTATTGGTGGCTTCTACTTGGCTATTGCATTAAGGATGATAAGGTGTTGAGAATTAATGTGTAATTTTGAATTTTTCACATAGTTGTTTCTTATCTTTATTTTTTAAATTTCCACCATTATCATAGATGATGGTATGAGGAACTCCAAAATGATAGATGATTTTATTGAGAATAAATTTGAAAATGGTAATACCGATAACATTAACAAGAGGCATGGCTTCCACCTACTTGGTAAAATATTTAACAGTGGTGATAATGAATATATGACCATCTTGTGATCTAGATAATTTTTTAATGAGATCTAATCCACACATAGAGAATGGCCAAGGAGATTCCAAGGATTGGAGTTCGGTCAAAGGAGAATAAATGATATCCTCATGGAGTTGACAAGGATTACACTTTTTAACAAAATTATGGAATCTTTTTCAAGGGTGGACCAAAATTAACCCATGTGCAGGTATTTATGGGTTATGACATGGCCACTACAGTGACCACCACAAATGCCCCCAGGTGCTTGTTTAAGGAGAGTAGTAACTTTTTCTAGCATTACACATCATACCAAGGTGCCTTTTGTGTTATGATAATAAAGAGTGTTCTATCAAAGTATATATTTGTATGCTTGTTTACGAATTTGATTCTTTTCATGATATTCTACATTTAGAGGGTGAGTATGGTGCTCAATGAATTGGATGGTATTTTTATACCATGAACTTTGTCAAATAGTGACATCTTCTATGTGACAAATTAGGGATCAATTTTTATTTTTTATAGAATAATGTGTCTTTTTCATTTGGATAAGGAATTTGTAATCATGAAAAACTTAATGAGGATTAAATAATGATGTTGATGAAGTGATAGAATTAGATATAGCATTTTGATCTTGTGGGATTGGTTAAATGGTGAAAGAAGCAATTTCTTTGGCAAGTGTAGTGGCAATTTGATGGTATGTGATGAGGTTTTCACTTTTACATTGATAATCTCCACTAACTTGATGGCATATGTGCTGTGAATCACATAAATCATGTAAATATGGGGTGTCTAAATCGATTATGGCGTAAATGCCTAGTATAAGAGTTTCATATTCATCCATATTATTGGTGACATCAAAGGTTAGTCAAAATGTTAGAGGTATGATTTTACCATTTGAGTTTGTTAAAACACAATATGCTCCATCTCCTTGAAGGCATTTTTCACCATCAAAGTGAAGTGTCCAAGTTTTTTCATGCTAGTCAATTGTAACTTCTAGTAAATATTCAATGACTGCTTTAGATTTAACGGTAGAAGGAAGAGAGTTAATTTCATCATGGTTATTTGATTCAAGATCAACAGTGAAATTATGAAAATTATATTTAAGTGAGATCAATTGATTAAGACCTTTAATACAAAGAATCTCTCCTTCAGGAAGGGTATCCTAAAGGTGATTAGTAGCTAGTAGGGGGGCAACCATAAGTTTATCTATGATGATATGTCCTTTGATAGATTTTTGTGTAATAATTCGAAGGTCAAATTCTATCAGTAGGACCATACATTTATTAATTTTATCTCTAGGTAAGAAAGCTTTGGAGAAAAAATGTTGAAGTGGATCAGAATGAACAATGATATAAATAGTAAGATAGAGCATATAATGGCAGGACTTTTCAACTACAAAATAGATAGTGAAATAATCACACTATACTTTTGTATAACATTTTTTGTAATTGATTAGGCCTCAACTGATATAATAGATAACATATTCTCTACCAGTATTATCTTGTTAAGCAAGCATTGCACCAACTGATATGGGGGTAGATTATGTATATAAGATTATTGGATTATCATTTGAAGGTGGGTGAAGAGTAGGAGGATGAAACAAGGATTATTTCATGATTTCAAATGATTTTTGGCATGAATCCATCTATTTTAAAGAATTAAATTTTTTAAGCAGCGAATTAACAGAGTATAAATGGTAAGCCATTTCTAGAATGAAGAAGTGAATTGTCCCAAGTTTCCAAATGTATGTTAACATGTTTAGAATGGAGTAAGGGATGGACATATTTATAATATCTTTGATTTTATATGGATTGACATCAATGCCTTGGCAAGAGACTAGAAAACCTAATAGTTTACCAGAAGTAACACTAAACATACATTTGAAGGGGGAAGTCTAAATTTATATTTAATTAGTTGATGATTTAACTTATTTGGGAATAATATAGTATTATTTCTATTTTAGTAAATGTTCTAGATTAATAAATCAGTATAGAATATAATAATAAATATAATCTTGATTTGTGTAACTGTTTATCTTTTTTACCTTTCTAAAATAGCAATAAATAAGAAGAAATATAAATTAGTTGGAAAATAGATTGAGATGGCTGATACAAAGGTTAAAAATGGGGTTGCAGGACTAGGAAGGTGTCATAAACCTGAACCTAACTTTCATTCAAAGAAAGGATAGGAGCACTAAAAAGTAGATGTTTTGGTGTCTGGCACTATTATCTATTCATGTCTCTGTTGTCCAAACTAATCATATAGACCTAAAACTTTCTAGGTAGTTATGTTGTGCCTATGTGAGAGTGCCTATGAAAAATCAAGTGTTGGTTGTTGATTAAATTCATTATGAATCTAAATTTGTATTCAAACCTTAATCCTCCATCATGCTTGATAAAATGATATTTGAGTCACTTGATAAAAAGAGAGGGTTAGTGTGTAAGATGTATTTAACATGTAATCTACAACCTTTATGTAGGCACACTACTTACATACCAATACTTTGAAGAGGGATCAAACTATATGTAGTTCTCTAAACTAGTGTGATTTATGCTATAGTATGATGTAGATGCAAATGCCAAATTAATAGTATTTGAGGTGGCTAGGGACTGATATGAATATTTGAGTATGTTTACAACTGTGTTGGGTGATTATGTGCAAAGAATATGGAAGTTTTCCTTAGTGCTTTATTTGTATTCTTGCTTGATTTATAAGTTTTGTCACCTCCCTTGTAAAGAAGATTTGAGTGGGTTTTTATAGGGAACAATTGGTCATGGGTCAGATGTATTCGCGCTAGGCTGACCTAATTAAGGATAAAGATTAGATGAAAATAACCATTGGGGATCAAAATAAAAATTGATAGAACCATAAAAAATGGGACACTTCTCTATGGGACATTATAGTCAAAATGGGGCATTCCTGCTCTACAGGCTCAGGACCTAGGAGAACAAGATTGGCACAGGGAATACTATCTAGCTGAGGTGGAATGACCATTTAGAAGGTTGTGAATGATTGGTAATGAGCAAAAAGGTGTCTATAAGGATCACAAGAGCATGCAAAAAGGAACTATGAATGAGGTGTCACAAGCCACACTCAAACTACCAATTTGGACATTTTATATGAGCACATTTGCCCCCCCTTTATTCTAGTGATAAAACAAAATGAAATACTAGGATAAAAAAAAATATGAAGTGTACCTAAACTTACCTGCAAGAGTGAATCCCATGAAGATGTGTGATGTTGAGTGTGCATAGATAAAGCACAACATGACATGTGAATTTGCAAGAAAAAATAAGGAGTACATCAGTTTTTACTAGACATGTTATGTATAAAATAAGAATGTACAAAGGCTAGGAAAAAGAGAGAGGAAGAAAAAAGAAAGAATACACCTCATCAAGTATGTGAACTAATTCAAAACTTATTGTGATGTTGAGTGATATTGAGTGATGTTGAGTGATGTTGGGTATGTGTTGTACCAAGATTAATATTACGAATGGATATGAGTGCTCAATTCTACAAACACTGGCCCTTTGGATCCATCGTCATGCACTATGTAGTGAAGATATGTGATTATGCATGTGTTAATCAATGTTTAGACTATGTGTTTAATCCCTCTGAGTATGTAGGTCAAGAATACAAAAATTAGATAGTCCTTTAGCTCCATCATTGCCCACTAAGTGTGAACTATGAACTAATATCTATATGAATGTGTGTCATATGAGATGGCTCACAAAACCTATGAATGCTCTGTAATCTGATAATGTGGTATGGATAGTTGAATGTGTACTGAGAACTAGGCCAATCTTGGCCCCTCTAAAAGGTGGAGATTAGGTTTGTATGAAATCCACTCCAAAACTGAGAACTAGACTTATATGAAAGCCACTTCGAAATGATGCCCACCACCTATAGATAGAAAAAAGTACACAATTGCTCAGGATACTTGGATAATACAATAAACTAGAAAGAAAAAAAGGTAAATTTGCCATACACATTATCTCCAATCATTAGTATCTATACATGAATTCTAATCTAGAAGTTGTATCAACTACCCAATATAAAACTAGAAGTGAGAGACATCATGTCATGCATGATGCCCCCTATATCTGGATAATCTAAGTAAAACTATACTAAAACAACCCAGTCTAAACTAAATTATAGCTGAAAAAACTATAATTAACCTTACCTTTCTATCTTTTTTAAAAAACTTTGGGTTTTTGACTGTTTGGATATGAGCATCAAAAAGTGGACACTTTGTTGTAGGGCATTATAATTTGAATGGGGTGCTCTTGTCCTTTACTATTTTTGATAACTTTTCTATATTTATCTCTATTTTTTTGTTCTGTTATATATGTTTTAAATTTTGATTATTATTCTGAGTGTTCTAAAAACTAATTTTTGATCAGTAAAGGCCTCTGATCTCTATGACAAAACCCTTATTTGTTGCCTCCTCTTCTGAAGTAGGAATGAAGACCCTACAATGAATTCCCTTAGAAGGAAAAATGCTACAAATGTGTTATGCTAAAAAATACATGATATAACAATGATGATAAAAATGTGTCTCAAGATATAGCATAGTTTGTGTTAGAGATTGTTAGATCAACAAGGGTATGCCTAGATAGATGTAACAATATAATATCATGTGTACTATACTGAATTGATACTAAAAATTTGATTAGTTATCAAGGAGGGATGGAGCATGATCTCCATCATGACATCCAAAAAGACAAGATAATGCATGATGTGGGTCATGGCATTATAAACAACTAAGAAGCAAACAAACACACAAGGTAAGAAACATTCAAAAGAGGCCAAGGGGACAAGCAAAAAAGGGACATAAGCACATGTCACTCAAACTAAGAAATCAAGTATATAAGGCATGTTCAAATGCCCACATACACATACAATTGCAAACAAGCAAGATTGGTACAAGGGCCATAAGCACACACAAGTGTACAAGCAAAGAACATTAGTAAATTTCTTAAGGCACACACAAGTAACAAAATAAGAATTGAGAAATGCAATCATATCTAACTACTCAAAGTAAGAAAGGATGGCATGTAAATTTTGGAAATACTATTACATCTAACTAATCAAAATAAGAAGTGAAAGTGTTAAAAAAATATAGTATAAGACTAGGTAGATGCTAATAAATACATAAGTTCTATATACTAATGAGTGTCGATAGAATAATCTATGTAGGCTAGTAAGTAATGAACATCAACATGATAACTAGAGTGTGTGGTGTAGAAATGACATAACCTAGATAGTGTAATCATGTAGAAGATGCCCCCGATGGGTAGATATGTTAATGTATGTCTCGAATGTAAAAATAGGATGCCCCCTCAATGGGTAGAGTGAAATAATCAAGGATTTGGGTGTCACTACACACACTCAAAGAAGATGAAGTGAAGCATGGTAATGTAGATAAATTGACAAACAATAGTATAGAACAACAAAATGTAAGTCTAGCATGGCAGTAAAAATGTAAAGCATGGATAATGCGTATAATTGAAAAGTTTTTGGTGTTTTGAGTTATTTGATTTTTTTTGTATTTTGACATGTTATATTATTTTTGATATTTAAAAAAAAGCTATGTACAATTAATCATAAGGAAACTATGTACAAGAAAGAGAAAATAAACTATGTACAAGTAAGTTGAAAAATTATGTACAAAAAAGATAGAAAAAATGATACTAACCAATGAGTCTCATAAGATACTCTCTATCATGATGTCCTGTATCAATGAGAGAGATCATGCATGATCATGAAGCATGATGGAAGGGTTGAGACTGTGACTCTAAAAGCTATGTATGTTGTAAGTGCTATGAAATCTCTATAATCTAAACCGACTGTGGGGTCCTCCTGTAACTTTGATAAGTGGATACAACTATGGGGATCTTAGGGACCCATCTAGTAGTAGAATAAGATCTCTAAAAAGTGCTCTATGTTTAGAGGCATGCGACCTCAATGATACTACCCTAGATGTGAATATTGTAGCTAAAAACTATTTAGAGTCCTAAAACTATTGTTGATGTAGTGGTCACTCTAAGAGAGGCCTCTGTGGAAGTGTATGAACTCTTTTACTAGTGAGGAAGGCCTCAACTGTGTTTGAATCTCAACTAGAGGAAGAACTATAACTAGTGAAGGAGCTAAAATTGGGGACTACAGAGTAGGAGATGTCTCTAAAATGGATAGTGGTAACTCATACATAACTCCACCAACTATAACAATCTAATTAGCATGAATATATTTTATGCATCTGTGAACTGTAAAAGGTATTTCATGAAATTTTTGGATCCATGGCCAACCAAGAAACCTGTCAAAGACTCCTACAGTAGGAACAATAGTAAATGGTATGGCCATATGTGTTGGACCAACCTATAGAGGAAGTACAATCTCACCCAATGAACTCTATATGTGCTTACTAAATCCACTGATAACTATGTCCATTGGGGTGATATACTACTTTGAATATCTCAAATGCTGAAGTAATGTCATAGTGCATATGTTCACACTAGATCCATTGTCTATAAGAATACTATGAATGGAATTGTGATCAATGTATGCTCTGATAAAGAGTGCATAGTAATATGAATGATTCTCAATTATTTCCTGCTCTGAGAAGGAGATCGAAGGTCTAGTTAGAACTCTAGAATTATACACACCAATCATATTGCTCAAAGGATGTGACTCCACTGCAGTTGTTTGGCATGTAGCTGGTGGAGGGTGTACATGATATACATAGTGAACACCTGATGTGCCCTTTGTCTCTTATTAGAATGTTGTGGGAAAGGATCTGAGAAAATTTTCAGAGCCTTGTCCTCTGTTTACTTTTCTTGAGATGGCTCAACTGGAGTGCCAAGACCAATAAGGTTTTCATCTATCAAGTCTTGTATCTTGTGTCGTAAACTGATGCATCTGTTCATTATGTGTCTTGGTACCTTGTGAAAATTGTAGAATGCATTTTGATCATATCCATGTGGAAGAGGCTTTATCATATCAAATTTTTTAATAGGAGGGAGAGATAGGACATTGCATTCGAATAGATGTTGTAGGATTGTATCTGCATTAACTATAGGTTCATTTTGACTTTGGCTATTATTAACTTTTATTTTGTATGGGACTTTACTGCTACTCTTGTTTGTTATTTTTGATATGCTTATGTACTTGAGTTTTCCCATTGAAAGTAATTTGACTTCCCTTTCTTTTAGTGTCTGACATAACTCAGTGAAGAAAGAAAACTTTTTTAATATTATTGACTCATGCAAAGCTAGTAGAAGACTCTGTTTGAAGAGATCTTGTAATTCTTGATCGACCATGGGGCTAGTCATTTTAGTCAAGATAGTCTTATATCTAAGAACATAATATCTGAGATGTTCATTTGAAATTATTTCTATTATGCAACTTGGGCATAAGAAACCTTGTCACATATGTTAATGTTGAAATGAGCTAGGAACATTTCAGTTAAAGGATCGAATGCTTTGACCAACTGATTTGGTAGACTATAGAACCACTATAGAGCATAATTGTTCAGACTCTATGGAAATAGCTTGGTTAGTAACCAGTCATTTGGCACATAGTCCAAGCATGATGCATGAAAATATCTCAAGTGTGTCTCTAGATCACTCTTGCCATCGTATAGAGTGAACTTGGATTGAATAAAACCTAGTGGCAAGGGTGTAGAAGCAATATGGCATGCCAATGGTGTATGTAGTAGAGAAAAAGAGTCCAAAGCCTATGTTGGTCTAGATCACCTTATTCAAGATGTATCACCTTGGATTGGAGAGTTTTAATCTCTTTCACAAGGGTAGCTACATTAAGAGGCAAAGATGTACTAGCTATAATTGGTGGTGCCACATAGGAAGATTGGATTGCTATAGGGGGTTGTTGAGACATAGTTGCTCACATAGTGTCATTTGTAACTGATTGTTCTGAAAGAATGGAAGACTCAACTTGCTTAGTATTTTTAATTTCCATGATAGATTTTAAGATAATGGCATGATCTTGGGGTTGTTCCCTAAGTCTCTTTCTAAAACTCAATAGAATCAAATCTTTTTTATGATAAAATTATCAACAATAGGTATAAATGAATCATTATAAATAGTGGTATGTATATTATCAGTGTTATTCTCATATTGCTCGTTGTCAGAATTATCTTCATAGAAATTAGTGTAATATGGATGTGTAGGATCTATAGTAGGAAACTGAGCTATCCATGGTATATTGACAAGTTGGAGGAATCTGGATGAATTCAGGAGGATTGCCACTAAGTCTTGCTCTTTGTCTCAAACGAAGAGATGCAATGAGCTTATGTGGCATAAGGAAAATAACTTTAAAAATGAAAGAAAATATTAAATAAATCTAATCTAGGATTTAAAAAATAACAAACTAAAATATGCATAAAAAGCATACAAAGCTCACTAACATGTAAGGTGATACCTCAAAAGCATAGGAACCTAGTATATTTTACTAGGGTTTGAAAGATTCTTTTTTAAAATTTCTATGGTTAATTTTAAAAATTAAATGTGAAATTATGATTTATATATGCAAAAAAAATTATAATAATATTGCTAAAATCAACAAAGAATTTTTCCTAGGGTTTCTAGGGTTTTTATGCGCAAACAAAGTAAGTCGGGTTCACCAAATGATTTAACTTATTTGGGAATAATGGAGTTTTATTCTTATTTTAGTTAAGAGTCTAGATTAATAAATTAGTATAGAATATAAAAATAAATAGAGTCTTGATTTATGTAACTATTTATCTTTTTCACCTTTCTAAAAATAGCTATAAATAGGAAGAAATATAACTTAGCTACAAAATAGACTGAGACGACTGATATAAATGTTAAAAATGAATATACAAGATTGGAAAGGTGTCATAAAATTGAATCTGGCTTTCATTTAGTGAAAGGATAAGAGCATCAAAAAGTGGGCATTTTAGTGTCTGATGTTGTTTGTTCCTACCACTATTATCCAAATTGATCACAGAGACCTAAAACTTTCTAGGTAGTTGCATTGTGCCTATGTGAGTGTGTCTATAAAAAAATGAGTGCTGGTTGTTGATAAAATTCACTATGGAGTTAATTTTGTCTTCAAAACCTAACCCTCCATGCTTGATAAAATGATATTTGAATCACTTGAGAAAGAGGGGGGGTTAGTTTGTAAGATGTATTAAATGTGAAATCCACACCCCTTGTGTGGGCACGTTGCCTACATACCAATACTCTGAATAGGGATCAAGACACATGTAGTTCTCCCAACTAGTGTGATTTGTGTTATAATGTGATGCAAATGCAAATGCCAAATTGATAGTATTTGAGGTGGTTAGGGATTGGTATGAGGATTTGAGTATGTTTGTAACTATGTTGGATGACTATGTGCAAAGAATAGTGAAGTTTATCTTAGTGATTTATTTGTATTCTTTCTTGCTTTGTAATTTTTGTCACCTCCCTTGTAAATGAGCTTTGAGTGGGTTTTTATAGGGAAAAATTGATCATGGGTCAGATGTATTTATGCTAGGTTGACCTAATTAAGAATAAGGACTGGATGAAAATGATCATTGGAGCTCAAAGTATAAATGGATAGGACCGTCGAGAATGAGACACTTCTCTATGGGGTGTTATAGTCCAAATGGGGTGCTCTTATATTATAGGTTTGATACCTAGGGGAATGGGATTGGCATGAGAAATACTATTTGGTTGAGGTGGAATGACCATTTAGAAGGTTCTAAATGATTGGCAATGAACAAAAAGGTGTCTAGGAGGGTCACAAGAGCATGCCAAAATGACCTATGGATGAAGTGTCATAAGCCACACTCAAACTACCAATTTGGACATTTTATATGACTACAGTCGATCAAAGATGATAGTTAAATCATGAAGATGAGTATCATGGAGTTTAGATTTAGAAATAAGATCATCCACATAGGTTTTGATGATTTTATGAATGAGATCATTAAAAATGGATCATTGCACGTTGATAGGTAGCTCTGACATTTTTGAGACCAAAAGGCATATTGACATAAAAATAGGTGCCCCATTCTATGGTAAATGTTATTTTATGTTGATACTAGAGAGCTATGTGAATTTGGTTATATCTCAAGAAACTGCCCATGAGTGATAACATTTTGTAATCAAAGTAGAATCAATAATGGCATCATTTGATTGTAAGGGAAAATTGTCTTTTGTAAAATCTAAATTTAGTTTGTGAAATTCGATGCATATGTGAATAACTATGGTGACTTTTATATGAACAAGGACAATGCTTGAGACCCATTATGAGTAGTCCATAGGTTTAATGAATTTAGCATCCAAAAGTTTGATGATTTATTTATGACATAAAGTATAAATCTCAAGAGGGAATCTTCATTGATTTTGTCATATAGGTTTGGCATGTGATTAAGTGATGATATTATGGATGATGACATTAAGATCAATTCCAAGCAAGTCTTCATATGACCAAGTAAAATCTTAATGATATTTGTCAAAGAAGAGACTAAAATTATTGTGTTCTTTCAGAGTGAGCTCTTTAGAGATGGTAATAGGTTGAGGACATGTAGGTTTACCGTGTTTATTTTTTTAGTTTATTTGATAAGAATAACATTTTCATCTTAGAAATTATATGGATCAGGAGGGAGGGAAGAAATTGGATGTGTTTTCTAGTCCACACTAGCAATGAAATTATTGAAACAAGGAACCTTTTATTGAAAGTTTCCAAGCTTATGATGTTAGTGTGGTAGAAATATCAAAAGGGAATATGTATTGCTTTCATCATAGGAGTTTGGCATGTGATTAAGTGATGATATTATGGATGATGACATTGAGATCAATTCTAGGAAAGTCTTCATATGACCAATTAAAAGCTTGATGATATCTGTCAATGAAGAGACTAAAATTATTGTGTTCTTTAGGAGTGAGCTCTTTGGAGATGATAATAGGTTGAGGACATGTAGGTGCACCATATTCATTTTTTTAGTTTATTCGATAAGAATAGGATTTCCATCTTATAAATGATATAGATCAGGAGGGAGGGAACAAATAGGATGTGTTTTTTGGTCAACACTAGCAATGAAATTATTTAAACAAGGAACCTTTTGTTAAAAGTTGCCAAGCTTATGATGTTCGCGTGAAAGTTGAGATTATCTATCATGGAGGAGTTTTGGTATAGATTCATCATTAGGAAGCATGGGTAGAGGTCCATAATATTTGACATAAACTTCAAGATCAATGATTGTATTACCTTTGTTATCATATTTAGAATGCATTTGTCTCATGTCAGTTATTTTAGCATATAAGGTAATTTCAAGTAAAGTAGCAGACAAAGATGTATTGGTGAGATTAGGTTGAGCTAGATCAACAAGGTCTATAGTAATTATATTGGTTTATACAATATATGTGGTTATAGGTGTTGATTTAGAAATATTTATTTGAATCGATATTGGTTGGATATATATAGATGGTGATAGTTTAGATTGATTGGTACGATCATAAGAAGGATAAATAATATTTATTATTGGTAAAGTGGGTTTTATTGAGTTGAATTGTATGGAAGGTTCAAAATATTAAAAATCTAAGATTTCTTCAATTACCCATGGGGTGTTTAATAATGGTGGATTAACAAAGGGTACATAACATTCAAGTTCTAATTTAATATCAAATGAGATATGAATGGCATGGACATTACGGTTGAAGGCATGTATTTTTGCTAATGTATTTTGATAATGTTGTGCATCTAAATCTCATGATTGAGCTTGAGCCATGATATACTTATTATCATATGTGTGAGAGATAGTGGATGCATCATTTTTTATAGGAGAGTCAGCGGTGGAAACACCTATGTTGCTAAATTTGTGAGGAGACATAGTTAAAAGATTTTGAATTTTTTTTTCTACTTTATATTCATTATAAGTGAAATCATCCTCTATGTAAGAGGCTTCATATGCATTTCATGGAGGGGGAGTATTAGTAGTATCATCAATTAGGGGAATGGTGCAGTCACGTGGAAGTAAATAAGGAGGGATCCATTCTACTATATATAGAGGCAATTAAGTGATATTAAAATTACTGGGCAATTCATTTGGTTCGTCATCATTGGAATCTAAAAGAGTAACAAGTAAATCATAATACATGTTAATAAACTCAGGGAGAGGTGGATTGTTATGATAAATATTAGGAATGAAATAATGGGATTTAGGATTTAGTATTTGAATACTTCATGGATTAGGATCAGCTTCATGTTTGTAGTGTTTTCCATTATGTATAAATTTGATACATTGATTACTTGAAGAAGCAATGACATGCATGTGATGTGTCCATGGGCGACCAAGGAACATGTTGTAAGATAAGGGAAGATCAAAAACCATAAACTTAGTCTGAATTATCTTGGGTCCTATGATAAGTGGGATCCAAATGCAACCAATTGATTTTTTATTATTTTTTTCAAATCCTCTACATGTGAGGCATGTTTATTTGAGATTTTCTTTGGTGTATCCAATTTGTTGAATTAACCAAAGAGAGGTGGCATTAATACTTGATCCTTCATCTACTAAAACTTTTCAAATGAGGGTGTTATTGATCCTAATTTTGATAAAGAGACATGGATTATCTGCTTGAAATATAATCTCATCATTAATCATATCTTCTTCGAGAAATTATATGGAAAATTTGGAGAATGTGGATATTGTTTCAATTGTGTGAATTTATGTAAGTGGAGGATCGTTAGAATGGATTTTTGAATCATGAGATTATGGTTCTTTGATGTTTTATAATTGTTGCATAATGAATTTATGATGATAGGGAGAAGTTTGGACTAATGACATAAGGGGAATTTTATAAGGCATTGAGTTGAGTTCTAATAAATTTCAATGTGATTTAGAGGATGAAGAACTAGCACGAGGTTTGTGAGATATGACATTTTCTGTAGGGATATGAGAACTAGGTTGGGGTTCTAGTTGTGTAAGTGATTCATTATTTGGTTCAGAATATGTGTGTACATTAGTTATAGTATCTTTAATCAATTGTTCATCAGTAGAGGATTTCTTAGGTTTAGTGACAGGATTCTTTTGAGCAGGTTTACGTCTATAGTTGACTTTAGGTACTTTCTATACTAAAAGTTGGTGTAATATTGACCATAATTAGCATCAATTACACAAATATTGTCATTTGAATGTTATGTATTATAAGTAGAAGAGGATTTTTGAGGTTTTGAGGTTATGTGTTTAGTAACCTATTTCTTTTGAGAAGCTTTGAGATAATCATGGTGATGGATTTCGATCATGTATCAAGGTAAAATGTGTATCCTAACATGAATGAAAATGAAAATTTGATAATCTTGTGACATGTTCCATGAGAATGGAAAATATTGACATGGAAACAACATAATTAATTAGGATCATACCATGATGGGGGGTCATTATTGTTATAGATTAAAAAAAAATTTAGATGGAGATAATAACTACTTCATTTGTGTTACCCTTAATGGTGAGTGGGAAACCGTTTGATTATTTGTTTTAACTACTCCTAATTTTGTTTAAAGATTTTCACTTGTAATTACATTAGTTAAAGTTTAAAAATATTCCTTGATTGAGTTATGGGTTGGCTCAAATTGTTTTATAAGAAAATATTGTATTTTAGCTTGATCAAATGCCTCATTTTAAGTTCTTAGAGAAAATTTTCAAACTTTGTATTGAAGATAAGGTGTTAAAGTAGTGGTAAACAAATTAAAAATATTATCATTAGTCATGTTGTGATTTGATTTATGAGCTAATAATTTCCATCATTTGATGAAAGTATGAGCTGATTTTGAGGGTAATTTCCTAACATTGATAGAATGACTCAGTCAATTTTATGGAATATCATTTTGTTGAATTTTTTAAACTAAAGAATTGACTAAATCCTCTAGTTGTGATATAGATTGTTAAGGGGGTTGATTATATCATTCTAAAACATCTCATGTGAATGTTTTGACTAAAATTTTGGTAGTAACAAAATTATTAGTTTGGACTCATTCTTTTTATAGATTACCAAATGATTTAATGAAAGAGGCAGTGTCTTCAATTCCATCATATTAATGTTTGGAGATATATTTCTAAAATCTATGGATACTATGAAGGGATATAATGGTTTGTTTTGAAGGTTTTGAAGCATATTTTTATGCATAATAGGTTGAAGAATGATATTTCTATTGACATTTATCAAAGGAGGAGGAATAAAATTTTGGTTATTTTGAGGCATGATGAGAGGAGGTTTATTAGTCATTTGTAATATGTGATGTTGCATTTATATCATTTGAAAATTGTTATTTATTTGCATAACATTAATTTTTTGAACCATTTGAGCAAGAATTTGAGTGGTATTTATTAGTGTATTTTGGTTGTTAGTAGTGAGAGTAGGTGAATGATTTTGATTATTAGTGTTGGAAGGAGGAACATTCCCAAGGTTAGGGATATTAATGTTTCCTATAAGAGGATTTTTTATGCGAGTATTTTTGATGTTAGTATTTATTGCTCTAATGGTATAATAAATAAGTTTGGATTGGATATTATTGTGAGAAGTGTGAAATGGGTTAGATCCAAATAAATCATAACTTTAGGTAATTTGAAACATGTTGTAGTCGATAGTTTTAGATGAAGGGTGGGAATAAGTGCACCGTGAAATATTATCCTCTTAGGTGGCTATGGTAGGTAAGAAAGAACAACACATGTATATTTTAAATGGGTTAAGATTATCAAGAAAAATTTTGATAGGTAATTTCATGATGTTAAAATAAGGTGGAAAGAAGAATAATGATGTGTATATTGTTTTTAAGGTAAAAATAGAAATAAAACTAAATCGGCCACCAACGAGACTAAATTGGCCAATTAAGTTAGATTATGGTCAGAAAATTAACTATGTCAGCTAGAAGGTACAAATTCAAGCACATTGATTTAGTTGGTTTCTAAAAAGAGAAAATAAAATAGTCTGATAATGAACTAAGTTAGCCAAGAGATATGTAATCGATCTAGTCAATGTAGTTGGTTTCTGAATAAGAAAAAAGACCAAATAGTCTGAAGATGAACTATGTCAACTAGTAGATACTAAATTGAGTTGGTCAATTTAGTTAGGCAAGCAGGATAATAGAAAAAATATGTAAACTAACCAGGTCGAGTTGGTTAATCTAGTTAGAAACCCAGTGACACAAACAATCTATAAACAAACTAGATTGAGTTGATCGATCTAGTTGGAAAATAGAATAGTTGGTAAACTGATTAGGTCATGGTGGTTGATCTAGTTGGAAACTCAATGAGACTGAATGATTTGTATAAATAATAGATTGAGCTGGTTGATCTAGTTAGAAAGACAAGATGATAAAAAAGTTTACTAGATTGATCTGGTTGATTTAGTTTTGAAGTCTAGATTTTTTGAAAGGGATTTCAAGATGGATGATTTAGTTTTAAATACATAAATAAATTTAAGCACACATGAAACTATATCAAATTGGTTGATCTAATTAAAACACACAACATAGAACTTGTATTAATGCTAGCTAATACACTTTAATACAACATATAATGGTAAACAAGTAGTAAGAATGTAATTTAGATGCTAACTAATTATCTAAAAAAATATTAGTAAGTTATAATAAAGGTTGTGTTTGATAATGTATGCTTTCAAATTTATTGGCTTGTTTGTTAAATAGTGCCAGTCTAATGTCTTAGAGCACTAACTATGGAGGAAGTGTCATTCCCAAGACCAATAAAATTGATTTTATAGGTAAATTTTTTATGCTAATTGATAACCAATGCATCATACAATTAAATAGATAGTTAGATTCTTAAGGTTCAATATAAAAGTAAATCATAGGCATTTATAAAATACAAGGAGGTATGTAGAAACTAAAGACCATATTTAGATTTATACTATGGCTATAAGAATTAGGCCAAGCCCCTCACACCATGATATCTATAAATGATAAATAAGGACCATAAATAGAATATTGTGTAACACTTCATGATAGTAGCTAAGTAGTTTTAAAGCTTCTAATACATAGTTTCTAGGGAGAGCCAAGCAAGATGAAAATAAAAACAAAAATCAATTGTGTCAAAAACCAAGTTACAATTTTTGAAATCAAATAAACAAGTAGCCAGCTAAAAATTAAAGTGATTATAATTTTTATGAAAATAAAGTTTAATTTCCTTTGATTATGCTATAAATTTAAAACATACAAAACAAGATCAAGTAGGTTGATCTAGTTAGGAAAATAACACATAATGGAGTCAATCTTGTCGACTCAATCTATTACAAAAATAGGCCTAAACAAATAAAGTCAATCAGGTCGACCTAGTTTAATGGAAGAAAATAGACATAAAACTAGATCGAACTAGTTGATTTAGTTAACTGTATATGTATATTTTTATAGAACTAAAAAACTTTTAAAAAGTACAGAATTTGAATTTTTTATTGAAAGATAGAAAATAAAATTTTGCTTAAAATTTGACCAAATAAAAATACCAAGTCATTTAGAATGAATTTGGAGGATAGAACAAAATTGATCTGGTCAAATTTTTAGGTTTTTTAAGAGTATCAAATTACTATTTAATTGGAAAATCTAAGCTAGTTTTTGATCTTGTAAAGGTAGAAAATAATGTTATTAAATAGAATCGATTCAGTTGATTTAATCTAAATAAAATTGATTAAAATAGGAAAATGAAACTAGATCGATTTGGTCAATGTCATTAGGTGAAACTAAAATATAAAAATGATAAAAATTAAGAAAGTTAATTTAGTTAGGCATAGAAGGAAGAATAAATGATAGGATCGATCAATTTGATCCAATTGGTTGAAACTAAAAACCCTATGCATAGAGAACAAAACTGGATCGATGGGGTTGATGAAGTTGAAAACCTGTGCACATAATATAAAATTGGATCGATAGGCTCCACATAATTGAAAACTTAAGCAAAAAATATAAAATTAGATTGATAGACTTGATCTAGTTGAAAACCTATGCATAAAATATAAAATTGGATCAACAGGCTCGATCTAGTTGACTATAATTGAAAAAATAAAAATTGTAAGGGTTAGATTCATGTTAGGCTCACCAGAATGTATGAAATAAATTATGATGGATCTAAAAATTTCCTTGCTTAATAGATTCTAATCTTAGAGAAGGTAAATTTACCAAATGATTCATTATAGAACTATTTATATTGAGACATAACCAATTCATATCCGTTAAACCTAACCAAGAGATCTCTTTCCACACAACACCAAAAGAAAGGTTTCAAAAAATTCTAGTCAAATGACATTATAAAATAGCCCTAGCTAGGCCTACAATACACAAAATAAATATAATCTAGTACTCACTAAAGTTTGTGACATAATTGGGGATAGTTAAACGAATAAAATAAAACATGCAAATAGAACTCTATAATTTATTGTAGAGGTAAACTAAGCAAGGAATAAAACATTCATCTTATTACTTTGTGCATTATCTATTTACAAAATGAAAGAGTACAAGTTAGGAATACTTACCTTGAATTGAACCTATCATGACTCAATCTCTCCCTTGGTCAATGGTGCTTTGCAAGAGGTGTTTGTGGATTTGTAAGGATTACACTATAGAAATCAACTCTAAGCTAAAAGACTCCTACTTTGTATCCAAGAATTTTCCACAAGACAAGTTTATTTTCCTCTGAGGAAAACCCTAAGTAATGACTCCTCAAGTGTAGAAATAGTATAATTACAAGCTGTAATAATTCAAAAAATAAATGTTCCTCTATTATGTTAAAGTGAAGGAGGTATTTATAGCTAAGGATTGACCTTAAACCCTTGTGACAATTTAGATGACAAGATTGATTGTATCAATTTTGTTAGGTATAAACGATATTCATTATGCCTTAACCCAACTTACTTGGGTCAACATAGTTCTGTAATATGCACTCAATCCCTAACAAGATCGACTGGGTTGACATAGTGGTAAAATGAAAGAAATGGGTATTTGCTTAGTTAGGAGATATTTTAGAAGGTGAATTAATTATAAGAGTGGATAAGTGGGTTTTAACTACTTAAGGAGTTGGATAAAAGTAACTTGTAGTGGTTTTAGGTAATAGTATAGGGACCAACAATCTTGTAAAGCATCAAAAGTCTGCCCACCCTTTTTTAGGTACACCATTTAAGGCATGCACTCAAAAAATTTGAAACTCGATAGATTTATACAAGAGAGAAAGTGTAGGTATTTGATAAATATTAAAAATATCATGTGTACACACAATTATCTTTATTTTAATATAGAAAGAATATCTACACTAAAAATGAATTATAACTCTAAATCTGAAGGTTTAAATGTTAGCTCGTATGATATACTTTTGAATAAAATGGTATAATTTTGAATAGATTCATCTGATATTGTTTAAAATTATACAAATTCTCTAATGTAAGTTTTTACACCTTATGGATATTGAAAACCATGAAGAACACATCTTCTAATTGTGAAATAGTGCTTAAAGAACCCTTTGGTAGGATATAGAACCAATTGTGAGCCTCATAAAAAATGCTCATATGGAATACCTTTAGCAATAGTTTGTCATCTTTTACCCATGGAGAAAAATAATGTATATAGTTAAGCATGTGGTCAAATATGTCCTTATGACTCAAAAAGAGAGGTAAATCTGGTAGTTCAAAATCTCATGTATAAAGATATTCAAGTATGCATTGTGCAAGAGGTTGATTGTTGAGTGAGGTAACATTTGCATTAGTATTATGGAAATTAATTTACATTTGAATTATAACAACCTATTTTTGAATATCCCTAATAGTGATCATCATATAAATAAGATACTATATGGGAACAGTGGTTCTTGGCATATGTGTTATCAGTGATTCTAATCCACACCTTTCTTAAATCTAGGCATATGAGTATCATCATCCTTGTGGATAATAATTCCAATTTTTGAATCACTAAATTTAGGATACTTTGGTAATGGTATTATATCTCTGAATTGTCGTACCTTTGGTATATCATTTGAATATCTTGGTTCATTTCCCTTTTTTAGAGATATAACAATTCGTATATGAGGGAGTTTTGGTAAAGGCACCTCTTTTGGTATGGTAAAGTTATTTGGTAAAGATGCCATGATGTCTTGTTTAACTTTTTATGAATGTTCAATGGAAAATGAGGGGAAAATATAATCATCACCCTTGATAAGGGGGATATTATTTGGAAATTTGGGAATTATGGGGGTTTGAAGGAATAACCCCCTTATAAGCAATTTGTAAATTATTCATAATTTCCTTATGCATTTGTCATAACTTTTGATGATCATATGAAGGAGAATCTTAGTCATATATACCACATTTTGTGGTAGAATATACCTAAAGGTCATGATTAGATGACTTTCATTGTTGGTGACTCAAGAATTTTTTAAAAAACCCTAAGCCTTGTTGATTTGTATTATATTTAAGAGATATAAGATGGTTTATACCTTGTTTATTTTTTCTTGATTCTTGTCTTTATATCCATATTTGAGAAAATATTGAAGGCTAAAATAATATGATGGTGTTTTAAGAAGTACGAGTAAAGACTCTTTATCTTATTTAAGATGGATCAACTCATCTCTTGAAATGGTGAGGTCATGGACCTTATTATACAGACGATAGATACCCAATTCATAGATTTGAGATGGGATGCTTTATCATTTGGAAGAATAGAAGAGTAATCAATTTTTACCCCTTCTTTGATACAAATTTGGAGAGTTTCCTAGTCATAGTCATCAAATCAATCCATATCATCCATGATAAGAGAGAGAGAAAGAACACAAATATTAAGATAGATCAGGGAAAAATATCCTAGATGGAATGCTTAGGAAATAAGGATGTTCAACGATCAGTTTAACCAAATGTTTAAACCTAAAATCTAGATTATGGGGAATATAGGGTTAAAGAGGTAGAGATAGACTAGGGCACAAGGATGGTAGACTATCTCTAAAGTAGGCCAATTATTTACAAAACTTAGATTAACATACAATGAATTTATTATGCTAAGATATGCTAAAAATATAAAGTGCATGTATGTTAGATATTTCAATGATAATGAAAACAATATACTTAGATGGTTCTAATTTTAATACAGATCTAGATCTAGAATAAGTGGAATTAGACTTAATCTAGATTATGGATCAATCCCCTGATTCTATAAATTATAACTCTATACTCATAGACACTTGTGTCAAATTTAAATGGTTGTATTGATGCTACTATCTAACTTAGATGCAGGTGTCATGTATAAAATACCTACTAAAACTGGATGCAACCACCTAGATGCTTATGGGTTTTGTGTCACCTTCACTCATGGTGCATTTAGATCTAAGTTATAGACTATCACTTCTTTTCAAATAGCAAAACCTTAATTATTTATCTTCATAGTGGTTATAGTCATATGAAATGTTACTTGGGTGCAATGAGTGTCACTTGAGACCACCCATCCCTAGCTTATCCCTAGACCTATCTTAGGGCCTCTTTCGACCCTTAACCATCTTTTGTGTAAGAATTACACATCCCTAAACATCCTAAATTTAGTCCTAGACTTTACCCTAGGGATTCAATCCCTTAGTGCCTCTGGTTCTACCACTTGGAGACTAGCATGGTTCTTTGGACACTACCACCCACAATAGTGGTCAAGGGATCATACTAGTGTATTTTACCAAATTTAACCCCAACAAATGTATTTTTAATTATTAAGACACCTAAGATCATGCTAGACCTATTTCACACTTTGTACAAACACCAAATCATTATGAATACATGATTTTTATCTCTTTATCCACTAGATGAAAATTAGATGCAAAATACACAAACAAGCTTATAACAAGTTGTGCAAAATCAAGGCTATTGATCCATATTTTTCCCTACTTCTACATATAATAATCTAAAACCATCTAAGCTTAGAACAAACATATTTATTTTCTCAAGCCTCATTTAAAGCACTCAAGTTGACACTCATAATAACATTCACTTGCACTTACACCAAACACTTGTTAAGCACGGGATATACTGAGAGGGGGGTGAATCAGTATATCATATATCTTATAAAACTTTCCCTTAACCAAATTCCACTTAATCAAACATTCAAGATGTGCAATAAAACTCAAACAATAAACACCACACAAGATAGAGAGAGAGATTATATATAACATGGAAACCCAATGTGGAAAAAACCACAGAGAACAATCTCAAGTATATGAATGAGCACCAACCCAAACAATATTCGTAAGCACCAACTTGCAAGAGCACCAACTCCTTTACTGAGCACCAACCCAAAAACTATTCATGAGTACCAACCCACAAGAGCACCAACCCCTTTGTCGAGCACCAACCCAACAACAATTTGTGAGCACCAACCCTTTTATCGAGCACCAACCCAGCAACAATTCATGAGCACCAACCCACAGGAGCACCAACCCCTTTGTGTATACCACACAACTATCTCTCAATGTTGCTATCTCAACAAATGATAGTTCATTACAACATCTCTTTCCTCTCTCTCACCTTTGCTCTTCTAAGCTAGATATAACAAATACAAGTCATATTCATCTCTCATAATTGCTCTTCTAAGCTAGATATTACAATATCAAATCAACCTCTATCTCTCATATTACAAATGGCTTCTCAAGACTTTATTTATAGCTTTCCAAATGACCTTTTGCCTTCCCTTTTGTGACCCTTCAATCCTCATGAAAAATGACACCAAACTTGTATGACCCTTCATATTTTTGCCTTTAAAAAGTCATGTGGTGACCCTTCATGAGCAACAACATCCTTCCCTCTTTTGTCCTTATCTTGGTGACTTTTCGTATTCCTCAAAGTTTCCCTTCACGAGAAATTTTGCCCTTCCTCTTTTGTCTTCACTTGGTGACTCTTGGAATTCTCCAAAAATACTATTCATGAGAAAATGCATTCCATCCTTCTTTTGTCTTTACCTCGTGGCTCTTTGACTTCTCCATGGGCCCTTCTTTTGTCTCATATGCAACCAAAAATATATTCGTTAATATTACATAAATATTAACTCATATTAGCCAAGATATATCTATTAAAAACATCATTAAATGTAATGGGGCCTTTATCACCAATAATGCTTAGACCTTTGACATCAATGACAATATTTTTAACAATCTCCCTCTTTGTCATTGATGACAACCTCAATCTTGAAACTGCCACATCCTGTCACCTACACATACTGTCATCTAAAAACATACAGTAACTCCCCTTTATTGTAACAACTTGTACCTATTCCTTATACCTATTTTTTTACCTATATTTGTACCTATTATTATCCCCTTTTGACATCAATGGCAAAGGGCCTATCTGGAGCTAACACTTAGCTCCCCCTCAACTGATGCTGAACATCAATCGCAAAAATTACTCCCAACTCCTCTTGCAGATCTTTGAATGTATCCTTTGATCGTGCCTTTGAGAAGATATCTAATTAAAACATTGACTGTCCTTTGAGAATCTGCAATCAACTCATTTGAATATTTTCTTCTAATCTCACAACCTTCTGCATGAAACTTTAAGGTGTATCATTGATCACATATTTGACTTAAACTCAATAGATTATGCTTACAAAACATTTTTAGCTTTGGTTCTACTAATATTCAAACTTAAAATACCTTTTCCAGCTATCCTGGCAGTGGTTTTATCTTCGAATTTCACTATGTCACCATTGATCTTCTTTACTCTTATCTCCTGTCATATGCCTCGAACATCCACTATCAACGAACCATGGTTGATCTTTATTTCTTACATGCAAATCTATTTGCACCAACATAGAATCTTCAGGTTGTTTCTTCTACCATGAACATGTCTGAACCTTCTTTCTGATGAATGGAGCTTTGAAACTCTGATCCTTCTTCTTGATGAATGGAGCTTTGAAACTCTGATCCTTCTTCATTGAATCTGCATGAGTTTTATTTTCCTTCTTTTTAAAACTATTAGCTCTTTGTCAACATTCTAATTTCTTGTGACCATAATCATTTGAAATACTTTAAAACTTTTAAATATTGCATATGCAAGAATCATTCTAATAGCCTCAAACCTTAACACCGGTGCAAAATTTTCTTCAAAAATCTATTCACTCAAAAGATATACAAATTAATATGTCAACTCACATTCTTGTCATGCAACATAGCCAAGACCCAATAGCATCCACCATGCTTCAAATTTTTTTTTAAAAGTGTCTACTTCAAGCCTAGAAGAGGCACCCCACACAAAGGGTCCTAGAAACAAATCTCAGGAGATTCCCACATCTCCTCTATTTCTTCCTTGATCTTCTTGTGTTTTTATTTTAGAATCCGTTTAAGCATGTCTAACCTTTTTGACTTACTAACCTTATCATTTATGATATTTTTCATCTTCTCAACTTTTACGACTATCTTATCTTGACAAAGCTCATGCTCAAATGTAACAAGATATTCTGCACAATCCTTCTTATCTGATTCTTTATCTACTATAGCAAGTAATTCATTTTCACTCTTAAACTCAACCTAATCAACCTTTAATATTTTAGGTCTCCAAACCTTATTTTGACTCTTCTCATATCTTTTAGGGGCTCTGTAACCTTTGACATACTTTGAATATCTCTTTACTTGTTTTGGACATAATTTAGCAATATGGCCAACCTTATGACAATAAAAGCAAACAATATTTCTCATACCTTTTTCTTGAATGTGACTGAGATCTCTCTTTGACTGATTGCTTCTCCTCATATAGTCTCTTGCCCTATGACCAACATGATGACAAACAAAACAATGGCCATGAAAAGAATTTGAAAACTTAAAAGCATTGGGCTGCCTGATCGGCTTCTTTGATTTGCCTTCAATACCTGCATCCTTCTTTCCTTGGACTAATATTTTATGATCTTTCTCAACCTTGATTATAAGCTTCTCATGATTATCCTTTAAAAAACCTAACTCAACCTTCAACTGATTATACTCTTCTTCTTTTGATGTTAAAATTAAATTTGCAACCTCTAACTGATTCTTAAGATCCTGAATAAATATCTTATTTTTTTTTACTTCTACAGCCAACTTAGAATTCAAGATACACACTTATTCCTTAAGAGCCTCAACCACAAATTTCAACTCTTGATTCTCCTTCTTTAGCTGCTTGGCCATTTTATGCTTTTTTTTTATCTACCTTCAAGCTATTAAACCTTGTCTGAAGGAACCTACTCTGATACCAATTGTTAAGCACATGATATACTGAGAGGGGGGTGAATCAGTATATCATATATCTTATAAAACTTTTCCTTAACAAAATTCTACCTAATCAAACATTTAAGATATGCAATAAAATTCAAACAATAAACACCACACAAGATAGAGAGACACCAGATATAAAGTGGAAATCCAATGTGGAAAAAACTATGGAGAACAATCTCAAGTATATGAATGAACACCAACCCAAATAATATTCACAAGCACCAACTTGTAGGAGCACCAACCCCTTTGCTGAGCACCAACCCAACAACTATTTGTGAGCACCAACTCCTTTGCCGAGCACCAATCTAGCAATAATTTATGAGCACTAACCCCTTTATCGAGCACCAATCCAGCAATAATTCATGAACACCAACCCACAGGAGCACCAACCCCTTTGCCGAGCACCAACCCATAGGAGCACCAACCCCTTTGTGTATACCACACAACTATCTCTCAATTTTGCTATCTCAACAAATGATAGTTCATTACAACATCTCTTTCCTCTCTCTCACCTTTGCTCTTCTAAGCTAGATATAACAAATACAAATCATATTCATCTCTCATAATTGCTCTTCTAAGCTAGATATTATAATATCAAATCAACCTATATCTCTCATATTACAAATGGCTTCTCAAGCCTTTATTTATAGCTTTCCAAATGACCTTTGGCCTTCCCCCTTTGTGACCCTTCAATCCTCATAGAAAATGACGCCAAACTTGTATGACCCTTCATATCCTTGCTTTTGAAAAGTCATGTGGTGACCCTTCATGAGCAAAAACGTCATTCCCTCTTGTCCTTATTTTGGTGACTTTTTATATTCCTCAAAGTGTTCTTTCATGAGAAATTGCACCCTTCCTCTTTTGTCTTCACTTGGTGACTCTTAGAATTCCCCAAGATGACTCTTCATGAGAAAATGCGTTCCATCCTTCTTTTGTCTTTACCCCGTGGCTCTTTGACTTCTCCATGGGCCCTTTTTTTGTCTCATATGCAACCAAAAATATATTCGTTAATATTAAATAAATATTAACTCACATTAGCCAAGATATATATATTACAAACATCATTAAATGCAATGGGGCCTTTATCACCAATAATGCTTAGACCTTTTACATCAATGACAATATTTCTAACAACACTTAGGTGTGAGAACTACATCAGGCTTGATCCCTCCTCAAAGTATTGGTATGTAGGTAATTCTCAACATAGTAGGGTGTTGAGGATATCCAACCTACCCATATAATATCATAATTTTACTACTTGTGCCATTCAAATACCCTAACAATATGGAGGGATACGATTTACTCATAAATTAATCAAAAATAGTGCACATATAGTGAATTAGGGCTTATCCACACAAGTACAAGTAGATCAAACTTAGCTAGAAGTGCACCCAAAATATATCATAGTTTTTACATAAAGGACATTAGCACTAAAATTAGGACACTAGCATGGTGTGCTACTGTCCAAGGTACCACACTACTATCTATGAGGGTTTATGACACATGGATCTTATTTGTGACACTTAGATCAACTTTCACAACAATTTCAAACCCTCAGATCATCCATCTTGGTTAGTTTCCAACTAAATACTTATTTGTTTCATTCATTGCTATTTTTAGATGTATGTGATTAGTTCAATTATTATAAAAATTAGTGGCTGTATTTATTGCATATTTTATACCCTAATATACTATACTCAGACCCTTTAACAACCTAAGGTTTTACATTCCATAATATCCTAAATAGTTAAATTATTTGGTGAACCTGACTTAGTTTGAATACTACTCAAAACCCTAGACACATATTCTCTTAGGGGTTTTATCCTTATGTTTTCTATGTTCAAAAATTAATTACAAACTCTCAAATTTGATATATTATTTTATTTTGACAATATTTAATAGATTAAATTTCTTAAAAGGTTCAAAATATACAACATTTTGTTTTCCTACTTTCAAACCTATAGTGGCAGAATTTAATAATCAATTCGATGAGATGAATAAGAGACAATTGTAAGATTTCATTTTTAAACATTCATATATGTAAGATGACCTTATCCATATTGTCCATGATGAGCTTTATAAATCCAATAATGGTCAATCTTCTAACCCTTATATGCTAATATTGTTACACCTACTTTGGGGGTAACTCAAATTTTAAAACAACCTATTTTAACTCAATAATTATCAATAATTGCAACACCTCCTATGGCTAGTTCCTCCTCTCTAGATGTAAAATCCCTTATGTATGAGATTTATGATTTGTAGGCTAAGGTGTTACATCTTTAGCAATGTGCTAATAGTCCATCTCATGCCTTGGATTCTCGTGTTCTTTTACATACACCTTTGGCATAACATATAGTGGTAACTCTTGTGCCATCTAGATTTGTGCCACCCAAGCTTATTTTGTATGATGGTAAGGGTGACCTAGAGCACCATAAATTTTTTTATCATGCAACATGTTTGGACAATGTATCTAATGATTAGGTCATCACTAAGTCATTCCCTCATAGTTTAAAGTACTATATATTACAATGGTTTTATGATATTTGTAATCAATCCATCACAACATTCAATCCATTGGCATATATGTTTTTGGCACACTTTTAATCAACATCAATGATAAGGTTTCCTATGCTCAAGTGGCATAACTCAAAAAAAATCCAATGAGCCAATTGTTGAATATGTCTTGCATATAAAACTATATTAGCAAATATGACTAGCCCCATAACAGAAAGAGAACTCCAAGACATATTCAATCATAGTTTATTACCAGCATTACATGAAGATAACTTATCCAAGAAGTTTCCATCATTCAAAAATCTTTGTCATATAGTGAAAATATAAGAAATCAAGCTTCTCTCCATGGGAAAACTAAAGTACACAACTAGATCATATTCAACTACTAAAATTTTCAATAAGCCCCCATACAAGGTAAGGACCAATGAGAAAAAGAATGATTTAAAAACAACAGTTAATGCAGCTTCAATTCCACATCCTCACATGGTCTTATCAGCTCCTCCAAGGAGATATTTCATGACTCTTCCTTGGTCTCCAACACTTTTTATATAGTAGCTCTTGGAATGCAATACCATATCTCTCTCTCCCATCAAAGAGGTTGATATGACTAGTCTTCTTCTAAATAACTATGATTCCAATGCATTATGAAACTATCACAGGGCATCAAGCCATATTATAAATAGCTACATTAGCTTGTAACATAAGATACAACATTTGATAGAAGTTAATATCATTGATCTCAGCACTCCTACAGAGGCACCTAAACCACAACAAATGGAAGCAAAAGCATTGAAAATATTTTTAGTTTCATTTCCAAAACATACAACAAATGAGACAACAAACACTTCAGGTGTTCATTATACATATCAGGTATAGCCACTACCAACATCCTATCATACTCAAATGATGGACACACACCCTCTAAATAATATCATTGGGGTGTATCATATTATAGTGCCTGCTAGACCTCTTATCACTTTTTTAGAGGAGATAGTTGACGATGACATAGATTTTTATGCGCTCTTTGTACAAACCTACATTTATTATCATCTTATTCAAAGTGTCATGGTTGATAATGGGTCAAGTGTCAAAATGTGTAATATCACACTTATACATCACTTGGGTTATTTAGTGCAAAACATTTCTCAAATAGATACATTTATTCATGGTTTCAATGGCCATGTTTATAACTCCATCAAGGAGACAATACGACCATTATAGGTTGGGCTCACATATGTGGCCCCTAGATTTGTATCAGTACCTAGTGTAGACACATTTGATATGTTATTGGGTAGGCCTTGAATGTAATAGATTCAAGCCATTCCATCCATAGTACACAAATATCTCAAATATATACATACTAATCAGGTGATTATAGTTAAGGGCCTTTCATATGAGTATCCTATACCTATTCCATAACCACTTATACAATAGTCACCAGTTATAATTCCAAGCACATATTCTGTCAGCACACCTCAAATGTCAATTGAGCCACCCATGCAAGTGAGGTCTACTCCTATAGTAATACCATGTATGCATATTCTCCCATGGAGACCTTTATTAGATAGACCCCAACATTAGAGACATGTTATGGATTCTAGAGGACCTATTTCTCCACCACCACACATATCAATTTTACAACAAATAACATACATACCAGTTATAACATCTTCTACTATATGGGTTCCCAAAAGCATCATAATTCATAGGCCAGTTTAGTCAACTTCATAGATTTAGATCCTTACTCCACAGATATTTTCAGCTATAGATCACTTAGTACATCCAATTCTTGGATTTTAGATACCTCATCGCATAACATGCATGATCACTATCCCTCTATTTGATACATGACACATTGATTGTGAGTTTCTTGTGAGACTCATCAATTAGTAGTATCTCTTCTCTTACCTTTCTCCTTATATATAGTTTCATTTTCATGATTGCTTGTACATAACTTATATACTCAAAAAACATAAAAATAATATAATATGTTCAAAATATAAAAATATTCATATATTTTCTTAGAAAATACAAAATTTATATTGTTTCTATATCCAGGTTTACATTCTTCATATACTCGCTAGGTACTACATATGCTAGTTATTTTAGTATATTCAATTTTATTATACATACATGCTTCACTTGTTCTTATTGAAGGTTCACATATTTTTACAGGACTCAAGTCTATCACATAGATCCAGAGTTACTACTAACTACCCATTAGGGGCACATACACAGTTACATAGATAGCACTGGTATACTCACCCATTAGGGGCATCATACTACACATATTCAAGTTTTCTAGGTTACATATTTCTATACTCGATATAACATATTTAACATTAATTATATATTGATATTGATCATGTCATACTAATATTTTTTTCCAACTACTACTACTATAGATTCAGCTTATATTGCATCTTTGATTTTATATAGATTTGTACCACATGTTCATGCATACCTTCATTTCTAGCTTTCCTAGTTTAGACTTGATTGTGTCTCGTTACTTCTACATATATTCTAGGGAATTTGAATATGCCATTGTTCTATAAATTTATGCCAATTCCTTTCATTTTGTGTATGCTTTGGACATGTGCCCATGTCCTTATGTGTGCCTTATTGATTGTGTATGTAGACATTTGAACATTTCCTTATATGTGGCTTTAAGCCAACCATACTTGTTGTTTATGTATATAGAAATTTGAACATGTATTTATATGTATTGCTTTATTATAGTTAGTGACATGCACCATGTCCCTTGTATTATTGCCCCTTGGCCTACTTTGTGTACCTCATGTGTTTGTATGTATGCTTTTATGTATATGTCATGCCCATGACACTTATCTCTTACTTTTTGCTTGCACACCCAGTTTTAGATTCCATGAGGGACCTCATGCATATTCCCTTTCTCCTTGGGTGCCTTGATGGACATCATGCCCTATGCCCCTAGGTAGTTACTCATATTATTACTTATATTATGAAGCTCATACGCATGCTTAGATTGTTATATCTATCTTGAAACCTTTTGAATGTTAGATCTACCATAAATCATACTTTACCAAATTATGCTCAGATTATATTACATTTTAATGTTATGTATACACATGATATTGGTTTATTATGCATATATCATATGTTTTAAGCCTAATATACACCATGCAGATCTTTGCTTTTGAAGATGGTTGTTTCATAGGTAAAATAACTCCCCTCAAAAGAGGGGGCATTCATATCAATTTGTCATAGAGATAAGACCATTTGGGTGCACTTATAGTCTAGTTTTTAGCATATAAACATATAATTATAGAACTCAAAATCAAGAAAACATTGTGGCAAATAGTTAGACAAAGCGTAGAGTCAATTTGGTAGAAAAACAACACAAATGACATGTTAGCCAAAATGGCCAACATAGGCCATTGTATTTCAAAATTTTGTTTCTAAACCTTCTATAACTTTGTTGATAGCCTTTTGAGGGGTTTTGTCTTAGTCTAAAGGTCATGCATTATCATAGGGAGGTATTTTGTCAAATTTTTTTGGTCATTTCAAGGTCTCTTGCAATGTCTAACCAAGGAAAGTAGGTCAAAACACCTAGTCTTGTCATCAATCCCCTTCATTAGAGTCTTATAACATGTTTTTGGAGAGATTAAGGTAAATTTGGAAATGTTAAGGTAATATTGAGATAGTCAAGGTTTCATTTTGCAACGTTGAAGTGACTTCACTAAAGTACATCAAGTATGAGGAGTTACACCATGTAAAGGAAGATCACTTGAGGCCATGTGACACTCATGGAAGGTGATGTCATAGTTCGTAGGATCTGTACAAGTTTTAAAATGTGTCAAAACATTCATTTTTAGCATATATTAAGTTGTAACTCTCATTTGTTCTTTGATTCAACTCTATGTATGACTCAATGTGAAGTGTTGGTGAGAAAAAGCAAGTTAAAGGAGTTTGTATGTTATATTGGCTTTATGCATGTGAGGGAGAACCTCATTAATGTCTCACACATGGATTCAATAGGGCACTCCTTCAAATGATCAAACTCCATTACATGAAGAAAACATTCTAATGGGTTTTTTACAATTTTCTATGCATGATCAGAGCTCCTCCAACTAAGAAGACCATGGCACTAGGTGGTGAAGCTTCTCCACAACATCATCCAACATCCCCAAATCCAAATCCATGATTAAGAGGTTGTTATAGGTCTAAAAAATCAATAAACCTTTCTCATTTTTCCATTTATTGGGGTTTCTCTTTACGTTGGCATTGAAGCTTTTTCCTAACAGGCTAGCATGTTGGACCTATCATGCAAGGGATGAGTCTCACATGCTCACCTAAAGTGCACAACAAAAGATCAATTCTAAAAGACTTTGAAACATGGTGTGTGTTTACTCATTTCTTATCAAAAAAATATCCTACTATTGTTTCTTAACAAATTATACTACCATCACTAGCTAAATATAAAAGAAGAAAGGAACTCGTGACTTTATTTACTTAACATGTTTCAATATTCAACACAGTACATAATCCATTGCTTAAAGTAACATATGATAAACATTGATTTCTCATTAAGTGTTTATGGATTACAAGACATAATGATCTATATTCCTTCAAAGGCTCACCCATCAATCCCCCACGTATGCTTATAACAAGGGTTTTTATACTTGTTTTTCCCTATCCAAGTGTCAAGTTCCCAACTCAAAATGGACACATGGCACACAAAATCTCAATAGGTTCAGAGCTGTAACTCTTATAATTAATTGTTCCTATAGAATCGAGCCTTTGTGCCCCTAGATGCTTGCTCTATGTAATATATTTGTGTTCAAGTGTTTTGGTCCTCATGGGTTGGTACCAGGCCTATGATTGGTGGAGTCAAAGTTTCCTACTTGATTTATTCTAACTGATCTTGCATTTCTCATGCTCCACTTCCCTTGTGCTCCCCTAGTCTTTCACTTCTTGTTACAGATCCTCTATTTTCAAGTTCCTCATGCCACATTCTCTTGACTAGGTCCTCTTGCACTGGGTCTTCCATGCCATTGTCCTTCCACATCTTTTAACTCTCATGCCATAGTCCTCCCACACCATGTTTCTTCCATGTTATGTTGGTACTTGTATAATAATGGATAATGGTCCCTCCATGTTGCTCACTAAAATTAGAACAAATACTTAGTTAAAATTAAGGATCCAACACCACCCCACACTAAGTTATTAGCCCATCCCAGACTAAGTTGTATTGGCATCCTTAAGGAACTCAAGCCCTTTCTGCTTGAGTTCTTTCCTCATCTCATCCCAATGGGATAAGGCATCGATAACTTTAGAAATTATTTTCTCAATGGCCTCCTTTAATGTTTTCAACTCTTCGGGCTAAATTTGGGTCTCAATCTTCATTTATTTCTCTAGGGCTATACTAGCTTCCTTTTGGATGTTCTCTAACTTGAAGACCTCATTGTCAACCTATCCTTAGAATGTGATAAAACTAGCATTTATTTGTTGATGATGGTTATTAATAGCATCTTTCATCATTTTCATGTCCTTGAATGCCTTCACGCACTCAACACGGTCTTTTATTAATAGATCTACATCAACTGCTTGCTCCCTCAAGACCTCCTCATCATTGAGTCAAGCCTTTATTATTTTATTTGGGTGCACCATGCATGAAAAATTTCTATCCAAAATTGGGATAACCTCCCTGACTCTTTCCAAAGTACTACAACAGATATCTATTGTAGTGGTGAACTAATCCAAAATTTATTAGGATTCATCTCTAGGCACGGGGTGCTCCTTATACTTTTTGAGAAAAATTTCAACCAATGTCTCTAATTTTCCTATGGTGCCCCCATCTAATGGTACACCATCTACTAGTTTTGGCTATTCCTTTAACATTATTTTTCAAAGGTTTAATACCCTTACCTTAGCCTCAGTGGTCTCTTGAAGTTGTTGCTTCAAGGAGGCCACTTTCTCAGCTAGTGCATGCTTTTCAACATACACATTATTATAAATTTCCACCACCTTGCCATGTTTCTTTTTATCCATGCGCATGTTTGACTCCAAAAAAATATTTTGGTGCGTCACTTCCATGATTTTTTTTTAAAAATATGGTGCTTGTCATTATTGGGGAGAGCTACCGTGGATCAAATTTCATTAGGTTCAATAATCCTGGGGTGTCTAGGTTAGAAAAAATGCAATCCAATAGGATGTCATATTGAGGTTATTCATTATACATCTCCAAAAAGAAGGATAATTTCTTCTTTGTTTAATGGATCATGTCATTGAGGTGGAAATGCTTTCAAAGATAGAGTTTCTATTCATCTACACTAAACTGGTATCATTCACATAGATTAGATGACACTCTTTTCTAGTTCCCCCTTAGCTGACCCCTTCCCCTTTTATGGGTCTCTCTCAAGTTCTTGATGGATTTTGATAACCATCCCATCCATTTTAATCCCTCCAATATTAACTTGATCAATAGCTAGGACCTCTTGCACAGGGGATGGAGTCTTCTCTGGATCACATTCCAAATTATGTATTTGCTCTTAGGAGGGGTCTTTTTGGGGCACTTATCTTAGAGGGTGATGAGGCATTAACTCAGTGGTCCTTGGAGAAGGTGGAAGTGAAGGTGGTCATGGTGGTGGAGAAGGTGGGGGAGTTGGATAAGGAGATAGTTGAGTTGGAAAAAATGGGGTAGGTGAGTGGGAAGGATTATTATGAGTTGAAGGTGATGCAAGTGATGAACTATGAGATGGAGATGGAGATGATGATGGTGAATACAAAGGATGAGGTGAAGGTGAAGTACGAAGAGGTGGTTGTGGTGATGAGCAATGTTGAACTGGCTTGGAGGGTTGCACCTCCACTATCCTCTGCTACTTTTAGGGGCCATATTGCCCACTTGTGCTAGTGCTTGGCTCAAATGGCCTCTTTTTTAGTGGTACCTAGGGTATTGTAATGAAATTACTTAGATATTCACATAGAATGATTTTATATTTTATAGAATAAGAAAATATGAGAGATTATATAATGATAATTGATAGCAAAATAGAATACTGGATAATATAACAAAGCCACTTCGAGGGGGCAACCTCCACAACAATGCACTAATAATAGAATACTTCACATGATGATTAAAGACTAACCAATACCTCCTATATATAGTCTACTTATCTAAGGTTATTCTATAGGCTGACCTAGCTAAGAACATAGATAAATGTAACAAGTAAATAAAAGAGGTATGTAAGCCATAAGTCAGGTACACATATCCTTAGACACACCAATGGTTAAAGGCATAACAAACCCTTCCCCTTAAAAACAACATTTTCCTCAACATTGTGGTAACTCTGGATGCTACTGCACAAATACTTCATCCTCCCATGTGGCATCTTCACATGGTAGACTTTTCCATTTGATCAAGTATTCTGTAATTGCTCTAAAACATAGTTGCTTGGTGTACTGTTGAAGGATCAACTCAAGATCAAGAATAACTCTACCTTCGTCATCCAATTTTGGTAATTCTATTTGAATGGTAACTCTATGTTTAATGACTTTCTTCAGGGATGATACATTAAATACTAGATGTATGCGAGTGGATGAAAGAAAATCTAACTTGTAGGTCACACTGCCAATTTTTTACAAGATCTGATAAGGCCCATAATACTTAGGGGATAGATTATTATCCTTTTTTTATTGCTTCAATGACATCTATTTGTATGGATATAATCAAACAAAGACCCAATCACCAATGTCAAAATTCCTCTCACTTCTATGTTGATTTGCTTGTTGCTTCATGTGATTCTGGGCCATAGCTAAATTTTCATGCAAACTTACAAGGACCTCTTATTGATGGTGAATATTTTCTTCAAATGCATGAACCTTAGGATGGAAATTCAAGGTTAAAGTGATGGATGGAGGGTGGTATCCATATAGTGCCACAAAAAGAGACATTTTGGAAGAACTATGAACAAAAGTATTATACCACCATTCAACAAGTGGCAACTAATGAACCCATTTATCTTGTTTATCAAAAACAAAACAAAGAAGATATCCTTCCAGACATTTGTTGATGACATCAATTTGTCCATCAGATTGAGGATGATAGGATGAACTATGAGCCAATTGAGTGCCTAAACATGTAAATAACTCAATCCAAAAATTACTATTAAAAATGGGATCCCTATCACTGACAATGATCCTAGGGGTCCCATGAAGTTTCTGAACTATATTGAGAAAAGCATAAGCTACTATACTAACAACAAATGGATAGGATAATGAATAAAAATGAGCATATTTACTGAGATGATCTACAACAACTATGATAACATTTTGACCATCAGATCATGGTAGCTCTGTAATGAAATCCATAGATACCTCCTCCCAACGTTGGTTAGGGATAGATAAAGGTTGTAAAAGACCTAGATTTTTGATGGTTTCACCTTTATTTTGTTGATAGATCATACATTCAACCACATATTTTTGGACATCCCCTTTGAGACCTTTCCAAAAAAATCATGCTTGATCTTATGATAGGTTTTTAAAAATTCTGAATGACCCCCAATTGGAGTTGCATGAAGTTCTTGAAGGATTTTTTTTTAAGAAGAGAATTCTTACATAGGTGCAATCTATTTTTATACCATAATGCATTACCTTTCCATATGAATTTTTAAAATTCATCTAAACCTTGTTGAAGATTTTGAATCAAATCATGATCAGTACTATCATGTTCCCATTCTGATCATGCTTTCTCTAGCCAATCTACTTGCAAAATGGTTATGGAACATAGCAATGCCTCAACTGATTCATCTTTTCTAGATAGTGCATCTGCCACCACATTGTCCTTGCCTTTTTTTTAGACTATTTCAAAATCATAGCCTAGCATCTTAGTTACCCATTTCTATTATTCTTCAGATGACAACCTTTGTTCTAAAAAATATTTAAGACTATCATGATGAATTTTTATCTGAAAGTGATGACCCATAAAATAAGGTCTCCATTGTTTGACTGCATATAAAATAGCCATCATTTCCTTCTCATAGATAGGCTCGTGCTTATTTTTACCCTTGAGTTGATGACTTTCAAATTCTAGTGGTCTACCTTCTTTCATGAGTATAGCACCCATACCATACCCAGATGCATCACATTCAACCACAAAAGTCTTAGAAAAATTAGGAGTGGCCAATACTGGAGTAGTGCACATAGCCAATTTTGATTATTCCAATGCCTGAGTATCTGCATCAGTCCACTAAAAGGAGTCTTTAACAAAGAGGTAAGTGGGGTTGTAATACTACCATAATTTTTGACAAATCTACAATAGTAACTAGTAAGCCCTAACAATCCTCAAAGTTGCTTGAGTGTCTTAGGAATTGTGCAGTCCACCATTGCTTGGATTTTTTTAAGATCCACTTTCACTCCTTCATAAGACACCAAATGACCCAAATATTCAACCTCACTAGCCCCAAAAGTACATTTGGAAGGTTTGGCATATAATTGATTTTGCTCCAAAATGGAGAGTACCTATTTCACATGTTGCAAATGGTCTACCCAATTTTTACTATAAATGAGGATATCATCAAATAATACCAAAACAAATTTCCTGAAAAATGGCTTTAAAATAGTATTAATCAAACTCTGAAAAGTAGATGGTACATTTGTTAGGCCAAAGGGCATAATCAAAAATTCATAATGGCCTTCATGAGTCCTGAAAGTGGTTTTGGGTATGTCTTCATCACAGATCCTGATTTGATGATACCCTAAATACATATCTAACTTGGTAAAATAAATATCATCATTCAATTCATCAAGTAAATCATCAATGACAGGAATTAGAAACTTATCTTTGATAGTATACTTATTGAGTTCTCTGTAGTCAGGGCACATCCTCCAAGTGTCATCTTTCTTTCTCACCATGACAAATGGTGAAGAGTATTCACTTTGGCTATGGTGAATGATTCTTGCATCCAACATCTCTTCTACCATCTTTTCAATTTCACTTTTTGGGGTATAGGGATACCTGTATGACCTGATGTTGGGTGGTGTACTATCAATAATAATGGAATGATCATGTGTGGGACTAGGTGGAAGTCCTTTTGATATGTCTCCAAATATAATGGAATGAGCATCAATTATTTGTTAAAAATCAAGAGGTAGAGATGGCTAAGTTGACTATACTTCCATAAAAAACAAGTGAGCTACAAATCCCTCAGCACCCATATAGAAAATCTTTGTCATTTGATGAGAGATAACAAGTTGGGGAGATTTAGCCTTTGATCCTCGTGGCTCAAATGTCCTTTTATAATGAAAATGAATGAATAATTCTTGAAAATCCATCTCAATAGTACCCAAAGTGGTGAGCCACTAGACTCCCAGAACAATATCAGCTCCACCCATCAGAATAAAAAACATAGGAGAATCTAATAAGTAGTCTCCTATGGCCAACTTAATACTATGACATTTTTCTGAACAGCTGACAGTACCACCATCTAAAATCATAACCTAAAATTATGGAGCTGGATAAATGAAATAGCTCAAATGAGCAACCAACTTATTGTAGATGAAGTTGTGTGCTCCCAGAATCAATCAAGACAGTGACCTTCTATTTCTTAAGGAATCCATCACCTTAAGAGTACAAAGAGTACTAATCCCTGATAGGTCATGGCATGAAATAGTAAGCTGAGAGTCTTCAGATTCCTCCTCAAGAACTTCTACCTTTGCATAATGTACTTTTGCATCATCTTCATCATCATTGGCACCTTCAATGTAAAATAGCTTCTTTTCAGCACAATGATGGTCTTTGCTCCATTTGCTGTCACAACCATAACATAACCCTTTGGCTCACTTCTCCTCAATTTTTCATTGTGTTAATTTGGTGGGCTATGGAAATGGTGGTGCTAGAAAGTTGTGATCATGAGTAGTAGTGAAATTTTTCCTTTTGACCATCTCTTTTTCTTCTATCATATGTGCCTTAGGGATAGCTTCTGATATAGATGTTGGGCCAAACATTCAAACCTCGTATTGGATGCTATCTTTGAGGCCACCCAAAAATAGATCTATCAAATTTCTTTTAGTGTTATTTTCCATTCATAAAGAGAGATTCTAAAATTGATTAATATAATCTTTCACAGGTCCTATTTGCCATAGCTTGACTAATAGCTGAAATAGTTCTCAGAGACATTATTCTAATAATGAGCTATCAACTCCTCAGTATAAATAGTCTATGTAATAGGAGCACCATTTTTTTTCTTTTAAGCACATAACCAGCAATACCAAATGAATTGCTGAGGGTCAATATATAGGGATGCCACCATCACTCTCTGAGAATAAGGGGTTTGATGCAGCTCAAATAAATTTTCAATTTGGTTAATCCAAGTGAGATGATCTTTAACATCAAATGTACGCATGTCCACTTTTGGTAACATTAGTTTCATACCAACATGGGAGTTGTTGAGAGGAGGATTTGAATGCTAAAGTAGAGGGTTGTTAGATTAAAATTGAGATGCGAGGGTAGCCAATTATGTAGTGATATACTGCAATTCACTATGAACTTCATTAATCTCTCTGTGCATCTTTGAAACATCATTTTGGACTGTAACAAAGTCATCATACCTCACCAAGTTTTTAATGTCCTCTTGAAGCTGAGAAATCACTGGATCTGAAGTTCCAAATTCCATGTCAATGGTAGGAGTCTTAAGAGTTTTTGGTGCCCCTTTTCTTCCCTGAGTTAAAGGACCTACCATAAACAAACCCTAGGAGGGTTTTGACTTAAAAAAAGTGTACCAAGAAATGGTACCATTGTGATCACCTTGTCAAGATGAATCTAATGATTACTTTTGCACACTAGAGTAAAATTTTTAATACCAAAAAAGTGTATCGACAAAATATACCATTATGATCGTCTTAGTGAGACGAATCTAATGACTGCAAGTGTGCAATGGGGAAAAAAATTCTAGACTTTTTTTTTTAAATATTTTTTCTTCAAAAAAGCGTTTTGAGTAATATTGCACTGACGAAAAAAATCAATTCTTCCTAGATTGTAAGTTATGTTTTTTCTCTTTCAATACTTGAAACCACACCTCATTAGATCTGAAAAATTGCCATAGGAAACTTGCCCATATCAAAGCTCTAATACCACTTGTAATGAAATTACTTAGAAATTCACACATAATGATTTTATATTGCACATAATAAGAAAATATGAGAGATTACATAGCGATAATTAACAGTAGAATAGAATACTAGATAATATAGAAAAGCCACTTCGAGGGGGAAACCTCCATAATAATGCACTAATAATAGAATACTTCACATGATGATTAAAGACTAACCACTACCTCTTATATATAGTCTACTTAGCCAAGGTTATTCTATAGGCTAACCTATCTAAGAACATGGAGAAATATAACAAGTAAATAAAAGTGGTATGTAAGCCACAAGTTGGCCACATATATCCCTAGACATATCAATGGTTATTGGCATAACAAATATCCTCTCCTTGATTTCTCCATATTGAGGGTGTTGGTTGGGGCGTAACATATAAAATAGTTTGTGTACCTATTTCCCAACTAGATTATTCTTGATCTTAATAATGGTCATGTTTGTTTCTCCCCTCTATATAAATATTTTTGCTGGGATATACAAACATCTTTTAGAGGGTGTGGCATTCTACATCAATCTATTTTACTTATATATTTATCGGTTCTGCATCATTGATTATGTTTACAAAATTGATGAAGTATCATGTAGAGAAGGCATATGGTAGATTAATCCATGATAAGAGCTCCCTCAAAGGACTCATCTAAATACGTGCTATGGAGAAGTGCTACTTTACAGCAAATTTTACTTGATCTTCTATTAAGGAGGGTAGATCCTTGGAAATGCACCATTCATTCCCAAAATCCACCTTCATTCCATCAAACTAGTATGTCATCTTTAATTTATATGTTAGAGTGAGATGTTGAGGGCAGGTGAAAGCTTTGTAGTGCTTGGTGGGGAACTTATGAGTAGGGGGATACACCCACTTCAAAGATCTTGAATTGTATTCAGGCATACTTATATCATCAAAAGCCAACAATAATAAGATTGCCCCTAAGGAAACCTAAACTTAGGCATTATATGCACCTTCTTTGCATCTTCAGCCATCCTTTGGGCAAAATACAGTGCCCAATTATATTGTATTCCCTACACTACTTGGTTTGATATGTGAAGGTGGGCCATATCCACCTCCTTCCATTGGTTGGTCCCTATGACCTTGGTGGAAATGATCTATGTTGTGACTCTTAGGGTGGAAATTGTAGGTTTGTGATGTACATTTCATGTTTGTGCTTTTGATACATAAGCACGATGATGATCTGTTACATTTCTTCCATATTTGCCAAGTCATCCAATACATTGATCCCTAAGCATTGGAGTCATATGACCTTGCTTAGCCTCTCTATGCTAACCTTCATGTGGTACCTTGTGAAATGGATGTAATCCTCATGAACGCACAAGAGGAGGAATTGAACTATCTCAGTAGGCTTTCAAAAATATGGTAGTTCAAATAGTTAGAAAAGGCTAACTTTATCTAGTTGGTTCTTGATGGTCAGGTCATAAACCATTTGGTTTTTTGTGTTGGTGGTCTGGACCTGATAATCATTTTGTAACTATACCTCATTTCCAAGCTGGTGGTGGTTGTAGTCAAATATGGTCATAGTTTCTACCTTAGAGACCCAATTTTCCATGTGCAAGACTGACTTGGGGTATCGCATCTCTTCTATGTAAATGGTTTGAGGGGGAGATGGTGGAGCGGTCTATGATGAGGAGGCATGTGTCTACTTTCGCTTTTTCACCATTTTAGCTTTTTTTGTGCTCTCAATTTGAACTTCTATGTGATGATCTTGTCTTAGTGTCTCTTCTCAGTCTTCCAAAGGCTCCTCTTTTATAGGGAATCATGCTTCTCTACTCACCTCTCTCTCTTCTGGTATGGTTGATAGTTTTTCAAGTCTTTTTTGTCTTTTTCTTTGGCTGCATTACCCTCTATGGTACTTGAAGGTTAACCCTCAGCCATCCCATGTTCCCAAATGAATACATGGTGGTGTTCAAACTTGCCTTAGCTCTAGATCTTTACACTTTAACAATGACAAAACCTATAACCTGCAATTTTTTCAAAGAATGACCTTAACCCACTTCTACATGCATTTGCACTTAACAACCTTCCTCTTTCACTTGGAAATCCTCTTCGCATCTTTGTTTATTTCTCAATCACTCTTTTCTATAATTAAATTGACTTTATCTCTGGTTCTCGAGTTTCTTAATCACTTAAAGATTATACGAGATAAAGTGTAGAATGGCTTTAACTTGGTTATTTATAGGTCCTTCAGCCAGTTTACCTCATTAATTTCTTTCTCACTTCATCATTTCTAGCCATAAATGAACATCTTCTAATGGTATTCATAATTTAGATCTTGCATCGAGCCTTTAGTGTTCTAATAAACTTGTCCCATCATTCCATTCACATGCTTGTTGTTATGGCTACCCTTGTCATATTTATGGTCCATTCCTTCTCGCATCTTTCTTGTAAGTGAGTAACAACTGTCCTATTTTTTTAAAGTAATGGAAACTAGATGTCACATAAATGGTGGGAATCTATTATATTAAATGACTCATTTACCTTTAATCACTTATGCACCTTGTATGACTCTTGTGCCCTTGAACTTTATGCACACACATGTTATGTCTTGTATTCCTATGCATAATATCTTACCCCCACAAAAAGGGTTCATGGTCCTCCACAAAAACAACTAAACTAAAAATTTCAAAAGAGAGTCACACACCTGAAGGGAAATGATTTTTATTGAAATTATAAAATCCTAATCTAATGGCCTTAAACCTTATTGAAAAATAACACAAACTTAAATAGAATCCCAATACAACTGAAGCTGACTCCCATTATAGTGTCCTAAGAGGAATTAACCATATATTCACTTTAGCCATCATGCTCTAGTAGGTCAAATATTATGAATTATGAATGGTCCATCCTAATGAATGTAGAGCTTCCTAGGGTGGCATGCAAACTTAGTCATAGAGTAGAACTTTCATGCCTGGGTGAAGATTTTGTTCTTTAAATGTTGATCATGCTATGCTTTTTATTTTTGTTTCTAAACATCTCAATTCCAGTGGGCAAGGAATCGAGCCTCATCAAGCTTCATGAGTTCATTGATCTGAACTTTCAAAGATGCATCATCATCAAGGTTTTCTATATGCACTATCCAGAGAGATGGAACCAAGAATTTGACTAGCATGATTACTTCCTTTCTATATACTGAGTTAAATGCTGTATTTTTGTTGAGGGATTTATATATGGTCCAGTATGCCTAAAGTACTATAGATACCCTATCATTCTAATCATTTCTACCAATATTACATATTTTTGTCAAGGTGGTACCAAGGATCTTGTTGAAGGCTTCAACTGTTCTATTGTCTTGTGAGTGGTATGGTGTTGTCTTGTGATGTGCAATCATGAATTCAGCTAACAGGATTCAAATTGTCTTATTCATGAAGTAGGTTCCATGGTCACTGGTGAAGCTTAAAATACATACAAAGTGTGTTATAATGTTTTTTTAGATGAAATGCATGGTATTCACTACCATATAGTCTTTGGTTGGCATTACCTCAGCCCAACACATTAAGTAGTTAGTTTTCATAATTATATATCACAACCCTGTTATTCATCCTACTGGAGTATTGGCCTCATAAAGTCTATAGCCCAATTTTCAAATAATTCTTGAGAATAAATTAGGTGCAATAGTATGGAATCTCTTCTATTATGTCTTCCCATGTGTCGATAAATATCACATTGCCTTACATATGCCTTTGCATCTTTAAATAAAGTCGGCCATTAGAGTGCAACGAGCAACACCTTGCGTATGGTAGCCTCCCTAGCATAATGTCCTCTAGAAATACCTTCATATAATTCTTTTAATAACTCAAGGCATTCATGTTTCATTACACAATGGCACAATACCTCATCATGGTCCATCTTACATAGATCTCCTGCTATTAGTTGATAAGGTGCGACACAGATCACAAGTTGTTTATTTTCTTGTAAAGTTAGAGAATCAGGGGCACAACCGGTATTGAGGAATACTATAATATCCTCTAATTCTTTAGTTACCCTAGCAACTTTGAAGAGTTGTATGTCAAGAAGGTCATCTTCTATATCATGTGGAGGTTCTGCATTTTTAATTTAGGATAAATGATCAGGTCCATAATTAGTTTTCCCAAGTTTTACTATTATGAAAATCTAGAACTCTTGGAAGAGAACTATCCAGTGGTAAATTCTTCCATGGAGAATTGACTTATTGATAAGATACTTTAGAGACTCATGGTCGATGTAGAATACAAATGGTGTGGCCAGAAGGTACTATCTAAATTTTTATAGTGCACAAACCATAGACAAGGTTTCATGTTCAGTGGTGGTATACTTATTTTTGACTGATGTGAGTTTCCTATTGGAAAAATAGATGGGATGGTCCAAATTTATGTCTCTTGGTTGTGAAAATTATTTCACTAATTACTATGCTAGATGCATCAACATAGACATCAAAAAGTTTTGTCCAATCTAGAAATTGTAAGATAAGAGTTGTAACTAGTCTTTCCTTCAGAGTTTCAAAAGCTGATTTGCAAGAATTAATCTATATAAATTATGTATTATGATTTAATATCTCTTTTATGGGAAATACAATCTTGGCATAACCATGAATGAACTTCATGTAGTAGCCTTTGTGTCCTAAAACTGCACACACCTTGCACTAAGTTTTTGGCACTGGTAGATGAAGAATGATAGAGACCTTGGCTAGATCTACCAAGAGTCCTTATTTACTAATGATATGCCTAAGGAATACCCTAAAAGATGTTATAAATAAGTAGTTTTTCAAATTCAAGGAAATTTATAACACTTGACAACACTCAAGCATGAGCCTTAGATTGGCACAATTGTCCTTGATCAGCCCGTAGACCGTGTAGTCATCTAAGTAGACTTGGAGAAACTTATAGATAAAATATTTGAAAGCCTCCACTACTACTCATGAGAATACTATTAGGGAATTTTTCAACCTAAAAAGCATGATGGTATAGGAAAAAAAGCCCCATTTTGTAGTAAATGTGGTTTTGGAATGGTTTTCCTCAGCTATTTAGACTTGGTGATATCCTGAGAGCCTGTCGATAAAGGATTATATCTCACAACGAGAAACACCTTCTAGGATTTCCTTCATGAAAGGTGTTGGGAAAGTATCAGTGACACAGGAAGCATTCAAAACATGATAATCCATGCAGATATGACTATGCCCATCCTTATTGATATCGATTACCATAGGACTCACCCATTCAGATTCATCAATAGGAATAATTACTTTGGCATAGAGCATGTTATCGATCTCTTCTTTCACTCACACTTAGATGTTAGGGTTCATCTAGTATAGATGTTTCTTCATAGGGTTAGTGTCATCAATCAATTTTATATGCATCTTCTTAAGAGAAGGGTGAACCCCTTTCATTTTTCTATAGTTCCTTGGAAACACATCCTGATACTCTTTCAACAACTCAAATATTTGTGAAATTTCTATCTCGGTCCAATAATTTTCAATGGTCACTACTTTAGGTTCCTACTCTATGCCAATGTTGAGTTGAATAGTTTGAATGGGCCCATGATAAGGGTTGTCTATGGGGGATTTGTTGTCTTGAACAATTCATGAGCTAGTACTTGTAGGAACATATAGGTTGTTCCTCAATAGATTGAATGGAGTGGACCCTTCTCCTTCATCTACTTGAAAGATGAGCTTTTGCTTTCACAAATAGATTTCTTCATGGTGTTATTTACTAGAGACTATCAATGGTGTAAGAGTTGATTATCTGAGGGGCTTGGTGAGTAAACCCAAGGGTTCCTCTGATTCCAAATGAATATGACATAGGCAGTCTTCCACCAAACTCAGATCTCCAATGATTGCTTCATGTATGGTTTTAAGAGTAAGGTGCAGGTCCATCCTTGGTGAAGAGTAAGAAATCATTGATGTCATGTTTTCTTTAGTAGCTACCAGAACCTTGTTCCCATGTACCTTTATTCATGTATGTACCAAGCTTGTGCCCAAGTGCATAAGGTTCCATAGAACGTATGGACCCATAGGTATTCTAGTAAAAATGTTTCCTCAACTCACCATATTATTTCACATGCCTCAAGGTGAAGTTTAGGTGATTTTATACCACTATAAATAAGTGTGCCTCTGATCTTATTGTCATGGTAAAATCTATGATGTAGATCATATCGCACTTGATCCTGATGTAAAAGGCACTCTTTATGTGTACATCAGCATCTGGCAGTGGTGCCATTGAAAATGTGGTATAATGACCTCATTCATTCATTTTTGATACCATAGAACTCTTCAAGGAGTTGGACAAAATCATGCACCTCCATTTATCCTTGGAACCATGGAGATTCATTAAGTCTCTCTAATGGTGGTCCCTTAAATGCTCCTCACATTGCTAAACCCATGAGGTACACAAATTTGTGATGCTTAAAAAGCTAGCATGGGATGTTTTCATCTTTATTTATGGTGATGCACAATCTTCCAGTGAGGTCATAATCACCATGGGCCCAATAGTTTCAATCATTACTTGTTGTATCTAAGATAGACTGGTTGTCCATCCAATGAAGAATACTATCTGGCATTGGATCATGTTGTTCATCATGTCGAATAGTCACATTATATAGATTGTTGATGTATCCATCAGTGCTTATGGGTTCAATATAGGGTGGTCCTTATGCTTGGTCTAAGGGTATTATCATGTGATGATTGGTATTCTCAAAGTTAATGTATCAATTTTTAAAGCTTAAATCTACATTATTTTCATAACACCAAGGCCTTCCCAATAAGGCTAGGTAGTCATCAGCCTTTGCCAACTCCAAAACCTCAAAATTTGCTTTGAAGGGAACCCCAAGTATTTTGATAGTGGCATTTTTAAGGACTCTAATAGGATGTGCACGAGTTTTTTTTGCCATGAACAAGACATGAGGTGAAGGTTGCACGGTTGGACTAGACATTTTTTGTCAGGCATCTTTAGTGAGAACATTTACTTCAGTGCTAGTATCTATTAGAATATCCTAGATTACCCATCCATTGATAATAGCATTAACTAATATTTCTCCATCTTTCAAGGAAGTGGAACTAGGACTTTCCTAACATTAAGCATGGTTTAAATATCAATCTTCACTTTTCTGACTGAGTTGAGTGTGGGCTTCATTTGGTAGGTGGGCTTGACCTTTAAACCAGGCATTAAGCTAGGGAATTATGTCTTCATCAAGCATGCATTTGCATAGTTCCTAAAAACTATCCTGCATTACTAAAGGTTTGATTTCCCTTTGCATTATGGTGCATTGTATGACATCCCTATCCTTAAGTTATTGAATCTCACCTTGGATCTCATGCATAAGTTCCATGGTATCCTAAAGGACATCCTTTTGCTAAAGTGCATCAAGGTATTTCCTAGCATATGGTTCTTTTCAATGTACCTTTTGAATTGGGTTGGATGTAGATTATATCTGGCTCCCATTGTGAGTAGTAATATTTACTTTATGTACAATAGGGATGGTTAGTAAAGCATGCCAGTTTGGTTTGTATATACAGATCATATTGTCACCTTTTTCATTATGGTCCTTTATGATGGTTGCATATAAATTTGGACACTCTTCTAGTCAGTGGTCATTTTTGTAGTAAGCATAGGTTGGGTATTCTGAGCAATCCCTCTAATAGTGGTTTAGAGAACCACATTCATATCAAGTCCTTAGTATAAATTAGCTACCATCTCATCCTCATCTTCTTTCACACCCACAATAACCACCATTTTCCTAGGAACTAGCGACTAAGGCTTGGCATGTATCGTGCACTTGAGCTTCATGAATATCAATAATTAGATGGCAATCATTGGTGTTGTGAGTATAAGCATCACAAATCTTACAATATGAAGATAATTTAGTGCTCATGGCCCATTACAAGAGTGGATAGAAGTGGACATCATAGTCATCATGACAAATCTTGTAATTTTTCTTTAAGATTGCATGGATGTTCTTATGTAGGTAGTTATTTCTTTTGTGTCCTTCAATTTCATGGTCAGTTTACCAAACACCACTACATGTCTCATGTGCTTTGTTTACTAACAATTTTTCAAGCTAATAATCCATGGATGTTGATTGAGCCTCCATAAAGGGACCAATCCTAATATCCATACTTCTAACCACTTCAACATGTAGAGCAGCCTCTAAAGCCTCTTGTGCATTGGTGAAAGTTCTTTGTAATAAGGTCCATCGAAAAGGTAACAATAATCCCCCTATGAACCATTGTGCATGTTGAGCAAGATTGATTTCAAAGGACAACTTAGAAATCTAGGTCTTGAACTATGCATCATATTCCCTTACATTCTTTGTAAGTCCCTGCTTTATGTCTTTCAGTACTGCTATACTCTGTTACTTAAACTCAGGAATACCAATTCATTATAAGAATTTTACTTTAAGCTGGTCATAGTTGACCACTGCTTGCTGAGGGTTAAATTTATGATACCATTTATGTGCACACTCTAAAAGGGTGGTTACAAACTATGTTGTCTTTCACTCAAAGGACATGATGCCACATGCCCTCCAAATCAATTCACACTTATGAACATGTTTGGTTGCATTTTCCACCCCTCGGTACTCAAGTAGAAATAATGTCATTTCATAATAAACCATAGATGGTTGAACAAATGATTTTTGAGAATATCCAAATCCTATTCTTGGAGGGGGTCTACTTCTATTACCTCCTCCTAATCCTCCTCTAGCACCTCCAGTAGCAGTGCCCATGGGAAAAGGCATGGTGGAGGGTTGACTTCCTAGATTGGGGTCTATATTCTAGCCTTGAGGGATAGATCCTCTAGGAATCTCAAGTTGTGCCATGGACTTCTCTAAAAAGAGAAAGATATAGATTCTAAGTTATTGCCTAATGTCATAGTCTCTATTTCCCTTGTTCATTTAGCTTTTAAATATGTACTATTTGCATCCTAATTTATTATATGTACTCCATCTAACTCAAAGGCATGAGCATGCACTATGGTGGGGGATCTTGGTTGACTCATACTCGGTTCATCTCTGACAATCTAGTTCATTTCTCCTTTGCAAGATAAAAGTGGCCAAGGTTTTGGCCCATAAGTGATAGATTCCTCATGTCCATCTGACTCCCTGTGGCTCTTCACATCAATCCTTGAGTGCTCCCAATATCTTCTCATTCCACTAACTCCCATGATCCTCTATCAAGCTTCATCATACTTCCATTTTCATAGCGCTCATTGACTTGTTACCATGTTGAACCCATAATCTTGAACCAACCAGTAGTCTCCTCTCCAAATGTTAGGCTCATGTACAGGAGATTTTAGACTTCTATAGGTAGTGCTTCCAACCCAAGATCAATAATTAGCTATTTAATCTCAAAAATAAATAATGTAAGATATTTTCCCCTTTGTTCTCATATAAAATTGAACTTCTCTTCCTTTGGAGATGAATATGTGGTCACAGAGTATTCCAAGATGTAACTATTATGAACACCTTTCTACCAGTAATCAACTGCTCACATCTAGGAAATTTTCAATCATGCTAAAGTCCTTTGCCATACTAGTGTCCATGACTATCTTCATCCAAGGTTTTGGGATCATCCTTGAGCATATGCTAAGATCCAGGAATACAAAATAATAGGGACCTCAAAAAATAAAGTCTCTTACAATGAGTTGTAGAGGTTTTATTCTACCCACTATCATGTAGAAACTCCTAGTTCAAGATATGAAAGTACAAAATTGTCTTCAACACTGGTAATCCATTCTTCAATATTCTCTAATGTAATGTGCTCAAACATTTCCCATAATCATGCTCTAATTACTTCAAGTCTTGGTAATAGAACTAAAATGTTGGGTTTTCTCTTTATGTTGGTGTTGAAGCCTTTTCCCATCATATTAGTGCATTGGCCCTATCATGCAAGGGATGAGTCTCACATGCTCACCTAAAACATGCAACAAAAGACTGGTTCCTAAAGACTTTGAAACATCATGTGTGTTTACTCATTTATTATCAAACAAATATCCCACTATTATTTCTTAATAAATTATACTACCATCACTAGCTAAATATAAAAAAATAAAGGAACTGATGACTTTATTTACTTAACATTTTTCAATATTCAACACAGTAAACAGTCCATTACTCAAAGTACCATATGATAAACATTGATTTTTCATTAATTGTTTATGGATTACAAGATAAAATGATCTATATTCCTTCAAAGGCTCACCCATCAATCCCATTGTGAATGCTTACAATGGGGGTTTTTATACTTATTTTTCCCTATCTAAGTGTCAAGTTCCCAACTCAAAATGGACACATGGCACACAGAATCTCGATAGACTGAGAGTCATGGCTCTTATAATTAATTGTTGGTATAGAATCAAGTATTCACACCCATAGATGCTTGCTCTATGTAATATATTCATGTATAAGTGTTTCATTCCTCACAGACTAATACTAGGCCTTTGATCGGTGGCATCAAAGTGTCCTACTTGATTTATTCTAACTGATCACATGTTCTTTGTGCTCCACTTCCCTCATATTCCCCTAGTCTTCCGCTTCTTGTTCTAGATCCTCTATTTTTGTGTTCCTCATGTCATGTTCTCTTGACTGGGTCCTCTCACATTGGGTCTTCCACACCATTGTCCTTCTACATTTTTCAACTCTCATACTGCTAGTCTCATTCCATGGTCCTCCTGTGTTATGGTTATTTTGTACCATTCTAGTAATTTCATAAGAATAGATAATGGTCCCTCCACACTTCTCATCAAAATCAAAATCAATACTTGGTCAAAATTGAGGAGCCAACACCATTAGGTTCTTTGTAGCTAAAGAAGGCCAACTAATTTTGCATTAGATTATGGAGGAGAGAGAGTTATAACTAGATATTTTAACAAAAATAGGGTAATGGCCTTCTAAATTGTGGCATTGGTCATAAAATATAAGGCCTTAAATTTATGAACAATCACTAAGAGTGTTTACAGCTCTTTAAACCCCTCCAAAACCCCATAGGCATGATTTTCTCTTATTTGAGCGTGTTTGAGAGTTCATTGATGTAAATGGATAGTTGTGTGAGATATTAAAGGGCCTAAAAAATCCCTCTATGTCATCTTTTTTCAGGATACCATGCATGCATGAGATGAATCAAGAGTTATAGGTTTGTCGGTGTTGAGAATAAAAAGGTTTTCATCAGTTGGACTTTGATTGAAGGGTTTTTTTGGTTATAATGGAAACCAAACATTTGGCACACATTTGTATAATTCTCTGACACCCTTTACATGTTTCTCCAATCCCACATCTATCTTTCAAGTGGAATTTTAGTACTAAAATAAATAGGCAGTCATTAAGAGAGAAGACATAGCCCTGTATACAAACAATTTATGATGATTAAGAAACTAACCCACATGGAATGAGGTTTGAGAGATATAAAAGGAGGTCTGAGTTACACTTATCAAGCATGAAATAGATATACAAACCTATAAAATCATCTTGTATGGAAGTTGCAGGGTTGAAGATCATTGAACCTAGCACTCTTGAGTAGAGATTTCAAGTGTTGAGAAGCTCATAATAGATATTGCATGTTCTCTTAGTTGAAGGTCTTAAATACATCATTGGGATTTCCTTATTTATTATTATACCCCAAACAACTCTCTCAACCTCCTTCAAGATCATATAAATCTTTTGTATAACAAATAAAGGACTGATGTGTACATAATAAAATGATTGTGTCTAAGTTGTAGGAAGAATCCAATGGTTTTGAAGTGTTTATAGATAAGAAAATTACTTTATTCAGGGGGAATAAATTGTGTCATATATTATATATTATCTTTAGATAATTTTTAATCATCAAAAAGGTATGAGTTTTAAGAAAGCACCATGATCAGGCTTGATCAGTTAGGTTGTACACAGTATGCTAGGGGAAAACATGAGAAATAAATACAAGTATAGTGTTGAATAATGACATTAGGGGTTTGTGAAAAGTCTAAGGAGTCATAAAATAACCCCATAGTACCCTTGTATCCTTAGGGTAGCCTAAAACCTATAACAACGCCTACAATTCTATCTATCAAGCTTGATAGTAGATTGTACTTATGATTAAGAATACCAAAGTGGGCCTCAAGCTAGCTTACAGGATCCAAATCATGTGAAAGAGATAATGAGTGTGTACCCAAAGTTATAATGGTGTCTAAATATGATTTAACATGTGTCAAAATTGAGAAAGCATAGTAAAAGATCCAAAGAAGCCTAGATATGCCTAAACCTCACTTAAAACACCTATAGGCCTGCATATGAAAACATGAAGAAGATATATAAGATTTAGGTTTAAAATGCTTGTGTAATGTGTTAAAGACCTATTAGGAGTTTTTTAAGGTGTTTGGACTCAGTTTCAAAAGGATAAAATCCCTAAATAGGACAAAGAGGGTCAAAATATCAAATTAGCCTACAAACCCTCATTATGGGTCCGAATAGGTTTCCATCTTTTTGAGGAGTTAGGTTACTTGGAGAAGAATTTGGAAACCTAGGGAGAGGTTTTTTAGACCTCATTAAACTATTAATAATCAAGTAAAATTAATTTGATGACTAAGTTTGCTCAAAACCTCATATCGACCTCTTGAAGTAAGCTTGCACAGTCAAGAAAATTTGATTTATCACATGTGAAGTATGAAGGAAAGATGCATGGGGTAAAATGGATTTAGGAGATGTTGAAGAGATTTGTATACTCCAAATTGGAGGAATTTTTTCTATAGTTAATGCCCTTAACATTATGAATCATCGTTAAGAAGGTGAAGACCTAAAACTGCCTTACAAAGCCTTCAAGGAGCTTGATGAGAGAGAAAGTGGGTTTTAGTGGATCTAATACACATGAATGATCTTTAAATCACTTGGATGACTTTTTCAGGTCTCATGGGCACCTATTTGAACCATTTTTATGCATGTGTGGGTTAGAAGAGGTAATAAAATGGCATAAAAAGCTACTTTTCAAGCATATTTTTAGAGGTTTGTGTAGGTCTAAGTTTCTTAATTAGTGTAAGAGGACTTATAAGCTTGGTAAAAGGTATGGTTACCCTAAAAAATTCATTTTAAAGGACTCGAAGGTGATATAATAGTCTATTAAGTGAGAAAGTAGACCTAATAAAGTCTGTGTCTTCTTACTTGCATAGAGGATTTAGTTTCAAACCACTTCAAGGTGATTTGAGACATGGAAACTTTCAAATTATCCTTCTAAACATCTCATACCATCCCTATAAATCTCTACAAGTTATGAATAGGTCATTATCATGATTAAATACAATCTTGAAGTGCCTAATGCATAGGCATATTGAGCATGATCCTTCAGTATGTCATTGAAGAAATTTGAGGGAGAAGTGTAGTGAAGTAGAAGGGTTTCAAGACACCTAAGAGAACTTGAGATACATTTGCAATACCAATCTGAAAATTTCTCAAGCATGTGCAAGGTGTCAAGAAGAGCAAATGGCATCTCAAGGAGAGTTATATGATCAAGAAGGTAACTTATTACTTCTCAACAAGGTGGAGGGTGGTTTCCTAGAAGAGTGATGAGTCATCTAAGGATTTGAAGAGTTTATCATATGCCAACCCTATAGAGTATCATGATCACACCATGCCATCACATGAGAATAAAGAGTTATATGACTATTTTCTTGCTCGAGTTCTTGTATTGTAACTACCTAATGACTGTATGACACTTGTCATGGCTCTCTCAACATCCCTCTCTCCTCTCTCTAATTTTATCCTATGTGTATTGATTTTAATGTCTTGTAATGGATCCTCAACTATAGTATGGTGAATCCCTACTCATGTAAACACTTTTACCTTGCCTCTAAGATGAATACATGTTGATTTATAGCCTTATCAATACTTAAACTAGTGTTTTCTTATGGTGTTTGATGAATGTTAATGATAATTTACAAATTAGTTTCATTTGTCTTATTTTATTTCCTTATTTTTAGGTTTTTAGTCATCCTATCAGGTCACATGAAGAGTGATACATGATCCTACAATGGCTAAGTGTGGAGATTGATTCACTAGTGTCTCTTATGAGACCTCTTGATCATCCCCTCTTAGTTAATGTCTTGATCATGACCTTCATATTGAAATGTTGATGCTTGGAGACTTATATTGAGTTAGTGCAATAGGTTTCATTCCTAATTTATGATATTAGTGTAGTTTAGTCAAGTGGAGGGCGTTAATTTTGGTGCATCACCTCTCATTTACTAGTTTTCAGTCATTTCTTCCCTTTTTGCTTGCAAACAATAAGTTTAGTAGTAGTTTCAAGTGATAGCATTAAGGGAGCTCACCCTATATAGAGATCCACCTCATTAATTAAGACACCCATAGCCTAAAGGTGCGTCCATGCTATAAAATAAATGAGGAAGGATTGAACAACCTCCTCAAGGGTACAATTTAGAGTGATAATAGTTTTGGCATGCTCATTGGGATCAAGGATTTCATCCATTTTAGATTTTTTTATGTGAATATTTAATACACTAGCCTTTAAAGGCATGAACACAATCATCAATGGAAATGCCAAGTGAACCATAGTTGGTTTAAGCAACCCTAGTGCTTAGAAGATAATAATTGGTATGTATTCTCAATCTTCATTTGGTCAAAATGCATATTCCTTACCTACATATCCTTCATATCAAGATAATGATGTTTATGGCTTCCCCTCAAGTAGCCCTCAACTATAATACCAGCTTTTTCATGACTTGTACCCCTCATGTACCCCAATTCAACCTTTTTGGTAGCCTACTGATCCTTATAGTCATCCTTGTCAAAATTATCAAACCCTTAGTCAGCCTAGCTCAATTCATATCAAGACTCAAATATATCCTATTAGACTATGATGGGATATTGAGAGATCTTTAAATAAAAGAGGGGCTTAGTCCAATTTTCCCTATCCACCTCATTTTGAGTATGAGGGACTTATTAGATTTGGCTAAGAGTGAGTGGGAAACTTTTGGGAGAGACAATTAGTAACTACCAATCAATGACATCTTGAGGATAAGAAGCTTAATTCAATGTTTGGAGAATGGGTTAGTGGTCCAAGAAAATAAAAAAATCATTACAATCAGCCTCCTTTTGTTATTAACATACTTCAACTTGCAATATACTATCAAGAGAAACTTATGTCTATGAAATATCCACCCACTCTTAATCAAGAGGCCAAACCAAGAGAGTTTTCAAGTCTCCCATGTCCTTCACCCACTCCTCAAGTTAGAGTTTTCCATGAATACCAAGGTATATCAAAATGTGAGAGGTTTATTGTTGCTTGGAGGAAGAAGAATCAAGAAGCCTTAGCACAAAACTATATTCCCATTCCCCAAGAGTTCCCAAAGAATTGCTTCAAGGTCCCAAGTTGGAAAGACACCCTCTCAAGTTTCAAACAAGCTAATGAGATCTCTTGCCCTCCCACCCCTTATTTTTGTGAAGGATAAGCTATTGTAAATAGGGTAGAAGATGAACATCTAGTTGCATAGGAGCATTTTTCAAGAAAGGATGATGAGGTGACAGTCCTTAAGAAGCTTGATGAAGATGTTACAAGTGAGTATGATGAATAGGACATCATTGGAATTCCTCTTCATGAGGGAAAATAAATATCAGACTTCGAACAAAGAAAGCATGATGAACTAAGCTTTTGTTCAGGTGATAAACTCCCATGCTTCATAAAAGAAAAGGACAGTCCTGAAGGCAAATCAAATGAGCTCATCATGGAAGTTATAGATACTTTTAATGAGATTCATGTTGTTTGGAAGTAGTTGTACCATGACTTCCTAGAAGAGATTGAAGGTCTTGGCATGGTAGCATTGGATGATAGAATAAAGGAACAAAATGAAGTTTCAATTGAGGTTGTGATGGCTTCAATTAAGGAAGAAGAGTCTATTGTCCTTAGTGAGAAACTTGAGGATCAAAACAAGCCTAAGGTTATTAGTAGGTATCTTGAAGTGAAGAATGAGAAATTTATAACACTAATTGAACATGAGATCATAGTGACAAGTGAAATTCAAGAAGGCAATCCGGATGGTTTGAGTTTTGATGGAGTTCAAGTTGATCATGCAACAGTAAGTGAAGTTGTAGTAGATCATGAAGGAGATGATATTCCCCAAGTTGAACAAGGTAAGGTTTTAATTGATGATGTAATGACCCCTAGTTATTAAATAAAAAATCTACATGAATTCAGGTTACAACTATCTTATGATTCCATTGAGAAGGTTGAAGCCTTAGACTTGTTTGATTCCCCTAAAGAGAAAAATTAAAATGATAATGAAATAAACATTCCTTCAAGTGATCAAGAAGAAGTTTTCTTTCAGGAAAATATAGAAAACTTTTGTTCAAACTTGGATGGTAGACCTACAACTCATGAAGTGGTTGCTCTCTCAAATGAATTAGAAGAGTACTCCTTTTGGGATACATTGGGAGGGTTTTGTTTAAGCTTTGATATCAGACCAACACTTCAAGATAAAATTCCTAAAGAAGTCATTCAAGACCAAGTACACCAATTTAAGGAGCCACTAGAAGCTAAAGTATTTGTTGACCTTATAAGTTAGAATGAGATCACTGCTGAAGTCATCTTTAAGATTGAGAGGCAGCATGAAGTAAGCTTTGAGTCATAATAAGAATATATGTTCATTATAGATATGTTTGTTTCAGTTGACTTTCTTGAGAGGACACCAAGGAAGTTGGTAAACAAGGCATTTGATACATCAAACACTTTATCCAAAAGACATTTTGCCTTACAGCCTTGTTCATCTCATGGAAAGGATCTCAAAAATTTCCCTTTTCATCTAGGTAGATCAAACATTGGAGGTATATGCATCTAAATTTTTTCTTCCCTGGCTTGCTAATTTTGACACTAATCTCATCTAAATTCATCCAATTTGTCTTATTAATCATATTTTTCATTTATCTAGTATATCCCTTCATTATTCTTCATCATACTAACCTTACCCCTTCCCATTAATTCATGAATTCTTCTAATTTATCCCACTTATATCCTAATCCCACTTATCTATTATATTGTAAATTTTAAATTTTCAACCCACCTACCTACCTATTCCTAGGATTTCTTACAAACCTACCCCATATTCCTCATCTAACCTTTATTTTGAACTAATCTAACCTCCCCTAATCATCATTAGATTCCCTAATGGAATATAGAACTCTCGACCACCCTTCTCCTTCTCTAGAGAGTTATCTCTCTAGAGAATTCTAAATAATTTTAAATTCCTTAGAATTCCCTCATTTCTCTCTAGAATTTTATTCCATAGAGGATTCCAATAAATTTTTAATTCATTAGACAATATTTCTTAAGGGCCTATTTAAATCCATGCTTCCCTCCATTTCAAATAATGATAAAAACAACTAAGAAATCCATGAGCCTTCATGCCAATCTCTTAATCATAATCCATTAGTACTTTGTCAAACAATCATCCAATCCTAGTCTTGAATCAATCTAATCATATGTTGTCAAAATTTTGAGTCTAAAAAGGTAATCCATAAGCATTTGATCATTTTCTTGTCTTGAATCTTGTTTGGGGAATTTAGCTTTAGATTCATAATGCTAGTTTTTAATGTTTATTTGTGTGCATTATGATCTATTGGCTATAAATTATGAAGTAGATTGATATTTTGAGTAGATATTGATATAAATTGCATAATAAAATTCTTATTGCTCAAAATCTTGATCTCATATTTGGTGATCATAGTGAGATCCCTCTTTTAAACTAACCATTGTGTGTGAAGTGTGAAAAAATTCAACTTGCAAGTCTAGTTAGGAATAACTTGGGATCAAATTTTCAAAACTTGCATGATCCAAGTGAAAAGTGATTTTGCTCTACAAGAAGTGACTATGTTGTAGCAATTTTGACCTTGATAGTTACGATTTTTCCTTTAACCATCATATTAACTGCTAGTTGTTTGACCAATTGTCTGATTAGTGTAAAATCACCTATTGATAGTTATAATATTGAAAAATAACTTATTTCTAATTGAAATATTTCAAAATCACTTATTGCTAGTTACAATATTACAAAATCACCTTTTACTAGTTATGATTTTGAATTCATCTATGATTTTGATTACTATAGTTGTGATTTTTCTTTTAATACAAGACTATCTCTAATCAAGTTGTCAGACATTATAATTTGGTTTTTCAGTAATTTTTTACTCTCTGCTAACTTGGTTGGTTGTAGGAAATAGGTGATAATTTTTTCAAATTTAAATCATAATATCTTAAACCTTCAAGCAAAATCACTTTTATCTAGTTACAATTTTGATTTATAGTAGCGATTTATGATATAATTTTTTGCAATTTTGTCTAGTGCTAGACTTGTAAAAGTTTCTAATATATAAGTAGTTTTGTCTTCTCTATATACATATCTCTTATAATTTTTTTAGGTGATTACCTCTATATCTAACCTCTATTTTATAGGATCTAATTAAAAATTGATGTTTTGCAAAACATCAACTTGCTAGTTGTGATTTTGAAATATTTTTTATTTAATCCTATTTTAGTAATATAAACATCTATAAATACCCTATTTTGATAAAATAATAACCTAACATCTCACAAAGTACATTTAGTCTCTATAAAATTGGTAAATATCTCGATTTTTGCATAGTTTTAAAAATCACTTCTAAGAAATCATGATTTTGATTTTGAGTCACAATTTTGAAATTGGTAGTTGTAATTTTGACAATAATATTACATAGACTTTGTCCTCTCTTGTAATAAATTATTCCTAATACTACTTAGCATAATTTATTCCTCACATCTATAATTATTTACATATTAGATAGAACATAGTGTATTTAGCTTTAGTATAGTCTATTTTAGGAATTTCAAAATCATTTTTGTGTTTCTACAATTTTGCTTCCTAATTACGATTTTGCTTATTCTATCTACGATTTTGAACTTAAATGTAGCAGTTGAACATGATGGTTTATTTCTTATTTATAATTTTTTTTTATCTCAGTCACATTTTTTATCCTCAGTTATGATTTTTCACTTGTCATAAGTGATTTTAAATTGATTAACTACACAATAAGTGTGACAGACTACTCGGTAAAATCGCTTGTCCTATTCTATGATTTTGAATAGTTATATATAATTTTGACTCTGTATGTGATTTTTAATAACATTAGACTATGTATAAGTGATTTTGCCTTCTGTAGTAGTGATTTTCCCCTATTTGTCTTCAAAATTGTCTTTCTTGAGTGCATTTTTTAAGATCATTTTTTGTGAATTTTGAGTCATTCTGAGCATCCCATAAATCTCAAATTGATTTTGACATCAGGGGCACTACCCCCAAACCCCACAAGGGGCACTACCCCTTGACCCCATAATGGGCAATACCATTTAACCCAGAAAGGGGCGCTGCCCCTTGAGCCTACTAGGGAATGCCACCCCCAGACCCCTACATCGTGGCCCCTCATTCAATAAAAATTATAGTGTAAAACTTGTGATTTTTTTAGTATTTTTATTGAGGATTATTAGACTAATATTTGGTTTAGATTTTTATAAGGGCAAATTTAGTAGTAGTTTTGTTTCACTTGATGTTACCTAACCACTTATCTTGCATGTCATAGTTTGACACATTTTTTATTTTGCCTAACATTTTGCAAGTTCCCCCTCAATATTACCAAATTAAAATGACTAATCATTTTTTTTACATATCACCTATAAAATATTTTAAAATTTTGAAAACCATTTTATATATACATTTTGTATATATCACACTTAATTAATTGGTTAATCAACTTTTTGTCTAATTGTCTATATCTGAGGGCTACAATGGTGTATGCTCTCCTCCCTATATCCCTGTGGTGAGTCTTAAAGGATCAAAAACCACTAACAAACCCTCCCATTTTTAGTTTTTAGGGGGAAAATGACATGGAAGTGATAACCATGCACTTGCCATAGTCCTAGGGGGATTATGACTATGGATTTCACCACCACACATAAATCCACACTCCATGTTTTGTTAGAGTCTAAATAAGAGGGAGAGTTATCGTTAGACAAAGTGAGAGACCCCATACAGAATCCCATTAAGGTGAGGAGTTAATTATCTAACCCAAGCATCAAATAATACCTTATATGGATTTGAGCCCCACATACCTAATATATATATTAGGACATCCTTAGAGATCATGTATAGCCTAGAATAGGACCTTCAACCATAACAAGTGACTTATTTTTGAAGTCGGTATCATCTTCCAAGTGACTATTAAGTATAAACAGGGTTGATAGGGTTTGGGAGATTTTGTAATGGGTCACTAGCCTACATCCTCACCTACGAAGCTATTAGACTATGCAGTCATTGAGTTATACTCCCAAATCAATTTACTAGTGATAATTTTGTGCTTTGATTTATTTAGTGAGTGTTGTGTTAGACCAGTGTTGTTTGTGAGATGAGACAGCCTTTTATCCAAGCCTATACCCACCTATATAGATCTCTTTCACATATCATCATCTTGTATATCCTTGTATCATCATTGTATCATTCTATACATCCTTCTCAATATCCTCTTGTACATATTTTTTTGTACATGTGTGTAAATATTATAAGCTTATCTCATATTGTATCTTTTCCTACGTCTCATCACCCCTCTCATCTTAGTCACATCCTAGTCTAGTCTCATCCATATATCACTAGTCATACCCCCATAACTTACATACCTTAATCAATTCTTGTCATCTATCTATCACATTTTATCATAGTCTAACTTCATATTATTCACTTATCCTTAGAATTAATCATCCCTATTGTCATATTTAAGATAAATCCAACTTATCTATAACTAATATTGGTCACATCTTAGTCCTTTTTATCACCATATCTTCACGTCACCTTATCTTTCTTACTCATCCTTAGGGTCATAATTGATCATTTGTCTTAATATTATCTTGCTTAGTCACCTTATCCCTTGTATATACAATCTAGCCTAGTCATAGTCCAACCCATCCTTACCTTATCATCCTTGTCAATACTAGTCATCCCATCAAGTCTGTAGTTGTACATTGGTCTTCATCCACATTGAAAAAACATTATTTACATATCAGGGTCCTCATCATCAACATGCTTATGTTCAATCATGTTTGAATCTAATATTATCATCCTCTTATCCTAATCCAATCCCATCATCATCTAATCCTTCTTGAGTCTATTATCTTAGTATTAAGCTAGTCTTAATCCAATCAATCCCTAGTCAAAATCAGCCTCTTAGGCTAGTCTAGCCCCTCATCAATTTATAGATCTTGTCATAGATCACTCAGTTGAATATAGTCTAAATCATAACCTAAATTGGTCTATTGCATCTTCTCTTACCTCATTTCACATCACATCACATCAAACATATAATAAAACTAGAGATCAAACTAAAGCAATCCTATTTCCAAATTTTTCCACGCATCCCATCTTCATCCCTTAATATTTCCATTCAAACCTCTACACCCATCAATTGGGGATAGTGAAACACATCTTTCATGATTTCTCTCATCTTCATCTATGGCATCCAAAATAGATTTGGTTAATACCTTGATTAAGTAATACCTCATGGCCAATAGGGATGTACTCCTTTCCTAACTCCTTAATTTGAGCACCCCACATCCTACAGACTTTGAACCTATCCACCCAATATTAATTCTAGTTCATACCCATCCATGTCAGTCTAATCCTAGTCTTCATACTACTCAGTCTTATTCAAATCCTCTATACACCAGTCATAGCCAGTCATCTACCCCTTCTTACACTAGCAAAGGGAATCATGTCTTGGCCACCTCATCATCTACTATTTTGACCACCCAATCACGATAATAACCATATATTCTAAAGTACAATACTTTCACATCCAAGTCACAAATTGAAGAGAGGCCCTATACTCCTCTTATTATATCCTTAGAAGCCCTCTTCCACCAACTTGTTACCACCAATATGATGGTTTATTTACCCATACAACATCTTGAACTCACCAAGCCTAAGCCCTCTTGGTATAAAGATAACCAATATTGTATATATCACCTAACCTAGGGTCATACCATTATCAATGTCATGATTTTCAAAACTATGTTCAAGACTTCACTAACCATGGTGACATTGAAATCAAGAATGAATCAAATGGGTTTACATCCAAGGTTGAAATGGAAGAGGTATGTCAAGATTCCATTCTCAATCATGATCAAGTCATTCCCTTTATAATCCAAGGTCAAGACACCAAGTCTATCTTCCATGGTCTCCTAATATTTGACAATTACTCCATTGATGATGAGTCCTTTTCTCATAAACCTAGTCCTCTCTTCTCTCATGAGTCCTTCTTCTATGGTTCTATCTTTGGTGAATCCATTATTCCTCCATCATCTTCCTCTCATCCATCATATAAAATAATTCATTTTAAGAGGTCACTTGTGGATAAAGAATTCTCTATTAGAAGCATTACCTCATCGATGTCACCTATACCCTCATCAAAATCAACATTATGGTTAATACAAGTATTATCTACATTAGGATTATGTTTGACACTAGTATTTGAATCATATGTTTTGTTAGAATCATCATCCTTGATTAATATTATATATCATAAACATGCCTAAATTTTTAAAGATACCCCCAATATGGATGTTAACCAATCACAAGGAATGTATTTTTATCCCAATTAGGATGATGAAGTCATAACATAGTTTTTACAAGCTTTATCTATCAAAGATTGTTAGAGTGAATCTTATCCTACCTTGGATATGTGTGATACATGTCTTATAGATTGTTTTTGGGCCCCTTATTTTGGTATGTAAGTATTTGTGCCAACATGATAGACATATCAGTATGAGGCATCATTTTTAATGATGACTTTTTGACATCTTGGTGCCAGCTGGAGAAATCAGCACACACCTTGTGCTAACTGGCAGGTGGCTAACCAATTCTAAGATTCCTAGGGGACCTTCCAGGTGGGGTGATATGTGGAAATTGTATCATTAAATTCATAAGGTGATGGAGCTAGAAGAATGATCAATAAAGGTTCCAACTTGACACCTAATGTGTGCACTCCACCTTGACAGAGATGTTCTTATAGAGTTATAAAAAGAACTCAAACCAATTAAGTAAAGGATGCAAACTTCATGTAGTAAAGCTCTAGTGATTTGAAAATTATCTATTAAAACATTTTTATGGCCACCATTAGATCTAGGAATAACTCAGATGCCATAAAGGCTCTGTTTGTATATGCCCAAGCTCACCTGTGAGCCTTTGGGCCATTAAGTAGAGTGAATTATGCATGTAACCTGATTTAAGTATTATAAACTCTTTTATGTATTTGATATTTTATTAATGATAAATAATGATTATTGTGTATCATACAATGTTTTTGGTTTATACTTCTTTGGTGTTTATATTTGAATGCACAATTGTTATAATGTTATGAGTTCATTTTGTTTTTGATTGAATGTGTATGCATGATTTTAGTTTAAGATGTCAATAACATCCCTATAATAAATGATGATATCAACCATTACATGTGTAATGACTAAGTATACAAATCCCATGCACCAAATGTTCCTACCCTTACTAATAAGCATGAGCCTAGTATGAGCACTTCATTTGAAATAAGCCCCTTGACCCTTCTAGCACCTATATGATGTTAGGCTTAGTTTATCAAAGGCTACACCCAAATGACTCCATCAATAGTCCCCTAAATGGGCATGCACCTATAGAACACTAAGCTTAGTCCATGAAAGACTCACACCAAGGGATATACTTAGGCCTTCTTTGAAATGACCAAGTCCTATAATTGGTAACTTGTGCCATAACACAACTAGCCTAATGTGAGCCCTGATTATTTCTCTATTGCACTTTGGGTGAACACATAAGGACTATGCCTTATGTGAATTGATGTTGGCATAGCTAAGTATAAAATGTTGAGAGAAGAATGACAATCCCATGTTTACGCCCAAGTGTAATAAGTCTAGAATTGACTTAGACATACCACTTGTGCTTGACTTTTCTACAACATTTTGGTTCTATTGTTGGGACTCATGTTGAATTTTTTTATTTCAATTGTGAAATAGAACAATGTACCAACTCTCCCTCAAAAACATTGAGCATTGGTTACAACAGCTGGAGGATAGCTTTGTGCTAAAGCATCCAACTTGCAAAGGACAAAAGCTAAGAAAGTGGGTTGAGCACAACCTGTATGATGCTCTATATGAGGTGTTTTTTAACAAATTAATTGAGCTCATGTACCAATGGTTGGTTACATATTCAACCCACATAAGATGAATCTATAGATAACACTATGAGTAGATGAAGGATTACTTAGAGAGGCTTGAGACCTTGGATGCCACTTGGAATAGAGCAATAGATAAATGGTGGAAAGGAGCGCTAAATAGTTACATGCTTGAGTTCATAGTTTCAACATAATCATGCCCTAAGGAAGTAGAGTATCAATTTTTACATGAACCTAGAGGCACATTTTTAAGGATTTTGGTGTAGATCTCAAAAAGCTAATGGTGGATTATGGGATGGAAGGTTAAAGTCTTTTTGTGTATGATTAGTGCAAAGGGGTAAAAGGGCATGTGTAGGTGAATCATAATGGAAAGGGATGAGAATATTAACACTTGAGAGCTCAGAATAAAGACCTATAACAAGAGACAGCATAGGCTGATGGAAGATCTAGAACCTAGAAGTGATGAGAGAACCCATAGAGAGTGAGAAGGGCATGAGGAATGATCTCTTGAAATATAGTAACACAAAGTTGAGGTAAATAATGAAGTGATGAATTGAGATCAGTATTTGATAGGTGTGGAATCCAATAGGTCCCTACAAGACTTGTTGACTAAAGATACACTTGATGTACTTATCCCTTTTGAACCTATAACACATGCTCATGCACTAGATCCCCTACTTGAAGAAAGCACATAAGTGATAATTGATCCTATTGTTGACATAGATTTTAGATGTTTTATAGACTTGGAGTGTAATTTCATGATTGAATATATTATTCACTATAAGGATGTGAATGAACTAGATGGATACCATTTGGTGCTAGCTCACCACAATAGAAATTGAACACAAACATCTCAACTCAGTGGATGTTAGTGATGTAAAGTGGGCAACAACTTGTAGGAAGTAGTTCAGTGCCATAAGTACTACAATTCCTTCTACATCAATGACACCAATATTAATAATGGGGTTGGTACCTAACCTAATGGCTAGAAGTATTGGAGGGTTATCACCAATAATGACATCAATGGGACAAGCACCTCAGATCCTAGCTACCCCCCCATAGCAAATTTATTACAAAATGGACATGCACTTACCAGAGTATTGCAGCATAGAGAATGTCATATAGCATGTGATAAAATGTGAACTATAGTGTCATGCATTAGGTATAACCTAATCAGAGTGAAAGACAATCTAGTTTTTAGCCACTCTACTTGATTGTGCCCATATCTAGTACATAAAATTCAATCCTAACTAGGCTATGGCTAATTATGATATCCTGAAGGAGGCATTCCTTAAGGAATTTGACATTCTAAAGTTTTAACAACAAATCATCATCGTGCTTAAATAAATTACCCAAGGACTCTTAGAAAGCATGTGCTTGTATGATACAAGGCTCAAAACTCTCTTTTCCAAGCTCCCTTATGACATTCACCCTTCCTAGTATGCAAAGTGGTTTATTGGAGGTTGCTCATGTTGTTTTGAATATCACTTTCCATGAAGACTTTTATAGACCCTCATAAATCACTTGAAGTCATGCTCAGAGCCAAGGTAGTTGAAAGCACAGATATCAGGATCAACCCATTTATGGAGGCTCAGATTGCATCTATGGCCTCCCAACTCTAAAAGCTTACCACTAGCTCATTGTAATATGATTGAAATGGATTATGGTACACCAACTACGAAGTGGAAATCCATAATAGGAATAAATACCAATGAAATAATATGCACATATTGCTTCTAAGATGTAAAGTTTATCAAAAGGCACATGATGTTCACAACTGCCCTTTATTGTAATATGCCAATCAGGTCAACACAAACATCTATTTTTGGTTGTATGATTCCCACACCCATATGAGGTGATTGATGAGATGTGCGATGACATGGATATAGGAGCAATGTAAGCCACTGTAACATTCAGAAGGTAAACTAACCAAGGAAATGAAGGCTAAAATCAACAAAATATAGGATTTGGAATGTAATAAGGCACTAGAGGGTGAAGTTAAGGATGTGGTGGTGGAAGGTTCCCACCCCATTCATGTTATAAGTGTGGTTCCATAGAACATTTTTAGCATGATTTACCTACACATCCCATGTGTGGGTATTGTCAAGGGTCCCATAATGTTGAGGAATGCCTTGACCTATACAAAAAGTTGACCCAAGGTAGGCTTGACATAGAAAAGGGTACAAGAATGATCAGGCATAAGACCAAAATGGAGAAGTGGACTCTAAAGTCACAACCAAACCACACAAAGATAGTCAAAATATAGGAAACTACTTGTAATGGATTCACCACTCAGCTGCTAATTGTGTTAATACCTTAGTTACATATAGAATATGGGGATAAGGGTTGCATTGAGTGCATAACATAGCCTAAACCCAAATTTGTACCTTACCCAGACCCAATATGACAAAAGGATGTATTGTAGTAGGCCATGAGTATAATCCAAAACCTGAAAGGGGAGCTCTAACTAATGTAAGATCTAGAAGTACAGGCTGTTACTTCCTAAAAGAAGTAGGATAACTAGGAGATTGAGATACAAGAATTAATAGAGATCTTTCACCTATTACAAATAGAAGGGATGTTTCCCCTATTTAATAACTTTTTCTTAGAGCATGTGGGCCATAATCTAGTTGAAGTTGATGCACCATACATAGAGAGGGCATAAAAAGTTCAACATACACATAATGCAAAGTATGACCAAGAAATCTTCATGGATGCCACTATTGATAGATGATCTATTTATGAGGTCCTTATAGACACAGGCACTGAGGTCAACATCTTGACCAAGAATGACTAGGAGAAAATGGGTAGGCCAAATTTGAGGCCTTCCCCTCATGTAATTTCCATGACCAACAAGACTTGGGCATAGACTATCAAAATTCTAAAAAGTGTATTTATAGATATCATGGGCACCAAAGTCCATATAGACTTTGAGGTGATCAAATTGGTAGAACAAGACAACTACCCGGTGCTTTTAGGAATCCTATGGTGTTATGAAAATAATGCAAATATGTGTTTCAATAAGTGCTACATGACATTTTAAACTTGAAAGGAGATGGTATTTATACCCCTCTCATAATACCAAGGACCCGTTATGTCGAGAGTGTGGACCTCAAGGATGAGATCAACCACATATATAACATCATGGTGTAAGGAGTTGAGATGTTAAACCCCAATGATTAAGGAGTGCTTTCTTAGGAATATGGGCAATCAGCCTTAGATAATACCAATGTTTCTTGTGATCAATGTGTCAAGGAAGCATATAAGACCAATGGTCTAATATGCCACTTGGTGCATGCAAAGGCACCAAAACTAGTAAAGACAAGCTAGGTCTAGATAGATCCCACTAGCAAGTGGTGGGTCCTTTTCACTAAGAAGAAGGGAAAGAGAGTGTTTTTTCTAAGTAAATATAAACTTATGGCACTCCTAAGATATATATAGAGTAATCCAGTGGAGGACAATGTCTGAGACCTCAAATTATGCATCCTAAAAGAGGTAGATAGAATTGGCGTACTAGTGTATACATTGAAAAGCACTGCCACTCATTGGTGGGTAGTGCAAAGGCCTACCTTGCCAAATTTTCAAGATGTGAAATTATCCATCTTAAATATATTCAAAAAGAGCAATGAGGACCTAAACATCTCTGCCTACTCTAGTGACTCTAACCCTATGGTGCATATGCACCTTTGTGAAGAAACATGGACTATCTGTGGAAAAAATGCCCCAAGGAAAATATGGTTGTATGCATTCGATAGGACCTTGATAACATGGGCATATATTGGTATGTTTTCAATGAGATGAATCATGAGATAACCAATTATTATGAACTTAAGGAGTGGTTTTTTCACACCTTCTCCTTTTCTTCACAAAACCTTGAACTGATCGAGCCACTACATGTAGTTTGAAGGTCAATGTTTAAGGACACTATGATATTGTAAGAGATCCTAAAATACATGTTCAATGAAAAGGGGTTGGTGCTCCCAATTTTATTTAAATAGCAAACCCTTAATAGTGACTTTAGTGATGAGGATGATAAAACATGGAAGGTGTGTAACTAGATAATTTGATAGACAAGAGGAAGTTAGTGTGGTAGATTGAGGATAACACTCCATAAGAAGAAGACCCTACCCATCTTCACATAGAAATAACTGAGGATATTATACAAGTCAAGGATTTGCATTAGGAGAATAATGAACCCTAATACATGCAACTAAAAATGATAAAGGTAGATATCATCTCAGAAAGGGAATCAAATATTGCTACTCTAGGCACCTATTGATCAAATGTAGAGCTAACATGTATTATTGATCTCTTGAAAGAGTTATAGGATATGTTCCCTCATAACTATAAAGACATGAAAGACACACATCCATCCCTTGGGAAGATGAGTGTCAATCTAGTAAATGGCATAAAACCTATCAAGAAGCAACCTTACAGGATGAACCTGAATATTCATGCCAAGGTCAAAATAGAGATTGATGATATACTAGTCACAAGAATCATCTACCTTGTGCAAGAGTCTAAATGGGTTATCCCTATGGTCATCAGCATCAAAAGGATGGTGCATCAGGATTTACATCAACTATATATTGTTAAATGTTGCCTATGTAATTGACCCATTTCCAATTCTGCTCACCAAGGAAGTTTTGGATAGTGTCATAGGTTTTAAAATATACACTTTCACTAATGGGTTCTTAGGATACCATAAATTCCATATTGAGGAGGAGGACAAGCCCAAGATGAACTTTATGATAGAATGGGGTTGTTTTTCATACAATGTGATGCCCTTTGAACTTAAGAATTCACCATCCATATTCTCTTGAGTGGTGATCATTGACTTTAAGGACTTCATTCACAAGTTCCTCCAAGTATACTTAGATAACTATACTATGTATAGAATAGTGAAGGATCACTATGATAACTTGTCCTTGATGTTTGAGAGGTACAATTAGTTTTAGATATATTTCAAACTTAATAAGTGTGTTTTTGCAACACCATTTGACATTTTGCTTGGGCACATCATCTGCAAGGATGGTTCACTTATTGATCTAACAAAGATTTCCATCATCCTTAAACTCTAGACCCCATCAATGTAGAAGGACATTCATGCCTTTCTTGGCCATTATGGGTATTATAATAAGTTCATAAGGAACTATGCCAAGATTGTGGCATTGTTGGAAGAAATATTGTGAAATGATGGTCCATTATATTGGGGCAAGGTGTAGGAAGATGCATTTGAGACCCTAAATCTAAAAATGGCAAGTGCACAGATATTGTAATTTACTAACTAGATGACTCCCTTATATGTCCATGTTGATGCATCTAATATTGCAATTTACACCATTCTAGTGCAACCTTATAAAGGCAAAATAGACCATCCCATTTATTTCACAAGCAAAAAATTGACCAAGGTAGAATAGAATTACACCACAACTGAGTGCAAGGTGTTTGCCATGGTTTATGCCCTATAGAAGTTTTAGTAGTATTTATTTGTGACCCCCTTCATCTTCTTCACTGATCATGAGGTACTTAAGTACCTGGTGAACAAGCCTATTCTTCATGGGTTCATTTTTTGATGGATAGTTTTATTTCAATATTTCTTATTATCTATTGTAGTAAAACTTGGAAAATAAAACTTGAGCCCAGACCATCTATTTCTCATCAACTTTGGTGATGTGGTATTACCTATTAAGGATTATATGCTTGATACATAATTGTATAGGTTCCAACATTTCCTTGAGGACTTGGTAGAGATTACCACATTTCTAACATCTAGCTTTGTGCCCCAAACTATGAAAACCAAAGAGAAGAAGTAGCTCATAGTTCATGCTACCTCTTTTCAACTTATTGGTGGGGAACTATACAAATTGAGTTGAGATGAGGTCCTACGTTGATGTGTCCTAGAGCACAAAAGGGACTTAGTATTATAAGACGTGCATGAGGAGATATGAGGAGATAGATGGATGCCATTATACTAGAATTGTTATGATATGCAAATTACTACAATTAGGTTTGTGGTGGCTTACTCTGTTCTAGGATGCAAAATATTTCACCAAAGCATGTGACATCTGCCAGTGCAAAGGAAAGTTAAACCACCAAGATGAGATGCCTCTCATCCCCATATTTGACTAGGCACCATTTTAGAAATAGGTCATTGAATTTGTTGGGATAATTACTCCCACTTTAAGGTGCATAAGCACATGATACATTTTAGCAACCACATATTACTTTACCAAATGGGTCAAGGCAGTGCTAACCAAATATTTCATAGCTACCATTTCATCAAGGTTTATCTGGGAGAACATCATCAGTCACTATAGATACTTGCTTAGCTTAACCAATGATCATGGCATGGACTTTATCAATGCAATTTTTCAAATCTTGCTAACAGAATACATGGTGGTGCACCATAAGACACCACCTTATCATCCCCAAGCAAATGGCACCATTGAAGCATTCAATAAGATATTGGGAATATGCCTCATAAAGATATGTGACATTGGTCATAAAGATTGGGATGACCATGTGTCAGTAGTATTATGGGCCTATCGCATGGCATATAAGATCTTGAATAAAGTTACATCATTTCAACTAGAATTTGGTGTAGAGGCAATTTTATCGATGGAATTTATAGTTCCCTCATTGCACATTATGCATATTAGTTGTTTAGATGACCAAGAGTTATTGAGTACATGATTGGAATACTTGGAGTGTTTAGACAAGATATGTGCCCTAGTAAAATAGATCCAGTAGATATAAAAGGCATTTTAAAAGCTATGCCATGATAATAATATCAAGCGCAAGGTAATTATTGAAGGAGCATTAGTCTTTATATGTGACTCTAAGTACCTTAAGCACCCAAACAAGTTACAGATTAGGTAGATGGGACCTTACATCATCCATGGCATATTGGATATTGGTTCATGTAAACTATACATGTTGATAGGTGAAATTATCCCTGGGCATTTCAATGGCAACATATTGAAGCACTAGTCATCAGGATGCCACTTGTGTTATTAGACACCAACTTTCCAGTCATAAGTCAGTTGTTTTGTTAACAAGAATAAAATTTGGTGCAATCCAAAACATTTCTTTATGTTTTATTTTATTTATGTTGAGTGAATAATCATGGCATTTTTAGGCCCATAGAAAAACTCTCCTAGCACTTGCATAAATCTAGTTGAGTGAGTCGATCATGAATGCTCTCTAAGTGCTTGAGGCTAGACACCTAAATATCTGGGCAAGTGAAGTTTTCTATATTTAGAAAGAGCTAAGTACCAAGTTGACAAAAGGAGGTCCACAAGATGTTAGTGTACAAGAAACCTAGAGAATGAAGCACTGGAGGACTAACACAGGAATTTGTATAGGGTAGGGAAGGCCGAAGTAAGAGATGAAAAGTGCAAGAAATAAACCAATAAATGGAAGCACATTTGAGAAGAAGTGAAGCATAAAGGAGACATGAAACCAAGGAGGTTGAATCATGTGCATGTGAATCATTTCACCCAAGTTTCTATAAGAAGGGTGAAGGTTATGCCAAGGTGAATGAAATGTAAGAGAAATACTGTCAAGATAGTTGGCACCCACCCAACGTCAGAAGGAAGTGACCATTTGAATCACTAGTCACTTTACCAAATACACCATTAAGAAAATTTAATGTGGTGATGGTGGAGGCATAAAGATTTTCAATATATGTGAATATGGTAGAGGATTTTCATGGGTTTAATATATTTCAATATATCCATGTGCCACCATGCCATTACTCACCAGCCATTAATGGGGTAGCTAAAATTAAGGTATAAAGAGGCAAATGGCAAGATTTGAAAGGTTACAAACCTTGTGTAAATTTGAACCAAACACAAAGCCAAACTAGAGATAAACTAAAAAAATGCTACCATAAGTGAAACCCTAAGCACCCATAGGCCCCAAGAAATAATGGTGAAATAGAAATAGAGATTGCATTCCATTTTGTATTAGAAAAGAGGTGTGTAGAGAGAATTATGAGAAAATTAGATAGTAAAAACTTTACAAGATGTTAAGGCCACCATTAATAGTGTTGAAAGATCAATTACTGAAGTCACAGTCATAGACCCCATGACTGTGAAGAATCTCTAAGCAAGATTAAGGGCTTGAAAAAGATTAATAGACTACACTTTAATAGTAGCAATTTTAAAATGGGCAAAAAATGGTTAAGTTCAAGGCTATCATAGGCACAGAAGGATGCCAAAAAGGCATGGATGGTCAAAGAAGTTACAACTATGAATAAAGAGGCATAGTTATTTGAAGGTGTTAGTGTTATAGTAGTGGACCCTGAGGTAAGCACAAATCTTGCATATAAGGATATGTAATTCCCCCCAAAGGTCATAGTAGGGAGACATAGGTATCCTTCACCCACACATGAAAATTGAAGGAATAAAACCATTGAATTCTAAGAAATATGCAGGAGCTCAACTAAGACTAGATGGTTGACATAGGAATGAATACCAAGTAACAACATTCTTTGATGTCTCCATCTGAGACAAACTAGCAACCATCAGTATGACCCAGTTGTACAAGCTACCAATTTTTGGAAAGCTAGAGGAATTGGTGTAATTCCTCCTCTCATACATCCATGATGATCATTTTTATTTCATAGGGAGGTGCATGTATATCTTGATGGGCCTCATCATCAATATCACAAGACTCCTAGGTGTAGGAGCTGATATCCACCAAATGATGGAGTATGATGTGGAGGTGGAAAGGGTTGTGAAACTCTTGGGCTACTATAAGGTAGGGGTTATATTCCCTATTAAGGACATTCAAGACCCTAGTATGAGGTTATAATTACACCTATTTAGCTCCAAGTTATACCCCATTAAATGGTGGTTTGACATCAGCAAGACCTACTTGTGCATTGCCCATCATATGGTGCAAGGGGTAAAGTTTAATATCATAAAATTTATTACTGATGATATTATGAAGAACACATTGGAGTGACACAAGGTATGTGAGACATTTAGGTGGGGGTCCATGTTGATATTTATTATGATGGAGGAGATTGAAATGCTTGATGGTGATGAGGACAACCTTTGGGTGTTCCCACCACACAATGACTCCCTGACATTTAAGTATCCAGACTAAATTTGCCCACCCAATTTTTTGCAAAAGTATAAGATGAGAGTATAGGGGTGGTATTACTGATACATTAAGGCATTTAGGATTGAATAGCACATCCCTCATGAGCTCCCCTAGCACATGGTAGGAATGGTGACCTTTTCCATCATATAACACTTTTGTGTAGTGCGCTTGGCACTCATAGATGGGAACCTATATGGCTGATTCAAATTACCTTATGCATTTTTTACTAAATTTTTCATAGCAGTGCTAAGGAGGATTCCCAATGTATAATAGTTGGATATCCTAGTGAAGGATTTGGATCAATAAAGGACCAAGGTGAGGTGCCAATATGTTCACCCTAAAGAAAAGGCCACCAAAGATGAGGAAGGTGACTCTAACCGAACGGACCTCCATCCCCTCCAAAGATAAATTATAATCAGGCATATCTTCAATATGTATTACAAGATGAATATTTAGAAGAAGGGAATCAACCCTAAGAAAGATGATGATCACCCCCTCTTGATCATAGATGAAGGGAAGCTAATGCCAAAGATATAGAAGAAGACTCCCCAAAAGAAATGAGGAGAGACACTTGAGGATATCAAGGATTGCATCAAGTTAAGGATCACCTCTAAAAAACAAGCAACACATCTATCTCCCAAGAAGTGCATAACCTTTATGCTAGAGACTGCTTCCTCCAGTAAGAAGTAAAAAAAGAATAATTCTAAAGGACTTGTATGCTCCCTACATTAACTTTTTTGGAAATTCAGAAAGAAGAAAGCCTCGTACGTGGACTATAGGAAGAGAAGGAAGAAGAAGGAATAAAGACCTACATCATGTAGGTCAAATAAAAGTAGGATCTTAGTGCCAAATATGTGCATAAGGCCCTCCAAAATGGCATAATAATCATGATTAAATAATTATAGAATCTGGTGAGTTCCTCATCTAGAGAATAACCCTCTACATAGCCTCTACATGAGGAAGAAATTGAGATGAAATTGGCACTTGAAAAGGAGGAATTGGAAGGAAATGGGCTTAAGTGAGGTGGATTTTGAGAAGGCTAAGGTTGAGGAAGAGAAGGCCAAGAAAGATAACAAGATGAATAAGGTTCCCACAAGTGAAGGACTAGCCTTTGATAAAGTCAAGAAGATGCCTAGTGCCCCCACTAGGAAAGCATATAAAGATGCATAATAGGCATGCCAAAGTAGTGAAGAGGTGCCTAAATAAAAGGAAGGTGATAATGGTACCTCATAATAGCAAAAAGAGACTGAATAGGAACCCTAATAGAAAGAAGTTGAAATTGGCATCGAAGGAATAAACCAAGAGGTGAGCATTAATAAACCCCAAGAGGAAGAAACTGATGAAAGGAAAAAGTCTAAGGAAGAACCCCTTAAGGAACAAGAAGATGATTCTTATGAGGAAATCACTAAAGAAAGCAATGGCATCAGTGAAGAGGAGGAAGAACAAATAGATTTATCCATCATCAAGAAGGATGGTTTAGAATTGAGCATAAGAGAGAAGGTGCAAAAGGGGTGGAAGGATGAATATTTTTACATATCTGACACCATGCCCCCAAGGCTGCCACAACTAGGACATGCAAATAACTTGCATTTGCATTTGATTACTACATGGATGAGCCTCACATTGAGGCACCATCAAAGGCTATATTGGGTGTGGAAGAGCCTAAGGAGGGGTAGTATTCCCTCCTCATAAACCCTCATGTCATAAACCCAGTCCAATCTAGGAATGCACTTATTAGAATGGCAACTAAAGTGGTGCACAAAATATCATCAATGATTGTAGAGCACAGAAATGGAAGAAACTCTACAAAGATGTTGAAGATGAAGTGCAGGCCATAAAATTCAAGCTATAGTAGTTATCCGAGCACATAAAGATGACCAAACCATCCCTTATGTTTGGTGTGGATACTTTGAACCTCTCTAAGGTTGATAAAATATGTGTGCTAGTGGAGTATATGCTCCCAGGGATGAAACCAAATATGATGCAAGAAGAATAAGAAGTAGAAGATCCCTATGTTGTGTTATATAAGGAGCTTGATGATAAGCTCAAAGATGTGGAGGACCTCTTTGTAAAGCTACATGAGGGCACATATATAGTTGATGCCATATTCTTGAGATTTTCTAGCTAGGCATCAGTTATAGACACGTGCCTCAAGTAGGAAAAGGAGGAGAAGGAGAAGTTGATGATATAGGTTTACTTTATGAGAAGGTCAAAGAGCACATAGATCATGAGGAATGTTAATGTAATAAACACCCAAATAAAGGACTAAGAATAGAACCTAGAATCACTCTTCTACACTTTGCAGACTAAGGCCTATGAATAAGGAGCAATCCTGGATGAGGGTGTGACTAAGGCTAAGTAAAATCTAGAGGACTTCAAAAAGGAACTGGAGAAGACCAATGTGCTTACGCTTAGTTTAGCCTCCATCAAAATAGATAACACCATTGAATAAATCAAGCTCGTCATAAAGGGCTTTGAGGACTTTAGCATCGAACTTAAGGAGAGTGCAATTGAATTCTATATGCCAAAGACTTTGACAACTAAGTTTAATGTTGGGGCCCTTATTTTGGTATGTGTTGGGTGAATATTTTGTCAGCCAGCTAACTGGTGACCAAAATAGTTCCTATCACCACAGCATAGGAAGATTGGTCGCCCAGGTGTGCAGCTTTACTACATCAACCAGAGACAAATCTCTCCTCTCATCAAGGGGAGGATAAACCATCCATCTCTCTTCTTTCAAAGATGATGCTAACAAATAAAGGATAAATCTTGGGTGATTGATGAAAATACTTTTATTCTTTCAGAAGTAACATTTAACCAAGAGCTAGATCCCTTCTTAGATAGTAGAAATCTTGATAAAATGATAGAAGGCACTTCTCTTCTTTCAGAAGTGCTTGTTCTTGCAAACAACAGAAATATTTCTGGTAAGTAACTAGTAACCAAAGGTACAGAGTAACCAGCAGCCTAAAATGGAGCACAAAGTCTCCACCTCGACTACCCAATAGTGAAATATGAAGAACAATGGGGGCACAAAGTCGTTCCAAGGTCCTTTACATAAAAACATAAAATAAAAACACACACTGAAGACAACTATGAGAGCACAAAGTCTGAAAGTAGTTGGCTTCAAAACACCTTCCTTATCACCTCCACTAGTCCTGCTTGTTAAATCAAATGAATAAGAATGATTTCAAAAGATAGACATAAGAACAATCTCCTAAAGTAGCACAAGCTATAACAACACAAAGTCTGCAAGTAACTTGCTTTTTCATTCAATCAAAGAAATATGAATTACAATCTGAGCTCAAAGTCTCAATAATGCCTTTCAATTCGAGTAGAGTTTTGCTTCTGGTAATGGGAAGATCTCCCTTGTAACAAATGAGATATTACAATATATAGCACTCCAAGAAAGACTTGGGCGCTTGTTTTCATAAAAAAGGCCCATGCTATAGTCAATGTCTTCAATGCGCCTTCAGTTTTGTCTGGAGGGACCATGCTGGGAACAACGCATTACCTCAACTATGGCGTGTCCATTCATTTAATGTCTCTTCTTTGGTATGGACTGTCTAGTTCTTTCTCTAATGTCTGCACAGCTATCCAATTCACCATTACTTCATGAAAGAAAAACAAGCTTGCATCCTTGATTTGTTGTGCTCAGAAGTCTACTTGATCCACTATTTCACCTACTAGAAATAACTCTTTTGAAGATATTTTTGGTCCTTTGGTCTCACTCCTCTCTTCACTGCTTAAGCATTTCTTTGCTCTCTGGTTGAACCATCGCTTTAATTGAACTTGCCTTTAGAATCATCCATGTTGCTTCTTTGTCCTTTATAGCCCTTCTTGCCTAAGTCTTTGGGGGGTCCTTTTTGTGTCTTTGACAAGTGAAAAGTTCTGCTGTTATGAAACTCATTAGAAACTTATAGAAAATGGGGTCCATGACACGTTTTGCTCGAGTAACTCCAAAAGGGGAACACAGATGAAAACACTTGTCACATTCTACTGAGTCATAACAGGGCATGTGACATATTCCACTTAACTTATAGAAGCTTTAGAAACCTTTGGGGGTCCTGCAGAAGATGACACATGGTGGCTTCCACTCTGCTTTATAATGGACACTTGGTGGCTTTTGCTGCACTTTATCTTTTTCTATCAGGCATTTTTCATGGGATTTTCTCTTCAGTTGGGCTTTTCCTTTACTTTCTTTAGGCTCTCTTCCTGAGTGAATTCCTTTAGACAAAATATCTGAAGGAATTCCTTTGGACAATTTGTTTGAAGGACTCTACTTTGCCTTTTGCCTTGTTCATTTTTTCAAAGGAGTTCACTTTGTTTGTTTTGGCTCGTGGCCCTTCGTAAGGGCACTTGACTTGATTCACGGCCCTCTGCAGGGGCATTTGTTCCTTCCGCCATGGGGCAGCCCCTTGAACTTGCTGACTGAACCAACCGATTGAACCATCTTTGGTTTAACGGTTCAACGGTTCATGCCTCTATTTTTTTGATAAGTGTTTGAAGCTGTGGGACATTTGAACTTAGATGAAGCATTTGACCCGTTTGAAGCTTGCCATAGATATTGAACCTTGAACCCATTGAACTTTGAACCAAAGTGGTTCAAGGCTCAATAGTTCATTGGTTCATTGGTTTATTTGATTAGAAGATTGTTGATGACCCTTTTTCGATTGAACCAAAGCGTTGAACCTACCTCGAAAGTGTCCAAGTGTGAGAAACTAGTCCCTTTTGATTGAACTCACCTAAAAAAGCCTTTGAACCTATTGAACCTGCTAATCTCTTTACTGAAAAAGCTCAAATACTAAAAATTATGAAAGCTCAGAGCAAAATTTGAAAAGGAGAGAGACAAATTCGGATCGTACAGGGCCAAAATAGCTTCATATGTTGTTCCAAAACTGAGTGACATTTTTGGGGACCAACAGCTGGCTCCAATTGGGGAACTCCCTTCTATTGTAAAAATAGTTGAAGGGAGTAGAATCCAAAATCTCCAGTGCCTTGAAGTGTGCCATTGGGCTACAGAGTCATGCTACCCAAAAAGAAAGGTGACAGAAATGAAAATGAAAAGCACAAAATAGAACTAAAGACTATACAAATATACATATGTACAAATAAACTTATCTAATGCCTCAAGATTTGAAACGCTTCAAATGCCACCCATTGTGAGACAATGATAATGGCATCCCATCCTGATAAACTAGTAGGAAACCATTTTGTCTCTAGAATCGATGATAGGTGAATGGAACTCTCCACTAGGAATCACATTTTATGTGCCTTTCCCTTGGTTTTCTTTTCTTGCCCCACAACAAGACTTGACTTTTGGTCCAAAAACCATGAATCTTTGCTCTCCTGGCAAAGAGTTCTTTTTCTTGATTTTGATGGGCTACAACATGGTCTAGTACCATAATTTGTTGTTTTGATAGCTCAGTCCAGCACATGTCTTGATTGTCTCCCTCAGATATCTCATATTCTTCTTCATTTGGAGGGGAGGGTTCTTTTGCACTTATGCTGCACTCCACCAATTCTTCTGTTATTTCATCCCTCCTTGAAGACTCAAACAAAATTTGGGCTACAGGGGCTATCATTTGGGTCTTGACACATTTGACATGATCAATTATGTCACATGGCTAGATTGGACTAGGCACAGGAGATGGGAGTTCTTATTTTTGGTTTATAGGAGGGGTGGGAGGACTGGCCTGTGAATTTGAAGTAAAAAGTGTAAAAATGTTTGGGATACTTACTTTCTTAGCAATCACCGGGTCCTTTGTCTGGATAAGCAGAGTGATCCCACACTTAGCAATTGAAATGGCTGGATAAGGTTGCTCCTCTGCTTTCTCCTTATCAGCTGACTGATTCTTGGACTGGGTGACCATAGCATATGATCCCTTGGATGCTTCACCTTTACTTCTGGGTTCATCTTAGTAATATAAGAAACTGATGGCGGAGTTGCCAGCTGACTCTTCTTGATCCTTAGTGAAGAGATCAGCATTATTTTCTTGATCAAACTCAAGTTAGAAAGATAAATCATGCTCTATTTCCAAATATCCAACTGCTGAGTTGGCTGGAGGTGCTTCAATGGCAAGGTTCCTCTGTAAGGGAGGAAGATGATTTGGCTGCCCTTGATTTCTAGTAGCATTGTCTTGGTGTGCTTGATTAGGGAATGTCCTCCTTGGTACATCTCTATATGAAAGAGTAGATGACATCCCTTGTGCCATTTGTCTTTTGAGGGCCAACATTTCATTTGCTAGCTTCTGAACCATTGGATCAGTGGTGGTTGCAGGTGAGTATTCGGAAGATTAAAAGAGTTTGCCTTTGTTTGGATCTATCCTTATCTTTCCAACCAAGATAAAGTCATTTTCTACCTCAGTAACCAAGTCTTGAGCTTCAATAAGGTCTATCTGGCCACCACGTCTTAATAGAAAACTCACTTTAGGCAGTTGTGAGTTGATGAAGAAGCATTTGAGGTTTCCAAGGGTCGATTGAGCGATTGTAGGGATCCAGTTCTTGATCTTGTCAAACCTTGTTATGAAATCTCTCATGGGCTCATGAAGCTCTTTCTTCATCTAGGTGAGCTAGGCCAGCAAGGCATGTGCATCTTCTGCTAGTTTGAACCTTACTTCAAACTTGGCTTTGATAGTGTCCCAGCCAGTCACTGATCCAGTCTGTAGATGGTAAAACTAGTTTACAGAAGCACCTTGTAGTGTTTCCATGAAAAGTCTGACTACCACATCTTCAAATTCCACCTTTATCACACCATAGGCTATGGTGAAGGCTGCAATGTGTTCATCAGGGTGGACTCTTCCATCACCAAAGAATTTGGGGAAATTCTTCCTTGAAATGAGTGGTAGCTCATGCAGGGGTGGAGTTAGATTAAGTGGGCCAAATGAGTTACTCCAGGGGCCTCAAATTGCCATGATTGGATTATGAAAAATAGGGATAACACATCTGAGTGGAGTTTCCAGATTATAGGATAAAAATGGAAAAGAAACTGGCCCTGCTTCAGCTTAAAGCTTGAGGCTTCAAATTGTGCTTTCTTTTCCAACAGCTCTAGTTTTGCAGACCAGATAATATAACAGAGATGGAGGAAGATGGTAAGGCTTTAAAGATACTGTGTAAGACCCAGATGGGAGTCACCAGACTCTATAATGGATAAGGTGATAATGATAATGGGTAAGACACATGTGATGTTTCAATCTAAAACTTGAGGTTTCAAATTGCACAAAATTACTGTGTCCCCAGCGGAGTCACCAAAAACTATTACACGAAGTTGGGGGGAAAAATAACAATGGGAAAGAATTGGAACTTCTCGTTCTTTTCCCAGCGGAGTTGACAAAAATTATTGGGTGAATATTTTGTCGCCCAGCTAACTAGTGACCAAAATAGTTCCTATCACCACAGCATAAGAAGATTAGTCACCCAAGTGTGCAACTTTACTACATCAACCAGAGACAAATCTCTCCTCTCACCAAGGGGAGGTTTCCTATTAAATATATAGAGGCTATATACTATATATATAAGTAGAAATTAAGACAGGGGTAGGATAAACCATCCATCTCTCTTCTTTCAGAGATGATGCTAGCAAATAGAGGAGAAATCCTGGGTGATTGGTGAAAATACTTCTCTTCTTTCAGAAGTAACATTAAGCCAAGAGCTATATCCCTTCTTGGATAGTAGAAATCCTAATGAAATGACAGAAGGCACTTCTCTTCTTTCAAAAGTGCTTGTTCTTGCAAACAACAGGAATCTTTCTGGTAAGTAACTGGTAACCAAAGGTGTAGAGTCACCATCAGCCTAAAATGTAGCACAAAGTCTCCACCTTGACTGCCCAAGAGTGAAATACGAAGAATAATGGGGGCACAAAGTCATCCTAAGGTCCTTTACATAGAAACATAAAATAAAAACACACACAGAAGACAACTATGATAGCACAAAGTCTAAAAGTAGTTGGCTTCAGGACACTTTCCTTATCACCTCCACTAATCCTACTTGTTAAATCAAATAAATAAGAATGCTTTCAGAAGATAGACATAAGAACAATCTCCTAAAGTATCATAAGCTATAACAACACAGTCTACAATTAACTTGCTTTCTCATTCAATCAAAGAAATATGAATTACAATCTGAGCTCAAAGTCTCAGTAATGCCTTTCAATTCAGGTAGAGTTTTGCTTCTAGTAAGGGGAAGATCTCCCTTGTAACAAATGAGAGATTACAATATATAGCACTCTAAGAAAGACTTGGGTGCTTGTTTTCATGAAAAAGACCCATGCTGCAGTCAACGTCTTCAATGCACCTTCAGTTCTGTTTGTAGGGACCATGCTAGGAATAGCGCATTACCTCAACCATGGTGTGTCCATTCATCTAATGTCTCTTCCTTGGTATGGACTGTCTGGTCCTTTCTCTAATGTCTACACAGCTGTCCAATTTGCCATTACTTTATGGAAGAAAAATAGGCTTGCGTCCTTGATTTGGTGTGCTCAGAAGTCTACTTGATCCACTATTTCACCTACTAGAAATAACTCTTTTGAAGATATTTCTGGTCCTTTGGTCTCGCTCCTCTCTTCACTGCTTAAGCGCTTCTTTACTCTCTGGTTAAACCATCGCTTTAATTGAACTTGCCTTTGGAATCATCCATGTTGCTTCTTTATCCTTTATAGCCCTTCTTGCCTAAGTCTTTGGGGGGTCCTTTCTGTGTCGATGACAAGTGGCAAGTTTTGCCGTTATGAAACACATTAGAAACTTACATAAAATGGGGTCTATGACATGTTTTGCTCAAGCAACTCCAAAAGGGGAACATAGATGCAAACACTTGTCACATTCTGTTGAGTCATAACAAGACACGTGACGTATTCCACTTAAGTTATAGAAGCTTTAAAAACCTTTTGGGGTCCTGCAGAAGATGACACGTGGCAGTTTTTGCTCTGCTTTATAATGGACACGTGGTGGCTTCTGCTGCACTTTGTCTTTTTCCATCGGGCATTTTTGCAGGCTTTTCTCTTTAATCAGGCTTTTCCTTTGCTTTCTTCGGGCTCTCTTCCTAGGTGAATTCCTTTGAACAACATGTCCGAAAGAATTCCTTTAGACAATTTGTCTGAAGGACTTTACTTTGCCTTTTGCCTTGTTCATTTTTCCAAAGGAGTTCACTTTGTTTATTTTGGCTCGCAGCCCTTAGCAAGGGCACTTGACTTGATTCACGGCCCTCCATAGGGGCATTTGTTCCTTCAGCTGTGGGGCAGCCCCTTGAACTTGCCGATTGAACTGACTGATTCAACCATCTTTGGTTCAATGGTTCAATGGTTCATGCCTCTATTTTTTTGATAAGTGTTTGAAGCCGTGGGACATTTGAACTTAGATGAAGCGTTTGACCTATTTGAAGCTTGCCACCGATATTGAACCTTGAACCCGTTGAACTTTAAACCAAAGTGGTTCAAGTCTCAATGGTTCATTGGTTCATTTGATTAGAAGATTGTCGATGATCCTTTTTTGGTTGAACCAAAGCGTTGAACCTGCCCCGAAAGTGTCCAAGTGTGAGAAACTAGTCCCTTCTGATTGAACTCACCTACAGAAGCCTTTGAACCTATTTAACCTGCTAATCTCTTTACTAAAAAATCTTGAATACTAAAAATTTTGAAAGCTCAGAGCGAAATTTGAAAAGGAGAGAGACAAATTCGAATTGTACAAGGCCAAAATAGCTTCATATGTTGTCCCAAAACTAAGTGACATTTTTGGGGACCAACGGTATGTAAGGATTCACACCAACATCATAGACATATCAATGTGAGGCATCATTTTTAATGATGAATTTTTGGCATCTTGGTACCAGCTAGAGGAATCAGTACACACCTTATGCCAATTGGTAGGTAGCTAACCAATTCTAGGGTTTCCAAGGGATCTTATAGGTAGGGCAATGCATGGTGATTGTAGTTTAAACTTCATAAGGTGATGGAGATGACATAATAATCAATAAAGACTCTAGCTTTGTACCTGGCGTGCGCACTCTACCCTGGTAGAGATGTCCCTATAGAGCTATAAAAAGAGCTTGAACCAGTGAAGCTAAGGGATGTGAATTTGATGCAGTGAAGCTCTAGTGATTTAAAAATGCTTTATTAAAACATTTCTATGGCCACCATTATATCTAATAATAGCTTGGATACCATGAAGGCTCCATTTGTATATGCCCAATCTCGCCTATGAGCCTTTGGGCCATTAAGTAGAGTGAAATAGGCATGTACCCTACTTTAAGTATAATGAAATTTGTTTTATATTTAAACTTTTATTTATGATAAAGAATGGTTGTTGCATATCATACAATGTTTTTGGTTTATACTTATTTGGTGTTGATATTTAAATGTGTAATGGTTATTATGTTATAATTTTGTTTTATTTCTAATTTAATGTGCAATGGTTATTATGTTATAATTTTGTTTTATTTTTGATTGAATGACATCCCTATAATAAATGATGATGTCATTTATTGCATGCATAATGACTAAGTATATAAATCCCATACACCAAATATTCCTACCCTTGCTAAGAAGCATGAGCCTAGTATGAGCACTTCATCTAAAAGAATCCCCTTCACCCTTCTAATGCCTATATGATGCTAGGCTTAGTTTATCAAAGGCTACACCCAAATGACTCCAGCACTAGTCCCCCAAATGGGTATGTGCCTATAGACCACTAAGCCTAGTCCATGAAAGACTCACACCAAGGGATATACTTAGGCCTTATTTTAAATGACTAAGTCCTATAATTGGTGACTTGTGCCATAGCACAACTAGCCCAATGTAGGCCTTGATTATTTCTCTATTGCGTGCTTTGGGTGAGCATATAAGGCATGTGCCTTATGTGAATTGATATCAACGTAACTGAGTGTAAAATGGTGTTTGAAGAAAGATAATCCCATATTTTTTCCTAGGTTTAATAAGTCTAAAACTAATTTAGACATACCACTTGCACCTAAATTTTCTACAACAATAATCTTAGTTATCCTTTTACTGATCTTAAGGAGATTTTATCCAATGTCAAAACTAGGTCTCTTAAGAACCCGTATGAGAACCACATTACCCCATCACCATTCATTAATCTCATCCTACCATCTCCCCCACCTTCATCCATCACATATCATTTTCTTCCCATCAATGATCATTTAATCACCTCCTTACATAAGGATGAATAGGAACATACATCATTGGAAACTTCCCAAAGAAACATATCATGTGCTGAAAATACAAGGGACCAAGATATTAATATTTAAATAATCAAGCCTAATGTCAAACCTGATCCATCAATAAATCAATAAAATTCAAATAATCATCCTAATCAAAAAGTTTATTCCCCTAGGGAAACCCTCATTGAGGCACTAAGGGACCATCAAAGTCAAAATAATCATCATATATCAAGTTAAATATCAATCTCCTTTGTTGAAGCCCAAATTAAGATGCCAAGGGGCAGTTGAGATATAATCAAGTCTAAAAGTCAAAACAATGTCAAAATTAGTATCAAAATTACCGATAATCCTTCAAATAATTAGATCAAATATAAACTACAAAGTCAAAGTTTTTATCATATGGCACCAATCAAATATGGAATGTCCAACATTTCTAATAATGTGTATGACTGCTAGTCCCACATCCTAATCACCCATCACACCTTCTTATCATGATCCTATCATCCATTCAAGTCCTATACTCCATCACCAAATCTAAACCCAAAATCCATCCATACCTTACCTCACTATACTGGCTAATATTTTCTCTCGTAGGGGTGATGAAGTCACCTGGGATATATGTCTAGAGAGGTCTCAATCAAGAGTCAACAAAATTCATAAGGACATTAATGAATCCAACATCAACAACATGGTCCTAACATCAAACATCTCTAGAATATATGTTGGCTGATGATCATGAAAATGTCTACATCCTACATCTCGCACCCATATCCAATAAATAAAGATGCCAAAAAACAAAATCATTCATCCAATGGTGAAAACTAGTCTTCAAGTGCCTTGTGTAGACACTTAAAACTGGCCACCGATAACCTCTAATTAGGGTTTTGGCTAATTTCCACCCAAAATGCATAATTTGGCTTTAAAATATTAAAACATGCTAAATAATGTAAAACTGACATATTCAAGTACCAATTTTGGCTAGAGTATCCCTAAATGGAGCAATGCAATTTATGGGCCAGCTAACTTTGATCATATCATTCTAAGTCAAAATGCCAATTTTGCTCCTAGATGCTCTGAATTTCTCTTTCTTATCAAATCTCTTGCATGACACATGTGCATTTGTTATTTATTTTTGATAACATCCCAAATGAGAATATGGTTCTAATGCATTTGACATGGACTTCCAATTCCAATCCAATCAAATTTTGGACCAATAATTAGGTATTCTGATCAATTTGAGTAATTTGTGCACAAAGTGCTTAATCATGCTTAAGAGCTAATTAACCCATATTAAGGCCTAATAAAAAATTCTATGGAAACTTGTTGAATACTTATTTTGGAAATGAATATTGAATATCTACATCATCAAGTGACCTCATTTCTTGGGAAGACATCCCTAGGCCATAAATGTCACAAATATTAGGATTCATGCCTTTTATGCCTCTTAATTGCCTCTTCTTCCAATGTCATGATGAGGATAATTACAAACTTAATTCTAAAAATTGAATTAATTCTAGACCACACATCTCAATCTTGAGATGGATGGTTGAAGTTGATTCTGATCAAATCCAAAAATCTATAAATAGAGAGGCCAAGAACATCATTTTTAAATTATTTTAGTGCAAAGTTATTATGCTCAAATATCTTCAAATTTTTGATTACGCAAATTTATAATGCCAAATTGATTCGATGCCAAGCCAAGCCACAAGCCAAAGGTGCCAAGGAGAAGAGGAGATATCCAAGCCTCCTTTGATGAAGACTTCATGAGCACAAGCCGAGCAAGACACCACTACAAAGTCATTTGGAGCATCCAAAGAAGGTGAGAATTATTGTATTTGATTCCTTGATTTTTAGTTGTGTTTTTAATTTGCTTTTGTTAACAAATCTTTACCTAGTGTCTAGGCCTAGAGATGTTATGTTATTAGTGTGTTTATTTCATTTTATTTTTATTTTGAAACTAACACCATACTAATCATCCTCTCTTGAGTTAAATTCTTAAATCATATATGGCATACCCAATGGGATTAGATGCATCTCACACCTAAAGGAGATCATTTTACAACTCTAAAATATTTATTTGAGCTTTTAAAACTCTTGAATATTGATTTTCTAACTTTATTTTGTCATTTTTGTTTGCCATGGTTTTACACAGTAATTGACGTCGGCAAGAATACCAAAATTGATTACCAGATTAACTAACATCGATTAGAGAAAATGACATCAATTATATCTCAATTATCTCAAATTAATAGACATTAGTGGTATAACTGACGTCAGTCACTATGTTTTTCCAAAAACATAGACCCGAGAGCTACTTTTTCAAAATTCATTGTTTCAAGTTAAAAAGAGCTTCAAAGCTAAAATACATGATAACAATTTTGCTATTGGACCAAGCTTGATATTTGTTCAAAACATGTTTAAATCACCTTTGCATACTTAAAAATCAATTAAGAACCTTGTTTTGGTGTTTAACAAAGAATTTATATGTTTTGGTGAATGTTTTCAAAGTTTGCAACTAAGACCAAGGGTTCAAATGAACACCACCAAATCTTTCATTTTGGATTTAAAATTGAACACACTTGTCAATTCTTGTTTGCAATAGTTGTTTAATCAAATTTTTATTTAGAAAAAAGAGGAATGTTGTGTATGCTCTTCTATTTTTTCCCTATAGAAAACCCTTGAAATCAAAAGTGTCATTTCTATTGCAATTAGTCTAGTCCAAGGCTTAGAAAGAAAGTCATCTAAATCACTCTCCAAAAACTCATCAAAGTTTGGGTGACCTTGAAAATAACCTTAAAGTCTTTCTACTTTCATGCTTTCTTTATTTTTTATGTATCTTGGCTTGTGAGGGGGACTTTATCACCTCCCACAAGTTCTTTAGGGAAGCTTTGACCTAGAGTTTCACCTCCTAACATTGACTTCATTTGGCTCCTTTGGAGTTGCACACAGGACGTAGTGGCACTCTGGACATCGCATTACACTGAGTGAATAATAAGATGTAGTGGTTGAAAAAAGGACTAGACCTTTTTACAATAAACCAAGTGATATGGACCCAAAATCTGTGCTTTTATTTTGCATTGTTTGGTGTGAAAGTCATTGTGCAATTGATTCCCCTAGATTGTTTAGAAACTTGTTAGATCTTAGATAAATCCTCACTTGCCATGAAAGTATTATTGGTGTAAGGTACACCTCAAAATCCATGTCACGGTACTATCATTTGAGAGAAGGGCGTGTAAAAACCCTACTATATAATGTGCATTTATTTTTGGATGAACACTTAAAATCCTCTCAAATGATGTATATTGATGGATTCTAACAATACCAAGCAACCTTGTCAGTTTAGGATCTAAGGGAGATTAATCAGTTGGTCTTGTCTTATTTTAAAGTCTTGTTTAGAATCAAAACTTGGTGTAAACAAACAATCCAAACCAATTACATAGTCTAAATATTATTTTGAACAAATTGACGTTATGTTGTTCGCGTGAGATCATCAATTTGCCTTGTTCAAAAGTTCATCAAAATCTTGAGATTCATATCATCCACTTTGGCACAGTTATGCTACCCAATTGAGTCTAAACCTTTACCAAAGTTGTTTAAGTCCTTCACTTATAATCTAAATTTATAATTACACTTTTACAAGTTCATAGGGTTGATGTGTTAAGTGGGTTCTCCATTTTCACTAAACTTGAGGGAACTTAGGTTTAATTTCTAATTTAGGTTGAAGGTCATTTAAGACTCATAATCATTATCAACATTTGATAGACTTAAGCCATTTTTGTGCTAAACACTTGCACTTTAAGTCTATGCACCATAACATTTTTGAGTCAATAAAAATAGTTTTATGCTATCAAAATTATAAGAAAACATATTTGCCTTAGAGAGTTTTCAAAATAAACCTTTTTCTCATACATTTTGGGTAGTATAATGTCATTACGTTGCCAAAAACATTTTGAATATTATTTCATAGATCCTCTTACATAGAATTCCAAATTTGCTCCTACATTTTCAGACCAATCCGAGTGTAATTTTGTGATCTTTTATCTAAAATGGTTATACTGCTCACTTTTGTCTAGTTTGTTTGTCAAAAAGACTCAGTTCTATACCATTTTTTATGAAAAAATAAACTATTGCTGAAAGTGCCTTTTGTTTCATACCTTATACCTAATGGATCAAGTTCATGTCTAAGAATCAAATGCCTAGTGTTTGTTAGAAGTGTTTCAAATCCGTTAGATTAAAACTTTCATCTATTTTCAAAGTCTAGCTTTTGACATCGTTTGGCCAAGAGTCCTAGCACATGCCTTGTTTGAGCCTAGTTTTTTATGCCACATTTGGCCAAAAGACCTAGCAACTTTTAAATTCCTAGATTACACTAATTAGAAACACTTCAACCTTAGAGTTTGGCATTTTGATTTTAGATCTATTTACTTGCTTATCTTTATGTGAATAGTGAAACATTAGATACTTCATGCTAGCTTGTTTCCTCACAAATCTTTGCATAAACCTTTTTGATCTTTTTGACAAAATCTATACCAAGTTGTAACATCATCTATTTTAGATTCTATTCTTTTTTAGAGTTTGTATAACTCTTTGACCTTTTATCACAAAAGCATTGACTATGGATCCCAACATGTATTCCTACACTCATAGTGGACTCATGTATGATCCAGAGATTAGTAATGTAGTTGCATAGAAACAAATGGTGCAAGACCCCTATGCAGATAATATTGCTTATGAGATGGATTCTTATCCCTCTTATAATACTCAATCAGGGGCACAAAGCCAAGATCCATTGGCCAACTATCTAGTTAACACACCACCTTATTCAGAGCAGGACCAAGAGAAAACCACACAATACCTAATGGCAATACCTATAGTGGATGAGCCAGTACTTCAACAATCATATCCTACTAATATGGCTTCCACGTATGATCCATTTTTGTTTAAGCGACATTTGTTAGAGAACAAATATGATATTTGGGTTAGAGCCATAGAGGTAGGGGCTAAGTTTTTAACAAACTTCCCCCATGAAAATTTACCAAGTCTAGTAAGAGTGCCCCACAATATCATTTATGATCAACAAGATTCTTCTATCCATTCAACAACGTGCAAATATTGGTCAAAAAAAAATGTTGAATCTATAATTTGCCCATATTTCTCAAATCCCTACTAGACAACCATTGGTTTAAAATATGCCACAAATCTAGAGATAGGGTCTTGGTCCACAAGTTCCCACTCAAAAACAAGGTTTGATTAGTCGACAACATGTCCCTTTTCAACCATAGTAGGAATAGTATATTTATATCCCTCCATCCTAACCACAAAATCTTCTAAGTCAAACCTTTATCACCAACCCAAACCAGAATATCATACCAATAAGTGTGCAATTTCAAGTACATCCTAATTTACATGTGTATTCCTAGTCAATTCCCCAACCAAGCCTAATATACCCCAACAGGTGTCTCCATCATACCCTGGTTAAAGTGCTCCACTTGTGACCTCCCAACGATCTATCCAAACCCAAATTCTCCCTCAAACCAATATTCCTTTTAGTTTTCTATCCCAAAAATTGTAATAGATGAAAGATGCAATTCTTGCCATTCAAGCTGGTAAACAAACTAAAAAGTTCAAATTGGATGATGTATGTTTCTATCCATTCAACATGGAGTATTTTTATATACCATTTCTTCCAGGATATGAACCACCAAAATTCAATAAATACAAAGGGAAAGGTGACCCTGAGGCTCATTTGACTAAATTCTTCATCGCAAGTCAACTAGTAGCATATAGAGACATTTACCTTTTGTTGTTATTTCCAAGAAGTTTGGCTAGACAAGCCTTGGAGTGGTTTTTGAAGTTTCCCAAAAATTTAGTAATAGATTTTGATGATCTTTCTGATAAGTTTATGCATCACTTTTTCATGAAAGCAAAGCAAAAAACCAGGGAGATTTTTTGAAGTTATTTACAGTAGTGGAGAGCACTTACAAGTCATTTCACCCATAGTTTACCAAATAAATAATTAGCCACTATATTTACCAAAAATTTGCATGGTGAGATAGCCTATCATTTAGAACTACAATGTGCACATACTTTCAAAGAAATCATTGATAAAGGCTTGTTGATTGAGAAAATGCTCATCAATAAAGGATTCATCAATCTTAATTCAACTAATCAAAATAAAGGTACCAATCAGGAGAATGACCAAAATTCCATTCAAGTACAAGCATCACAACCGACACAGGCCAATAACCATAAAAGATCAAAGTAATTCAACTACAATAGGAATGTTTTGGAAAATGGAGTAACCAAATATTGTCATGTGCAAATGATGAAAACATCATCTGCACCACCTTTTCAACTTACTCCTACTCAACTAGTGCCACAAGCACAACAACCAAAACTTGCATAACAACTACAACAGTCATTACCATTGTAAACCCCTCCTCCTAGAAGAATCATGCCTACACATCATGTCTTTAGTGACCTAAGAGAACCTATTGAGTCTATATTTCATAAGCTTGCTATCACTAATCTAATTAGTTGGCCTAACCAAATCATTATCCGTAAGGCATTCTTTATCCTGATTGGTATTGTGAAAATAAATTTTGTGACTATTATCGAGTCAATGGGCACAATCTACAAAGATGTATCTAAATCAAGCATTTAATTAAAAATATGTTAGAGAATTGGGAGATAAAATTGAATAATAGTGCTTCCACTTCTAATCAAACTCTTGGGATCTATCAAAACCTCTTTCCCTGACATAATAATCAATAGCAACAGAACAATCAACAACAACAACAATAGCTAGTGTAGCATCAAAATCAATGGTATCAAAATCAAAGGCCAAATCAGTAGAAAAACCCACAATGATAGAATAATGGACAAAACCAAGGTCAAAATGATAACAACCAGCCAACCTACCATGCAGTTACACATGACTATAACAGGGTTGTAGGTCATATTCTAGGAGGTAGCATTAATACCATCTCCATTAATCCTAGACTAAGTACTAATCAACCTAGACCATTGATAAATAATAATATTTATCCAAATCATATGGATAATCCTTCTTTGACCTGGGAGTGTATACAGGGCGACCAACAAACTAGGACTTCCCCTTTTGGACCTTATATCAACAACTCATTCTTACCACATGACCACATGCAAGTGTACCAGTAATTGAGACTTGTCCTTTCTGGTCCCACATCATTCCCAACATCGATTAGCAACAATGGTCCAGTATTTAATCCTGATTATGCAATCACAACTTAAAGGTCAAAGATTATTATCCCAAGCTCACAACCATCTACCACTTTACCTATCATCTAACCAACCATCTAGCCTTGAATTAAACCATTCACTACTGACCAAGACAAGATGTTTGATATTATGGAATAATTGCCAAAAACACCAACATAAATTTCTATTTTAGATTTGCTATGAACGTCAATAATCTAAAAAAATATCTTGAATGAGTTTTTGACCCAATCCACTATTTCTAGTGACATATCCCTAGATAAATTTCAAGCTTTGGTTGGACACCTAGCTCCAGCCCAAAAAGTCACATTCAACCAAAGTGATATGTCTTCCCTTGGCCCACTCCATAATAATCCAATATATATAGAAGTTTATATAAAGTGACATAAAGTGAAACATGTCCTTATAGATAATGGATCAGGCCTTAACATAGTGTCTCTAAAACTCATCAAGCTTTTTGGGTACACAACGATAGATCTCCAACTAGAAATAATAACCATCAAAGCTTATGATAATCAAGAAAGAGAGTTACAAGGCACCATTAGTTTGCCAATTATCAGTGGGCCTTTAACCCATGATACACTTTGTCATGTGTTTGATCTTGACTTATCATACAATATGCTTCTAGGTAGGCCTTGGTTACATGAGATTCATGTAGTTTCATCAATATTGCACTAATGTATCAAGTTTTCCTACTCAGGGATGGAAGTGAATATTTTAGGAGATTTACACCCATATGAGCATTGCAAACATCTTGAGGCTGAATTTCAAAGCTATAATTATTAGTATGATATGAATCCAAGTTCCAAGCAGGATAAAAGAAAATTTATACTTATTGATCCTTCACCAGATAATTGTATAGATCCTAATACCTTGGATTCCCTTTCCCACATGCCACCTCCTGAAGCTTCTAATCATTTCACCATTTCATATAATGGACTAGGAGAGTATGTAACCCATGATACATTTCATATTGCCAATCTTCCTTAGAATTTAAAAACCTTTGGGTGACTTAAAGTCACCCCACATATGCATTGGCAACAAAAAACAAAGATAAGGGACCTGTCACATTTGTACCAACATCTAGCCTAAGACCTAACCCTCTTGAAGGGGATGAATCATGGTTATACAATGACAACCAAGCTAATTTTTATAAAAATGCTAAGTATCATATTCCTAATAAGATCATAGAGTGTCACAATTATGAAGGAAGAGGCCTTAGACTGAATCAACAAGGAACCATCGATCTGATTTCCATGACTAAGTATGCAAGACCTTATGGACTTGCATTTAAACTGCCTAGAGTTGATCCCACATATCTTATTCAAATTCCATCACCAGTGACTAGTGATGATGATGCCAATAGTGAAGCAAAGTCTAATCATAGCCTCACCTTTGATGACCTAGCTAAAACCAACTTGTTTGATAACAATGCCATTTGTACCCTTACCTTAGTTATCCATCACAACCCTTTGCCATTATATTATCCCCAACTAATAGATTGGGACCAAAAAGAATCTAGTCTATCAATTGATGAGTTCTAGAATAATGAGGCATTCTCTAATTTCTTAGGTCTTAGAGACAGTGTTCCGTTGGGAGAACACAAATCAAGATTCTCAATCACATTAGATCCTACAGCCTATTTTGGAGAGCGAGTGAACACCCTTAGCCAAAAATAAATAAGTAAAACATTGAGTCCCAAAGTGAAAACCTCTTTGAGGTGATTTTTGATCAAGGAAAAAATAAAGATAAAAGCTAGTCTAGTGGTGAAAACCTGTTTTAGGTGCCATTAGATGGGGGTGTTCATTCTTCTTTGAATTTAGACTAGGAGACCACCAACAATGAACTTTCTTATGGATCAAAGTTTAGCTTTGAGCAACAACAAGTATTTGATCAAATCCTTGAATAATTTTTGACTATTTTTGTTACATGGCCAGATCTCCCATTAGGAGACTCAGATTCATCATGCCTAGGAGAAGTTGAAGAGTAATTCCTAATAGAGGACCTAGACATAATCCAATAGTTCAAGTCATTGCCTAATATCCTAGAATATGGTTTGATCCTTCTAGTCAAAGATATAATAGAGGTAAATATCAGGACTCTATCAGACTTGAAATGGATAAAATTAGGTGCATCCTTCACTAAGGAGAAACATGATGTCTTTTAGCTTTGTTGAGAAAGTTTGTGGATATTTTTTATGGGCCTATTTTGACATGCCAGGTTTAGATCCTACCTTAGTTTTACACCACCTTGTGGTTAATCTTGATTCCAAATTGGTAAAATAAAAGTTACATAAGATGTATCATCGTATTGTTGTATTGGTAAAGAAAGAGTTGGAAAAACTCTTAAAATCAAGATGTATCTGATCCATTGACTAATCTAAATAGATCTCTAATGTTGTTCCTATTAGTAAAAACCCTGAAGGGATTAGAATTTTTATTGATTTTTGATACATCAACAAATTTTATCTTAAAGATGATTTTTCCTTGCCTAATATTGACATGATCATTGACTCCATGGTAGATTATGAAATGCTTTCACTCATAGATGGCTTTTCAAAATACAACTAGATCAGAATAGCACCAGAAGACCAACATAAAATAGTGTTCACCACTTCATGGGAAACATTTTGTTATTAGGTAATGTCATTTGTCCTTAAGAATGATGGAGCTACATATCAAAGGGCCATGGCTATCATATTTCATGATATGATGCATGATATTGTTGAAGACTATGTCGATGACATATTAGAAAAGTCTAAAACTAGGGTCGACCATCTAGCAGTGCTCCATAATATATTTAAAATATTATGGGAGTACAAAGTTAGACTCAATCTAAATAAATGTGAGTTTGATGTAACTTCAAGTAAACTACTTGGCTTCATTGTGTCTTGTAGAGGTATTGAAGTCGATCCGACTAAAGTCCATGCTATAACCAAGATGCTACCACCAACCAATTTAAATCAACTCCATAGTTTATAGGGTAAGATCTAGTCAATCTGATGTTTCATCTCTCAGTTAGTAGACAAGTGTCATCTATTTACACACTTTTTTAAGAAGGGAGTTACATTTCATTGGGATGATCACTGCCAAATAGATTTTTAATAACTCAAATACTATCTTATTAATCTACCTATTTTATTGCCTCTTGTGCTAGGAAAGCCATTCTTTTTATACCTATCAGCTACTGACCATGCTCTGGGGGCACTCTTGGCTCAACATGATGACAATAGAAAAGAGCATTTTGTATACTACCTAAGTTGTACCTTAGTTACATATGAAAATAACTATGCACCTATTAAAAAAACTTATATATCCATGGCCTTCGTAGCTCAAAAACTATGTCATTACATGTTGAATAATAAGACCATGGTCATTTCAAAAGTAGATCTGCTCAAGTATCTACTATCTAAAATAACTTTGTAAGGTAGAATGGCTAAATGGATCATGCTTCTAAGTGAGTTTGACATAGAGTATGTCAATTAGAAAGCAATCAAAGGACAAGTTCTTGTGGATCAACTTGCAAAAGCACCTCTCATAGACACACAACCACTCACATTTCAATTTTTTGATGAATCTTCATGACCATCATTGACACACCCCTTGAGGAGCAGCCCTAGAAACTATATTTTGATGGTTCATTCACTGCACATGTATCGAGGGTAAGCCTATTGTTTATTACACCACATGGATATTTAATCCTTAAATCATTTAGAATCAAATTTCCTTGTATAAAAAACATGGCTGAGTATGAAACACTTGTTGTAAGGCTTCGATAAGCAGTGCATTAGAATATATCTCATCTTCAAGTTTATGGTGATTCTTAGTTAATCATCAATCAGGTCACAGATCATTTTCAGACCAAAGATGATAAGTTGGTTCTATACAAAGCCATGGTTGATGCTCTTAATCAATAAATTGATAATATTTAGTTTGAGCACATACCAAGGGCTAGTAACAGAACTATAGATGCCATGGCTACTATTGGCTCTCTGATTTGACAAATAGATAAAGCTAGAGAGTGTCAATTCCTTGTCAAGAATTTATTATCACCAGCTCATAAACCTTCAACCACTACCATGATTTATGATATTATTGGTCCTAATTCTATCTGGTACTCAAACCTTTACAACTACCTTCATGACCAAGTTCTACCACCTAACCTATCTCGAAAACAAACCAAATCCTTCATTCATCACTCCATTTAATATAATTTACTTGGATCCACCCTTTACCATCATAGTTTTGATGGAACTCTACTTCATTGTTTAACTTTGGTAGAGTCTACACTCACATTAAGAGAAGTTCATGAAGGAGTATGTGGATCTCATTCTAGCGGGACAGTCCTATCTAAAAATATTTTGCATACTAGTTATTATTGGCCCACAATGGACATAGATACCACTATATATGTAAAAAAGTGTGACAAATGTCAATGGCATGCTAATCTGATTCATAGTGAAACAAAAACTCTAAAATTGATTTTGATGCCATGGCCCTTTTCTACATGGGGACTTGACCTCATTGAGAAGATTAACCCCACTTCATCTAATGGCCATAAACATATCATTATTGCCACTAAATATTTCACTAAGTGGATTGAAGCTATACCTCTCACTTACATAATTAAAAAATAAATTTTCAAATTCATTTTCAACCACCTCATTTACCATTATGATATCACTTTTGACATTATATCTGATAATAGAGGATCATTCAAGAATAAAGATGTAGAACAACGATGTATTGAATACAACATCACATAATATTTTTATATAGCATATTACCCTCAAGGTAATGGCCAAGCTGAAGCATCCAACAAAACCATTGTTAACATTCTCAAAAAAATTGTCAATGATGTTGATCATGATTAACACCTCCAGATATTCCTTCCCCTTCGGGCATACTGTACCAATCATCTCACCCCCACAGGAGCCACTCTATACTCCCTTGTTTATGGTATGGAAGCCATCCTTCCCATTGAGGTTGAATTACCTTCACTACACATCTCTTTCAAGCATGTCTTGGATGATCATGACTATCGAGTAGCTCTCCTACAAGAGCTAGACCTACTTGATGAAAAATGCATGGCTGCACTCAAAAATATTAGAATTGACTCAAAGGCCACTATAATTGATGTGTTAAGTATAAAAAATTTGAACTTGGTGATCTTGTTCTTTAAAAATACCATAACTGAGAAGAAGCATAAAAGGAAATTCAAACCAAATTGGATAGGGCCTTTCATCATCACTATAGATTATGGATCAGGAATATATAAACTTGCCACACCAGACGACAATGAACTTTTAGAGCCAATGAATATTATTCACCTCAAGTGGTACTATGCTTGAATGCTAACGTGTATTGTTTATAAGGAACATTTTAGTTATGCCATTTTATCACTATTTTTATTTATACAAATACCATCCTTTTTCATCTCTTCATGGTAACCACTTTCCACTTCCATGTTATCAGCCCAGTGTGTTCTAAAGCCTAGCCCATTTGACCTTGGTTTTTACCATTCATTACATAGTTTCAACATCAAAGTATCTGATCAGTTTCATCAGTTGGTTCAAGTACTTCATATAGAGATTGTATTTTGGGATAGTGTGACAAATGTTTCAATAGTTTCATCTTTCATTTGTTATGTCTTTCTTACCACCAGTCTTGCTATTAATTATAACCACCTTTGAAAAAATTAGTATCATTGATCTATGTCATTGTGTCCTAATTATAATTTCCTATGGGCAAACTAGGGGCAACACTAAGCCTTGACATACCAACTTGCCACTTTCTATGCCACACTATGCTTTTTACCAATTGTGCTTATTTTATTTGAATTGATTGTAACACTAGTCAAGTTCCTCCACTATAAGGGTGGAACTACAGTGACTTGAGGTCTTACTCTAAGACTATGTAGGTAGTGCTTGATACTTATTGAGGTCAGCTCAGTCACCCTTTCTACCATGCTCTCATCATTTTTCAAGCAACCTAAGCCATGCTCTCATCATTTTGTGAGAAATCTAAGCCACATTTTCACCATTTTACGAGCAACCTTAGTTTAAATATTCTCACCATTTTATGAGATTGAACCATTTAAGTGTCTTATCATTCTTGATCGAGTTGAGATACTTCAAGAAAAAATAAAAACATTTGAAAAATTATTATAAAAGAATAAAAACATTGACCACTTCTTTTCCTTAAAATTTTAGGAACCCTTACTAAGTTACAAGCAAATCACTTATCATTTAGTTTCCTCATTTTTTGGCCTTTTTATCTCATGCACTTGCCATTTTTCAAGACCATTTCTATTCTTCTATCGCATCTATTTATATTTTTTTTCTTTAATTATCATAATTCTTACCATTTTCTGGGAGAACTACATTTGGCCTAAAAATTTTTATTGGATATTACATCCATAGAACTATGTAGGCAATGTCCACTTATCTAGTGCATATAGAGACAGCTTAGCCACCCCCTTCTTTTTATTCTATTCCCCTATTTTGTTTATTTGTTAAGTTGTCACCTATTTTCTAAAGGCAATGTTCATATGGTTTCTATTACGTTATTTATTTATTTATCTGCTTATTTGTTTGCTTTCAGCACTATTGCCTTAATTTAGTTTATGTGTGTTCATTAGGTGATTCCTTGCCCACACTTATACTTGAATCCATCCATATTCATATGTTTACATTGTCATCATGGTTTATATCATTAGTACATTATTTTCTATTGAGTATTCGATTATGAGAGTCAATCATCATGCATATTTTGGCCAAGTCTTCATGATATTATACTATGATGTCTACCAACATGTTTTACAACAAATCTCAGCTTCAAAAAGTATATTCAACAATGGCAGCATCAGCATCTCTTCAGCACCAACATCTTGATTCTATCCTAATCATATCCTATATAGAGTAATTAAATACAAAAGAATTTTAATCTTTATTAGTTCAGATGAGCATCTCCCTACTAGTAGGTTGTTCTAATTCATTATTACCCTATGTGTTAAGTTACCATCCTCCTCAACCAAGTTTATCATGTTTGCCATAATTGAGGTCTAATGATTATAACCGCTTATGGGCAAATCATTACACACCATCCCACCTGCATTTCTCAATGATTATAATTGTCTTTGGTCAAAGCATTATGTTATCATCACTTTATTTTTTTTAGTCATACAGGGACATGGTATTCTCTTATTTTGTCTATCCTAACTAGGGCAGCTCTATCTTCTCAATGATTATAACTGCCTTTAGGCAAATCATTGTGTTATCATACCACATTGCCACTATTAAGGTATAATGCTTATAACCACCTTTGGATAAACCATTTTTCACCATCCCACTTGCATTCTTAGTTATTTTGACTAATTTTTCAATATCATTGTGTTTTCATCCCATCATCTTTCATTTCTGTGGTCCCCTCATCTCGCTTTTTTTTTTTGAGAGACCGTTTGCTGACCTACTTGTGCCAATCATTCTCTTGAGGGGGCATCATACAGTTAGTTTATTATCATTGTAATTTTAGGCATATATGACCTTTTCATTCTTTGAGAAGATGTTACTATGCTTATAGCTTTCAATGTCTTTCCAAATAAGGGCAAATTGTAGACACCTAAAATTGGCCGCCGATAACCTCCAATCAATATTTTAGCTAATTTCCACCCAAAATGCACAATTTGACTTAAAAATATGAAAACATGTTAAATGATGTGAAATTGACTTATTCAAGTGTTGATTTTGGCCAGGGTATCCCTAAATGTGGTAATGCAATTTATGGGCTAGCTAACTTTGATCATATCATTTCAAGTCAAAATGTCAATTTTGCATCTAGGTGCTCTGGATTGCTCTTTCCTATCAAACCTCTTACATGAGACATGTGCCTTTGTTAATTATTGTTGGTAACATCCTAAATGAGAACATGGTTACAGCACATCTGACATGGACTTCCAATTCCAATCTAGTCAAATTTTGGACTAATAATAAGGCATTCTAATCAATTTAAGTAATTTGTGCACAAATTCCTTAATCATGCTTAAGAGATAATAAACCCATATCAAGGCCTAATCAAAAATTCTATAAAAACTTGTTTAATACTTATTTTTAGAAATGAATATTGAATATCTACATCATCAAGTGACCTTATTTCTTGGCAAGACATCCCTAAGCTATAAATGCCATAAATATCAAAATTCATGCCCTCAATACCTCTTAATTTCTCCTTCTTCTAATATCATGATGAGGATAATTACAAAATTAATCCCAAAAATTGAATTAATACTCAACCACACATCTTAATATTGAGATAGATGGTTGAGATTGATTCTGATCAAATCCAAAAATCTATAAATAGAGAGTCCAAGAACATCATTTCTCAGTTATTTTGGTGCAAAGTTATTATGATCAAATATATTCAAATATTTTATTATGTGAAGTTATAATGCCAAATTGATTCCAATCCAAGCCAAGCCACAAGCCAAAGGTGCCAAAGAGAATAGGAGATAGCCAAGCCTCTTTTGATGAAGAGTTCATGAGCACAAGCTGAGCAAACCACCATTACAAAGGCATTTGGAGCATCCAAAGAAGGTGAAAGAATTCTTGTATTTGATTCTTTGTTTTTTAGTTGTGTTTATCATTTGCTTTTGTTAACAAAGCTCTCTCTAGTGTCTAGGCCTAGAGATGTTATGTTATTAGTGTGTTTATTTCATTTTGTTTTCATTTTGAAACTAACACCATACTAACCATCCTCTCTTGAGTCAAATTCTAGATCACACCTTGGGCAAGTATCATGATGAAAACTAATTTTTGCCATCATGGTAAAATAATCTATAGTCTGCATTTTACTTCAACACTTGGAGATAAAATCCACCCCTTGTCAATCCCATCCATGTCATCCTTATCTATCTTTTCCATATGCCATCCAAAACATCCTTATCCATCATGTTTTACATCCTTTTATTATGTCTATCATGTTTCCTATCTTGACCTTTATAATTGAGTGGAAGATGTCTTGAGAAATGTTATAGAATCATCTTGGCATATCCTCTAATGGACACTCAAACAACTAAATATCTGATTCAAGGGCTATTTTTCTCATCTCTAAGTACTTTAAGGGAATGAATCAGATAACTCCAAAAATTCATAATACTCAAAATAAAAAAGTTACAGATAAACCTGTGGACATCATAAATATTAATAATATATAGATCAAGTATCCTAGAAGCATCTCATCCAAGGGTACAGAGGTTAATTATGCTAAAATCCTCAAGATAGTAGCATTAAAACACATCTGAGGAGTGCAGCCAAGGAAACTCCTATGTCAGACAAGACTTTGGGTAAGAATAGTAAAAATAGGGGATTCTTCAAGGGATTCTATTTTGGTTGAGGAAGATACAACTAGTACAAAGAATGTTGATAATCAAAAAGACTTAGGAAGGGCTATCAAGGTAACCCAACCCAAGAAAATAGATTTTGGAAAAAGGAAGACAAGAGAAGAACCCAAGGAGAAATATAAAGACTCTATAGGTAAGCATCCTCATGTTTTGAATGAAGACTTCGATAATTTAGAGATCTCTTTGAAAGAGAAACAAAACTCTAACAAGATAGAAGAATAATTGGACCTAAAAAAATCCATCATGCATTGGTTCATGAGGGAATTGACTAAACTTAAAGGGAAACTCAAATATTTATATCAAGAGAGTGAAAGATTGGTTCAAACCAAATAATAAGGATGTTAATAATCAATTGAAAAGTCTCCAAATGAGGTTTGGTATGCTTGAAAATGAAAATGACAAGCTAAAAAATACTATTATATTTTTAGTGAATTATAACAAGGCATTTATGAATGAGGGAATACAAAATGTTGAAAATCATAGATCTCATCTAGGAGATATGTTTGACATTAAGACCCCAATCAAAGGTAAAGGAAAATAGGTTTAGTGTAGCAGATGTCATAAAAATGTTGACAAATAAATCTTATTCTACAAATATATTCAAATCTCAAAATAATAAAGATTTGTTGGGAAGACATTTCTATTAATTTAGACATGAAATAGGCTTTAGGTTCACTTTTAGTTGCTTCCTGCTCTTGGCATATCATTAGATGTTTTTTAGTTATTTTTGGGTAGTGTTATAATTGCTTTTGGTTATGTTAGTTTTTATCTCTTTTAAGGACTTTGGTGGTCCTTTGGATCTTTTTTGGTTGTACTTCTCATGGGTTTTGGGGATTCTAATCAAAAAAATCCCCCCTTTTAACCTAAATAAAAAAACTAAATATCTAACTCTTTCACGATGTGGTCATTAACGACCCCTAGTCCATTATTCCTTTTTACCTTTTTAGCCTCACCCTCATCCTTTTGTCATCCCATCTATACTTATCATGGTTTTTAGGCTTAGTATTTCCTTTTCTATTAACCCCATTTGTATAGTGTACATACATATTCTCAAAATCCCTAAAACTTGGAATAATCTAAAAACCCTAAAAATTATAAAATCCAAAAAACATGTAAGTTGTCTTATCATATGTTATCTTGTCCTATGTCCTAAATATTCTAGTCATCTTATCTTATGTCTTAGTCATCTTATAATCTCAACTTATCCTATATACTAGTGGTCTTATCATTTTGTCATCTTGTCTTATCCTATATACTAATCTTAGCATCCAAGTCCTTATTCATAACCTTATCCTAATCCAAGTCACTAGTACACTCCAACTCCATACCCTTGTCCAATTATATAACCTTAATCTAAATTCACATCATCATGACCAATGTGGTCCAACTCATCACCTGATCACTCATCCCATTAACTCTCACTAAGATAATTAGACAATACCCAATTTATTTGATGTGTATCTATAAATGTTTATTCATATATATCTTTTTTAGCTTATTTTGATATTTCTTGTAGTATAAATATTTTTGTCTATTGGTAAATTAATTAGGATATTATAATGGAACCATAAAAGCTATAATAATTCTTTTGGGTGCTATATGTAGAGTTCATCATTTTCCCCTTTTATAATCAGGCACTTTTGGGTGTCTTCTTGGTCATACTTATATCATGAGGCATACTACCTAGTGTTATATTTACATTAGACTTATTAGAATATGATGAACCTTATTATATACATTATGGCTTGATAATGGACTACACTCATCATTTATTCTATCCTCTATCACCTACCTAATCATTTAATCACCTTAATTCCATCATCAATTTGATCATTAAGGTCCAATCATTTAGCCCAACCATATGTCATAACATCTTATATCCAATCACTTAGGCTAGTCTTTTTATCTTCATGTCTAACATCTAAGTCACATCCTCTATCTAAAAACTAACCTTTCTAATAGTGATTATCATCTTCCTTCTCTAGTTTATCGTGTCATCTATCATCTAGTATGAACTACATTAGACTGAGGTCTTTTCAGACTATGTAGGCATCACTCAATCACATGATGTGCCTAAGGTCAGCTTCACCACTATCTCCTCTTTCCCCATCATTCGTCATTACATCTATCTTTTCATCCTCACATCTTACATTAGTCAAATTCTTGAGCTATAATATCAATCATTAATCAAGAATTCTATTGATTAATCACCACCCCATAATCATCTCCCTGATTTTTTTATCAATCACCCACACCTATTGATTGGGCCTAAGAAATCACATCCATATTTTCTTCCATCAGTCATCCATTATCATGGATTGGTCAATTCATCATTAAAATTTTCTTATTTCCTCCTTTGATTGGGGCATGAATAGAACTATAACTTTATTATCATCTCTCACTCTCTTGCATGTGTACTTGTTAGGGGCCTTATCACTATTAATCACCTTATGTCTCATTAATTTGATGCAAGGCAATCCAATTCTTCCCCTTTATCTTTTGGTCACTTGATAATATCATTTATTCTCTCTCATCCCCTTCATCATATCACTCAACTTTAGTTTTGAGCTACACTCATCATTAATCTTTATCCTGATGCTTTCCCATGCATGCATCCTTACTCGGTATATGTCATTGGCTCATGTCCTTCTATGTCAATCATCTTGCTCTGTAACTCTCCCTGACATGTAACCTTACCTAGGATATGTCTAAATCTTACAACCTATTATCTTATCATCATCATGGTATGGTTTATTCCCCCTTGGGATGTGTTGACAACCATGACACATTCATTTTTGTTCATTGCACATAGGTATTTTCTAGGGACATCATCAGGTTGTAGCTCACTAATCATGTTGATTTCATCCTCTTCATCATTGGTCCCCCATCTAGCATCCCAAACCATTATTTTTTGCATATCCCACCCCTCATTTCCTCTTTTGAGAGGTCATCTGCCTCCTTCTTCCCTGCATGTCCCCTCAAGGGGGCATCATGTGTCTACTAATATCTACTAACATTCATCCATGAGTGTATTTATTATTTGAAATACCACTAATCCTACTTCATCCACTCATAATTCCCTTTCAAAGAGGGGGAAAATGTATGCATTTAAATTTGCTCACCTTTCCTAACTTGCTAATTTTGACACTAATCTCATCTAAATTCATCCCATTTGTCTTAATAATCACGTTTCTCATTTATCTAACATCTCCCTTCATTATTTTTATCATATTAACCTTACCCCCTCCCATTTATTCATTAATTCTTATAATTAATCCCACTTATATCCTAATCCCACTTATCTATTATATTGTTAATTTTAAATTCACAACCCACCTACCTACCTATTCCTACGATTTTTTACAAGCCTACCCCCTATTCCTCACCTAAGCCTTATTATAAACTAATCTAACCTCCTTCTAATCATCATTAGATTCCCTGATGGAATATATAACTCTCCACCACCCTTATCCTTCTCTAGAGATTTCTCTCTAGAGAATTTTAAGGAATTTAAATTCTTTATAATTTCCTCCTTTCTCTCTAAAAAATTATTCTCTAGAAGCTTCTGATAAATTTTTAATTCATTGGAAAATCTCCCTTCAAAGCTTATTTAAATCCATGATTCCCTCCATTCCAAAAAATGATAAAAATAACTATGAAATACATGAGCCTTCATATTAATCTCTTAATCATAATCCATTAGTCTTTTGTCAAACAATCATCCAATCCAATTCTTGAATCAACCCAATCATATGTGGTCAAAATTCTGAGTCTACAAATGTAATCCATAAGCATTTGATCATTTTATTGTCTTAAATCTTATTTGGAGAATTTAACTTTAGATTCATAATGCTAGTTTTTAATTTTTATATGTGTGCATTGTGATCTATTGGCTCAACAAGAGCATTTAAATTTAGATTTGTAATGCTAGTTTTTAATGTTTATATGTGTGCATTGTGATCTATTGGCTCTCAATTATGAATTAGATTGATATTTTGAGTAGATATTGATATAAATTTCACAATTAAATTCTTATTTCTTAAAATATTAATCTCACAGGAGGTTAGTTTTGCATAGTATTTATTTGTATTTTGTTTTCCCTAAGTGCTTCTTAGGACATTGTGTGTCTTGTTTGGTTTAGTTATCCTATTGATGTGTTTGTTTTTTGTTTATTATGTGTGTTGAAGTTAGATAGTCATTTCATCATTTTTAAGAGGATTTTAGTTATATTTCAAGGTCTAATTCATGTTTGGTTTGAGTTGAGATGACCCCATAGCCTAATTGATGCAAGATGGCTACTAATATAGGTGCATAACAAGCATATAACCAATGGAGATCACCAAAAATATTAGATAAAATGTCTACCATAGGCCATTGTATTTCAAAACATTGCTTCTAAGCCTTTTTTTAACTTTATTGATAGCCTTTTGAGTGGTTTTGTCTTAGTCTAGAGGTCATGCCTTATCATGTCTTGTCAAGTGTCTTTGGTCATTTCAAGGTCTCTTGCAATGTCTAGCCAAGGAAATTAGGTTTAAACACCTAGTATTATCATGAATCCCCTTCATTAGAGTCTTATGACATTTTTTTAGAGAGATTAAGTTAAATTTGGAAATGTTAAGGTAATGTTGAGATAGTCAAGGTTTCATTTGTTACAACATTGAAGTGATTTCACTAAAGAACATCAAGTATGAGGAATTACACCATATAAATTAAGGTCACTTAAGACCTTTTGGAACTCATATAAGGTGATTTAACCCATACAAGTTTTTAAATGTGTCAAAACATTCATTTTCAATGTATATCAAATTGTAACTCTCTTTTATTCTTTGATTCAACTCCATTTACGGATCAATGTGAAGTGTTGGCAAGAAAAGATAGGTTGAAGGAGTTTTTACATTATATTGGATATATGAATGTCATGGATAACTTTATTAATGTCTCACATAGGGATTCAACAAGGCACTCCTTCAAATGATCAAACTCCATTGTATGAAGAAAATATTTTGATGAGTTTTTTGTAGTTTTTTATGCATGAACAGAGCTCCTCTAGCCAAGAAGATAAGGGTAACATGTGGGGAATATTATACACAACATCATCTATCCTCCCCAAAGTCAAATTCATTCTTAAGAAGGTGTTACAAGTCCAAACAAGCAAGAAACCTTTCTCATTTCTCTGTCGGGTTCTTGGTAGCTCAACAAGGCCAATCAATTTTGCATTGGATTATGGAGGAGAGAGAGATTTGGAACCAGAGATCTTAGGAAAATGAGGGGACCCTAATATCCTTACAAATTATGGCATTATTCTAGGGATTGAAGGCCTTAACTTTATGAACAATCACTAAGAGTGTTTACAACTCTTTAAACCCCTGTAAAACCCCACAGTGATGGTTCTCTCTTGGTTGAGTGTGTTTGAGAGTTAATAAATGAAAATGGAGAGTTGTGTGAGATATTAAAGGGCCTAAAAAATCACGTTATATCATCTTTAGGTAGGATATCATGCATGTATGAGAGGAATGAGGATTTTAAGGTCTATAGGTGTTAATAAGACAGGTTTTGATCAATAAGACATTACTTGAATGGTTTTTTGGGTTATAATGGCACACATTTGTACCAGTATCCCATACCCATTATATGTTTCTCTAAGCCCACATCCATCCTCCAAGTGGCTTTGTAGTACTAATTTAAATAGGCAATCATCAAGAGAAAAGACACAACCATGTATATAAATTAATTTTTAATGATTAAGAAACTAATACACATGGAATGAGGTTTGAGAGACCTAAAAAGAGATTTGATTTACATTTATCAAGGATGTAATATATATACAAGCCTCTAATATCATATTGTATGTAAGTCACAGGGTTGAAGGTCATTGAACCTAGCACTCTTGAGTAGAGGTTTCAAGTGTTGAAAAGCTCATAACAAATATTACTTGTTCTCTCAATTGAAGAAGGTATTAAATGCATCATTGGGATGTCATTATTTATTATCAAACCCAAAAAAAATCTCTCAACCTCATTCAATATCATCTAAAGCCTTTGTATAGTAAGTAAAGGACTAATGTGTGCATATCAAAATGATTGTCTCCAAGTTACAGGAAAAATCTAGTGATTTTGAAGTGTTTAAAGATAATAAAATTATTATATGCAGGTGGAAGACATTGTTTCATATATTATATAGTCTCATTAGATACTTTTGAAGCATCATAAAGGTCCAAGTTCCAAGAAATCATCATGATCAGGGTTGATCAGCTAGTTATACATAGTTTGTCAGGGGCAAGCATGAGAAATAAATACAAATCTAATGTTGGATAAGGAGATTAGGGGTTTTTGAAAATTATAAGGAGTCATAAAAAACTCCAAAATACCCTTATATTCTTATATTACCCTAAAACCCATAATAACACCTACAATTATATCTATCAAGTTTAACAGTAGAGTGAACCTATGATTAAGAATACCAAAGTGGGTCTCAAACAAACTTACATGATACAAAGCATGTGGAGGAGATAATTAGTGTGTTCAAAAAGATCCAATGGTATATTAATATGATTTCACTAGTTTATAAAGTGAGGAATCATAGTAAAAGAGCCAAAGAAGCCTAGATAGACTTAAACCTCACTCAAAACACCTACAGGCCTGCATATGAAAACATGAAGAAATATACAAGTTTTGGATAGGATTTTGGGTGTAAATTCATGTGTAATGTGTCACAGACCTAGAAATATTTTTATAAGGTGTTTAGACTTAGTTTCAAAGGGATAAAATACTTAAATAGGATGATTGTTAGGGTCAAAATATCAAATCTACCTACAAACCCTCATTATGGGTCAAAATAGGTTTTAAGATTTTTGAAGAGTTAGGTTACTTGGAGAAGTGTTGGGAAACTTGGGGAGAGGTGATTCAAACCTCATTAAACTATTACCAAGTAAGGATAGGCAATTTGATGACTAATTTTACTCAAAACGTCATATCAACCTCTCGAAACAAGCTTTCAAAATCAAAAAAATCCAATTCATCATGTGTGAAGTATGGAGGGAACATACATGGGGTCAAATGGTGTTTATGGATGTTAAGGAGATTTGTATACTCTAAATTGGTGGTATTGGTTTTGAAATTAAGGCCCTCAACTTTATGAATCATCGTTAAGAAGGTGAAGACCTAAAACTGCCTTGCAAAGCCTTCAAGGAGCTCGAAAAGAGAGAAAGTGTGTTTTAGTGGATCTAATAAACATGAATGATATTAAAATACCTTGGATAAACTTTTTGGGTCTCATGGGCACTTGTTTGAACCATTTATTAGCACATGTGGGTTAGAAGAGGTAAGAAAATGACATAAGAAGCTACTTTTTAAGCATATTTTTAGAGATTTATGTAGGTCTGAGTTTCTTAATCAGTGTAAGAGAACTTCTAATGCTAGGAAAAGGTATGGTTACCCTAAAACATTCATTTAAAATGAATCCATGGTGATATAAGAATCTATAAATTGAGAAACTAGACCTAATGAAGATTGTGTCTTCTTACTTGCATAGAGGATTGAGTTACAGACCTCTTCAAGGTGACTTGAGACATGAAAACTTTCAAATTATCCTTTTAAACATCTCATACCATCCCTAGAAGTCTCTAAAATTTGTGAACAAATCATTTTAATGACTGAATGCAATCTTAAAGTGTCTAATGCACACATAAATTGAGCATGATCCTTCAGTATTTCATTGAAGATATTTGAGGGAAAAGTGTAGTGAAGTAGAAGGGTTTCAAGACACCTAAGAGAATTTGAGATACCTTTGAAACACCAATCTAAAATTTTCTCAAGCATGTGCAAGGTGATAAAAAAAGCAAATGGCAGCTCAAGGAGAATTATATGATCAAAAAGGCAACTTGTCACTTATCAACAAGGAGGAGGGCAGTTTCCTAAAAGAGTGATGAGTCATCTAAGGAATTGAATTTTTTTTCTTGTGCCAACCCTCTAGAGGATAATGATCACACCATGCCATCACATGAGAATAAAGTGTTATATGACTATTTTCTTTCTTAGGTTCTTGTATTGTAATTTCTTAATAATTATATGACGCTTGTTATGGATCTTTCAACATCCATCTCCCTCTTCTCTCTAATTTTATCCTATATGTATTGAATTGAATGGCTTATAATGGATCCTAAAATAGAGTATGGTTAAGCTCATCTCATGTAAACACTTTTACCTTGCCTCTGATATGAATACATGCTGATATCTATCCTTCTCAATACTACAACTAGTGTTTTTTCATAGTGGTTGATGAATGTTAGTGATAATCTATAAGTTCCTTTAATTTATCCTATCTTATTACCTTGTTTTCATGTTGTTAGTCATCTTAACAGGTCATATGAAGAGTGATACATGATCCTACAATGTCTAAGTATGTAGATTGTTTTATTAGTGTCTCCTATGAGACCTCTTGATCATCCCATCTTGGTTAGTGTCTTGATTATAACCATCATATTGAAATTTTGATGCTTGGAGACTCATATTGAGTTAGTGTAATAGGTTTTAGTCCTAATTCATTCTCTTAGTGCAGTGTAGGCAAGTGGAGGGTGTTTATTTTGGTGCATCACCTCCCATTTACTAATTTTCAATCATTTCTTCCCTTTTCTCTTGTAAATAATAGGTTTAGTAGAGGTTTTAGGTGATATCATCAAGGGAGTTATCCCTATATAGAGATTCACCTCATTTATTAGGCCACCCACATTATAGAGGTGTCTCCATGCTATCAACTAAATGAAGAAGGCCTAAACAACCTCCTCAAAGATGTAATTTAGAGTGATAACAAGACACTATCATTCAAAGTAGGACACTAATGTAGTATGTTATTGTCCAAGTAGCTATGCCACTATTCAATAGCCCAAAAACATTAAAATATAGATTTGATAGAATAATATAGTAGTTACTACCATATTTGCATAGCTTTAATCATAGGTTATTAGATTTGATCAATTTATGCTCGGTTTTACATATAATCATACTAGGTTTGGTTAGATTTGGGGCATCATGCATGGCATGATCACTTTCATTTCAATTTTAGATATATATAGACACAAATTTTTACAAATCAATCTAAAATCCATATACATAGATATCATAATTTGTGGTATGTGCATGACACATTATCTCTACATGATCAGTTTTGCACCAACTCATCTCAAATGGAATGGTAAACTCTATGTCATTTTCTACATTGTATACTTCAAACAACATTTATACCAGGCTTCATACCATATTGATGCCTTATTTCATTTGTAGTGGTTAGAATTTCTACGTAATCCCTAAGCTACAATCTTGAGTGCCCAAGAGGCCCATTGGCCATTTTTCATTTCAAAGTTTCTAAATGGCCCCAGGGCCATCCTATATAGTTTTAGTTATATTTCATAGCTTCAGTCATAGATGCATATACCACACATGGGTATGCAATGATGGAGTCATAGCCTATTTGAGTTCTTGATCCACCCACACATGGGGATTGATAAAGCCATCAACTCAGTCCAAGTTATTCATTGTTTAAGAATTAGTTACACATACACATCATGTCAATAGGTTTTTACATTGGTTCATTACCCAGTGAGGTGTATTCATTCCTTTCATATTTATCTATACTCTTTACTTAGTTTTGATTTTACTTTTGATACTTGTTAAGTAAGGATTGATTCATCCATTTTTCATTTGCATGATACGTAATGGAGTATGCTTCACACACTTAGACCCAAATTCATGGGCTTCACCTCACAAGTAATTCTAGGTACGCTTATTTTTCCTTTATCCTATTCATTTCACTTTGCTACATTTCTAGAATAAAGGGAGGAAATGTAGTCATATAAAATGTCACTTGGGTGCAATGAGTGTCACTTGAGACCACCCATCCCTAGATTAGCCCTAAACCTATCTTAGGGCATTTTTCAACCCCTATCTAGCTTTCATGTAAGAATTACACATCCTTAGACATCTTAGATTCAGTCCCAAAACTTCCCCTAGGGAACCAAGCCCATAGTTCTCTAGGTGCTTCCACTTAGCCACTAATGCCCCATTCTAGTGACCAAGGGACTGTACTAGTGTCCTTTTCCAAATTTTAACCCTAATAGATATATTTTCAAGTCCTAAGACACCTAGGGTCAACCTAGACCTATTTCACTCTCTACATAAGCACCAAATCAGTATGAATGCATGACATTTAGCACTTTATCCACTAAATGGAAATTAGATGTAAAATACACAAATAAGCTTAGAAAAAATTATGTAAAATCAAGGTTATTGATTCATATTCTACCCTACTACATATAGTCATCTAAAACCATCCCAAGCTCATAATACACAGATTTCTAGTCTCAAGCCTCATTCAAAGTACTTAATTCAACACTCATATTAGAAGGCTTGATCCCTCCTCAAAATATTGGTATGTAGGCAACTCTTAACATAGTGAAGTGTTGAGGATGTCCAACCTACCTAATTAGCATCACCCTTTTGATAATTGTGCTAATAAAATACCCTAACAACATGGAAGGTCTAAGGTTTTCTCATAGATCAAACAAAAATAGTGCATAAATAATGAATTATGGCTCATCCACATAGGTACAGGTAGATTAGACTTAATCGAAGGTGCACACAGAAGATCACACAATTTTTTCACAAAAGACATTAGCACTAAAAGTAGAACATTATCATGGTGCACTACTATCCAAGAGGGTTTATGAAACTTGGATCTTATTTGTGACACTTAGATCATCTTCCACACTAGTATTTAGCCCTCAGATCATCCATCTCAGTCAACTTCCAATTAATTACTTGTTTGTGTCATTCATTATTATTTTTAGAAATATCAGATTAGGTCGATTCTTATACAAATAAATGGTTATATTTATTTCATATTTTATACTTTGATTTATTATACTCAAACACTTTAATAACTTAGGGTTTTACATTTCATAATCACCTAAATAGTTAAATTAATGATTATGGTAAAAATAGGTTAGTGGGCACATAGTATCAAACTGCCCTAAAGACCCCTCTATTAATGAGCATTTACTCCATAGACAATACTCTGAATAGGGCCTCCAACTAATATAAGTATCCCCTATATGTTGGCTTTTCTGTCAATCATATAATGTGTGATAAGTAAGTACAACATTGACCTAGCTTATGTATACAAGGGAAAGTTAAATTGATTTATAAATTAATTCTAGCTTGGAGAAGATAAATTAAACTAAACCTTCCTCTTGTTGGTATATTTAGACAATCAAGGTCATGACTAATATGGATCTGATAGTCCTAACTAAGGGGTATTTTACCACACATTATCACTAGATAGGGTTACAAAACCTCTAGTCATACAATACCACACAATAACCCTAGCTAGGTCTTATGGTTTTGTAATAAAGTAAAGTAAATCTAATCTAGTGATCACCAAAACTTGTGGCACAAATGGGAGATAATAAACATAAACAATAAAAATTCAAATAAGAACTCTACTCAAGTCAATGTAGAGGTAATCTTAAGCATGGAGAGACAAATATATTCATAAGCCATTATACATGCAAATCTATCTACTAATAAAAAAGTAAAAAGAGTTATGAGTACTTACCTTGAAGATGAACCCGTCGAGCCTCAATCTCTCCCTTAGCTAATGGTGCTTTGTAATAGGTTATTTTGGTTATTAAAGATAACAAATATAGGTCAGCTCTAGGCTACAAAACTTTTGCTATGTATCCAAAAGACTTTTCCCACAAGACAATATTCTTCTCTCCAAATGAAGTATGAAACCCTAAGCAATGACTCCTCAAGTAGAATGGTGGATAATTAGATGTACAAATGAATGATTATATCTATCTATCAAAAATGAGGTGAAAGATGTGTATTTATAGCCTAATTTAACCGTAAACTCTTTTTTAATTTTAACTGACATAGTCAGCGCAATTGACCTTGTTAGGCAAGAAATAGAGCCATTATGTCTTTTCAAATTAGGTCAGTTGGGCCAACTAAGTTTTGTAACATGAACTAAGTTCCAAATGGGGTCAACTAGGTTGACTATATTAGTTTTTATATATTGGATGACATAGTACTAATAACAAAGTTAGCCCAGTCGACTATGCAGGTCCTAGCTGACATAGTAGTATAAGATGAATAACATATTTGATATGGATGATATATTAGGAAAACAAGTAGCATAAATATAAGTTGACATTTAGACATGGACATAGTTTATTATACTTTAAGTTATATTTTATATTTATACTTTCAAGATGTTTGAGAGTGGTTGTAGACCTCTAAGAGCTATAATGCAAATTATAGAGTTTAGAGGGTCCTATTATATGTCAGACTTAGCCATATTTTAGGGTTATATGATTTTATACTTAGCCATATTTCAAGGTTATAGGATTTTACGCTTAGCAATATTTTAGGATTTCAGAGAGGCATCATAAGAGGTAAATATATATACACTCTAAATAAGTTAGACTAATGGCAGGAATGATACAAAGTCACAACAATATTGCAAAGCACCAATGGTCTTCCCACCCCTTTCCTGGTGTACCCTTTAAGGCATGTACTCAGAGAAATTGAAACTCGATAGATTCTTGTAAGATAAAAAGTATTAGTAAGTATTAAAGATTAAAAATATTGTGTGTATACACCTTTTAACTTGGAAAATATAGATTTTGGTCTACTCCTTTAGTATTCCACACCTGTAGATATGTTGTCCCCATGATTGATATGAAAATAAGAGAAAAATAAGAAGCTTTGCTCACTTGAATGTTTGATTGAGTGATTTTTGGTCTGTATTAGGTGAGAAATGAATGAGGATTGATCTTATATTTATACCAATTCCTTTAGAGAATATCTCACATTAAAGTAATTAGGTCAACCTTTAGGATATATTTCATTTTCAAACTGGATGGATTTAGGGCACTAGACACTTGTGATGGGATAGGATACTTGTGTTAACAGAGGCATTGACTAGGACATAAGTGTCTAAGTAAATAGAAAATAGGTGCAAGTTCAAAACTTGTAGATATGGAAGATAGGTAGGTTTATAGCATTTTGGACAAGATAGAAGTCTTGGGTCATCAAAATAACATTGGTCAGACTAAGAGATAATAAATTAGGCATAGAGAGATAGTGTATGTGTACCTTTTGGTATCGAGAAAGGTATAAAAGTTGAAGGTGCACCCATGATATGTATTTACCAAGTGTACAATATTGGGGTGTTATATAATTCAAAAATAGTGTCTACAGCTTGATCAAAATATTATGCAAGTTTGATGGGTGGATAGAATCCATTGGTGAAGTGTGAAGATAAATAATTTGGAAATTATTCTATGGGACATATTTTTGATAATTTTTTCCATGTGGTGAGATATGATTATATTAGTGGATCCAAGAAGAAGGCCTTTCAATGTGTATTTATGTCTATTCTCAAAGAACTACATCCATATCTTAGAAAAATCCCAAAGAATGGGTTCAATAGTTCATAACCATTGGGCTCCCAAAATAGCATCACAACCACCTAAATACAAATCAAACATGTCAATCATGAGGTTATTATTTGCCATTGAGATGTGAACATTGTGAGTTTCCCTTGTATGGCAAGGTTCCCCCATTGACAATCATCACTTAAAAATTGGAACAAGGGTGCACAAAATAGTGTACTTACTTTTCCACCCAAGGATATTAAAAGTTTGAGTGCTATCAAAATAAATAAGAATGGTGATGAGTTATTTCTTAAAAAACCCTTTGGAATGCATTGTTTGGGGAGTGGTGACCCTACCGAAACATGCATAGAGATTTTGAGATGAGAGTCTGAAGATCAAGAATCATTAGCTACATAATCTAGCTCATTTGTGGCATCCTCATATTCTATTTTATCCTCACATTATGTTGTATCAAGAGGGGAATCAACATCAAGCAAGTACAATTTTTGTTTGATAAATTTGTGTTCCTTCACCCATTTGTCATCACAATTTTAACATAACCCCTTTTCACGATGTACACACATTTTAGTCTTTATGAGATTTTATATGGGGGTTGCCTTGAGAGGTGGGTTTATGTTGGTGCACTGAAATGGATATTGATTGGAGGGCACCTAATTATAATTGTGATGTTGAGAGTTGAGTTTGTCTTTGAAGAACATGACTAAGCCTAAGGATTGCATTGTGGTGTGACATTGGAACATTTTCACCTCAGATCAAAGCACATCATTAAGATTGCTAATCATTAAGATTGCTAATGAAGTATCTTATAGAAAAATATTAGATAGGCCTTCTATTTGATTGGCAAATTTTTTAAACTTTGTAAGATATTATCATATAGTGATAGTTTGATGAAGTTTTGTTAATGTCTTTGTGAAGTCATCATAGGTAATAGGGCCAAAACACACTAACAAGAGTTTAGAGAATTCATCCCAATCTAGTTTGGGATGTGACTAATAGTACCATTGGTACCAATAAATAACTTCATTATTTAAGTGAAATGATGCAATAAAATTCTATCATCAATGGGATATAAGCTAAAATACTGACTGGCATGGTAGATCCAAATGGTGGGTTCAATACCATAAAATTTGAGAAAATTCAATGTAGGGCCATGAAATGATGTTTGAGAAGAAGAAATACCATCTGAGTGATGATTTTGATTAGGTTTGGATGAGGACAATAACGCATGGAGTTAAGATATGTTGGGAGCGATTTTATAAAATTAGGATATTTTAGTATTAAGTTTAGATAGTTTGGATTCAATTTTGAGTTACCATTCAACCTGGTCATGGGTCATCGTGATTGCATGGGTAATAACCATTTACTAGGGGGTTGTGGAGGTGCATAAAAAGTTTGAGTTAAGTTATATGTTAAAATGATCAATGTTTTAAGATGATTATAATGGTGTAATTTATACATAGGTGAAAAAATGAAAAAAAATGTGTTTAATTTATAGGTAGCACTATTTAAATTATGGGAATTTTGAGAAATTTTTAGTGAAATTTTGGAATTACCCCTTAAAATGATTGGTGTGATGATAAAATCATAATGGTGTATTCGTCATATGGACACCAAAAAAAATTTATACTTTTTTGTTACAACAGGATCAATTAGTTGTATGGCCAAACCTAAATCTAAATTTGGATTACAATGTGATCAATTAGCAATGGCCAAAACTTGATCTGAATATAACAATAATCATAGTGTGATTGGTTGTCAAGATGACCAATTTTAGATCAAAATAGAATAAATAATTATAGTGTGATTAGTTGGCATTATGGCCAAAACCTTATCAGAATAGAACAAATAATTCCAATGAGATTATTTGGTAGTATGGCCAAAACTAGATCAAAATAAAATAATAATTACAATGCCATTAGTTGGCAATATGGCCAGAACTAGATCAGTATAGATTAAATAATTATAGTATGATCGGTTGATAGTATGGCCAAAATATGATCAGAATAGAATAAATTATTTCAGTGTAATCAATTGGAAGTATGGCTAGAACTAGATCGAATGAGAATAAACAATTACAATGTGATCAATTAGCAGTATGGATAAAATAGTATCTCAATATAATAAAGAAACTCATAGTGAGATTAGTGGTAGTCTAGCCAAAATAAATCAAAATTTAGATTTTATGTTAGACCCCTAGCCTTATGAGTAATAAGGTTATGGAATGGAGATATTAACCTTTATCTTTCATTTATTAATTCTTAATAGTTAGGCTGACATAATTGGAATGAATGGGTGTGACCCTTCCCTATTATGGGTGTGACTCTTCCCAATTATAGTTATATATATATGGCAGAGCATGGCTCTCCATAATCATCATAAATGTCACTATTGAATTCAATTCCTCATTTATTCTAATATTGGAGGTTTCTCGAAGTGGATTATATTTAAATGTTTTTTCTATTATTATAAATAAATGTCCTAAAAAGTGGTATCGGAGCATTGATTTTAGCGACGATTTTTTTCGATTATATGTCTCAAACCATGATGAATTTTTCTACAATTTTTTTAGCAAAGTTGGAAAATCAGTCAATGAGTTTACAAGAAAAAAATTAGGATGTGGTGATAATTATTGAGCTACTTATTATGAGTTTATACTTTTTATAAAATGAATCTACATGCCACAATTTTAGGAATTTTTTAAATTGGTTCATATTTTTATAAAGCTCATAAAATTTCAATCAAGGTCCTTTCTTTGTATTTTAATATTTGAGGCATTTTACATTCTAAAATTCACTAGCCAAAGTTGGTCAATAGTGGAACATATGCTTCTAATACAACACATGTTTTAATTGTTTATGGTTACCACTCAATTTGGATACTTTCCTCTAAGAATTGAGAATAAATCTAGATCTAAAAACAAAACCAAATCAATGTCCATGCCTTTTGGAATAGATGTTTTTTCTTCAACCACTGATCCTAATGATTCCCTTTATTGGCCACCACCTAAAATTGAAGGAAACATACCTAAGGGATGTGAAACAATGGTCACTTTTATCAAGGATAATTTGTTTACCCTATTTTTAACATAATTTAATTAGGTTTTAAACATTATCTAATGTTTGAATTGAATTTCTTAATTAATCCACATCCTACAATCACTCATACATAGCCCAACCATCTTGGAGGTCACAATAAAGCAAATATTGGACAAAAATTCCAAGGGCCAAAATTACACTACCAAAGATGGACATATAATTTTTTTATGGTATGGATGTAACCTCCTAGATAAGTCTCATGGAGTAATACTTTAAGATTTAAAATATATCAAAGAGTGTAAAGGTTGACATAACCTCACTACATCTTGAATCTGAACCTTATCAAAGGTCCCAGTGGATGATGAGTGACAAGAAAGGGAAAGCACTTAGTTGCTATTAATTTATTAAGGACTTAGTAGCCCACTATGATCATCTATGGAAGGGAATTTATTTCACCCAACTAACAAATTTGAAACAAACATGATCCATAACAAAATATAATGTAGAGCATATGAGATTGGCAATCCAAACTCTAAAAGCAACACCTTATCAGAGACTGAAGGTTGGACTAAATGAATTAATTAAGCATGATGTTCATTTTTTGGAATTTTATATAGTTAAGAAAGTAGTACAACAAGCACTACATATTAAGCAATGAAACTCAACTACCAAGAGATTCACACAAAGTCAAACTTTAGGATGATGAGATATAAATGTGACTAATATTGTTGATATAAATATTGTAAACTCTTTTAACCCAAGTCAAATTACCAAACTCTCTCCTCAACAAAAGGCAAAAAAAATAGAAAAGGGAATATGTTAGCATTGTGACAGTAAATGGTCTAGAGGGCATAAGTGTGTCAATGGTGAGAAAAGACTAATGATTATTGAAAATGAGGTTTTGGAGGAAGATTAATTAGCTATAGAAGAACCAAAAATAGAAAAATAACATGCAAACTTTTAAGAGTAATAAATCCCTACTATCTCTCTACATGCATTAAATGGGATAATCACAGCACAAACAGTCAAAGTGGTGGATTATATTAAGAAAAAAAAAGAGATAGTTTTAGTCGATATAGGGAGTACCCATAACTTCATTGATATAAAATTAGCTAATGACCTCAATTATTGTGTATCTAGTCTCCAATTTTCAAGTCATGATTGCCATTTGGAAATATCTCTCTTGTGGGGATAAATGTAATCATATCAAGCTCTCAATGGGGGACTATCATCTAGAGTCAGATATGTTTACCATATCGATTAAGAGAGTAAATGTAATTTTAGGAGTACAATGACTTAAACAACTAGGAATAGTGTTTTCAATTTTTAATACTTATTCATGGTTTTCAGTATAAATGGATTAAATTACACACTTAATAGGATGAAATCCCCACCAATCCAAATTATTAGCTCTCATAAGATGGATAAATTACTTAAGAAAGGATGTCATGGCATAGTGGCACAACTACATTTCTTGGAAGCACAATATGTAGAAAATTAGCAACCATCAAATCTTCAAATGATTATTAAACAACATCAAAAATTCTTTCAAAAACCAAAGGGCCTACCTCCAATCAGAAATCATGATCATGCAATTGAATTGACTTCAAGAAGTATCCCTCCTAACATTAGACCTTATTGCTTCCCCTATGAACAAAAGTTAGAAATTGAAAAATTGGTGAAGGAAATGCTAGACTCAAGTATTGTTCATCCTAGTAAACATGCTTATTCATCTGTAGTGTTTATGTCTAAAAAAAGGATGGGTCATGGAGAATATGCCCAGATTATAGATAACTCAATAACATCACTTTGAAAGATAATTTTCCTATTCTTGTCATTGATGAATAATTGGATGAATTAAATGGTGTTGTTTACTTTACTAAGTTACATTTGCATTCATTTGGTTAAAGGAGGGGGATTTACATAAGACTACATTCAGGACACATGAGGGTCACTATGAATTCTTAGTTATGCCATTTGGTCTCACTAATGCTCCATCTACTTTTTAGAGCCTCATGAATTTAGTTTTATGTACATTTCTTCATAAATTTATATTGGTGTTCTTCAATGACATATTAATCTATAGTAAAACATGGGAAGAAAATTTTTAGCATGTAGAAAAGATATTAAAGGTACTAGAAGACCAACAACTTCATGCAAATAAATCTAAATTTGCCTTTGGAGTGAAGTAAATGGAGTACTTAGGACATGTGGTATCACATGAAGGTGTTAAAGTGGACAATAAAAAGATTATATTTGTCAAATATTGCGCAAAACATAAAAATATCAAATGTTTAAGAGGATTCTTGGGTCTAATAAGTTGTTATATAAGACTTATACGTAGCTATACTCACATAGAATCACCCTTAACAAAATTATTTAAGAAGGATTCATTTTCATGGTCAGACTTAACCACCCAAACATTCTAATAATTAAAAGAATCTCTTACTTCCATGCCTATGCTAGCTACCTCAGACTTATCTAAGAAATTTATCATAGAATGGGATGCTTCTATCCATGGCATTGGGGCAATACTAATGCAAGAAGGGTGTCCCTTAACATTTTAAGTCGATAATTAAAAGTAAATAACTTGGTAAGGGCCACATATGAGCAAGAAATGTTAATGATCATTCACGTTATCAAATAGTGGCACCAATATCTCATGGGAAGGCATTTCAATGTTAAGACAGATCATGAGAGTCTAAAGTATTTTTTGGAGCAATGACTATCTTCAGAGGAGCAACAAAAATGGATCACAAAGATGTTAGGATATGACTTTGAAATTATATTTCATTTATTAATTCTTGATAGTTAGGTAGACATAATTGGAATGAATGGATGTGACCTTTCCCTATTTTGGGTGTGTCTCTTCCCAATTATGGGTATATATATGGTGGAGCATGGTCCTTCATAATCATCATTAGTTTCATTATTAAATTCATTTCCTCATTTATTCTAATTATTGGGGGTCCCCCCTTAAATTGGATTATATTTAAATTTTATTTCTATTATTATAAAGAAATATCCTAACATTTTATAAAAATAAAACTTAGATTTTTCAAATCACAAATGAAGGTCCTTACCAGAGCTTGATGTTGATGATGCATTCCACCACTAACGATATAGATTCTTTTTTCAAACATTACAGTAAGAAAAAATGATGCATACACAATGTTTTGGGGAGTCAACACAAAAAAAACATCAATGCACATGGGTGGGGTTTAAAACATAACTCATAGCAATGATGACATTTTTCCAAACATAAATTACATATCTTAACATAGGTACAACTTTTAAAGTGCATCTCATAGCAATGATCTATTGCCACTTTATAATCACCAATATCCTATTAAGGTAAGGTGAGATCATATGATGTACAATAGTAAAAAAAATTGGCCCTTAGAAAGTGCTATGATACTAGAAGATATGATCCTTCTTGGACAAGTTAGGAATAATTACAAACATATAAAATAAACTAGAAATATCAATAATATATTGACTCAAAATAAGTAGAATTACATTATAATATTATAATTGCATAATCATTGGCCTCTTAGAGGGGGAAACCTCCTTTGCTCAAACTCAATTCAATACAATTCATGGGTGCCTTCATACTAGTCTAGTCTCCTATTTATAATAACCTATCATTATACAACTATTATTCCAAATGAATGTGTGATTATTCCACTAGTACACTATTACATTATACTACTACAATGAGTTTGAGAGATGTCTTACAAAGCATATATGTTTGTATCCTTTTATTAAATAATCAAATTACAAAAGGATGGCTGTGATGTAGGGTCCTAACAAAAAGAGGAATCGTGATATGTGAACATTGGGAAATGTTGTTCTAAGGAAGAATGAAAAAGATTCATAACTCTATTTAAATTGTATAGAGACATTTTTACTTGGAGATATGTTGATCTAAAGTCTTTAAAACCTAAGAGTATGCAGGATAATATTATTTTAAATCTAGGTTTTAATCCATTCATGTGAAATTTGTGTCACTATAAGCCCAAGATTGTGGGGACCATGTATGAAGAAATTAATAAAATTTTGGATGCAAGAGTCATCTTTCTTATCCATCATTCTACATGGGTGGCTAACATTATGCCTATCAGAAAGAATAATTCAGGTGTCAAAATTTGTGTGTATTTTCATAATTTGAATCAAACCTCACTCAAATATAGTTACGCTCTGTGAATCATTGATCGGATCTTCCAAGCTATCACTGAATCCGGAGTGATGTCCATGGTAGATGGTTTCTTTGGATTAGCCAAATTGAAGTTACTCCAGAAGATTAATACAAGATGGCATTCACCACCCCTTGGGGAATGTTTACATGCATAATATTTCCCATTAGTCTTATCAATGTAAGAGATACATTCCAAAGAGCAATGCATTTAACCTTCAATGATATAAAGAATAAAATCATATTAATTTATCTTGATGACCTCACAGTGTTCTCAAATAAAATAAAAGATCACTATGAACATCTGAAAATGGTCTTTGAAAGATGTTGGACCCTTGGTATGTATCTAAAGTGAAAGAAGTCCATTTTTTTAATGATTGAAAGTAAACTCTTGGGACATGTGGTCTATAAGGAAGGTATCAAAATTAATCTAAAAGGGTAAAAACAATCCAAAAATTATCTCTATCTACTAGCAAACCTAACACACACTCATTCTTTGGAAATATGAACTTTCTCATAAGATTTGTTCCTAATTTTGTTGAGCTAACAAGACATATTATTTATATGATGCAAGAAAAAACTTTTTCAAATGAAATGGTGATATGAAGAAAGCTTTTAATGAGATCAAAGACGGTATTACCAAAACACCAATTTTAAATTATCCATATTTTTGAAAAGATTTCATTGCATACTATTATTCTTCTAAGTATACATTGTTAGCCATATTGGTACGTAAAAATGAAGGTATTGAGTCTCTGATTTCTTTCATGAGTTGTCAACTAAAATATCATGAGATAAATTATTCCTTGTTTGATAAACATGCATATGATGTGGTCAAACATGTAAAACATTTCAGGTTTTATATCTTGAACTCCCACATAATGTTGATGCTCTTGGATCCTACTATCAAATATATTTTGACTCAACATGAACTTAGATCAAAGAGAGGATGATGGATTTCCAAGGTTAAATAATATGATATGGATACCAAACTAACAAAGCTAGTGAGAGGATAAGGCCTTTGTCAGTTGATTGTTAAAGGTGTTGATTCATAAAGAGAAGATAATACAAAAAAGTTATTGTTGGTAGTCTATGTTCACTCTCTCAAATAATGGTATTCTAAAAATATAGACTTTCTATCATATATAAAATGCCATGCCCATCTAAATCCAAAATAAAAATAAACACTCAAGTTCAAGGTGGATAGATATGTAATTTAGGATAACACCCTCTTCAAGTAAGCATTAGGTGGCACCTTCTTGAGATACATGAACAAAAAACAACAAAAGAGATTGTTGAAGGCATTCCATGATCAAGTCAGTGGTGGGAATTTTTAATCTTCTATTATAGTTTTCAAAATAGTTCAAGCTCAATATTATTGGATAATGTTGTTCAAGGATGTGCAATAATGAGTTTTTAAATGTGAGGCTTGTCAATACTTTGTTGGATTGTCCAAAATTGCAACATTTCTCCTCTACCTCATTGTCATTGAATATCATTTTTAGTAATGGAATTTGGATTTCATAAGTACCTAAAATCCACTTTCTAGTTTATGACATACTCATGTTTTGACAACAACTAATTACTTCACAAAGTGGGTAGAATCAATTCTAATAAGGTCCATCACTTCTCAGGTTGTTTGTAAGTTTATAAGAGAACATATTGGTCAGATTTGGGGTTATGCAAAATATTATCATGGATAATGATTCAAACTTTTATTTTGGTGAACTTATTGGATTCTACTCTAGATATGGAATCTAAGTAACACACTATTCTGATTATCACCCTCAGGATAATGGTCAATCAGAATCTAGTTACAAGAACATCACTACTATCATTCATAAATTGGTTGATGAGAATCAAATTAATTGGCATAATAAACTATATGACACTCTATGAGATAACCAAATTACTCTTAAAAGAGTGATTTAAATGTCTCCTTTCCAAATATTGTATGGCATAGACATAATGATTTCCTTTTCTTTAGAGTTGCCAGCTATGTGGATTGCCTAAGATGTAAAGGATAACCAGTTCAAAGATGCATTAGATAAGAGGATCATGTACCTAACCAGATTGGAGTAAGAGTGAGTGATAGTGGTTGATAAGATCACAACTCACCAAAAAAAGGTGAATGAAGTGTTTGATCATAAATCAAGACAATAGGATTTTCATGTTGGAGACTTGGTCTCCTATGGGACAAAAGAAGATAACCTAGAGAAAATCATGAAAATTTTGAATCCCTTTAGATGGGGCCTTTTTAGATCTACCATTTTTGTGGTGAGAACACATACTACTTGGCATGTTATGATGAAACTCACCTTTTCCTACCTTCTAATAGGAAATATTTGAAGCATTATAAACAGTGAAGGTAGGTGTTTCAGTGAATTTCAGCTTATATTTTAAAAAAACAAGAAGAAGAAACTAGATATGGGTATGGTTGGAAAACCTATTTGATTATACACACATTGAACTAGATGATTGTGAAGAACTCTTATTTGGCTTAGGATGATGACTTATAAATAAGATAGCACTAAAGAAAATGGTTGGTCAGATAGTTGGGTGGATTTCCTAGTGCTAACTACATCTTAGAAGCAAGAGCTACCTCGAGGGATGTCAATCTACACTTTTGAAATAATTAAGTTTAAAAAATAAAAGATAGAGTACTTGCATCAATAATTAAAAGGTACTAAAATCAAATATAATAAATGTTTGATAAATAAATAGGTTAGAAATGGCTAATATAGCAATAAGCAAGTTAATATTAATGCTAAACGGATCAAGTGTGCTTCAAAAAATAGGAAAGGGGATATGTGAATAGGCAGGGACATAGAAAGTTGGGTTTAGTTGAGGGTAGATGGGTGAAAATAACTTGATATTATTTTTTACCATAGTGACCATCAATAGTTGATGTGATCATCAGTGATTAAGGTGACCATCGATGGTTGAGGCAACCATCGATGGTTGGATAGATCGTCGATGATCAAGCTAACTATCAAGGGTTACTTTGTGTAGGTTGTGGGTAATAAATAGCTAATTGATGAGATTATAGAAGGTGATTCTAGGAGATGGGTTTGTGTTGGGCTAGTTGCAAAATATAAATAAAGTAATTAAATACTAGAAAACAAATACTTAGCTTACTAAAGATTGATCAAATGAAGGGTTGAATTGGTTGGCTCATTAATAGAGTCTAACATGATTCTGATAGAGTAACAATACTTGGATGTTAACTGAGGGGTAATGGCAAGTTAGATCTCTATTATGATGGTTGGATCACTAGATTGTTGGAAGAACACCTACAAAATAAAGCTCTAGATGCAAAATCTCTTAATAATTATGGATCTATTTTCACCTCTTGTTCATCCCTTCTTATAGGCAAGGAAGGAGAGGTACAACAAAATGTTAAATGGGATTTCTAATTATAACTCATGCATGCAATGGGCTCAAATACAAATTATACATTCTAATTATAGAAAATCAAGTCAAAATTGAAGGGTCAGTTAAGGTGGTTAGGTGGTACAACCCTGACCATTGATGGTCAAGGTGACCATCGGTGGTCATCCTAATCGTTAATAATCAAGGGTCAAGGTGAAAAGGTGGTTAAAATGTGGGCTTAGTTAGTTGGTCAAACTGACCATGGTCAAGCTCGATTAGGGGTTAATGGGTCAAACTAGTCCCAAGGGGGTCCTAAAGTAGTCCGTGTTTTGACATTTAAAATTATGGTGTGCAGATTTATAGTGTCTATATTTTGTCTCTTTTTGTTATGCAACTTTGAATCAACAAGCTAAAAAATAAAATATTGATTTTTGATCAAAGGTATAGTTTCCTCGAGTATGGGAGGAGGTTTTTTCCCTCAAATTAAGAGATGATGAGGTAAAACAAAATCAAGTGCAAGTATGATAAGGTGGATGAAGGTGATGACGAAGGCAGATGTCATGAAGGTGGGTGATAGGTTGGGCACTGAAGTGCAAAAATGCACACAAAGTGCAACAAAAATTTTGATATCCAAGATCATGCATTGACTACGTTATCATAGTTGGTAAAAATAAAGGTCAGTGTTAGAAGGACAAGTGACAAGTAGACTACATGATCATATTTAGGCATGGCGACTAGGTATACTTGTAAATTTATGTCTCTTATAGAATGTCTATGGTTTTATGGGTATCCAAGGTAGAAAGTCCTCCCGGTGAAAACACAAATGGGTCAAGTGTCATGGGTATCCAAGGCAAGAAGTGCTCTTGAGAAGACACAAGTGGGTCTGATATATGTTAAGTGGTGCTAGTTCAAAAAGTGGTCAACATGGCAATGTTTTCATTACAATTAATGGACTAGGCAAAAGTTGTCACAAAACATGTGCTAGTTGGGTCAAAATGGACCAATGGTCAAATGATAAGGTGGTCAGGGTGGGTGGAGAAGGTAGTCTTTAGGGGTATGTGTGCTGATTTAATTTTATATTAAAATGGCTACTCAAGGTAAAAGCAAACAAATGAGCAACTTAACCATCGATGATTAGGGTCATCAAGGGAAATCATCGATAGTCACCCTGACCATCAATAGTTAGGGTGAAAACCCTAAAAGGCCATAGGTCAAAATTAAAAAGGTGATGTATTTCACTCATTTGTCTTTTGTGATTTGTAGAGCTCTAGTTTTTGGCATATTAGGTGAATAATATTACTGACGAGGATTATTGGTGAGGTTAGTCAGTGATTAGATCAAGGGAACTAAGTGATTGATTTTGACCGAGCTAAGATGTAGCATAGATGTAAATGAGAATGTGTATGGGGTCCCTAGATTCCTTCTCGATGATGGTTGTATAATGAGGTAGGTGGTGTTTTTAAATCAAAAGAGTAGTTTTGAATTTGTAGTTGCACTTAGTTTAGAATTTGAGTGTTCGGTGGGTAGGGTTTAGAGGGCTTGACCAGGCTATGCCAGTGTGATGACACTAGGTCAGTGGGCTACATCTATAAGTGGACAAATAGGTACTATAGGGGGATAGGCACTAAGACCTAGTGGTGCTCCAAGAGACAGTGGTGCCCCAGGAGAATAGCTATGATAGAGTTTGGATATATTATATGTTGTTGTATATCATTTTGATTTTGACTTGTAAGCTGATATGGTAAGATGTACATTTTGAGAGAGAGAAACATGTATATTTGTTGTATACATTATGATGTAAAACTCATGATTTATATATATTATCTTTATTTAGTGCATAGGTATATGGTTTTCTTTGATGTTATGAGATGATGTGATGTTTATATTGATCACCGATGATGATATATTGATTATGCTTATGATATGGATATTGGATATCAATGTGAGACTCACCTAGTTAGGCATGCAATGAGATGGTTTTTATCTTATTTTATTAATGGTTATGTTATTTGACATGTATGTTTTTTTTTTAGTATATGCTTCATTATTTAGATTTAGATATGTAGTGAAAATTGGATGGTTTCTTTATTATTCATGGATGCTATGGTGTTATTATGTTTGTGATGGTTATAATTATGGTTATGCATTTGCCTATGACATAGATTGATATGATGTGATGATTATGGTTTTTATTATTCTACTTAGGGTAAAGCACATGAAGCAAGATAATTAACAACACTAGATGTGAGAACAAAGGATATAATCAAGAGACGAACGTCTTGAGTTAAAATATCAACTAGTTGTGATAGGGTAAGAAGAGGGAATGATGATTCTTCTTTAACAAGGACTAAAACAAAACTGAAGTTGGATTGGTTTAAGGAACATAAGCCCTTTGAATGCTTTGCATTAGCATTCATTAGTTTTTTTAAAAAGTGTCTTGATCACATAATGTTAAGTGAGCTCAAAATCCCTTGCTTATAGTGTATAAAGGGTAGATGGATGAAAATGGAACCTTCTTGTGAGACTAGTATGCCTCCTTTATAGGTTACCAAAGAGTTAGTATAAATAAGTCTATATCATACAAAGTGTAGAATGATCGATGTATAAAGTCTACTCATGAGAGTTGATTGTGGCTTTCAATATTAGTTTGCTTATGAGAGCCGATTATTAATTTCAAAATTATTATGTGTTTACTTTTTCTTGATAATGGGTCTTTTACTTATTGCATAAGAGGGTTGGGGAAGCTGATCGATGTGGGAAGCTTCTAAGAAATTGTTTATTTTGATAAAATCTTTACTCAACCATCCTTTGAGGGAGTGGTCTAAGTTTGTGTGCTTTATTTAATGTTATTGATATATGTCTTTCAAGAGAGCAATCCACCTTATGTTGATCAATTTTAAGTATGTTTCCAATAGTGTTACTTCAAGGGAGAAGTCTACAAATGCTAGGAATGACCCATGATTGTTATTGGTAGGGATTTTGCTTTTTTACTTTGTTTGATATTGCTTGGCATAGAATTGTTTATATAGGCTTAAGGGTTCACCATTATGAAGTCAAAACTAAAAGCACAAGAAGGTTGATTATGTTTAAAGGGGTTTAAGTGACAATGATCATGAGAATCCATCCTAAAAAGGGGTAGAAAGTACCATGAGAATCATGCCATGGGTAGAGCCGTGGTACCTATTATTCAAGATTAGGCGATGCTTATGACAGATAATCACATGATTTAATTTTAATCAGTTTCCCTAAAAGAGGGAGATGGATGTGGTTTGTAATAAAGGGATGAGATTAAGTTAAATAGAAGGTGAGTTTGATCATTTTTAACAAAAAAAATATGCATATATGAAGAATTAAAGGGCTCAGGTTCTGGGTTGCCTTCAAGAGAGTAAAACCAATAATCTCCTAATTCATACTTATGGGTTATGATATAAGGTCCAAGCTAATTAAAATCAAACTTTTTCCACTTGCTTTTCTCAATATTGGTGATATGTTGATTTTTCTTTAGGATGAGGTCTCTGATGTTGAATTCTTGTACTCTAAGTTATTTTTTATAGGCATGTTTGACATGCTTTTGATAGATATGAAGATGGGTAAGGTTGGATAAGTGACACTCATCAAGTGGATCAAGTTGGGCTGAATGATGTTAATGATAAGCATCTTAAAAAATGAGATCTTACAAAGATATGCAAAGAGAAGCTATCTGTAATTCAAGAGACAAGACAGCCTCGGCTCCAAACATAAGAGAGAATAGGATAGCATCTATAGGGATTAGAATACTAATAAAATATGCCCATACGGTGAAGGGGATGTGTAAATGTTAATCTTGACTAGATGTATTGACCATTTTAGTGCACATGTTAAGAGTTTTGTTAGAGGCTTCTGCTTGTCTATTCGCTTGAGGGCAATAGGGTGAAGAGAAACTTAACTTAATCCCAAATACATCATAAAGACCCTAGAATTTCTTTTTCTTAAAATACTTACCATTTTTGGTGATGATCTTGTGAGGAACACTGAAGTGGTAAATGATGTGATGATTGATAAAGTCAATAATATTTTCTACTTTGGTTGAGACTAAAGGAATAGCTTCTACCCATTTGGTAAAATACTCAGTCACAGTAATGATATAATGGTGTTATTGCAAAGAATGGGGGTTAATTTTGCCAATAAGGTCTAGACCTCATTGTGAGAAGGGCTATAAATCCATGGATACATGAAGACTATGGCTAGGTGCGTGATGTACATTGGCATGTTGTTGACACTTAACACACTTTTTCAAATAATCACAATAGTATTGGTTAAGGTTAGGCTAGTAATAGCCAAGGTAGAGGATGTGTTTAGCTATAGTTAGGCCACTAAAATGTCCCCCACATATCCCATCATGTGTTTCCTTGATAGCATGAGAGGCTTTATGACTGCATAGGCAATAGAGGAGCATACTATCAAAGTCATGTTTGTAAATAATTCCCCCTATAATGGTGTAACATGAGGCACTCTAGATAAATTCTCTTTGAGCATTCTTAAAAAGGCTAGAAAGAATGATGGTGAGCTTGAGATAGTCAAAGGTCTATTGATATCAAAGGTCAAGTTGGGTCTCCTCCACATTGAAGATGGTGGGAGAATATGGTTTAACATAAGAAAGCTAGGTAAGTATGTGGATAATTATAGATAGCCTAGATTCAGAGGGTGTAGATAGGATCTGAGAGGTAAGGGAAGCCATGGTATTAGTGAATTTATTGGTAGATCATGGGGTTGATTAGATGCGGTAATGTTCAAATGATTTTAAGATTTTGTCAACTAGTTGTTTGTACTATTGAAAAACACCATTATTACACTGGTAAGAGCCATTGATTTGATTGACCACAAGTTAGGAGTCACTAAAAATTTTTTTTTTTGAATCCTAAGGCTAAGGTAATTTAGAGGTCTGTGACTAGGGATTTGTACTCAACCATATTGTTGGTACATTCAAATTCAAGTTTGAAAGACAAAGGAAGAGGTTCACCATCAAAGGGAATAAGGATGATGTCGGCTCCCCCACCACATTGACACTTAGATCCATCAAAAAATATGGTGACTTGATAAGTGAAGTCCACCTGAGGAGGGTCACAATAGACTCATCAGAGAACTCAAAAGGAGGAGGTTGGTTGTCTACTAGTAGTGTTTTGGGAAATTGGTTGGCAATGAATTGCCTTTTAACTAACTTTTGATAAAGAAACTCAAGATTGAACTCAACTAAAATCATTATCCACTTGGCCATACATTGGTTTTGATATGGCTTGGAGTGCATATACTTGAGTGGGTCGATATTGGTTTGACATAGGTTTTATGGTTAAGAAGGTAGTGGAAAATCTTGTGACCATGAATAATAAGCCTAAGCAATGTTTCTTAGTATGGTTATAATGAGTCTCATACTCTATAAGCATGTGGATAATGTAGTAGATGGCTTGATCTTTGTGTTGTTCATCCTAATGAGCAAGCATTTCCCCTAAGGAGTGGTTAGTGGTAGAGATATAAAGGTAAAAAGGTTGGTCATCATTGGGAGGGGTGAGGATAGGTAGAGACAAAAGGTATTTTTTTATTAAATCAAAAGCCTTTTGATAGTCACTATTCCACTTAAAGGATACATCTTTCTTTAGAAGGTAGTGGAAGGGTTGGCATCAATTTGAAAGCTGAGAAATAAAGTGATGAATGGATTGGAGCTTCCCCTGAAAACTACAGAGTTGTTTGAGGTTGATTGGAAGAAGCATGTCGAGGATTACTTTGATTTTGGCAAGAGTGACTTTGATTCCCTGAAGAGAAATGATAAAGCCAAGGAGCTTTCCTGACAAGACCCAAAAAATGCACTTCTTAAGGTTAAGGAGTACATGGTAATGGATGAGGCACTCAAAGATAATATTGAGAATGGCTAAATTATCTTTATGATATTTATATTTCCCAAGGAGGTCATCAACATAGTCTTCAATAATCTTGTGGATAAAGTTTTGGAAGATATAAGTCATGGAACATTGGTAGGTTGTACCAATGTTCTTTAGTCTGAAAGGTATGACTCTATAGCATAAGGTTCCCCATGGGGTGATAAATTTGGTTTTGTGTTGATATTTAGGGGTAATTAAGATCTGATTATAACCTAAGAATCCATCCATGAGAGATAACATCTTGTGGTCAGTTGTAATATCAACTAGCTGGTCAATACTTGGTAGAAGAAAGTCATATTTATGGCAAGTAAGGTTTAAGTCATAAAAATCCACACAAATGCATAGCCCCCCTATGGATTTGGTGATAGGTATGACATTCAAGACCCATTGGGGGTAATCAATGGGTTAAATGAAATTGACCTATAGTAGACGCTAAAGCTCTTCTTTGATAAGAAGGGCTATACGAGGGTGCATGCACCAAAGTTTCTACTTGATAGGATTGACATCACTATTGGTGACTATGTTGTGGGTGACAATGGTAGGGTCAATTCTAGGCATGTCACTATAAGACTAAATAAATGCTATGCTTTGGTCTTGGAAGGAGGGGAAGTCCCTAAGTTCCTCAACATTTAGCGATTGGCTAATTTTGACAATATGAGGGTTATCCAAAGTGCCAAGTTGATATCGATGGTGAATTCGTTCAACATGGTAAAATTCTTGGGAGGAAGGGATTTGTGGATGGAAGAATCTAGGACACCAAGGTAGGTGAGAATGGAATCATCATCTTAGCACTAAATAGTGTTAATCATAAGAGAGTCATCTCTTATCATCTCAGGATGGTTCAAAGGGATGGTTACAGTTGCCCCCTACTTTTGATAAGTAAGGGGTCCAAGTCTGATCATGTTGATGAAAAAAAGAGTTAGGGGTGATGATGTCCTCATCCTCACACATAGGTAGAGGAGAATTTGGTGAGGGAGGGATGTCTTCCTCAATAATGGTGATGGTAGGTGGTTTGGTTTTCCTCTTGGTAGGTAGAATAAAATCAAGGTTGTGTTTCTCATGAGGCTTTTTGGTCTCAATGAAAATCAACTCGTGTGGGCCATGTTCATATCATCCAAGACCAAATCCCTTCCAATCACACCTATGGAGGTATGTCTTGGCAAAACTTATCTTGTCTAGATAGGAGAAGCTAGAGGTGAATCACTGAGGTGAAGAGGAGGTGGTAGAAATACCAAGTGGTTTATCAAGTGCCCTATAGATGAAATGGGTTTGATAGTGTAAAGGTCCAAATGGAATAATGGTTCTAACATCGGGGTAATATCTGGGTTGGTGGTCGATCTTCCCATAATCTTTGGGAGTAGGGAGAGTGTCAAGGGTGAGGAGATGATATTCCGCTAGTGAAATATGTTAGAATGTGGATTTCAAGTAGCTTGAGGTCAGGATCTGATCGAAGGGGATGGATGAGTTAGTTGATGCCTCATTGATATAAGAAGGTATGACTCCCTATTTTATGTTGAGGTCTTATCTTTAGCTAAGGGGGGTGTACTAGATATAGGTAGGAGGATATCATTGGGTCGGTAAGTCATGTTGCATGATGAAAAAGGGATCGAATTAGCTTGTATACTGATAACTTGACCTTTGTGTTCAAACTTAATACAATGATGAAGGGTATAGGAGACATGACCCATGGAGAGAATCCAAGGTTGTCCCAACAAGACATTGTATTGTCATTTGCCTTGCACTACATAGAAGAATTCAAGGAGCATGCAGGGTCCTAAACAGATATGAAGGATGATAGTTCATAGGGTAGTGGTTATGGTGTCATTGAAGGATTAGAGGATGGCCAAGGTTTTGAACATGACATTATCTGACAAGTTGAGTTGGTTATAGGCATGGGAGGTAATGATATTAATATTGGCTCCCCCATCAATCATGACCCATTCAATGTGGGTTTGGTTGATGTAAGTAATAATAAAGAGGGGGATCTGGGTCATCAGAATGGATAGAAGGTATTTTCAAATCCTTGAACGTGACAAGGTTATAAATTTGGAGAGCACCAATAAAGATTGCTAGAAGTTGAAGGTCTTCAAGTTGGATCTCTACTTATTCCAATGCCTTGATCATTACTTGGTGATGATGAGGTGAAGTAAAAATCAATTCATATAGGCTCATATTCATTGGGGTCTGGTGAAGTTGTTTAAACACCACTCTCTTGATGGATTCAGAGGGGTTGGATTGGGAGGTACCCAAGATAGATACCTTGGGTTTGGTTGAAGGTGAAGGTCTTTGATTTTGACTCAGTAGGGAGGTGGAAGATGGGTATGTCCATAAGATAGGCACTTTAGCCTTCCCCTTATCCTTTTGCTAAGCATTTTATTGTGTGACCACATGGATGGTATGGATAGAGGGAACATTTAGGGTAGGAGATTGGCTTGGTTCCCTATCACTCTGAGCTGAGAGTGGGGGAATAGGTAGGTGTTGGGCAATGGTTGTTAGTTGTCAGATTGGTAATGAGATTGTATTAGGTTCATATATTAATAGATCATCCTTGTCATAGAGCTGATGGATAATGGTTTGGATATCTTTACAGTTCTCCATGTCATGCCCTAGTGTCCTATGATAAGAGTACACTTGGTAGTCATTATACTAGACTAGATTTGGTCTAAGAGGGTTGAATGATTTGATGGGAGGTAAGGTCAAGCAAGAAGTTTTCAATAATCTTTGGAAAATAGTTGAGTAAGACTCATCTAAAGGTGGAGAGGGTTTAGAGGTTTTGGTCTTGGTCTTGATTGGTGAGATGGAAGTCTTTTTGGCAACAGGCTTGGTGGTAAGAGGTTTGGGTAAGGTAGTGTTCTTAGTTGGTGGTTTTGGTTTTGGTAAGGTGGAGGTTGATAAAGTAGAGGTAAGAGGTTTTAGGGTAGTTAGTTTGGTTATTGATGGCTTGGTGAAGATGGGTGTGTCCAAAAGCAAGCGTGTTGGTGTAATCAATAGTGGTGGTTGGATTTTGGTTGAGGCAATCAGCTTCCTAATAAAATTAGAGGGATGAGGCCCCAAGATAGAGGGTAAGGTTGAGCGAGGTAGGAGTTTGTCCCTCTAGCCTTTTGGTGTCTTTACTTCCTTGGTTTATTTGGTTTTGTGTTTGGTTGTTGGGTTTGGTGAAGTAAGTTCCACTTTCATAGATGGGTGATTAAGGCTCTATGTATGGAAGGTGCCAAGGTTTTTGGTTGGTTTGGCCAGTTTGGTTGGAGAGGTTGATTTGGTTATTTGGGGTTGGGTGCACTATATGGTTGAGAAGTGGTTGGGTCGGTAGAGGTTTTCATTGGTTTGGTTGATAAGATAGGGATTTGTATAATAGGAGTGGTGGGTTGGTCTACTAAAGGTGTGGTTGGAGGTTTCTACTTTGTGATGTAAGGGAGCCCCAATTGCTACCAAAAGGTGGCTCGATCCATGTCATGGTTGGAGACAAATTCCAATTTATGCACTAACTTAGAGAATGGTTTGTAGACTGGTTTTATTTTATGGATAGTGGACTTGAAAGATAAGCCCATGGGTTTAGAAATGGGAATGGTGATCTCATCCTTTTCCTCAATCAAAGGATGCAAGGTTTGGATGGGTGACTCTTCTATGGGAGGTGTAGACATGGTGACTTCCTCTTTGATAATGATCTCCAAAAGAGCAATAAATTGCTTGGTAGTTGAGGGAAAAGGTAAAATGGGTGCTTTTTCTAGTATGTCAGTTGAAGGATGGGTTGATGGCTCCACTACCTCAATAAGTGGTGGAGTAAAAATGGGTGCTTCCTTAATTTGGGTTTCCAAAAGAGGAGAAGGTAACTCCACCACCTCAATAAGTGGAGGGGAGAAAAAGGTAGATTGGGTAGTAGGTTCTTCAACAATGAGAATGTAAAGAATTATTTTGATAGTACGAGCATCATGAGAACACTCAACCTTGTTGCTCTCATTTTTGATAGGTGCATGATTAGGGAAAGTTTGCCTAAAAATGTCAAGGGCCTAGTTTTGAGGTGTGTTGGGGTTATCTAACACAAGCTCTCCTTTGTCAATAAGGGATTGGACAATGCTCTTGAAGGTATTACATATACTAACGTCATGCCCTACTACTTGATGGAAAGCACATAGATCAATTTTGTTATACTAGTTAGGCACAGGATGAGAAGAATCAAATCATTGAGGGGGTTTTATAAGAGGAAGTTGTATGATATTATCCTTTAGTAACTTCTCCAAGATTGAAGCATAGGATTCCCCAAGTAAGGTGAATTTATATTGATTGTTTCAATTTTGGTTCTTCATATTTTTATTTTGAGCTAGAGGAATTTGGTTGGTTGACAAATGGTGGAGTGGTTTTAAGGATAATTGCATTTTCAATTCCCTTGATCTTAGCATTGCTATTGGTTTGGTTGCTTGGTTTATAAGAAGAGGTTTCATTGATTTTGTAGGTAGAGTTCTAATTCTTCAACTTTAGCTTTCCTTCATCAATGGATCTATTTTCTAGCTTACACACCATGGTAAAAGCTTCATCAAAAGTTCTAAAGCTTTGAACAGGTAATGTAGAAGAGATATGTTTGGCATATGCCCAAGAAAAAAGTTCTATTAGTTCAAGTTAGGGTAGGGAAAAGTAAAGTTGATTGATGGCTCCTCCAATGAGCTACAAAATCATCAATAGATTTATTGTCAAATTTCCAGATAGAGTAAATTTAGTGATGGAAACCTTATTGGAGATATTTATTGAAAAGTGATTCCAAAAAGTTTGGGCCAGCTAGGTGAAGGAGAACAAAGAGTCTTTGGTTATGGAATTATACCAATCTAAGGCTAGATCGGGCAAGGACATAAGGAAGGTACAAAGAATAAGGGCATCATCATAGGAAATCAAGTAACATGCATGCCTAAATACCTTAAGGTGTTATTGGGGATCCTCCTTACTCTAAAACATAGAGAACTTGGGGAGCTACCACTGAGGAGGATATGGTCTAATAGGGATAGAGGGGTGGATGGGTTCATTATATATTTGATAATATGATAAGATGTTGTGAGTTCTATAAATGGATGACTCTAAGGTAGTCATTTTATCCATAATCATCTTCATTATATCTACTTGGGGATATGTACCTAAAGGGTTGTAATTTTCATACTATTGTGGTGGTTGGGTGACATAGTGATAACTAGTAGGAGGTTGAGGAGCAGACACATATTGGTATGTGGACAATGATGGTTGGGTGGATATTATGTAGGGGGTAGGTGGATGCAGGTGGTTTGGTAATAGGTAGAGGTACATGCCCTTGTGGGTTATGGATATAACTTGGGTTTGGTACAATGGGCACTTATTAAGTACGAACAGTGGTGAGGTTAGTGATCAAAGGAAGGGTAGTGACCTTTATACGATTGGTGGTAAGGTAGAAGGTATAGGTACTACAAGATTTTGAAGTGGGGTAGTAGTTAGTGGATTGGGGGTAGCCAAAGTAAGGTTGGCAATGCTAGAGGTAGGTACTCCAATGGTAAGGTGAGTATAGGTGGCTAGTGGTTAGGTTGCTCCTAAGGTAAAGGAGTTGTTGGTAGGGGTGGAAGGTATAAGGGTGTTTATAGGTTGGGTAGGTTAGTTTTCCATAGTAGTATCAAAGGGACTATTGGTGGATAAGGAAGCTTGGGTAGTCAACAGTTGGGTGGTGATTGTGGCAATAGAAGTGTTTCACATAAGGTAGGAAGGCATTCCATAAAGTGGGTCCACAAGTGGAACTAAAGTAGGGGTACTAGAGGGCATGGTGTTAAGATAATGTTAAAGGGCTATGGGATTGTTATCTAAGAAGGTGTCAAAGTCTGTATCTCCTTGGGGAACTTCCCAAGGAAACGAAGGACTTACTAAAGGATGAGGGGAGTTTTCTAGTTTAGAAATGTACTCCATAAATGAGGAGGTAGAAAAGGTTGATTGGTTTGATGATGGGTTTTGTTTTACTAGGTTATTTTACTGCTATCGAGTTAGAACCATTCAAGGTAAGGGAGAGATAATACACAAACAGTCTCACCACTCAAACAAAGAGAAGATAAGAAATGATCAAGAAAATCAATCACACTTTAAAAAGCATATTAAATCCTAAAAGTTATTTTTAGCCTCTCTTTTAGCTTATACCTTAAGCTTTCAATAAATTACTTGACTAAAATTAGCTTGCAGATCAGGTATTAAAAAAGAATTCCATGATTGGTTTCAAGTTGTTCAGGCTCTCAAAAAGGATTTGTATTAGAAATCAATGCATGGCTTGGTATTGGGGCCTACCCCCTCACTTAACACACCATAGTGATAAGGGTGTCAGGTGCTTAGCCAATATATACCAATTTCTAAAGTTTATACTCAACCAGAGTGTTGAGCTATTTCTCCCCTTGGTAATGACCTCCAAGTGAATTGTTGTGAAAGGGTAAGGTGACTGCTAGGTGATGAAATCCTAGTCAAGCCGTATCTCAAGTTTGTTTGATGTTTGATTGATGTAGGTGGTTTAAATTAGAGTGTGAAATAAAAGTGATGCTACAATTGGATTACTTTGCTTTAACTTAACCTATGTGAGCTAAACTTCAAGAAATCAATGTATGCAATCAATTTTAAGCCCAAAAGAAACATTGATGTCATTTATGAGCATAGAATAGAGAAGAGAGCATATAGATGCAAACAAAATAAACCCAAGTAGAGACTCAAGGGTCTCATCGAACGTGATAAAATATTTTAGTGAATTTTATCTTATATTTCAAAAAAGGAAGGAGAATAAACTAGATACGAGTATAGTTGGAAAACTTATTTGATTGTGTGTGTGTTAAATCAGATGATTGTGAAAAACTCCTATTTAACTTGGGTGGATGACCTAAAAATAAGATATCACTAAAGGAAATGGTTGGTTAGATAGATAGCTTGGGTGGATTTCTTAGTGCTAGCTTGATCTTGGAAGCAAGAGCTTCTTTGGGGGCTATCAATTCACACTTTTAAAATAATTAAGTTCATAAACCAAAAGATAGAGTACTTGAATCAATAATCAAAAGGTACTAAAATTAAAAACAAGAAATGGTTGATAAATAAATAGGCTATAAATGACTAATATAACAATAAGAAAGTTAATACTAATACTAAACGGATCAAGTGTGCTTCAAAAAATAGGAAAAGGGATTTGTGAACAGGCAGGGACATAAAAGGTTGGGTTTAGTTGAAGGTAGATGGATGAAAATAGTTTGTTGTTATTTTCTACCACAGTGACCATCGGTGGTTGATGTGACTATTGGTAGTTAAGGTGATTGTCAATGGTTGAGGTAATCGGTAGTGGTTGGACAGATGATTGATGATCAAGATGTCCATTAGCGATTACTGCGTGTAGGTTGTGGATAATAAATGGCTAATTAACAAGATTCTAGAAGGCAATTCTAGGAGATGGGTTTATGTCAGGTAGGTTGCAAAATACAAATAAAGTAATTGAATATTAGAAAACAAATACTTAGCTTACATAATATTGATCAGATGAATGGTTGAGATGTTTGGCTTGTTGATAGAGTCAGGTATGATTCTGGTAGAGTGATGGTACTTGGTTGTTGACTGAGGGGCGGTATAAATTTGGCTCTCTATCATGATGGTTAGATCATTGGATTGCTAGAAGAACACCTACAAAAAAAATCTCTGGATGTAAAAGTTCTTGATAGTTGTGGAACTATTTTCACTTCCTACTCCTCTCATCTTATATGCAAAGAAGGAGAGGTGCAACAAGATGTTAACTAGGCTTTCTAATTATAACTCACATATGCAATGGGCTCGTACATGAATTAGACATTCTAATTATAGAAAAGAAAGTTAGAATTAAAGGGTTAGTTAAGGTGGTTAGGTGGTGCAACCCTGAATATTAGTGGTCAACGTGATTGTCGATGATCATCCTGACCTTCAGTGGTTGAGGGCCAAAGTGAAAAGGTGGTTAAAAGGTGGGCTTAGTTATTTGGTCAAATTAACCATGGTCAGGCTTGGTTAGGGTCAGGGTGGAACTGGTCCCATGGGGTCCTAAAGCGGTCTAGGGGTGTTTTGACATTTAGAATTATGGTGTGCATATTTCTAATGTCTACAGTAGGTTGTCACATATCATTTCCCAGAGGTGATTTAGCTTTGTGTTGCATGTTTTCTTTTTATTGTGTTTTGTGTGTTTCCTTTTCATTGTGTGTTTCCTTTTATGTCAATATTTCTTGATTATTTTCTCTTTCTAATTATTTTGGGAAAACTCCTTAGCCCAATGGATAAGCACTAATCTTGAAACTAAATACTCTGAGAGATCATCTTATGTAATTTTTCAAGTCTATGTCACCATCCTGATCCAACTTTTGTTCCCAAAATTTATTAAGTCAAAAAATTCCTCAAATCATGGTCACAACAAATAATTTTGAGTTGGGTCATGAGTTTTTCCAAGTGTGAGTCAAGTTGAAGAGTTGGTTAAACTTGTGTTTTTAAAAACATGAAGTTTGTCCTTGTATATCCTTCCAAACATCTAAAATGACCAAAATTCAAACCAAGACAAATAGATTATTTTTTTAAGATGATGATATGGTTTGGTAGTATGTGTTCATTCCCATATAATTGGGATAGGTAAATTGGTTGTCAATTGGTCAGATTTGGATAGAATGTGTGTTATGCCTCATCTACTAAGAGTTCCAATAAGAAAACATATGTAGTTTTCAAAGCAATAATCTAGTCAAACAACATTTTTTCCTTCCCATGCAACTAGGATAGGTGAACTAGCTACCAGTTGGTCGGATTGGCATAGGCATTTTGAAACTTACAGTTTAAGTCCCTAGTGAAAGCTAGTTACTATCATTGAAAATTAAAGTCCTTAATTTTACCTAATTCTGACTCTATTATGTAGACCAAGTCAAAGTGATCAATTTTAGTTATAAATACTTGGTGTAAAAATTTAATATTTTACCTCAAAACCTTGGTACTTATTAATAAAGAATACCCAATTTAGTATATGGTTCTCTAGGTGCTAAGAAATGCCAATAGACTCAATGGGGTTTTAGTTTTCTAAGTGCTTCTTATGCCCAAAGTTCCTGATACTGTGGATGAAGCTGATGGGGTCTGCATAATTTGGTAAGTGATTGAAGTGTCAAAGGTAATTGACATAGTCAATTTTATCTAAGTTCCATGGGTGCCATGGGTACCCAAAGTGCTAGATGGACCCAACAAGGTAATGGACTTATAGTTTTAAAATTAATTGGCACTCAAAGTGTAGATAATTATTGATGGGCCTTATTGGGTGAGAATACATTGGGTACCATAGGTACCCAAGGGTGCCTAAAAGCCCGATAAAGTCTGTAAAAAGTAAAAATAAATAAATAAATGTTCCACCTACTTGGGTTCTTGATGGGACTCATAAACTTGACATGATTTGTCACATGAAAATAAAAATCTATAAAATCTTGTTTTACAAAATATGATTGCCAAAAGGCATAGTGGAATATAAAGGGTTAGCCCATTCCCTCTTATCTCTATAGATAAGATAAATGGCAATTGTATATGGGTTTTTTGATATTCATTATATTTTTTCTTAAAAGGAAAGGAGAAATAAACTTTGTGTTCATTATTTCAATAGAGAACACAAAGTAAATTCTAAAATTTTGTATCTAGCATTTTCTTTATGGACATGTGTTTTTTTTAATGTTAATAGATATATCTTGATTCAAGTAATAATTGTATTATTCTCAAACAAGCATATTATTTTTTAGAACTCCTTGTCATGCAAAGGATGAAACATATGTTTGCTCATTCATGCATGACCCCTTTGTCTTCCTTCCTTTTGTTTTTTGTAGTTGAAAGTAGTAAAACCCAATATTTTATTCAACCCATAAATATAATAAATAAGTTTATTTTTATTTTTCTTATTTTCAATAAAGATAACCTCCCTTCCTACTAAAGGAGAGACTCTTTATCTCCTTCACTATTCTGAAATACCAAATTTGTCAAAGTACCAAGTATTTCACCAACACCATAATACATATCATGTACTTTTACTCTGTAGTCTACTTCACAGATGGTTACTTCACTATATGTGTCATTGTTAAATCTATCTAGACAACACACTTGTATGTCTCGCAATCAATATGTTACATACATATTTTAATGATAATTACATTTATACGATGATATACTCTCTACATGTTGACATAATTACTACATGATGATATCTTTGTCACATGGTACAATTAACTCTTCTTTTGAGAATGAGTAACTTTTGGGCTACATCCCTCATCTCAAAATAGGGGCATCATAGTGTGCTTGTCTTATATATCTAAGCCTCCATGAAAAAAAATAGAGTTGGGATAGAGTACAAGTTTCAATAAATACATAAATTAAGTTTTTAAATATTTAAATAATGCAAAATTAAATTTTAAATACAGCGTGCAGATTTTCAAAGAGTCAAATCAATTTAGAAACCAAACATGTGATAGATGTTGGCACATTCATATAGATTGTGGGGGCATATGGCATACATATTCACTTACTTTTCAAATACTCGAAGTACATATTTTTACACACTTTAATGCATATGTATGGGCATATGTAAAACAATTATAAGATTAAAGCTACTTATTGAAAATACAGCTATAATTAAGCATATCAATGCATAGCATTTTATATCACTTGGCATGAGATTTAGGGGGCACGACACTCATTCATGTTCATACTTATTTAAAATTAAAATATAAAAATGCAAATTCAAAGATCAAAATACATAATGCTTGTTCATGCACATTTCAAAGATCAAAGTTAAAATTTATAAGGCAAAATATTCATTTCAATTCAAATCTATGAGTAATGTGGACATAGATATTCTTCATTCTCTTTTGATCATGCAAAATAGAATCTATATCTATATTCAATGTGTGATTTTATCTATATGGGTAATGTACATTGGTGTTCATCAACACTCAATGATCTTGGCATTACTTTTAGTGAACCCATTGTGTGGTTCCATCTTATGTTAGAAGGGATGTTCCTTCAAGTGTAGTGACACTCAACCCATGATGGTTTCATATTTTTGGATTAGTAAATTGGATACTACTCCTCTTTCATGAGAGTTGGAATAATGCATGTTTCAACTCAATATTTTAATTAATTATTCAAAATTTGGAATGTGATCACTCTCAAATGTCCCTGGTTTCAAATTATTTAAGTGCTTCAATAAGGGGCCATAATTCTCCATCATTAATTATAGGTTATAGAGAAATTTGGTTTCATCTCCATGCAGGTGTACTCCTTATTTTCTCTCTTTTCAATTTTTCAATTTTTAAAGATTAACTTTTTCAAATTTCAAAGTTAACAAATGACTACTTCATGATTTATTACAAGGTTCATAAACTTTGAGTGCCATGCATAATTGAAGTATTTTCTCAAATACTAAGTGTGTTCTACACATTCAACTTCAATTTCTTTCTTATTTGTTCTATCAATTTCATTATTGTAATAAAGGGGGAAAGTGTAGACACATAAATCTAATCACATGTACTTGATAATGTTAATCCTTGGCACATCCTAAACCATATAAATTATACATGAATACATGACACTTGTTCATCATTATCTAATCTTTTTAAATATATATAATATTGACCCTTTTATTTGTCAACACTACTATTTACAAATATAAATATCAAATTCTCAAGTTTTTTAAAATCACCCTCAAACTACCTCCAATTCAAGACAAGTGTCCCTAATCCTTTGGGACAAGTTTTCCCTAGGTAGATAAGAGAATTGTTGCACTTTTATCCACTTAAGCTAGTTGCATCCCGTGCCAAATAATGACTAATTTCTAAAACTTATAACATTTTTTTGGGTCTTCCCACATGTTTCATAAGGTTGGCTAATAAAATTTATCAAAATGTTTGCTTATAAATATGCATCAAAGGCCATTCATTATCCCCACTTTGTATTCACTTCTCTCAAGCATTCATACTTCTAAACATTGATAAAATATGTCATATTCTTTCCAAATTCAATATCATTTACAAGGAACATCCATAATCCAAGTCAATACCATATCAAAGCAAGTTAAGATTTATCATTATCAAGTATCAAAGTTATTTTGTAGTTGCATACATAATCAAAGGAGCATAATTACACAATCACTTTAGGTGAGAGAACTATGTGGGATTGATTTTCCTCTTTGGATTATTGGATACACATATAGTAATCAATCATCAAGGGGTGATTGAGGTTAGCTCAACCCATTTCACTACCTCTTTTTTTCGTGTTTTCAAGATATCAAAGTGCTCTTAAGGTTTTAGAGATAAGAGAATCAACACAACAAAATTTACATGGAACAGTCTAAATCATGATATCTCTTTCTCAAAATACACAAGAGTAGATGGTACAGTACTCATTTTTCAATCACAATCAACTAGGATAAGTTTGTGGTCAACAAACTAGAGTGGCTTGCATTGTTGTCCAGTTACATCAGTCCTATCTGGGAATATTATCTGCTTCATCTTTTAATCCATCATAATAAAAGTGTTGATTCCTCTATATTTCTTTTTTAGTCATTAATTATATTCAACTGGGACAAGTCCATAGTCATTAAAAAACTTGAATGGCTTGCATTGTTATCCACCTATAACAAACCTATCCAGACATATTTTTTTTATTTTTTTTATGAACCTAAACTTGCACAGTCACCTCTTTTGTTGATTTTCATTTTCTTATATCTAAAATAGTCAACAAAGATACGTGTGTGAGCTAAGTACTTTTCTTCCTAGTGTTTTCTAAAAGTAACAGTTTTCTATATTTATCAGTTATCAAAATCAAAATTATTAACTAAAATACATCTTTAGCATTTTGATATTCTCTCATTTTACACCTATATAATCACATCATTTATTTATTATATCATAAATAGGTAAAACAACTATTAACCCTTTTTTAGGGTATTCCCAATCAAGGTTTAAAGAGTTAGGGGTTTGAAAAAGAAGAAGATACAGATGTTGTTTTATGTATGTTTGGAGGAAACTAAATATAGAAATAAGCTTAATAGGAATAGGGCATCATCCTAGGTAGAAACAATCAAACATGGGGCTCCTAGACAATAACATCAACCCCAAACATAAATATTGATGGACCTATCCTAGGTTGACATGAGCATATTGTGTGGATATGATAGTAAATTCTAGATATGGCTGCACTTAAAGCTAATAACAAAAGATATTAACAAAATTCATAGAGATATAAAACACAAAACAAAATGTGAAACAAGTTAAGAACCTTCTTGCACCTTTGTTTGTCAAATTTTATGCGATAAATCTTAGTGGAATTTAGTTTGTATGTGTAAAATTGTAAATTATATGAATCTAAATTATCTATAAGTTTCATCTTAATTAGGTTTCTTGATGCAACCACCTATCTTTCAGAGGCCATAACTTTTTATTTGGGAACTCGTTTGAACTCTCATTTGTGGAAAAATCACAATATTGAAGAGTAGAATATGGTCCTAACTGGCACAATTAGTTAGGTTCATTTTTGATATATTCTAAATGATATAAGTGATCATCTAAGAGTCTAAAATTATATTTTAGTATTTTTTAATGAATTTTATAATCTTAAAAATTAGGTATCTTTGTAACTAGAAATGAACTAAAGTTGAACTTCTTCCATTGGTTTGAATTTTGTGTGTAGAGGATAAGTGATTATTTTTAGGCCCATTTGAGCTTGCATGTAAAACTTGCTAAATATAGCGATTTCTAAACTTACATTAAGATAAAAGTTACTAAAAATAACAGGGTTAATTAACTCTAGGTAGCTTTTTTATTTATTTGTATTTTTTTAATTTTGCATGTCAATTCCAATTTTGAGTTGAGATTTATTTAAAGACTCTTATGTAATTATTTTAATTCATTCACAAATAATCAATAAAGACTATTATTTCACAAAATTTTGGGTTGTGTGTATTGAAATTTTTTCTTTGTTAGTTCTTGGTTTCATCATTTGTATAACCTAAAAATAGATAAAACATATTGGTGAACCTGTATAGGGTATAGAACTGTGAAAACCCTAGACTTAGGGTTTTTTCCTTTTGTCACTAGGGTTCCCATTCTAAAAACCCTAATTTTTGTATGTTTGCTTGTTTAATAAGAGCGGGTTTTGCTTATGTTTTAAAGGATCTATTAATTTTAAAATTCAAAATGAATAATCAAGCTAAAACACCTAATGGTCCTCATCCCCTAGATTTGCTTTTATGTAGCCATGTCATTCCTTATGTTTATGATAATTAATGGACAAATGATCCAACTTGTGTGTTTAATAATGAAAATAATATATATATTATGAACATGATTGTGAGGTTAATGATTAAGATTATTACTATGAGGAAGATTGGTACAACAGTGATATCTAAAATAAAGAAGGAAATGAACAAGCTAATGTGGAATGGAAGAATCTAATTCCTCTACATCTTCTTTTCATTCATTTAATTATACACTATAAAAATATGAAAATTACAATTAATTACCCCATACATATATTTATAGCATCACATATAATGAAGACAATACAGTAATACCATGTGTAGATATATGCATTTGAATGTTCATGATGTCTCTGTCCCTCCTTTAGAAGCTGAAAATGATACACTAAATGATGGTATTTTTTTTATCTCTCTAGAAAGTTAAAATGATGCAAAAAAATGTGAATTTCCTTCTCTCTATATACATGGTAAAGGATAAAAAATCATGTGATATATCCTCTTTCAATCAAAATACTAAATAATGTTACAAATGTGCATGATAATACTTTACAATCTATTTAGAATAATTCCAATGAATGTGATACTTCTCTCTCCTCACTTGAAATGGTGAATGACTTGGAAAAATTGGATATTTATTCTCCTTCTCTTATATTGAAAAATAATGTTTGAGATAATTCTCCCTTTTCTAATGAAAAATAATGTAATTTTCCTTTCTCTTTATTTAAATATGAGAAAAATATTTCCTTGAATATGGTTGTTACTGAAATAAATTATGATGTAGATGTTATTTTATAAACACAATGTGAAAAGAATGATATACTAGATGTCAAGTCTAAATTAAGTAATGATGTTAACCTCAAATGTAATTATAAGTAGATTATTGTAGATGATATTTTGTGATTATGTAACATATCAATATTGTACACTTGTAAAACTTGTACCTTGGTTATTTCTCTTGGTTATGAACATGCCTTGCTTCCACAAACCTCGCATCTACTCAATCTTGTGCCCCTCAGCCTATCTCTTAGTTTGACCAACCTTATATTGATGACACAAACATCATTTCTTGCCTAGAATGCTTAAAATATACTTATCTTACACCTCTATAAGTTCCGATGCTATACTTATTTTGTTACTCACTAGACACTATTGTTTGGGATAGATAGTAGTATTGATATTACTATCCTAACCTGACGCAAGTGTCTAGTGACCTAAAGTCATCCAATTTGTAAATAAAATATATTAAAATTATCAACCTAAGTGACTTAATGTGATTTATCTCTTGATAGGATTATAAATATAATATCAACCCTCATTTATTCCTCACTTAGGAACACCTAGCAATCAAACCAAAGAGACTAAGGAACTTATCAAAAGCACTCTATCAAGCATTCAATTGATCAAAAACTTCCCTATTTATAGACCAATAATAGGTATAGCACATCTACAATTTTGAAGTACTAAAGGAGTTGTCATAAGGTCATATTTTCTAAGTTATAAGCTAGGTCATTGTTCTACTTGCTTTACACGCATAGCATGATTCACACACAAGCCAACACATAGGAAAAAACTACATGAGTCTAAGGCCCTCTTCTAAATTATTGGCTATGTAGGTAGTGCCCTTTGATACTAAGTTCATTATACATTAGCTCAACATCATGTGCCCACTAACCCATTTTCCTCCAATGTGACATTAAATATAGAAAGCTAGAGTTTTTCCCTTCGACTAAGAGCAATAGTCCATGACAAATATCTAAATACATCAGAATGAAGGTAAATCTAAACCCAAAAGCATCTAAGTGATCACATCTTGTTTCAATTGATATTCTATACTAGACACTAGCATCAAACCTAGATAGTAGCATCGACATAACCATCCCACACTAACACAATTGTCTAGATAGCTAGAGACACTAGATCCAAAATTTGACAACTATTTCAAAACTATCTTCCCACCTACTTTCAACATGTACTAGATCCAGATTTGTATTAGCAACAAAACTAGCTAAGAACTATTTTATTACTGATTTTTATATCTATCATAGTTGTACTTTCCATTTATAGCTTATCTTAATTTAATAAATTAGCATGTGGTACATCTGAGTTTAGCACATTAATTAGCCTAATGTTGATCTAATATTCACCTTTATTCCCTATAATTTATATATCCTCAACCCTATATACCTAATAGGATCCACATGTAAATTAAGGTTAAACATTTGATGAATCTAATTCATGTGAATATATTTTTTTTCTAATTTTTAGGGTTTTAAACCAGCCAGGGTTTTAAATTATAGTACTTTTTAATATTTGGTTGGTACTATTTGGTGTAGCCCTATATTAGGGTGTGTGTTTATTGAACATATTTATCCTCCCCTTAACCCATCTAAGATATCTCAAACCAATCAGGGATATCATGCCTTGGATCATGATGATATCTATGTTGACAATGAAAAAAATATTGATAAGGTTATCATAAAAGAAGATTCTAATAATAAAAATCTAGAAAAAAATGAAAATAAACAAGTAGACCATGTTCAAGTACATGCAATTGTAATGTTTCATGAACACATTTGACAAAACCTTGATGATATTGATAAAATATTTAAAACTATACTTGAAGCCAAAAATTCAAAAACTTTAGTGGATACATCCCTCCCCTTGAAAACACTACAACTCAATACATCTAATGGGGGCATATATTATGTGTTTCAACCTTTGTTTCTTGAAATTACTATTGATACATATGTTATGTAATTATCCATTATTTCAACTCAAATACCAATTTCAATGCCTATTAATACTCAAAACATGTTTTCATCCCCTTTGGTGACTACTCAATTGGCTAATATAAATCCTAATGGGTCTATAGTTCAAACACTCATCCAAGTCATAAAGACCTTGGAGGACAAAGTTACAAGCATTAAACAAAAGGCTTAAAAGTCTTCACATGCCATAGATTCACAAGATGTGTTGCATAACCCTCTTGCACTTGAAATCTCTTTGCACCCTTTGCCAACTAGACTTCTTGCACCTAAGTTCACATTTATGATGGAAAGGGTGATCCTGAACAACATATTTGAAATTTATATGTGGCATTCTTTTATTATACTTCCAATGATAAAATTTTGACCAAATTATTTTCAAGGAGCCTCAAGGACTATGCTTTGAGGTGGTTTTATGAATTAACTCTCTAATCGATTAAAGGATTCAAACCTCTTGTAGATCAATTTTTGGAACACTTTTCTATTAACATTACTTGAAAGGTTTCCTATGCTTAAATTATAAAGATCAAACAAGGAACCAATCAACCAATCAATGAATATGTCTTGAGATATAAGACAATGCTACCAAAATGACCAATCTTTTGGCAAACAAAGATTTGCAAGATGTATTCAAGAAAAGTTTTCTTAATCCTTTACATGAGTCCAATGTTTTCAAAAAAATTAAATCCTTTGATGACTTATGCCATGTTATATGAGACTATTAAATGAAGCTTATGTCATTGAACAAGCTCAAGTATGTATTAAACACACCAGTTGCATCTACATCTAATACAAAATTTACAATTAAACCAAGTTATAAGGTAAAACCTCCTAAGCCTAAAATAGAAATAACCACCATTGTTACATAACATACTAATCATCTTATCTTATCTAATGCACTAAGGAGATAATTTACACATTTACCTAAACCACCTATTTCATTACTCCTGCAGTTGCTAGAGTGTCATATTATATCTTTCCTTCTTCCTATAGAGGTTGATATAAATAGACCTCTAACCAAAGTATATGATGAAAATGTGTATTGTGACTATCACCAAGGCCCTAGGCATTCTACAAACAAATGTTTTACCTTGAAACATAAAATTTAAGACCTCATCGATGACCAAAATATTACAATTGGTGATCCTCCAAAGGAATCAGGTTCACAACCTGGTGATCACCATAAGCAAAAAATATTTTAAAATTATAAGACCATTATAAGAAGAAACTAGAAGTCCAAATGGCATATAATAATGCACATCCTCATCTATCATATTATAAACACCTACTAAATGGTGTTATTGGTATTTACACACAACATATACCTCTTATGGTTTAGAAACTTGTCATTTCCTTTGATGATAGTGAAATTAAGTATAATAAATTTGATCTTCATTCTCTATACATTCAAGCATACCTTGATAAACACCCCATACACAATGTTATGATTGATATTGGTGAAAGTGAAAAAATTTAAACCATGACATTACTTACACATTTGGGTTATAATTGGCATAATTTACGCCCCTCTACTAAATCAGTTAGAGAATTTGATGGGACCTCTTAGAAGGTTCTTGGTGAGATTGATATACCTTTACAAGTTGTTCCTACACATATGGTTAATGATTTATCAATTATACCTTATACATGTGTCTTTGACATGGTTTTGGGATGACTTTAGATACATACTCTTTGAGCAATACCTTTTACAGTACATGGGTGTATTAAATACATTTATGTCAATCAAGTAATTATAATTTTTAGTGTTCCATATGAGTATCTTCTTAAACAAGAGAAATTCATACCCAGATAGTTAATTATCAAGATTGTTAAATATAATCTATTTAAAAAGGGTAAGTAATAAGCAATCCCATTTACTACATGGCCAATACTTGAGAGACCCTTACATTAGAGATAGACAGTGGGTTCCATACAATCCTTATATTTTATGCACCATATTCAGATATCTATAGCACCTAAACATGTTCCTACTATTGTTATTCTAAACAGACCATACAGTACATAGATATGGGCTCTAATAACCCCTTTTCCTTCTATTGGTTCTTTACAATCTTAGAGTCCTATTATACATATGATGAACATGATAGATACTACAATGACAAATATTTCACCTATACATGTTCCTTGGTAGTACCACCAATTTATTGCATCAGGTTCCAAGTGAAGAGATATCTATGCTAATCCTTTATATGAGATCATAAGATGATCTTGTCTCCTCAAAAATACCAAAAAAAATCAAAAACTTGCAAAAATCTCAAAACATTTTCAGCACCTACATATTATATTAGCTTCTTCGCTTCTATGTGTTAGTTCCATGTTGAGGACTAGAATATCATTTACTTCTACATATACATATATAGGCATACACATATACATTATATGCTTATGGGTGTTGGTCTTTCCCTCCACTCACATCACCAAGATGTTGGGGGCATCTGCTTCTTTGATCTTGATACACACAGGTTATATGATTTGATGATCACTCCACATTATCATGTTTAAGCTTCCATATTTACTTACACATGCCTATTATCCATGATTATCTATTTCACATGGTACTTGATATGATATGTACTTGATATTTTTTATAACACATTTGATCCACATGACACTATGGCATGTTTATGATGGTTTCTCATGCTTTTACTTGATACACTTCCTTAAGTGTTTTGATTTGCTTTTGTCTTACTTATTTGAGCATTTGAATATGTTTTATTGTATGCAGCCCTTGTACCTATGTTTTCTTTCTTGGACATTTTAATATGTCATTCATTACTTTGTGTACATTTGACTAAACATGTCCATTTGATTTTATGGCATTTGAACATGCCCCTTATCTGTGATCTCTTTGGACCAATGCTTGTTGAATTAATTTTGAGTGCTCTTATGTGTGTGCTTATTTACTTTTTGAGCTTGTACTTTTACTATCGAGACATTTCCACGATCTTTATCATGCATCTTAGGCCTACATGTGATCACATTGGTTCTATATGTTTTAATGATACATTTACCTAGACATGTTTCCTCTTATATTCTACATGGTTACATTCATAGATTTTATAGTTGTCTTACTCTTTTGAGGTGAGGTAACTTCCAATTACTATGTTTACCTCACCTTAAATGGGGGAATATTATTGGAGGCATGCTTAGAAATCATGTTCTCCATACTTTGCACAGTTCTTTGATTCAATGGGGTCATGTCATATGGACATGGCTTCCACATTTTCACAGTTTCCAAATTACAATGCAAGCATGCTTTAGAAGCATGTTTTCCACATTTATTCAGTATTCAATATTTTTATCAATTTGAATATTTAGTGGGGACATGTCATATGGATGTGGCTTCTAAATATTCATTTTTTTTAAATTCAGTGGAGGCATGTTTTAGAAGCATGTTCTCCACATTCACCCAATGTGGTACTTATATCAATTCATAAATTCAATGGGGGCATGCTTTGAAAGCATGTTCTCCACACCTATTCAGTATTTAACATCTCTAGTTTATAGTGGGGGCACATCTTAGAAACATGTCCTTCACATTGGTACATATATCAATTTTCATATTTCTCCATGTAAAGTGGGGGCTTGTTTTAGAAGCATGTCCACACTTATACAGTTTTTTTAATTGACCAAAGCATAAAGTTATATGATTCAAATTTATAGTTGTAGAAAAATTTTGTACATGGTACCATTTTATACATAGTTTTAACATGAGATATATCTAAGGTGCATGCAACATGTGCCTAATATTGTAAAATCCAAATCAATATCATATTTTAAAATCAGTGCATGTATTGATATCCCATAGACTTTTATGGACTTTATCAAGTCAATCTACTACAGTAATTAGTGCATCTTTTAGTATGGTTGAGGTGATTAAATCACTCAATCTTGCCAAGTTTTTAGTTTGGACTTGATCATCCAAACTCACTATGTTATAAGTATCATTGGGTTGCATGATTGAGCTAATCTCAACTGCTATGTGGCAACTCACTTTTGATCCAAAGTTGAGAGAATGTACCTTCCAATCTCTCTCTTTCTTTATATATATCTTTATCTCCTTGGATATATGCACTTTAAATATTTATCTATATTTATCTTAATCTCAATTTTAGAGCCTTATAATGATACATCTATTTCAAAAATAACTTGTCAATAGGCAAGGCAATTACATCGATACACAGATGAGCTCCTAAACTTTGCTCTTTCAATTTTAATCAATTTAAATTAATTTTAACCCAAATTATATGCACTAATTTTACATTGTAAAATGTTCTTAGTTATAGGTCAGTCACTAGAAAAGTGCTCAAATTTAACTCCAACAAAGCACTCAAAATTAACTCAAGTAAAGACAAAGTGTGCATGCACACCCAGGTACTTATTTCTTTCCTTTAAATTAGAAATATTTTTACTATATTAAAGAGGAAAATATAGATGATATTTAGAGATTATGTATCACCTCAGTCTTGTACACTTGGCAGACTCAAATCTTGGCTACTCCTCTTAGTTCTACACATGTCTTTCTTTTGCAAGCCTTGTATCTACTCTATCTTGTACCTTTAGCCCATCTCTTAGTCTGATCAGCCTTATATTGATCACACAAACATCTTATCTTTTCTAGAATACTTAAAATATACTTATCTTACACCTCTATAAGTTATGATCATATACCTATTTTACTACTCCTTAGACATTAACATCCATGACAGTTAGTAGCATCAATGTTATTGTTTTGACCCAACATAAGTGTCTAGTACCCTAAATTCATCCAATATTTAAATAAAGCATATTACAATGGTTGACCTAAGTGCTTTAATGTGAGTTATCTCCCAATAGGACTGGTATAAATATAATATCAAACCTCATTCATTCCTCACCTAGGGACACCTAGCAATCAAACCAAAGAAACCAAGGCACTTATCAAAAGCCCTATATCAAGCATTTAATTGATCAAAAACTTCCCTATTTCCATACCAATCATAAGTACAAGATATCTACAGGTCTAAAGTACTAAAAGAACAATCATAAGGTCCTATTTTCCAAGTTACAAGTTAGGCTACTATTATACTTATTTTACACGCATTGCATGATTCACACATAAGCCAACATGTAAGGAAGAACTACATGAGTTTGAGGTCCTCTTCTAGAGTATTGGCTATGTAGACAACAACATTTAACAATGGGGTCATTATAGGTTAGCTTGGCATCATGTTCCCATTAACTCATTTTTTCCTAAGGTCACATTGAAGATGGAAATCTAAGGTTTCATCATTTCATCAGGAACGACAGTCTATGACCCAAATCTGAATACACCAAAATGAAGGTGAAGCTAAACCCAGAAGCATCCAAGTGGTTGCATCTTGTTTCACATGATATTTTATACTGGACACTAGTATTAAACCTAGACAGTAGCATTAATGCAACCATGTCAGGCTAACGTAATTGTCTAGAGAGCTAAAGGCACCAGATCCAAAATTTGACAACTATTCTAGAACTATTTTCCTACCTACTTTTAACTTGTACCAGATCTAGATTTGCATTAGCATCAAAACTAGCTAAGTACTCTCTTATTTGTCATTTTTATATCTAGCATAATTGTAATTTCCATTTATAACTTATCTCAGTTTAATAAATTTAGCATATGGTACATCCAAGTTTAGTAGTTTAGTATTCACCTTCGTGCCCCATCATTTCTATATCCTTAACCCTATATACCCAAGTAGGATCCTAATATAAATTAGGGTTAATTAATTATTAATATTGGTAATTACTCCTTTAGACTTGTGTTTAGAATAAATAATGAGTTTCAACTCATGAGCGAGTCCACTACCATTCCTACTAGTCAAATTACCTTTATGATATATGACATGTGGGACCTTAAAAAACAAGTGTTTGATCTCACTATTTCAACTAGAGCATATAAGGCTCACATGAATGAGGTTGTTATTATTGGTCAACATGTTACATGATTGGTATTTAATAATTACCTAGGGAATTTTTATGCCTAAGTTCAAATTATTTAATGGTATTGGATATCCCCATGATCATTTAATTAAGTATACACTTTATTTTGGTAAATATAACAATGATGGATGAATCTTATTAAGATCCTTTTATCAAAACCTAAAAGGGGATGCCTTAGATTGGTTATACATCCTCCCTAGTGATTCTTTACCTTATTTTAAGAAGTTGGAAGACATTTTCTTATTTTATTTTTAAAAAGTTAAAGTGACTAAATTTCCCTTACAACATCTATAGAGTTTAAAGTAAGGTAATGATGAGCTTATTACATATTATATTTTAAGATTTAAAAGTACCTTACATATTTTAATGTATCGACCCTCTGATTTAGAAAATAAAATCATTTTTATTAGGTGTCTTCTTTTTCCACTCAAATAATGAGTAATGCATAATATTTGTTCTATTTTTTAGAATATGTACTTAGATGTTTTCAATTATGGATGTGATCTCAATTCGAAATTACAAGAGGCTAGTAATGCAAATGAATCTAGACCTTTTTCACCCAAGAAATAAGCCACTCATAGAGAAATAAAATTTGGTGAAATTTCTCCAAAAGTAACAAGTCTATTCAAGGTTATTTATAAAAGGCAAGAACTAAAATAAGAAATGAGTTCAGTAAAAAGGCACATAGGCCAAAGAGGAATCTACCAAATCAGTTTGATAGTTTCAAAGAATGATCAAGCATAATTTTGTAAACATTATTAGATTAGAGAATAATTTATTTTCCACCTAATTTCATCATCCTCCTCATCGTTTAGAAAAACTAAAAACTAAAGCATTTTGTGATTATCATTGTATCAATGGGCATAATTATAGCAATTATTATGTGTTGAAATTAAATATTGAACACCTCGTGGATGAATGGGTTATTACATTTAGATGAGTAGACACTAGATCACCTAGATACCCTTCTCCATCTTCTCCTAGCTCACATTCAAAGAAGATAAATATTTCTCATTATGTTCCTCCTAAGGAACCAATGGTCCTTCAAGCCTCTATTAGAGGTGAACCTAGAGAAGGCATTGTTGTCAATCATAAATAATAACATAATACATGTACAATGAGATTTATTAATAGCCTAGGATACGGTGAATGATATTTTAAACATGCATTTAGAGATGTCATAGGGTGCATTACTATTCAAATTTATTTAGTTTCTAAGGTATTAGATATAATATTACATGTCTATGAGGATATTGTACAAGGAAATGTTATATTAGGACAATCATTGTTACAATATATGGTGGTAAATGTTGACACTATTAAAAACATTATCTCTTACATCTTTCATGATAAGTTAATTACTTATTAGAGTTATAAAGTTAATATAAATAAAATTGTAGTTACACCATCTTCAAAGGATGTATGGGTGTCAAAGGAGAAACAAGTAGTTCAAGAGTAGACGTTGAAAGCATAAGACATGTTGTACAACAAAAACAAGAATTATTATTATTTTGAATAGTTCTACCAAAGGACCATCAATCAATTACATATGATTACTGTCAGAATAATTAATGGTTAAGTGGTGTTATTTATGTACCCTTAATACATTAAATTATATTAGTTAAATAATAATATATTTTATTATTTATCATTAATTTATCCTCATGTAAATAAATAATAAAATATTTTAAATGACCTTTGAGAGGTTGGAACCATTAATGTAGTGGTTGGAAAAGGTCACATTATAATAGTCAGATTACGTTGCCTATATAATGAAGAGTTTATATTATAAGATTCAATGAAAAAAGGAGAGTTGAAGCAAATAAGGAAATGTAGAGAACACATTTCCAAGTTATGTGATGTATCGATCAAGAAGAAGTGAGAGGAAAAAAGACTGTATTGGGTAGTTATTAGTTTCTTATAATATGAATAATCTTTATGAGTTTTTTACCTCTTAAAAAATTTTCCACGTATATCTTGTGTTGGTTTCATGTATGCATTTTCTCTTGATCCAATATGTATATCTATTACTTGTATACATAATTTTTTTTAATTTATCATGTTATTAGAGCCTGTGATATGTTGATCAAGTGGTGAGGTTGTAGATCAGAATTTTTTAGCTTGTGTTCAAGCTTAATTTTGCTAAAAAATAAACTTGTAGATCATGTAGCACATTCACAAAAAAAAATTATCTTCTCTCTCCTTCAAAATTGCATGATCTATACATTTCTCTTATCCATGGAGCATTTGGTTGCATATCTGAGCAACTAGAATCAATTTTAAGGCAAAATCAGCCTTGGGCACTTTTTTTTGGTATGTTGAAAGCTTAAATCTCATAAAATTTAGTAAGAATTTCATTTTTAATGTTTTTGTAGCTTGAAATTAATTTTTAAATGATAGATCTTAATTTTTTGGCCTGCTAACATTCTTACAAAAGCCTCTCAAGTTAACAGTTAAAGTTTTAGAAGAATAGGCATGTGTAAGCTAAAAAACTGTGAAAGATTAGATTTTGGGTAGTAAATCTTAGTTTTGATCTCTCTATTTACTTAGTTTCCCCATTTTCAAGAAATTAAGACTTTTAATTTGCCTGATTCAGACTCTTATAGCTCATTCCAAATTTTATCTCTCCTCCCAAAGCACCATACTTCAATTTGTATGGCCTCTATGAGCTGAAAATCAATAAAAATATATTTTTTGTTCCACACCCTATTTCTAGTGTTTAAGGGTCAATCTTCAGTCTTAAACCCTGTTAAAACCCTCATAGTAGTCTATGGAACATCAAAATCACATTCTAAGTTTTCTTTAACCACCTGGGGTGCCATAACATACAATAGTATAAAAAAATATTTTTTTGTCAGAAAAAATCAGTTTTGGTTATGCCAAATGCTTAGTTTGGCCATTTGGAAGTAGTTTTAAGCTTTATTTGATCAGATTTGGTCTTTTGGAGTTCCCATAGTGCATCTAACTTCTATTTGAGAGCCATAATTCTAATTTTGTCTATGTTGTTGCATATTTTTAAGGTTAGTAATAGTTTTGAAATAAAGTATTTATTAAATATTTGATTTAATAATTAGCTAATTTTTCATGCAAGCACATAGTGGGTCCATGTGTGTTGACTTGTATTTTCTAAAAATATTTTTAAAAAATATATTTTTTTTTCTTTATACAGTAAGGAAATATTTTTTTTCCATGCATTTAATATTTTGATTTTAAAAAAAATAGAATTAATTAAATATGTTTTAAATCATGTAGCTTACATGTGAAGTCTTATATTGGACAAAGGGAATTTGACTAGTGTTTTTTGGAAAACACTTGTAGATCCAAGGTCATTAAATAAAATCTCAATCCCAATATTTTTTATCAAAATTAATTTATTTATTTTAAAATAATTAGTTAAAAAATTTGGTTATTAATCATGCAAAATCTCACGTCTGAAGCTTGCAACACTTTTAACACCCTTGACTTATCATGTTCTTTGTCGAAGATGGTCATGTGACCAATTGATATTTAGGTTTTTAAACTTCTTGGATGCATTAGGATGGTTTTTTATTTGATTTGAAGCTTCCTAATATGACTTTGAGTGTATAAGTTATCTTTACAACACTTACGACTTTTGCCTTTATTACGATTATTAGTGTTTTTTAAATTGTTCTATAATGAAATACATGGATAGTGTTGTTTACTCACTAGAATATTTTTTATTATTAAAAAATCAAATATAAAACATGTTAAAAATTTTGTTTTTTAAACATTTTTCATCAGTTTAGTATAACATACAAACTTATAGTGTCAACTTTAAAAGGAAGAAGAAATATTTATGACTTATAATATGAATTATTCCTAATAAGATATATAATATTTAGTTAACTTAGTATCAGATTATTAGTGACTTTATTGTATGTGTATCTCATAACTTGCTTGTTAAATTTAATATGCTTGATTGCAAGCTTACATATACTCCTATTGAAGGTTGTGTTAAAGCTTAATCAAAAAATTGTGTATAATAAAGCTAACCCCTCTTTACAAAAATATTATTGATAGTTTGATTTATCTAACCATTATTAGGATAGATATTTCATATGATGTGGGTGTTGCTTCTAGATTCATATAGGATCCATGCTTGGATCATTGGAAATTGACAAATCAGATACTTTGGTATATTAAAAGAACTACAAACTTTGGTTTATATTATTCTTCCTTTGATAATAATAATTTATTTAGTTATTATGATGCTAACCATATATTTTTATTATGAGTCCATTTTTTTATATGTATTTATGTTTGGTGTAGGTGTTATCACTTGGAGCACTTATTGTTGAAGTTGCTAAAGAAGCCTTATGGCTATGAAAGATAATAAAAGAATGTCATGTGAAAGTTTTTCATTATACCAACATTCTTGGTGATAATCAAATTTATATAGCTTTCGTGAAAATCTAATGCAGAACTAATGAACTAAAGCCTATTAAATTTCATTCAATGTTGGGCCTATCGAAGTTACCATTAAAGGGGAGTGTGCATGATAATGTTACTTCTTAACAGTCATGTGGATTATGTGTTTCTTTCTATTTTTTTATAGATATTTTCATTATAAAGCATTATAATATATCACTTTATGTGATTTTGGTAAACTTCATATGGAATTCTACATTGTACCCAATACATAGTAACATGGAGGTCTTTATATTATAAAAGACTCCAATATGCTTGGTTAATTATTCATGAAAAATTATGGGTTGTATTATCACTGTGGAATGTAGTCTCATGATCATGCTAACCGAAACTCATTATAAGTGGTTTAAGGTAACAAAGTGTAATTCCTTTAAAGGTACCTATGGATACATAGTGCAAAACATTTAAGTGTTTATGGGTGTATAGTGTAACTCCTTTAAAGGTGATTATATGATTATGGTTACATAGTGTAATACCTTTGAATATTTATAGTTAAATAGTGCAATACCTTTGAGTAACTATGTTTACATAGCATAATACCTTTAAAGGTGACCATGGCATGATGAAAGATGTTTCTTTCAATTATTATCTCCTAAAACTCATCATATGAATGGTTTATGGAGTGTAAGTTCATTATGTTGACACCTCTTAAAACTCATTGTGTGAATGGTTCATGGAGTGTAAGTTATTTATTTTAAAGATAATTATGACATATATCTCCATTTAACATCAAAGGAGAGCGTTAGAATAATTAATGGTTAAGTGGTGTTATTTATGTACCTTTAATACATTAAATTATATTAGTTAAATAATAATATATTTTATTATTTATCATAAGTTTATCTTCATGTAAATAAATAATAAAATATATTAAATGACCTTTGGAGAGGTTGAACCCATTAATGTGGTGGTAAAAAAAAGTCACGTTATAATAGTTATATTACATCGCCTATATAATAAAGAGTTTATATTGTAAGATGCAATGAAAAAATGAGAGTTGAGACAAATGAGAAAATATGGAGAACACATTTCCAAGTTATGTGATGTATTGATTAAAAAGAAGTGAGATGAAGAAAGACTATATTGGGTACTTGTTATTTTATCATAATATGAATAATATTGTGGGTTTTTTTACCTCTTGGAGATTTTTCCATGTGTATCTTATGTTGATTTAATGTATTCCTTTATTCTTGATCTCATATCTAGATCCATTATTGTCAACCAGTTACATATGATTATAGTGAATTTTTATTACCCAACATGTTTCATTAGTTTGCCAACAATCTATTCCACTAAAGCCTACAATATAAAATTATATATACATGTGATGTGATTAAAAATTTTAAATAATTTTATCCAACCCTTATTCAAAACATAATCAAATACAAATATAACATCCAAATCACATTTAATACAAGATATGACAGTAAATAATAGTACAAATAATTTACATAAAAAAATAAAATCATATATACATATCAACTAAAATGTTTACATCATAACAAAGTTAATCAATAATGGGGGAAACATGCATCTGAACATCTGAATCATCCAAGTCACTAGCTCTCAAGGTATATGCAATCATATCACCCCTCAGACTCTAGGATAAAGACCTATAATGTCTAACCCAATCCTTCAAAATTGATAGCCTATCCAATACCTTATCATGCTTAGCCTACAAGTTTAAATAATGGCCTAAAATATCCTTACCTAATTCACCACCAATACTAGTTAGTAGAGGCATCTAATCTCTAGCCTAGGCAACCTCTAGATCATTTATCTTTAAACTATAGTATAAGTTGTAGACATATGGCAACATGATTAAATGTTGGGGTATACTCACCAAGAATATTTGTATTGCTCTCAAATATTCCTCCTCTAATGACATCATCTGGAATGTCATGTGTCAAAGTGTGAATAGACATGTCTACCATAGTCACCCAATACTCATCACTTGTACCACAAACATGGAGAATACACAAGACTACATTAGAAAATTATAAACAAAAATAATAATCTCAAATACAAATATATAAGTAAACACACACACACACACACACACACACACACACACATATACTTTTGTGTAGCTAGTATATTAGTTATAGCATCAACTAGAGTAAGTTGCAGTGCAATCTAACATGCTCCACCATCTCCTCCACCACCTCCTCCCTGATCCAGGGGCATGACACTTGGATCTTCTATAATAGGAAAAATGATAGGCCATCTCGTGTTCATCTACCAACATGTGTATTTTGTCATGCATTCTACAACAAAAACCACAAAAGGAGGATCTACATCCCCATAGGTAAAGGTGTTAAATCCTTAACACTAGGAAGTGGTATATCACTAGGAAAATGTGTAGATATTTAAATGTGTCCAAGGGTATGTTTCCATGGGTATATATTGTTGGATTCTAAACTGACATGTGATCCTATCAAATTAGAATCTCCACCACATCATTAAATCAATCATAAAGTAACATACTAACATGAATACAAAATAACTTTATTGCATCCTCAGCATAGCTAACAAAGCCTTTATAAGGCCTCCAAACAATCCTAGTATGTGCAAGCTTATCCAAGATCACATGATACTCCATATTATTCAAATTCAAATGTCTCTTCAATACCAATTACTCTACAAAAATATGTAGGTGGACATAATCACCATGAGGTCTCCCAACTGGCCAAATTACAATAATATCCTCATAGGCACACACATGTAATAAGGTTTCAACACCAAGGCCTCCAACATGACCCTCAAAATTCAATATGTATAAACAAGCCAATATAGTGTGCCCCCATGAGTACTTGATCCCATGTTCCTCAATGGATAATAAAATATGATACATGTGGTATGAAATAGATAATGCCCCACCATCTATAATAATGAATGATACTAGTAATGCACACACATATTTTTATAGTCACAAAACAAACATAAAATCTTGGATAACAACACACCATTACTACCCTCTTGATATTGGTCTCCTTTAGGGTTATCATTCATGTGCTTATGTGCACAAAGGATAGACCCTTGTTTAATCATACTTTAAACCAAAATATGTGGACCAGCTATAGACAATCTCAATATATGTAATACATCCTCCAACATCATGGTCATCTCCCCTATAGGGAATGAGAATGTGCAAGTGTCAAAATTTCACCTCTCTATTAATGTGGTCATGAGGTGCATAATAGGATATAAAACTAAGTCTGAACATCTCCAAAACCTCTCTACCTCAATTGGCAACATCCAAGCTACTAAGGGTCTATATGTGTCACCCATACCAAAACACCCAAACAAGCTTATCCCTTTACAAAATAATTACATATAAGAGAAGTATTAGACACGAGTATATATCATGAAAATAATGCATACAAAATTAGTAATTAACCACTACTTTTCCACATATGCATTAATCCACACATAGACTATTGTATTAGATAGTAGCATCAAGAAAGGATGTTTTCTTTAGACAATCTCATTAGACTTCAAGATAGTAATGTTAAGAGTTTGATGGTACTACCCTCTGATGGAAACTATCATCAGGATGTCATATAGGCTAAAACATACATGAAACCAATTATTTTTCAAAATTAAAAAAGTTTCAATTTCTTTCAAAAGTATAAAATGGATCAAAAGCAAAATATTTTTGAACTACTAGCTCCTCCAGTGGTTGGGCTTGTAATTCATCCTCTAGGCAGCCAAATTGAGTGGGAAATAGCTCTTTTCAGATTGACATAGTGATCACTCAAATCTCAAATATCTATTAGTGCACTATTGAAATGAATTATAGAATTATAATTATTCAATTTATTTATATGAGTTGATTTTACATTGTTACATATACACAACCTATTTATCAATTAATATTTGTGAAACCTGTGCATGCAATATCTTGTAAATTATAAATTGCCAACACAAACCATAAGTTGTGGTGGAACATACACAATGTGATATTCTACATGATACTATTTTTTACATGACTTATGATTATTTGTGTATGAAAAAATTCATGATTATACTCCTCATGTGATTGCCTACCCTAATCCTATAAAATAGGGCAACATTTCTTTGATAATTACAACATGGTTTATATTACTTAAATAATTACTAACACTATTCATACATGCACATTGACTACAATTAGCATATCAACTAGAAACAAAGGAAAAAACACTTGGTATTTATACTTAACTCAACACATTCAAACTAATTCAAAATTCAATTGCTACACAAACACATAAAATTATAAGATTCTTGTTGAGTATTGTCATTGATGTCAAAGGTGCATCTTGCATGAGGTTGATATTATTGAGAGAGTAAGCCTAGTTATCAGTGTGTTGATGTGTCAAGGGGAATTGATATAGTGTTGATATTAAAGTATTTTGAAGGATGTTGTCTTGAGAGAGAATTTGAAGGCAATTAATGCCTTATGGTTGCATGAAGGTATAGGTCATTTGATGACAAAGTTGCATAAAAAGCCTAGTCATGACATAAAGAGGTATGTGCATGAAAATTAATGAACATAGGCATGAGAAGGTAGGTTGGCACTATTTGAGCATGAGATTAAAGCATTGAAGGATTCATGAGAGTTTTAGAGTATCCCTATAGGTGTAGGACCTTTAGACTAAACCTGCACCTAGACCTCTCTTAGACCCTACTTGGCCTAATGAGGCATGAATATCATATTTCAAGGCAAGTGTGCATATGTGAGAATATACAAAGGTAATATATGTTGTTGTAAGCATGTTTAAAAAGTTTGAGGCCATGGTTTGAAGGAAATTGCATAAAACATTATTTTAGGCCTTCCACTAAATTCTCCACTCCTTCCTCTATATAAAAGTCTTCTTCCTCTGAAAGGTGATCTTCCTCTTGAAGTTTATGGTGTTATCTAAAAATTACTTGATTATCCTTGATGGAATTGAGACTAATGTCTTCCTCCTTGCTGAATTATTCATCTATAAGATCTGCCCCTTCCTCTAGCATGTTGAAGTTATCTTCTTGTGAGTTTTTCTTTAGATTTCAAAGTCTATTTATATGCCTCCTCAATTTATTTAGGCATAATTAAGTTGATATAATCTTGTATAACAAACTCGAGACCATTCAAATAACTTTCCACTTTCTCCAAATCTTCCTTTGTATGTCTTACTTTGATGCTCAATTTGTAAAATTCCTCTATGTGTTCTTTTACTATCATATCTTTCTATTTTGTATTTTATATCTACTTAAAAGGTTAGTTTAGTAATATTTAAGCATAAATTTACCCTTTAACTTAGATACCATTCTATCCCAACTGGTTATCTTACCTTTTCCTTTCCTTTTCCTTTATGCTTGCACACTATCCCACCATAGGGAGGCATGTCCTTTTAGTTTTGTGACTATAAATTTCACCCTCTTTTCTTCTTCAAAATTTTCATATTCAAAATATTTGTCTAAGGCACTAATCCAATCAATAAAATCTTCAACATTCAGATTACCATCATATGTAGGATTATCTACCTTTAGTTTTGACGTTGCTCCCATAATTACCTTTACAAGCCTATCTTCAGATCCTTCCAATTCCACTGCCAATGATTCATCCTCAAATCCTTCATCTTCCCTATGACTAACATATCCAAGTTTTGTCCCTCTTATTTAGGCTATTTATATTACTTCCATTCTTGTATTAAGATTTTTGATCTCTTCAAGCAAGGCTGCATTAGTCACCTATCTTCTTACTCCTCTTCTGGCTCTAACTTTGGCTATCATTGTATCTTATTTGTTCAATACTTGGACATTGAGATTGTGCAAAACCTTTGCCTCTAATACCACATATGATAACACCGATGTATCAAAACAATCTTGACCTCAAACTTCCTTATTCAACTCATTCCTCTATAGGTTTGTCTTCCTTGATAACATAAGAGATCATTAAATTTGACCATGAAAGGATTTTAACAATATTAAAACACTATAATATATCTTATTTAAAAAATAGGGAATTCAAATTTTATATTGGTTTGTTTCAGACTTCTTAAATAGGGTTTGTCTCCTTGTAGGCCTAAAGGCCTAATTTGAGCTCTAGTAGGTCAAAATCAAATCTAGGCCTAATTGTCAAAAAATAAGACCTTAAAAAGTTATTTGGGGTCTATTAAAATGATAATAACCTTTATTTTTCTTCAAAATACTCTTTTGTTTAAAATTTAACCCAATTTATCTTCTTTCAAGGTTTTGTTCTTAAGAAAATAGGGTATGCAATCCTTCAATTGACTATTACAAGACTTGTACGAGTCTGTACATGTTGAAACTAGTTTTATTTGTTGACAAACAACTTATACTAGGTTTCTATGCAATTTGGTTATTTTTAAAGGGTTGGAATTTGAGATATAGTCTCTTTAGTGAAGAAACCCTAGGTTTAGCAATCTACAATCCTGTAAAGGACCCGAGAGCTAAATATAGTTGGATAATACATCTAAATGGATAAATTTTTAAATAAATGAGAATATAAGGACCTTTAATAACCCAAATATCTTATTATATATTCAAATTGATTCCATACATTATTTTCTACGTCCAAATAATGGACTGTTACAGGCATAACCTAGAAAATTGAAAATAGGGTATGAAAATTTGACTTGTAAACCATCAATTTCTATTGATATTTTATTTAAATTTGTAATAAAAATGGTAATATATTTATGACATTAAATACAACACAAATATACTTAAAATATCCTTATTCCAATCAGATTAAGCTACTTATAAACATACGGTCATGTCAAACTATCTTTCTTGAATACACTTTTTGAAGCAATCTTCCAACTATTGACAAAATGGAACTCTTTGCATTTTATTCCACCTATTTCTTGCCAAATATTAAGGCCTTGATCTGATCCATCTTTAACTAATTCTCCTTTTTTATTAATTTAATGAAGGTCTCCTTGATTTATTCCAAGATGTTTGGTTTTTACCAAGAAAAGCATAACAAAACAAACTCAATCTGAAGCTTATCATTACATATGCTAACCTGAGACTCTCTATACCTATTTTATGATTCTCTCTACATATTATACACTTTATGTAATCACATTACATTTATCAAGACCTAAATTTACAACAAAATGTTCAAATTTTTAAATACATGTATTTTGGAGGGAAATACCAATTAAACTCTAAAGAACTATAAGTGACCCAAATTGATTATAATCAACATTTAAAGGACTAATATGACTCAAATAAATCCATGACACTTACATAATACTTAATTATCACCTAAACTTATTCATCTATATGATGTTCCTACATCAATCCACTAAGGCACAAAAGAACTCAACTATATGCTTTTGTTTTTGAGTTGCTCTACTGTAACACCATGTTTTTTGACTTGCGTTGCATACATCCAAGTTGAATATTCAATTATATTGTCTTTACATTTTATAATTTATTGTAAATAATCTTTTCCTCTTGTCCTTTTAACCACTTTTTGATCCATAATGCATTCTAGTTGTTATAGTGGTTTCCTTGGGAGTTGTTGCTTCCAAGGAATGGATTGATCAGTCACATCAATAGATATATCATATTTATTTTCTCCTTCCCTATATAGATAAACATTATAAACATTAAATATAGTATAAATACCAATATCTTTAAGAAGTTCTATTTCATATGCATTTGAGGAAAACTTCCTAAGGACCCTGCATGGTCTATTTTTCTTCAGTTTCAGCTTGTTAGACTCCCCTCTTGGAAATATTTATTTTCTAAAGTTAGCTAAGAAAATATCTCCAAATTCAAATTGAGATTATTTACTTTTCATATCTACCCTTTTTTTATAATTTCTTATATTTAACTCAATTCTCTTTTTCACTTGTTCTTGCTGGTCTTGCATGGCTGCTACCAATTCTTCCCCTTTTACACTTTTTCTTTCTTATTGGCCTAAATTTTGAGTTCATAGATGCCTCTAAGATGCATACCATAAACAATTTCTAAGGTAATTTTACCTATAATTATATTAGGTGAATCATTATAAGTAAATTCATCTTGTGCAAGTACATAATCCCATTACTTGGAGTGTTCACTTACCAAACTCCTTAGGATATTGACAAGGCTTCTATTCACCACTTCAATCTATCCATTTATTTTAGGATGATAGGTAGAACTTAAATTTGATTTTGTTCCAAGATTTTTTCAAAGATTCCTCTAAAAATGTCCCACAAACTTTGTGTCTCTATCTGAAATAATACTATTAGGCAATCCATGTAACCTTACTATTTCTTTGAAGAACAAATCAGCTATGTGAGTTACATCACTCACCTTATGTCAAGATATGAAATGAACCATTTTAGAAAATATATTAACTATCACAAAAATATAATCATTATTATAATGTGTTTTAGGTAGACCAAGAACAAAATCCATGCTTATTAAGTCTCATGGTCTATCAAGAATTAGTAGAGGCTGATATAATCCTTTGTTTTGAGTTCTCCCTTTGGCATATTATTATATCCTATAATTTAAACATATATTTACATGTCATTTGTCTTTCTAGGCCAATAATAGAATGCACTTACTTAGGCTAGTGTCTTGTCTTGTCTAAAATGACCTACAAGACTTCCACTATTCTTTTCTTTGATGAGGTTCTCTCTCATGGATCCCTTTGGAATACACAACTACTTACCCTTAAATAAAAGACCTTATTTAATCATATAATCCATCCAATGACTTCTATTTTTACTATTAGGGTCCTTACATACCTCATAAGATTCTTTAAAGTCTTAATCTTCCTTGTATAGATCTTTGAGATCCTCAAAACCCACAATCTTCACTTACATTTCCTGTAAAATCAGATTTCTTCTGCTCAAAGCATCATCAACCTTGTTATATTTTCCACTCTTATGTTTGTTCACAAAATAAAAACTTTGTAAAAATTCTACCCTCTTAGCATGCCTTTGATTTAGCTTGTGTTGACTAGTGATAAACTGTAAAACATGGTTATCAGTGAATAGAATAAACTCTTTAGGCATCAAGTAATGCCTCCACTTTTTTAATGCTTGGATAATTGCATAAAATTCTTGATCATATGTTGAATATTTCCTTTTGGCATCATTTAGTTTTTCACTGAAATAAGCAATTGGCTTACCTTCTTAGCTCAAAACTACCCCAATAGTTGTTCCATTTACATCACACTCAACTTGAAACAATTTGCTGAAGTCAGGTGAGGCCAATATGGGCTATTCTATAATTTTTTTCTTCAAAGTTTGAAAAAATTTATTAGCTTCTTTATTCCACTTAAATGGCTGCTTACTACCCTTAATAGTTTCTACCATAGTTGCACAAATAGAACTGAAATTTCTAATAAATTTCCTATAGAAACTAACAAGTCCATGAAAACTTCTTACCTCAAATGGACTCCTATGTGTAGGACATTCTTATATTTCTTTTATTTTATCCTTATCCATCTTTAATCCTTCTTGTGAGATCATAAATCCCAAATATATTAGTTTAGTTTTCAAAAAATATATATTTATTGAGGTTGATCAACAACCTTTCTTCTTGTAACCTCCGTAAGACCATCCTTAAATGTTCAAGATGTTCCCCTTTAGATCTACTAAAAATTAGAATATAATCAAGATATACTATGACAAACTTACCTATAAAAGGCTTAAGCACCTCATTCATCAATCTCATGAAGGTACTAAGGGCATTCAATAAGCCAAATGGCATCACCAACCACTCATATAAACCATCATTAGTTTTAAAATTTGTCTTCCATTCATCCTCATCTCTAATTCTTATTTGATGATATCCAATTTTGAGATCTATCTTAGAAAAATATCTAGCACCACTAAGGTAATCCAATAAATCATCAATCCTAGGTAAAGGGAATATAAACCTTATGGTGATCTTGTTGATGGCCCTTGAATCTGTACACATCTTCCAACCACCATCCTTTTTTGGAGCTAACACTATAGGGACTACACATGGGTTGACTTTATCTCAACAATCCTTTATCCAACAACTTTTGCACCTATTTCTTGATTTCCTCATTTTCCTTAGGAGTCATTTTGTATGCATCTTTGTTAGGAAGATTAACACTAGGAATCAGATCTATATGATGAATTATATTTATTTTAGGAGGTAACTCATTTGTTAAATCATCTACTACAATATCCATGAAACCACTTAATAAGTTTTGAATCTCTAAAGGCAAATCATCCAAATTTGTAGAGGTAAAAAATATTTTTGGCTTACCAATGAGAGCATAGTTTACCTCCTTCATTTGATGTGTAAATTCCTTCCCACTAACTAACAACACCTTTGTATCCTCTTTTGTATCTATATCATTTTCTTTAAAATGTGTGAGAACATACTTTTTACCATCCTTAACAAATGTGTAAGTATTAAGCTTACCATCATGCATAGATTGCCTATCATATTGCCATGGTCTTCCTAAGAGGATATGGCAAACATCCATAGGCATTATATCACATGTAATAGTGTCTTTATAACTCCCAATCTAAAATTCTACATTACATTGTTCATTGACCAAAAGTTGATGACCTTTTTGAAGCCAAGAAATTTTATAAGATGTAGGATGGCTTACCTTATTTAATTGCAACTTACTTACCATATCTGTAAACACTAAGTTATCAGTGTTACCACTGTCAATGATCACTTGACAGCATTTACCTTTAGTTTTCCATGTGGTCCTAAAGAGTATTTTTATTTGAGGTGGTTCTTTGAATTCTTTAACTGGCTTAATCAAAATTCTCTTCATTAAAATTGACTCACCTTCTTCTTGGTAAAATGCATGAATATGAGCATTGACACTCTCTTCTTCCTCCTTTTCTTGAGTGATATGAGTACTCCATTGGTTGGTAGATGGGTGTTCTAGACATTCATATGACCTATGTCTATATTTTCCACATTTAAAACATGTTCCATTGAATTCTCCACTCCTTACTCTATATAAAGGTCTTCTTCCTCTAAAAGGTGATATTCCTCTTAAATTTTATGGTGTTATTTTAAAATTACTTGATTATCCTTGATGGAATTGATACTGATGTCTTCCTTCTTGTTGAATTCTTCCTTTATAAGATCTGCCCCTTCTTCTAGCATGTTGAGGTTGTCTTCTTGTGAGTTTTTATTCAACTTTAAAATAATATTTTTATGCCTCCTCAACTTATTTAGGCATAATTAATTTGATCTCATCTTATATAACAAACTTGAGACCATTCAAATACTTTACCTCTCCAAATATTCCTTTGTATGTCCTGCTCTGATGATCAATTTGTAAAATTCCTCTATGTACTCTTATACTGTCAAATTTTTCTATTTTAGATTTTGGAGTTTCTTAAAAATGTTATTTTGGTAATCTTTAGGCATAAATTTACCCTTTAACTTACATACCATTCTATCCCAACTGGTTATCTTACCTTTTACTTTCTTTTTTCTTTCTACTTGCACACTATCCTACCATAGGGAGGCATGTCCTTTTAGTTTTGTGACTATAAATTTCACCCTCTTTTCTTATTCAACATTTTCATATTCAAAATGTTTATCTAAGTCACTAATCTAATCAATCAAATCTTCAACATTCAGATTATCATCATATGTAGGAATATCTACCTTTAGTTTTGATGTTACTCCTACAATTGCCTTTACAAGCCTATCTTTAGGTCCTTCTAATTCCACTGCCAATGGTTCATCCTCAGCTCCTTCATCTTCCCTATCACTAACATCTCCAAGTTCTATGCCTCTTATTTTTTTTATTTCCATTGCTTTCATTCTAGTATTCAGATTTTTGATCTCTTTAAGCAAGGCTGCATTAGTCACCTATCTTTTTGCTCCTCCTCTAGCTCTAAATATGGATTCTATTGTATCTTGTTTGTTCAATCCATGAACCTTTATATTCTACACAACATTTGGCTTTGATACCATATATAATAACACTGGTGTATCAAAACAATCTTTACCTCAAACTTCCTTATTTAACTCACTCTCTCTTAACTCTCTTTTAGGCTTCCTCTATAGCTTTGTCTTCTTTGATGACATAAGAGATAATTAAATTTGACCATGAAAGGATTTAAAAATTCATAAAACACTATCATATATCTTATTTACACAATAGGGAAGTCAAATTTTATATTGGTTTGTTTCAGACTTCTTAAACATGGTTTGTCTCCTTGTAGGTCTAAAGGCCTAATTTGAGTTCTAGTAGGTCAAAATTAAATCTAAGACTTATTTTCAAAAAATAATACCTTAAACAGGTCTTTGGGGTTTATCACAATGATAATAAACCTTTAATTTTCTTTAAAATAATCTTTTTTTCAAAATTTAACCCAGATTCTCTTCTTTCAAGGTATTGTTCTTAAGAAAATAGGGTATACAGTCCTTCAATCAACTATTTTAGGACTTGTACAAATATTTACATGTTAAAACTAGTTTTATTTGTTGAAAAATAACTTATAATATCTTTATATTCAATTTAGTGATTTTTTAAGGGTTGGAGTTTGAGATATAGGCTCTTTAATGAAGAAACCCTCGGTTGAGCAATCTAAGGTCCTTTAAAGGACCCGAGAGCTAAATATAGTTGGTTCATACAGTTAAATGGATAAATTTTGAAACAAATGAGCATATAAATACCTTAACCCACCCCAAAATATCCTTATATATTCAAATATATTCCATACATTGTTTTCTATGTCCAAATAATGGACCGTTACAGGCATAACCCAAAATTTTGAAAATAGGGTATGAAAATTTGACTTGTAGACCATCAATTGCTAATGATCTCTTATTGAAAATTTATAATAAAATTGGGAAGGTCATTATTACATTTAATACAACACAAATATACTTAAAATATGCTTATTCCAATCATATTAAGCTACTTATAGACATATAGTCATGGCAGACTGTCTTTCCTTAATACACTTTTTGGAGCAATCTTCCAACTGTTGACAAAATAGAACTCTTTACATTTTATTCCACATATTTCTTACCTAGGATGAAGGCCTCAAGCTTATCCCTCTTTAACTAATGATCCTTTTTTATTAATTCAATGAAGGTCTCCTTGATTTTTTTTAATATGTTTGGTTTTTGCCAAGAAAAGCATGACAAAACAAACTCAATATGAAGCTTATCATTACATATGCTAACTTGAGACTCTCTAAACCTATTTTATGATTTTCCATACATAGTATAAACTTTATAGAATCACATTAAATTTATCAAGACCTAAATTTACAATAAAATGTTTAAATTTTCAAATACATGTATTTTGGAGGGAAATAACAATTAGACTCTAAAGAACTATAAGTGACCCAAATTGATTATAAGCAACCTTTAAAGGACTAATATCACTCAAATCACTCCATGACACTTACATAATACTTACCTATCACCTAAAATTGTTTATATAGATGATTCTTCTGTATAAAAACTCATACTACATGCCCATGATGGTTTATGGATAAGTTCTACCCTTCAAGTATGCTAAACCGGTCATCCAAGTTAGCCAGTCATAGATAGACCTAATGGTGTGAACAGTGAAAAACCTAGGTAAAGAAGAGAATATGGATTTGAGGGTCTAATCATATCAAATTGGTACAAAAAAGTACATGAATATTTTATTTATGACTTTTAATTCATTTTCATGCTTGGAAGAAGTTTTGAAGGTCAGTGAATATGGTGAAAAATTTGTTCACAAGTTGACATGTCTTGTTCAGATAAGACTGTGTGATATAAGGTCAATAAATTGGTCTAAAATACCAATATTTTCCATTAGAACATATGATATATCTATCTAAATATGGTCTAAATATCTCATAGGACCATTTACATACATCAAGAGTAAAAAAAAGTGTCTACACAGGTGTTGGAGGTCCAAGTCACCATGACTCATCTTTGAAGTAAATTGGTAGTCCAAAGTGAGTAAGTTACAGAGATGTTCTTGATCCTTATCTCCTGATTCAAATTCTTTTAAACATTTGGGGATGATCTTGAGATCATGTTTTATATTTCTATATGTTTCATTTGTCATGAGTAAGTTGCTTAAGTGTGTTTGAGCTTCATTCTTGTAAGATAGATTTTTTATTGTACAAAGGCCTAATAGAATAGTTTTTCCTAAAGAAGATTTCAAGGTATGAACGAAGGATGCATATATAAAAAATCATGGAGGATGTCATAATATTTCTTTGAATAAGTTTTTGAATGGTTTTTAGGTGTTTGATAAATCCATCTGATCCCAAGAAGATCAATATTTGGTGTTAAGAGGATATACCTAATGCAATTAGGTTTCCACAAGGCCTAATTGAGTTGTTTCAGAACAAAATGGGTCCAAATATCATTTTATCCATGTCCACAATATGTTTTTAGACCTGTTCTATGGCTCATCAAAGAGGTTTATGGTATGTGACGAAGTGGTGTGTGATCATGAGACTTGTATATATACAAGGTAGTTTAGGCCTATTTGAAAGCAAGCAATAAAAAAGAATTAAATCTTACTTCGAGAGAAGAAGGAGGTCTTGAAATGAGACCATAAAAATAGATAAAAGGTGTGATGAGGATTATGAGTTGGTTTTTAGTCACTTAGGGAGTTGGTGTTTCCTTGCAAGTAGGTGCTTGCTAAAGCCTAGTCATGTAGGTGTTTGACTTCATTGGGGTTGGTGTTCTAAGTTGAGTTGGTGCTCAATAGAGTTTTATCTTTTGTCTTATATGATAGTAGTCCATTTTTAGTATCTCATTTGGTTTTCTTCCCCTTGAGGGTTTCCCACTTATATATGTATTTTATGTACTATGCTCTTGTTTCATGCTCATGTGATTAGTTCATTATATATTGTTATATCATTGTATTGCTTTGATGGTTCAAGGAATGTTAAAATACATATGAAAGGAAGTTTTTAAACACTAATTCACCCCCCCTCTCTCAATGATTGTGCTTCCAACAATTCTAATTACTAATTTATCATATTCAATATACATGATCATATTATAATCATTACCTATGATGTTGACACATTTTTACACATAACTACATTTTGACACATATTGGACCCCAAATTTTGACTAAGTATTTTGCCTTTTCGGCATGGAACCAACATGGTGCAAGAGGAACATGTCACAAGAATACCATGGCATTGTACTAGTATGGTGCAAAAAGACTATTGTGTAAAACCAGCAAGGCACGAAAGGATAAAGGCATGTAAGATAATATCATGAGAAGACCCAATCAAAGATAAAACATAACTATGGATAACCTAAGAGCATAGGACTCAAAATAGTAGTGAAAGGCTTGGGGAGTGTGAGGTAAGAATGAGATGGTTGAGGAGTGGTTCTTAAGGACAATCTAGACTTTAATCATCATGAGTTTCACATCGGCCCATGAAAAGAGGGACATCTAGTAGCAAGGATCTAGTATCAAACAAGAATATAGGGGGTGCAAGGGCCTGGGTCCTTAGGAGAAAACAAGTAAAATACTACCATGAATCTCATTCTAATAAGAGATCATTGGCCAATCACCCATTTTCATTTATTATGTAACTACTTGGTTATGGAAAAATAATTCTAAATACCCCTGTGTGGATTGATGTAAGGCGACTAATGATGGATAACATATAATGACTCTATAATATAGAATTATAGATATTTTAATTAGTTCAAGTGTTGTGTTTTAGATAATTGATAGTTAAACATTAATAATGGGTTGGCATTGACTAATTTTTGGTTTATGATTCATTATGAGATTTATATAACATGCATTATATGAGTTTATGTAGGCAACCCTTTAAACTTCATGGCATTTATCCTCATGTTCTTGTTTATTGTGATTAATGAGTCAAGGTCTACAGTCATATATTTCTTTTTCTATGTAATTTCTAATTAGATATATGAATAAATTCAAGTATATGACTAGTGTGTTACTGTGCAACATAACCTATAGGAACTGGTCTCGTGTTGTGTGCTTTGGGTGAGTGTGCAAGACCTTAGTCTTATGTGAAAGGCTAGCATGTAAGATTATTGGGACTACACTTTAGTTCCTAAATAAAAATGTGATAAAGAGAATAAACCTAACATTTTGGTTTTGTTGTCAGGACCTGAAGTACTTTTTACATAGTAATGGAAGATGCTTGAACGTTTATTCCTTAAAAGTATTAAACAATGGATTACCAAGGTCAAAGATAATTTTTTGGTTCCTTATTTTAGACCAAGAATTTTTGCACGTGTATGGGGGGGAAAACATCTCTAAATCTCATTATATGAAACCTTATTTGTTGAAGTCTATGTTTATTTGCATGATTGGCTCTCTACCTATGCTCAAGGTTGATCACAAAATTTTAGGAGGAGATAAGCTTGGATGATAGAATGTTAAAGAGATTTGGAATGAATAGGAACACTATGGACATGGGCTATTAATATCTGGTGGAGAGGAGTTTTGAATAGCTACATCTTGGAATATGATGTAACCACTTACTCATGTCCTAAAGAAGCCAAATTCTAGTTTCTCAGAGAACCATGTGATCAGTATATTAGACATTTCCCACTAGAAGTAAAGAAGTTATTTATTGATTGTGGATTCAAAAATCTACTAATGGATGGCTAATTTCATCCTTGCATGAGCCACATAGTTGGAAGTGAAATGTAGAGGTGTTGGTAAAGAATTTTTAGGTTCAGAATGGTATCCAGTCAATGGGCATTAAAAAAGTGGAAATATGATGAAGCTCAACAAAGGATCATAGGTAGAAGTAGCATAGGAAAGGAATAGGAGAACTCAATAAGTATTGTTTGGATCCGTAGGGAATCAGAAAGGCACAAGGAGGACTCAATCACTTTCAAACCATGCCCAATGCCAATTTTATCATATGAAGGAGAAACTAGTTAAATAGAAGAGATTGAAGAACTATGCTTAAACCAGGCAATTTCTCCAACCATAGTACATGATCATGCTTTTGAATCAAATAAATTATTTATACATATTGGGATATAAATAGTGTAGAATCAGAAACTGATCCTATAAGGGAAACTATAGCCAAGCTAAATTTAACGCATACTACATTAACACTTTATCTCCCTCTTCAAGGGAATTTCATGGCCCAATTTGGTATGCCTAGTGGACCTGGCCTTCATAGTGGGCAAAGTATAGGTCTTGTTAGCATAATTATGTATTTACCTTGGGTTATTGACTAAGGTAATAGATCTATTGTTAATTACCTTAATCACTTGGGTTAAGAAGTTAGTTTGTTTTATCAGGCTTAGTTATTTCATGCTAACTGACATATGTTATTTCACCCACCCCCTCCATGATTCTCAAGTGGTTCTTTTCTTTGCCTATTTAATAGGCCTTCATGTATGGTTTGTAATATGTGTGATGTCTAATACAATCTTATTCTCTTTCAATCTTTGTGCTCAATATAATGTGGTAATCAGAACCCATGGTTTGTAGAGCTTGAGTGGAGGTATATGGAAGCCAAAGAGGTCAACATCTTACTAGGGAAGTGCTTCATGTACTGAGTAAAGATCTAGAAGAGAGATAAATCATCATAGAACTCTGTGAGCTCAACCAAAAGATCAAAAAACTACCCAAGAGGATTAAAAGACCTAATAATATTGAAATGAAGTTAGAGGGATTAGTTTAAGAGGCTTTGAGGCCTCTATTTATTTTTTTTGGGTTGATCATATGGTATAAAGTGTTGTACAGTTTAGGGGAGAGCCAAAAATTCAAATGTTGATCATTTTTAGTGAAATGAAGATCTAAACTATGAGTCAAATCCAAACTTGATCAGTGGTGCAAACAGTTTCTGATTTGGTTGAGAAATGGGCTCAGAATCTATGACTAAAGTTTCATAGGTAGGCCAATTTTTTGATTGGCTGATTATTTTCATGAAAATTTTAACCTAAAGTTTTATTCTTACAATTATTTTTAATTTTTTAATTGAAATAAATCAAAATTTTAGCTAATAGGGGTTATTGGGGACTTACAGCTGATTAATAATCATGAAAGCAGTTGGGAAGTTTTAAAAAATCACCATTTTTTGGGTTTTTTATTTGGATGTGGATGAATAAAGAATTTTTTAAATCAGAGTTATAGATTTCTTGATTTAATTATTTCAGTGAAAGAAAATTTGAGATCTTGCAAACAATATTGAGTTTATTGCTGAAAATTGGCATAGTTGTTCAGTGTCAATATAAAATTAGTGTGTAGAATGAATTTTTATAAATGTCATTATATTTCTTTTGATTTAATTGTTTTCATGAAAAACTAGGTCAAATGACTAGTATTCAACACATGTTACTACCATATTCTCATAAATTAATAGGCAAAAGCTTTTGTTTGTGGAGTCACAAGGTTTTGATAATATGTGAATATCATAATCTTGATCAAATAGTGCTTGGTAAAGATCAAAGGCCTACCACTAATACCGATGACTATGATAAACATCATTGTGAGTCTCTTATGTTGTTAAAACTATTAGTAGTAGATAATCTAATCTCAAAGGTTAGAAATATGACCACTACATTAGCTTTGTGGACTACTATTACTTCTAAATATCCGGATTCTAAATTTGGTAGGGTATTATATTTGAAGAATTTTTTATTTTATACTAAGATGTAAGAAGGTGGCTCTATTTTTGAGTTTTTGTTACAGATCAAGGACATCAGTGATCAGTTGAAGGTTGTGTAAAAGCCTATTACTGAGAAAGATTTGATTGCTTTGGTTATGAAGACTCTTCCACCTTCATTTGAGTCATTTTTGGAGTCCTTGCACATGATTACTGAGATGTATACTTTGCATTTTAAAAAGTTATCCACATTGTTATTATAAATGGAGAGACGGTAGGAGCAGGCGATATTGTCTACATCTACTTCTACAGAGAGTGCATTCTTCATCAAGAGAAAGGGTAAGTAGTTTGGTAAAAATAATATTTATTTGATAAAAACTTCATAAGTAAGTGGTTCTAATAAGATATCTAAGTGGAAATGTTTTTATTGTAAGCAACCTGGTCACCTTAAGAAATATTACAGGAAAAGACAACAGGATATGGCTAACCCTAGAAAGAAAGTTCATCATATGAATGTAGCTGAAGGTGAAGGTGAGGAAACATCTCTTGATTTTTCTTTCATAGTTTCAAGTGGTAATTCTATAGTGGATCGAGCTTAGTACTTTGATTCAGGGTAATCTCACCATTATACATGCCATAAGGACTGGTATGTGGATTTTTTTAAAGATAATAGTAGTAATGAATTTGTATCTTTAGGAGATGGTAGAACTCATTTTGTGAAGGGATATGGTAATGTTCATATCAGTTTTAATGGTACAATATGGTATACATTTAAAAAATTTAGGTAGGTGCCTGATATGAACAAAAATCTATTTTTAATTAGTGAGATCACTTCAAAATCTTATTTTGTTGTAAAGTTTCAAAAATAATAATGTTTAGTCACTACCAGAGATAACAAGATTATTTCTATTGGGATTGGTGAGAAAGGATTTTATAATCTTTTATATCCACAAAGGGTAAATGAAAGTGCACTTGCAGTGGTTGATAGCACAAGTACACTATGGCATGAAAGGTATGGGCATTTGAATTTCTAGTATTTGACTACATTGATCAAGACTAAGATGGTTAAGGGGATTCCTTATATTCAGGATAATCATCATGTATGTAATGGATGTTAGTTGGGGAAGCAAGTTAGACATTCATTTGATGTTGGTAAAGCTTCAAGAGCTAAGGGAGTATTGGATTTGGTACATGTGGATTTGCATGTTCTAATGTAGACACCTACCCCTTCTAAAGCCCGTTATTTTTTGTTGTTGGTCGATGATTTCTCTAAGAAAAAGTGGGTATACTTTCTAATGAAGAAATATGATTATTTTTATAACTTATTTACTTAGAAAGCTATGGTTAAAAAATAGGTAGGATGGTTAGTGAAATATCTTAGAATGGATAATGGGGGTGAGTTTATCTCAAAATAGTTCAAGGAGTTTTGTGTCACTGAAGGCATACACAAATAGTACACTACCCCTTACACTCCATAGAAAAATAGAGTTGTGGAAAGGTGAAACAAGATGGTGATGGATATGGATCATTGTACGGTTCAAACCAAAAATGTCCCATATAGATATTGGTCAAAAGTAGTGAATACGATAGTGTACATCCTCAATAGAAGTCATACAAAAGATTTGGAGAATATGACTCTAGAGGAGGCTTGGTCAGGTCATACTCTAGATGTAAGTGCTTTTAGAATTTTTGGTTGTGTAGCTTTTACAGTTATTCCTAGTTAAAAGATAAGTAACTTGGATGCGAAAATCAAAGCATACATGTTTATTGGGTACAGTGACTAGTCAAAGGCCTACAGATTACTTAGTGTTTCTACTAATAAAGTTATGAATATAAATGTCATAGTAAATGAATAGATGCCATACTTCATAACAACTGGTACAGTTTTAGATATTGAGTCATTATTTTCTTCTAATGATTCTATTATAAGTTGTGATGTGAAAGCTGAGCAAGATTTTAGTTCATAAATGGAATCACATTCTAGGGAGGGAATTGATGTAGGTCATTTTGAGGTTCTAATAGATCAACCCAAGAAGCCAAAGTGGTATTCTACCATAATAGAAACACTAAAAGGAGACTTTCCATAAGGTGTGGAAGGAAGAAGATTGAGATCAGGAAAGCAGTTTGGTAATAGAGGTGAGCATGATAATTTTGTTTTAACAACTACTCTTTCACATGTATTTGAGCCTAATTATTTTTTAAAGAAAAAAGGGAAGCCTGACTAGGAATTAGTCATGGAAGTTGATGGAGTTACCACTAGGAAAGAAATCCATTGGTTGTAAATGGATTTACAAGGTAAAATGCAAAGCACATGGTTCCTTGGACAAACACAAAGCTAGACTTGTTGCAAAAATATATGCACAAGAGGAAGGGGTTGATTATGAGGAGACTTTTTCTCTTACTACAAATGTGGTAACTTTTCATTTGATTGTTACTATGGTTGCTCAATTTGGATGGCAAGTGCACTAAATGGATGTCAAGAGTGCTTTTTTGAATGGAGATCTGAAGGAGGAATTCTACATGGTTTAGTCATAGCATTTTTAAGTTCTTAGTAAGGAACATATTATTTGTAGGTTGATCAAGTCCTTGTATGGACTTAAGTAGGCTCCTTGAGCCTAGCATATGAAAATAGATTCATATCTTAGGGAGTTAGGTTTCAAAAGGTGTATCTCTAAACTAAATCTCTATGTAAAGGTGTACATGCCAAACCTCTATTTCCAACAATCAAGATAATGGAGGATATCATGTACAAGGATGAGGGTGAGGAGGTGGTTTTTTCCCACTAAGAACATATTATAAGTGTGGATCTCCAAATCACTATCAGTGAGACTATCCAGTCTATCCAACATGTGCTTTTTGTAAAAAAGAACATTAGTTGGAAGAATGTCCTGACCTATACATGACCATCACTAAGAAAAGACATGAAAAGGTGATAGTATGATTCATATTGAGAAACTTCACTCGTGGTCATGTTGTAGCATCCTGACAGCTCAACAAGTCAATATCACTACATGTAGTAGTAGACAATCTCAATCTACATCTATACCTCCTTGAGAAGATACAGTGTGAATCACCTCATGCAAGGAAGTATCATGATGCCTAGCAATAAAAATATGTGCTCCAGGATACTATGACATTGGTATAGTAACTATAAGGATAAATTTAGTTTCTTAATAACCAAGAAGTAACATAATGTGCTAATTTTTAAAAGGCCATAGAACCTCAAAATGTGGCATGAGATGATTTTCAAGAGCTTTGAAAGCATATGTTGGATGAAAATATTATCCCACAACTAATTAATTGGCTTAAAAAATAGTTATAAACATGAATTGATGCTCAACCTCAATTATTTCAACCAAATGAAGATCATCAATTAAATCATGATTGGCAACAAGATACTCTTGTTCCTCCTAACCCTCAAGAGGATAAATAAATATTGGTGAATGATATCATCGATGTTTGGGTGATTTGAGATATCTTGGTTGACACTAGTGATGAGGTTAACATCCTCACAAAATATGCATGGTGTAAAATGACTAGCCTAGCATTACAACTACCACCATATGTGTTGTTTATGACTAATAAAACTCATGCTCTACTAATTGGCATTCTTAAGAATGCAATGATCGATATCCTTGGAGTATCTTTCAAACTTGATTTTGAATTTTTTGAGTTAGACGAAGTGGATGATTTTATTGCTTTATTGGGGTGACCTTGGTGGTATGAAAATAACATAGACTTAGGCTTTAAAAACCACTAAATCCATTTTTAAAGTACTAATCAACATTTTTTAATTCTATTAGATCAAACACATAGACCCCCATACATAAAACCTATTAATGCAGAAGAAGATATTAACCACATCTACGACATCATAGTCAAATATGGTGAACATCATGATCCCACTCCTAATGGCATCCTTTGATGGATGGACCCTCAGTCCCTTTATGATACTACAAGTAATGCTTTTAATTATTGGACACATGGTGACTATGACCTCACTGGAAGAGTGTGTGGTGTCGTTGGTAGTTGCAAGAATGTTCTACATCAATATCATAAATGTTATAGATTTGTTTACCTTATTACTAGATAACTCATGAGAGGACCAATTATGGATGCACCATTAGAAATACTTGACGAATATCCTCAGTTTCATGGGCAAATGGAAGTCCATGCCTTCATCCAACAACTTGAAGACTTATATAACTCTGATAATGATTGTATGCATTTATTGCATCATTTTTTGATGGCATAGCCATAAGGTGGTGGCAAACCCATAATGAGTAACTTATTTATTGGGATCAAGTATGCTCTACTTTTCATCACCATTTTCATCATGAAAATGAAGTCTGGGGTACAATCAATAATAAAAAATAATAAATGATGACCCAATCCTATCATTTATGATGACCCAAATCTCCCACACTATAAAAAAATCCTAAAAATTGATATATAGCATTCATTATCAATTTTAGATCCTTAACAACTTTCTAGTGTGCTAAACACTTACGTCCCACATAGGAATGATCTAAGAATAGTTCCATGGTTAAGAGCTCATTGTTCCATGTTCTTTGATGGCATAGCCATAAGGTGGTGGCAAACCCATAATGAGTAACTTATTTATTGGGATCAAGTATTCTCTAATTTTCATCACCATTTTCATCATGACAACTAAGTCTGGGGTACAATCAATAATAAAAAATAATAAATGATGACCCAATCCTATCATTTATGATGACCCAAATCTCCCACACTGTAAAAAAATCCTAAAAATTGATATATAGCATTCATTATCAGTTTTAGATCCTTAACAACTTTCTAGTGTGCTAAACACTTACGTCCCACATAGGGACACTTGCATCGATGTGAATGTGTAGATTATTATCAAGTGTCTAGTCTTCAAAATTCATCTAATTATAAAATATTCTGAATAGTATGGGTCATCTTATTTGTTTTATTTAACCCTACCATGAGATATTTCCAAAATGTGTGGTATAAATATAAATCTAAGCCTACTCATTATTCATCTAGAACTTTCATGAGTACCTATAATATCTAAATGTAAAATTTGTTAATGATTATCACAAAAGATAATAGTATTTTAAAGCCTTTCTAATATCCTTTACTTTAAAACACAAAATCATAAACTAAAGATAATCAAGCCCAAAAATAAGCTAAGGGAGGTGATGACTAAAAAGGAAATATAAGCTAAGGGAGGTGATACACCAAAAAGAAGTGATCCACTTGGTCTGGGAAAAGAGCCAACTACTGATGAACCTAAATAGGACACAAGTTATTCTGGTTCTATCTCAAGGCCATAGGCATGGAGATTTTGCATAGAGGTTGAATAGAAGCCTTACACTTTGAAGGATAACAAAATAAGGTCTATGGGAGTAAGATTGTCACACTACTTATACCTTTGTATGACTTGTTTGTCATGATATAATTAAGAAGTAAGATTGGTGCATCTTCTTTGATGGCATAGCCATAATGTGGTGGCAAATCCATAATGAGTAACTTATTTATTGGGATCAAGTATGCTCTACTTTTCATCACCATTTTCATCATGACGACTAAGTCTGGGGTACAATCAATAATAGTAGATTATGAGCACTAGAACCACACATAGAAACTTGTGAATCTAGGTAGAGGGATGAAGAGTCTTTCTTATTAGAGTACCTATGGGTACATGATTTTTATGGCACCTTATGAACTTTGGCTAGAACATGGTATGTTCATGAATAATGACATATGGGTACCCATTTTTGACACCTATTGAAAGAGATCATGAACTTGATGTTATCTTACTCATCTCTGAGAATAGATTTGCACCTCACATTCCAAGCTATGCGTGAAGCAATTGTTAGTGACCACAATCCCATTGAAGATCATCTATGGTATATACATGATGTCCTAAAAGAAGGTTTAGTTATCTTTGATGATCTATATGAACAAATCATCCCTACACCATAACCTATTCTTTATTAGGAACATTGCGAAGAGATTCACCTAAGGAAGAAAAAACTAGTGTTTCAGGTGGTTAAAGTTGAAGGGTCAAACCCACCTGACCCATTAATAAATCATTTGGATATCCCTATAAAATATGATGCCTAAACTATTCACAATATTATTCCTAATATAGACCACCCATACTCAGAACCTCTTCAAACTATCCATCACAACATCAGCATAAATGAAGACCCAAAAATAACTATTATGGGTAACTATTGAACTAACATAGAGGTTTCAAAAATATTCAAGTTATTAAAAGGATACCAAGATGCATTTCCAAAAATTTATAGTGAGATGAAAGGTGTTCATCTATCACAAGATAAAATGCATATCAAACTAGTTGATGATTCTTGACCAATCAAAAAATGGCTATATAGGATGAATCCAAATTTACATGCATGCATGAAGGAAAAATTGATAGTATGTTGTGTACTAGAGTAATAACCCCAATTGATGAGTCTGAGTGGGTCAGTCCCATGGTCATAAGTATAAAAATAGATGGGTGCATTAGGATTTCCATTGATTACTAGATACTTAATGCATCTTATGTTATTGATCCCTTCCTAATGTCATTCACACAATAAAGCCTTGAAGGCATCACTAGGTGTGAAATTTATAATTTCATAGATGGATTATTTAGGTATCATCAGGTCCAGATCATTGAAGAGGATTGATCTAAGACTACATTTACTATCAACTGGGGAGCCTTCACATATACATTCATGCCTTTTGGGTTAAAGAATGCACCAGTTATATTTTCCTGTATAGCCATTGAAGCCTTTAAAGACTTCATCCATAAATTTCTTCAAGTTTACTTGGATGACTGGACAATCTATGGCTTGGTAAAAGACCATTATTATAATATATGGCTCATGCTTGAGCATTATCAAGTACTTCAAAATCATTGAATCTAAAGAAGTGTCTTTTTGCTACACTACTTAGTATTCTTCTTGGTCATATTATCTGAAAGGATGGACTTTTAGTATACCCTACAAAGGTATCTATAATTCTTCATCTACCAGCACTAATGACTTAGCACTTAGTTCATGCCTTTCTAAGACATATTAGGTATTTTCAAAAATTCATTTGAATATATGCCAAGATTATTGCACCTTTGGAGGAACTCTTGAAACATAACAAACACTTTATTTGGACCAGCTTTTACCAAGAAGCCTTTGAGGCCTTAAAGGACAAACTTGTCACTACCCCAATTCTCCAGTTCCTTGATTATACAAAACCATTCCATGTCGATGTTGATGACTCTAGAATGGTTGTTGATGTAGTCCTTTCACAACTGAGTGAAAGTCACTTTAATCACCCTATCTATTTTTCTAGTAGAAAACTTACTCCAGCTAAGAGGAATTACACCACCACAGAGCAAAAAGCACTTTTAATAGTTTATGCTTTACAGAAAATTTAACAATACTTATTGGTAAATCCTTTTATATTTTATACAAACCATAAAGATTTAAAATATATGGTAAATAAACCTATGTTACATGGTTACATCTGGCACTAGATAGTATTGTTTCAATAATTTCAATTCTATGTCATGGTCAAACTAGTAAAAACTAATTATGGTCCTAACCATCTTTCTCGAATTGATTCTAGATAACCACCACATGCCACTGAAGATGACCTACTTGATGTACAATTGTTTCATCTTTCTCGTGTTCTTAAGGAGTTAAAAGATATTGTAGCTTTCTTAAATATTAGTTTAACACCAGTTTGTTTGACTCCACATGCTAAGAAAAAACTCATTATCTGTGTTGCACCATTTTAACTCATTGAAGGGGACCTCTAGAAGCTTGGACATGATGAAATTCTATGACATTGTGTCATGAAACATGAGCACTCTGACATACTCTGAGAAGTTCATGAAGGCATTGTTGGTAGACACTATGTTAGTGAGGCTAGTGCATGCAAGGTACTGCTAGCTAGACTATGGTGGCATACCATTTTTTAGGATGCTAAACTACAAGTTAGGAAATGTGATATTTGTAAGCACATCAAAAAACTAAATCACCATGATGTCATGCCATTACATCCTATTCTATATTAAGAACCATTTGAAAAATGGGTCACTAATTTTATCAACCCCATCAATCCAATTAGATGATGTATAGGTTCTTGTTATATCATTACAACAACTGATTATCTCATACACTAGGCTAAGGCCATACCAATAAGCTATTATACTATTGTTACTACCATGTAATTCATATGGGAACATATCATAACCCATTTTGGTTGTCCATTAAGTTTTATAAATGATCGTGGTACACATTTCCTCAATGAAACTATCTACATCCTACTTGTTGAGTTCATGATTGTCCACCACAAAATAACACCATATCATCCCCAAGCCAATGGCACTATTGTGGAATTCAATAAAAATTTATGCACAACACTTACAAATATTTGTAATATTGGCCACACTAACTGGGATGATAAAGTGTTTGCATTACTTTAGGATTATTGAATAACTTATAAGTGCCTTAACAAGAACACATCATTCAATCTGGTGTGTGACATAGAAGCAGTTCTTTTGGTTGAATTCTTGGTACCATCTCTTTGTATTGCACATGTTGGATAATTAGATGAGGAGTCATCATTAAAATCACATTTGGATGCTTTACTGTAGTTGGATGAATTTCATTCCCTTGCCCATTGGATTCAAGATGTGGAAAAATGCAGACATAGCATGATTGACACATTAAGCACAAGACATTTACCTTTAAAATGAAAGTCTTGTTCTATGACTCCAAGTTCATGCACCATTCTGGGAAACTTTGTATTCACTAAGATATTCCTTTTATTATTCATAGCATTTTCCCTATATGTGCTTGTTGTTTACAAATATTGGATGTCAAATTTCTTCCTGGACATTACAATGGTAGTTGGCTACAACTGTATATCTATGTTTAAAACTATAATTTTTGTAATAATAAGGCTTATGCCATTAGTTTAAGATTTCTTAATTTTCAATAAATCATTGCCTTAGTTGCATGTAATGTTTCTTTTATAGTAGGGTATTTTATTTTTATACTTGTAATTTTATGGAGGACCATGACACACATTTAGTGTGGGGTAAGAGGTAATACATGTATTCATGTTGAGTACTATAAGTATACACGTGCAAGTTGAAAATTCCTAGGATAAGAGATTCTCATCAATAGTATGCATACTCAAAGAGTTGAATAGTTGGCTTCCAATCTAATGAAAAAAATTGGAACAAGATGTGTCATTAATATAAAAGAAGTGGTGGTTGACATAAGTGTGCCAACATAGTGACATGACAATACCATTTAATGCATTTATGATGAGAAGTAATGGTTGAAGAATGGTGGCTATTATAAATGTATTTATTATGAGAAGTGATGGTTGAAAAAAGGGGGTAGTAAATTCAAGTTACCCCCTCAAGCCTATAAAAAGGACTTAAGAGCTTATTTTAACCTTTACCTTTGCTTTCATTTGTGTTTTATAGAGTCAAAGAGTGAACTAAGTCTAGGTGATTCTAGACAAAGTGCAAGTTTAGAGCATAAAATTCTTATTCATAGCTATTAAGAAGGATACTAACTAAGTAATCAAACACAAATTAACCTTGAATCATGACATATGACATAGAAAATTGGTATTTATAAGTTACAGAGGTAGACATCTACCATTAAATCATGACAAAGCAAGAAAAGCCAAGTCACCTACACCACAAACACGTATTCTTTTGGGAATGTTAGACAATCGCACCTCAACCTTCAAGCTCCATAGAGGGTGATACAGCCTAAGAAGAAGGCCTTAATAAGTGATCCATTACCAACCATACTAAAAGAGTAAGTACCACATGTTGGGGGGAAGTAGTACTAATTAGAGAAGAATCACTTGAGGAATAAGGACAGTATGCAGAAGGTGAAGAATCTAGGATGGTGCACTAGGAAAAGAAGGCACAAGTACCTCCACCACTACCATTGATGAAAAAGGGGATGTAGTACCTAGAAATAGATTTTCACATGAAAAATTAGGTGTCAAAATTACCCTCTTATACCATATTTGATTACAACCACCGTTAACCAAAAATTGAGGTTGAATTGTAGAATGACTATTGGGTTGAGTGCCAGAACACCAAAAATCAATCAGTGTATGACCATAAAATATTCAACACCTTGGACTTTATAGCACTATTTTAGTTGTTTAACCTTCCATATTTTGGAAAATTGGTGAAAGTTATAAAATTTATACTCTCACGCATCCATGAGGACTATATCTATTTTATTGGGCATAGCATGAAAATTACACCTGAGAGAATAAAGTATCAAGACTATAATGATTTAGAATGGATGTGGAATTTTCTTAGAAGATTTAAAGGAAATAGAGAAAATAGTAATGGCACTCATGTACCAAAAGCAGGGCCATGACATGTATATAAAGAACTTATAATATATTTCCCTCTAAGTAGTCACACACATCATCATGACTAAGATCGGAGGCACCGATCATTGAAAAGAGGTGGATATGGCTCACCTCTACATCAACCATCAAGTGACTAAGGGGCTAAAGTACAATTGGGTAATTTTTTTTTAATAAAATCATAATGGATGCTGAGAAGACCTATTAGATACCAGGCCATAGGTTTCTATGGGGAGTATTTTTATTATTAATGGTGTTTTATGATATCAGTGTACTAAACTACACCTCTGGTGAATTTAAGTGAGCATACCCAATAGAACACAAGTCCGTTATAAAGCACTATAAGGCATTCATGTGCCTCAGTCATATCACCCCAACATTCAAAAATAAGATGAAGTTATGGTATGATGGCATGAAGGAGGATTTTGGGAATGAATGGTTCATTCTTAAGGACTTGCCTGCACAGGTTGGTGAGCAAGCCCAATTTGAAGTGAAATAAAATTTCTATTTGGCTCATATCAAAATGGCCCCCTCTAGAGAACTTTTAGCTTGGTTGAAACTACCTTATGCCTTTATGGCATGATACTTCATCGATTTAGTGAACTGCATTTTTTATGTATAGCCTCTCACCCTATAATAAAACCAAATTAACTTGGAGATTCAAAATCTCTAGAATATGTATGTTTATCATGCTAAGAAGGCCTATAGGGAGAAGTAGGAGATTGATAAATTTGACATTAAGGTTAAGTAGGCCATGGTCTTATAAACTGTTCACAATCTATTTTACATGTTGTATCCCAAGAATAAATCTTCAAAAGGTACAAAGCATGCAAGGGAAAAGTTTCTACTTATACCACATCTTGATAAAAATAAGTAGGTTGGGCATGATGCCAGCATAAGTTCATGGTTGAAATCACCAAAATGACAAAGGGTTGCTCAGGCACCACCACCAAGGGATTCTCCACCAAGGGCTTTACCTCCATGAGTTTCTCCACCAATAACTTATTCACCACCAGGGGATACTCAATGAAATACACTAGAGAGACAACCTAAGGGATCACCACCATTACCCCCAACTAAACTAGTGGAGGAAGAACCTACAAGCCATAAGGAAGAAATGGAGGAATCTTACTCAAAAAAGACACCTTCCCTAGTGCAAGAGGACGCCACCCTTGATGATGCATAATTGTACATTAGGGGTCCATTTGGTGAAGAGGGGGATGGTTTTGATACCCCACATATAAGTCGAAAGGACATTGGCATCACTTCTTTGGCTACAAATACAGAGGTTGAAATCCCTTAGTGAGATCCCAATAAAATAAAAGAGTCAATTAATTTTGGTTGATACATTCACCAAATTGCATGCTCAATACCAAACAGGCATCCCAAATATGATGCTCTATTTATGGCCCCATTTCCTTCCTCAGGATGTAACCATCGATACCAAGTGATAAGTGTCCTTTTTCCTAGACATGTATAATGAAGAATGTCATTTTTAAATTCCCCTAGATAGACTAACTTTATATTCTCAAGCATCAATGTTGCCTAATCTAGTTTGGGTTGATCCTCAGAAGATCTCTCCACTACAAGCTAGCAGCACATTTTTGAAAATGACCTTTGCAATCATGTGATAGAATATACTTTAATATTTTGATACACATGATATAGAAAATAAACATGACCAGGTTGTAGCAATGTATGAGAAAGAAGTTTTTGCATGAAAGGCACTTGAATAGGAAGTTGTCATACTAAATAAATAACAAAAGAAGTTATAGCAGCCAAAGTAAAGACTTTAAATTTGTGTAAATCTAATTTGGGCCAAGAACTGGCATTGGCAGATGACATACCTTTGGAGGGAGAAGTTGTGGATAAATTAGATACCCTTGTAAATATCCTATTGAAATGGTGCAAGGAATAGCCCACACCAAAAAATGAAGCATTATGGGTAGCTAAGAATTTTACCAAAGCTGTTGAAGTTTACAAACACACCATCAAAAGAGTTGGGGAAGTGATCCCCATCTTGGATGGGATTTTTGAAAAACTAGCGTGGCCAAATAAAATTTTGGAGGCTCGGCTCAACATGGAGGAGTCTCAATGGAAATAGTTGGTGGATTTTTCCATTTTAATAAAATACTACACCAAGTGTGTAAAGGCATTTAAAGATGTCAAAATTATGGGGGAAATAATAAATGTGCATCGGCACCAAATTAATTATAGTTTTGTATCTCTTTGAGGATAAGTTTAGTTGAAGTCACTACACTTGAAGAGGTTTAGAAGGATGTTATTACATCCCTCAACTAATTGCTTAATAAGGCTAATGAGTGTCCCAACTAACCTGAGCAGATGAAAACATTGAAGGTGGCAATTGAAGAGATAATGTCCAAGATGTTTGACATATTCTCATAATGGAATAGTATTAGGAAGTAGATTGAGCAAATAGGGCTTGATTTTTTGGTTGAGGTTGAGATCGAGACTTAGTCTAGGATGGACTAAGAGCGTAATGTGGGGTGATGTTGGACCCTAAATTTTGACTAAGTATTTTGGCTTTTTGGCATGGAATTGGCACGACACAAGAGGAACATGGTGTAGGAAGACCATGGCACTAAACTAGCATGGCATAGGAAGACTGTGGTATAAAACTAGTGAGGCACAAGAGGACAAATGTATAGAAGATAATACCATGAGAAGACCTAGTCAAAGATGGAACATACCTATGAAAAACCCAAGATTATAGGATTTTAAATAACTATGAAAGGTTTGGGGAGTGTGAGGGAAGTGAGAGGTGGTTGAAGAGTAGTTCTTAAGGATAATCTAGACTTTAATCATCATGAGTTTTATATCAGCTCGTGAAAAGAAGGATATTTGGCAGCAAGAATCTAGCATCAAATGAGAATATAGGGGGTGTGAGGGCCCTGGTCCTTAAGAGAAAATAAGTAAAAGACTACCTTGACTCTCAGTCTACTAAGAGATCATTGGTGAATCACCCATTTTTTATTTTTTATTTAACTACTTGGTCAGGGAAAAACAAGTATAAATACCCATGTGTGGATTGAGGTAAAATGACTAATGATGGATAATATATAGTGACTCTATAATATATAATTATAGATATTTTAATTAGTTTAGGTGTTGTGTTTCAAATATTTTATAATTAAACATTAACAATGGGATTTCATTGACTAATTTTTGGTTTATCATTCATTATGAGATTTACAGAACATGCATTTTATGAGTTATAATAGACAACCCTTTGAACTTCATGGCATATATCTTCATGTTCAAGGTTGTTGTGATTAATGAGTTAAGGTCTGCAATCATATATTCCTCTTTCTATGTAATTTCTAATTAGATATATAAATAAACTCAAGTATATGACTAGTGTGTTATTTTTCAACATAACTCATGGGAAGTGGTCTCTTTCTGCATGCTTCGGGTGACTACACAAGACCTTAGTCTTGCATGAAAGGCCAGTGCATAAGCTTGTTGTGACGACACTTTAACACCTAAAGAAAAATGTGATAAAGAGAATAAACCCAACAATTCAATTGATTACATTGATCCATATCTCATTTCAAAAGGGGGCATACATTGGGCTTGCCACATTCCAAACAAATATTTAGATGATACAATTATTCAGAAGGGTATAGACAAATTGATTCAGAGATTTTAGAGTGGTACAAATATCAAATATTTATAAATTAAAGACATGTTTTCAGGGGCATATGGAGGGAATATGTGCTCTGTTTCATGAGACATGAGTAAAAAATTATATTATATTACATATTTATATATATTTGGGGGCATGCATGATCAATTTTCCAAATACACGAATTACATGTTTCACATACATATATATCTGAGATACAGGTTCTAAAAATTAGCATATAGAAGCACAAAATTCTATATCAATTGGAACTAATTCAGTGGAGCATGATGTTGGTTCATCACATATACAATAATTTATATTATAGTTAATATCTATTTAGTGGGGTGTGATGCTAGTTCATGAACATATATACTATTTTAGATTATAGTTGGCACCGATTCAGTGGGGCATGATGTAGTTTCATGGACATTTACACATATGCACCTTTGTATTTATGTATCAAGTATTTTCAAGTGTATATCAACCTTGAATCTACAAGTCCAAATATAATGGTTGATTGATAATTTTTTAGGCAATGTACATTGAGGTTTAGTGACGCTCAATGACCATGACATTACCCATAATGAATCAATTATGCAATTTTAACCTTTCATCTTTGGGTTTAAGATTAGTGTTAGATTATTTACTTGAGTGGATTGGTTTAATTTCATTGATGCTCAATGGTTTTTTCACCACTCCATGATTATATTAGGGGATTCCTTTTATATTCAATATCAAGCAATGGGTGATGTAGTTGAGGTTCAATGATGCTCAATACTATACAAATGAGTTTCTCATTAATGCTTGGAAGCTTGTACATTTCCCTAGCCTAGAAGTGAATAATACTAAAATCATCCTTCTCCATTTATTGGGTCAATTGATGATCCATGACATCTCCATTATCCATAGTATGAGCATACTCCAAGAGAAACACAATAAGTACACATAGAGAGGTGTAGTTATTCTTTGGATATATTTTTATTACTTATTATAACTATATATTTTTATGGATAGACATCTATTTGATCGCATGAATTTTATTTTGTAGGAGAACACATGGACATTATGGCAAGTGGGGATACAAGTTTACCAATGCCAACATGTGTTTACATTTTCTTTATGACTTTAATACAAGTATTTATATTTGCACTTAAATACTAGATTAATGGGTGGGGGGGCATTTGTAGATACCCAAAATTGGTAAAAGCCTAATTTACACTATATTTTTGTGTGACTTTGTACTTTTTGACTCTCAATTTCAAATTAAGGACTTATTAGTGTATTTAGATTATTCTTCTTATATCTCATCAAATTTATTTGATTGTATGACATGTTGTGTTATCATTGTCATTCTTATTTATTATTTCATAAGGATACCTAGTCCTGTTTCATTTGACTTTAACACTTTCCCAACTCTTAAATGATTTACTGAATCATGAACACTAACGTCTAATTGTAGTGACCATAATTGATGGAAGAGTCTAGGATCCTTTGTCGGTTTATTTTGGGCACGTTCCCCTTTTGACCAATGCTTTCACACATTAGGCCCCTTTGGGGCATTTTTTGCACGCCAACTAATCCCATTTGAGAATTACATATATAAATCTCCCTTGAAGGTATTTGTGGATAATCATTTATTATTAAAAAAAAAAAATCAAAGTTCACACTACTTTAGATCATTACTAATTACAAATATGAAGTACATTAAGGTCAGATTTCTATTTTACATGTTTGTATCAATATTAAGCCTAAAAATAATAATGTTGAGATTGATATCCACATGATCTTCCACATACTTACATTAAAGGGAAAATTACATGTGGTTTGAGCCCTCTTCAAAGTATTTACATTATAAATAGTTCTTGGATACATGAGGTATTCAAGGATAACTCAACCCAAAATACTAACCCTTTTATAGGGTATTCCCAATCAAGGTTGTGAGGGTTATGGATTTGAAAAATAAGAAGATACACATGTTGTTTTATGCAAGTATAAAAGAAACTAAAGGTGAAAACAATCTTAATAATAATAAGTGCATCATCCTCGGCAAAAACAATGAAGCGCAGGGCTCCCAAGAAGTAACATCAACCCAAGAAAAAAATTAATAGAGTTACCATAGATTGATGTTAGCATAAATTTTAATTTCACCACACATAAAGCTAATAGCATAGGATATTAACAAAACACACAGAGATCCAGAACATGGATAAAAAACATAAAATAAGCTAAGAGCCTTCTTATCCCTTTATTTATTAATTATTATGCAATAAATCATATTGGCATTCAATTTACATGTATGAAAGTGTTAAATTATTTATTAATTTTCATATTAATTAGCTATATATAATATAAAAATAGATAAAACAAAATCCCAAAAAAGATAAAATAGTCTCATAGCCAATGTTACCTAGTCAATCACATCTCAAGTTATTCCTAGAAGGTGCTATATGTATTCCATAGCGAACACTGTTTAATATTATTCATCTATAACATAGTTCACATGTTACTATGGTTTCTACATCTACACAATATACATATGAAGATATGGCTTATGATGACAATGATGGATATGTTATGTTATGAGATCACTTCTCATTATCTCATACAAATACATATGTTATTACTCCCCCATGATGGATAACATTAGCCACAATCGATCTAGGACCTATGTGTGAGCACCCCATGAATGATATAATTGGTTACCATGGACTTGAATCAACTTCACAAAATAAAAAATAAAATAAAATATATATAAATAATCATAAAATAAAAAATTAGGACCTATGCATGATGTGTTGCTAGTTTACATGGTTATTTTATTATATTTATCATACATATATGGTAGATTACATATCATTTTTTTATGCACATGTTGTTCATAGTATACATGAGTTGGATGTAGGACATACAAGCTATATATGAAATGTGGATATACATATGCAAGACATTCCTTACAACTAGGAGCTACCTCTTTACATTAAGGGCATGCCTACATTGGGGTCATCTTGGTACACTTTATAGGTTCGATATTTTAATGACCATTTCATTGATCATATTCAATTACTTAGACTTGTTAGAGTGAACATGATTATTTTCCTATCTAGTTCCACTTTTAGGTGTGAACAAGGTTGTTTTCATAATTGGTTCCATTATTAGGTTCCATTCATATTCAATCAAGTTAATTTTACTTAGGTTTTTCAACTATTTTATCAGATCATACAATTGTGACACTTGTCACAATCCTGTGAATGGTAAGTGAGTGGTATTTTCCACAAATACCTCATTTATAATCTCATTTTGGAAATCAATTCATACATTTGAATTTGTGTTACACATTAATTCTACATCCTTGATAAGAATAAATTTTATTCTTATCAAGTTTGATATTTAGATTAAGAGTCCTTCTATTAGGCCTTAGAATTCTAGTAGGTTATCTTAGCCAGATATTAGATGGTATTAGCTCCCATATCCAACCAAGTTTATTCTATTCCATGTTTTATAGTGTATCTCATGTCAAGGAGTGCACTATATATAATTCAAGATGAGTTTGGCCACTATCCAATGAATTTCATGTGGTTCCTACATAAAATGGGATACCATGCCAACCACAAAGGAAATGTCAGGGTGAGTTTGAATCAAATAGATGAGGCTCCTAATAAGTTGATGATACAAAGTGTCATCAACTAGTGGAGTGGAACACTTCACCTCAAGCTTAACTCCTGACAGAAAAGGATTTGGTGTAGGCTTACAATCCACCATGTGGAATTAAGCTATAAGATCAAAAGCATATTTGGGTTGATTAAGAGTGATCTCTAAATAATATTGAGTGATCTCAATCCTAATAAAGTAGTGTAAAAGGCCCAAGTCTATCATAATAAACTGATCATGAAAAGTATATTTGACTTTGCCAATGATGGATGAAGAGCTCCTAATAAGAATTAAGTGATCAACATACAGGACCAAAAGCCAACAGAGTCATTCTATTTCAAAATTTATACATTGAGATTTGAGTAGTAGCATGAGAATCAGACTAAGAGAAGAAAGGAGTCAATATTGGCATACTAAGTCCAAGGGGCTTGTTTAAGGCCATAGAGAGACTTCCATAATCTACAAACCAAGGAAGAGTCCTCCATGAAACATTATGGTTGTTCCATGTAAATCTCCTCTTAAATATCCCCATGATGAAAGGCACTCTTTACATCCATCTAATGTATAACCCAACCATGAGCCACAACAATAATATGGATCAAGCGAATGGAAGTCATCTCAGTAATAGGGTCAAAGGTTTTAGTGTATTCAACTTTAGGGACTTGTGATAACCCTTTGACAATAATTTGTGCTTTGAACTTATCAATAATTCTATTTGTTGCATATTTGGTTTGATAGATCCACTTACAATGAACCATATTTCTTACCTTAGGAAGAGGGACTAAATCCTAAGTGTGGTTCCTCATAAAGGAACTTTAATCTTCCTCTATTATTGAGTCCCACTTAGTAAGACCATATGCTTCATGAAAATATTGTGGATCAAAAGCAAGGGATATGTACATGTGTGGAAGATGGTGATGTTTTGACCAAGTCCTTAAAGTGTTTTAAGGATTTCTTATAAAGGGGCCTACTGACTGAAGAGTTTAATGAACCCATTGAGGTGATGATGAATATGGGGTTGTATAAGTAAAGTATGTAGCCATTGAAGATGACCATTTTAGAGGTAAAGGTGAATATGAATCCTCTTAGTCATTACAAATTTGAATCCACTATGATATAGGAGGTGAAGTATGAGAGGCTAAAGGAGTAAATATTTCCTCAAATTGAATACTTCTCTCAATAAAAAGATATTTCATTTGTGGATCAAAGAGCTGATGTCCCTTAACACCATTAATATATCCAACAAAGAGGTAGGGCTAATTTTGTGGTTGAAAATCCTTGCATTTATCTGAATGAATGCATGTCAATATAGGGGAGCCAAAGAGTTTAAAATGCTACACAACAATTTTTTAAGCACACCGAGCCTTGAAATAAGTCATGCCTTTCCAAGTCTTATGGGGAATGTGGTTATGAATGTGAGTGATGTAATTAATATCTTCAACCCAAAATTTGGGACTAAGATAATGAACATGGATCATACAAGTTGCCATCTTCCTTAGGTTATTTATTCTACCTAGTCTTTTGAAGATCAGTGTTTCTTTTTAGTGATCCTCATATTCAACACCAATTCCTACTCTAACTTGGTGGTTATAATGAGTAGCATCCATGTATTTTGGTGATATAGATTGGCTTTCATAGGGACAATTAGCTTCTCACTGAACTCTCTTGGGAGTGCGAGATACTACTTCAAGGGGGTAACATGACCTTCTTCCATCTTCCTCTTATGGGGAAAGTTTTTTCTTATGGGTTCTATCATTATCTTCTACTTTGAGGTGATAATTTTGTACATGGGCACCTCATTAGGACTTGTTAATGGGACCCATTCTATTTTGCATATTTGCATTTTATTTTCCCCTAATTTGTACTCATGGGAGATTTTTAGTGTGAACAGAGTTATTTCCCTATGTAGTTTCATTGTTAGGTGTGAACATGGTTGTTTCCCTAACTGGTTCTACTCTTTGATTCCATTCACACTCAATCAAGTTAATTTTACTAAGGGTTTTTTACTATTATCTCACCTCATATGATCGTGACACTAGTTAAAATCCTATGAATGGTAATTGAGTGGTATTTTCCATAAATTCCCCCTTTGTAAGCTCATTTTGGTAATCAATTCATGCATTTGCATTTGTGTTGCACGTGAGTTTTACATCCTTGATAAGAATACAACTTATTCTTATCAAGTTCAATACTTATAATAAGAGTGCTTCCATTAGTCCTTAGATTCATGTTAGGTTATCTTAGCAAAATCTCATAAGATTTATTACATGACTTTCTCTTGCATATATTATTTTGGGTGTTATGTTATGGATAGCGTACTTTGTTATGTGTGATGATGACATAGATTGATTGTGTAGACTAGCTTGTCTTGTTTTATGCATGTTTGATGTTTAAAAATATTTCATGGCATGATCCTTAATTATGTATTAGATTATGTGATGATTGTTGTGTGTAACATTATTTGTTACATTGTACAACCATTGTGTGTTACATAGTGTGATTCATGAGTTACCAAGGATGATTGTTACATTGAGTGATCATTGATGTGTGTGACATTAACTATTATCTTGTGTGTTTTTAAGAGTGCATTGATTATGTGTTTTATTGCCATGCATCAATTGTGTTGAGTACACTCTAGTTTGTATCATGGCCATGTATTTGTATCTATTCAAAGTCATGTCATGTCTTGAGTACTTGTGTGCATCATGATAATGCCATTGTGTGCATATGTGTGTATGTATTTACATGATTATTAAACTTTTAGTGTCCCAATTCATATCATGCATGCGATTCCATGATTAATATCATGCATCTTCTACATGGAAGTATATTGGGTGCTCATATATGTATGAATATTATTATTACCTAGTTACTATATCTATATTGACAAGACACTTGTATGCTTTAGGTACATGTTTCATATGTTTGTGACTAATCAAATCTTTCTATTTTGACACAATATAATAATATTATCACACATACCTTGCATAATTACACCTTTTCTATATAGCATGGTGCATACAACTCTTTTCTTTTGAGATGAGTGATTCATAGGCTATATCTCTCACCTCAAAAGGGGAGCATACTAATGGGCTTATCATATAGATATAAGACTTAATAGATTATTGGTGTATATTTTGGTCACATTAAGTGATTTAGATGATTTAGATTGTAACATATTGACATATTTACATATATCTGGGGCATTTTATAGGACTACAACAAATAGATAATAAATTTTATGACATGATGAGACATATTACATGGGTCAAATTGGGCATAATTATTAGATTATATGGGTGATATTACCATATTAGGTGAGATTATCAAAATAGATAGTAACATATGGGTTTATGGCATTCTATCATATTTGGGTACATATGGATAAAATTACAAGGCACAAATGTCTTAGATTAAGGTAAAAATAGGTTTTGAAGGGGCCCCAAAACCCTTTAACAGGAACAAAAAAGATAAAGCATTGCCATGCTCTGGGAAAATCCATCCTTAAACCTACTAAAAAGTAGCAACAAAAACAGGTTATACAAGGATAACCTCAAAAAACCATTAGACAATCAACCCCCTATTATCCCGCAAGATGCTCTAATATCTATTTTTAGGGGTAAAATCCAAAATAGTTGCATGTCTGCCATTAGCAATATTCTGCATACTTTCTAGCTCTCTAGTTTTCCTTATGGGTCTTCTTCCGGGTTTTTCAGGAGAGCCAATATCCGGTTTCACCTTACGATGCTATTCATCTCTTTTTCCAAGTTTATCCCGAGCAGAAACAAGTTGTTTCACCTTTGTTTGTTGGTCTTTTTTACTGCTTCTAGTTTCTACTCCCTTAGTATTCATGTTTTTTCCACCCCTTTTTCTTTGGTTCTCCTGAAGCTCCTCTAAGGGGATATCATTATCAGCTTGAATCTCCCTAGACTGAGAAAGGAGAATATCTCCCTCTTCTGAATTATTTACATCTTCAACCAAGATTTCTCCTTCTTCTAGTACACTTTTGTCATCAGCATCTCCCCATCGCTCTTATATTCTTTGATAGCAAACGATTTGTCTTGATAAATCCATCAAATCTTCTATTCTATGTTCAAGAATTTTGATATCTATTTGCAGCCCATCTCCTTCTTTTTCTGAATTTTCTTTCTCAACAGAAAACTCTTTATACGCCTTAATTTGTGGATCTTTGGGTTCTTCACAAAAAGGCTCTTTATCTGCCTCTTCATCTAAATCTTTAGGATCTTCACTATTCTTTTGTTCTTGTCTATGATCTTCCTTTAGTTTCCATTCTTTCTTATGCTGATTTTTTCTCCCATCCAAAACACCACTCAGAAGATTTTTGTTTTTAGACGGACAATTTTTAACGAAGTGCCCCTATTTCTTACAAGCATAGCAAGAATTAGGCAAATCTTCAAAAAAAATCCCTTGATTTTTTTTGCCCAGCTTGGATATTATATCCACTTTTTCTGGGATGTGATTCAAATCTACCACTTTGACATAAAGTCTGGCACTTTGAAGTTTGGATCTGGAAGCCATAGCTTTATCCACTGCCACAAGTTCACCAAAATAACTGGCAATACCTTTAAAGATTTCCTCATGTCAAAACTCTAAAGGGAGTCTAGGAAGTCTAACCCAAATGGGAGTGGTTAGGAAAAAAGAATCTGATAGATCCATGTTGAGCTCCCATTTTTTGATAGTAAGAGAACATTTACCAAAAGACCACGGTCCTCCACCCAGAACCATATTCATGTCTTCCTTACAATTGAAAATAAACGAGAAGAAGCCATTCAACATTGGTGCCATTTCTACCTCTCCCCTAATTACCCATTTCCTTTTAACCATTTTTTTAAGAGATTCAAGATCTGGTCTTGCTCCTAAAAATTTACCCACTAGGGTGAAATCCATGGAACACATAGAGAAATATATTAAAGGGTCTGGAATGAAGACTTGAAAATCACCTTTCTCCCAGCAAGATTTAGCAGTCACCGGTGGGAAAATGGATTTTCCATTGGGTTTCTTGCCAAACAAAGATGACCACTTCTTTTGCTTTGTATTCTCTGTCTTCAGCACTTCTGAAGAATTTTCCTTATTAAACTGCACACTATCTTTCTCCTTTTCATACTCCTGCTCCAACACAGCAGGAGTAGAATCCAGATGGGAGACATAGATCCCACTAAAAGGATTAGAACCACTCAAAAGTTTTCCATTATTTCCAATAGCAGCACATTCTGCCCCCAAAATTTTTTCTGCACCTCCTACTGTCCCTCCAGGGTCTATACCTGCTGCCTGGTTCTCCACACATAGTTTTTCTCTCACCTTCAAACCTGCGCTCTCCACATCTGATGGGGTGCCCTCAGTCTGTCACCCAGAAAATTCAAATTCTGGGCACACTTCTAGTGTGCCCAGCGCATCCCACCTATACATCCCACCCAGTCTAATTGGAAAATAACTTGTATTCCAAGGCACAAATGTTATACATACATGCACTTTTTCTATTGATGGTAATGAAGGTAACTACATAAATGTAGATACTAAAATTGAATATTTATAGCATTTTAGTATTATACATATGGCAAATATCAATTAAGGATATACCCTTCATTTTAGACCTCCCTACTATAGAAAGTCTTGCATTCACCATCTCATTGTGCCTAAATGTTTATCTCTTAGTTTGATCCATATCATTCTAAAGACCTATTTCCCCTATACTACATATAAATCTTAAAACATGATAAACATCCTTTATTGTCAGTTTCATATCTATACTTATTTTCTATCCCTCTAGGCACTACCACCATAGAGGGACATTATCATTGATGGAAGTGTCTATATCCTTATCTAGTGTCCAGTGGCTAAAATTCATCAAACTACAAAATGATCAAAACCTATGGGTCAACCTAATTGTCTTACTAAACCCTACCCTGATATATTCTCAAAATGTGTGGTATAAATGCAAATGTAAGCCTTTTCATTCCTCACATAACAAATATCAAGTAAACACCTACAAAGTTAAATCAATCAAATACAAAAGCACTCTACTATACCTTATTCATCCCTACTTTTATATCAAGCATGGGAGCAATCATATTATAGGTCTAAAGAATTCAAAGAATAACCCATGAGTGATATTTACCAAATTATAAGTTATATTATTGCATGCATATTCATATAGTATATCGCACCTTTATGCACATAATTTCACACACATGGGATAACTACATAAATTTGAGTCCCTCCTTGGAGTATTAACTATGTAGGTAGCACCCATTAACATAGGGGTCTTTGGGGTAGCTCGATATTGTCAGCGCATTAACCCATTTTTCAACCAACTCATTCAAAGCATGAAGATTTATGGGTTGACCAATCAATGAAGAATAATAAAATCTATCCTATATCTAGATTCATAAGTAGAAAGATGATAAAAAAACCCAAAATAACAAAGTTGGTCACATACAAATCTATTCATTATTCTATATTGGACACCTGTGTCATAAATAAACACTAGCATCAATAGTATTGTTTAGATCTAATGATAGTCCATGTGGTCATAGAATTAAAATTTCTTGAATCTGATGACTAATGTAGAATATTGATCTTGCATATTTTACATCTATTTAAGTCCATATCTGCTTGTGCACAGTAAACCAAATACCATTATTTATTATTTATTATAATAACTTTCAATAGTTATACTTTACTATTTTTATCAATCTCAGTTGTATAAATTTATAATATTATTTCTTTGAATTTTCTATTAATTGGCCTACTATAGATTAGTTTATCACCCTTGTGTTAGATCTATTTCTATATTTCTTAACCTTATCCTCAACACATTATAAATTTGGGGTAAAACATTTGGTGAACTCAAACTCTAAGTCTTCATTTAGAAAATTAGATTGATCTAGGGTTTATAACCTCCTAAGGTTTCAGCTTTTGATTTATTTTCATATCTAAAACTTTACCTTAGAGTTTTACACTCATCTAGTTACAAGCATTTCGTGTTCATACACTTGTAATATCTTCTTCCCTTATTAGTGAATTTTAAGTTCATAATAACTCAATTTTAAAATTACTTAGAGGTTTTTCATGTAGTTGTTGATATAATAAGAAACCATTTTTCGTTTATCAAAATTATGTACATATTTTGTAAATTATTCAATTTACTCTTTTTAGTACATCTATTTTTCCATATTTTTATGGGTTTTATATATTTACTGTATTTTATGAAAAACCTTTCTCATATTTCCAAAAACTTAGCCAATATTCTAAAAAAAATTATATCCTTATTGTGCAAAGCCTAGCTTACCCTAGGATTTTCAGCCTTTTAGGGTTTCAAATTAGAGTCATTATTTAGTTCCAAATTTTCTTATCATGTTCAATCATTCCCTAGATTTTTTATGTCTCTTTTATCTTATTCTCATGTCCATATTTAGAACATTTAAAATGGATAAAAAGGAACCTCTTCCTCCTCCTGCCCCTATGGAGGGTGATAACTACCATCCCTCTAATCATGTCCATGTTATCACTACTTTAAGGGGTAATGTGGCCCATTCTATGGATTCAAATTAAAGGTAATCAATATGTCCTTCCTAAAACCTCTCCACCTCCCAAACATCCTTTAAATTATGTGTATGCTTATTCAATCTGAAGTACCTAAGGGTTCTACTTATAAGGCCCTCAAATATCAAAACAACACTATGAGCAAGTTAATATAAGAGTTACAAAAAAAAAATCATTATTTCAGTTCAAATATCACATCATAGGAAAATCAGATTACATACATGCAAAATAAAAAATATGCTAGTGTTAATCATGTGTTTGAATCTTCCTCTAGTAATGAAATACCCAACAAGGAATTTTATCAAAATGAAAAGGTAAAGCATAATACATCTAAAACAAGTGATTCATAAAGTAAACAAAAGGCTAATAAGAGTCCAAGTAAAATTCTAAGATAAATGCTTCAAAACAAAGTGATCAAACTACTTCCTCTACATATTTTTAAAAGGTCAAAATACTATTGTGTCTATCATTGAATGCATAGGCATTATACAGATTGTTGTCTTGCCTTGAAGAACAAAATACAAATAAATGGTAGTAGTGATCATATCATTGATACATCAATGAATAAACCCACTCACATTATGATTACATCTCCTAAAGCGCACACACAAAAAAAAAAAAAAAAAACGTGTACCAAATAATAATTCAAGGAAAAAATAGTTGCAAATTCTAAACCTAAAGCATCAAAAGACTCAAAAAGCAAAATCAGACCAAGAAAATGATACAAATCTACCTCTTAATAATGATACCTAGCTTTCAAAATAATATGGTTTTGGTGTTAAGGATTGGCATTTACATTTGGTATTTAATTTGGTAAATACGTATTTACATAAGTAGTTTTATATTGGTTAGTTATTATTAGTTAGGTTGATGTATTATTATTATAACAATAAATCATGTATTGTTAATAGTTATTTAGTTAGTGAGTGAGGGATTGTAGGGATCTCACTATCTCAAGTATAGGAAACATATTTCCTATATAAATTTGTAATGTCTCATAAGAATCAAGTTGAAGTAATTGAATATTATTATTGTGTGTTCAAATTATTTTTTATGTGTTCAATTTTGTTTGTATATACACTCTGATCATGATCAATATCTAGTATCAGAGCCGGTATTTTTTGAATAGCTATGAATCTATGAAAGTATGTGAGAGGTAGTTACTTGGTGGTTTAGCCCTGTGAATGAGAGATTATTTTCAAGAATGAGTTTTTAGTTTTATCTAGGAATAAAATAAGTATTATTTTATTTGTATCTTCACTATTGATGTACAAATCTGATAAAATTACTTACTTTATCACTCATCTACCTGGGCATACTGCATATTATGCATGTACAAATCTATGTTTTTCATGTTATACATCCATCATCTGGAGGTAATACCATTATAATTTGATAGACAATAATTCATTATTGATTATTTTGATGGGCAATAGATCTGCATTATACCTACATTGTTGATGTAAAAGTTAATTGATTTACGTATTTGCATACCAGTAAACCATAGAATATTACTAAGTCACCTCCCATTTTTTATTCCTGATCCATCTCTGTGTACCTACTCTAGTCATATGCGTTCCACTTGTACAAAGTCTACATTAATTCTACCTTACATCATTCTCCATTACATTCAATTTTATCTTTCTATGTTTATCACGATCAATATCTTTTGTTGTCTTGTCAATCATACCCCTTCACACAAGTGCATTTATTATATATCTTTTGTTTCAACATTTATTTTGTGTTATTTGGTGAATGTTATAGGTATAGGTATTCATTATAATATGAGTTATAGCATTTGTAATTTTTTTTGGAAAGTAATTAATTATTACTTTCTTATTAAATAGGCTTACTTTTAATATTTATAGTTTATGGCTATTCTCTCTGGGTCATATGTTAGCATTGAGATGGTCAATGTCATTTTATCATTATTTGGCTATACATTTATCCAAATGTTGGTTTTGGTTATTTAAACTAATGTCAAATTTTAAATAATCTTAGTTTTATATGGTCGAGTTGATAATATTTTTATTTTTGTATTGAGTCTTTATTGGCTCAAGGTCATAATTTTGGGTTATAATAATTAGCACATGTTTTTCTATATCATTCTACTCAGATGGTATAAAGTTTGTTTAACTTTGTTATTTTGTTATCAAGAGTCAAAAGAGTCAAGTGTTATTCGTAAGTAGATAGAGTCATTAGTGTTTTGGCTGTTAATGTTAAAAATCAAAAAGATTAGTCATTTTTTGAGTCATTTTGTCAAACATATTTTTAGTGAATTATCATTTTCAAAAATTGTAAAAATAAAAAAAAATTGTCTCACAAATGCATTTTTACTTATACGTGATGTTTGAATTATGGGTGGGATTTCTCCTTGAAAAATTAATGTATTTGAGCTTCATCAACACATTTTTTATATAAGCAATGACCTATTAGAGGATGGAGGCTTTTTGTGCCTCTTTTTAGTCACCAACAATAGGGTCTAGATGATTTGGTGACATATTTTGTGTGGTGTGTTTATTATTTTTCAATGTGGTGTGTTTTGCACAAAATTGGCTATTGCTAAGGACAGTTCTTTAATGGCAATGAAAATTGTCTATGTTATTTTTATTTGAGTGGCAACAAACATCAACAGAGGTTACATAAGATAACAATGATAATTTATTCTTCATAATATTTTATTTTTTAGTATTATGTGTGTTTTAATTCCCCTACTAGATTAGAGAAAAGGAGCATGTAGATATCATGGAATGTGGCAACAATTGTATGCGAGGGTAGTTAACTGCAAAAATCCTTTGACTACCGTACTTCTTTATGAAGATGATCAGCAAGTAAAACATTTTTTGTGTTCACATGGAGTAAATATGGGATGTGTTATCTATATAGTATGGGTCATGTGTAGCAAGATCTAGATATCAAGATTTAGACAATAGTGTGCATACCTTAAAGTATTTTTGGCATACAATTTTGTTCGAGCCAATTCTTGAATATGTAATTTCTCTCCATGTAAACACTAAGGGGGGAATGTTAAGGAGTAACATTTACATTTGGTATTTACTTTGGTAAATAAGTATTTACATAAGTAGTTTTATATTGGCTGGTTATTATTAGTTAGGTTGATATATTGTTATTATATTAATATATCATGTATTGTTAATATTTAGTTGGTTAGTGAGTGAGAGATTGTAGGGATCTCACTGTCTAGAGTATAGGAAACATATTTCTTATATAAATTAACACACAATATATTTATACCTAAAATAAATGGTACATATCGATTGAATCCATCACCCACTAGTATGAAACCAAATATAGATAAAGGCAAACCAAAGATACCAACTATAAAATTTCCAAAACAACACAATACCCTATTTGATTTTACTATGCATATATATGGCACATTTCATTTGAGAAATTTTATTCATTTAGTGCTTCTTGAATATTTGCATCCTCATCTTGAGATCATTGGATGGTTTTTATAATTTTTAAACACTCTAACAATTATTTGAAAACATATATTCCAAAAATACAAAAATATTCAGCATTCCCATATATTATTAGCTTCTTGGCATTTATGTTGTTTTATTTGTGTTAGTAGATAACATATCATTTCATTCCTATATACACATATGTTCCACGCATCTGTGAGTGTGATATAGGTATACCCAAACACATGATCTATGTATTTTAATATGTTATACCTTTCCTCTACTCATGACATATAACACGTTGGGGACATTTACTTCTTTGATCATGATTGATATAGGTTATATATCCTTTATGATCATTTATATATTATCATGTTTGAGCTCGTATGTTAATGCTTACATATCCATATCCATGCTGATATATTTCATAATATACTTAATATGTTATATTACATAACATTTTTCTACTAACACATATATTCATGGATTAGTATGATATGCTTATGCTTCCTCTATTTTTCACTTCCTTGAGTGTATTAAATTACTTTGTCTTGCTTATGGAACACTTGAATGTGTTCCTTCCCTGTTATCCCTTGTGCCATTTTATGTTAATTAACATTTGAATCTGACATTTTATGTTGATTATATGTTTAAATATGTCATCCATTTTAATTTTGTGGCATTTGAAAATGTCCCTTGTATGAGGTCTCCTTGGACCATCCCTTTTTGCATTACATTGAGTGTTCTTGTGTGTGTGTGCTTGATTTCTTGTTAAGATTGTATTGTTATCCTATAGACATTTCTATGATATATATCATGCATCTTAGGACATGATGTTATCACATAATATGAGCCTAATTGATATATCTACTTCAATATGTTATCCCTATATGCTAAATGATTCATACATAAATTATACAACTACCTTATCCTTTTGAGGTAAGGTACCAACTAGTTTCTGTTTCACTTGCCTCAAAAGGGGGGAATTTCAGTGGGGGCATGACCTCTAAATTTTCATAATTTTATAGACTTAAATGGGTACATGTCACAAAGTCATGACCTCCACACTTATACATTTTCATAGTTTTCAAATTGTAGTAGGGACGTGTCATAAGAACATGAAAACCACACTTATACGCTTACTCAATATATCTAGATTTCAGTGGGGGCATGTCATAAACACATGACCTCTACACTTTCACAAAAACTTATTCAATTTCATGATTCATATATACACTTGGGTCAGAATCCTATATATTGCACTAATTTTGCATAGATCTAAAACATATTTTTTTAGATCTATGACACATATACTCTAACTTAGACATATTAGAGTGATGTAGGAGCATCCTGAAAACATTTCAATAAGGTCTTGATCATAGTATTAGAGGTCTTATAATTTTTTAATAAGCCTCATTGATGCATTAGGAGTTTTTGCTGAGTCATTTAAGGTCTACTTAGAGTTTCCCTCTAAAAGACACAATTCAAATTTTCAAACGTATTTGTGTAAATATGTGCTCAAATTTTAAAATTTATATTTTGTCAAGATTTATCTAAGTTATTTAGTAGGTGAAAAACATTTTTTTGGGTATTTTATACCTTTGGATAAGTCCTAGTCACTTTTACTATTCACAAAACACATGTAACTAAGTGATAAGCATGAAAAAGGTCAGTTTTTGTCTTAAGGTTGAGCAGTTGAGAAGATTCTTCAGTAAAAAATGGGACTTCCTAAGCTTGGAGAAATTAAACTCTAGGAGATAATAAAGAGATAAATATTATAAAAGACTTTTAGGGAAGGACAAAATCCATAAATATGAGGATTGTGGAAGTGGAAGGATCATATAGGACTATCTAGGATTGTATAATTATATGCTTATCTAATTTGTGCAAGAATAAATAAATGTATTTCAAGTAAAGTGAATGTATTTAATGTTTTATACCCTCCTTGAAATTTAATAGAGTCTTTTGAAAACAATAAAGTGAGTTTGAGACTATACAGGGGTGGAGTAAATTGGTTTGACAGTCCACCACCATTGACACTTTGCACTTTGTACGTTCGATATCAAAAAAGAGAATTATTTATAAGTATAATTTATTTATTATATGGTTTAATGTGTAATTATTTTGTATTTAAGGTCATTCAAAAGGATAATTAGCCATTAAGGTCATACATACCCCTATTTACTCTCATAGACCCTGTTTTGCCTAGATTTTTCCTGTTGTAGTCACTTGTTCCATGAATAAAACCTTGCATGATATATAAATGATTATTATAAATGTTTTACAGAAGAGTAAATAAGGTTTTACATGTATTATTTTGAATAAATAACCTTTTTTCTCTATGAACAATCATTAGTTAGCTCTCAGTCTTGAAAGTTGCAAAAAACCCTAGTTCAAGGTGGTGATTGCAAAAACAACCATAACTTTTGATTAAACCCTTAAAAAATCTAAAATTTTGTCAAAATATTGATAAGATTGTCTACAAGGAAACCCAAGAGGTTTAAATTTTTTAGGGGTGTACAAAATTTGTACCAATTGTCTGAGTGCATAGAAAACTCAAAATTTTGAGTTTTCTAGACTGAGGTAAGAGATTTGTTTAGATACTTCATATTTTAGAATTTTAAGATCAAAAAAAAGTTGTATCATCCTTTTAATACATGTATATACCTATTATAAGCTCTAATTTTTATTGCAAAGTCATATTTTAATATTTGACATACTGGAGGGCTATTAGGCTTATAAGACCAAGACAAAGTTTGAGGGTTTTGTGTGAAATTCATTGAGCCTGAGTCTCATTTACTTGTCTAAGTTTTGAATCATATGTAAATAACCTAAATATACATATCCAAGGTGTTTATAAGGTCTAATTCAATATAATTTAGAGTTTGACCTACTAGAGCATCATTAGGCCTAGTAGGCTTAAAGGGAGTTTTTGGTTAAATTGTTTGGTACTAGGCCTTCTTGAGTGTTTTAAAAAGTTGAATCACATATAAACCACTCTGAGAAATAATTTGAAGTTATTTTATAGCCTTTTTTATAAGTATTTCTAGTTTTAGTCCTTTTGAAACATTTAGGCCTTCTAAGGTCATAAAGGGCTTTGAGTCTTTTGAGATTAAATAGACAAAACCAAAAGGTAAATTAGTTTTTGATGGTATATTATATTTTTAATATGATCTTATAGACTACAAGATAGATCCTCAATTTTTATATCAATCGAGGTGCCTCAAGAATGTCTTGAGACTCTTCATTTGATGTTAAACCTTATTATCTTGTCAAGGGTATAAGTTTGTGGATAGTATAAGGAAGGGATATCATAGAGGTGCATATGCCATGCTAATACACCTAAAAATTACAAAATTTACCAATTATACTACCCACCATGACACACCGATTACACCAAAATGTATTGTTATCAAGCCTTTTTTACTACAACAATTAGTTCATTTTATAGGTTGAAGTGATCAAATAATTCAAACCCAATGAATTTATAAATTAGAGTGATTAAATCATCCAATATCACTAAATTTATAGTATGAGTTGATTAAATCACTCAGCCTCACCATATTATGTATAATCACACTCAAGTTATGTGATTGAGATATAATGATCTCAGTGGTCATATCACAACTCATCCTTACACCAGATTGGGGGCATAATACCTTCCAATATCCCACTTCAAATCTCCAAGGTTTAGGTCTGAACCTTCTTCAGCTCTAATGCTTCACAAGGATGCATCTTTACCAAGTCAAAACATCAATATGCAACATGGTTGCACTGACACACATGTACTCTTTCCTTTTTCCCTTTCTTTTCAAGTATTTTAATTATTTTAAATTCTATATTACATGCACTACTTTACATTATAACATGCTCTTAGTTACATGTCATACACCAATAAATCACTCAAAGTGGGATTAATTAAAGTCAAGGTGTGTTGTACACATCCAGACAATCATTTATTTCCTCTAACCTAGTAATTTCATCCTTATGTATTACTAGATTAAGGGGGTGAGTGGGTGGGAGGGTGGAAAATGTAGATACTAAAACTAAATATTTATAACATCTCAATATTGTACATTTGACAAAGATCAATTAGGGCTCTACCCTTCAGTTCTAGACCACCCTATTATCGCTCATATTTTCCATCTCATTATTCCTAAATACTTATCTCTTATTCTAATCCATATCATTCTAATGACCTAGGTCCCTTATATTGCACATAAATCTTAAAACCTGATAAACATCCTTCAATATTAGTTTCATATTTGTACCTATTTTCTAACGATTTGGACTCTAACAACCATAGAGGGACACTACTATCGACAATAGTGTTCAGATCCTTATCTAGTTTCAGTGGCCAAAAGTCATCCAAATTAAAAAATGATTAAAACCCATGATTTTACCTAATTATCTTATTTAACCCTATCATGAGATGTTTTCAAAAGGTGTGGTATAAAAACAAGTCTAAGCCTTCTCGTTCCTCATCTAGAAAATACCAAGTAAACACCTACCAAAACTAAATCAATTAAATGCACAAGCACTTTATTCTACCCTATTCATCTCTATTTTCATATAAAGTGTAAGAGGTGTCATATTATAGGTTATAAGAATTCAAAGAGCAACCCATAAGTGACATTTTCCAAATTACAAGTTATATCATTACATACATTAGCATAAAGGAAGACCCAAAATAGCTATTGTGGATAAATATTGGACTGACACAGAGGTTTCAAAAATATTTGAGTTACTAAAAGAATACCAAGATGTCTTTCCAAGAATTTATAGTGAGGTGAAAGGTGTTCATCTATCACTAGGCAAAATGCATATCAACTAGTTGATGGTGCTCAACTAGTCAAGAAATGGCCATATAGGATGAATCCAAATTTACATACATGTGTGAAGGAAGAAATTGATGGTATGTTGTGCACTGGAGTAATAACCCCAATTCATGAGTTTGAGTGGGTTAGTCCCATAGTCATAAGTATAAAAAATATGGGTATATTAGGATTTGTATTGATTACTACATACTTAATGCATCTTGCATTATTGATCCCTTCCTAATGCCATTCACAAAATAAATCCTTGAAGGCATTGCTAGGTGTGAAATTTATACCTTCATAGATGGATTCTCTGGGTACCATCAGGTCCAGATCATTGAGGAGGATCGATCTAAGAATACATTTGCTACCAAACGAGGATCCTTCACATATATCATCATGCCTTTTGAGTTGAAGAATGCACCTATTGTATTTTCCCATATAATTGTTGAGGCCTTTAAAGAATTCATCTATAAATTTCTTCAAGTTTACTTGGATGAATAGACAGTCTATGGCTTATTAAAATACCATTGTTTCAATTTATGACTCATGCTTGATAATTATCAAGTAATTCAAATATCACTGATTCTAAAGAAGTGTCTTTTTACTACACCATTCAGTGTTCTTTTTGGTCATATTATCTGCAAGGATGGACTTTTGGTAGACCCTACAAAGGTAGATATCATTCTTCATCTACCAATGCCAATGACTCAACATGTAGTTCATACCTTTATAGGACATATTAGGTATTATCAAAAATTCATTTGAGGATATGCCAAGATTGATGCACCTTTGGAAGAACTTTTGAAACATAATGAACACTTTATTTGGACCAGCTCTTACCAAGAAGCCTTTAAGACCTTAAAGGACAAACTTATCACTGGCCTCATTCTCTAGTTATCTAATTAGACAAAACCATTCCATGTCCATATTTATTCCTCTAGAATGGCAATAGTGTAGTCCTTACACAACTAGGTGAAGGTCACTTTGATCACCCTATCTATTTTACCAGTAGAAAACTTACTCTAGCTGAGAGGAATTACACCACCACAGATCATAAGCACTTTCAATGGTTTATGCTTTATATAAATTTTAAAAATACCTATTGGAAACTCTTTTTGTATTCTATATAAACCATGAATCTTTAAGATATCTGGTAAATAAACCTATGTTGCATAGCTGTGTATACCACTGGATAGTATTATTTCAAGAATTTCAATTCTCTATCATGGTTAAACTAAGAAAAACTAATTTTAATCTTGAGCATCTTTCTTGAATTGATTCTGGAGAACCACTTCTCATCATTAAAGATGACTTACCTGATGTACAATTATTTCATGTTTTTCATGTACCTGAGGAGTTAGAAGATATTGCAACTTCTTAACTACTAACTCAATGCCTGATTGTCTAACTCTATAGGCTAAGAAGTAACTCACCATCTGCATTGTACCATTTTATCTCATTGGAGGGGACCTATACAAGCTTGGATGTAATGTGATCTACAACATTATGTCATGAAACATGAGTGATTTGACGTACTCCAAAAAGTTCATGAAGGTATTACTGGTAGACACTATATTGGTAAAGTTATTACATGCAAGGTATTGCTAGTCAAACTATGGTGGCCTACCCTTTTTTAGGATGCTAAACTACATGTTAGGAAATGTGATATTTTTTATCACGTCAAAAAACCAAATCGCCATGATACCATGCCATTACATCCTATTCTATCTTAAGAACCATTTGAAAAATAGGCAATTTATTTTATCAATCCCATTAATCTAGCTAGACGATGGATAGTTTCCCATTAGATCATTACAATAAATAATTATCTCATGCATTGGCCTAAGGCCATGCCAAAAAGGTATTATACTACCTCTACTATTGTATGCTTCATATGGGAACATATAATAACCCATTTTGGCTGCCCATTAAGTTTTACTAGTGATTGCAGTACACATTTCCTCAATGAAACTATATGTATCCTACTTGATGAGTTCATGATTGCCTGCTATAAAACAACACCGTATCATCCCTAAGACAATGGCACTACTGAGGCATTTAATATAATTTTAGGTACAACACTTACAAAGATTTGTGATATTGATACAGGAGCATCTTTCTTGGATGACTCAAAATGATGTTTGCTCAAGCATATTTTGGTTTGTTTAGTATTTTTTAGTCAAATAACCTATTTAGGATGTTTAAAATTTATTAGGAGTCATGTCAATCACCTTGTAATACTTTCCAAGTGGTCTATAAGTGTTAGGGTAGGTCTAGAATTTCAAATTTAGTTTTCTCACCATTTTGTCTATTTTAAAAAATTGAATAATTTTACATATAATAAGTGAGCTAGGAGGTTATCCAAAGTCATTAAGAGGTAAAATGGTTATAAAATAATAATAATGACATCATGGATACATTTACTTATACATAAGTTACATGTACAGACAATCAACCTTAGAACTTGTGCCAAGGTGTCAAATGTCTTTGCACATGACCATTGGAAAGGTAGTTAGAAAGTTGATTTTGATATAAATCTTGTATAAATTTGGTTTTCAATTTATTTATGATCATTTATTCTAAGTAAAAAGGGTGTTATACCCAAGAAATAGTGATTAGAAGCTCCAAAAATGCTGGTGAAGGACTGGTAACCCTATTTTTTGTACATTCACAAGATATAGATAATGTTTTGCAAATGCTCAAGGAAGGAAGGGTCATAGTAATATGTTGTTTGGAGTTTCATTTGTATTGGTGAGTTCATATTTTTATTTTCAATGTGTTTAAGTAATGATTTTTTTTTCATATCATTTTTTTAAGAAACCCTAAATACCCCTGTTGAACACAAGCTTGCACAAAATGTCATTTAACAAATGTTGTTAAGAGTATTAGTATTGTGTTATGGTGGATTATTGGTGATTCTATAGAGTTTATAGTATTTAAAAGGACCAATTTAAGTATTAATATAACTTGAGAAATATTTGATAGACAAAACTCTTCACACGGTATTCATGCACCCTATATCAGAATAGTTTGAATAGAGTAAGCAAAAATTTACATTGAAGGACATATAGAAGATTTAAATTTGGTTCTTGATGAAAGGAAAATAATTAATGAGATGAATCATTTCTTGTTTGCATTTTAATAGATCAAATAAACCATTTTTAGAAGGTAAAACTTCAAGACAGAGTTCAAAAGAACCTATAAATTATATTTGTGCATATAAAGGTGTAAAAAAGGTATAAAGAGTGGATAGATGCATGGAAGAATTAAAAAAATGCTTTAAAGGGTTGCTTAGGAGTTATGTTTACATAAATCAATGATCACATTTGATGGAATTTAGATTGAAAGCTCAAGACAGGATTTTATGTGCCCTCGGGTCCTTATTATAAATATATCACCAAAACTAGGGTTTCGAATTTCAAATCCAATTTCAAGGTGTTTTAATTGATGAAAACTCTTAAAATTTTTTAATTTTAAATGTTTATATTTTTTTCAAATATTTTTTAATTTTTAGGAGAAAAGGGTATAGACTCATACATCTACAGACAAATGTGAGTGTGAAAGAGGACAAGCCTAATTGGGCCTAACAGGGACCTAGGAGTTGGAAAAAGGAATTCCTAGATGAGTTTGAGGGAGAAAATTCATACAAAGATAGAGAATAATAGGGGGTACTAATATTAACCATTTATTTATTGAAAAATAATTCATACACATCTATACATAAAGAATTTGAGCTAAAACGGGCTATTAGGGACTATGTAGGTTGTAGGCAGAGAGGAGTTTGAAGTCAAGTGAAACTTTGACAAGGTTATCAGAGAATAAAGTCCAATAGGACTAAAAATAGTAATATTAAGCTTATTATAGTCATCAACCAATTCAATGAACTTAAGAATCATTAAATGTATGTTGAACTCCATTATCCATTAACAAATAATTAAATCAAGAACAAGGTAAAGAGTGAGAGAAGTGTGCATTGCTCTACATCATTTGGTATCAGGGTCAGGTTAGGAGATCTTGGGAAGGCTTAAAGGGATCGTGATAGGTAGAGGATGAGTAGTATCATTATTAGTCTAAAATATGTTGGCACAAGAAAGATTACAAGCCATGGAGTTGGCAAAATGAAGAGAGATAAACAGGGGTGATATATTTGATGTTGAGGATGAGATTCCTCATGAAGAGGTAGTAGAGGAAGGTGGTGAAGGAATATTTTAAGAGAGTTTCATTATATAAGTGCTTGGGGTGACTGCAAAACACAAGATGGAAGTGCCCATGTATGAGGGAAACCTTAATGTGGAAGATTTAGTAGACTAGATTGTAGCCATGGATAAATAATTTGATTATGAAGAGGTGAAGGAGAATAATAAGGTCAATTTTGTACTAACAAGGTTGAATGGTCATGCATCCTTATGGTGGGATGGCATCTAGGAAGAGAGAAGAAGAAGAGGCAAAGACAAGATATGGTCATGGGATAGGATGGTGGCCAAGATGAAGGGAAAATTCATGCCTAAGGATAATTAGACTCATTTATTTAAAAGGTTGAAAAACTTGATGTATAAGGATATGACAATGAAGGAATACACGAAGGAGTTATATAAGTTAATCATTCAAGTAGGCCATAAATAAGATGATGCTGAGAAGGTTACTAGGTACATGAATAGCCTGAAGTTTATCATTCAAGATAAGTTGAGTATTTTGGCACCTAAGACTATTGGGGAGGCTTACCAAGCTGCCTTGAGAGTAGAAGAGAATTTTTTAATAATATAAAGTTAGTTGAATATAAAAAGAGGTGGAAGAAGATATAGAGGAAAAGGCCAACAAGAAGGAAGAGGGCAGCCAAGTAATAGGGGATAATGGCAAGGATAAAGCAAATAAATGGGCAATAGTTCAGAGGATTCAAGTTCATAAAATAGAGGTGGTTCAGAAATAGAGGTGGTAGATCATATGGTAGAGGAAGAGGTAATGGTTGGTTTGTACGCAAGTGCTTCAAGTGCAATAAGTTTGTAGGTCATAGGTCCTATGAGTGTCCTAAAGATGTGAAAAGTGGTAGTTCTTAGAGTGAGAGTAGAAACCAGGTGGTACAATAAGAGGATGATAATGTAAATGCATTACCTAACTATGTGGAGAATCCTAAAATGTGTGAGATCTTGTTGATGAAGAGAGTCCTAAAAACTAGCCAAGAAGAGAGAGAACCACCACAAAGAAAAACATTATTTTGAACCATGTGCAAGAGTAAAGGTAAGTGTTACAAGGTTATTGTAGACAATGGTAGTATAGATAACTTAGTCTCTTCATTGATGGTGTCTAAACTAGGCCTATAAAGAAGCAATCATCCAAGCCCATACAAGGTTTCTTGGATTCAAAATAGTCACCAAGTCCTATTGAGTGAACAATGTCATGTAGACTTGAAGATAGGTGGATACAAGGATATGATATTGTGTGATGTCATTCCCATTGATGTTTATCACATCATGCTTGGGATACCATGGTAGTATGATATGAGATCATTAAATAATGGGAGAGCTAACACCTACACCATTGAGAAAGATGGTTGTAGGCATACATTGAAACCATTAAAGGATAATGCATGTAGAGAGACACTAGGTAGTATCATGTTGTTTGGAGAGGAGTATCTTCCCAAGGAAGTTAATTGTAGCAACAAAGAGGATGAGAATATAACAGTTGAAAGCAAGAGTCAAGAAGAAGATAAGCTAGTGCAAGTTTCCAAGCCATTGGAAGAAGAAAATTCCATAGTTGAAAAGCATTTTGAGGAGCTAAAGGTAAGCAATAAGGAGTTGTTGCAAAAAGACCAGAAAGGTGAGTTGTTGTCCAATGAGCATTTAGAAATTATGTTTGAAAATTTTTCCTCTTATTTATCTTTCATACAAAATAAGGAGTTTTTAGGAGGTTTTGTAGAGAAATTGGCTATGTTGAGAGAGTTGGAAGTGGTAGGAGGCAATGATCAAGTGGAGAGTGGGCAGAAAACAAAAGTGGATAAAGAAGTTGCATCATTTGAGGATCTTGAAGAAGAGAAGAAGAAACCATCAATAGCAATTCCAAAGACAATAGTTTGGGGCGTGGACAAAGGAAGCATACCAAAGAAAGAGTTTAGTTTCCAAGGAAATTACCATGATTTTGTTTACTTTGACATGTGTGTTTCATGTGAAGGATGGTTACAAGAAAAGGACCAAGTGTTGAAGATGGTCAAGTTGAAGGTCATTATGCAAGACATCCACTTCAAAGGAGTAAGCATGATGGATTTGGTCAAAGCACAAAGAGGTCTATGTGCTACTCATAGACCTTGGGATCCAGGAGGTATACCTTTGAATTGAAGGAGAGAAATAGAAAGAGGAATGTTGGGGAGATCAATTCAGGTTGACAAACTTTTAGGGAAAGTTTTTTTTTATACCCTAGGAGTATGATGTAGGAGCATCCTTCTTGGATGACTTAAAAAGATGTTTGCTCAAGAAAATTTTGGTTTGTCTAGTATTTTGTATTCAAATAGCCTATTTAGGATGTTGAAAATTTGTTAGGAATCATGTTAAGCTCCTTGGAATACTTTCTAAGTGGTTTAGAAGTGTTAGGGTAGGTCTAGAATTTCAATTTTCCCACAATTTTGTCTACTTTGAAAATTTGAATAATCTTACATATAATAAGTAAGATAGGAGGTTGTCCAATGTCATCAAGAGGCCCAATGGCTAGAAAACAATAATAATGGCATCATGGATACATTTACTTAGACATAGCTCACATGTATGAACAATCAACCTCAGAATTTATGCCAAGGTGTCAAATGTCTTTGCACATGATCATTGGGAAGGTAATTAGAAACTTGGTTTTTATATAAATCTTGTAAAATTTTGGTTTTCAATTTATTTATGATCATGTATTAGAAATGACAAGGGTTTTATACCTAGGAAATAATGAATATAAGCTCTAAATATGTTGGGGAAGGACTAGTAACCTTATTTTATATGCATTCACAAGATATAAACAGTGTTTTGTAAATGCTCAAAGAAGGAACAGCCATAGTAATAAGTTTTTTGGAGTTTAATTTGTATTGGTGATTTCATATTTGTGCTTGTAAACATGTTTAGGCAATGAATTTTTGTTTTGTTTCATATCACAGTTTTAAAAAACCCCAAATAGCCATGTTGAACACAGGCTTACACATAATGTCATCTAATAAATGTTGTTGAGTATTAACAATGTGTTATGGTGGATGATTGGTTATTATACAGATTATATAGCATTTATAAGGACCACTTTAAGTGTTAACATAAATTGAGAAATATTTAATAGACAAAACTCTTCACATAGTATTCATGAACCTTGTATCAGAATAGTTTGAATATAGTAAGCAAGAATTTGCATTAAAGGACATGTAGAGGATTTAAAGTTGGCTCTTTATGAAAGGAAAATAATTAAGGAGATGAATCAATGCTTTTTTAAATTGGAGGAGATCAAATAAACCATTATTAGAAGGTAAAACTTTAAGACAGAGTTTAAAAGAACCTATAGACTATATTTATGCATATAAAGGCATAAAGAAGGTATAAAGAGTAGACAGAGGCATGGAGGAATCAAACAAATGATTTTAAAGGTTACCTATGGGTTAGGCTGACATAAATCAATGATTATAGTTGATGGAATTTGGATTGAAAGCTCAAGATAGGATTTTATGTGCCCTTAAGTCCTTACTATAACAATATAACCAAAACTAGGGTTTTGAGTTTCAAATCCAATTTCAAGGCATTTAAAGTGATGGAAACTCTTCAAATTTTTTAGTTTGAAAGGTTTATAGATGTGTTATAATATTTTTGAATTTTTGGGACAAAAGGGTATGGATTCATACGTCTACAGACACATGTGAGTGTGAAAGAGTAGGACAGGCCTAATTGGGCCTAACAAGGACCTAGAAGGAGTTAGAAAAAAAACTTTCTAGATGATTTTGAGGGAGAAACTTCATACATAGATAGATAATAATAGGGGTTACTAAGATTGACCATTTATTTCTCAAAAAAGAATCAGTGCACATCTATAAATAAATAATTTGAGCCAAAAAGGGCTAATAGGGACTGTGTAGGTTGTAGGTAAAGAGGAGTTTAAAGTCAAGTGAAACTTTGACAAGGTTATAAGAGAACTAAGGATTATAATAGGACTATAGAGAGTAATATTAAGTTATTGAGAGTCATCAACCAATTAAATGAACTTAAAATCATTAAATGCATATTGAACTCCATGATCCATTAACAAAGAATTGAATCAAGAACAAGGTAAAGAGTGAGAGAAGTGTCCATTACTCTACTTCAAATATTAATCACACTAATTGGGATAATATAGTGTATGTAGTACTTTTGGATTACTGAATAAATTATAAGCACCTTAACAAGAATACACGACTCAATATGGTATATGGCATAGAAGTAGTTCTTCTAGTTAAATTCTTGGTACCATCTTTTCATATTGTGTGCATTGGATAATTATGTGAGGATTCATCATTAAGAGCAAATTTGGATGCTTTATTGTAGTAGGATGAATCCCATTTATTTTCCCATTGGAGTCAATATGTGGAGAAATGTAGATAAAAGTCCTTGCATGATCAACACATTAAGCATAAGACATTTAACCCTAGAATGAAAGTCTTGCTCTACGACTCCAAGTTCGCATGCCATTCTGGGAAACTTTGTATTTATTAAGATGGTCCTTTTTTTGTTCATATAATTCACCCTACAGGTGCTTGTCATTTACAAAGATTATATGGTTAATTTATTCTTGGACATTATAATGGTAGCTGACTATGGTCATATTTCTCTGCTTAAAAGTATAATTTTTTAAACAATAAGGCTTATGCCATTAGTTTAGGATTTCCTGGTTTTTAATAAAGCATTACCTTAGTTGTTTGTAATGTTTCTTTTATAGTATGGTATTTTATTTTTGTACTTGTAATTTTGTGGAGGACCATTACACACTTTTAGTGTAGGGTAATAGGTAATACATGTATTTATGTTGAGTACCATAAGGATGCATGTGCAAGTTGAAAAGTCCTAGGATAAGAGATTCTCATCAATAGTATGAATATTTTAAGAGTTGAATAGTTGGCTTCCACTCAAAATAAAAGTGTGGGACAAAATGTGTCATTAATATAAAATAAGTGGTGGTTGTGATAAGTGTGCCAACATCGTGACATGACAATACCATTAAATGCATTTATGATGAGAAGTTATGGTTAAAGAATGGTTGTCATTATAAACATAGTAATTATGAGAAGTGATGGTCAAAAATAGGGGGTTAGTAAATGCAAGTTACCCCCTTAGGCCTATAAAAAGGACTTAGAGCTCATTTTAACCTTTACCTTTGCTTTCATTTGAGTTTTACAAAGCTGAAGAGCGAACTAAGTCTAAGCAATTCCAGAGCAAGTGCAAGTTTAGAGCATCAAATTATCATGCATAACTATTGAGAAGTATATTAACTAAGTATTCAAGCAGAAACTAACCTTGAATCATGACATACAACATAGAAAAATGGTAGTTACAAGTTGTAGAGGTAGACATCTACCATTAAAGGGAAAGGAAGTAGGAAAAATTGAGTCACCTACACCGTAAACACATATTCCTTTGGGAATGTTGGAAAGTCATGCCTCAACCTTTAAGCTCCATAGAGGGTGATGCAACCTAAGAAGAAGGCCTTAAGAAGTGATCCACTACCAACCATACCAAAAGAGGAAGTATCATGTGTTGGGGGGAAAGTAGTATTGATAAAAGAAGAATCACTTGAGGAAAAAGGGAAGTGCATAGAAGGCAAAGAATCTAGGATGGCATGCTAGGCAAAGAAGGCACAAGTACCTCCACCTCCACCATTGATGATAGAGGAGATGCAGTACCCAGAAACAATGTTGTGTATGGAAAATTGGGTGTCAAAAGTACCCTCTTATACCATATTTGATTATAACCACTATCAACAAGGAAATGAGGTTGAATTGCATAATGACTACTGGGTTGAGTGCTAGAACACCAAAAATCAATTGGTGTATGACCTTAAAATCTTTAACACCTTGGACTCTGCAAGGATATTCCAGTTGTTTAACCATCCATGTTTTGAAAAATTGTTGGAAGCTAGTAAAATTTCTACTCTCACACGTCTATGATGAATATATCTATTTTGTTGGGCACATCATGAAGATTACACCTGAGATAATAAGTAAGGTTTTCAGACTACAACGTTCTAGCATGGATGTGGAATTTGACTTAGAATATTTAGAGGAAAAAGAGAAAAAAATAATGGCACTCATGTGCCAGAAGCAGGCCATGCATACACATTAAAAACTTACAATATCATGCCCTCTAAGTAGTCATGTGCATCATCATGACCAAGATCAATGGTATTGATCATTGGAAAAAGGTGGATATGGCTTACCTCTACATCACCCATCAGGTGACTGAGGGGCTAAAGTATAATTGGGAAATGTATTTTTCCATTAAAATTATATTGGATGCTGAGAAGACTCATTGGATACTAGGACATAGGTTTTTATGGGGTGTGTTTTCATTATTAATGGTATTTGATGAGATCAATATACTAAACTACACCTATGTCAAATTGAAGTGGGCATACCCACCAGAATATAAGTCCCCCACAGAGTGCTACAAGGCATTCACATGCCCCACACATGTCACTCAACATACAAAAACAAGATGAAGTCATGGTATGACGGCATGAAGGAGGATTTTGGGAATGAATGGCACATTCCTAATGAATTTCCCACCTAGGTTGGTGAGCAAGCCTAGTTTACAGTGAAATAACATTTCTCTCTAGCCCATATCCAAATGGCCCCCATTGGATAATTAGCTTGTTTAAGCTTCCTTATGCCTTCATGGCATGATACTTCATCGATCTAGTGAACTATGCTTTTTATGCATATCCTCTCACCTGAGAAGCAAACTAAATTGACTTAGAGATTCACACTCTCCAAAAGATGTATTTTTATCTTGGAAATAAGGCCTATAGGGAGAAATAAGAGACTGATAAAACTAACATCAATATTAAGTAGACCATGGTTAGAGACACTATTCACAATCTATTTTACATCTTGCGGCCCTAGAATAAATCTTCAAAAGGCATAGATCATGCAAGGGAAAAGCTTCCACCTATAACACATCTTGATTAAAATAAGTGTGTTGGGCATGATACCATCACAAGTTCATAATTAAAACCACCAAAATGGCAAAGGATTGCCTAGGAATCACCACCAAGGGCTCCTCTACCAAGGACTTTACCTCCACGATCATCACCACCAAGAGATTCACCTCCACCATCTTCTCTACCAAAAATATATTTACCAAGGGCATCACCACCAAGGGCTTCACCATCAGGGGTTACCCAACAAAACACACTAGAGAGATAACCTGAGGGGTCGACACCATTACCCCTAACTAAACCAATAGAGGAAGAATTTGTAGGCCATAAGGAAGAAATGGAGGAATTCGACTTAGAAAAGACACCCTCCCTACTACAAGAGGAGGAGGCCACCCTTGATGATGCATAATTAAACATTGGGGGTCCATTTGATAAAGAGGGTGATGGTTTTGATACCTAGAAGATAAGTGGAATGGACATCAACAACACTTCTTTGGCTATAGATATAGATGTTGAAATCCTTGAGAAATATCCCAACAAAGGAAAAGAGTCATCTGATTCTAAATTTCAACCACCTTTGGTTGACACATCCACCAACTTGTGTGTTCAATACCAAACAGGCATCCTCAATAGGATGCTCTACTTATGGCCCCATTTCCTTCCTCAAGATGCAACCATCGATACCAGGTGATAAGTGTCCTTTCTCTTAGATATTTATAATGAAGAACACCATTTTGAAATTTCTCTAGATAGCCTAACTTTATATTCTCAAGCATCAGTGTTACCTAATCTAGTTTAGGTTGATTCGTAGAATATCTCTCCACTACAAGCTAGCACTGCATTTTTGAAAATGGGCTTTGAGGTCATGTGGTAGAATATACTTTTAGATTATGATGCACACAATGTAGGGAAGAAACATGGTCAGGTGGTAGCAATGTATGAGAAATAAGTTATCACACAAAAGGCACTCAAAAAGGAAGTTATCGTGTTAAAACAAAAACAAAAGAAGCTACAATGGCCAAAGTAAAGACTTTAAATTTTTGTAAATCTATTTTAGTCCAAGAATCGACATTGGAAAATGGCATACCTTTGGAGGGAGAAGCTATGGATAAATTAGAGACCTTTGTAAATATCTTATTGAAATATTACAAGGAATAGCCCACACTAGAAATGAAGCATTATGGGTGGCTGAGTAGTTTATCAAAGTCGTTGATGTCTGCGAATGTGCCCTCAAAAGTGTTAGGTAAGTGATACCCATCTTGGATGGGATTTTTGAAAAATTGGCATGGCCCAATAAAATTTTAGAGGCTCGAATCAACATGAAGGAGTCTCAATGACAATAATTTGTAGATGTTTCCCTTTTAATAAAAGACTACACCAAGCATGCAAAGGCATTTAAAGATGTCAAAACTATGGAGGAAATAATAAACATGCATTATTAGTAAATTAATTCCAATTTTATGGATCTTTGAGGACAAGTTATAGTTGAAGTCACTACACTTGAAGAGGTTCAGAGGATGCTAGTACATCCCTCAACCAATTGGTTAATAAGGCCAATGAGTGTCCTGCCCAACCTGAGGAGATGAAAACGTTAAAGGTGGAAATTGAAGAGATAACATCTAAGTTGTTTGATACCTTATCAAATTGGGGTAGTGTCAGGAAGAATATTAAACAAATAGGGCCTGAGTTTTTGGTTGAGGCTGAGACTGAGACTTAATTCGGGATGGACTAAGAGCATAGTGTGGGGTGATGTTGGACCCCAAATTTTGACTAAGTATTTTGAATTTTTGGAATGGAACCGACACGGCATGAGAGGAACATGGTATAATAATACCATGGAGATGAATTAGCATGGGGTAGGAAGACTATGGTGTAAAACCAGTAAGGCATGAGATGACAAAGGCACAAAAGATAAAAGTGCGAGAAAACCTAGTCAAAGATGAAACATAGCTACAGAGAACCTAAGAGTATAAGACTTGGAATAGTATAAAAAGGCTTGGGGATCATGAGGGAAGTGGGAGATGGTTAAGGATTGGTTCTCAAGGACAATCTAGACTTTAATCATCATGATTTTTTCATTAACCCATGAAAAGAAGGACATTTGGCAGTAAGGATCTAGCATCAAACAAAAATATAGGGGAATGAGGGCCCGGGTCCTTAGGAGAAAATAATTAAAAGACTGCCATGACTCTTAGTATACTAAGAGATCATTATCCAATCACCCATTTATCATTTATTATGTAACTACTTGGTTAGGGAAAAACAAGTATAAATACCCCTGTCTAGATTGGTGTAAGGTGATTGATGATGGATAACATATAGTGACTTTATAATATAGAATTAAAAATATTTTAATCATTTTAGGTTTTATGTTTTAGATAATAGACAGTTAAGCATTAATAATGGGTTTGCATTGACTAATTTGTGGTTAATCATTCATTATGAGATTTATAGAACATGCATTATATGAGTTTGTGTAGACAACCCTTTGAACTTCATGGCATTTATCTTCGTGTTTTTGTTTATTGTGATTAATGAGTCAAGGTCTATAGTTGTATATTTATTTTTTCATATAATTTATAATTAGATATATGAATAAACTCAAGTATATGACTAGTGTGTTATTGTGCAACATAACCCATGGGAAGTGGTCTCTTGTTGTATGCTTGAGGTGAGCATTCAAGACCTTAGTCTTGCATGAAAGGCCATCATGTAAGCTTGTTGGGACTACACTTTAGTGCTTAAAGAAAAAAATGATAAAGAGAATAAACCCAGCAACACAATTGATTACAATGATCCATGTCTCATATCAAAAGGGGGCATACAGTGGGCTTGCCACATTCCAAATAAATATTTACATAATACAATTATTCATAAGGGTGTAGATAAATTGATTCAGATATTTTAGAGTGGTACAGATATCAAATATTTAGAAATTAAAGACATGTTTTGGGGGGCATATGTGATCTATTTCATGAGACATGAGCAAAAAAATGTATATTATTACATATGTAGATACATTTGGGGGCATACATGATCCATTTTCTAGATACATGAAATACATGTTTCACATACGTATACATTTGAGATACATGTTCTCCAAATTAGTATATAAAATCATAACATTCTATATCAATTAGAACTGATTCAGTGGGGCATGATGTTGGTTCATCACATATACACTATTTTATATTACAATTAACATATATTTACTGGGATGTGATGCTAGTTCATTAACATATATACTATTTTAGATTATAGTTAGCACCAATTTAGTGGGGCATGATGCAGGTTCATGCACATTTATGCATATGAACCTTTGCAGTTATGTATCAAATATTTTCAAGTGTGCAGAAACCTTGAATCTACAAGTCCAAATACAATGGTTGATTCATGATTTCTTAGGTAATGTAATTTGAGGTTCAGTGATGCTCAATGACCATGGAATTACCCATAACAAACCCATTATGCAATTGTAACCTTTCATCTTGGGGTTTAAGATCAGTGTTAGACTATTTACTTGAGTGGCTTGGTTTAATTTCATTGATGCTCAATGGTTTTTTCACCACTCCATGATTCTATTATGGGATTCCTTTTACAGTCAATATCAAGCAATGGGTGATGTAGTTGAGGTTCAATGATGCTCAATAGCATACAATTGAATTTCTCATTAATTCTTGGAAGCTTGTACATTTCCCCAGCCTAGAACTGAATAACACTAAAATCATCCTTCTCCATTGATTGGGTCAATTGAAGATCCATGACATCTCCATTCTCCATAGTGTGAGCATACTCCAAGAGTAACACAATATGCACACATAGAGAGATGTAGTTGTTCTTTGGATATATTTGTATTAGTTATTATAACTATATATTTTTATGGATAGACATCTATTTGATCGCATGAATTTTATTTTTCAGGAGAACACATGGACATTATGGCAAGTAGGGATACAAGTTTACCAATGCCAACACATGTTTGCATTATCTTTATCCCTTTAATACAAGTATTTATATTTTCACTTAAATACTATATTAATGGGTGGGGGCATTTATAGATACCCAAAATTGGTAAAATCTTTGTTTACACTATCATTTTTGTGTGACTTTGTACTTGTTGACTCTCAGTTTCAAATTAAGGACTTCTTAGCGCATTTAGATTATTCTTCTTATATCTCATCGAATTTATTTGATTGTGTGACATGTTGTGTTATCATTTTCATTCTTATTTATTATGTCATAGGGATACCTACTCCTGTTGTAGTTGACTTTAACACTTTCCCAACTCTTAGACAGTTTACTCAATCAGGAACACTAATGTCTAATTGTAGTGACCATGATTGATGGAAGAATCTGGGATCCTTTGTCATTTTATTTTGGATGCATTCTCATTTTGACCAATGCTTTCACACATTAGGCCCCTTTGGGTCATTTTTTGCATGCCAATTAATCCCATTTGAGAATTATATATATATATATATATATATATATATATATATATATATATATATATATATATATATATATATATATATATATATATATATATATATCCCCTTGAAGGTATTTGTGGGCAATCATTTATTATTAAAAAACTTATATTCAAAGTGCACACTAATTTCACTCATTACTAATTACAAATATGAAGTACATTAAGGTCAAATTTCTATTTTATATGTTTGTATCAAGATTAAGCCTAAGAAAAATAATTTTGACATTGATATCCACATGATCTTCCACACACATTAGAGGGAGAATTACATGTGGTTTGAGCCCTTTTCAAAGTATTTACATTGTAAATAGTGCTTGGATACATGAGGTATTCAAGGATAACTCAACCCAAAATACTAACCCTTCTATAGGGTATTCCCAATCAAGGTTGTGAGGGTCAGGACTTTAAAAAATAAGATACACATGTTATTTTATGCAATTATGAAGGCAACTAAAGGAAAAAATTATCTTAAAAAGAATAAGTGCATCATCCCAAGGAAAAACAATGAAGCACAGGGCTCCCAAGTAGTAACGTCAACCAAAGAAAAAAATTGACAGAGCTACCTAGATTGATGTTAGCATCCTATGTGGATATGATAGGAAATTTTGAATTTTTCCACACATAAATCTAATAGTAGAGGATATTAATAAAACACACAGAGAACTAGAACATGGAACAAAATTCAAAATAATCTAAGAGCCTTATTACCCCTTTATTTATTAATTGTTATGTTATAAATCATAGTGGCATTCAATTTGCATGTACAAAAGTGTACAGTGTATGAATCTAAATTATTTATTAGCTTTCATATTAATTATCTCTATATAATACAAAAATAGATAAAATAAAATCCTAAAAAATATAAAATAGTCTCATAGTCGATGTTACCTAGTTAGTCACATCCCAAGTTGGTCTTAGAAGGTGCTTTATGTATTCCATAGTGAACATTATATAATATTATTCATCTATATCATAGTTCACATGTTACTATGGTTTCTATATCTACACAATGTACATATGATCATATGGGTTATGATGACCATGATGGATATTTTATGTTATGATATCACTTCTCATTATCTCATACAAATGCATATGTTAATACTCCCCCATGACGGGTAACATTAGCCACAATTGATCTAGGACCTATGTGTGATCACCCCATGAATGAGATCATTTGTTACAATGGACATGACTCAACTTAAAAAAATAAAAAATAAAATAAAAAAATCTAAATATTCAAAAAATAAAAAATTGGGACCTATGCATGACGTGTTGCTAGTTTACATGGTTATTTTATTATATTTATCATAAATACATGGTAGATTACATATCCTTTTTTTACACACATATTATTCACAATATACATGAGTTGGATGTAGGACATACAAGTTATATATGAAACGTGGATATACAAATGCAAGACATTCCTCATAATTACAGGCTACGTCTTTATATTGGGGGTATGCCTACATTGGGGGCATCTTGGTACACTTTATAAGTTCTATATTTTTATGACCATGTCCTTGATCATATTCAATTACTTATACTTTTTAGTTTGAACATAGTTATTTCCCTATCTAGTTCCACTGTGAGGTGTGAATAAGGTTGTTTTTATAATTGGTTCTATTCACATTCAGTCGAGTTAATTTTACTTAGGGTTTTTAACTATTTTATCATATCATACAATTTTGACACTTGTCATAGTCCTATGAATGGTAAGTGCAAGGTATTTTCCATAAATACCTCATTTGTAAGCTCATTTTGGCAATCAATTCATGCATTTGTTGCACATGAATTATGCATCCTTGATAAGAATAAAGTTAATTCTTATCAGGTTTGATATTTAGATTTAGTGTGCTTCCATTAGGCCTTAGAATCCTAGTAGGTTATCTTAGCCAAATATTAGATGGTATCAACTATCATATATCCAACCAAGTCTATACTCGTCCTTGTTGCATAGTGTATCCCATGTCGAGGAGTGCACTAGATGTAATGCAAGATGAGTTTGGCTACTTTTTAATGAATTTCATGTGGTTCATGCATAAAGCAGGAGACCATGAAAACCATAAAGTAAATGTCAAGGTGAGTTTACATCAAATATATGAGGCTCCTAATAAGTTGATGATACAAAGTGGCATCAACTAATGGAGTAGAACACTTCACCTCAAGCTCAACTCTTGATATAAAATGATTTGGTACAAGCTTATGATCCACCATGTGGAATTGAGCTAGAAGATCAAGAGCATATTTGGGTTGAGTAAGAGTGATCTTGAAATAATATTGAGTGATCTCAATCCTAATAAAGTAGTGTAAAATGCCTAAGTCTATCACAATAAATTGATCATGCAAAGTAGATTTGACTCTACTAATGATGGATGAAGACTTCCTTATAAGAATTAAGTCATCAACATATAGGACCAAAATCAAATAGAGTCATTCAATTTCAAAATTTAGACATCGGGATTTGAGTGGTAGTGTGAGAATCTGATTGAGAGAATAAAGGAGTCCATATTCACATACTAAGCCCAAGGGGCTTATTTGAGGCCATAGAGAGACTTTCACAATATGCAAACCAAGGAATAGTCCTCCACAAAACCTTGTGGTTTCTCCATGTAAATATCTTCCTAAAGATCCCCATGATGAAAGGCACTCTTTACATCCATCTAATGTACAACCCAACCATGAAACCTAGAATAATAACAAGGGTCAAGATAATGGAAGTCATCTCAATAATAGGGTCAAAGGTCTTAGTGTGTTTAACTTCAGGGACTTGTGATAACCCTTTGACAATAAGTTATGCTTTTAACTTATCAATAATTCCATCTGTTACATATTTAGTTTGATAGATCCACTTACAATGAACCATATTCCTTCCCTTAGGAAGAGGGACTAAATCCTAAGTGTGGTTACTCTTCAAGGAACTTTACTCTTCCTCAATTGTTGAGTCTCACTTAGTAAGATCATATGCTTCATGAAAATATTGTGGATTAGAAGCAAGGGAAATGTACATGTGTGGAATATGGTAATGTTTTAACCAAGTCCTTAAAGTGTTTTAAGGATTCCTTACAAAGGGGCCTATTGACTAAAGAGTCTATTCAACCCATCGAAGTGATGATGAATATGGGGTTAAATAAGTAAATTCTATAGCCGTTGAACATGACCCTTTTAGAGGTGAAGGTGAAGATGAATCCTCTTAGTCATTGTAAATTTAATCCACTGAGATGTAGGAGGTGAAGTATGAGAGACTAAGGGAGGAAATGTTTCCTCAAATTGAACACTTCTCTCAATAAAAAGACATTTCATTTGTGGATCAAAGAACCAATAACCCTTGGCACCATTAGGATATCCAACAAAGAGATAGGGCCAATATTGTGGTTATAAATCCTTGCATTTATCTGAAATAATTCATGCCAATGAAGGAGAACTAAAGACTCTAAAATGCCACACATCAATTTTTTAGTCACATCAAGCTTTTAAAGAAGTTATGCCTTTCCAATTCTTATGGCTAATGTGGTTATGAATGTGAATGATGTAGTTAATAGATTCAACCCAAAATTTAGGACCAAGATAATGAGCATGGATCATGCAAGTTGCCATCTTCCTTAGGTTATTTATTCTACCCAGTATTTTGAAGATCAATGTTTCTTTTGAGTGATCCTCGTATTCAACACCAATTCCTACTCTAACTTGGTGGTTATAATGACTAGCATCCATGTATTTTCATGAGATGGATTGGCTTCCATAGGGACACTTAGATTCGCACTAAATTCTCTTAGGGGTGCAGGACACTACTTCAAGGGGGTAACATGACCTTCTTCCATCATCCTCTTATGGGGAAAGTTTTTTCTTGTGTTATATCATTCTCTTCTACTTTGAGGTGATCATTTTAGACATGGGCAGCTCATCAGGACTTATTAATGGAACCCATTATTTTTTGCATATTTTCATTTTATTTTCCCTTAATTTTCACTCATGTGGGATTCTTAGTGTGAACAGGGTTGTTTCCCTATGTAGTTTCACTGTTGGGTGTGAACAGGGTTGTTTCCCTAACCATTTCCACTCTTTGGTTCCATTCACACTCAATCAAGTTAGTTTTACTAAGGGTTTTTTTACTATTGTCTCACCTCATATGATCGTGACACTTTTTATAGTCTTATTAATGGTAAGTGACTGGTATTTTCCATAAATATGTCCTCTGTAAGCTCATTTTGGTAATCAATTCATGCATTTGCATTTGTGTTGCACATGAATTTTGCATCCTTGATAAGAATATAAATTACTCTTATCAAGTTTGATCTTTAGAATAAGAGTACTTTCTTTAGGCCTTAGAATCATGTTAAGTTATCTTAACCAAATCTCATAAGACTGATTGCATGATTTGATCTTACATATATTATTTAGAGTGTTATGTGTTATGGATAGTGTACTTTAATATGTGTGATGATGACATGGATTAATTGTGTATACTAGCTTGGCTTATTTTATGCATGTTTGATGTTGAATAATATTGCATGGTGTGATCCTTGACTATGTATTAGATTTTTTGATGATTGTTGTGTGTGACACTGCATGTTATATTATATGACCGTTGTGTGTTGCATATTGTGATTCATGAGTTACCAATGACAATTGTTACATTGAGTGATAATTGATGTGTGTGATATTGAGTGTTATCTTGTGTGTTTTTAAGAGTGAATTTATTGTGTTGTCATGTCATGTATCAATTGTATCAAGGACACTCTAGTTTGTATCATGGCCATGTGTTTGTGTTAGGTCAAAGTCATGTCATGTCTTGAGTACTTATGTGCATCATGATAATGGAATTGTGTGTATATGTGTGTATGTATTTACATGATTATTGAACTTTTAGTGTCTCAATTCATATCACACGTGTGATTCCATGATTCATATCATGCATCTTTTACATGGTAATCCACTAGGTGCTCATATATGTATATTATTGCCTAGTTGTTATATATATATTGACATGATACTTATACGATTTGGGTATATGTTTCATATGTTTGTGACTAATCAAATCTTTCTATGTTGACACAATCTAATAATATTATCACACATACCTTACATACTTACACCTTTTATATATAACATGGTGCATACAACTCTTTTCTTTTGAGATGAGTGATTCATAGGCTATATCTCTCACCTCAAAAGGGGATCATACTAGTGGGCTTCTCATATAGATATAAGACTTAATAGATTATTGGTGTATATTTTGGGTCACATTATGTGATTTAGATGATTTAGATTGCAAAAAATTGACATATTTACATATATGTGGGGCATTTTATAAGACTACAATAAATAGATAATAAATTTTATGACATGATGAGATATATTACCTGGGTTAAATTGGGCATAATTATTAGATTATAGGGGTGATATTACTGTATAGGTGAGATTATCAAAATGGATAGTGGCATACATGTTTATGGTATTCTATCGTATTGGGTACATATGGATAAAATTATAGGGCACAAATTTTATACATACATGCACTTTCTATTGATGGTAATGAAGGTAACTACAAAAATGTACATACTAAAACTAAATATTTATAGCATCTTAGTATTGTACATATGACAAATATTAATTAGGGATATACCTTTCATTTCTAGACCTTTCTACTGTTGAAAATATTGCATTCACCATCTCATTGTGCCTAAATGCTTATCTCTTAGTTTGATCCATATCATTTTAATGACCTATGTCCCCTATACTGCACATAAAGCTTAAAACTTAATAAACATCCTTTATTGTTAGTTTCATATCTATACTTATTTTCTATCCCTCTAAGCATAACCACCATAGAGAGACACTATCGTAGATTGAAGTGTCTATATCCTTATATAATGTCTAGTGGTTAAAAGTCATCCAAATTAAAAAATTAACAAAACCCATGGGTCAACCTAATTGTCTTACTAAACCCTACCCTGATATATTCTCAAAAGGTGTTGTATAAATGCAAGTGTAAGCCTTTTCATTCCTCGTATAACAAATATCAAGCAAACACCTGCCAAAGTTAAATCAATCAACTACAAAATCACTCTACTATGCCTTCTTCATCCCTACTTTTATATCAAGTATGTGAGTAGTCATATCACAGGTCTGAAGAATTCAAAGAACAACCAATGATTGATATTTGTCAAATTACAATTTATATGATTACATGCATCTTTATATAGTAGATCGCACCCTTGTGCACATACTTTCACACACATGAGATAAATACGTAAATTTGAGTCCCTTCTTTGAGTATTGACTATGTAGGTAGTACCCATTGACATAAGGGTATTTGGGGCAACTTGACACTATGAGCCCACTAACACATTTTTCAACAAACTCATTCAAAGGGTGAAGATCTAGGGTTTGATCAATTAACAAAGAATGATAACATGTATTCTAAATTTGAATTCATACGTAAAAAGATGATCAAAAACCCAAAACAACAAAGTTGGTCACATCCAGATCTAGTTCTTATTCGATATTGGACACCTATGTCATGAATAGACACTAACATCAATAGTGCTATCTAGATCTAATGATAGTTCTTGTGGCCATAGAAGTAAAATTTCAAGAATCTGATGACTGGTCCAGAATACAGATCTTGCATATTTTACACCTATTTAAGTCTAGATCTACTTGTGCATAATAAACCAAGTACCATTATTTCTTATTTATTACAATATCTTTCAATAATTGTACTTTACTATTTTTAACAATCTCTATTGTATAAATTCATAATATTGTTTATCTGAGTTTTTTATTAATTGGCCTACTATAGATTAGTTTATCACCCTTGTGTAATAACTATTTATATATTTCTTAACCTTATCCCCAACACACTATAAATTTGGGGTCAAACATTTGGTGAACTCAAACTCTAAGTCTTCCTTTGGAAACCTAGCTTAATATAGGGTTTCTAACCTCTTAAGGTTTCAGGTTGTTATGATTTATTTTTAGATCTAAAACTTTGCCTTGGAGTTTTACACTCATCTAGTTACAAGCATTTCATGTTCATACACTTGCAATATCTTCTTCCCTAATTAGTGAATTTTAGATTCAAAATAGCTAAATTTTAAAATTATTTAGAGATTTTTCATTTTTTTGTTGATATAATAAGAAACCTCTTTTTGTTTGTCAAAATTATGTACATATTTTGTAAACTATTCAATTTACTATTTTTAGTACATCTCAAGATAAAAGGTGAAAGGGATATCTATTTTTCTATATCTTTATGGGTTTTGTATATTTACTGTATTTTATGAAAAAAAATTCTCATATTTCCAAAAACTTACCCAATATTCTAAAATTTCTATATCCTTATTGTGCAAAGCCTAGCTTACCCTAGGATTTTCAGCCTTCTAGGGTTTCAAATTAGAGTCATTATTCAGTTCTAAATTTTCTTATCATGTTCAATCATTCCCTAGATTTTGTATGTCTCTTTTATCTTATTCTCATGTTCATATTTAGAATATTTAAAATGGATAAAAAGGAACCTCTTCCTCCTCCTTACCCTGTGGAGGGTGATAGCTACCATCCCTCTAATCATGTCCATGTTATCACTACTTTAAGGGGTAAGGTGGCCCATTCTATGGATTCAAATCGAAGGTAATCAATATGTCCTTTATCAAACCTCTCCACCTCCTACACCTCCTTTAAATGATGTGTGTATGCTTATTCAATCTGAAGTACCTAAATGTTCTGCTCATAAGGCCGTCAAAGATCAAAACAACACTATGAGAAAGTTAATAGAAGAGTTACAAAAACAAATTCATTATTTTAGTTCAAAGATCACATCAATGGAAAATAATATTGTATACATGCAAAATCAAAAATATGCTAGTGTTAATCATGTGTTTGCATCTTCATCTAGCAATGAAATACCCAACAAGGTTTTTTATCCAAATGAAAAGGTAAAACATAATACATATAAAATAAGTGATTCATAAAATGAACAAAAGGCTAATAAGAGTCCAAGTGAAATCTTAAGAGAAATGCTTCAAAATAAAGTGATCCAACTACCTCTTGTACATATTCTTAAAAGGTCAAAATACTATTGTGCCTATCATAGAATTCATGGGCATCGTACAGATTATTGTCTTGCCTTAAAGAACAAAATACAAAAAATAAATTGTAGTAGTGATCATATCATTGATACATCAATGAAGAAACCCACCCACATTATGAGTACATCTCCTAAAGCACAAGTATAAAAAGAATAAATACGGGTACCAAATAATAATTCAAAAGAAAAATAGTTGCAAATGCCAAAACTAAAGCATTAAAAGATTCAAAAAGCAAAATCAAACCAAGAAAAGGATATAAATCTACCTCTTAATAATGATACCTAGCTTTCAAAATAATATGGTTTTGGTATTAAGGATTAGCATTTACATTTGGTATTTAATTTGGTAAATAAGTATTTACATAAATAATTTTATATTAGTTGGTTATTATTAGTTAGGTTGGTGTATTGTTATTATAACAATATATCATGTATTATTAATATTTAGTTGGTTAGTGAGTGAGATATTGTAGAGATCTCACTATCTCGAGTATAGGAAACATATTTCCTATATAACTTTGTAATGTATCATATGATTCAAGTTGAAGTAATTGAATATTATTATTGTGTCTTCAAATTATATTCTATGTGTTTAATTTTGTTTGTACATACACTCTGATCAGAATCAATATCTAGTATGAAAGTGGGTATTTTTTGAATAGTTATGAATCTGTGAAAATATGTGAGGGGCAGTTTCTTGGTGGCTTATCCCTATGGATGAGAGATCATTTTTAAGAATGAGTTTTTATTTTTATCTAGGAATAAAATAAGTATTTTTTATTTGTATCTTCTCTATTGACGTACAGATCTAATAAAATCACTTATTTTATCACTCAGCTACCTAGGCATACTCCATATTATGCATGTACAGATCTATGTTATTTATTCTATACATCCATCATGTAGAGGCAATACCATTTTAATTTTATAGAAAATAATTCATTGTTGATTATTTTGATAGGTGATACATTTGCATTATGCCTACATTGTTAATGCAAAAGTCACTTGATCTATGTATTTCCATACTAGAAAACCACATAATATTATCGAGTCACCTGCCATTTTTTATTTTTGATCCATATTTGTGTAACTACTATAGTCAGATGTGTTCTACTCATACAAATTCTACATTTAGTCTACCTTGTATCATTCATAATTGCATTCATTTTATCTTTTTGTGTTTGTCATAATCAATATATTTTGTTGTCTCGTTAGTCATACCCATTCACGTAGGTGCATTTATTATATATGTTTTGTTTCAACATTTATTTTGTGTTATTTGGTGAATGTTATAGGGTATAGGTATTCATTATGATATGAGTTATAGTATTTGTAATTTTTGTTGGAAATTAATTAATTATTAATTTCTTGTTAAATAGGGTTACTTTTAATATTTGTAGTTTATGACTATCCTCTCTCTCGGTCAAATGTTGGAATTGAAATGGTCAATGTCATTTTATCATTATTTGGTTATACATTTATCTAAGTGTTGGTTTTGGGTATTTAAGCTAGTGTCATATTTTAAATAGTCTTAGTTTCAGATGGTTGAGTCAATAATATTCTTAGTTTTGTATTGAGTCTTTATTGGCTCAACGTCATAAGTTTGAGTTACAATAATTAGCATATGTTTTGTTATATCATTATACTCAAATGGTATAAATTTTTTTTAATTATGTTATTTTGTTATCCAGAGTCAAAAAAATCAAGTTTTATTGGTAAGTACATTGATTCATTAGTCTTTTAGTTGTTAATGTCAAAATTCAAAAAGGTGAATCATTTTTTGAGTCACTTATCAAACATATTTTTAGTGAGTTGTCATTTTCAAAAATTGTAAAAATAAAAAAAATTACCTCATGGATACATTTTCGCTTGTACATGATTTTTGAATTATGGGTGGGACTTCTCCTCAAAAAATTCATGTATCTAGTCTTCATCGACACATTTTTTGAATAAGTAATGACCTATTAGAGGATAGGAGCATTAAAGGATGGAGGCTTTCTGCACTTCTCGTCAGTCACCAATGATAAGGCCTAGATGATTTGGTGACATCTTTTATGTGGTGTGTTTTTTATTTTTCAGTGTGGTGTGTTTTGTGCCAAATTCACTATTTCCAAGGATAGTTCTTCAATGGAAATAAAAATTACCAATGTTGTTTTTATTTGGGTGGTAACAAACATCGACAAAGGCTACATAAGGTAACAACGATGATTTATTCCTCATAATATTTTATTTTTTAGTATTACATGTGTTTTCATTCCCCTATTGGGTTAGAAAAAAGGAGAGTGTAGATATCATGGAATGTGGCAACAGTTATATAAGAGGGTAGCTAACTGTAGAAATCCTCTAACTATAGAGATCCTTTGACTATCATACTTTTTCATGAAGATGATCGGCAAGTGAAACATCTATTGCATTCACATGGAGTAAATACAGGATGCATTATTTACATAGCACTGATCATATGTAGCAAGATTCAGATATCAAGATTTAGACAGTAGTATGCAGACCTAAAAGTATTGTTGGCATACAATTTTGTTTGGGTCAGTTCTTGAAGATGTACTTTCTCCCCATGTAAACACTAAGGGGGGAATGTTAAGGATTAGCATTTACATTTGGTATTTACATTGGTAAATAAGTATTTACATAAGTAGTTTTAGATTGGATGGTTATTATCAATTAGGTTGATAAATGTTTATTATAACAATATATCATGTATTGTTAATAGTTAGTTGGTTAGTAAGAGAGAGATTGTAGGGATCTCACTATCTTGAGTATAGAAAACATATTTCCTATACAAGTTACCACACAATATGTTCACACCTAAAATAAATGGTACATATCGGTTGAATCCATCACCCACTGGTATGAAACCAAATATAGATAAAGGCAAACCAAAGATACCAAGTACAAGCTTTCCAAAACAACACGATACACTCTTTGATTTTGCTATGCATATATATGGTACATTTCATTTGAGAAATGTTATTCATTTAGTGATCCTTGAATATTATCATCCTCATCTTAAGATCATTGGATAGTTTTTGTAATTTTCAAACACTCTAACAATCCCTAAAAAACATATATTTCAAAAATACAAAAATATTTAGCATTCCTATATTTTATTAGCTCCTTGGAATTTATGTTGTTTTCTTTGTCTTAATAGATAGCATATCATTTCATTCCTATATACATATGTTTCACACATATTTGAGTGTGATATAGGCATACCCAAATACATGATCTGTGTATTTTAAGATGTTGGACCTTTCCTCTAATCATGTCATATAATACATTAGGGACATATACTTTTTTTATCACGATTGATATAAGTTATCCTTTATGATCATTTCTATATTATCATGTTTGAACTCATATGTTAACACTTACATGTCCATATCCATGCTCATATATTTCATAGTATACTTAATATGCTATATTACATAACATTTTTCTACTAACACATATATGTATGGACTAGTATGATATGCTTATGCTTCCTTTATTTTTCACTTCCTTGAGTGTATTACATTACTTGCTATTGTCTTGCTTATGGAACATTTGAATGTGTTACTTGCATGTTGTCCCCTATGCCATTGTATGTTTATTGACATTTTAATCTATCATTTTATGTTTATTGGATGTTTAAATATGGCATCCATTTCAATTTTACAATATTTGAACATGCCCCTTGTATGAGGTCTCCTTAGACCATCCCTTTTTGCATTACATTGAGTGTTCTTGTGTGTGCTTGATTGCTTATTGAACTTGTATTTTTACCCTCTAGACATTTCCATGATATATATCATGCATATTAGGACTTTATGTTATCACATACTATGATCCTAATTGATATATATACTTCAACATGTTATCCCTATATGCTACATGATTCATACACAAATTATACAACTACCTTATCCGTTTGAGGTAAGGAACCTACCAGTTTCTATTTCACTTGCCTCAAAAGGGGGTCATTCATCAATTACATGACCTCCACATTTTCAAAATTTTATAGACTTCAATGGGGTCATGTCAAAAATGCATGACCTCCACACTTATACATTTTCACAATTTCTAAATTACAATGGGGGCATGTCATAAGAACATGAAATCCACACTTATACACTCACTCAATATATTTATATTTCAGTGGGGGCATGTCATAAATACATGACCTCCACACTTTCACAAACTCCAATTCAATTCCATGATTCATATATACACTTGGGTCAAAATCCTATACATTGCATTGATTTTACATAAATTTGAAACATATTTTTTTAGATCTATGACACATATATTCTAACTTAAACATATTAGAGTGATGTAGGAGCATCCTAAAAACATGTAAATAAGGTATTTACCATATTATTATAGGTATTATAATTTTATAATAAGCCTCATTGAGGCATTAGGAATTTGTGCTGAGTCATTTAAGGTCTATTTGGAGTTTCCCTCCAAAACACACAATTCAAATTTTTAAACGTATTTGTGTAAATATGTGCTCAAATTATAAAATTTATGTTTTTTAAAGATTTATATAGGTTCTTTAGGAGGTTTTAAATGTGTTTATGGGTCTTCTATAACTTTGGATAAGTCCTAGTCATTTTTACTATTAACAAAACACATGTAACTAAGTGATAAACAAGAAGAAGGTCAATTTTTTGTCTTGAGGTTGAGTAGTTGAGAAGATTCTTCAGTAGAAAATTGGACTTCATAAGATTGAAGAAATGAACCACTAGGATATAATAAAGAGATAAATATTATAATATACTTATAAGGAATGACAAAATCCATAAGCATTTTGAATTCACTCATGATATGAGAAACAAGTGGAAGGATCATGTAAGACTATCTAGGACTATATAATTCTATGTTTATCTACTTTGTGCAAGAATAAAAATATGTATTTTGAGTAAATGGTGTTTATTTAATGTCTAATACCCTCCTTTAAATTTAATAGAGTCTTTGAAAATAATAAAGTGAGTTTGAGACTATACAAGGGTGGAGAAAGTTGGTTTGGCAGTCCACCACTATTGACACTTTGCACTTTGTATGTTTGATATCAAAACAGAGAATTATTTTTGAGTAAAATTTATTTATTATATGGTTTAAGGTCTATTTATTTTTTATTTAAGTTCATTCAAAAGTATAATTAGACATTAAGGTCATACATACCCCTATTTACTCTCATAGACCCTATTCTGCCTAGATTTTTCCTATTGCAGTCACTTGTTCCATGAATAAAACCTTGCATGATATATAAATGATTATTATATATATTTTAGGGAATATTAAATAATTTTTTCATGTATTATTTTTAATAAATAGCCTTTGCTCACTATGAACAACCATTAGTTAGCTCTCAGCCTTGAAAGTTGTAGCAAACCCTAGTTTTAAGGTGGTAATTGCAAAAATGACCATAAATTTGATTAAACCCTTTAAAAAGTCTAAAATTTTGTGATAGTATTGATAATAGAGTCTAAAATTAAACCCAATAGTTTTAAATTATTTATGGGTGCATGAAATCTGTACCAATTGCCTGAGTGCACAGAAAACTCAAAATTCTAAGTTTTCTAGATTGTGAGGTAAGAGATTTGTTTAGATACTTCATTTTTTAGTCTATTAAGATCAAATAAAAGTTGTATCATCCTTTTAATTCATTTAAATACCTGTTATAAGTGATATTTTTATTTTAAATCCATAATTTAAGATTTGACGTACTAGAGAGCTATTAGGCCTAGAAGACCAAGATAAAGTTTTGAGGGTTTTCTGTGAAATTCATTGAGTTTGAGTCTTAATACCTTGTTTGAGTTTTGAATCATATATAAATCACCTTAATATACCTATCCAAGGTGTTTATAAGGTCTAATTCAATATAATTTGGAGTTTGATCTACCAAAGCATCATTAGGCCTAGTAGGCTTAAAGGGAGTTTTTGGTCAAATTATTTGGCACTAGACATTCTTGAGTGTTTTAAAAACTTGAATCACATATAAAAAACTATGATAAATACTTTGAAATTTTTTTATAGCCTTGTTTATAAGTGTTTCTAGTTTTGGTCCTTTTGAAGCATTTAAGCCTTCTAAGGTCATAAAGGGCTTTGAGTCTTTTGAGTTTAAATAGACAAAACCAAAAGGTAAATTAGTTTTGGATGGTATATTATATTTTGAATATGATCTTATAGACTAAAAAATAGATCCTCAAGTGTTATATCGGTTGGGGTACCTTAAAAAATGTCTTGAGACTCTTCATTTGATGTTAAACCTTATTGTTTGTCAAGGGTATAAGTTTGTCGATAGTCTAAGGAAGGGATATCATAGAGGTGCATATGCCATGCTAATGCACTTAAAAATTTCAAAATTTACCAATTATACTACCCACCAGGACACACCAATTATACCAAAATGTATTTTTATCGAGCATTTTTTGCTACAATAATTAGTTTATTTTATAGGTTGAAGTGATTAAATCATTCAAACTCACCAAATTTATAAATTAGAGTGATTAAATTATCTAATCTCACCATATTTATAGGATGATTTGATTAAATCACTCAACCTCACCAAATTATGTATAATCACACTCAAGTTGTGTGATTGAGATATAATGATCTCAATAGTCATGTCACAACTCATCCTTACACCAAATTGGGGGCATAATACCTTCCAATCTCCCTCTTCAAATCTCCAAGGTTTAGGTCTAAACCTTCTTCAGCTCCAATGCTTCATAAGGAAATATCTTTACTAAGTCAAAACATCAATATTCAACATGGTTATATCAACACACATGTAATCTTTCCTTGCTCTCTTTCTTTTCAAGTATTTCAATTATTTTAAATTCTAGATTACATGCACTAATTTACATTGTAACATGCTCTTGGTTACATGTCATACACTAATAAATCACTCAAAGTGGGATCAAAAAAATTCAAGGTGTGTTATACACACCCATACACTCATTTATTTCCTTTAACTTAGTAGTTTCATACGTATGCATTACTAGATTAAGGGGGTGAGTGGGTGAAAGGGTGAAAAATGTAGATACTAAAACTAGATATTTATAACATCTCAATCTTATACATTTGACAAAGATCAATCAGGGCTCTACCCTTTAGTTAGACCACCTTGATACTAAAATTCTCATATTCACAATCTCATTATGCCTAAATGCATATCTCTTATTTTGATCCATATCATTCTAATGACTTAGGTCCCTTGTACTGCACAAAGCTTAAAACTTGATAAACATCTTTCACTATTAGTTTCATATTTGTACCTATTTTATAACCCTTTGGACACTACCAACCATAGAGGGACACTATTACCGATGGTAGTGTCTAGATCTTTATCTAGTGTCTAGTGGCCAAAAGTCATCCAGATTAAAAAAATTCTTGAAACCCATGAGTTGACCTAATTATCTTATTGAACCCTACTATGAGATATTTTCAAAAGGTGTGGTATAAATATAAGTCTAATCCTTCTCATTCCTCATCTATTAAATACCAAATAAACACCTACCAAAACTAAATCAATCTACTGCACAAGCACTTTACTATTCCCTATTCATCCCTATTTTCATATAAAACACAAGAGCAATCATATTACAAGTCAAAATCATTCAAATAGCAACCCATGAGTGACATTTTCCAAATTACAAGTTATATCATTTCATGCATATTCATATATATTACATTTCACCCTTGTGCACACACTTTCCCACACATAAGGGAGAACTACATAAGTTTGAGGCCCTCCTTAGAGTACTAGCTATGTAGGCAGTGCCCATGGATAGAGGGATCTATGGGGCAGCTCGACACCATGAGGCCATCAACCCATTTTTTTAAAAACTCGTCCAAAGGTGAATAAGGATGAAGAGATAGGGTTTGATCAATCAATGAAGAGTGACAACTTGTATCCTGGATCTAAATACTTGAGCATAAAGGTGATAGAAAGCCTAGAACTATAAAGTTGATCACATCCAGATGCAATCATTATTCCACTAGACACCTACATCATAATTAGACACTAACATCAATGATAGTGTCTAAATCTAATGTTAATGTCCATGGACACATAAGTATAATTTTCATAATCTGACAACTGATCTTACATACTTTACACGTTTTTTAGTCTAGGTTTACCTATCCACAATAAACAAGTTAAGTACCACTATTTCTTATTTATTGCAATATTTTTTAATAGATATACTTTACTAGTTTTAGCAATCTCAATTGTATCAATTCATAATATTATTTATCTGAGTTTTCTATTAATTAACTTGTTATAGATTAATTTATCACCCTTGTGTTAAGACTATTTATATAGTTCTTAACCCTATCCCCAACATATTATAAATGAAGGGTTAAACAATAAGCACTTTGGAACTAAAATATGTATAGAGTAGTTGATTTAGAGTTTTAATATTTACATATGAGCTTGGTTTGGGGCTCTACCTTGGCATATGAACCTAGTACATGTTCCAAAAAAACAATTACGATGATAATTTGCATTTCCTTGGGGCATAATCACCCCATGGCATTTTCCAAACAAGTGCAAGTGACAAATTGGTTTGCATATTCACAAATGTATTCATTTCTTAATTTTTAAATTTCAAATATTTAAATAATCTAGATTGGTTTTAGATTTTATATCATGAGTGGACATTAATTTTGACATGTTTTACATGGAACAACTTGGATATTCAGAGGATGCCTATAGACATCAAATATGATTATAATTGGGTACCAATTTTTTTTATTTATCTTTTTAATCTATCATTTTCTTTACTAGACTAAAGGGATGCATTTATAGACACATAAATTTGGTATTAAACACTTGACACTATCAATTTTGACTCATCCTTGATATGCATGACTTGGGCATGCACATATGACTCTTGTTCATATTATCTCATAACCATCCACTTATCTATGAGTTTTTCATTCCTAATTTCTCTTCATACATATACAAGATCTCCCTACTCAATGACTGAATGATCTATTATCCTAAGCAACTTATTGCCATATTTTAGATCAGTATTTCCTTTGTACTAGAATGTACAATAAATAGTCATACATTGTTAGTTACCAATAGTGTCCCATGTTATCCAAATGACTATATTTAAAATTCAAACCCTTCTTTGGGTTAGCCCACATAATTTGCATGTTGTTTATGAAGGGAAATTATCTAAAAATTCTTATATATATACACATCAAGCCTAAGGCTATTCCTTTCTAGCACCTATCTAGAGCTCATTGAAAAACTAATTTACTTTGATGAATACATTTTCACATCCTTGAGGCATTATCATAAAGCATATAACTATAATATCCCTCAAAGGAACAATCCCTATGATACACCCTTAACCTATAATGTGTATAGGGATTTGTGTGGCCGAATTGTGGCTTACTTGCCTTCACATTATCTTATTACATTTCTCAATGTTCTTAGTATGGTTGGCCTATGGAATAACTATGGATAAGTAGAGTATATATAGAAGGTAGTGGTTAGTATTTTATTATCATATTATAAATTTTATTCTTATTGCATTTTTGTATAGGTTACCCCCTTGAAGTGGTTTGGTCGTAATATTCAAGTATTCTACTATTTCACCAATTATTGTTGTGGAACTACTTATTATGTTTTTAATTATATAATATATTATTCTATTGCTATGAAATATCTAAGTAATTTAATTATAAGTGGTATCAGAGCTTCGAATTGGAAAAAAATTTGTGATGTGATTTTTTCAGACATGACATCTTGAGCACTAGAAGGTTGAAAAAATATAACTTGGGATCCAGGAAGAATTAATTTTTTTCATCACCACAATTTTGTTTGTGGATTTTTTATAAAAAAGGAAAATATTGAAAAAATATATTATAAAAAAAAGTCTATAAATTTTTAACCTTGTGAAAATTAGGATTCATTATATTCGTCTCTGCAAAATTATTACAACTATTATTCTATCAATGCACTTTTTTAGGCCAAATTTTTTCACCTTTATGCACATTAGCAGTCACTGGATTCATCTTGATGAGGTGATTGTAATGGTCTCATGTGTTGCTACACATTTTCCTAGGCTGAAACCCTCCTAGGGTTTGTGCATAACTCATCCTAACACTTGTAGACATGGGAAAGGGAAAGAAACTCCTAAAACTCCTCACAAGGATGACATAGAGTATGGAACTTCTAGTCTATATATTTCAGAGTGGTTCAACAAATTAATTCAGAGTTGCATGGCATGATGTAGAAAGATGATCTGGATGCAGTTAAAGGGGACATGATGGGTTTGAGAGGGGACTTAAATGGCTTGTGAGATAAATTATAACAAATAACTGAGTAATTGGCCAACTTTGTAGCTCAACCATTTTAAAATAACCCTCTACCACTATAATTTGGTTCTTCTACTCCAAACAATCACAATACCAATCCTAGTCTGAAGTTGATGTTACCAAAAGTGGACCTAGAAAAGTTTAATGGTAATGATCCACTCACATGGATCACTCAAATTTAAAATTTATTTGATCAACATTATACTCCATGCTCATAAAATGTGGTCATGTCCTCTTTGCATCTGAAACCTGAGCAGTTCATTTGGTATATGTGGTTATGTGCTCAAAATAAAAAGAAAGGCATATCAATTTCTTGGTTTGTATTTTCTAAAGAGTTGTAGCTTCAATATCACAACCATGTATCAAAAAAATACTTCATCTAACTAGCCAAACTATGTCAAAAAGGGACTATAAAATATTATATTTATCAATTTCAGAATCTCTCCTTACGTATGGTAGACATCATTGAGGAAAATATGACAAGCCTATTTTTAGGTGGCCTCAAGGATATCATCCAATTATAATTTCACATGTTTAGTCTTGGTTTAGTATTTAAATCCATTCCAGGGGAATTCATGACAGAGGAAAAATGACTTCTCAAATGAAGACCTTTCACTAATGTCTGTGAATGCACTTTCTCAGCACCATCATTTCCTTAGCCTACCTGATTAAACCCACAATAAATTAAGGAGAAGTGTGTAAAAGGTTTGTGTTTGGTTGTGATATAAAATGGATCAAATGACATTGTTGTGCTAAAAATAAATTATTTTACATTGAAGGCATCGATGAGGATGATAAATATGATGAAGCTTTAGGTGTAGGTTTGGATGAACCCAAGGACAAATCTAAAGATTATCAACCTATTATTTACTATCGTGCACTTTTTGATATTAGTACTCCTCAAATTATTAAGGTGGTGGGTTTCCTAAAGAAAAAAATTTGACTATGTTGATTAACTCTAAGAGTACACACAACTTCATAAACAGTGAGATGACTACTCATTTCAATTATTTCATTTACCCAACTCCAAAATTTTAGATCATGATTACAAATGGTGGTAGCATCAATTGTTCTAGAAAATTCCATAATATTAAGCTTGATACGGGGAGACTAATTATTATATTATCCTATATTTGTTATTCATATGGGAGGAGCTAACATTATTTTAGGAGTGCAATGGCTCACCATGTTGGGCACTATTGAAATGAATTTCTAGGAACTATTCATGCATTTCCATTCAGAAGGCACAACATTTAAACTACATGGATTACATGCTAGATCTCCACAACTAGTTAGTTCCCATTAGATGACAAAGATTCTCATAAAAAGTATTGAAGGATTTTTGGCACACTTATTTTCCATAGAAGTTCAACTAGCCAAGGATTCTACCCATCTTGATCTATTATTTTTGGTGACATGCCAAAAGGACTTCCACCAAGTCAAGTGTATGATCATGCCATCAAACTACTTCCTAGAATTACACCACCTAATATCAGACCCTAAAGGTATCCCTATACCCAGAAGAGTTAAATTGAAAATATAATGTAAGAGATGTTGGAGGCAGGAATCATCTGACAAAGTGAAAGAAAATATTCCTCCCCAATCGTCATGGTGTGGAAGAAGGATGACACTTGGAAGATGTGCCCAAAATACAAATAACTCTACAAGTACACCGTCAAAGATAAGTTTCCTATTCTAGTAATTGATGATTTTTTAGATGAATTACATAGTGCAGTTTATTTTACCAAGTTAGATCTTTGCTCTGCATATCATCAATCCAAGTAGAGGACATACCTAAAACAACTTTTAGAACTCATGAAGGATATTATGAGTTTATGGTCATGCCTTTTGTCCTCAAAAATTCACCATCTACATTTCAAATTTTGATGAATATTATTTTCAGACCATTTTTAAGAAAGTTTGTGTTGGTGTTTTTTGATGACATCCTCATTTACAACAAAATTAGGATGACCATTTGAAACATGTGAAATAAGTACTCTCGGTTCTAGGATAACATTAGTTTTATGTAAAACCTTCCAAATATGTTTTTGACATCTGATAGGTGGAGTACTTAGGTTATATTGTTTCACATGAAGGATGGAAATTTGATCCCATAAAATCCAAATGATGATGGAGTGGTAGGTTCCCAAGACACTCAAGAACCTCTGGGATTTCTAAGGCTAACTAGTTACTATCATAGGTTTATCCAAAATTATGGTATCATTTTAGCCCCACTCACATATTTTTTGAGTAAATACTCATTCCAATAGATTGATACAACTACCAAGACATTTGAACAATTAAAAATGGCTATGTGTACCACTCTAGTTTTGGCTACTCCTAATTTTAATAAAACTTTTGTTATGAAATGTGATGCATTAGGATATGGCATGGGGGTTGTACTCATACAAAAATTCAAACCAATTACATTTGAGAGTCACCAACTGAAGGGAAAAAATAGGTTCAATTCAATCTATGAGAAAAAAATAATGGTTATTTTACACGCAATCAAGCAACGGAGACTTTATCTAATGGGTTATCACTTTCAAGTAAAGATTGATCATGATAGCCTCAAATATTTTTTGGAACAAATATTATCTTATGAAGAACAAAAAAAATGGGTGACTAAAATGTTAGGATATGAGTTTAAAATAAGAAATGAAAAGAGAATGTGGTGGTATATGCATTATCTTAAAGGGATGAATCAGTCGAGGCATTGTTATGCACAATGACTCTTTGGCAGGTAGATTGGCTAGAGGAAGCATGATTAAAATGGGAGAATGATAATGCTACCCATGATTTGATTCAAAATCTTCAGTAAGGTTATAAGGGATCTACAAAATTTATTTGGAAGGGAAACACATTATGGTATAAGTATAGATTATACCTCTATAAGCATTCTCTCCTTAAACATAAAATCCTTCAGGAACCTCATGCATCTCCATTAGGAGGTCATTTAAGATTTTTGAAAACATATAATAGAATCAAGAAAGATTTATTTTAATAAGTACTCAAGGGGGATGTCCAAAAATATGTGATTGAATGCATGGTATGTCAATAAAACAAAGGTGAAACCATTACGACCCCGGGTCTTTTACAGCCTTTATCCATCCCTAGTCAGTGTTAGGAGGAGGTTTCCATGGATTTTATTATTGGGTTACCATAGTCTGAGGGTAAAATTTTTATTATGGTAGTTGTGGATCGACTCACCAAGTATGCTCAATTTTTTTCCTTGTCACGACCATTTGTTGCCAATATAATAGCTTCTATTTTTCTCAATACCATTTAGAAATTGCATGGTACTCCAAAGATCATTGTAAGTGTCTGAGATCTCATATTTACTAATAATTTTTAGACTAAATTATTTGCATGTTTGGGTACCTAATTGGCTCATAGATTATCCTATAATCCTCAATCTAATAGATAAGTAGAGGTAGTCAACAAATGTCTAGAAGGGTATCTTCATTGTTTTGTTTCTGATAAAAAGGACAAATGGTTCATTGGCTACCACTTACCAAATGGTGGTATAACACTTCTTTTCACATTTCTTCCAAAATTTCTCCCTTTGTGGCATTATATGGGTATCACCCCCATCCATCACTTCAACCTCGATAGTGCATCTCAAAGTTTAAATTGTTAAGGAACAAATTCACCATCAATAGGAGGTACTAGTTAGTTTGTGAGAGAATTTAACAATGGCAGAAAATAGAATGAAGTAGCAAGCAGTTTAATATTATAGTGAGTGAGATTTTGACATTGACGATTGGGTATTTGTGTGGTTGCATCCATATAAATATATGTCTCTAAATTAATAGAGAAAATGATATCAATTTGACCCCTAAGTATTATGGCCCTTATCAGATCTTGCAAAAAATTGGTAGTGTGGCCAACAAGCTAGAATTACCCCCTTACACTCGCATACATCAAGCACTCCATGTATCTTGCCTGAAGAAGGTAATTGGACATAATTTTCATTCAGATTGAGTTACCTAAATTGGATGAAGAAGGTTGGGTCATTATAGATCCTAAAGAGATCCTTCACATGCACACTAAGCAACTACAAACCATAATGATTAAGGAGTATTTGATCAAATGGAAGAATCTACATTTATATATGCAATATGAGATGATGAAGTGTTCCTATAACAACATCCCAGTTTGATTCAACATTAAAGACAACATTGTTATGAAGGGGAGGGGTATATTATGTCCTTAACCTATAATACATCTAAGGATATTTGTGGTCGACTTGTAGCTTGCATACCTTCATATTATCTTATTGCATTTCTCTATGTTATTAGTATGGTTAGCTCGTGAAATAACCATGGCTAAGTAGAGTATATATAATAGGTATTGGTTAGTATTTTATTATCATATTACAAATTATGTTCTTATTGCATTATTGTGGAGGTTGCCCCCTCGAAGTGGCTCAGCCATAATATTCAAGTTTTTTTTTCTTTCATTAATTATTGTTGTGGATTTACTTATTATGTTCTTAATTATGTGATATATTATTCTATTACTATGAATCATCTAAGTAATTTAATTACACCTTAGGCCAAGTTTGAACACCCAAAACAAGGTCAAAGTTGCACATTATTAAGTGTAAAAATACAAATACATTGCACAATATTATAACATATAACTATTGAGCATACACGCACATAGGTGGAAAAATTACACATGGTTTGAGCTTTCTTTAGAGTTTGGGAACATAAGAAATACTTAACCACTTAGCGAGGTGTGGTTGGAGTTGTCCAACTCAATTTTCTAACCCTTCTTATATGCCAAAAAAGTGTTGAAAGTGGAGCCAAGGTTTTGAGGTGAAGGAAGATAAATTTGAATCAACGTATAGGATTGAACATCTTAAATTACATAATAACAAAATCATAGAGGATAGTTCTGACATACAATAGACAAATTTGGTTATTGTAGGTATTTGAGCCCTACTAATATCATTCTAGAATATTCTTCCAATTTGTCTCCTTGGCTAAGCGACCATAGATTCATTTTAGGTTGTATTGAATGACTATGTACAGACAATGATCAAAACACAAAAATGAATAAGATAAGTACTCTATCCTCTTATCATTTATATAAATAGTAATCTAAATATCAATATGTTTTTTACATTTAGATATGCATAACTTAGGATATATCTTATACAATTTGAATTATCTAACATTTATTTGTTTAGATCATCTAAATCCAAAATAAGTTAAAATATGAGGAGTACATTGGTTATTCACCTCTTGAGGAGGAACTATGACATTTTGATCTCTAGACCTCCATTACATTGTGTGATAGACCTCATAATATGTCATCATGCATTTGTCATTTAATACATTGGGATGGTGCACAATGGTTTGACTATGTTATGAATGGCACACACATAAAGTATAAAAATAATTAATATATGAATCTTAACATCTATGAGAGTGAATTTTGATGTATGCATTTATATTACATTTTAATTACGCTTAAGCATTTTATGATTTCCTATCAAATATAAAGTGGATGAGACATATTTGAACATATACATTAGTATTTTATAGGATATAATGAACATGATAAACAATAATGCAACCATGTTGGTGTATTTTAATATGAGTTTAGTAGTGGATGAGACATATTTGAGCATATACATTAGTATTTGTTAGGATATAATAAACATGATAAATAATAATATACCCATGTTAGGTTATTTTACTATGAATTAGGCATGTGAGGAAATGATACATTATAGAAGAATCCTAAATCATAATTGGCCAAAAAGGTTTGCATTTATATTATATAAGGTTGTTTCATACAATTAAAGTGTGGATGTACAAATAAATAATGTTTCAATGACCAATGGTTAGTGTTTAGGAAAATATATATCTATACTTTACACAAAAACCTTAGAGAGAACACAAGTATAACACACAAAATTACATTATGGTCTGAAGTTTTTTCAATAATGGATGATGTGGGTCATCAATCCTCTTCATTTAATAATGTCAATCTAGGACTGGTACCCCAAGGATATATGCAATAAGAGAAATAAATATTTTGTAAATGGTTCCTTCTATCACAATCCACACTTGCAGGAATTTAAAATCACACTTGCATGAAGTAAATCATTCTTGCAAAAAAAAAAATCACGCTCACAGACATTAAAGCACACTTGTAGAAAGTAAATTGTTGAATTGAAAATAAATGAGAAATAAATAAAACACTTATAGGTTCATAACAAACTGTATAAAAAAATGTTTACAGCAACAAAAAATAAAACAATAATTTACAACAAAATGAAAATTATATAACAAAGAAATAAATAAAAATACATTGATTCATCTTCCTTGGAATGAGTGGCTAGTTCATATCTTGAAAAAATATTTATTCATAACACAAGCTTCAAAATAGATTACTCTGAATGATGGAAAGAAAAGTATATTGGTTGATTAATTCGAGTGTGGAAGGTTGCATTTACAATCTCATGCTTCCAACCAACATGTTATTTAGGAGTAAAAATCTAGATATTTTATCTTATCTCAATCTCCACAAAATATGGAGAGAGATATTTATTATAAAAATGTAATCTATTACAACATAATCTCAATCTCCACAAAATATGGAGTGAGTTATATATTGGAATGAAATTACATAAATCTATATTTGGATACAATCTATAAATGAAAAGTCTATACATAGAAATCTATATGTAGAAAGACTCCAAATGGAGATCATTCTTGTGATAGTTGGAATAGACTAAACAATCATTAGAATACTTTTTAAACAAGTCCGTAGCAACTCTATTGTAGTCTGTAGTAGTTCTGATGCAGTTTGTAGAAAATTTGATGTAGTTCATAGCAAATATGGTGTAGGTCATAGCATGCCTGATATAGTCCATATCAAGTCTGATGTAATCCATAGCAAGTTTGTATATAGTCTATAGCATGTCCATAGCTAGCCTGTAGCAAATCTGTAGCTACTAACTGAGTCCATAGTTGAATATAGGTAAGCTTGATGGAATTTCGTAGCTTAGTTGAAATGTTAGATCTATTGTAGAAGATTCTAACACTAATTTAACATTGTTCTTGAATGATTACTCTTCATACTTTGAATCATTCTAGTTTAGTATGGATTGCATATACACATATTGATATCTTTTTCCCAATAATCATTAGAAATAATTAACAAAGAGATAATAATGAATTATAAAATAATAACCATGATATATACTTGTTATTTTATTTTAAATAAATCATAAGTTCAGATATTACATTTAGATTCACTTCCTATACAAGAAAAAGGGATGTTATTTCATGGATATAATGAGCCACTTTATGGTCTCTTCATCTCCCCCACACCTAAATTCATGCATGTCCTCATGCATGCCACTATTTAAAACATCATGGTACATATGCATGTATTAGACATAGTCTTCATATTTCAAATAGACTTCTCAAATTGATTTTATTTGTACAAGTATAATTAAATGTATCTTTTAAAATCTCAGATAAAAGTGGCTAATGAAAATGGACATGTAAGGATAGGTTCTTGTTTGGAGGTTTTTCCTACTATTCTTAGATTCCTTTTTGACACAAGTTTTTGTGTGAAATTTTATTGCTACTTTTTTTTTATAAGATGAGAGTAGGTTCTTGTGTTGAAATTTTTTTTGGTTGTGTCTACATATATTTTATTTTTAGCACAAAGCAACTCTTAGCATAAAAAATCTTGTTCTTTTTAAAACTATGTACCATTATCAAATTATATTTTCATTAACTTGTTTGTTTGAATAAGCTCATTTTTTTTAAAGCTATTCTTCCCCACACAAGATGTCCTTCATGTCCTCATGCATGCCAAAATAATGAAGTGAAATGAGATTATACATATTAGATGTAAGTTTTTTTTCATTTTCCCCATATTGAAGCTTTTGCAAGAACTGAAAAAGTGGATCTTCATGTAATAATAAAAGTTGTAAGTAAATTTAAATGTAAAATAGTAAAGTAATATATTTTGGCATAACTTCAGCCTTCATTGCCTCTTTCATGGTAGCTAAAGTGAATAATGTTGGAAAAAGTGTTGATAAAATTACAATCCTGTTGTGCTGAGAAACAAGAGCACAAAAGTAAACAATCAAGTAAAAAGCTACATCAACTATTTTATTTGATAAATTATATTATTTTTATTTTTATTTTTGCACTTGACTAGCTAGTAAACTGGTTTTCTAATCAAGGCTCTTTATTCCAGCACTTGGTTCTCAGTAAGCTAGTTTTCAAACTAATATCGCCAACAATGCCTGAGGGTTTTCATTTTTTTCTAAAAATTGATGACATGGAAAATGTCAGTCATAGACTATATACATCCTCATACTACTTTCAAATATATCATTGAATATTTTGTATGTTGACATTTCTTTATTATTGATCTATATCGTGATGACCAATAACTAGTGATATATACTTATTGATTCTACTACATTCTTTTATCAAAAGTAACTCAGAATAATGTGTCAACTGCTTGCTGAAGTTAGATAAAAGTTTTTATCTCTAGACTCTTTGTAATGAGATTATCCTATAAAAACCCAAAGCAAACAAAACCTTTCTATACAAGCATAATATTAGCAATGTCAAATAATTATAAATGCCAACAATAGAACATTAAGATAAACATTTGAATATATATGGAAGAATGCATTTCAACCTACATAAAAATGATTGATGGTTCGGGAATTAACAGTATTTTTAATAGAATTTTATTACAAAAAATAAGAACTTCCTAAAAAAAATTATTTATTATGCAAGTGGATGTGATTGCAACTAATTCCTGAATATGGATGGAAAGGGGTGAAATGAAATGTCATCATTTTTTAAAAATTTATGAACTGTGCAAAAAATACTAACTGTTATTTGTACATGTAAGATAAAGCTAGATTTTAAAAATATTCCTAGCTAACAATAGCGAAAAATATTATAAAAATCTAACAAACCTTAAATGGCAATGCATGATTATTGGTGAAGGAATGTTGAATAGAAAATTAAAACAAAGAGTAGGAAAACATACCTGAAACATGTAGTGGGCATTATCTTCTAGGGCTTCAAATAAAATCTTTAAACTATACCATATAACCACAAACTCTTTGCATTTATTTTCAAAAGCTTGGCATGCCCAAAAATGCTAATACATGATCTTTTATCAACATATGAAATTAAAGAATCAACAATAGAAAATATTTAACATTTTCTTTTATTTTTGGAAAAGAAAGAAGTGGGGGTCTAGGGGCAACAACCCTAGCAGGGCCAAGGAGCATGCATTACCTGCTCAAAAGAATGGATTGGTGGCATGGTTAAAATAGTGTATTCAACATATTCTAAAATCTTCGTGCTTAACAAAAACTATCTTGGATAATTTTGTCTTGTTGAAAACTATCATCGTTCTCTTTTTTTTATAATGAAACAAAAAATAATAAAATGAATACAGCAAGCAGTAAATACAAAGTATTGAATATCATAAAACATAGAATACATTTTCACACCATTATAAATCCATCATATTTGTTACATGTAAGCATGAGACACGATCTACGAGGAAAAATAAATGAAAATAAATTTAGTGGAAATTTTTACCTGTTTTGTAGCAACATGTAATTTTTCCAGAATTGATACATCCAAACAAATGTAGTTTCTGAAAAGGCATAGTTATATCATTACAGGTTTCATTACCACATATAATCAATCCTAGTTAATTATAAAAAAAATAGATCATCTGTGAAACATGCATTTCAAATATATAAGCATCTCTAGAATCCTTTTTGTGAACAACAACTACAGAAATTCATGCAATCAAGCATTTTTTCTCCATTTATTTTTTATTTTTTAGACATAGTCATGCAAATCAGATTAATTAAGCTTTCTAAATATCTAAGGTTGTAAATTATTCTCGAAGAATATTGGTTCTTTTCTATTTTATATCAATAATCATTGCATGTTGTAGTTTAGCAAGAATCTCAAAAAAAATTGCACAAACTTTAGTAATTAGTTAAAGAGAATAAAAAATAAAATGTTTAGATCCTCCAATATAAGCATAACAACCTTAACAATTGTTCATGCTAAAAATTAGTGATTTTTCAATAAAATCAACAATTATGTATGACTTACCATTATTTTTTGGGACGAAGTTATTTCACCCTTGTAAAATCTAGAACAATATTTCTCTTTTATTACAAGTATTAATGTCAAATCCATTGATATTTGTGTGATGCTTCCATCTATTCTTTCACATTGACTATCCCAGTAATATGTGTGAACCAATTACACTTTCTTTTAGTAAAAATATGATCTCTTTTTTTCAATAGAATCCACTTCTATCATGATCTATATTACATGTGATTATTATTATTTTGAACTTGTCAAGTTTGTTTGACCCACATAAAGTCCATCCAAAATAACTATCTTAATGCATGGTTATATATTTGCATGTAACATTATGGGAGGTTATATTTATGCATTTTGTTCAATATTTGCATGAATCTCTCATAGTCATGAAATAAATAAATATAGTAAATTTTTTTGTTGAAACCAATATCAGACATAATAACTATTTCTATCAACCATACTAGATTTAGAATGGAGTCAATTCTACACACAGAACTAACAAATAAAATCATAGGTTTTTTGGTTAGAGCGACAGTTCTTTTTATATCATATAATTTTACAACTTTAACCTCTCAAATGTAATGTCTCGATTGGCTATTGATACAACAATAATTTACTGAAAATCAATTGTTCTTACCTAGAAGATTGAATACCCGACATAATTCTAGCTCAAGAGTCTTATTTTAGCAACTACACAGACTAGATTGTAGACCATTTATTTCAACATAGATCATCAATGTAATTCTCTTATGAAAAAAAAGTTTGTAAATTTTTTATTATCATGATACCATCTCCTTCAACCATCCCTTTCAATTGTCTTAGAATTTCATTTCTAATCTACATCAACCACTAAATCTTCCTTCATGATGTTAGCAATTATATTTTTTACACAACAGTGTTACTATGTGATGGGGGGTTTTTGATTTTGCTTTTTAGACTAAATTCTTAATTGTAGAAAAATAAATTCTAATATATGTTTGCTGGAAAATAAATTTTAATCTATTTTGCAAAAAAATAAATTCTAAAGAAACCGTCAACTAAATATCTCCTATCACAAAATTTACAAAGAGACATTCTCTCTCACTATGAACTTTGTTTATCTACTACCACTAGACAATTTTCTTAGAAAATTTTGAATTTCTTAATAACATCATATTCCTCAGCAATGATACTAAAAATGATGGGGTTGTCGATCCTCTTAATTTAATAATGTCAATCCAATGCTGGTGTCTAAAGGTTGTATGCAATAAGAGAAAAAGATCGTTGGTAAACAGTTATTTCTATCACATTCCACACTTGTAGGAATTAAAAATCATACTTACAGAAAGTAAATCACTCTTGCAAAAATTAAATCACACTTACAAAATTTAAAGCACACTTGCAAAAAGTAAATTTTTGAATTGAAAATAAATGTCAAACAAATAAAATACCTGCAAGTTCACAACAAACTATACAAAAAAATATTTACAGCAGCAAAGAAATAAAATAATAATTTACAACAAAATGATAATTGTGATCAAGGAATCTAAGAATGGTGGTTAGATCATGTGTTAGAACTAGTAACAAAACTTTAATAAAAACATACTTACATGCATAACACTTGTGATCTAAAACTCAAAAGCTTTGGTTGAAATAAATTTAAGAAACAAGAACAACACAATAACAATAATGCTATCTCTGAGAAGAGATGTTTTATTCATAAAAATTTGTAGATCCAAACCTATGCTTATCTCTGAGAAGAGATGTCTGATTTCCATTACAAGTTACATCTTCTTTTATACATATTTTGAAGGTAGGAGGAGGATGTGGAAGGTCACCAATCTTGAGGGAGATTAAGTGGTTTGACTTCCATGATTTACAATAATATAGAATTCGAGGAATTATTATTTTTAGAAACTTACTATTTTTAGATTGCATTACTAAAATTGAAATTTGGGGCACTTCCATTGGGTTTTTGGGGGTCAAAATCCATTGAGCAAAGATCCATACCATCTCATCACGTTCTCCTCATTCTTAGCTTTCCAACAGTTCAAACGATGAGTCGATTAGAGCTATGGTGCAAAAGTTATGGCTCCCAAAAGTCTTACCACCAATTGGGGTAGAACCATCACCCGAATTATCGCCTGGAATGTTCTTCGGATCATTCCTTCCTCCTTGAGAATAAATGGTCCCCATTGCATCAAGATTTGTCATCAAGTGTGGTAGTTGTGTTTTGATTTGATTCTTGATGCATACTTGGAATGGACTGTGCTTTATGGAGCTATACTTTGTGGAGCTGTGTAGGGCCCAATTATTCATCATTTCTATCTGACCATTAATCTATGGATGAGAGGCCATGAACTTCTTTAGCTTGTTATTTATTGGCTTTTGTTATTGTATTATATGTGTAGTCAAGGCTACAACATCATCCCTTTTGGATTCTTGTGGCTTGACCACCATGAGAACAAATTTATTGGCACTAATCAGAGAGAGAGATGTGGAAGGTGGTACATCTGGTACCCTGAAGCACCGTGTTCCAAGAGTGAGGGTGATCCTTCAAGTTCTTGATTCATATATGCCATGTTGATCATACATGAATGTCTGACCAAAGAGTACATCACAAACATCTAGATTGTGTAATGAAATTACTTCAACAATAAAGTAGAGTAGCAAAAATAGATCCAAATATGACTGAAATATATCAGAATATATGATAATAGACAAGCCACTTCAAGGGAGAAACCTCCACAAGCTTCAACAGGAGTAGAATTCATGATATGACGATAAATAATTATCCACTACCTCCTATATATAGTCTATATAGACCATGGTTACTCCATAGGTCGACCTACTAACCAAATGAATGCATAGAGAAATGTGAAATAGCATCAAAGAGGGATAAGTAAGCCACAAGTCAGATATTCCTATCCTAATACATGTGATAGGTCAGGGGCATAGCATGCCCTTCCCCTTCAAACCAATGTTGTCTTCAACATTGAACAACTATGGATGTTGTTTTAGAAAATCTTCACCTTCCCAAGTTGCATCTTCACTACTCAAGTTCTTCCACTTGATCAGATATTCTCTAATCTCTCTGGTTCTCAACCTCTTAGTACATGTTTGGAGGATCTTATCTGGTTCCAAAATGACACGTCTTTCTTCATCTAGTTCTGGGAGCTTTGTCTGGGTTGAAACTTTTTATCCAATGACCTTCTTCAAACAGGATACATAAAATATTGTGTGTATGCGAGATGAATGAGGTAACTCGAGATTGTAAGCCACACTTCCATTTTTCTGTAGATAAGGGCCATAATATTTAGGATCAAGTTTGTTGTCCTTTTTTTGTTGCTTCAAGGACATCTACTTTTAAGGATGCAAATGTACAAATACCTAGTCACCCACCTCAAAATTTTGCTCACTATGGTGTTGATCTGCTTATTGCTTCATCCTATTGTGTGCCAAGGCCAAATTCTCTCTCAAACTAGCCAAAACCTCTTGTTGATGCTAAATGTGCTCCTCCACATCTCGAGCCTTGGTTTACACCTTTAATGAAGAAGTGATGGAAGGTGGATGGTAACCATATAGTTCTAGAAATGGAGACATTTTAGAAGAGGTATGGAAATATGTGTTATAACACCATTTTGCAAATGGTAGCCATTTAACCCAACTTTCTTGTTTATCTGATACAAAACAACGGAGATACCCCTCTAAACATTTGTTAACCACTTTTGTTTATCTGTCAGATTGGGGGTGGTAAGATGAGCTATGAGCTAGCTGAGTACCCAAATAGTAAAATAGTTCAATCTAGATATTACTAGTGAAAATAGGATCATGATCACTTACAATTATTTTTAGGGTTCCATGTAATTTTAGAACTGCCTTCAGAAAAATAGTTGCTACTATACTTACTGAAAATGGGTGTGAGAGAGCACAAAAATGGCATATTTTTTAAGTTTTTCCACAATGACCAAGATAACATTCTTACCTTCAGAACAAGGCAACCCTCTGATGAAATTCATAAAAACCTCCTCCCACCTTTGACTAGGAATTTCTAACAGTTGTAACAGACCCGGGGTCTTAACTGTCTCACCTTTATTTTGTTGGCATATCAAGCATTCTGCAACAAACTTTTGTACATATCCCTTGAGTCCTTCCTAAAATAATTCTTTCTTAATTCTGTGATAAGTTTTCAAGAACCCTGAATGTCCCCTAATTGGAGATGCATACAACTCCACAAGAATCTTATGCTTAAGCTCTGAATCTTTGCACAAGTATAACCTACCCTTATACCATACAACATTACCTTTCCATTCAAATTTGTTAGAGCCTAAATTACCTCACTAGAGATTTTGAATCAGAACCTATGTATCCTTGTCTTGCTCCCCTTCTAACCTGGCTTCATCCACCTAATCTACTTGCAACATGGGCATTGCATAAAGTAATGCTTTTGTGGATGTATCCTATCTAGATAGTGCATTTGCTACTACATTATCTTTACCCTTCTTATAGATGATTTCAAAATCATAACCCAACATTTTGGTTACCCACTTTTGTTGTTCCTCAGATGATAATCTTTGCTCCAAAAAGTATTTGAGACTATCATGATCCATTTTCACCTTAAAGTGTCTACCCATTAGATAGGGCCTCCATTGTTTAACTGCATGAAGAATAGCCATCATTTCTTTCTCATAGATAGGTTTTTGTAGTTTATTACCTTTTGTTAGGTTATGGAGCTAAAATCTTCACTTATGCATACATGGAGGAGGTTGTTGAGAGGTTGCTGAGTTGCAGAGCAACCGACGTCGGTCTGATCAATCGACGTCGGTCATATCCAGTGCAGAGAAAACCAACATCGGTCAGGGATCGGCTGATGTCGGTCATCTCCAACCAGACAGGGACCGACATCGATCACCTGTGCAGTTCTGAAACTATCGGTTGCATGAACAATTTGTTAATGAACTGGTTGTTTACATGTAGAAGGCTAATTTTAGCCTTAGAGCTGTGGATCTAATTATTGTAATTAGATGTCTAATTATTGTTTGCATGAGATCTATTTAATAGACTCATGGGTTGTATTGTAACTTGTTCTAGTTTGAGTTGAGCAAGGTTAACTCCTTCAGAGGGAAGAGAGCAAGGTGTGTTCCTCCTAGTTCCACAGGGGTGCCGAGTGTGTATGATCAAGTAGAGCTGTAGGTTGTGCAAGTTTTAGTAGAAGATCCACCGGGGTACTAGTTTGGAGAATCATAAGGACTTGGTGAGGCAAGGACAAGGGTTCTTCAAGGTGTAGAGAGATCTACATGGTAAGTAAGATCATTGATTTGTAGGTGTGTGTGTGTGCAAGGTCAAAGGTGATCTGCAGGGTAGCAAGGTCTAAGGTGACAACAACACAACAGGTAGTAAGATTAGGGGAGATCTACTTGGAGTACGTTGAGTACTTGGAGTGCATGGAGCACTTGTGGAGTGTATGGAGCACTTGTGTACTGGCAATAGTGATATTGACTGGTGGTACTGGCAGTAGTGATACTGAATAGTTGGAGGTGAACACCAACTCTATGTTTGAGTTGTGTGTTGGGACCGTAAGAGAGAGAGTGAGCTCTTGAAGAGATTTACAGTTTATACCCTAGAGGTGTGTAAGGAAGAAGACTGTAGCAATCTTCTTTGTTGTATTTCCTTTTGGAAGAGTATTAATACAATTGGGTATTGTCTCTCATATTCTGTGTTATTTCTGAATTTTAGTTACTTGTTACTTCTGATTAAATTTCACATATTAAGTCGCTTGTACATGGTAATCAATGGTGCTTCCTAGATCCTAACAGTGGAGTCAGAGCATGTTTATTGTTCTAGATTCCTGACACCTTTGAATTGATGACTCTCAAATGCAATGGCTCTTCCTTCCTGCATTAGTACTGCTCCCAACCTAGATCTAGAAGCATCACATTCAATAGTGAATGTCTTTGAGAAGTCTGGAGTAGCCAAAATTGGGGTGGTGCACATAGCTAATTTTAGTTTCTCAAATGCTTTGGTGGTGGCATCATTCTAATGGAAGGCATCCTTATTTATCAATGTAGTGAGTGGAGCTACTATGCTACCATAACCTTTCACAAATATTCGGTAGTAACCTGTTAGTCCTAGGAACCCTCAGAGGTTTTTAAGAGTTTTTGGCATGGGCCATTTCATCATAGCTTTGATCTTCTGGGGATCAAGTTTGACACCTTCATGGAAACAATGTGACCTAGGTACACTACCTCCTGTACTCCAAAATCACATTTAGATGGCTTCGCATAAAGTTGATGCTTCTCCAAAACTATCAACACCTATTTCACATGTTGCAAATGTGCTTCCCATGTCTGGCTATAAATCAATATGTCATCAAAGAAAATCAGCACAAACTTTCTTAGAAAAGGCCTAAAAATAGTGTTCATCAAGCTTTGAAAATTAGATGGTGCATTTGTAGGACCAAAGGGCATTACCAAAAACTCATAATGGCCCTCATGTGTTCTAAACACAATTTTATGAACATCTTCATCCTTGATTCTAATTTGATGGTACCCCGAGTGAAGATCTAATTTTATGAAATAATTAGCACCATGCAACTCATGAAGTAAATCATCAATTACTGGAATAAGAAACTTATCTTTAATGGTGTACTTGTTAAGTTATCTATAATTTGGGCACATCCTCCATGTGTCATCCTTCTTTTGCACCATGACCACTGGTGATGAATATGCACTTTGGCTATGTTTGATGATCCCTACCTCTAGCATCTCATGGACCATCTTTTTGATTTCACTCTTCTGTGTATATGGATATCTATATGGTCTAATATTTGGTGGTTGACTCCCTGGAAGTAGTTGAATGGCATGATCATATTCTCTTTTTGGTGGTAGTCCTTTTGGCATGGCCCCAAAAATAGATGGGTGGTCATCAAGAATCATATGTAGATCAGGATGTGTAGATGTCTATGTGGGTTAAAATTCTATGGAACATAATCATGTAATAATTCCCTCTACCCCCTTTATTAGCATCTTGGTCATCTGATGTGAACTAATCAATTATGGATATTTTGCTTGTAATCCATGTAGTTCAATTTTCCTACCTTCAAAATGAAATTGCATGAATAGTTCATGGAAGTTCATCTTAATGGTACCCAAGGTTGTGAGCCATTGGACTCCCAAAATAATGTCTGTGCTACCCATGGGAATAGAAAACATAGGAGAATCAAGATTGTACTCACCCATAGCAAGCTTAATACTATGGCATTTGCCTGAACAATTAATTGTGCCACCATCTGTAATCATGACCTAAAATTTTGGTGTTGGGTAGATGAAATAGTTTAATCAAGTGGCCAAATTATGGTTCATAAAGTCATGTGTGCTCCCTGAATCAATCAACACTATCACCTTCTATTTCTTGAGGAAACCCATCACCTTGAGAATTTGTGGAGTGCTAATACCTGTAAGTGCATAACAAGAGATTATAGGTTGGGAATCTTCAGGGACCTCCTCTATCTCTTCCTCATCATCATTGGAGGCATCATCTTCTTCTTCATCTTCATTTGATCCCTCAATGTATAATAGCTTCTTCTCAACACATCTATGTCCTTTGCTCCACTTATTGTCACAATTGAAACATAATCCTTTTGCACACTTCTCTTTAATTTACTGAGGGGTCAATCTGGTAGGTGGAGGAAATGTTGGTGTCAATATGCTACGATCTTTGAAGTGAGTGAATGGTTGCTTCTTATTGGCTATGAATTTTTCCTTAGCTCTGCATGCCATGATAATAGAATCAAAAATCTTAAGTGGATTAAACATGCATACCTCATGTTGAATGTGGTCCTTGAGTCCACCCAAAAATAGGTCATTCAAGTTCTCCTCAAAAATTGTCTCCACACGTATGGAGAGGTTATGAAAATGATGAATATAATCCTTGATGGAGTCAATTTGTCACAATTTTGCCAGTTAGATAAATTAATTCTCTGTCACACTATTGCCATAGTGTAATTGCAGCTCCTTTGTAAAAACTGACCAAGTGACACTGAGATTCATCTTTTTCTTTTGAGCACACAACCATCGATACTAAATGAATTGATCAAGTTTAAGATATAAGGATGCCATGGTAACATTTTATCCACCTGGATCTGATGTAGATTGAAAAAAAATTCCATTTGGTTGATCCAATTGAGTGGATCTTTTCTATCAAATTTAAGCATATCCACCTTTGGTAATAGGTTCCTCTGTGACAATGTAGTTGGATTTGAAGTAGATTGGTTGGGAAAACCACTCTAGTGGGGTTGTGTAATAGTGATAGCTGGATGATTTGACTAATTATTTTTCAAATCCATTATGCTATCTACCAAACTATCTTGTATGGATTTCATATTAGATTGTATGCCTTGCATCTCACTTTGAATGCCTTGCACATTATAGTCAAGTTGGCTCACTTTGTGATCTATGTTAGAGAACCATGGTATAAAGGATCTAATACATCCCCCTTCTGACTCCATCTCTTCCTTGTTAGGAGTTTTACCTAGAGTTTCAACACCCTTTCCTCAGCTCTGAGTTTGTGGACCTGCCATAAAAGGGCTTTACGATGTCAACCCTGATTGGCACTTTTGACCCAACTTTGACCAAGTAATTTTGGACTTATGTCAGCTTCAAATCATAACATACAAAGAACATACCCTATCCAAATTTTTATAAGCTTTCCAAAAATGTAAATAACTCAAAAAAGTTATTTGAATTGTGCACTATGGAGCAATTTTATAAAAAAACCCTAAAATGGCGATAACTTTTGTAAAACAAATCCAAATGAGCTGAAATTTTAATGGAAGATTAATTTAATTAATCATAACCTCTAATAAAAATGTTTACATAAATTCACAACCATTTTTTATATATAGCCAAATTTTAAAAAATTAGGGTTTTGCCCACAAGATTGCCTAAATCGTAGCTCTGATACCACTTGTAATGAAATTACTTCAACAATAAAGTAGAATAGAAGAAATAGATCCAAATATGACTAAACTATATCAGAATATATGATAATATACAAGCCACTTTGAGGGGGCAACCTCCCCAAGCTTCAATAAGAGCAAAATTCATAATATGATGATAAATAATTACCCACTACCTCTTATATATAGTCTATCTAGGCCATGGTTACTCCATAGGCTGACCTACTAACCAAATGAATGCATAGAGAAATGTGAAATAGCATAAAAGAGGGATAAGTAAGCCACAAGTCAACTATTCCTATCCTAATACATGTGATAGGTTAGGGGCATAACAGATTGACCACATCACATAAGACCTCATCTTGGAAATGTTTTATTGCATACGAGAGAAGACATTGGTGGGTGACATGGAGGTTTATCCCTGGACTCAACCATCCAATACTGTATGGCTTTGGGTGAGACTTCATGGACAAATTTAAGCTTTTCACAACATTAGTAGAGATTAAAATCTTTTGACTCCCACTATCAAGAATGAAATGCAGAGGCTTACCTTTCACCCATAACTTAGAATGAAACAACCTTTCCTTGTCATCTAGATGCTCCTCATGGGTCTATGATGAAGAAACTATGTCATCGGGCTTAGCATCTACAATCTCTTCTTCATCTTCTTCAACTGCAAGTTGTGTATGAGGCAGAGCAGTAGATGTTGAGGATTGTGACTTAAAAAGTAGGGACTTGATGGCTTAGCATTATTCTTTGGAGTGAGTTCTAGATTTGTGATAATCACACCATTTTCCAGTATTTCTTTCCTTTTGCTTCCAATTTTGGCCTCATGTTTGACCTTCTTTGTCACTTTTCCATTTTGAAGGTTGACTCTTCGTATTCATTCTTCTATGCTTCTGCTCAATCTTCACTACGAATTTGTACACCTTACTGAGGGTTTCCAAATTGAAGAGTTCTATTTCTCCCCATATATACCACTGTAGTCCACCACGATATTTGAGAACTTTGTGTTTCTCACTTTCTTGGATGCCCAATCTCATAAAGAGAATGAAAAATATCAGTGTAATCTTGAACAGAGTGTTCCTTACCTTGGCAAAGTTGTTGACACTCTATATACAGATCATCATATGCTCCAATGGGGTAGTATTCTTCCTTTACAACTTCTATGAAATCATCCCAAGTAGGTGTTGCCTCAAGGCCAATATCATTTGCACTGAATCTCTTTTTGTACACTTTCCACTAATTTTTGACAAGCAATGATGCTTTCAAAAGAGCAAAAGTGATCTTCTCTTTATCAAAGAATTTATTTATAGAAAAATAAGATGACAATTGATCCAACCAATTTTATACTGCATCAACATTTATTGTTTAAGGATATAAAAATTCACTTGAACCTTGAAGGGTGTTGGGGCACTAAAAGGATGTGGGGTTACAGATGAGGAGCCAAAATTTTCCATCAAAATTTGTTGGAAAATTTGGGTAAATTGTTATAGCATTTATATTTGTTGTTTTTGGAGGGATTCATTCACTATTTCCTTGAAAGGATCGGATTTTTTAGTGTTGTTTTCCATTTAAAGTCATTCGGAGCGAATAGGTGGATAGTCTGTTGGTTTTATTTTCCACCCAAGCTTCCTGTAATCTGACCTCATTCTCGAGATCATACACTCTAAAGACAAACTGCTCTGATACCACTGATCCAAAACTCAAAAGATTTTGTTGAAATAAATTCAAGAAATAAGAACAACACAATAACAATAATGATATCTCTGATAAGAGATGTTTTATTCATAAAAAATTACAGAGCCAAACCTATACTTATCTCTGAGAAGAGATTATTGATTTCCATTTTGGGTTACATCTTCATTTATACACATTTTAAAGGTAGGATGAGGATTTTAAAGGTCACCAATCTCAAGGGATATTAAGTGGTTTGACTTCCATGATTTACAACAATACAGAATTCAAGGAATTACTATTTTTAGAAACTTACTATTTTTAGACTGAAATACTAAAATTGAAATTTAGGAAACTTATATTTAGTTTTTAGAGGTCAAAATCTATTGAGAATAGCTCCATGTCATCTCATCATGTTCTCCTCATTCTTATCTTGCCAACAGTTCAAACGACAAGTCGATTGGAGCTATGGTGCAAAAGTTATGGCTCTCGAAAGTCCTGCCACCAATTAGGGTAGAACCATCACCCAAATTGTCACCTAGAATGTTGCCCGGATCAACTTGCCTAGATCATATGTGCAACATAGTGAAAAAAAATAATGGAAAACACAACTAAAATACAAAGAATACCAAATTTCTTACCTTCCTTGAATTTTCTAAAAGATTTGTTATGTGGCTTGCTCAATTTGTGTTTAAAGAGTCTTTGGCAATGGAGCTTGGCTATCTCCTTCTCTCCTTGGCACCATGGCTTGTAACTTGATGTTGGCTTTAGCTTGTGATTTTGGAATTATAAAACTATATATTTGAATCATGCACCAAATCCTACATTATAACTTTACTATGTTCAATCTCTCCAAATGAATAGGTCTAAGCTTTTAATTATAGGTTTAAAAACTAACCCTAGCTCAATGTGAGTTAGAGTGTAGTTTAAGCTTGAAATAGGTTCAAACCTAAACGAAGTGAGTTAATTAACCCTAGTAGACTTTAAATATTTCAAAACCTTCTTATTAGTAATGAATAGGTATGGGTGAGATATTTTAGGATATTTGACAACTCACAAAAAAGGTAATTATGAAAACACTAGGATATTTGCATTTTTAAATTTATTTTTTTAGATTTTCATTAATTGCACATGGATAATTGAACTAGGCATTCAATTAGGTTTAGCATTTTAATTAATTTTGCTTAGGATTTTTAGCAATTTCAATATTTGATTTAATTCATGTGTGCATTTGCCCCATTTAATAGGTCTATAGGCCAAATTGTATGTTATGATATTGTAAGATGAATAGAGATGAATCCGTGAGAGGTTTTTATTACTTATGGTAGTATACACCAATTAGGGATGTCTCAATGAGAATCTAGGCTTTGACAAGTGATTCCCAAGCAAATTTGGGAAATTCAATTATTCGTAGGCTTAATTTGTAATAGTTGATAAAAATTGGTTTGAAGTCCGGTATGAAGACATTGGTGACCAATTTTAGGTGTTTATAGTTTACCCCTATTTGGAAAGGCATTTCAAGTTGTAAGTACCGTAACATCTTCTCAAAGAATGAAAAGGTCTTGTATGTTTATTACTTCAAGGGCATGGATGAACTATAGGTGCCCCCTCGAAGGAGTGGTTGGTAAAGGGGTCAATAAACGATCCCTCAAAAGAAGGAAATGAGTGGACCAAATAGATGAAGTGGGGTGGAAGGGACTGATTTGCCCATAGGTGGTTAAAATCAGTGGCATATAGAGCTACCTCAGTTAGGGCAAACAAATAGGATGATTTGACCATAGGTGGTTATAATCATCAGCATAGGTGAGATAAAAAAGGTAATGATTTGTTCATAGACAATTATAATCATTGGTATGATACAAACATGCCCCAATTGGGTGGATAGAGATAATGGGTTACCCAAAGGTAGTTATAAGAATTATCATAATGAAAATGTGCCTCAATTGGGCAGAAAAAAGAGAATGGTTTTCCCAAAGGTGATTATAATCATCAACCTTCAAATAGATGGAAACACAATGATTTGCCTAAAGGCGATTAAAATCATTGGTAATGCAAGTGGGACAATATACAATGATTTACCCAAATGTGGTTATAATCATTGTACCCTGATAGTGGAAAACATGATGGCAAATTGATACAGAGGATAAAGATGAATGAGGCAACCTACTAGTAGGGAGATACTCGTCTGAACTAGCAAGGAGGAAAATTATTTCATTATTTAATTTCTTTATTTGGGATATGATTTGGATTATATAAAGAATGTTGTTGGTGTCAAGGAGATATCATTATTTCTTTGCCATGTAGACTCCCAAAGCTAATTTTTTTTGTAGAACATAAAAGTAGGCATCATGATAGAATACCATAAGGACCTGGTTGAAATATGCATAAGGACTGACACACGATATAATAAATAATTAAAAATAATGCACCAATGATAAAAAACCATGATGACAATGTTGACACCTGAATATGGATGGATTCAAGAATAATACACAAGGAATCACCCAATGAATGCACATAGACTGAATCAAGGCACAACATGAAAGTAAACAAATAAGCAAATAAATAAAACATGCAAAAAAGAAGAAAAACAAAACAAATAAAAATAATAAACAAATAATGGTTAATCACAATGTTAGTACAAATAACATGACACAAACAAGATGATGAACATTGTCCCTAGAAAATAGGAGACAACTTAACAAATAAACAAAATAAGGGAATAGAAGAAAAGAAAGGGGATGGTCGAGCTGTCTTCAGATGCACTAGGTAAGTGGATGTTTCCTACATAGTTCCATGAATATGATATCCAATAAAAACTTTAGGCCAAATATAGTTCTCCTAGGAAATGGGATAGAAAAAAATGATGATCAAGAAAAACATGATGGATGTTATAGAAAAATATGGAAATGATCTTGTAAAACGACAAGCTAGTGCGACAAGAGGGCCAATAAGGATGGGAAAACTAAATGACAAGTGGTTTCTTGTGACTTAGTGAGGGTTCCTAAAATCTTTAAGGCAAAAAAGTGCTTAATGGGCATTATTTTGGATTTTCTAAAATGTTTTACAAATGTTTTTGGAATTTTGGAGCATCTCAACTCGATAGAGAATGATGAGATACTAAACAGTCCAAGTTCACAAAATGATGAGAGCTTTCAAACTTATGAATTACTCACAAAATGGTGAGAGCGTGGCTTAGGTTACTCACAAAATGACAAGAACATGGAAAAGGGTGACTGAACTGACCTCAGCATAAATCGAGCACTGCCTAAATAGTCCTAGCATGGGACCTCAAGTCACTGTAGTTCTGCATTACAATGGAAGAATCTGACTAGTGTAGCAGCCAATTCAAATAAAATAGGCAAAGTGGGCAAAATGGCACAATATGACATAAACATGGCAAGGTGGTACTTCAAGGCATGATAAACAAGTGTTTCCCCTAGTTTGCCCATAGGTGGTTATAAGTAAGAAACAATGACATAAGTCAATGATACTAATTTGCCCATAGGCAGTTATAATTAATAGCAAGATGATGGGACACTAATTTACCCAAAGATGGTTATAATTAGACGCACTTGGTATAGAATAAAACAAGAAATAAAGGATGCAATTGTCAAACCACTATCATACTACTCTAAAAATATGGCCTCTATCTGGAATACTTGAAACAACTGCTGAAACTTGATCAAAAACTTCATGTTAAAAGTGGTTTCAGAACTAATGGAACACAAACAAAGTCAAATGGGTTTAGGTAGGTAAAAAAAAATTAATCGATGAAAAAGGTGTGGTAGAATGGAATGGTGGAATGATAAAGTGATAGAATGGTATGGTACAAAGAAGACAATCAATATTATAGTATACCTTGAAATGGTCCTCATAGACAATACACCAAGTCACTCAAGTGAAGTAACGCTTGAGGTGTATAATGTTCATTGGCTCATCAAGTTCATCCCCGTCTGGTGTGGTGAGCCTATATGTTTCAGTGCCATAATTTACAACAATGATGAAAGGGCCTACCCAGTTGGGTTTGAACTTGTCTTTGTGTTTCTTCTCGATTGTGGTATTTTTTTGGTTTTCTTTAAGAACAAGATCACCAAGCTTAAATTCTTTGTATTTCACGCATCGACTATATTAGCCACAAAGTCAATTATAGTATGCTTGGAGGTTATTTATTATATCTAAACATTCCTCATCAAGTAACTCCAGATCATGCAGGTGAGTTACTTGATAGTATTCATCATCCAGGACATGCTTCAAATAGATGCACAAAGAAGGTAACTCGACCTCAATAGAAGAATGGCTTTAGTGCCACAAACAAGTGAGTATAGAGTGGATCCTATGGGAGTAAGATGATTGGTATGGTATGACCAAAAGGCATAGAATTTTTAAAGGTGTTAATCATGATTGGCATCATTGAAAATATTTTTAGCGATGTTGATAATGGTTTTGTTAGATGCTTCTACCTGGCCATTACCTTGTGGGTAATATGTCATGAAAAAATATTGTTTAATCTTATACTTGGCACATAGTGATTCAAAATATTTATTTTAAATGATCTACCATTATCAGATATAATGTCAGAGGGTATACCATAGCAGTAAATGAGATGGTTAAAGATGAATTTGGAAATTTGCTTTCCAGTCATGTAAGTGAGGGGTATAGCTTCAACCCACTTAGTGAAATATTATGTGGCGGTAAGGATATGTTTATGGCCCTCGGATGAGGTGGAGTTTATCTTCCCAATGAGATTGAGGCCCCATGTAGCAAATGGTCATGGTGTAAGCATTGGTTTCAAAGTTTTGGTTGGGCATGAATCAAATTCACATGCGATTGACATTTATCGCACCTTTTCACATATGTAGTTGCATCTACATCCATCGTTGGATAATAATACCCTGTACATAAGAGCATTTTGGCTAGGATTTCCCCACTAGTGTGGGCTACATGTACTCCTTTATGAACTTCCCATAATGCTAATGTAGATTTTGTCAGAGCTAAATAATGAAGTAGACTTCCATCAAAATTGTGGTGGTATAAGGTTGGTTTGAGTAAGGTATAACATGTGGCATTGTGGACAAATGCTTTGGATTATTTATGGGATAGGTCTAGTGGTATGATTTGGTCATTAAGATAGGTGTAAAGGTCAAAATACCAAGTAGAACTGGGACCAACAATATCATAGATCATTACGATAGTTGAAGGTTCATGAATTGGTGCTAGTAGATTTTCAATGAAAAATTAGTATTCCTTGGCCGTATATGTATGACGAATCAAATATCTAATAGTAGCCATAATATCTACAATTATTTTACTAGCCCTTGGTATATGTTCAAACTATATATTGATAATCTACTATTTGAGAGTGTCGACCATGGCCTTGTATGGTACCATCTTGTCATCCTTGGTCTAGAAATGGTCTGTAACCTAATTGATGATTAATTGAGAATCACCATAAACCTTTAGATGATGTATGTTCCATTGTACTACTTGATGAAGTCTTATAATGAGTGATTCATATTTGGCCATGTTGTTGGTACAAGAAAAGTTGATCCCGAATGACTTAGGGATTATATCCCCCTGTAGTGTAATGAGCAAAAGGTCTGCCCCTGATCGATATGTTGTGAATGATCCATCAAAATACAACTTCTAGTGCTACTCCTTAAGAGGTGTTTTAATGATGGTCATAATAGAATCATCTAAGAATTATAATGTTAACAACTTTGTGTCTGTAAGGGGTGCTTCAACAAGATAATCTGTAATAACTTGCCCCTTGATGGCTTTCTAATTGACATACTCTATCTCAAGCTCACTAAGAAACATGATCCATTTGTCCATGTGGCATTGTAAATTTGTTTTAGATAGTAGATACTTGAGCATATCTACTTTGGAAATGACCATGGTCTTGTTGTTCCACATGTAATTGCATAGTTTATGACTTACAAAGACCAAATCTAAATAGGCTTTTTTGATGGGCATATAATTATGCTCATACACAACTAGTGTATGAAGTAAATAGCATATGACATACTCTTTTCCATTATCATCCTGTTGAGCTAAAATCACCCCTAGGGCTTTATATGTGGTTGATAAGTACAGTAAGAATGGCTTTCCCTATATAGGAGGTAGTAAAATAGGCAGATTTACTAGATAGTCCTCAAACACTAAAAAGCTTTATGGAATTCATCATCCCAATGAAATTCTACCCCTTTCTTCAACAAGTGTGTGAAGGGATGGCACTTGTCTACCAATTGAGATATGAAGTGTCTAATAAATTATATTTTGCCCTATAAATTATGGAGCTACTTTAAATTGGTCAGTGGTGCAATATGAGTTATGGATTATACTTTGGCTGGATCAACCTTAATGCCTTGGCAAGACACAATGAAGCAAGCAATTTGTCTGAAGTAACTCCAAAAACATGCTTTTTAGGGTTGAGCCTGATTTTGTATTCATGCAATCTCTCAAATATCCTCCTTAGTGCTACTGGATGATCAGCCCTAGTCTTTGATTTACCTAGTATGTCATTAACATAGTCTTCATTCATGTCATGAATCATATCATGAAATATGATGGTCATGGCTCTTTAGTAGGTAGCCACAACATTTTTGAGACCAAATAACATACCCTGATAATAGAAGGTTCCCCATAAAGTGGTGAACATTGTTTTATGTTGGTCTTCTGGCATGATTTGGATTTGGTTGTATCCGAAGAATTCATCCATTAGTGAAAGCATTTCATAACCTATTGTGGAGTCAATAATCATGTCAATGTTTGGTAGAGGAGAGTCATCCTTGGGGTAGGATTTGTTTATGTCTCTATAACCAGTGTAGATTCTGATTTGATTAAGCTTTTTATTGACTAACACATTATTTGATATCCACTCTAAGTAGTCGATTGGCCTAATCATCATGCTTCCAAGAGATTTTATAGCTCTTTCTTTACTAATGCAATAATGTGAGGATGCATCTTGTACAATTTTTATTTTATAGGTTTAGCATCAGGATGTACCACAAGGTGGTGAATAACCAAGGTGGGGTCCAAACCAGGCATGTTAGAATAAGCCCATGCAAATATAATATTAAATTCCCTCAAAAGGGTTATAAAGACTTCATGTTCCTCCTCAATGAAGGATGTACCTAATTTGATCAATTTTGGGTTATTAAGAAGCCCTATATTAACTCATGTAGTATCCTTCACTAGAAGGGTTGAACTATCTTCTAGAATAGTTGGCAAAGATTTAAACTAGTTTGTAATGGTAGAGTCCTCTGTTAGGACTAGCTCTTCAAGTTCTCCTAGGCATGATGAATCAGAATCCCCGAATGATAGGGATGGACATGTAACAAATATTATTGGGAATTATTGGATAATTTTATCAAAATATTGTTTTTCTTCAAGATTGAACTCAGACCCATAGGCAAGTTTATCATTGGTGGTCTTCTAAGCTATGTTTCAGGAAGGTTAAACACCCCCATCTAATGGCACTTGGAACAAGTTTTCACTACTAGACGGGCCTTTCTCTTTACTATTTCCCTAGTCTAAAAGCACCTCAAAAAGGTTTTCACTTTGGGACCTCAATGTTTTATTTATTTGTTTTTGGATAAGGGTGTTCACCCGCTCTCCAAAATAGGATTCAGGATCCAAATTGATTGAAAACCCTTGTTTGTGGTCTCCCAATGGAACATTATCCCTAAGGCCAAGGAAATCACAAAAGGCCTCATCATTTTGAAACTCGTCAACTAACACGTTGGATTCTTGTTGGTCCTAGTCTATCAATTGGGGATAATATAATGGAAGTAGATTATGGTGAATAATAGGTTGAAGGGTACAAATGGAATTAGGGTCAAATAAATTGGTATGGGCTAGGTCATCGAAAGGGCTATGATCAAACTCTGATTTGTTGTCATCACCATCGTCACTAGTCATTGGCGATAGAACTCGAATATGATATGTGGGGTCACCCCCAGGAGGTTTAAATCCAAGACCATATATTCCTTCATATCGAGTGGTAGAAATTAGCTCAAGCAGACCTTATTGATTTAGCCCAAGGCCTCCTCCTTCATAAGTGTGTTTTCCATTCTTTTTAAAATAGGATACTTGGCATTGATGTGACAGTTAGCCATTTTATCATTATAAAACCATGATTCATCACCTTCAAGTGGGTCTTTTTCTTGGCCAAAAGTTGGTATGAAAATAATAGGTGTTGGACTTTGTAGGTGGTCTTTGCCCTTTCTTTGTCATTTCATATAAGGTGGTTTGAATTTTGGTCTTTCAAAGGACTTGGGGTTATGTGGAAGCTTGGCAATGTGGAATGTATCATGGGTCAAATATTTTCCTGGGCCGTTAGCCAAGATGGTATCATGATTGGATATTTTAGGAGGTGGTATGTGGGAAAGTGAATCAAAGGTATCGTGGTCAATGCAGTTTGCCTTTGGTGAATCAACAAGTATTCATCTTCCCTTGTCCTTCTTGGAAACTAGATTTAAACTAAAATGATAATTATAGCTTTGGTACTCCACCTCTAAATGTTTGTAATGCTTGTATGGTTACAAATCTCCCTTAACAGTAAATTCTATACCTGAATGGGGGAACTTGATACACTAGTGCAATATCGAAGGGATTGCACAAATATCATATATCCAAGGTCTACTCAAAAGCATATTATATGACAAATCGAGGTCTAATACATGGCATAAGGAATCATGGGTTAAAGTCCCAATAATAACTTGTAAACTAATGGTGCCTTATGATTCTCATTCTTTATTGTCATAGGCCTTGATGGTGATCATTTATGGTTGTAAGTTGGTGTCGTGTACCTGATAAGCTTGATGAGCTTTAGAGACATAATATTTAGGCCTAATCCATTGTCTATGAGGACACGTTTCACTTTGTGCCACATTATGACAACTTTTATGTATAAAAGATTATTATGCAGAGGGTCAAGGGATGACATATCACTTTGGTCAAAGTTTAATTGTTGGCCTGGAGCTAGGTGTCCAACCAAAGCCTAGAATTTGTCTAGAGATATGTCATTTAGAACTTGGGATTGGCTAAGGAACTATGTCAAGATGTTCTTGTGGATGGTAGACATACATAACAAATCCAAAATGGAGATTTGTGCAGGCATCTTCTGTAATTGTTCCACAATATCGAACATCTTTTCTTAGATAGTGGTAAATGGCTTATTCTAATCCAGAATGAGTGGTTTGATGGGTGAACTGGCAGATGGTTGTTGGCTTGGTATGGTAATCTTTGATGATCGAGTTGTGATTACATAATTAGGATTAGATACATGACCATTATTGCTAAAAAATGATGGCAGAGGGGGATCAGATAGGACAAGTCTTGATTACTAGTGTTCTTATGCATGGTCATAAGATAATGACGAGTTATCAATATAAGGTCCAAAAGTAGAAGTCCTTGCTTGCTGGTACACCTGTATGCAGTCCTAAATCAAGGAAGGATCACTAACATGGTTTGGTTGATTAGGAATGAGTAGCAACAATCTTGTTTGATTGGCACTTGGTCTTGGATTGATGGAGATGGTGTTAATACAACCTCTTACAATATGGCCTACAACCTTGTTGTAGTCATGTGAAACTGCATGATAGGTCTGTTGGTTATTGGCATTGATCTGACCTTGGTTATGTCTATTGTTTTGACATTGTTAGTTATGTTTTTGATTTTGTTGGTTATGCCTTGGTTGTTGATACCATTTTTATTGTTGTCCTAGCCTTTGTTGTTATTATTGTTGGTTATTATGCTATGAAAAGGGGTTTTAATAGATATCGAGGTTTTGATTAGAGGTGGAAGCTCCATGATCTAATGTGATCTCTTTATTTTCCAACATATTCTCAATCAAATGTTTAAGTTGAACACAATGATGCAAATTATGGCCATTAACCCTATGATACTCATAGAATTCATTTTGCCTGTACTAGTCTAGATAGTCAATGCCTTAGGATAGTGTTTAGGAATAGGTCAGTTAATCAAATTAGCTACGATGAGCTTGAAAAACATAGATTCAATGGGTTTTCCAATGTCACTAAAAATATGATGTGTAGGCACAATTCTCTTTAGAGGATGGGCTGGTAAAGACATAGGTTACGACATTTGTTGTGATGGTCTAGGCTATTACACTTATTGCATTTGTTGAATGGGTTGCAGGTGGGGATTAATTTGCATATATAAAATTTGTTGAGAAGATGATATTTACACCATTTGGACATGTCATGACTTGGTTACTCCATTCCCCACAACATTCTTGTTGCAATTGAACTACTTGGGTTTGTCATAATTATTAGTTTGGGTTTATTGTGACACTTGTGCTTAGATCGGGTTCTGGTTTTGGCCATTATTTTGGTTCTGATTCAGGCTCTAATTAGACGAGGCATGTTTAATGACCCCTTTGTTAATAAGGTCTTTTTTTATCAATAAGCCTTTGTCAATGATTTCTTTAAAGGTATGTGCACACTACAATTCTAAATGGTAATATATCTCACTTTGTAGATTTTTGGTAAACATAATGGCTAGTTGCTTTTCTGTTAGACTATATGTAAATCAACTTTCAAGGGCTCTCCATCACTGTAGATAACTTGTGAAGCTTTCTCCAACCTTCTATTTAGCTTGTGTCAATTCTACTAATGAAATCTCATGCTTGAGATTGTAAGAGAAGTATTGCACAAATTTATCCAAAAGATCATCAAAATTAGAAACTTAATTCTTGGGTAATTTTAGGAACCATTCAAATGTTTGTCCCACTAATTTTCTAAGAAAAATAGTAAAAGGTACATGTCACTATAGGCCACTGGTTGGCATGCAATGAAGATTTTTGTCAAATGGGCCTTGGGGTCACCTTTTCTTTTATATTTGTTAAACTTTGGTGGTTTGTACCCTAGAGTAAATGGTATCTGCAAGTACTCCATGTTGAAGGGGTAAGAATAAATGTCATCCAAATTGAACTTTTTGGTCTATTTCCCTACTTGGATGAGGGCAATTACATCCTTCATTTGTTGTAGTTCTTGTGCGAGGAAACTAATGGGAACTTTGGCTTAAGGAGTAGGTTGGGTGGTCAAAATTAGATTACTTTGATTAGGGTATAGTAGAGGAATTTATTGGGGAATGTTGGTTTGGTTTGGGAATCAGCCAAGAATATTCATATGTAGATTAGGGTGCGATTATTGGAATTGCACACACTATTGTGAGATATTCTAGTTAGGATTGGGTATATGGGCCTAGCATTGGGAAAATTGTGGCTGAGATGGAGGGATATGGATGTACTATGCATATTGAGGTTGAATAGGGACATGTTGTTGACTAGTCATACCTTGTTGATTGGGGGGAACTTGTGAACCAAGGCCCTGTCATTGAACTTGTGGCATGTTTGGTACAAAAGTCAATTGTTGCCAATTGGTACTTGTGGAACAGTAGAACCTCTTGGTTATGTGAACCCCTATTGGAAAGTAGATGGATGTTGGAGATTCAAAATTTATCACTGACCAATACTTGTACATTGCTGATTAGACATTATTTGGTTTTGTATTGGCATGTTGGTCTATAACTGAAGAGGTATGTTTATTACTACATGGTAAGGTGAAACATTGGTTTCCCCTTGTTGAGGTGGCAAGATGTTTTGCCTTTACTGTGTGGGTACGTTGAATGGTGCCTGTTGTTGTAGAATGTTACTTGTTGCCTGTTATGGTGGAGTAACATTCATTACATTTTGTTGAGGCATGACACTAGTCATGGCTTGACTACTTAATCCTTAATGTTGGGTGCTTGAAGAAGCAACTAGTTGAGGATTAAAGGTAGTTTGGTAAGTTTGGGAGGTAGAAGTTCCTACCCCCTTATTTTGTGAAGCACTCACGGTGTTAACTAAAGGCACATTTTCTTGTTGACTATGAGTTTGTGTATTAACACCACTATGGTCTAGGTTGGATGTTGTTTGCGTGCTATCCATTATGTTTGGATCACTGTTTTGTGTAGAAGCAGAAGATACTTATTCAATAGTCAGGGTATTAAACATGATTTTACTAAAGTGGTTTGGGAAAATGGGTCTATACCCTGACTCTCTTGGCCTGTTAATTCTATTAAGACTCTTGTTGAAGGAGTTAACTCAATAAGAAGAACACTTAAGAAGGTCATATTGTTAAAGTTGCACACTAGGTTGAGGTATGTCTGGTATGTTATCTACATCTAAATGAAATGATCCTATAGTAGGCCCTTTCCTATGACAAGCATACAAGAGTCCTGATACGACATCAATATAATAGCATGATGGTTACTAGAAGAGGCTTGTTCAATGTTCTAATTGTAAAGCATGTTATAAGTCCCTCTTACTAGACTTGGCAAGTTTTCATGGGGAAAGTCTGTCACAAACTTAGCCCCTACCTCTACATCTCTAATTAAGACTTTATCCTTATTTGCAAGCAAGGGATGATCAAACAAGTATGGGTCATAAGATGATGGCATTGTAACATAGTCAGGTTACTATTGGAATTGTTCTACAACCGAATGTATGCTAGCCAAATATTGGGACATCTATTTTTGGTCCTGCTTTGAGTATGAAGGCATGTTGACCAAATAATGGGCCAAAGGGTCTTGAATCTATTCCCCTATTTGGGTGTTGTAAGGTGGATAAGGATCCGTCTCACAAACTACATCATCTCCATAAGGGTCATGAATAAAGTCCTCTTGCATGATAACATTTCCATATCCTATATTATACATGACACCACTACATGTATAGTGAGACATGGTCAAATTAATGGTAGATGCTTCATGAAAAAAGGGATTAGAGTTATACAAACTCTAAAAAAGAATGTCTATAAAAATAAAAGGTTCAAACTAGGTCTAACTTGGTCAAGAGATGGAGTTGTATCTCCAAAATGGTTTGTGACAAAATTTGGTATAAAATAGTATAACGTCAAATGTCTAATGTTAAATGTCTCACACTAAAAAGGTCAAGTGGATAGACTAAAAATGAAATGCCAAACTCTAGGTACAAAGTGTTCTAAATAGGTCTAAACTAGGAAAGAAAAAGTTGCTAGGTCTTTTGGCTAAATGCGGTTTCAAAAGCTAGGCTCAAACAAAGGTATGTGCTAGTACTTTTGGCCAAACACGATGTCAAAATCTAGACTTAAAACAAAGGGGTATTTAATCTAACAAACTTGGAACACTTTGGCATAAACTAGGCACTTGATTTTAGACATAAACTTGGTCAAACTGGTATGAGGCACGAAACAAAAGGCACTTGGGGATAGACTGTTTTCTCCCAAATGATGGTACAAACAAATAGTTTTCAAAATTGGGTAAAGAATTAACCTAAGTTATGCAACCCAAAAGAGAGAGATAGATATCTAAGCCCCAATTAGATGAGGCCTAAATAGAAATCAATCAATGTTTGGATCCAAACTTGACAAGGTTAATTAAAAACTCAATTTAGGAAAACTTAGGATTTTTTATCAAAAAAGCTATACAAAATTGACTAGCATAACCATACTAGACAAAGATCACAAAGGCATACATGGTTTAAATGTGAAATTTTAGATATAATACAAGACAAGCCTATGAAATAATTTGAGCAATGTAATGATGTTATCACTCTCTAAAGGTATAAACAATGGTTTGTTTCAAAGACTCCAAGGCATAAAACTTGAATTGATTTGGGTAACGTAACATTACCCATTTCAATCAAGTGACACACACAACTTTTTTGACACAAAAATTCTAAGGTAACAAGCATAATGTCAAACGGACTGTCTAACACCTCCTCAAATAAAGGAGTAGTGTGGACAAACAACTCATTTTTAGACGTGGTATAAATAAATAAAGTTGTAGACTAAAAAGCCAAACAATAAAGGGAAAAACCAAATACAACTAAGTAAATCATTTGAAGCCCTAAAATGACAAGGTATGGCAAGTGGGGTTGATTAAAACTATAGTTTTCGAACGTCTAAATTGATCCCAAGCATGATTAACACTAGAGAAGCATCATGTCAATCGAGTTCATACTAATTAACTTACTATACAAGGGTCTATTCCTTTGCATAATGAGTCCATCTGTGGACTGCTTAGTGGAATCTCTTGGTTAACTAGACCTGACTCAAGCCTTTATTACAAAAGGAGAGGTTAGCCACTTAACCCCCTGATTCTTATAGTATGCGTATCCTGATTTGTATGCCCCATCATGGAGCGGGGTTAAAACACTATCGAAAGATGAAGCCTCAAGTCAATACTTTCCTAGAGAACTCGTGAAGAAGCTATGAACTCCCTTTCACAAGCCAAATTGCATGAAAAATAAAACTAAGTGGAAAGAATTTAGAGGTTATTTTTAGATCACCCAAACCATGTGGGTTTTGGGGAGAGCCTGGACAACATTCTTTCCACACCTTAGACTAGGTATAAATTATAAGTGAAAAGGCACTTTTGGTCATTCGAGTTCCCTATAGGGGATGGGGGAGAGCATACACACACTCTTTTTTTTGCACAAATAAATAAACAAGCAACAAACACTTTCAATGAACTTGAAATCTAAGTGAATGTCAATTTGATACACCAAATGAAATGTTTGATTAAGTTATTTGTCCCCTTGGCTTAATTGCAAAAGCTTGAAAAAAATTGCCTAAAATAACTTAAGTAAAAACACCTATGTTCATTTTAAGCACTAAAGCCAAATATTCAAGACTTAACCATTCTAGGTTCCTTTTAAGCACCAAAGATCAAATGTTCAAGATTTAGCCAAATTCTAGGTTCTTTTTAAGCACTAAAGTCAAATGTTCAAGACCTAACAATTTTTTTTAGCACCAAAATGAGGTGTGTAAGAGTTAGCTAAATTCATTTTAAATGCCCAAAATGAAATGTTCATGGATCTAAACTTACAAATTCATGCTCTATTCCTACCTTGGACCTACAAGGGTTAGGGAGTCTCCTTATGCTTTGAAGCACAATCAAAGATGAGCAAACAAGCTTTCAAAACATTGCTCTTAGATTTCATATTTTAAAAACATAGAGATTGATATCAATCACCTGTGACTGATGTCGATCACCAAAGAACTAATACCAGTTGGTAATAATTGATATCGATTGATAAGGACTGAGATCGATTGCCTATGAACCTGAAGGTAAAACCAACACGAGATAAAAAAAATGCTAGTTAGCTCAAATTTAGATAAAAACTTATCAAAACTTGCAAGGAAATGATTAGACAATGACTATAAACATCAATGAAACCAAGAAATCACAAGTAAGAATGCTAAAAAGATTTATAATGCAAGTTTTTAAGCCATGTATTCCCTTACAATCTAACTAATGATAGTCACCCAAAATTGAGTTTGGTTAGGTAGAATTGATGATGGTTTGGCAAAACTGATGTCGATTATACCTGACCAATGTTAATCTCTGTGTAGATGTGAGTTATCATAAAAAATTAAAAATACGGCAAAAATAAGGTTAAAATTGCAATTATAAAGACATTCAAGCATTCATTTGATAATTTATGAGTTACATCTTGATCTCTTTGGTACATGGGGTGCCTCTTGTCCCATCGGGCATGCCATTTATGATCAAAGAATCTAATAAGGGTGCTTAGATTATGTTTTAGAAAAAGTAACAAAACTTGAATAAAAACACACTAACATGCATAACACTTACTTGCCTAGATCATATGTGGAGCATAATGAATAAAACCAATGAAAAACACAACTAAAATACAAAGAATACCAAATTTCTTACCTTCCTTAAATGTTTCAAAAGATTTGTTGTATGGCTTGCTCGGCTTGTGTTCAAAGAGTCTTTGGCAATGGAGCTTGGCTATCTCCTTCTCTCCTTGGCACCATGGCTTGTAGCTTGATATTGGTTTTGGCTTGTGATTTTGGCATTATAACACCATAGATTTGAATCATGCACCAAATCCTGCATCATAACTTTACTATGTTCAAGCTCTCCAAATTAAGAGGTCTAGGCTTACATTTATAGGTTTAGAAACTAAACCCAACTCAAGGTGAGTTAGAGTGTAGTTTAAGATTGGAATGGGTTCAAACCTAACATAAGTGAGTTAATTAACCCCGATAGAGTTAAAAGGTATCAAAACCTTATGATTAGCAATGAATAGGCATGGGTGAGATATTTTAGGATATTTGACAACTCACAAAAAGATAATTATAAAAAAACTAGGATATTTGCATTTTTGAATTTCTTTTTTTAGAATTTCATTAATTGCACATGGATAATTCAACTAGGCATTCAATAAGGTTTAACATTTTAATTAATTTTGCTTTGGATTTTTAGCATTTTCAAGATTTGATTTAATTCAAGTGTGCACTTGCCCCATGTAATAGGTCTATAGGCCAAATTGCATGTTATGATGTTGTAGGATGAATAGACATGAATCAATTAAAGTTTTTTGTTGCTTATGGTAGGATACCCCAATTAGGGATGTCTCAACTGGATTCTGAGCTTTGACGAGTGAGGCACAAGCAAATTTGAAAAATTTAGTGATTCTTAGGCTTAATTTACAATGGTTGGTAAGAATCAGTTTGAAGTCCAGTATGAAGCCATTGGTGGTCAATTTTAGGTGTCTATAATAATTACAAAATAAATAAATAAATAAAAATACATTGATCCATCTTCCTTGGAATGAGTGGCTAGCTCATTCCCTAGAAGAGGATTTATTCAGAACACAAGCTTTAGAATATATTACTTAGAATGATGAAAAAAAAATATTGATTGATTCATTTAGGTGTGGAAGGTTGCATTTATAATTTCATGCTTATAACCAACACCTTATTTATGAGTAATAACCTAGATATTTTATCTTATCTCAATCTCCACAAAATATGGAGATAGATATTTATTATAAGAATGTAATCTATTACAACATAATCTCAATCTCCACAAAATATGGAGAGAGCTATTTATTGGAATGAAACTACATAAATCTATATTTGGATACAATATATAAATAGAAAGTCTATACATAGAAATCTGTATATAGAAAGACTCCAAATGAAAAGTGTTCTTATGATACTTGGAATAGACCAAGCAATCATTAGAATACTTTCTAAACAACTCCATAGCAACTCTATTGAAATCTGTAGTAGTTCTGATATAGTTTATAGCAAATCTGATGCAGTCCACAAAAAGTCTGATGTAGGTTATAGGATACAGTCCATAACAAGTCTGATGTAGTCTGTAGCAAGTCTGTTGCTAGTTCATAGCAAGTTCGTAGCTAGACTGTAGCTAGTCTATAGCAAGTCTTTAGCTTCTGACTGAGTCCATAGTTGAATCTAGATAAGCTTGATGGAAGTTCATAGCTTAATTGAAATGCTAGATCTGTTGTAGAAGATTCTGACACTAATTCAACATTATTCTTGAATGGTTACTCTTCATACTTTGAATCGTTCTAGTTTAGTATGGACTGCATATACACATTGATATCTTTTTTCCTAATTATCATTAGAAATAACTAACAAAGAGATAATAATGAATTCTAGAGGAATAACCATGATATATACTTGCTATTTTTTTCCAAATAAACCATAAATTTAGAGACTACATTTAGATCCACTTCTTATGCAAGAAAAAAGATGTTATTTCATGGATACAATGAACCACTTTATGGTCTCATCAATGGAAATGACATATGGCTTGGGATCAAGTGAACTAAGTAAACTAGAAGACAAGGATTTTGGATCTAAGAACATGCTGTGGAATTAACCCTAAAAAGTTCCATAAATTGAGATCTAACAAAACATGGGCAAGATCTCCTAGGAGGTTTGACACAGTGTAGTTTCACCAATAAAATGAAATCCTAAAAGGATGTAAGATAGATTGTGTTCACCCAAATGTTATATGGATAAAGGGATTACCACTAAATGCAACACATAGTAACCAGATTACATAAATTAGGGTAAGAATATACACGCAAATAATGAATACATATTACAAATCTTAATTAATAGTTCCAAATCTGGAAGTAGGCTATTCACATAAGGTTTTGATACTTAACATTTAATAACATATGATCTAGTTATAGTTGTCTGAATCTAAAAGTGTAAATACACAAGTGACAATGACCTCACCCACAAATTTGGAACTAATTAACGATTAAGGTACAAAGCGTCGGGGGTGCTTAAGACATGCCCAAAAATGAATTGACGATTTATGTTCACTTGGTCTAAATTTCTTATTTCCTAACTCTGACCTATGCATTGTGATATTTGTAACCTATAAAACACACTTTTTCTCTTTTCCCTAGAATGGCAACAATATATGAAATCAAGTAAAATAATGTAAGCTTTAAGGGGAATGCGGTAAATTGGGTGAATAACAGATCTATAATGGTATTGTAAGGTTGCCAAATAGTGGAAACTACTTGATAAAAATTATGCAAAAAATAATTAATTACATAAATACTAACACTTCTTATGATATTTAAAATCTTAGGTCATGTGCCAAAAGTGTCCACATTAAATTCTAGCTCCAAATAATGATACATACTCTAATTATTACTTGATCTCTCTAAAATGCGAGTGATCAATAAATTCTCTATGAATGATAATAACTTCCAATGTATCTGTTGTTGTTAATAAACTATAATCCCTGTGTATTATAAATAATTTTATTCCAATTAGGACCCTATTGGTGCACAAACTGACATCTAATAGCTAAAAGCCAAAAAAAAGGCGAGACCTAAGAGGTGAGTGCACTCTAACTTAACTAAGACCAAAGAAGGGGCACAAAAGTGCATGGGGTGATTCAAACGATATGCTTGAAATAATAAATAGAAAAGTGGGTAGTGTGAAGGGGAGAGTCAAGGGGTAGAGAAGGGGGATACAAATCATTAGAAGTTGTCAAATGTGCAAATAACATATAATTTGGATCAATAACCTACAAATAGACATATATTTGAAAATCATACTAATTATTAACTAATAATTGTGTAGGGGCCTTTTTTAGGCGTTTACATTTTTAAATAGACTTCATTGGTTGTAAAATGATTATGTTTGCTTGCTCGGTCAATGAAGATGATGTCACAATGAAAGTGACTCTCATATTGACATAACAATTGATTGGTTGTGGGATAAGTATGTTTGCTTGTTCAACCTTTTCTCACCTCCTCTATACCTTCGTAATCCTAAAACAAAAATGTTATCTAAATACCACTTAATAAATACGTTACCACTTAATTAAAATATACCTCTTCAATACATCTTGGAATTGCTTCTTAAGTCATCTCCTCTCTGTGCACACGTCAATTCTCCAATTAATTTAATTTTATGATTATCCAAAGCCATTTATACAATAAAAAAAAAAATCCGAGGGGTTTACTAAGGAGATAGGGTCGACGTTGTGGCGGAGTGCATATGCAAATCCATATTTAAGTAGACCTTGAGATTCGCCAAAGCACGAATGGAAAGAAGTCTTCCATACAGAACGATCCCCTAACCCTAAAAGCCTTACTTCAGGGTTTTTGTTCGTTCGACGATCTCTCCTTATCTCTCCATACAAAACAACATCCATTCGCTTTTGTTTTTCAAAGGGCCTGTTTTCGATTCCGGAGGCAGCAAGTTTGTTCTGTAACAATGCCGCCCAAAGCAGTAAAGAAGTCTCCCGCTGGCCCAGGGGTGAAAAAAGCAGGTACCAAAACCGTAACTAAATCTTCCAAAACCACGGCAAAGGCCGTCAACACTCCATCCGTCAAAACAGAGGCTGAAGCCGTTGAGAAGATATCGGTGACGCCTTCGGCTACGGTTGACGCCCATAAGGTCGAAGAAAAGCCCTCTGAAACAACACTTCAGATTCCCGCCATTGCTGAGCCGGCCTCAAAAGATGCAGAAAAGCCCGTCGACGACGCTAAGTATGAAGAGAAAGAGCCCGAAGCCGCCAAAGAAAATAAAGGTAGGGTTATGATTAGGGTTAGAGTTTTTCATAATTTTAGATTTTATTTAGTTTTTTTGATTGGCAAGTTATCATTTGGGTGAGCTGATCTTCTCCTTTGATGCCACGAAGGGTATCTCTTCCGTAAATGTCACACTGGACTTGGACCCAGGTTATTTAATCCAATTTATGAACTTTCATGCCCCTCCACAATACCCAAGTTCAATACTTACATGTCTTTCCACAGTACCCAGTTTCAAATATCCAAGTTCAATACTTACAGGCCCCTCCGCAATACCCAATTACATTATTTAAATCTATCGACATTACCAAGTTCAATATTTAGAGTTCTACAACAATATACAATTTGTGTACACTGTCATGTTCCCACACTTGCATGACTCCTCACCATACCTAAGTTAAATAGTTACATGTCTATGCACAATAGCCATTTCAGTTTTTTTCTGTGTCTTCCCATGATTTGATTTGAACTTTGGGCTCCGTATGAATCTCCTGATAATTTCCTTAGTAAGCTCATATCATTTGGTGCAAAATGTCACGGTAACTATTCAGACATAACTTGTAGGAAACATGGGGTGCATTTTGGTCATTATTATGGTTTCTAAATGTTAGTGTAGACATTGAGGCAGGGGATGCATAGGATATTGGCTGGATTGGAGTCCTTAAGGCGATTGCAAAATGTTAGGATAGATTTTGAGCCAGGGGACATCGAGGAAATTTGTTTAATTGGAGTCCATTTATTGGGGGGAGCTCATAGAGAACATGAGGTGTTATTGGGTCTTCAATATTTTTAATGAATGTTAGATTAAAAATTTAGGCATAGCTTGTAGGGAACATGAGGTGGGCTTGTGTCCTAAGTATGGTCGCAAGTTGTATGTTAGGATAAAACATTGAGGCTGACCTCCTAGGAAAGATGGTGTGTGCTTGGGGTGGAGAGGAATATAAAGAAGAGTTGGTCTTTGTTATGGTTGCAAAATGTTAGGATAAACATTGAGGCCAATCTCCTAGAGAAGATGGAGTGGGCTTGGGTATCAATATGGTTGCAAAATGTTAGGATAAACGCTGAGGCATAACTCCCACAGTACATGGGATGCTCTTGTGCTACTACTATGGTTACAAGGTAAGCACTTAGGCTGAGCTGGTAAAGATCATGGGGTGGGTTTGGCTCCTTAATGTGTTTATGAAATGTTTGGGGAAGGATTGGGATAGAGCTTTTAGGAAACATGTGATGGACTTGGTTTTATTATGGTTACATTTGGTATCTACCTTTAGGTGCCCCCATTGCAAGACCATAGGGGAGGGTGGAGGTTCATACCTTGGATGTTCTGTTTCTGTATGTTTGTTTTGGGTGTTTTGAAACAAAAAATTCCCTTAGATTTGAACTCTGGCCATGCAAATTTTAAATTTTTGTTTAAAACCATTATTTTGTCCCTTATGATTTCTTTTTGGGTGTCAGAATCATCTGCTGGTGATGGTGGGGCCTTGAAAGACGAGGGTGTCAAGGGCAAGGAGTTGGATATTGGGGACACAGATGTTGCAATGCACGAGGCACAGGGAAATGTGGATAATGCTGAGGAAAACCGGGTTACTGATGGGGAGAAGACCGAAAATGATGGAGTATTCATTGCGGAGGGCCAAGGAGGTGATGCCGAAGGTGGAGAGGAATATAAAGAAGAAGAGCTGGTTGGTGAAGGAGAAGAAGAGCACCCGCAACATGTTGAAATGCCAGCCCCTATGAAGGAGCGGAGGAAACAGAAGGAATTTGAAGTTTTTGTAGGTGGGCTAGACAAAGATGCTAATGAGGAGGATCTGAAGAAAGTTTTTTGTGAAGTGGGTGAAATTATTGAGATCAGATTGGCTAAGAATCCTCATACACAGAAAAACAAGGGCTTTGCTTTCATTCGTTTTGCAACTGTTGAGCAGGCCAAAAAGGCTGTGGCAGAGCTTAAGAATCCACTGGTATGGAATTTTTTTGTTTGTGGGTGTCAATTGAAGGACTTTCATCTTGGCAGATTTGTTGAGTTTTCAGTTCGGATATAATTCTGTATTACAATTCATTTATTTGGTTAGTTTTTTGTGGGGCAACCATATTTAAATTTGTGTTCCTGCCTTCTACTTTATCTTATCCAGCTTCTAGTTTAGTGCTAAACATGAGATCTCCAATTCGAACTGGCCTTTTCTTTTGGATTTTATTAAGTTTTAAATGGGTTATCAATTGAGGAAGTGTGTTGTGTTTTGTTTGTGTGAATTTTTTTCACATTTGATCGCTGGCTTTTGACCAAAGTAGTGTTTAATGTGGTTGATCATATGGCAAGTATACATGGGTATCATTTCCAGGCTTCTATATGGCTTAGGGGCTGATGTATGGTCTAGTTTCATATTCTGAAGCCAACCCTTCTTTTAGTTTTTTTAAATTAAGATGCACTAATTTCACATTTTTATTTGCTAAAGCCTAAGTGGTTGGCTTGTATGTTCTGAGGTTGACCCTCCTTTAAATTTTCTTGTTAAGGTACACATGTTTTCATGAATGCTTGGTTTAGGTATTTTTTGGGCAATGATACATCTTCTGAAGTTAACTCTTCTAGTTTTCTGTTAATATGCTTTTGTTTTCTTTAAGGCTTGTTTGGTAGTGTCTGGCCTGTGTTAACTATTTTGAATTTCACCTTTTTTGGTTTTTCATTAAGAGAGAATGATAATCATTAAGGCTTTGTTTGGATAATGTTTGGCCAGGTTTCCATTCTCAGATGTCAACCTTTTTTTGGTATTTTTATCAATGTACATTGTTTTCATCAAGGCTTTTGGTTTGGGTAGTGGTAAGTCAATGAGAGATGTTCTGAAGTTAAGCCTTCTATTAGTTTTAACCTTAATTTCATTAAGCTATGCTTGTTTCCCATAATATTTTTGTTTGTTTAAGTGTTTGGCCATTTTTATCAATCTACATTGTTTTCATCAAGGCTTTTGGTTTGGGTAGTGGTTAGTCAAAAATAAATGTTTGGAAGTAAAGCCCTCTTTTAGTTTTATCCTTAATTTCTTTAAGCTACGCTTGTTTCCCTTAAGATTTTTGTTTGTTTAGGTTTTTGGCCAATGCCCCATATAGGGAAATTAATCCTTCTTTTTGTGATTACAATCAAGCTATACTTGTTTTCACAAAGGCTTTGTTTGGGGGGCCAATTTCTTATATGCATCAAAGAGTTTTTTAACCTTGATAAAAATTTAAAGTTTTATCCTTGCAATGTACTTCAAAAATTCAGGTAAAGGGGAAGAGATGTGGAGTGACACGGAGCCAGGATAATGAGACTCTTTATGTACGCAACATTAGCAGGACTTGGACAAAGGATGCTGTAAGACTTCACACGCTATTTTTATACTTCGGCAATTTGCAGCAAGATTATATTGATTTGTAAATTCGTGACTTTAGAATAGTCAGTTTTACTGATATGCTTATGGGATTTGTTTTCAGCTGAGAGACAAATTGAAGGAGTATGGAATAGAAAATGTTGATGAGTTAACTTTGATGGATGATCCAGAGCATGATGGAATGAATAGGGGATTTGCATTTTTGGAGTTCAACACTCATCTTGATGCCACAAATGCTTTTAAGAGATTGCAGAAAAGAGATGTTTTCTTTGGTGTTGATGTTTGTGCAAAGGTTGCATTTGCCAAGTCTGGTATCGAGCCAGATGAAGAAGTTATGGCTCAGGTAATCAATTATCTATCCTGTTATTGGTTGGGCATGTTATGCTGTTTGAGGTTTGATTATAGGACATGTGAAGTTTTTATCTTTCAATTGAATTCTGAATCTTATAAAATGCAATGAACACATTTCCTTGTTAGATGGAAAATATGTATTGGATGGTTCTTTCTGTGTGAGAAGTCTGAGCACATGGTTGCTGACTTATGTGCTGACCAAGAAAACTTTGTTTTTGCAGGTGAAGTCTGTTTTTGTTGATGGTTTGCCAGCCACTTGGGATGAGCAGATTGTTCAAGAGAAATTTAAGAAATATGGTGACATTGAAAATGTACAACTGGCACGTAATATGCTTTCTGCCAGGCGTAAAGATTTTGGATTCATTAATTTTACAACTCGTGAAGCGGCACTGGCATGTATTGAAGGTGTCAACAAGAATGAGCTATCTGAAGGGGATACAAAGGTTGATTTAGTTTGCATTTGTGTCAATTTCTGTGAGTGTTTGCATATGCTATAATGGGATGTATTGTTATTCTTTATTTTGCACTAAATCAACTTCTCATATACAGGTCAATATCAAAGCTACACTACGAAAACCTCAGCAAAAGGGACGATCCATTAAAGATGGAACTCGGGGAGGATACCAAATAGGTTTTAGTAGTAGTCGAGGTTATGGTGGCAGTCGAGGGAGTCGGGTGCCATGGGGTCGTAGTGCTGGTGTTCAGTATGGAGGTCGATTTGATGTTCGTGGAGCAAGAGACATTCTAGTTGAAAGGGATCACTACCGTGGTTCTCGTGATTTTCCAGATAGGAGCAGACATTTACAATCTTCTGGGAGGATATATGATAGGCGACCAACTGGTAGTTAAAAATGATTGTTTTTAATATTTTATCTTACAAATAGATTTTTTTAAGATATTTTTTTCACAAATACCTGAATGTTTTGTGCTAATATATGGTGTTTTTCCAGCTCCAGATTATGTTCAAAGTGGCTACGGCAGGGATTATGGCGAGGAAGATGAACTTTACGTTCAGAGACAAGGTCGAACTTCAAGCAGATCTGCTGCAACAATTCCTAGACGACCTGCATACAGAGATGATTATGGATATGATGCAGATTACTATTCTGAAAGTATTGCTCACAGTCATTCAAGGATTCCTTCACGCAGAGCTGTGTATGTTGAAGATGGCTATGGTTACAATGTGGATGAAGTTTCGGCCTATCATGATGCACCTGGTCGTAATTATGATGCAGTATCTGGATCAAAACGTCCATACTCTGATCTGGTAATCTTATTACTTTAATTTGAAGCTTTCTGTAGAATATTCTCCTTATATTGTTTATTCTTGTTTTGAACTCCTTGATTTTGTGTTTATTTGTTAGGATCAGGAGCTTTCATACGCAGGTCCATCTGCAAGGCGTCAAAGGAGCCATTTAGATCATGGCTTAGGAGCTGGTTAGTAATCTTTGAGTGGTGTAATGGTGGTTGAACTGTCATGGTCATCAAAGAGATGGATTTGTGTGCTTTGCTGTCTGTTAGATTAATTTTTTGATGCTTAGAAAAATGGAATCTGTCATTAATTAAATATGATGATTTTATTTATTTATTACTTCAATCACTTGTCATTTAGCTTTATATTTTATCAAGAATAATAAAATACTGCCTAATTGTTTTAGGCCCAGTTGGAGGTGGCAGAGCTGTTGGAATGGAGGGTGTACCCTATCCAAATATGTATTCAAGCAGAAATGTTGGTGGTTATGGATCTAGAAGTGGTGCAGAACCATACTATTGAAAGGTTAGTTTTTAATTTTACTCTTGTATTTTTTTTTAATGTACATAAGCTCTTGTTTCAATAGTCTTGTTTGCTTGGACATTTTTTCTATTAACTCATGAAGGTATCATTTTGTTTGTTACTTCGATTTGTTTATTTTGTCTATTAAAAATATTAAAGATTGATAAGGGTTTAGTCTTGTGATGTATCATTACTAATGGTGTACACATTTAAGTACAGAATGAGATCTCTCAGGCAGAGTGGATTGGATTCAGATTATGGATGCATTTGGCTTGGCTGATTCTCTGAGAAAGCGAATGCTTTACGATAATATATGTTATGTGCGATAATTTGGTTGCAGCTTCTTGTCACTTCTTGTAGGCTGATCATTAGGGGAATAGATAAACTAGTAAGTGGTGGATTTTTGAGAATTTGAAGAGAAGAATTTTGGAACTTGGTGATGGACCAACTTTTCATGATGAAATTCCATGGCAAGCAATAGTTGGTTTCCTGTTGTCTTGGAGGTTAGCAAATTAGACCAACAGGTTGCAACATGTAGTAAATGCTGTAATCATTTCTGGTATTTTTTCAAGTTTTGGCATTATGACTGGCAGACTTGAGTTTTGTTAAAACAGTTTTAATTGGATGTTTGGGCAACTTTATGGTTCAACTTAATTGGAGTATTGGCCCTGATAGTAAGGCCAAGAGAAAACAAATGTGCAAAACTTTGCTATTTAGGTGTCCCCTGCATCTCTTTCTCGTCTGGAGTACTCGAGAATACTGGAGCAAGATGTTTGAGTTTATGCTAGAAAGTTTTACTTGTCTATGACAACCAAACATCTGACAAATAGCATTATTAGCTTTGAAGTTGGAATTTTTAGTGAAAATCTGGAAACATTTTTCCAAATTGGATTTTATGGTAATTTATTTCTGATAGAAAATATTATGTATCCAGTTCTGAGTTGGACTAGAAACTCAACAGAAGGTAACTAAGTGTGCAGTGGCACTGATTTTCAACATGCAATGGTTTGAACTAAGATATTTGAGAAATATGACGAGATGTAAACTATAAGACAATTGATATCATTGAGATACAATGACAGTATTCCAACTATGACCAATGTTAAAGATGGAAACGTAGATTATTTAATATCTTATGCTATGATTGAATTTGGATGAATTCAACAGAAAAGCTTTCTAGGATACAACATGACATTGGGATTTTAGTATATAGATTGAACATATGAAGCATTCAACATAATATGCACATTTGCTTTCTAGATAATGTGAGAAGGCTTCATGCACATGCAACATAGTTCTGGGATTACATCATAGGTTGGCTTATGAAGTATAACGTGCTTTTATTATGTAAGAATTCTTGCATAGTCAATTTTACATAACTTATTAATATCTTAGGTGACATCTGAACAAAAAGTAACAGAAGGCACAGATAAAGATCGAGGTTTTCTCCCAAATTTACAATTTTAGCGGCATTCATTGCCTTGAAGAGTATGCTTTCAAGATGTTGGAAAAAGTTTCAATTGAGGTCTCTTAGGTCATATGGTAAACAGGACCAAAGGACCCATGATCTCAACCAAAGTTCATAATAAAGTTTGTTGATACTGCTATTTTTTAAGAACTAGCAATGATTCTCATTTTTTTAGCTTTACATTGACCCGGAATTTGCACCGTTTAAAGAGGACCAGTGACATGCATTTATATTCTTTTTTGCCATCGATATTTTTTGATCAGTATGTATCTGTGGACATTGAAGGTCCACAGGAATATCTAATGTCTGACGTGTGATGTCTGTGTTAATGTTGACCATGAGTTTCCTTTCATTCAATGCAGAACCATATAGAGATCTTATGTTGTGTTATTGTATTCTTAATGAAGGTTCTCATAAAGGGTTGTGTTGCACAATATATGAACAGGTTTGATTTTCTATTAGAATATATGTATGAACTGTCTCGCTGGATGGTGCGAATGTAATAACAATGGCAGAGTTCAATGGCAGAGTTCAAATAGTTTGCATGTAACTAGTGTCTTTTTTAGTGTAACACTTTGTTTGAACTTATTTTATTCAAATATATCTTATTTTATTCAAGTAATGTCACATTCGGATATGGATTCAATTTACAAAAGTTAGTGATAGAAATAATTGATCTCTACCTTGAATTGTTTGCATGCATTCTGGGCTATAGCCCTATATATTGCATCATAGGTAGGTATGACATTCATTTTTTATTTTGTGTAATTGTAAGACAGAATGGCTGGGTGGAGTGCAATGCATTCAGAAATTCAATTCCCTTGTTCTTTGCAGAGGAGGTCATAAAGTTTGCCATGTGTGTGTTAGACAGAATCGCTGGGCTGAATGCAATGCATTCAGAAATTCAATTCACTTGTTCTTTGCAGAGGAGGTCATAAAGTTTGCCATGTGTGTGTTTCAGACAAGGTCTTGCTTGATTGTAAAGAAAATTATTTAGATCTCTCTCAGTTTGCATTTGTTTGTCATTTCCTTAACATGTTTATTTGGGCTTCTTTTCCTTTGTTGCATGCATTCAAAGATACCAAGAGCCATATACTTAACCTTCATGATTTGTTGCCTTGGTGTTAATTATGGCGTTGATGTCTGCTAGATGATAACCAAATTTGTTTTCAAATGAGACCGTCTTCCCTGCCTGAACCTCCATCTTAGATTTGCATTGGATTTATAGTTACCAAATCCGGCCGGATCTGTACAAAATCTAGCTGGATCGTCCGGGTCGGCCCTTCAAATTAATAATTTTTTTATTTTTTTATTTTTTAAGTTTTTTTTGTGCAAAAAAAGGCCCATAAATCATAAACATTTTATATTATTTTATTAATATTTTTTATCGTATGTGTCATCCATCCACAACTGACTGCCATATGTCATGGCCAATTGAATATCTGTATATATTCTGGATCGGATTTTTCTGAATTTTTTCAAGAATTCCAGATTTCAGATTTTTGTGCCATCTCGAACAGATCCGGATTTCTCACAAGATATTTTCTCACATAAAATATTTTATTAATTTTAATTATGCCGAAAGGTGTTCTACAATGGCAGTGTGGGGGGAGGGGGTAAAAGTTTAATGTAGTGTTTTGTTCACGATTATGTTCAACCTCAGATTTGGCTTTTGGTTGGGGAAATCTATTTCAAAATCATAATATTGGGTCTATACAGTGGAGTTCGGAGCATTTTTTTTATGAAGATCTTATCAGTCAGGACATAGTGCTGTTGCTAGATTGATGCCATTTGTCACCAGTGGGGAATTTCAAAGAAGCTAATGGAATTAATTATTAATCAATGTGGTCTCTGTAAAATTTAAGATAAGAATCTTGAGATTGATCTCTTTGGTGTATTTCAGATATGTGTATTTCAGATATATGTATTTAAAGTATTTGTTTTAAGTTTAGTGCAGTCACATTAGATTGATCAGGAGATGGAATGAGATGACCTTTAATGACCTTAAGGTCTTTTAGGCAAAAAGTGGTCTGTAGAATCCATCAAAGCAAATTTACTCTCCATGTTCAAAATAAGTTCTTCAAGATTTGCTTTTATTGTCTTCATTTTAAGTATCATGTACTTTTCTTTGATTGCAAATATTTGGGGTTTTAAAAGTACCATTGCATGCTGGACAGGTTTTTAAGAAAAAGAAGTCTGATAGAATATTTAATTTGAATTTCACGGTTTGAACTTAATTTGAAAAGTATTTTTGTGTTTGCCCATCGACTATTTTACTCTCTAATTCGTGGTAGTTTTACTTATTTTTGACTGATTTTTTTACAAGCATACTTTGGAGATTGAACGCTTAATGCAACAGGAGTGGGGTGAAAGTAATTTAGCGAGTGGATGATGTGTGTAGCTTTGTGTGGGGTATGACAAAATCGTCACATAAAATGAAAGCAACGTGGAAGATAACTTAAGTTTTTTTTCAAAGATGATAAAAAATAATATTTGGATGGTAGCATAGATAATTGTATTCAGAGTGAACACTTGATTTAAAGATATTTAGATTAGAAAGAAACAACATACAGGTAATAAATGGCTTGCGGTGATGAGGTACCTTTGGGTGAAAGAAAATATTTAATTCTATTCCAACTAAAATAAACGCCTTAAAAACTAAATGGGTTTGCCATTTTAAGGTGTTAGTGTTATTTTGAAGTGAGGCATGGTTCTCTCTCCCTCTTTTAGGGGGTGTTTTTTCATTCTTGGTCCAATGCAAAAAAATAAGTAAAGGCAGTAGATTTAACTGGTATGATTGCTTCAACCAAATTGTTGTGCATCTATGGATGTTTGTAATTCTTTTTCACACTATTCTTAGAACACATGTTTTGTGGTTTAAAATGATTAGTTATATTGATTAAAATTAAATTAATATGATATTAATTAAAATTAAATTGAATAAGAGTAAAGGTAATAAACATTTTTTTGGTGCCAATAGTTACTTTTTGTCAAAATATATAAATTAGTTGGAGTCAAAATATGTGTTGATGTAAATGTCTTTGATAATGAAGATTTTCTTTTTTTATACCAAATGCTATAAAACTATTGTGGTTATGTATGATATTTATGATTAACATTGAAAAAGAGTTGAAGTTAACAAAAACAAAGTTTTGTTATGTATGATATTTATAATCAATATTGAAAAAGAATTGGTGAAGTTAGCAAAAACACAATTTTGTTAAATTATGTTTGTTTTTATCCTTGCAAGGTAATAAAGTGAATGACCAAAATCATCCACCAACATAAATGACCAATTAGTAGTGCACAAGACTTTGTAATACTTCCCTAAAGCTTGAGAAAGAATGAGCTTGTCTTTGAAAATTAGTTTAAGCTTTATTGAGTTTTCGTTAAGTCTCAAGGGTGCTTACCCATGTAAGGCAATAAGTTTTATTCCTTGCTTTCCCGCACCTAAAGAATTTTTTATTAGGAAATAAGCTTATAATATGAAGCACAATGTCTCCTAAATAATTGTAAATCACATTGGAAAATATGGATTCAAGGTTGGAGGATCAATGGAGACGAAATTTGATTATTTGTTCTAAGTGAACAACCTTAACTTATGTATGCCTTGAAGTTGCCTTAATATTGTGGGAGCAATGGATATGTTAAAGGGTAAATTTGAATGTCCACCCCATGTCAATTTAAATTTGATTAGGCTTAGATTGTGATAAAAGGTGTTTGTTACACCCCATGTCAACTTGAACGTTTGTTGTGTGGGTGGTGGATCTATGTGGACATTGATATAGATATATAACTCTTAATAATAATGACTTGAGACCCCAGAGACTTAACCTAAAAATAGATTGTGCCTTGAGAATGCCAATATATAGATGAATTTACAGACTATTCTCTTTGTAATGCTTCAAGTTCAAAAGAAGACTTGAACTTCTCCTTGGATGCATATTAGATGAAGTTCAAACTATATATCTTCAACACTTAGAAGATTCAGGGAAAAATGCAACCAAACAATAGAGGGGGCCTTTGGCCATTGCATTCTTTTTTTGGGTACTTTAGATAAACATTACCCATAAAGAAAAAAATAGAGCATACTTCTCAAATCAAGAACTTAATATATGTTATTCTTGCATGATTAGTTTAAGAGTCGTATTCAGGGAGAGCCTATGTTGTTTGAAGCATTTGTCTAACCAGTCTAGTATTTAGTTTATCAAAGTTCATGAATTCGCCCAAAGTGAGGTATGTGGAAGTATTACAACATGTTATAAGTCATCGAAGGCATTTGGATGAAGAAGGGAACTTAGCGGCTCTACCAACTCTTAGTCGCTTTACGAGATTGATCCATGTAGGATTAGGAAAGGCCATATGATAGTCGACTCGGCTCTTGGCATTCTATTTTTTCGCAGAGTTGGGGCCAATGGGAAGAGCCCCAAGCCCTTAGACTTATCAGTCATGACAAGGTCTAGGAGAACTGGTGCTGGGAGATTCGAAATGATAAGTTGTCAGTTCAGGGACCAATTGTTTTCGGCCACATGGCCTCGAGGATAGAGTGCGGGTTTCAATCTGGGAGATGGGGGGGAACAACATGGTAGATTTATTGCAAACCATGGAGTGACACGTAGTCCCATGTGTTAGTCATTATTATTAAGAGTTATATATCTATATCAATGTCAACATGGATATATAACTCTTAATAGCAAACCATGGAGCGACACATAGTCCTAGATTTATAAGAACATAGAGATTGACACCTCTAGTTTTTTAGATATATCTAAGTGTATCAAAGAATGACATCCCTTATCTTTTTTTACACTTTATTGATAATGAAATAAAAGAATGTTGGTCTTGGCCTCACGATTGTGTTCTTGTTAGGAACCCATGGAAGCACAATTGATTACCTTTTTTATAAGCAATTAAACACGAAATTATACCAGAATGATTAAGTAACTAGAAACTTGAAACAACACAGAATTTGAGAGACAATACACAATCTTGTATTAAATACTTTTCAGAAGAAAATACAATAAAGAAGATACCACTTCTTCTTCCACCTCTAAGGCTTGCCACACCTCAAGGACTTCTTCCCTCTCTCTTGCTCAACCACAACCAATTCAACAACCTGAGTTGTTAACCCTTCCTTGATAGCTTCAGTTGATCTCTTTGACTTTACACCTTGCAGATCTCCTTGACCTTGCTTTCTTGCTTCAATGCTTTACTTGCCTTAATTACAATACATGCCTCATGGGTCTTTAAATAGGATCCCATGCATACAATAATTAGACCTCTAATTACAATAATTAGAAACACAGATTCAAGACTTAAATTAATCTTCAACATGCAAATACTCTCGTACCTCTTAAATTAGACGAGTCTAATTCTGGAAACACATGCAACGCATGCACACGCACAGGTGACCGACGTCGGTCGATCCTTGGTCCCTGCTTGACCGACGTCGGCAATACTGTCGATGCCGGTTACTGGTTGCACTCAGTAACTCCCTGATTAGCACCCTGGTGAAGCTTCTAGCTCCACAACTTAACAATCTCTCACTTGGAGATAAACAACTGCACCTGTACAACAACTTCCACTAACCATCTTAGGCACCTCCATCTTCAAGCTCAATTTTGAAGACCAGCCACCACACATCCTGTGATGCTATATTTGTCATCCAAGTCCCTTGCCACATCTGAACTTTCTGACAACTCCCACTGGAGACAAAATCAACATGTGATCTTCTGTCTCTTATGCTAAAAAATTTCGCTGCGCCCAAATTTTTTATGACATACCTCTGAACTAACTTTACCTTTAGCTCAGAAACTCTCTGTATATGTAACCCTACAACAAACAACACAATACAGTAACAGGATAATGTCGCTAATATTATCCAATCTGGTAAAGAAAAATACAATGGTCAAACCTCCATTGTCCTGCAGCCTGCTCAAGACCATATACCCTGGTCTTCTGTTTCACGTGTCCATCCACTCTCTTCTCTAACTTGGGAATCCATCCCTCTATCAGTGCTTTTTTCCAGCTGACAACTCCACCAACAAACTCTTGTTTGGTTCTTCTCCAAGGACTCACACTCCTCATCCATGCCAAGCTCCCACTGTTTCTGAATTCTATCTGCATTACCTCTTCACATCTTCCTGGTTCTCGACCATCAGTAAGCAACAAGTAATATAAAGAAGGTGAACAACGAATATGAGGTTCACTTACCCTTTTTGACCTCCATATGGGCGTTTGAGACTCTTTGACAGCTTACTGTCCGCCCAACATCCGTTTCAGTGACCGATCTCGGCGATCTTTTAGTCTGCATTCGATCGATGTCGATTCTCTGCACTGACCCTAACTGTCGACGTCGTTTTTCTCGCCGATGCCGGTGTCCCCACTGTCAACGTCGATCCCTGTCTGACCGACGTCGGTCTTATCTTGCCCGACACTACCGACCCTGCTGGTCTGCACATGACCGATGTCGGTACCTGCATGATCGACGTCGGTTTCATGTGATCGACGTCGGTGCCTGTGTTTTTCTGTAAGTGATGACTTCTTTATCCGTGAGCTCATTTTGAATCAAAATTTTGTCCATACTGCCCTGCTCAGAATTATTCAGCACCTGTGACTGATCTCTGTCCATCATCTCTTCCATAAACACCAAGGCTTCCCTGTTCTTGTCAAAAGCATCAAATTTTCTTTCCCTGCAATGAACTCGATCAATGCCCTCCAAATCTGAACTCATACCCTTTGACTCAAAAACGTCCATTCTCTTCTTATTCATGTGACCAAGCCTATTAAGCCACATCTTCGAATCTACAGCTGAAGTAGATAAACCAGAAGTAGAATCAGTGATACAAGTAGATAGATAAAGAGTACCTATTTTCTTACCTCTTGCTAAAACAAGTGCACCCTTGGTAACCTTTCAAGAATCCACTGTGAGGGTTACTGTGCATCCCTCATCACCCAACCTTCCTACAGAAACCAAACTCTGCTTCATGACGGGGACATGCATAACCTCCTTCAACACCCATGTGTTATCTGTCTGCAATTTCCGCTGCACTTTCTCTTTGCCAACCATTTGACAAGTTGTACCATCCCTTAAATAAAACTCTCCAAAGTCTCTCTGGACATACTCATGAAACAAATCTCTATGTGGGGTTGCATGAAAAGAAGAACCAGAATCTAAAACCCATGATTCTAACTGACTATCCAAAAAAGTATGAGAGCAACCTGTGCCACAATACTTGCATCTTTTGCATCTTCATTACCTTCATGTTGATTTTCTTTATCCCTCAACCAACACTCTTTCTTTGTGTGTCCTTTCTTTCCACAAAACCAGCAGGTGATACCTCTGGATTCGGATCTCCTTCCCATCTTCGACCTTGATTTCTCTTGCTCGACCTTCTCTCTTTGCCTTCCCCTGCTTTCTGCACTTAGAGCATTCCTTGATGATTCACCTGTGCTTTTTCTGCGTATTTCTTCATTCAAAATTACATTCACAACATCATCAACTTTTAAGATTTTAGAAGCAGACGCAGAATTACTTACTGCCATTACCAAATTATTCTAATTTTCAAATAAAGAGCATAAAATTAAGAGAGCCTTTACTTCATCATCAAAAACAATATTGACTGAAGCTAACTGGTTTACCAAACCATGGAAATCACTAAGATGAGTATATATCGATCCACATTCCTGCATTTGCAAAGTAAATAACTGCTTTATAAGAAATACCTTATTTGAAGCAGAGGGCTTTTCATATAAATTTGTCAAAGATTTTATCAACTCTTCTGTTGTCTTACACTGTGATAAGTTGGAAATCACAGACGATGCAAGACTCAATCTTATGGATTTCAGAGCCTTCCGATCAAAAACATTCCATTCTTCATCTTTCATATCTGTGGGCTTGCATGCAACCCCACCCAACGGTAAGTATAAATCTTTCTGATATAGATTCCTCCAATGTTGATAATTCTTGCCGTTAAACTTCTCCATTCGTAGCTTACTTTCTTCTGTCATTGCTGTACTCCCACTCAATCAGAAACTCTTGAGAATGACCTGTAATCAAACAATAAACTGCTTCCTACAACTTTAGCTCTGATACCAACTGTTAGTGGTATCAAGCTATGAGCCAACAACCTTGCTCTGATACCAACTGTTAGGAACCCGTGGACGCACAATTGATTACCTTTTTTATAAGCAATTAAACACAAAATTATACCAAAATGATTAAGTAACTAGAAATTTGAAACAATACAGAATTTGAGAGACAATACACAATCTTGTATTAAATAATCTTCAGAAGAAAATACAATAAAGAAGATGCCACTTCTTCTTCCACCTCTAAGGCTTGCCATATCTCAATGACTTCTTCCCTCTCTCTCTTGCTCAACCACAACCAACTCAACACCCTGAGTTGTTAACCCTTCTTTGATAGCTTCAATGGATCTCTTTGACCTTACACCTTGCAGGTCTCCTTGACCTTGCTTTCTTGCTTTAATGCTTTACTTGCCTTAATTACAATACATGCCTCATGGGTCTTTAAATAAGATTCCATGCATACAATAATTAGACCTCTAATTACAATAATTAGAAACACAGACTCAAGACTTAAATTAGTCTTCAACATGCAAACACTCTTGGACCTCTTAAATTAGACGAGTCTAATTCTGGAAACGTGTTCTGAAAACACATGCAACTGCATGCACACGCACAGGTGACCGACGTCGGTTGCTGTCAGTCTGCTCTTGACCGACGTCGGCTGATCTTTGGTCCCTGCCTGACCGACGTCGGCAATACTGTCGATGCCGGTTACTGGGTGCACTCAGTAACTCCCTGATTAGCACCCTGGTGAAGCTTTTAGCTCCACAACTTAACAATTTTATCATTTTATATATGATGATTGTGATATTTATTTTATGTTCATATTATGTTATATGCTTAACGATTTTCTCTTCTTTATATAGTTGACTTTCGTGTACCTTATGGATAGATTGCTAAGGAACAATAAATTCTTATGATTGTAGAATGTGGGGCAAATCAAAATCTTTTAACCTCAAAAATAAATATATGTATTAAATGCTACTTCCAAGAAAAATATGCAATTCAATTTTAATTATGTATATTTTGATAATTACAATTTTAATAAAATTTCTACCTTCATATTCTAATTTTGAAAAACATTAATGTAACTTTGGCCATTATTAATGATTAATCCATAAGCTTAGAGGATAATCAAGAGAAAGCTTATAGATATATTAGATTATATGGACCAACACACAAATTGAGGTGTACAACCTAGAAGATATTAGTGTCGATATGGTGATGAATCACATCATTGAAGTTTAGTAACACTACAATTAGGAGTCAAAGGAATTTTTTTATAGATCGAGTTTTGTAGTAACCTTAGATTATATGTTTTGGCTAGGAGACATTAGTGCGGGGCTCTAAAATCCAATCCTTGATATGCTAATTGTAAAATTACAAAGAGAAACCTCACACTTGAAAGGCCTAAGTTAATAATTTACCATTGTGAGTAAAGTCTAAACAAGAAGCATAAAATGCTTTAAGATGATGTGAAGAGTCTTCTTTTCCATATACTATTCAAATTTAGGTGTAATGATGAGGGTAAAGACGAAGTGTGTTGAAGGAGACCGAGATGGAATAGTTTAGGGATTGATACAATGAGGGTTAGTAGTGGTGACAATGGTGCTTGCAACAGTCACCTACTAAAGTCGTGGTTTGAGTGTGGGGAATAGAGTTAGGAGTAAGCATTGTCCTTGTCCTATCAAGTGAATCAACCATGCTCATGAGGCCCTTCAACTTGCTCCTGCCTATGACTTGTAGCTAGTCCCTGCTCTGTTTGTTGCTTGTGATCACTATTGGGTTTGCTTCCACCCTTCTCTGCCCTTCCCCTAACAATTTATAACTTTTTCATCCCAAAAAAACTAGGATTCTTGCACATTCAAGGACCCATGCCAACAATGCAAGGAATGAGAGCCTTTAGATGAAATCAAGGTGCATTTAAGTGGCCAAGGAAGAGCCGATTATCCCCTTTGAATATAATGAGATTGAACAATAAATGGTTACCACTTAATGAAACAAGGCTTGATCTACAAGTTTGTGGGTTGGGGACCTCATGATAAGGAGTTGCGAGTTTGGGTTATGGAGCAATGAAAGGCTAAAGGGCAAGTGGATTTACGCATTGGCTCAAGAGCATTCTTCATTGCTATTTTTATAGTAGAATATTGAGACAATGGATTTGAACAATGATCTTGGTTTTTTGGCAGATATAATTTGTTCATGATGTTGTGGATCCCTACTTTCAAATTTTTACAAGAGGACCCAAGGTAGCTCTAATATGGGTAAGATTATTCAACTTCCTAACACACTTGTGGGCAAAAGCAATTATTTCAAGGATTGGGAGCTCCCTCAAGGAGATGATTTGTATTTTTTTCTAAAACTCATAGTAAGAGGCATATTGCATATGCCAAAATTTGTGTTCCAATAGACATATGTCATGTCCCCTTCTCAGTGACATCTCTCGGAGCACAGGATTAGCCTATCATACGACCCTTGTAGGCTGATCGTTTGGATAGAGGGTCACTTTGGAGCTTGGCACATGCTTTAGTTGGCAGAGTTGGATTGGTTGGCTTTCGTTTGGGCTCGATCGGATACTTCTGGCAGAAGTTACTATTTTTAGCAGTTCTTGGTGGTCAGAGTGGGACCCTTGCTATTTTTAGCAATATGGGTTGACAGCATTCGAAATCACTTCAGTATATGACCGCTTCAGACGGTTCAGTCATCGGGCGAGTAACGAGGGAAATATTAATATTTAATTGTATTAATTAAATATTAATATTGCGAGACTATTATATTAAGTTATAATTAAAAATTATAACTTAAGTGTTTTTAATGCTGAGGGGGCGCCCATCATCATGAAGGGGCCAAATTTAAGATTTTTTGTTATTATAAAATTTGGCCTAAGCTATGAAAATATTAAAATATTAAAGAAGTGCGATTTTTAATTAAAAGCCCTATTATGGAGGAAATCGCACCTCTTTGGTTATTTATGCTTTTGCATTGGGAGGAGTGCCATTATGTCATTTTGGAGAATTGAAAATTGATCACTTTGGTCTGAGCAAGAAGCTTCAGGGTTTCAAGTTCAAATTCCTTGGGGAACGTGCCATCTCCATTGGAAGCAATTCAGAGGGTGTGAAATAACACTTGATTTATTGCAGCAGGGGTTTCTTCATTCAGGAGAAATCATTGATCTTCAGAGGATATCATTACAAGTTTTTCATCAGAGTTATTCATTCTACAGACAAGGTTTATTTAGGCGCCTATTTTGGAGATTGGGAGAGTCAGAAAGACAGGCCGTACAGCAGCATTAATTGTTGGTTTTTAACCCAGCCATATCTGTACATGTCCATACTATTCACAGCAGGCCGTACCTTTTTGCCATTGGGCATTACGCCTCTCTTTTGGTCTTGTTCTTCATCATTTGGGAGCGCAGTTGTTTTGGGAGCAAGCAGGGGTCACCAGATTCAAGAAAGGATGCCAAACATATGTGGCCGTACCATCTTCAGTTGGGCATTTAATGCTGTACCAAAATAACCAGGTTTTAATATATTATTGCTTTTTACCTTATATGCATCTGGTTTTCATTGTAATCGATTCAGGAAGATTTTATATTAAAGGAAGCTTGGAGTTTGCAGTATAGTATTCAATTTATCAGAGTTAGATAATTTTTATAGAAATTATTTATCATTTTATGCAAAATTCGCATTTCCTTCAAATACTGGCAAAAAACCCAAAAACATCAAAAAAATTTAAAAACGACAGAAAAAACCAAATAAAAAGTCAGACGTCAGTATCAGAGGGAACTTGGGGTTCCTACAGTGGTATCAGAGCTAAATCCTGCCATCCTACGGGTTTAGCTATCTTATGCAGCCAGATCAGATTGGGTCACCCAGGTATTACACACGCAGGCGAGCCCTGATTGACAGGGAACAGAGTTTGAGCAGGTAGCCGGGAAATATGGCTGACAGAATAGATATACCTAGGACAGGACATAATGACAGAGATCAGGAGGGTGCAGAGTTCATGCATACACTCAGAGATCTTCGTGCAGGGCAACGGCGGTCCGATGAGGTATTGCAGCAGGTGGCAGCGGCACTGCAGAGGTTGGGTATTTTGAGGAGACCGTCACCTAACCGTGACGATGACAGGAGTGATGTAGGGTCACGGAGAGCTACTAGGACAGCGTCACGGACAACAGATAGGCCTACTAGGCCCACTTTCTCGAGACAGGAGCCCGGCAAGGCTATACCAGATGAGGAGCATGATGAGTTGTTCGCTGATACCCTTATGGCAGCTCATGAAGAATGGGAGTTGGTACCACCTGCGGTCAAAGAAATGATCACTTTTGACCATTTTATTAGATAGAGGTGAGAGCACAACAGATCTCGACAGGATAGGAGACCTCGTCAGCAGAATAATGATCTAAAACATGCTACGAACCGGCTCACTTTGGCGACGTTCGATGGTAGTGGCAAGATGACAGCCCAAGCTTGGATTAGCAAGCTTGATACATTCCTTACACTGCGCCCGATGGCTAAGAGTGACGCCATTAGATATGCTACATTGCATCTTGAGGGAGTTGCCTACGACTGGTGGCACCACGGTATGGTGAATTTACAGCATGACAGGATCACTACATACCAGGAGTTTGTGGACAGGTTGGTTGAGCGCTTTGACAAGAAGGATCCAGAAACCTACTTCCGAGACTTAGCACAGTTGAGGCAGAGTGGCAGTGTAGAGACCTACATAGGTGACTTCCAGAAGTTATCCGTTATGGTCCCTAACATCTTAGAGAGGCGCTTGGTAGTACTCTTCATGGAGGGGTTGTCAGAACCATTGCGAGGTTGGATCAAAGCTTTTGATCCTCCTTCGTTACAGGAGGCGATGAAGAAGGCACGAAACATGGAGTTAGCAGCACCATCGAGTAAATTCAGCTCCAGAGGTTCTTCATCATTCAGGGATAACAAGGGCTTTAACAGGAATAAGGATAAGTCTGATTTTAGCAAAGAAAAATCAAACTCTAGGAATGATCCAAAAGGTAAATCAGCAGCCCCACCTTTGGATCATGAGGCCCTTAATGACCTACGCAGGAAGAAGCTTTGCTTCTACTGCAAAGGACCATATGACGCTAATCACGATTGTCCTCTAAGACCTAAGGGCAAGGCAAATCGTATAATGTGGGCGTTCTATGAGGACTCAGAATCAGAGGATTCCGAACAGCAAGAGAGTTCCGAGGGTTCAGAGCCAGAGGCTCCAGATCATAGAGTTGAGATAGAGCCCGAGCTTCAGGTACAGGAGGCCCGTTTATCTAGTATCTAGCAGGAGGGTTCTTTCTGGATTCGTGGTGTGTTGGCAGGACAGAGGGTCATTACCCTACTTGATACAGGAGCCATGCATAATTTCATAGATGCTAGATTTGTTGAGAAACGTGGACTCATCACTGAGGAGTTCGAGGGCATAGGAGTCAAAGTGGCCGATGGGTACACTTTGAAATGTGAACGCATGATTAAGGATCTCCCTTTATGCTTGAACAAATATGAGTTCAAGGTAGATTACTATGTTGTTAATATGGGGGACATTGATTTGGTCTTGGGGATGAAGTGGTTAGATTCATTGGATGAGGTCACCTCAAGGACATGGAGATCCATTTTGATGTTGATGGGAAGACACACATACTTAAGGCAATACGGGACAGCAACATCAAAACAATTTCTTTCCGTCGGATGGAGCGGCTCATGCGTCACGACATGGTAGAATGGGCTGTCGAGTGTCATTTAGCACCTATTCAGGAGGGACATCAAAAGATAGAATATCATCCGGATATACAGGAATTGAGAGTCAGGCATGACAAGGTGTTCAGTGATATTCCGCCAGGTAGACCTCCAGACAGGGCCATAGAGCACATCATTGAGCTCGAGGAGGGCGCGAAACCCGTTATGATAACTCCTTACAGGCATCCAAAAAGATTGAAGGATGAGATAGAAAAGACAATAAAGGAGTTACTTGCTATGGGTCACATTTGGCCTAGCAAGTCACCATTTGCTTCTTCGGTTGTTTTGGTGAAGTAGAAGGATGGGACTTTACGTATGTGCATCGATTACAGGGTCCTGAATAAGAGGACAATTAAGAATAGATACCCTATACCGAGGATTGACGAGCTTATTGATGAGCTCCATGGGTCATGTTACTTCTCTAAGATTGATTTACGGTCGGGTTATCATCAGATCAGGGTCCGAGAGCAGGACATAGAGAATACTGCCTTTCGATGCCATTGTGGGCACTTCGAGTTCGTAGTGATGCCATTTGGACTCACTAACGCACCAGCCACTTTTCAGTCTACGATGAACCGGGTTTTTCATTCATTGCTGAGGAGGTTTGTGTTGGTCTTTTTCGATGACATCCTTATATATAGTAGGACTTGGCAGGAGCACTTAGCTCATTTGGAGACAGTGTTGAGTATCTTGGAGAGAGAGTCCTTGTACGCCAAGGAATCCAAGTGCGACATAGGGATGACCAAATTGCTATATCTCGGTCACATCATTAGTGCAGATGGAGTGCGCATGGATCCTGAAAAGATCCGCGCCATTGTTGACTGGCCTACACCGGCGAACCTGACACAGTTGAGAGGGTTTCTCGATTTATGTGGGTTCTACCGCAGATTCGTGAATGGGTATTCACGACATGCAGCCCCGATGACAGATTTATTGAAGAAGGGGGCTTTTGTTTGGACTTCAGAGGCACAGGAGTGTTTTATGAAGTTCAAGGAGTTGATGACCACATGCCCCGTTTTAGCACTACCCGACTTTACGAAGCCATTCGAGCTTCAATGCGATGCATCAGGGGAGGGCATTGGTGCGGTGCTTATGCAGGACAAGCACCCGATTGTGTATGAGAGCCGCAAGCTCAGAGGACCCGAGAGGCTGTATAGTATATATGATAAGGAGATGCTCGCGATTATGCATGCCTTAGCAAAATTTCGATAGTATCTTGTCGGCAGCAAATTTTGCATTAAAACTGATCATAATAGTTTGAGACACTTCTTAGGGCAGCGAGATCTCAATGATAGGCAGCAGAAGTGGGTCAGTAAGTTGCAGGCTTATGACTTTGATATCTCATATATCAAAGGTACACAGAATGTAGTGGCTGATGCACTTTCACATAAGCCGTACTTGAGCACTATGGTTCATATTTCAGAGGATTGGAGGCATATGATAGTGGCAGAGTATGCCAAGGATAGTTGGGCCTCCAGCATTGTTGAGGGATCAGCAGTTGATACCAGGTATACACTTGTGAATGATTTGATCATTTACAAGCACATGATATATTTGATCCCAGGGTCAGAAGTGAAGAACATTGTTATGCGAGCCTTTCATGACACGCCTACAACAGGACATCCTGGATATTTCAAAACATACAGGCAAATTTGGGAGAGATTCACTTGGAAAGGACTCAAGACAGATGTTCTTCAGTATGTGCGTGAGTGCCCTGTTTGTCAGCAGAACAAGCAGGAAAACACGTACTCAGCAGGTTTGTTGCAGCCACTTCCGATTCCTGACAGGAAGTGGGAATGCCTGTCGATGGATTTTATCACGGGCTTGCCTAAAGCCCAAGGGCGTGATTGCATTTATGTAGTTGTGGATCGGCTTACGAAGTATGCCCACTTCTTTTCGATCACCACGACTTACACAGCTACGCAGGTAGCAGAGGTTTTCTTTCGCGAGGTATTCAAACTTCATGGGTTGCCTCGGAGTATCGTGAGCGACAGAGATAGTCGGTACCTGAGTAACTTCTGGCAGGAGGTTTTCAGACTTTGTGGGACTGAGCTCACTCCGAGCACTAGCTACCACCCGCAGACTGATGGGCAGACAGAGATTGTGAACAAGTGGGTGGAAGGATACCTCCGAAACTACATAGCAGGGCAACAGAAGGCGTGGGTCAAATGGATACATTTGTGTGAGTATTGCTATAACTCGACATTCCATATGACCATTCAGATGTCACCCTTCATGGCGTTGTACAGGTATGAGGCGCCGAGTTTCCTTGATTTGCTACTGAGCGACAGTAGAGTGCCGAGTGTAGGAGAGTGGTTGCAGGAGAGTCAGGACACTATGAGGGCTCTCAAGGAAAATATAGCTAAGGCACAAAATCAGCAGAGACAGTATGCAGATCAAAAGAGGATGGAGAGGCATTTCAAGGTGGGTGACATGGTTTACCTCATGCTGCAGCCCTACCGTCAGTCCACTCTTAGGAAGAGTGGGTTAGAGAAGCTTAAGCCGCGCTATTACGGACCTTTCAGGATCCTGAGGAGAGTTGGCGAGGTGGCTTACGAGCTTGAGCTTCCAGCGGAGAGCAGGGTACACAACGTTTTTCATGTATCACGCCTCAAGAAGGTGTTGGGTCATCGTGTGGTACCGTCTGCAGTTCTACCTCCCTTAGATGATGAGGGAAAACTGATTTTAGTACCGAGTCCATCTTGGAGTATAGGGAGAGACAGTTGCGTAGAAGGACTATCAGGGAATATCTGGTGAAATGGAGAGATTTGCCTGTTGAGGATGCGACATGGGAGAGTGAGGATATTCTACAGCATCCGGCATTGAGATTGCTTGAGGACAAGCAATTTCAGGAGGGGCAGACTGTCATGTCCCCTTCTCAGTGACATCTCTCGGAGCACAGGATTAGCCTATTATACGACCCTTGTAGGCTGATCGTTTGGATAGAGGGTCACTTTGGAGCTTGGCACATGCTTTAGTTGGCAGAGTTGGATCAGTTGGCTTTCGTTTGGGCTCGATCGGATACTTCTGGCAGAAGTTACTATTTTTAGCAGTTCTTGGTGGTCAGAGTGGGACCCATGCTATTTTTAGCAATATGGGTTGACAGCATTCGGAATCACTTCAGTATATGACCGCTTCAGACGGTTCAGTCATCGGGCGAGTAACGAGGGAAATATTAATATTTAATTGTATTAATTAAATATTAATATTGCGAGACTATTATATTAAGTTATAATTAAAAATTATAACTTAAGTGTTTTTAATGCTGAGGGGGCGCCCATCATCATGAAGGGGCCAAATTTAAGATTTTTTGTTATTATAAAATTTGGCCTAAGCTATGAAAATATTAAAATATTAAAGAAGTGCGATTTTTAATTAAAAGCCCTATAATGGAGGAAATCGCACCTCTTTGGTTATTTATGCTTTTGCATTGGGAGGAGTGCCATTATGTCATTTTGGAGAATTGAAAATTGATCACTTTGGTCTGAGCAAGAAGCTTCAGGGTTTCAAGTTCAAATTCCTTGGGGAACGTGCCATCTCCATTGGAAGCAATTCAGAGGGTGTGAAATAACACCTAATTTATTGCAGCAGGGGTTTCTTCATTCAGGAGAAATCATTGATCTTCAGAGGATATCATTACAGATTTTTCATCAGAGTTATTCATTCTACAAACAAGGTTTATTTAGGCACCTATTTTGGAGATTGGGAGAGTCAGAAAGACAGGCCGTACAACAGCATTAATTGCTGGTTTTTAACCCAACAGTATCTGTACATGTCCGTACTATTCACAGCAGGCCATACCTTTTTGCCATTGGGCATTACGCCTCTCTTCTGGTCTTGTTCTTCATCATTTGGGAGTGTAGTTGTTTTGGGAGCAAGCAGGGGTCACCAGATTCAAGAAAGGATGCCAAACATATGTGGCCGTACCATCTTCAGCTGGGCATTTAATGCTATACCAGAATAACCAGGTTTTAATATATTATTGCTTTTTACCTTATATGAATCTAGTTTTCATTGTAATCGATTCAGGAAGATTTTATATTAAAGGAAGCTTGGAGTTTGCAGTATAGTATTCAATTTATCAGAGTTAGATAATTTTTATAGAATTTATTTATCATTTTATGCAAAATTCGCATTTCCTTCAAATACTGGCAAAAAACCCAAAAACATCAAAAAAATTCAAAAACGACAGAAAAAACCAAATAAAAAGTCAGACGTCAGTATCAGAGGGAACTTGGGGTTCCTACAACATAAGCAAACCTCTTCCAAGAAAGTATGACTAAAATATCCACACAAAGAGATGTTTGAGCAACCCTTGACTACGAGAACCTCCATTTCCGGTGTTTGATGTCCTACAACCACAATCACTTTGAATGAGATTTCCCCTTGGCTGTAGTAGTTGAAATGGATAGGGAAAAGGAGGAACTTTAGGTAGTCGATAGGAAAGGAAATAAAATTCTTAGACCCAAAGTTAAAGGGAAGGACAAAGACAACGTTGGGTTAAGTCTTAACACTTTTTTAATTTTTAACACCAAATTAGATGATGAAGTTAATGAAGGAATAAGATCATCAGAACCTTTGAAGGGTAATAAAGACAACATAGGTCTTGAGGTAATAATTGGTCCCATCAAGGAGCCTAGTGTTAGTTAGAAGAGTGTGGATCAGATTGAAAAAAAATGTTGCTTTAGCCTATGAGAATTCAACTAAAAGTTGTTTGGAGCCTTTGAATTCTTCCATGAATAAAATCGCCGATGTTGTCTTCATTAGCATTGTGGAAATAATCAAAATCCTTGGTATGCAACCGTGCACATAAGTGTTGATACCCACTCACCAAAGGAGTAGTAGTCCAAACCAAATCAATAAAATTGGCTTAAGAGAGTCACATGTTCCTCCAAAAGAAGCATATTTAGTTTAGTGTTTGTATGATGTTTGGCTTGGGCCTTGATTATTTGTACCTTCTTGGGTTGTTGAACCCTAGTTGTTTTTTGCTCAGGTTGTGCTTTCGTACCACCTGCCTTTTTAATTGAGCATGTATTTTGTTTTTTCTATTGAAATACATTACATGCTTTCAATTTTTTTTTTAGGTCCAACAAAACTTGAAGGAAAAGGGTGAAATAAAATTCCATGAGCCAAAGGATAAGAATAATATCATTGGAGGCAACTCTCTTACATTTGATTTTTGCAACCATCGAGAAACATTTTTTCATTTTTTTACATCACAATAACCATTTTGAGATTGTAAAGGGGTAGTGTTTGAACCCAAATATTGATAAAAGAATATAAAGGTGGTGGGAATGGTAATTGGAGGGAATATAGAAGTGAAGAAGTGGGATGATAAAAGGAATTTATGTAAGGTGTTATCATAGAAATGGTTGGTGAAAAAGTGCCTTAAGTCATGGTAGATATAGAAGGTAATGAAACTTGTAATTGAGGTTTGGAGGATTATTTTGAAGATAGAAGATGACTAGGAAATGGTAGGATTGGAAGACGGTTAGGAAATCACTGTATTATGAGGCAAACTTTCACATGTGAATTATTTTAAAACATTAGTTATGTTTGAAATCTCATATGGGTTTTCTAAAAAGAATTTCTTAATTTGGGCACTAGGGGGATCATTTGGCTTGTTAGCGGGATTCAAAACATTTTGAGTTGGTTGACTACTTTCAAGACTATCATTGGCTTAAGCATTCAAATATCCATAATGATTAAAAGAAATATCATCCAAATAATTATAAATAAGCCTATTACTATTTTTTTTCTAAAAACCAAGCCACATCATCTTGTAAAGGCATATTATTAATTTTTACATTCAAATAAGAAAGAACATTGTCATTCAAATATACATTATTAACATTTGCATTTAAAGGATGACTAGACACAATATAATGCAAAGGCACATTCAATTTCAAAGGAGAAGACACATTTTTAGATTCCATTTTTTTCAATTCTAGATTTAAGGGTTTTTTGATAGTGTTTATTTCCTTTTGATTACGTCTCACACTTTTTTTTATTAGAATCTCAAAATTTAAAATTTTTATGGCATAAAATAAGATCAAGCATATAAGCAAATACAACACATAAATCCAAACACACTATTGTTTAAATAATTTTTCAAAAATTAGAACGGTCTAATGTTTGGCATCAGACACAATCAAACATGCAAAAATTCAAAATTTTAGATCTAGGAGCATGCACAAAAAGAGGACCATCAATATATGAAACCATATTAGATGTAAGATAGTTGGGGTCCACCAAAATATATGCATATAGATATGCCTACCTAAAATTAAGCATTATTAAACATGTAAAATATAGTAAACTATCCCTGATGAATTGTTCAATCAAACATGTAAGGAGAAAGAGGACTCTTAGCTTTTTAGGTTGACATTTTAGGGATTTTAAGTTGTTTCCAAGCCTGTTGCTGTAATGTAAATTATTTGAACTAATAGACGTTTGTCTAAACTTATGCACCTGTCAAATATGAATTGAGCAGATAACAATGTATGGACTATGTAAATGGTCATGGTCATTGTTAGGATCTTATGAATCCTCCTAGTAAACAAATCTCACAAATATAAACTAAAGAAGGGGTTGGTTTGGAGTTCTAGATAGACAGGGTTAGTGGTGGCCTTTCACCCTTCTAATTTTTAGACCCGTTAAAGATAACACAGAAATGTAAAGTCGACAAACAAATTTTGCATAATAACAATAGACGCAACAAAGTACTCTAAAAGTGCTCACAATATAATTATTTATAGGGATTATTTAAGTGCTGATCAACTAAAAGCAATCACTATTCTATTTGTAGATGACTTGAATTCAAACTTACTCGACATTTATACAAATGACCAACTTTCAATGGTTAGAAATGAGAAAGGCAACCCCATCCTATTTAAAGGGTGGCACAAGAAAATGTGCCATGACCATACAAATGGTCCTAGCAAGAACCACAGATCACAAGGTTAATACAGGGGTTACACAAGGATGTGTGAATGGAGTTTCAAGCTTCAAAAGTCATCATAATGGTTCAATAACATTGATTTTAGATCAATCACCCATACATAGATAAATATGCATAACATATATAAAATAATGCAATATAAATGCACTATAAGATTTATCCTAAATTTCAATGTCGATTTTGGTGTGCATTTCAACAAGTTGAAAATGTTGAAATATTGGGCCATACTAGGCACAAATGCATTTCTTTTTATTTTTTGTATACAGTTTGACGTCAAATTTTTGATGTCCCCAATTCTGTGTCAAATTTCCCACATGCTATTTCAGTGTGGCTTATTGCCTTGGATTGAGATAAAGTGACAAATGTTGAAATTTTGATGTCAGAGATAACATGAAACAAAATAAAACATGGGGCCTCATATTTGAGTGTGTCGACATGAAAATAATGTCTACATTAGTGGAGATTTAAGAGAGAAAAATGAGAGATGAGTGGATTTCAAAAAAGAGGGAGTCCATTTGAAAGAGGAGGATCCCACATTGATAGCATGTCACACGTCAAAATCAAGTGTTTTTTTATTATAGTCTATATATCTTTTGTATTTGAATTTCCTTGCATGTAGTTTGGTTTCATGTGCCATATAATATTTCTAAGGTCATGTTAGGGAACATTTTTAATGGATGAGAAGATTTTTTCACACATGTAATAATATTTTTTGACTAAGATTACATTGGGCATATCACGTTTTGATTGAGATTGCATCAGAGCAAAGTAATAATAGTTTTTATTGGGACTGCATTAGAGTATGCCACATTTTGATTGAGATTGCATTAGAGTATATCACATTTTGATTGAGATTTATTGAACATATGTCATAATTTAATTAGGGTAGATTATATATTTATTGGGATTGTATTAGGTTATATTACATTTTGACTGAGATTGTGTTAGGGTATATCACATTTTGATTGATATTGCATTAGGGTATATAATGTTTTAACATATACTGTATTAGGGTATGTCATAATTACATTAGAATATATTGTAATCATTGCATTTAAATTAGTATGTCATTAGCTAAGTGCTCATGCATGCAAAGACTAATCGCAAAAATAAGATCTATTAGTGTAGCTTCAAAGTACAATATTTTTCCATATTCATTTATGCAGTCATATTTGAGTTTCTTGTAACAATCACCTTACTAAAAATATCCCCTATGTATTGGTAGATGTGAATACATCCAAAAATATCTATAAATCACTATCGTTCTCTAATTGCCCATATATATAAAGACTAATTACACATAGAAGATTTATTGATGCACTTTCAAAGTATAATATTTTCCATAGCTGTCTTTACAATTGTAATTGAGATTATTGCAACACTCACCTTACTAACAATATTCCCTATTTATTGATGGATATGACTAACATCCAAAAATACACATAATTCAATTCATCATTATTTGAGTGCCCTTGCATATAAATACTAATCACACAAAGAAGATCTATTAGTGCACCTGTAAAGTACATGATTTTCCATATCCATCTATGCAGTTGTAATTGAGATTCTTGCAATAGTCACCTTGTTGATAATACTACATATATACTGATGGACATGACTACACATCCCTTGGTACATATAAATTAGTTCATCATTCTTTATGTTCCCCTACATATAAATACTAATCGCACGGAGAAAATCTATTAGCGCACCTGCAAAGTGCAATATTTTTTCATATTCGCTTATGAATTGTAATTGAGATTCTTGTAACACTCACCTTGTTGAAAATATTACCTATATATTGATTCTATATATTCATTTATGTAGCTGTAATTGAGACTTTGAATATATAGACAACTATACAAAGGGTTGTAGTTAGGAGTGTTTTGTAAACTCCAAGTCTAGTCTTATAGGATATCACCTTTTAAACAATTCTTTAATATCATATATTATTAATAATGTATAAAGAGTTGAAGACAATCGTAACAATTTTGATCAACATCAAACTGACGTAGATGATGAAGCTAGTGTGGTGCAACATAGGAGAGGGAACATTTGTATCCATTAATGAAGTAAAAATATGCCATTCAATCGTAACACCATGGACAAACACTATCAATTTCAATAAGAGTTGACTTGTAGTTGGAACAACTATGGAAGAGGAACTTTGGGATAACTTCCATCATGAAGATAATAATTTGTAATTTATGAATTCAATATATGTATGTGTTCACGATTTTAATAAATTCCTAGTACTATATGTTATAATTTGTGGTAGTTCATGGTTATAATTTGATATATGATATATTCATTGGAATTATTAAAATATGTTGATACATTCTTGATATAATATTGTAATATTATATATTCATATGTTCATTCGAATTATCTATGCATTTGTATAAATATATTATATATTAAACTTCATTTTTTGAATTATAACACTATAAATTAAGTCAAATGTGTATGTAATAAATACTTTGGTTTTGTTTTATTAAAATATGAATTTACTCAACCAATACTTATAATTAGTTCCTTTATAAGATATGGAATATGAAATGAACAACTAAAGAGGTTGTTTATCACCTTGTTTAGAGGAGATTCCGTCTAACACCTATGATTGGAATGATATTAGAGGAAATTCTCTTGGTGACAAGATGGTCGTTGAAGTATGCCGAAATGGTCAAAATTATTTCAAAAGAAATTCCTTTTGACACTTATGACCACTCTTGGAGACATTTTGATCTAACCAAAATTCCATAAGACTTTTGAACTTTGAGAAGAAAATGTTAGTGAATGAACATTCCCTATACTACTGATTCCTAGGATATTATGAATAGTGGAAGTTGGTAATATTCATAGTTTTATCTTTGGGCAACACCAAAGGTGGATAAACATATTTCCCCCCCCCATTAGGACCTTCATATCAATTTTTAGTACTAAAGGAAGCACCAAAAAGGAACTTATATTAGAATTGTGTGCAGTTAAATGATGCAAGCAATTGATTAAGAGTGTAACATATTTAATGAGAACATGCTTGAAAATTTTGAAAAATATATGGAATGAGCATTTAATTTAATTGTTCGTTGATGAAAAATACTCAATTTTGACGTATAATATATATAGATAAATATTGGGGAAAGATATCACATATGTCTACACATTTTTATAAAAAGTTAAATATTGATTAAAAAATTACAATTTTTTTTCTAGATCCAAGACTCAAGGACATATGTCCAATAAATCGCAAAAAAATATTATATTTTGAGAAAAGTTTGTGATGATTTATGTCCACTGGTGTCTAAGGCTACACTAATGGTGTGGAATATTGGACTTGTTAGAGTTGCCTTGACTAAGAGGAGCTTAAATGGTGAATGAGGTAGAGAAACTTGGGATAACAATGCTAAAGGAGGATGGGGCCTTTTCATTCATTGACTACCCTATGCCCCTCTATATTGAATGGGTTATTGTAGAAAATGGGGGAGCCAAAGGAATAAAACTCCTCCCAATAGTCGAACTCATACCAACATTTGAACATTGCAACAATATTTAACTAAAAACGTTGATAGAGAAATATTTCCTTTACCTCTAATTCCAAGATATGTGTGAACAATATGGGTCCATTCTCTTAGACATGGAATAAGGTGAACATTGAGCACTTTGATCTCCTTAAAAACATTCATATTTCCCATTTATGCTATGTTTATTGAGTGTAGTGCAAGTTCATAATAACACTCTTATAGAAGTAAGTTTATCATGCTCTAACTACTACATAAACTAGACTATTTTGGACAAACAACATATTTCAGTATCGATCCACTTGAGTGCAATTATAAATTATAAATTATAAATTATAATTATATGACCACAAATTCCCATATCTAGATTTATGTCAATAAATAATATAATTGAGATTCTTGGAGCACACACCATGAGGTTGGTGCAAACACAATACTCCCCAAACTGACAAAAATGACTAGACAAACATCAGGTATGCATTAGTGATTTAATAATTTTCTCACACCTGCATGAAGAATAATTGGGATGGACAAGAACTTTCAGTATCAATAGACTCAAGTACATTTTCAAATTATTAAGTATAAGTATATGACCATAAATTTTCATATCTAGATGTACATCAATTAATAATTTAATTGAGATTCTTGTAGCACATGCCATGAGTTTGGTGCAGACACAATACTTCCCACACTAACATAAATGACTGTATAGATAGATGGTACACATTAATCAATTGATAATTTTATCATCCTACATAAAGACTAATTGGGATGGAAAATATATTTCAATCTCAATATACTTGATTACACTTGTACATTATTAAGTATAAGCACACCATTTCCCATATATAGATCATGTACTAAACTCAATAATATAATTTATATTCTTGTAGCACACTCCATATGAAGGGTGTTATAATCTAGGTGTGTTTTGTAAACTCTAAGTCTAATTCGATACGATTTGATCTCCTTTTAAAATAATTATTATATTTATTCCATTAATATTAATGACACCTACAAAATCAAACTACCCAAATCCCACCTACATTGACTACTCTAACTCCAACAGTAAAAAAATTGACTCCATCACCAACACCTAAAAATTATCCCATAAACACAACCACAAACACATTTCGATCACTATCGATACACATATGACCACTCACATGACCTTTCTTAATGGTTATAATTTGATGATCATGATCAAAAGATTAATTATTATGTCGTAAACTAATATAATGATATATTTGAATTTAGAATTAAACCATAATGTAATATTTTAGGATGCCAACATGTAATTAATAGTAAATAAATATTTTTATAGTTTATTTTAGAAACATATAATCTAGTTTTCATGTGGTGGTGTATAAATGATAACAAGATAAAAGTTATATTAAGTGGTAAATTTGAAATGAAAATATTCAATATTGAATTTATTTTAAAATATGAATTGTAGTTTGACATTCATCTTGTTTAACCCTAAATTTTAGATAATGTGTGTATTTAGGTTTAAGAGGATTATATTACATTTTACACAAGGGTGTTGAAATAATCTAATAAGCAAGATAATTAATAGAAAACTCAGACAAATAATATCCTGAATTTATACGATCAAGATTGCTAAAAATAGTAATGTACGACTATTGATAAATATCATAATAAATTGGAAACAAATAATACTTAGCTGGTTTATTGTGTACATGTAGGTTTGGTAGGAAAGGCTGGAAGTGGACTAGAAGATGATCCTAGAATAGTCATAAGATTATAGGAATATCCTTCCTGTGGCCTCAGATGCTTATGTCAGATTTGGACAATTATATCGACGAAGGTGTCCTATATAGAATACTAAATAGATATGGATGCGACCAACTGAAGCCTTATTTTTTGTCACCTTTCTTTTGTTGTCTTCAAATTATGTGCATATGCTGTTTCTCTTTATCAAATGATCAAACCCTAACTCTTCACCCTTGGAGTGACTATGGGAAAAGGGGTTAGTGGGCTCACAATATTGAGTTGACCCGAAAGACCCTTCTGTCAGTGGGTGTTGCCTACATAGCTAATACTCTAAAGAGGGACTCAGATTGATGTAATTCTCCCCTATGTGTTGGATTATATGTGCACAAGGGTGCAACATGTGATAAGCAAAAACATGCACTGACCTAAATGTAACTTGGAAAAAATGGCTCATGGGCTACTCCTTGAATGCTTCAAAACTATAGATATACTGCTCCTATGGCTCAGGTTTACTCACTTGAATTTTTGATTGAATGCTTCTTGGTATATTTACTTGTGAGTTGTATGTTATTTCTAGGTGAGGAATGAAAGAGGGTTGATCTTGTATATATACCAATCCATTGTGGAAATATATCACATTAAATCACTTACGCTGACCTTTTGGATATGTTTCTTTTGTAAATTAGATGAATTTTGGAAACTATACACTTTGTAGGAAAATGGACACTTGTGTCGATGCATGTGTCCGCTTGGGACACAAGTGTTTAGAGAACTATAAAATAGGTATATGTCCAAAAATGGTAGTGAAGGATAATAATTAGATTTAGAGCTTTTTACATAGTATAAAAGGCCTGGTCATTATAATAATAATGGTCAGACTAAGAGATAATAAATTAGGCACAAAGAGATAGTGAACACGATCCTTTAAGTATCGGGAAGGTATAATCATGATAGATATTTTCAAGTGTACAAGACCAAGGTACTATATAACCTAGATTTTAGTATTTATATTTACCCCCCTTTAATCTAGTAACAAAATTTCTTATTTAAAAGAAAGAAATGTGTATTGAGGTGTGTATAACACACTTTGCCTTTGTGTGAGCCCAACTTGGAGTGATTTTTTGGTGACTGACCTGTAACCAAGAGCATGTTACAAGATATAATTAGTGGATGAAATCTGAAATTAAAAGAATTTGAAATGCTTGAAAGTAAGAAGAGCAAGGTTAGGAGTACACTTATGTGTAGATGTAACCATCTTGCCTTTTGACAATTTGATTTGAAAGTATGCCTCATCATGAAGCATTGAAGCTAATATTAATAAATTTTTGAACCTACAAGTGTGTGAGTGTGTGTCTATTGGAGGACACATGCCCTAAACATTGGTTTAAGGATGAGTTATAACATGAACATTAAGCTTGTTTCATCTCAATATTATAACCAAAATATGTACATGATTTGGTGAGTGTGAGTAATTTAATCAACTCAAACGATATATCTAGTGAGGGTGGATGATTTCATCAAATCCAACCTATAAGTCTAGTGAAGTTAGATGATTTAATCAAATATAACTTATACATTTTGGTAAGATTAAGTGATTTAATCAACTCATTATTCCAAAGGTGAACTAACTACTACAATATATTGGCTTGATAATAGTCAATAACAGTCCAACCTAGGTACGATAATAGTCTATAATAGTGTTTGAAATCTAGAAGATGATTTGATTTTGTAATTTTTAGGTGCCCCTTGCATGTCATATGCACCTCATTAATATCTCAAGCTAAAATCTGGGTATAATAATACTACCAATGTATAAAATGCTTCCAAAAATGTGTATCTAAATCATATAACCATGAAATTTGGTGAATTTAAAATTAGTGCAAGTGTGGAGAACATGTTTGTATAACATACCCCCACTAAATCTATATAATTTTAGAATTGGTGTAAATGTGGAGAACCTATTTTTATAACATGCTCCTACTATAATATGAAGATGCTAAGTACCGAATAATTGTGGAGGTCATGCCGTTGTGACATGCCCCATTGAAATCTAAAACTATGAAAATGTGAAAGTCATGCCTCTATGACATGCCCCCCCTTTTGAGGTGAGGGGAAGTAGAATCTAGCAGTTACCTTACCTCAAAAGGATAAGATAACTGTATAATCCATGTATGGATCATGTAGCATATGTGAGTAACATGTCTAGTAGATATAACATTGAGTTATACATTATGTGATCACATCAAATCTTAAGATACATGATATAAATCATGGCAATGTCTAGAGAGTAATAATACAATCTCAATAAGCAATCAAACACACACACAAGAGCACTTAAAAGTGAAGCGAAAGGAAATGGTCCAAGGAGACCTCATACAAGGGGCCTGTTTAAATGCCAAAAAATTGAAAGGACATGACTTAGTCAAATGTATAAATAAAATATAAATGACATATTCAAATGTTCACATATAAAAAATAATATTTAAAAAAAATGCTCAAATAGGTAAGCAAACACACAAGAGCCACAATCAATGGAGGATATTCAAATGTTCAAACAAAAAATACAATACAAGGCAATAGAAAACAAGGAACACACTCAAGGAAGTGCATAAAATAAATTATGTAATATAGGCAACCAAAATAAACATAGCATACCAGTTCCTACACATATGTGTTTACAAAAATGTTAAGTACATAGCATATCAAGTACATTATGGAAGGTATAAGCATGGATAGAGGCATATGTAAATATATAAGCTCAAATAGGATAATAAAAAGTGATCATAGAATAATATAACTTGGGTGTATCATGATCAAAGAAGGTGATGCCCCTAACATCCTTATGACATTAATAGAGGGAAGGTCCAACATCTGTATGTGCATATATCATGTATTTGGGTATGCCTATTGTTTTCACTTGGATTTTCACCCTTTGAGGAGATGAAAAATATCTCCTCATCCAAGTGGCATGATGGAATCACCTCTAGGATTGTGGTTAGCCTAAGGAATGAGGTGAGTCTCTAGGTAGGGCTGACTCCCTTGATGTACCACTTAGGATTGCAACTACTACTAACTTTAGGGGGTGAAAAGGGAGAGAGATAACTGAAATAAAACTAACCTAAGGGAGGTGATAAACCAAATATATTGATGACATCCAACCTTATGCAAATTACACTTGAAATCAAAGGACAACTAAACGTACACTCTCTAATCTATGTCTTCTTGCATCAATGTTACATTGTGGGGTTATGGATGAATGTGCAAAGATAGGAGGACTAGAAAAGAGGATTTTAATGGCAATAATAAAGAGACTAACTCACTTAAACTTTTAAATTTCTTGGAACACATCACATGCCTTGCAAGAAGAAGCTGCAAATAGGTGAGAGAATGAGACACAATGCTAAAGAATCTATAGTCTTCACTAAGCAATTTCAACATTCAAGTAAAGCACACTATTAATAGTCATGGAAGAGGTAAAAATTAGTATTTTTATTGATCAAAAGGTATACAAATGAGTAGGGATTCACCATACTCAGGTGGAACATCCAATATAATGCCAAAATGGCTAGTTCTTATAGGACTTATGAGAGAGAAAAAGAGAAAGTCCAAGGGTCACAATGACACTTGTCAAGATAAGAGGAGAAGTTAATTTTGAATTTGATAAGGATATGGTATGAAACATGAAAGTTCAGCATCTACAAGTGCTAATATAAGTCACCAACTTGATGAAAAGTGGCATAAAACTCTCCATTTTGTACATAAAAACTACCTTCATGATTAGGCTTGTTTGAACATATTTTAACTAATTAGTACCAGGTATGATGATTGGAGTGAAAGTTAGGGGAATAAAAAATACCTATTTATTCATTGTTTTCATGCTTGATCCTCTGGAAACCTCTAAAAGTGAGCCATCATCATTTGATGTCTAGAAAACTGCCCTTCATGCACCCTTCACACTTGGCCTCCAAAATGCCTTCATTTTCTCATGAAAATACATGGGAGGAAGTGAATGACACCTATAAATACCCTAAATGGCCCTATAAGCATTAGGGACACCTTAAAATGAGCTCATTTGAATTTTTCCATCTTCTTCACTAGCTTATTGAATATGCTAGATTTTACTGGCTAAGTTGAATCACCTAGTTGAGGCATTTAGAAGTTTTTTTAGGGAATTAAATTAATATGAGGAGTTATTAAAAGTATCAATATTATCTCCAAACTTTTTTTCATTTCTTAACTCCCCCTGTAGCCTGAACAACACAAAAAGGGTAAAAAATAGCTTGTTTCTACCCCCATCCATACAAGTCTGTATATATAGTTAGCATGTGAGGGGTATTTATGGATTAATATTTAAAATACAATAATTTTTTGGGCAAACTATTCCATTAAACTATCTTTCCAATCTCATTTTCTCCATTAGGTCCTGACTGAGGGTTTAAGAGGGTTTTAGGTCTGTTTTGACCCTTAAGCTTGTTTCATAAAAAAATGATGTTGGAGTTTCAGAATAATTACACAAATGGTTGTTTAGGACCTTATTTAACTCATCCAATATTATATGTAATCCATGAAAATCCTCATGAAATATATGAGCTTCTAAGGATAGCCTATCGAGCTTGTCTCTCTCCTTCTTGCAAGCTTGAGTTGGTTTCTAAGCCAAAAATGGCCTTTCCAAGGTTTCTTTTGCTCGCCAAAAGCTTTGAAACCTATATGGTGACCCCATGGGTATGTATCAATAGGATATAAATATCACCTCATTCTATAAGTGTAAAGGACTCTCATTTTGGGCAAAGGCCTAATCTTTGCCTAGTAGGCTGTTTGTAAGCTTAAGCCCAAAATGACCTTTTTGTTGTCTTCAATCAAAATAGCCTAAATATATATTTTATGGTCCCTAAAAAATGTTTCAATTAATTATAAGGCCCAACAAGAGCTATAAATAAAAGTGGCCTACCATTTGACACTAAGCCTAATGTTGGTCTTCTGGGCTTAATTATAAATCTGAGTGCTCAAACCATTCGACCATGTTACACCTCCCATAATTGGTCTATTATGATTGAAAATGTGTCATAAAACCTTATAAACCACTTTTCAAGGTTCAAACACCCCTTTACCCATCCATGTATGTCTAAGACTCAAGACTATAAGTTTGCTGTTTGAAGGGAAGTACCCCCTGTCTGAGATAAAATAGGGGGTACTTACCCTATTCTCTCAGTCAAAATAATCATTGGAGGTTATTACTCAAGTCACGATAGTTACACAAAATTTTATCCTCTAGAGGTTTCATTTACCCTTTTAAAACATCAAAACTCACAAGACAAACCCTTAGAGGGTTGACTGTGAAGGGGTTTTAGAATGCTGACTATATTTGCATCATTAGATCTCTCTTATTTTATTAATATCCAATGTAAAATTCCCTTGTAAATTTTCATGACCATGTAATAATGGCCCCAATCTTACTCTAACAACCTGATGCCTCAATGTCTCTCCAAACCTTTGAATTCACAAGTCTAAGTTTTGCTTTGGAAGGAACCTTATCTGCCTGCTGTAGGTGGCTATGGGCTTGACATTATAGGTGAAATTGCATGAAATAGGCCCTACTAAAAATGGGTAAATATATCCTTTAAATATATATATGATTATTTAGTAGTGGTCTTAACCAATCCATTGCATGCTTAGGCTAAACTATCTCTTTAGGATTTAAATTTGCTCACTGCCTTTGTTGACTGAGACACCATGTCTTTTAACCTTGCTATAGGTGGTCACTACCTACAAGGTTTGATCATGATGATATAGAGCTACCTGGACCCCTTCTAAGGTCACACAACATTAATGTCATCCTAAAAACATCTTCATGGGCTAAAGACCACCAAAACATATGCATAAGTCACTGTCTGCCCTACCTCAGTCGTCTTCAACTGGTTGTGGGTGTACACCATAGGCATAAATGGGATTAAAATGTGATTATTATATCTCTTAAGACCTAGGTACTTTTTACGATTTACAATCACTTCTAGAGTATCAAACATACTCTAGCACTCAATGTTGCAAGAAAAACAACTTTTCAAATTTGGACCCTGTATTGGCTGTAGATGTACATCTGTAACAAGGACAACTATAGGTCTCTTTATGGCTTAAAACATAGTCTAACCTCTTATCTAGGATGAATTCCATGTTCATGTGTGATATCCACTTCATAGGAATATTCTAAACATGAGAACATGCCTCATTAGCTCTTTGAATGTTAAGGCCATTTTGTGTCTTCAAGACCTATAAATGTCACTGTCTACCCACAGTGCTTTTGAGGGCATCTTTGAGCTACTTAAAAACCAATTTCTAGGGATCTTCCTCTCCTAAATTTTTATAGAAGCTTATTCATGCTAGAGATTATAAGGCATAGACACCTCAACATTTATTTTCAACCTTGTTTTAGGATCTCAACAAAAACCTTAGGCTCTCTGTTTTACATTTTTTGGGAAAATGTCCCTGAGTACACAGTCATTGCATTTGAAAGATACCTTCACTATCATCTGCTCATCTATTCTCAAAGACAAGTTTGCCAAGTTCTATTTATCATACTAGAGCTCAGGAGTAGTTCCATTTCTTGATTCAACACCTCCCAAGGGTGTTTAGCTCTCTATTATGGTGCTTGAAGTTGGTTGCTTACAAAATATAGGTAGTGGTATGGGATGATGAGTAGTATGCATTGTTTTCACCATTACATGAATCTTAGGCCATTCCAATATATTCAAATGAATTTTCACAAATTGTAAATGGATTTAAAAGACCATGCTCCTAGTTTTCATGTGGTTTCTTCTTTTCAAACACCTATGGGTGAGCATTTTCATGGAAGACAATTGAGAAGGTGTTATGTATGATTGCTAGAGTGTCCTTTTCTTGAAAAGTGAAAGGATTTTCTTGCTTATTTATACCATGAAAATGTATTAAGCCTTTTAAATCCACAAAATGACTCCCTTATATGTGTTGAAGGATTTAGCACAACTTCATTAGCTGACTGTATGTGACAATCTTATAACAAACTGGCTACATGATGTTTCATGGCTACACTCTTATGGAACATGCCATAGAAGATGATCTTGGAAGATTAAAGGAAACAAGATAACATTGAAATCAAGATAAAGGACCTAATACAACTCTCTCAAACCATGACCAAAGTATGAAGATGCTGTAAGTAGGAAAAAACTACCAACCGTATAGATTAATGCTCCTCTTTAAAATTTGATGTACTTGACTCATCATAACAACTCTAATTGTGAAAACGAGCATGGAAAACATTTTATAGAGAGTAAAAATCCTATGGAAATAATATCAGAAAGTAGATTGTATGGATTTTCCTAGAATGAAGGAAAACCTAAAGGGTGCATAGATTGATATGCAGATTTGCACAATCAACTTCTTAGAGATGGTTCATAAACCTCAGGCCACCATTCCTCTACAACCAAACATAAAATAGAATATAATTTAGTTTATAATATACTCCTAAGATCATTTTATTTGAAACCCCTTGTGCTGATCGTACCAGGTACAAATTTGCAAGTCACTTTTGCTTGCCAAAAAAAGTGAAAAGAGAGTAAAATGGTTTTGAGAAAGAAATGACATCTCTAGATCAAACCGAATATGTAATTGAGCTTGGGGAATTTGAAGAGTCACATTTAAACCTGTTCCAAATGACACACTTCCCAAAGAGGTCGTACAAGTGCTATTTTCTCAAAATTTTCTAAGAAAACTACCTTTTCTTTGAACAACTTGCCATATTTTTAGTTTTTTAATTAATTAAGGCCTTTTTGGACACATGGGTCATGAAATCATCTATTTTTACCTTCACATTTCCCAATAAACCCGTAAAAAGCATTAAATGCACTATTTTGACCCATCAAATGATGCAAACATTATATAAGGACATATAAACTAATTGACCAAAGCTAATATAACATTATTTGACATCAATTAACCTATATTTCACCTCAAAAAAAGATATTATACCCCCTATAGACCTATAAAGTGAAGTTTTTACCTATAGGTGCCCCAATTTGACTAAAAGGTGAAATTTGGTCAACTACTGTATCACACTCAAATGAAGCATGAAACACATGTATATAGGAAATAAATGATATGTTATTTAATAACATGGAATAAAAAACATGTATGAGAAATAGTAAAACTAGAAACATGCCGATATTTTTTAATTTTTTGAGTGTTTTTGTATTTTCTTTAATATTTAAAGATTGAATTATGATTGGATTTGTAAATCTTCAGTCTAAAGGACCAAGGCAACAGGAGGTGGGTCCTTTAATTTCCAAAAACTCTTATGCTTATTCATTTCCAATGCTTCAATGTTCTTTGGTAATTTATGATTGGAAATTGTTGCTATGGGTTTATCATCAAATCCATCACGTGTAATGCAAACCTATTTATTTTCAATCTGGTAGATAAGGAACATATTTTATTTATTAAACATTACTTTCATAAATGCCAGTCACTATTTCCAAAATTATAAAGTTAAATTTGGTCATTGGTTCATTACCCATATTAGTGTATCAACTACTTTTGGTCTGCATGTGATTGGTAGCATAATGTATCTAAGGGAGTATGGGAAAATTGGGCAATGTTTTGGCTCATGTATATCATGGCCCAACTGTTGCAAACATGCTACAACACAAAATGTTTATTGATTATTTATATTAATCTTAAGGTGTTACAATAAATTCCATCAATATTTATGATAATAGTTAAATCTTCATGTTGAGGATGTTTTGAATCATGCCTATTGTATCCTTGAATTTTGAAATATTTGAAATTAGAGGCCTTTTTCATTGCTCAGGTATAATTTTTATACGGCCTTCATGTTTGTAATTTGTAATTTTTTTTTGTAACATCCCACAATGATCTGTATCATGGCCATTGATTCTATGATAAGTATAATATGGTTATCCATCTTTTTGGAGATGTCTACCACCTGATCTATGTCTATTAGGAGGTAAAGATATCATCTTATGCTCAAGTAACATATAAATTATTGTATGTGGAGAATCTTGTTTTCCTATGATCTATAAAATATGTTGTGGGGTCTGAAGAGAGGAATCCATGTTATTCATATGATGTATCTACATTTGTCCCTTGTAAGGTTGGTTCAATTTTTGTAGCCAAAAGGGATGGATTGAATAATAAGTATTCAAATGTTCATATTGTATTTTTGCCTTTCCCTTATCTGAATGTGATTTTATATCCTCTGGTGATGGATTTAACTTGTATGTACCAAGACCTTTAGGTGTGAATAGGTTATGAAAAAGATGCTCAAGTGGATTGAAACTAAGTTTTTGTAATTGTTCATCATTCATATTACAAGGAAGTTCATCATCACTATCATAGTATTCTTAAACTTTACCATCTTGTTGTTTAGTATTGACCAATAAAGGAAGCTCAAATTTTTGAATTTATTACATTTTTGGTATTATTGGTTCTTTTGGTAATGGTTCTTGATGTGCACCTCAGTGGTTAGTGATTTATTTATTTCTTGAGGTAAAGGAGTCATTGGGCATGACTCACCCATTTCATTTATTTGTATATTTTCAAGTGGAATACATTGTTTAGGTGGTACCACTTTATATATCCATTTTGTGTCAGAATGTACCATTTTACAAAATTTGAAGGTTTATCATTAGTAGGCATTATGAATAATGTCTCATCATCTATAAATTTAACACATTAATGTAATGTATATGTGATGGCTTCCATGGTATGTATCCATGGTCAACCCAAAAGCAAGTTATAGTGCAATGACTAAGACATTACTTGGAATGTAGTTGGAACTATTTTTTGCCCCAATGTCACATCTAATGTGATTTAGCCAATTGGAGGGCTACATGAATTATCAAATCCTTGGATATGCATATCTTATTTTTAAATAAGATTGATGTTAATACCCATGGTGGTTAAAAAATTGATGCCATAAATGTTTACTCTTAAACCATTATCAACTAACACCCTTTTGATTCCCTTATTATGCAGGCTCACTTATATGAACAAAGGAAAATCTTGGTGAGTAATATATTTTGATGGTAAATATTTTGGATTAAAGTAAATAAGATTTACATTATTTTTGAGATCTTGAATAATATTTGTAAAACAATCTGGTTCAGTATCACTTGGTACTTGGGTTTCACATAATGCTTCATATATAATATCTTCGTAGCTAGTAGATTGATTTAGGAGTTCAAGGATTAAAAATTTAGCATGCATGTTGCTCAATTGGCCAATAAAATCATATCCTTTTGATTTGATAACAAGTTTAGGCTTAGGAGGAACCTACTATATAGTAACAGGTGGTGGGATAGGTTGGAAACCCTTACCTTTTTGAGTAGTAATAGGTGGTGGGATAGGTTTGGTGAGAAAACTTGCCCTATTTTCCCTTATTTCCATATCATTCATATGAGTAGTATTTTTACTTTTCTTAAGCATTCAATGAGAAACCCATGAGCCATATTTTCCAAGTTACAAGTTAGGTCATTACATGTCTTTGATTATCACACATTGCACCCTTGTGCACACACAAGCTAACATGTAGAGGAGAACTACATCAGTCTGAGGCCCTCTTAAGAGTATTGGATATGTAGGTAGTTCCCCTTGATAGAGGGGTCTTTAGGTTAGCTTGGAATTGTGAGCCCACTAACCCATTTTTCCCATAGTCACTCCAAGGATGAAGAGTTAGGGTTTGATCATTTGACAAAGAGTGATAGACTGTGTGCACAATCTAAAGACATTAAAAAAATGTAAAAAAAACACATAAGGCTCTAGTTGGTCACATCCAAATCTAGTCAGTATTCTAGATAGGACACTTGCAGTAGGGTTAGACACCTGCATCAACATAACCATCCAGATCTAATGTAAGCACCTAAGGCCACAAAAAGGATATTCTAAGAATATGATGACTATTCTAGAATCATCTTCTAGTCCACTTCCAATGTATTCCTACCTAGACCTGCATGCACACAATAAACCAACTAAGTTTCATTTATTTCTAATTTTTTGCAATATCTATCAATAACTGTACTTTACTATTTTAGCAATATTAATTATATAAATTCAAAATATTATCTGTCTAAGTTTTCTTATTAACTGTCCTACTTATTATATTAGTTCACCACCCTTGTGTAAAATCTAATCTAATCCTATTAACCCTAGATACACACATTATTTAAAACTTAGGGTTAAACACATCTATTAAAATTTATTTCTTGATATAATTTGAAATGTAAAAAATAATTTGATTTAATAAGCTAAATTGTAATAATTAAAAAAAATATTTTTGGAATGTAAAAAAAGAAAATGGATCATTGAAGGCAAAACTACAAAAATTGGAGCACTTTTTATCACTAAATTTAGTGTTAGTCATTTTTGATGTAATTTTTGCCAATAAAAATCATTGATGCAAACCTACATAATAAATTGTGAAAAAATAAAATTTGACACAAAAAGTGTCACACATTCATGAAAAAATACTAGTGAAATTATTTCATACTTGTTTATCTAAAACACCAACTCATATCTTTATCATGTGTAATTATTTATCTAGGGACTTGGTATGAAGGTCTCCATTCCTCAAGATAACGACCCATGGTGCAAAGTCACAACTACCATGTATGAAGGTGCACAACATTTCCAAACTAATAAATCTTTATACTTAATTACTCATAACTTTGTATGGGTGTCCTATCAATGGTGAAACATAATATTTAAGGTGTACCACCCCTAGGTTTGGGTTTTATAATATTTTATTTTAAAATATATTCATGTCATTCTTATTTTAATTGAAGACCTAATCTAAAACAATTGATACCAATAGTGATAGTTGCTCGAGTATATGTAATGTGGTTAAATTTATATGTCATATTTACCCTATTTATCTCAATAAATAAGGTTTATTAGTTATAGGTTCTATTTAGCTCATGTTACACTTGTGGAGTTCAAGTCCATATCAAATATTGATATTACATATGAATTTGAATTTTATTTTACCAATCATTAAGAAAGTAAATTTAGAAAATGACTGTTTGGAATTTGAATTGTTTGATCTTTTCAAGGTGCTTTAATTATTTTCACATGCTTTTTGACATTACGAGAGGTGTTAACTCAAACTAACACATGGAGCAATGCATATCTTCTATCTTCTTGATTGATCTGCCTCGAGACCAAGTTTTTGGCCATTAGAACATTTATTGCAATCCTTATTCCATCCTTAGTTTAATTAAATAAAAAAAAATATCCACCACAAAAAGATGGTGGGTGGTGAATTCATGGGGTTTTAAGTGCATTCAAATTTCAAAGTTCAAAATCCCACTGGTCGTTTTGAAAAACAATAGGATAGGAAATCGAGATAGAAGTTTTGAAAAGTATTTATTATCCCTTGGAGAGAGAAATTATGGTGGGATTTTGTTTAAAAACCAATAAATTTCAAGAGAGCTATGGTATGTATCAAGTAAAGGAACAAGATATAGGAATTTGGTCTTGTACGTGCATGATAGGTTCTTTGATGAAGCCGAGAAAAAATACTGTAATTCTTTGGTGGGAAAATTTGTTGATGACAAACATAGCATGAAGGCTGTAAGGAATTGGACTAGAAATAAATGGAAAGGAGTAGGAGACGTTAAAATAATATCCCTTGCTAAAAAATTCCTTATTATTTTCTTTTGTGTGTAGGGGAAGTTATTGGAAAATCCTAAATGAAGGCCCATGGATAATGGTAAAGGCATACCTCATGCTACACCAATGGAAACTTAATAAGCCTTCTTCTCACTTTAGGCCTAACCATATTCTACTATGGATGGAACTACCTGGCCTCCCTCTTCCTTTTTGGGATGATAGAATTTTGATAAGTTTAGCAGAGTTACTTGGAACTTTGGTGAGCATGGACTCAGGCACCCAATCACGTTAAAGAATGACTTCAACAAGGTTTTGTGTGCTAGTTCCAATAGATTAGTCACTCCCTAATTCAATCTATCTAAGGTCCTCTTTGGGTTTATAGAACCATAGTATACTATTTGATAGGGAAAAGGAAATTTGCCCTCAATGCAGGAAATTTGGTCACTCTATTCCTTCTTAACCTAAGCACAATGGCGGTCATGATTGTTTCAACAATTCAAAAGACCTACACTCCCCTCAAAAATTTTGGGAACTTGATGGGAAAATCTTGAATATTTCTCCTAAGGATCTCTTGGAAAAAAATAGTGACCAAAATATTTTACAATTAATTCTAGATTTGGATCATTTGTGATTTCTCTTGTAGTTTGCTTTGGTTTATTTTTTAGGTTGGGTCCTTTTTATTTGGCACCTTTGAATGTGAGACTTGGTATAATCCATACTCTTTCTCTAGTTCCTATTTGCTTCTCCTCCCTTTTCTTTCAGTTTTGCTAATGGTTCCATTTTTTATTTTTGAGGAGACTTGGGCCTCTTGATGTATCTGGGATTGGATTCCACACCAATCAAAGATGGGATTACCTTAATCTAAACTTTAGAATTTTAGTCACCCTTTCCCAATCTAATCTTAGAAATTTAAAATCACATTTAAGAGGATATTTTTACTATGTCTATTGAATTTATACCTTCCATTGATATATTACATCTTCCTCACATATGTTGCAATATATAACTATCATTGGTATATGGCAATTATAAATAATGTATAAAAACTAGGGAACCCATATTAGGTTCGCTCAATATGTCAATAATCAAATCTAAGAGCCATATTCCAAGTAAGAACTAATACCAAATTTGGGTGGAAATATATTCAATCAAACAAATTAGTTTAAATCAAATACTCCTACTAGTTTATCTTGACATTTAAGGAATTATTCTTAGATCTTCCTTAGCCCACTAAAAAATCACGTAAGTAATTACAAATTACAAATGATTTAAATCTATTGATAATTATATAAGAATGGTTTTACATCCATATCCTCCACATTCCTTGCCTCTAAGGAAATAACGAGTCCATTGAATATTATTATAGGATAATTAAAATAATTATAAACCATATAACTACTTTGACATAAGAAATGAAACAATATGTTATTTCATACTAGAATCTTATTATAAGTTAAAATCCCATTTTTAAATTAAATATTTATCAACAATTTTTGTTTAGCATTAACAATTTATGAATAAGTATAATGAGTTCACTTAGATGCTTCACAAAGACCAAGGTCATCATCTAAGTATATGTTTGAGATCATTTATTAAGATTTTAAGATTTATAGGATGTAAGAGTTTGGACCATAAAAATATGCTAAAATTATTATCATTAAATTAGTTTTAACAATCTAAGTCTGCCCCTTTTAATATTTTATAAACTAAAGATATAATTTTACTTGTAACTTTCTAATTTATTTCCATCTATTTATACATCATCACTTACTATTTATAATTAATACCATTTTTGCACAAAATTATATAAAATTATTTCATATTTAAATATAACATTATTAACCTCTTAAAAAAAAACATCACAACCCTATAAAAAAATTTATAACTCTTATACATTTGTCCTATACACTCATTGTTATACTACACTACAATATTTTTTACACATCCACATTTTATTATGTAAAATAAGAGATTTAGAATGAGTATGAACATCCATCAAAGCATAATTATTATATATTTTTGGTTACATGTTGCAATTGTAAGTGCCCTGACAGACACACATGAAAAATGTGGAAGCATGCACTTGATGCATGAACTATTTGACAAAATGCCTCTAATAAATGTGATCTCATGGATTGTGTTGATTGCAGTGTATGTGAAAAAAAGTGTTCTAGGTAGCACTTAAAGATTTTCAATGAGATGTATCTGACCAAATGTCATCTCATGAAAAGTCTTGATTGTAGGATATTGTTTAAATTATTTTAAACTTAAGAGATATAAAACTAAGGAAACTTTGAACTAATTAATATTATGCAAAATATAACACTAAACACATTAATCTGAATTAAAACAAATTGCTAGATATTACACTTAGTTAATTTATAAATGTCATCTCATGTATTTTTCTACCTATTGCTCACAAAAATAGTCACCAATCTAGAAATCCTCTATGTACTTTGTTAATTGATCAGATTGGTAATAGGGTTTAATACCTACCTAGACATTACCATAAAAGTTAGACACCTAAAAAAATGAAACTATCATCATTTATCGACATTGTCCCTATGCATAATGGAGGTTTGATATCCATAAGAGCCTTGTGCATGGACTTTTAGTGAGATATTATGTGTGTGCACCTCTATGATCCCACACTAAAATTATTGTACTATTTCTCTTTCCATTTAAACCCTAATTATGATTTTGACCATATGATGCTCTTAATAATGGGTTAGTATTTTGGGTTGGACTAAATCCAACCACTCCCCACTGAATGGATGAGATTTTCCTACATTCAAATGCTTAAAAGAGGGCTCAAACTACATGTAGTTTTCCCATGTAAGTGTGTGCATGCAATATATTGAATAATATAGAATGCAATGCAATATTTTTACCTTTGATACTTGGCCCCATAGAAATTTGAATTTGTGTATTCATATTTTTCTCTATGGATTGATATAGGAATTCTCCTTGAAGGGTATAGATATGTGTACACCTTTTACAAGAGAGTGTTATGTGTTTTCCCAATGTTTCTCAAGTATGCCAAGTGATTTTTAAGTGTAGAATGACCTTAGAGGTTATTTTTATTTATAGATGATTCTTCATTAGTTCCTACTATGACCAATCCATGAAAAATGTCTAGGATGACCTAATGGACATTTCCCAATTTAAAAAATAGCCATTGAAGGTCCATAGACACTACTAGTAGAAGGAAACACCTATGGTAGCTAACACCATCCAAGTTTATAAGTATTGCTATGGAAGTGTAAAATAGGGATATGAAATATGGAAATAGTCTCTCTAGGAATCTATAACGTTCCTATATAGACTTAGCTGATCCTTAATAAATGTATGTCATGAATAGACATTGCTAAGACAATAGATGGGTAGATGGATATATGGAAAGTTTACTCAAGATTAAAATATATGTGCAATATCCAAGCATGTCAAATTATGTTTAAGTTGATGGTTCTAAAGTGACAAAGACCAAATTTAAGTCTCTACAAATGCCCCACTTTTAATCTAGTATTAAAAATTCTAAATTACAAGGATAAAAGAAGTGAAATTTCTACCCACAATAATCATGCTTGGTGTAACCCAAAATTTATCATTCATTCCATGTGAAAACTACAAGACACATGTATAAATCAACATCTCTTCACAATAATAAAACTAAAATAATTTGAATTATTGAAATAATTAAAATTGAAAAGATAAGTAATGAATACATTTTATGGTATAGAAACCCAAGCTACCACCTTTTGAACTTGATTGAAGAAAACCATGGGGTGATTTTGCCTCAAGGAAATGCAATTTTTAATCATATATTTTGAAAATTTTGTGTTGAATGTACTAAAATTACTTCACCAATAAAGTAAAATAACAACAATAGATCATAATACAACTGAATTAGAGCATAACATATGAATAAATGACAAGCCACTTCAAGGGATCAACCTCCACAACATTAAAATAAGAACATATTTCAAAATATGATCCTCAATTACTAATCAATACCTCCTATTTATAGTTTACTTAGGCTATGGTTACTCTATAGGCTTACCTAACATACCAAATGAGATTATAGAAAAATGTAATGTGATGAGGAAAAGGTTAAGTAAGCCATAAATTGGATACACATATCCCAATACATACCATAAGCTATAAGTGTATCATGACACTCCCCTTCAATATAATGTTTCCCTCAACATTTAACAACCATGGATTTTACTGTAGGAATGCTTCATCCTCCCACATTCCATTTTCAAAATTTATATTAATCCACTTGATCAGATTTTCCTTAATCTCTCTTATTCTAAACCTTTTAATGCACGTCTATAGGATATCCTTAGGTTATATAATTACTTGGCCTTATTCATCCATATAATTCTGGTAACTCAGTCTAGGCATAAAATCTCTGTCCAATTACCTTCTTTATACAAGATACATGAAATATGGGATGTATGCGAGTGGATTGGGGTAGCTCCAACTTGTATGTAACACTTCCAATTTTTTGTAGGATCTGATAATGGCCATAATACTTAGGAGAAAGTTTGTTATCATTTCTATGTTGATTTAGAGACATGCTTATATGGATTCAAGTGAGCAAATACATAATCACCCAAGTTAAAATGCCTCTCATTATGGAAGTGATTCACTTGATGCTTAATTATATTTAGGCCCATTTCCAAATTCTCTTCAAGATTAGTTAGTAACTCATGTTGATGTTGAATGTGTTATTCAATAGATTGAGCCTTAGCTTACACCCTCAAGTATGAAGTGATAGATGAGGGATAATAACCATAAAGTGCCAAAAAATGAGACATTTTAGAAGAGGTATGGGAGGAAGTGATATACCACCAACATGATAGGGGAAATCAATTAACCCACTGTTCTTGTTTATCTAATGTAAAACAATAGAGATACCCTTATAGGAATTTGTTGACCACCTCTATTTTACCATCATAATGAGGATGATATGATGGGATATGAGATGACTAAGTACCCAAACATGAGAATAAACCATTTAAAAAATTATTAATAAATATGGGATCATGATCACTTACAATGATCTTGGGAGTACCATGTAACTTTTGAATTGTATCCATAAAATCAACAACTAATGTATTAGCTACACATGGTTATGACAAGGAGAAAAAATGCGCATATTTTGTGAGCCTAGCCATAATTACCATGATGAATTTTTTACCTTTAGACCTCAATAACCTTGTAATGAAATTCATGTAAAACTACTCCCACCTTTGTTTCACCCTTGTTCTGTTGACACATCACATACTCAGCCATAAATTTATGTATATCCCCCTTGATTCCTTCCCAAAATAATTCCTACTTGATTCTATGATAAATTTTCAAAAATATTGAGTGCCCCAATATTGGAGATGCATTATAACTCCCTAAATATCTTATTCTTGAGTATATAATTATTACATAGGTATTATCAATATTTATAATATAAAACATTCCCTTTCCACTTGATATTTTTAGAAGAAATATAATCATGCTATAGATTCTGAATTAAAACTTGTGTCTCCCTATCATTCTCCCATTTTGATCTTCCCTCTTCCAAAAAATCTCCCTACCAAATGGTTATTATACATAAAAATGCCTCAATGGATTCATCCCTCTTGGATAGTGCATCTAATACAAATTTATATTTTCCTTTCTTATAGATGATTTCAAAGTCACATCCTAACATTTTAGTCACCCATTTTTGTTATTTTTCCAATGAAAATAGTTATTTTAAAAAACATTTTAGACTACCTTAAAGTGTCTACCCATTAGATAAGGTCTCCATTGTTTGATTGAATGAAGAGTAGCCAACATATCTTTATCATAGATTTGATTTATCCTATTTTTACCCTTGAGTTTATGACTCTCAAATGCAATGGGTCATCCTTCTTACATGAGTACTTCCCCCATGCCATATCCTGATGCATCACATTCAACAATAAATGTTTTGGAAAAATTAGGGGTAGCCAAAATTGGAGTGGTACACATAGCCTCCTTTAGATTATTAAAGTCATTGGTAGTTATTTTATTCCAATGGAAGGAGTCCTTATTTAAAAAAACTATGAGCACTACTACTATGCTATGATTGTAATATGTTAATGCCAAAAAACCTTGAATAATCTTGAAGGTTTTTGGCATTGACCACTCCATCATAGCTTTGATATTATTAGAGTCTAATTTGAATCATTTGTGTGAAAAAATATGACCTAAATAATCCACCTCTTGGACTCCAAAAGCACATTTTGAAGGTTTTGCATAAATCTAATGTTGTTAAAAAACTAGCAGTACCTATTTCATATACTGCAAATATTCTTCCCAAATTTTGTTGTATATTAGGATGTCATCAATAAAAACCAACACAAATTTCCTCAAAAAGGATTAAAAAAAGAGTTCATCAAACTCTAAAATGTATATGGTGAATTTATGAGATCGAAATACATGACCAAGTACTCATAATGGCCTTCATGAGTTTTGAAAGCTATTTTAAGGAAATCCTCATCTTTAATCTGAATTTGACGATACCTAGAAAAAAGATATAGTTATGTAAAATAAATAACACCACATAAATCATCTATCAAATCATTAATTATTAGATTATGAACTTGTATTTTATGGTATAAATCCTCCAAGTATCATCCTTCTTATGCACCCCTAAAATTAGGTAATAATATTCATTTTGGCTATGTCAAATAATACCTGCCTCCAACATCTCATGTACCATATTTTAAATTTAAATCTTATTGGAATATGGATACTTATATGGTTATATGTTTGGTGGTTGACTCCTTGAAATATGTCAAATGGCACGATCATGTATCTTATTGGTGGTAGTCCTTTTAGCATGGTGCCAAAAATAGATGGGTGGTCATAAATAATCATCTATAGATCAAGATGTGTGGATGCCTTTTTGGTTAAACTTATATGGAATAAAATTGTTCTATAAATCATTCAACACATTTTTTGAGAATATTTTTCATTTGATGTGAACCAACTGATTATGGAGATTTTTCCCTTAATCCATGTAGTTCAAATGTTCTACCTTTAGAATGAAAATGCATGGGAATTAAAAACATAGGAGAATATAACATGTAATATACCATATCAAGATTAATACTATGAATTTTATCATAAAAATTAACTTTCCCACCATTTACAATCATGACCCAAAAGTTTATAGCTAGGTTAATAAAACTGTTCAAATGAGTAACCAAATTACTATTGATGAAGTTATGTGTACTCCCTAAATCAATCAACAGTGTCACATTTTATTTATTGAAGAACCCCATAACCTTAAGGGTTTGAGGAGTGCTAATCCCTATAAGTGCATGAAATGAGATATTAGGTTGGGAATATTTATATTTCTCTTCTGTCTCTTCCTCATCCTTACTTAAGTCATCATCATATTATTCATCTTCATTGGCTCCTTAAATATAGAATAATTTCTTCTCAACATATTTATGTCCTTTGCTACTTGCTATCACAACCAAAACATAACCCTTTTGCATGCTTATCTTTAATTCATTAAGGGGTCAATATAGCAAGATGAGGAAATGATGGTGTTGATATGCCATGATCTCAAAAGTTAGTGAATGTCTACCTCTTATTCAAGAAGATTTTTTTATTTGACTTTCATGGCAGGAGAATAGAATCAGACATATTAAGAGGATTAAACATATGCACCTCATGTATAATTTGGTCCTTTATATTAAAAAATGGGTCAAATATGTTCTCATCTATTATTGTCTCCATACATAAAGACACATTCTGAAATTGATGAATATAATCCTTGAGTGGGCTTGTTTGGCATAGCTTTGCCAATTGGTTGAAGTTGTTTTCCACCAAACCACTATTATAGTGTATTTGTATCTCCTATGTGAAAAATAACCAAATAAAATTAATATCCTTCTTCTTTTGCATGCATAAACATTGATACTAAATGAATTTTTCTAGTTCTAGATATAGGGATGTCATGACCACTTTTATCCACATGGAATCTAATGTATAATTTTTTTTTTGTACATTTGGTTGATCTTGGTGATTATATCCTTCCCATAAAAATTTAACATTTCCAATTTTGACATCATGTTTCATGGTTTTGATGTACTTGTATTTGAATTGGGTTGGGTGGAAAATCCACCCTAGTTGAGTTATATAATGGTGATATGTGGTTAGTTTTGCTGATTTTTTTTGAAGTCATCACAATATTTGCCAAACTAGATTTTACACCTTTCATATTATATATCATGCCTTGCATATCAAATTGTATGCCTTGAATAACATATTATATTCCTTGCAAACTATATTTAAGCTAGCTCAATTTATGATCTATTACAAAAAATCATAGAATAAATGATCTAGTAATTCCCCTTATGATTGCATCTCTTCTTTGTTAGGAAATTTATCTGGACTTTTAACACCCTCTCCTTGGCCTGTAGTTTGTAGTTCTACCATAAAAAGGGTTGACAATGCCAACTTGATTATCACCTTTAACCCAATGTTGAGAAAGTTTTTGAAAATATTTCAGCCTTCAATCATAAAACACAAGTAACAAACCCAAATTAGTTTTTTTCAAGCTTTTTGAAAATGTAAGAAAATCAAAAAAATTATTGAAAGTGTGACATGTAGAGAAAATTTGTGAAAAAATCTAAATCAGTAATATCTTGCTCAAAAATTCTCCTTAAATAATATTTTTTATTGAGAAGTTCTTGATTGATCCTAAAAAATCTAATTTAAAAATTATGGATAAATTCACTATGAATTGCAAGATATAAATGATTATCCAAAATTAGGGTTTTACCCACTTAATGGCCCAAAATGAAGCTTTGATTCCACATGTAATAAAATTAATTCACCTATAAAGTAGAATAACATCGTTAGATCACAACATGATTGAAATATAGTATAATATATGAATAAATGACAAGCCACTTTGAGGGGAAAACCTCCATAACATTACAATAAGAACAAGATTTACAATATGAACTATTTAATTACTAATCACTACCACCTATTTGTAATATACTTAGGCTATGGTTACTCCACAGGTTGACTTAACTAACAAAATGAGATCATATAGAAATTGAATATGATGAGGAAGGGGTTATGTAAGCCATAAGTCAATTACACATATATTACCACATGATATAAACTAAGGGTATATTATAGAAGCTAAGTGATGTACAACCCCAACCAAATTTCCCCAGGTAAAGATACACTTTTTGTCACCTCGAAATCAGGTTCATATGTAAAATGATCAACCAAAATAGATTGATATAGAACATAAATGATTATGTAGTTACCATCTTTCTTCATCATTCCATTGCTCCTCAATATACAAAACAAAGAAAAGTGTTTGCAAGAATAAAGATGATGCCCCATATGATCCATCTATCCCTCAAAATAATGTAGAATGCTAAAACTTATCCAAAATTATTATAGAATGTAATAATTTTTCCTAAAAATCACATAGAATATGTTTAAATCTACTATTTTGACCCATATAAACATATAATTTGTCCCAAAATGCCATAGAATGTCTCAATTGCTCCTCAAAATCATGTAGAATATGTCGTAATTTACTCAATTTGACTCATCTAAACATATAAGATGTCCAAAAATGTGAAATAATCTATCTTACACATCTAAATATTTGAAATAATCCATAGTATTCCCCTCCTTTATGTTAAATATGAAGCTTGTGAATCACTCACCTCAAAATAAATAGTTATGCAAATCATGTGTTATATATAAAATTATAATTATGTAAAGCATATGTATAAATAGGATAAGATATGTCTGCATAGAAATATTTTGAGCACTATAAGCACATATGAAACATTTAATCCAGGGAAAAATTAGTCATTTGTTATTCACACACAAAATATGATCATGATAATCTATTTGAAAAAAGTTGTCAAATGTAACTAGATTTGGAAATGAAACACGTAGTAATTAAAATTATAGTAGATGCATGACATAAATCATGAAAACCTAATGTATAAATAAATAATACATAGTATAAATGTGTGTGATATAAATCACACACTAAGTACATAATAATAGTCAATTTGTTCCATAGAAAGATATGTAAATACACACACACACACAATATCATAGTGGCTAACTGATAATAACACCAACATAGAAAAAATAACTCAAATTTGACTTGTCATGGGCATGAATTAGACATGACATGTATTAGAGGATCCCCTAGTCAATTCAATGTACCCATATAATATGGAACATGCAATATATAAAACAATAATGATTAAATAATGTCTATGCAATATAGACAAATGATAATGACAAAAAAATATCACAATCATCAACATAATATAAGCATAAAGTAAGCAATGTAAGTCCACATAATCAATTAGTGTAACCATCTAGTATAGTAAAACATGGATCCATAGAAAACATCACTATAATAAATGTGTGAACAAGAACAAGTCATATATAAATAATCTAAGTAACTCGATAAGATATATGTAATGGCATAAAAAGATATAACTTGAAAAGTGTATCAAGATGCCCCCAACATAGGCATGCCCATATATATGGAAAGGTTTCTCATGAGTGTGATGACTGTCATGCATCTTTATGTCCATGTATCATGTGTAACATGTATGTCCTCCATATATCTCATACCATGAAAAACTTGTACATATAAAATGGACATGTAAGTCACTATGTATCTGAAAAATGATATCAAACAAATATGTACCAACAAAGCAAGCTGTGTAGAGGTCTTGGTTTTGTATTTATTGAAAATTTGAATGTTTTTGCACTTTTTAAAATATCAACATGAAAAAAAAGACTCAATAAAAAAATTAAAGCCAAAGGGCAAGGCTGTGATATATAATAATAGAAGGGATCCAAAAAACCATGAGCATATGTGAATTTATAGTGTGCACAAATGTAATAACAAAGTGTTTTGAATAAATCAAATGATATGATTTTGTTATGTATTAGATTCATGTCTAAAAATGGTATATAATATAACTCAAAATAGGTGCATGCTGCTAGTGGGAAATAGTTCATGTGAGAATGGTGTTGTTACCTCAACCAACACGACACATTTTCATGTTGCAAATGGGGACCATACTCATTTTGAGATAAATATTAATTTACTTGGTCTAGAGGACCTCTTTAGATTTATTTTAATGTCTTGCTTGAGCTTTTCCTTGATCGGGATTTTGCTAGATGTTAAGTACAAATGACTGTTCATGCTCATTTCTAATACTTTTGCATTATGCTCAATTCAGTTTAAGCTTTCATCTATGAACATCAAAGTCTAACTTTCAAGTTTATTTTAAATCTTATGAATTCTTAGTCTATGATAAAATGCCTCAATTTTCACCCATTTAAATGTTGGACTTAGACCTCTAGCAATATTATATAACTTTTGGGACCCCCCTTTATGACATCCTTTTGGAAATGTAACTCATGATTATGTTTTTCATAGTAAATTAGATTAATATTTACAAACCCTTCCTTTAAAACTTAGCTAAATATTCAATAATCATGATGCTCTCTACCTAGGAATGAATAAAGCCTATTGCTCCTTTCTTTTAGATCATTTAATCGCTTTTGATATAAAATTTATCCTATAAATTTTGGGGATGAAATCTTTGTTCTATGCAAATGACTAGTTTTATTTTCTATATTAATCAAATGATTCTCACATAAAAATTACTTAGCAAATACTTGGCATTATTGAAAATATTTACTTAGTCAATTTTATTATTTACTAGTAGATTTTAAATACTTTTGCCCCCCATATCCTTCCATGCATCCAAATCTCATCAATGAAAAACTCCACAGTCAAATCCTTTTTCAAGAAAGTGACCAAGTATTTTAAATCCTCCAGGCCTTGAGATCATGACATGTGGCACAATCCCAATGACTTGGTCCAATGTAGATTCGGTAGGTGATGTAAAATTTTGTGCCCTTGAAGGCTCAAGATTGTGCCATATGGTGCCATCCTGAGATCTTGATGACTCAAGAATGGATCGACATTGTAATAGCTCCATGCCCTTAAGGGCCTAGGTTTATGCCATGTGGTGCCATATTAGGATCCCAAGAGCCCAAAGTGATGGAAATATTAATCTAGACCTACAAATATATTAACAAATCCCCATGCCCCTGAGGGTCCAAAATTTCACCATGTGGTGCCATCCCAAGAGCTCAAGAATGTAGAGGGATTGAAAAAATAAAAGGAAAGCCTGGGACCACACAAACCTAGGAAATAAACCTACCAAAGAATGAAGAGCTTAGGAATTTGAGAATAATCCACATTACCATGATGATGATGGAGGAAAACATCAAAGTAAATCTTAGAGACATTGATATATTTCCAAGTGGCAAAGTGATCCTAGGTGGGCAAATCATGAAGCTTAGTGAAGCAGAAGGAATGGTAAGCTAAGGAAGAGCCATGTGGTAGTGGTGACATCATAAGATGTGAAGACTAATATTAATGGCCCATCTAGCCTTTAAGATCATCAAATATCCTAAGATGATTGTGTTTCAAGTGTAATCAAAGTGTAGCTAGTTATTCACCAACTAAAAGGCCCATAAATGATAGATTTCATGCTATTAAAGGGGGAAATTTATGCAAGAGACTTTGAAGTCAATCTAAGGATGGATAATTCATTTAATCAACCTCTAAATTGAATGCATAAGTATGTGCATGGTATGGTGGAATGTTAGACCTAATAAAATCCCAACAACAATCTACCACCAATATTTGAATCTAATTTATACTCACACCCTAAATTCAATGAAAAAAGTTAGTATGGCATGAGTCATCACTAGAGTTCACATGGTTAAAATGCCAAGGAGAGATAATGAACATAAAATACAAATTTCAACCTTTAATAGGTGTGGTCTCTAATTTTAAAATCACACTCATGCTGGCAATCTATCAATGAATGAAAAGAATCCCAACTGCATCCCCAATCATCATTAAATATTGGAACTACCCCAGTTGTGAGTCAAGTGAAATTCATGGACAAATATATCTATATAAGGGATGATTTTTCCCTTTGTAAAGGGTTGACACTTATTGCAAATAAACTCTATCAAAATCATAGTAGTATCACTTTGCTTATTTTCAACTTGTCCACGTTTTCTTTTTTAGAATTTATGCTTATGTAAGGAACTAATGTTATGTTATATTACTCAATGAATTTAGTAATCAGATTATGCTTATGTGAATCTAGTTTGTTTGTAATTTATTTTTATTTACTTTAGTAGAACACTCTTTGCTTTATGTGCTTGCATCTATAAAGTAATTGAAAAGTCCTATGTGCAGTCTACTACATGCCTTTTGAGGTGTTTATGTTTAGTGAAGAATTTGTGATTTAAGCATTCAAGTTAGTGTCCCTTAAAATATTTCACACTAGGTGGTTAAACATTTATGCAATTATTAAACCAGGCACACAGTGGTATAATCATGACTTGGCATGCTTTAGTTCTCAAGCATTAGTATTTTCTTAATTCAAAATCTCCTTTTTTTCTCCCCTTTTCCCTATTTTTATGTTTATTTTGGAAATGAAACACTCTCCCCTATTTTATAAATTGGTAAAGTCAAGCTCAACAACAATCAACAATCGGATTCAATCAATTATAATAATTTCAAGCATTTATCTAATAGATATTGAGTCTCTGGTGGTATTAGTTCATGCTCTTTGAGTAAAATAGGTTAAATTACTCATTCCTTAGATTGAACCAGCATCAGTCCTCAAATTATCAAGGGATTATCTTTATCCCATGCATTGTCCCCCACCTTTCTCTTTGAAACACTCAACCTAATGAGTGCCTTTAGAATAGGATTTTGGGGCCAACAATAGCTAGTGCTAGAAGGAGGGTCTCCTATAAAGAGTAGTTATTAGTAATAATCTTGATCTTGAGGGAATATTTTATTGATTGATCCTTGATCCTCCTCCTTTACAATTTCTCCATTATTGTCTTCTTAAATGTACACAACAACAATGGGCATTAGGAGTGCCTTGATTACAATTTAGTCTTTGATAGGGTGCAAGAATAATTATAAACCACTAAAATTTGTCAAGATTTAGCTAATAGTTATATCATGCTTTTGGATTTCACTAAATTTATTTTTGCTTTATTCTACTTTTTATTTCCCATCCTATTTTAAGTTTAAATAAATGCAACAATTAGCCCAAGAAGAGTAGTTGTGACTTAATTGTGTATGGTAAATCAAGTTGGATCCTAGTGTGCATATTAATTGGTCCCAATTTATCTATGGAAGATTATTATCTTTCCATTATAAATCTATAGAAGAGATAAAAATAATATAGGTACACTTAATCCCTTAGTCACCTTATTGGGTCAACCTCTCAAATTGCCTATAATCAACATATACCCATGACATTACCTATGGTTTGGCTTACTAGGTTTACCATAAACATACCTGGGGTTATCCATGACTTCCTTAGGAATCCAGAGAGATACTTACCAAGATTCACTCCTAGTGTAGGAAGGATTGTGGAGGATCATGTAACATCATACAAAACCACTCTGAAACTTTTCAATGTTTAGCATGAAGACATGGCTTGTAGAATGTTCCCTCTCACACTTATGTACATAACATAGAATTGGTTTTTAAACCTTCCCAATCACTCCATTACAATATGGGACTATTATAATAGTACTTTCTTAGCCCAATTTGGTCAAGTCATAGATCCAAACATCCTATATCAATAGTTTGCATGCATTAAACAAGATCCCAATGAGTCCATTAGGAATTTCAATGCCTGTTTCTAGATGATGTATAGCTGAGTCACCAATATTTACAAAATTGTTGCTCATATAGCATTAAAGATGTATAAAAATACATTGGACCCTTGAACTACTATGTTTTTAAGATGGGATCCTATGGTGGTGACCTTACCTTTGGCATATGTTAAAGCTATCAAGATTGATAAATAACTTAATCCACAAGGTAAAATAATAGATCCCATTACTAATGCATTACCCAACATGCCCACATTGAACCTTCTTCCTAATGCAAACTAAAATGGGCCTACACCTCAACTATTGCCTATAAAAAATGTGCTCCCAATGAGACATACTATTCCAAATCAACACTTGGGATTCTTTAACCTGGTAAAAATTGAGATGGTTCCATAATTACAAAACCAAATGATGTTATTTGCCACTAAAAATACCCAAACCATACCCTAGGAGTCTAAAAAAAATGAGTTGGATGCCATTCATTGAATGGTGCAAAGATAAAGTAATGAATTCTTTGGTTTTCAAAGATAAATGGGTATTTATGGTGCTGAAAGTTTAAATAAGAACTTCACTTATCATAGATAAAATATAAATTAAAATGTTCCACACCATCGACTAGAGCCTTCTCCCAATAAGTTACCTAAAATCAACATTTTTGAGATAGATCTTCCTGGTTAGTTTCATGTAAATAACACAACCCAACATGGATAGTTTTATTGCATCAAATTCTATAGTGACTTTGACATTTTATATAGGGAAATGGATGAGTATGATATAGTACCAAACCAACATGAAAAATATAATGCTAGTAGGTTACCTAACACAACTGTGGTGTTGGAAACCATGTAATTCCAAATACAGGTAGAGAATGAACCAAAAGAGAGTGCTATTGAAGTGCATGCTATTTAAAAAATTCAAATAAGTAATTATACCCTTAGGAAATGGTTATATCAACATCCCCTCACTAACTCAACTCCTAAGAATAATGGTGCAACCCCTCCTGATCCTAAGGCTAGAAATGACCCACTACCTCCAAAGTCTAATTAACCTAAATCCCATGTAGAGATCCAACTACCTCAAGAAAAATATGGATATAATATCATGGAAGATTTAAAAAAGATCAAATCCAACATCACATTGCATGAGCTTGCTCAAATCACTGAGCAACATGATCTTTTTTTCAAATCACTTATTGAAAAACCAGTCTAGCCCAAGCATAAAACAACTCATACCAATGTGCTTATCCATAAAAATAAGACTAAAGTTCCTCTATTTCTCCAAACTATTAGGTTATTCAAGAATAACTTCCATAATTGATTATTAGCTTCAAGGGCCTTGATAAACATAATGCTTGTAGGCATTTGTGATAAACTAAGGTTGGTACCTATTAAGTTAGATAAGGTTGTGGTCTAGATAGACAAGTCTAAGGTTAGAGTATTAGGAAAATTACTTAGTGTACACATGAAATTATAATCAGAGCCTATAATTCAATAATTCATATATATACAAGTTGTAGACATCCCCAAAGCATATGAAATGCTACTTGACATAGATTGGTCTAAATATTTGAATGGATACATGGCCACTGTATTATCTCACATGTGGTTACCTTGGAGAGGCATTTATAACAAAATAAGAGTGGCTAGAGAGATAACGATGAAACACATAATCACATGATATAACATGATCAATGGAAAAGTAAGCTTAGTAAATTATGATTTAGGGATCTACACTTTGGAAACAAATCTTGTTATAAACAAAATTGATAATGACATTGAGTTGCCTGGGTTGTGGTCATTATATGTGGATGGATCCCACTCTGGACAAAGTTTTAGAGATGGATTTTTACTTATTGATCCATAAGGTAAGAAAAATTTAGCTACTTAAAGATTGTAATTTTCATGCACTAACAACTTAGTAAAATATGAGGCATTAGTTTTGGGACTGCAATTTGCATGGAGGCATAAAGTTAAAGAACTAAAAGCATTCAAATATTATGAGCTTGTTGTGAACCAAGTAAGGAGAAAATTTCATTGTAAATTATCATCCCTTATAAAATATAAGCATAGAGCATGGGATTTAATCAAAATGTTTGATGCATTTAACATCATCCCTATCCCTAAGGAAGAAAATTAGGTTACTGATTTGTTAGCATCCTCTACTTCAAATTTATCCCATTTAGTTGATACTGAGTTGAAAGATTTTTTTGTTGAACTATTTCCTTACCCTTCTATTCCCAATAACATAATGAATTTAAAAATCTTTGAAGATGACCAATAATTTTTTCAATTCCTCAACAATGTTGAGGCATTCAAAGCCCAAATAATAGATGAAGAGGAAAGAGATAATCCTAGTGCTAAACTTGACAAACATATAATTATCAATATCTAAGGGAATCAAATCCCATAAGGGATGATCTCTGTAAAAAAGGAATTTGATACATTTGGCCCTATCCCCTAATTAATAAACCTAAATTTGAAAACCAGAAGTGTCGAACCATTAATCTTGGTTCCTTGAAAAGACCCTAAAATTCTAGCATATGTGTTGATTTGATGAACGTAGAGATTGAGTAGCTTAAAAAGTTGCTACTGAGTTATAAGGATGTAATTTCTTCAGACTATTAAGATCTCAAGTATTTGACCCAACGGTGATCACTCATACTATCCCCCTTAATCCAGACTAAAGATCATTTTGACAAAAGTAGAAGCCCGTGAATCCAATCCTTGAGCTGCTAATACACAAGGAAGCTCAAAATCTCATTTCTACTATAATAATCTTCCCAATTCACCGTTTCACTTGGGTGGCAAACTTAGTACCTACCTAAAAGAAAAATGGAAAAATTAGACTATACATAGACTTTCAAAATTTTGAACAAAGCTTTAGATAAGGATAATTATCCATTGCCTTCCATTGATGAAGTGATTTAGATGGTTAATAGATCCTAGATGATTTCCTTATTATATGGATTCTTAGGGTATAATCATGATTTAGTAAGTTTTGACAATTGAACTAAAACTACATTTACAATGAAATGGGGCAAGTTTGCCTAGAAACAAATGCCCTTTGGATTGATCAATGTTGGAGCAACATTTCAAAGAGTAATGGATATTAATTTTGAAGGTTTAATTGGTTTATGAATATTAATTTACATGGATGAATTAAATGTATTTTCAAAGTGTAGATCAAACCACATCTGCTATTTATAGAAAGTGTTCAAAAGATTCAAAATGTATGGCATTTCCTTAAACCCCAAAAAAGCATGTTTGGTGTCACCAAAAGTATGCTTCTCAGTCATAACATCAAAAAATAAGGTATTTATATTGACCTTGAATGAGCTGAAGTGATTTATAAATTACCTCAACCTAATAATAAAAAAGATATAAAATCTTTGTTTGGTAAAATTAATTTTGTTTTCAAGTTCATTTCTAAATTCACTAAAATTATGAAGCCTCTAAATGCTATATTCAAATAGAATGCTAAAATAAAGTGGCATACCAAGTCAAAAAAATCATTTCAAGACATAAAGGATGCCATCATGCAAGCACCAATGCTAATTAGTCTAGATTATGCTAGAGATTTTTACATTTACCATTACCTTTAAACACACAATTTCCACCTATCTCATACAGAGGTTGGATGGAGAAGAACACCCCATTGCTTTCATGAGAACCAATATAAGATATGTAGAGATAAGATATTCTAAGTTAGACAAAGATGCCTATGCTTTGTTCAAAGTTATGGATAATTATAGATACTATATTCTTAGGAACACAAATCATGCAATTATGCCAAACCCAACTATGAATAAAATGTTGGGCTAAAATGTGCTAAGGGAGTGTAGAGGTAGATGGATGACTAAGCTATAAGAGTATGCTTTGGAGATAAAATTAGCCAAGTTTTTCAAAAGATAAGGTCTTACTTAATTGATAACTAAGATTGATCCAAGTATCATTGTGCATCAATTAGACCAAGAGCAAGTGGTACAACAAAATTGGTACACCTTAATTATCCATTACCTTCTCTATGGGATCCTACCTCTTAGACTCAATCAAACACATAAAAGAGATCTCAAATTGAAAGCTAGGTACATATGCTAAAGAAAGGAATTCTCTTCAAGAAAATTAATGAAGGCATCCAAATTAGATGCCTGTAAGAAGCTAAATCCAAGGAAATCATGACAAATTTCCATGATAAATTAGGAACTGGTCATCCTATAGAAAATGTAATGACATATATAATACTACGAGTAGGTTATTATTAGCCCACCCTATTTAAATACATATATGCACATGTTAGAGTATGCCATAAATTCCAAACCTTTTCCATAATGGGAAGTATACCTTACAATGCCATTATAGTGAGTCAAATAACGGACACTATTTTCATAATGAGGGTTGGACTTCATAGGAGTCTGTTGTTGCTTGCATAACACACCCCATTTTGAAGATGAAAAAGGGGACCTTATTTTACTTAACTAATCTAAATGTTATCACATTTGGTCTAAGGGACCTATCATGTTTGAGGATGTGTCACCCAAGTCAAGCTTTACCAAGCTCCTAGTCTTCCAAATAGAGTTGAACAAGCTTAAAATGCACTAAGTCTAAGCTAATCGAGTTGAGTTGACCATGTCTTAAAAATTTGAGCTTGATGCCTTATCCTTTTTTATTTGTTCCAAATTTGGGCCTTGATTATTTCAATTCCCCCTACACCTTTCCACATATCACTATCAGATTGTTTTGAAGTCTTGGGCTAGTCTAAAAGGTTTCTAAGTCAAAAATCTTCTGTCATTTTGAGGCCCTCAGATCAAAATATTATGCCACATAGTATGATCCTAGGAACCTGGGATGACTAAGAGTTAATCAAAGGCTTAATGGTTCTATGGCCTTGAGGGCCTAAGAGGTTTCCACATGATGATTCATAAAGAAAATAGGACCATGAAGTCTTCACTAATAGTTTAAAGGCTCCAAGCCCCCAAGGTTTATAGAGGTCACCACATGGTGATTTCCTAGGAGCCCAAGATCTCAGATTGATAGAAGACCTTGACAATATGTTAATAATCCCATGGTCCCAAAGTCTTGATAGGTCACCACATGGTGAATTATATGGAACATAGGACTATGGAGACAAAACTAATTATAGCAGTGAGATCAATGGTCCAGATCACTGGAAGGATGCCATGTGGATCATCCTGTGTGCCTATACCAAAGACCTAGCCTAAGGAGGGGCTATTTTATGTCACCTTGATGATGTCAACTTTTCTTTGATATTAAGTTTGGTGGGTGTCTACCCATGACCAAGCCATAAACCCTGAATGTCTAGGAAAATAAGGATGTGCCATGTGGTACTTAATGATCTTAAAATTGATGGCTACCCCAAATGTAAAAACTACCTAAGGTCCAATGAGGATGATGTTTGAATAAGTATCAAATTTCCATTATTCAGGCTCGCTTTACATGGACATCATCTCATATTAGAAGGATTAGTTTGAATCAATGATGGATTTGTATGTACTTTATACATATGGAAAGGTTTGTGCCTGAATAAAAAATTGATTAATGTGAATGTCTATGTCTAAATAGCAAAATATTTCATTTGTTTCTTGTATTTGATCTAATATAGTTATGGCTCATTTATTCATGATTTAATCATTTAAATGATTTTTACTTTATATTTCTTCAAAAGAGGTATGCTTGACCATTTTATTTGATCTTGTAGGGTTCATCTTTTAATATGAGTTATTGATTTAGACACGTGTCCTCATTAGGGAGTCTGAACCCTCAACCAAAGCATAAGGTAAAAAGGAGGCAAGTCAAGGTTTATATGTATTAATAAATAAAATACATGAGATGGATCTAAACCAATAAGAGAGTGATAAATGGTAAATGCTAAAAGGGATGGTGGATCCAAAAATAATCAGATGATGACCAAAAGATAATAGCATGGCCTCCAACTACAAAGCATGGGTATGCCTTCATATCTGTCAAAACTATTAGACACATATAACCACCTTATCCAATCAAAAATGAATATTTATAACTACCCTAATAGGGGGAAATGAAAATTTGAGAAGGATCTCCATAGACTTGGAGGTCTATATAATATTAGATCATTGTAATAAGGGATAGATCCCTGATTAGAATTAGTTATTGGACAAGACTGTCTAGTTCTCCATAGTTAGTTGGACATACATTTTCATGTTTTCATAGAGTGGTCTTTTTCTTGTTTCCATGTAAGTGAAGCTTGTATTTGAGTGACTATTTTAAATCTCACCACTTTTAATCAATAAGAAACATATTGATATTTAGATTATTGTGCAGTTAAATGGTCATTTCGTATGTATTTTTGTGGTGTTTATGCTCCTCTTTATTCACAACAACTTCTCCCTAGACTCTCACCCCATCCTTTAATTGGAGTTATGCTAGGTCCATCTTAGCTAAGGACTAGTTTATATGAGATTTGTTCAATCAAACACTATACAAATTCATCTCTATGGAAATAAGGCTCTTTCTTCCCTTTTCCATTTATTTTTCTCTTTATTTTATTAGTGTGTTAGCATAGGATAAATAACAATCTAGTTGTAATGCTAAATCATGATTACTAAATGTAGTCCATCACCATTTAAGCATTTTGAACAGATTAATGGTAGACTAATCAAGTCTCATAGTGTTTATATCTTAAGCCATCATCTGGAGTTAGTTTCACTGGTGCTCTTTAAATTAGAATGGTCACAATGAGCCAATTGATTTACCCTACATACCAAGACTTTGGGAGATTTGTTCACATAAATATCCTTTTAGGAGAGATAGGGCCTAACAACCCCTACCTAAGTTGGCACATCAAAAGACCCATCAAAAAATTCATTAATCCCAACTCATTTACAAGCCATAATTTTGTTTTTACTACCACAAACTATTGCATGATATGGATAGAGGAAGTGGAGATGAAGAATAACACTGCAAATGATGTGATTAGATTCATGGAGAATAACATGACCACTTAGTTTAGGACACCAATTTCATTAGTATGTGATAATGGCCATGATTTTTAATCCATATAATTCATTGAGTGGGAATATGAAACTAGGATCACTTTAGGTTTCTCATCCAATTACTACCCAAAAAGGAATGGATTGGTTGAGTCCACAAACAAGAACTTGATCAAAACATCAATAAGTCTACTAAGAAGAATACTCAAGATTGGCATTCATTGTTGAAGTTTTATCTTTATGCTTAACACACCATACATAAGCAAGCACTTAAGAGATCAGTTTTTTTATTAGTCTGTGGACTAGATCTAGTTTTGTTAGTCATGCTCAAGCTGCCCACCTACAAGTTTATGTAGTGGTACTTGGAATGCAATGAAAAGGTAAATTATGGCATTCTAGACATTATATGATTAGAATAAGATCGAGATGAATCCTTAATAAATTTTAGTAAGCATATAATCATCATCAAGTGATGGTTTGACAAGTAGGCCAAGGTGAAGTCCTTTAGTGTTTCATATCTAGTGCTAATATGGGACAAAGTTGATGAGAAAAAGGGTCAAAATTCCAAGTTTGATCCACTTTAGATTAGCCCATACCAAATAAGTAAGTTACTAGGGAAGAATGATTTTCAACATAAGAATATAGAAGAGAATGATCTTTTATCACCAGTGAATGAGTATTTCTTGAAGCACTACTTCTTAGTTACCCCTTCCATTACATCTTCAGAATGAACTTCCTGGTCTAGTTTGGTAATGTATAGTGTACATAATAGTTTAGTCTCCTACTTTCTGCTCTTTCTTTCTTAGTTTTTTATTTTCTAGTTCAGTGTTAGAGTAGTTTCAATTTAATTGTGTGTTTAATTTTATCTCCAGGTTCTTTATTTTGTCCCTTTGGGTGTGTCTTCTACACAACCCTATCTGTCCTTGATAAAAAAATGGACATATGATTCAACAAATACAAACCAAGCCAAGCTAAGATATCTATTTGAAGAGCCCCCATCAAACCAATCATCCACCTTGATAATGAATTATGAAGTTAGAAATTAAAAGACAATAACCAACATGATTGATAAAGCACCTATTCTAACTAGAGGAGCAACCCACAATCTCCTCATCCAAGACAATGAATGAAAGTGACATATAGGTTGAGTGATCAACTCATATAGGTACATATCAATGTTTGACCTTTCTCTTTATAAAAAATTTAAGGTGCAAACCCAAGGTAATTTTTTTTAATTATTCCCATTGCCATTTATTGAGTAAAATCACATATCTAAATTATTCAATCTGATTTGGATTAATAAATTCCTAAAATAAATTAGAAAATTTATGTGGGATAATTATTTATCACTAAGGGTAACATAGGTGAATGTTTAGTTCCCCTTAACCTTCTCAAAATCCTACTTGTAGGTGTCTAACTAATTTTTAAGCACAGTCTTACTTGAAAATCCATGTTATTAACTTCCTTTTTCTCATCCTTTGTTGTTAGCTTAGTTTGCTTTGAGCTTGTTTCCCTTATTTTGTTTTGCTTCTCTTTGGGTTTAGCCTCATCGTGTTTATTTTGTGCTAAACCATCTCATTTTTCCTTAAGGTTTCCATTGATTTATTAGTATTTAATGAAATGAAAGGTTTACTTGTGTGAATATAACATAAATGACATTCTAGAGCCTAACTAAAAATATTGATCAAACATTCTGTGTGAACTACTGTATTTCTTTTCACATTTTCAAAATTATTGTGGCCTATGATTATTAAATGAACAAATGAATATATAAATTTTTCTTTCTTTATTTAAATGCATCAAATGAACTCAACATAAAATTTAAATAAGACATGAACCACTATCTTTCCTACTTTGTCTTGATCGATCAATGAAATTTTTGAGATTTACTAATCACATGGATTCATTTCCAACCCTCAATAGAATGAACTTTTAAAAAGGGAATAAAATAAAATGAAATGAAACTAAAATGTGAAATACGAAGATCCTTGAAAGGCTAATTTAGACAACCTTCACCACAAGCTTTACTGCTTAGTTGGTAGTGGAGAAAGGTCTTGGGGAGACCAAAGGTATCTATATCAGGGATTTATATGTCTGATTGGTAGTAGAGTAATTTCCATGCCATTTTTGCCTTGAGACAATTTGTTAAATTTTAATCCATTATAAGTTCTAATCATTTGAAAATATATAAAGGATTGTGTGTAAATATAGTGTTGTAAATGGGTTAATCACTTAAAACACACACACTAATGGCTCTTTAGAAATGAAGTAGCTTAGTATGTCATGCATTGGAATAGAATTTGGTGCCCACTTTTTTGAACTATGTTGAAAGTAAATGCTTACAACTAATACTTATGTCTGGATTCATGAACTATAAATTCTAAATTCTATGATATATTCAGGAGTATCTCCCAACAAGAAGTTGCCATCGTCTTTGCCTCCACTAACACACTCCATTTTCATGTTGAAAATTGGGACCCTCTTTATTTTGAGCTAAATATTCATTTACTTGGTCTCAAATACTTTTTTGGATTTATTTTGATGTCTATGCTCGAGCCCCTCATTGATTGGTAGGTTGTTAGATGTTAAGTTACAAATGACTGTTCATGCCTGTTTCTAATACTTTTGTATTTTGCTCAATTAAATATAAGATTTCATCTATGAACATCAAATTATAACTTGTAGTTTTATTTTAAATCCTATGAAGTCTTAGTCCATGATAAAATGCATTAGTATTTTCCCATTTGAATGTTGAACCTAACCCTCTAGCAAACTTATCTAGCTTTTGGGACCCCCTATTATGGGTTACTTTTGGCAATGTAACTCATGATTATGTTTTTCATAGTAAATTGGTTTAATATTTATAAATGATTCATTTAAGACTTAGATAAATTTCAATAATCATGATACTCTCTACCTAAGCATGAATAAAGAGTATGGCTCATTTGTTTTAGACCATTTTATCACTTTTGCTATAGACTTTATCCTATAAATTTTGGGGATGAAATATTTATTCCATGAGAATGATTAGTTTTAATTCATGTATTGATTAAATTCTTCTCACATAAAAATTTCTTAGCAAAAACTTGGATTTCTTGAAAATATTTACTTAATTTTTTTATTTTCTTGTAGGTTTTAAAGACTTCTGCCCCCCCAGATCCTTTTATGCATCTAAATATCATCAATGAGCAGATCCATAGTCAATTTTTTTTTGAAAAAGTGACTAAGTATTTTAAATCCCTCAATCCTCAAGATTATGCCATGTGGCATGATCTTAGTGACCTAGCCTAACATAGGCTTGATAAGTGATGTAAAGTTCTATGCCCTTGAGGGTCCAGGATTGAGCGATATGGTTTTATCCTAGGATCTTGACAACCTAGAAATGGATTGAAAATGCAAAAAATTATTCCCTTAAGGGTATATTATTACACCACATGATTCCAACCCAAGGGATTAGAGTGATGATAGTATTATCCCTAACCCATGGAGATATTAACAAAGCTCTGTGCCCTTGAAGGCTTGAGATTGAACCATGTGGTGCCATTTTAGGAGCCTAGTGGGACCAATGAAAGAAAAGGAACTCTTGGGACCATGTGGACCCAATAAATAGAACCAATAAAGCATGAAGAGATCAATAATATGAGAAGAATCCATGTGGACACAATGATGATAGAGGCAAACATCATAGTAAATCTTAGAGATGCCAACAAAATGCCAAGTGAAAAAGTGATACCCAATGGGCAAATCCATGAAGCCTAATGAAGGAGAAGTAATGGTCAGCTAAGGAAGATCCATGTGGAAGTGGTGACATAAAAACATGAGAATAATAAGATTGATAACCCATATGGCCATCAAGACCATACAAATTCCCAAGAGGACTATGTGTCAAGTGTAGTCAAAGTGCAATGAGTTCTTCACCAATTAAAAGGCCTAGGAGTGACAAATTTTAGGTTATTAAAGGGTAAATTGATAAAAAGACCCTAAAATCAAGCTAAGGATGGCTCATTCATTTAATTAGACTCTAAATTTAATACAAAATTTTACATAGGGCATGGTGGAATGGCAATCCCAAGAAAATTCCAATGATAATCTGCCACCAATATTTGTATCTTATTACTATTGGCCCCATAAATTTAATAAAAATAAGTTAGTATGGTGTGAGTCATCACATGTCATGTACATGGTTAAGATTACAAGAAGAGACAATGAACATAAAATACCAATTTTGGCCTTTAATATGCATGGTCTCTAATCTAGAAATCATTCTCATGTTGGTAATCTATCGGTGAATCAAAAGATTGCCAACTACATCTCCAATCATCATTGAATATTGTAACTACCCTAGTAGTGGTTCAAGCAAAATTCATGGAAAAATCTATCTATATAAGGGATGATTTTTCCCTTTGTTAAGGGGGGACACTTAGTGTAAGGAAACTCTATCAAAATCACAACATAATCATTTTGCTTATTTTCATTTTGTCTTCTTGGCTAGGAATGTTGTTAATGGCTTCTTGTTTAGAGTTTATGATTATGTTAGGGAGTTGATGCTATGATCTATTAATCAAATATAGTAATTATATTGTGCTTATGTTAATCTAGTTTACTTGTAAGTTATTTTTATTTGATTCAGAACACTCTTTATTTTATGTGCTTGCAGTTATAAAGTAATTTGAAAGTCATGTGTGCATTCTGCTATAGGCCTTTTGAGGTGTTTATATTTAGTGAAGAATTTATGAGTTATGCATTCAATTTAGTGTCCCTTAGAATCTTTAACATAAGGTGGTTAAATGTTTGTGCAATTACTCAACTAGGAACATAATGGTATAACTATGACTTGGAATGCTTCACAAGCATTAACATTTTCTTAATTAGAAACCTCCTTTTTTCTCCTTTTTTTTCTTATTTTTTATGTTTATTTTGGAATTGAAAAAATCTCCCCTATTTTGGAAATTGATAAAGTCAGGCTCAATAGTAATAAATAACCAGATTCAATCAGCTATAAGAATTTCAAGCATTTATCTAATAGACATTGAGTCTTTGGTGGTAAAAATTCATGCTCTTTGAGTAAAATAGGTTAAACTGATTGCTCCTTGGATTAAACCAGCATTAGTGCTAAAATTAAAGAGCAGATATCTTTATCGCATGCATTATCCCTCACTTTTCTCTTTGAAATAATTAACCTCATAAGTTCCTTTGGACCAAGATTTTAGGGTGAGAAAAAAATGTCATAAGGTATGTAGGTATGGAATACATGTGACCATGTAATCTCAATGTGCGCTATGAAAAAATCAAGCATAGATAGTCAATATGGAAAAGTGGGAAAATGATATGCCAAATCAAGGTGTAACATGCTCCATAGATTTGAAAATTGAAATCAAAACATTATAAAGGATGTATGTGCATATGTCATCATTGGATATTTAATGTGAATGTTCAGATTAGGATAATAGATCGAAAGGCAATAGCCAAAAAAATTTGATAATCACATTAAAATTCAAGGCTAGAAGAACTATCAAAGAAACCACATATGTACATGTTTATATATAAGAATTGAGAAATCAATAAGTCAACTTAAAATATTATGATCAAGACAAAAACCATAATAAGCTATGACAAATAAAATTTGTTGAAAATGACCTATGATCCTTCAATGAGATGCTCAAGTGGAGATATTTTATCCATTAGTACAAATGTCACATGTTGAGGTGTAGATTATATGTCACTATCAAAATTTGAAAAATAGTCATGGGATGTTTAATAGTTATATTCATTTATATAGTCAAAATAATCATGTATGTACTGTATAGGTTTAGTACTCATAGTAAATTATGGATTCCATTGTATGTCAAGAGAAGGCATAAGTGTTATTTATGGAACACAGTCACAAAGTTGATATAATACTACCATATGAGGTGAAGAAGTAGATAATGTATGCTAAAATATAATAGGTTACATAGAGGATATCAAAGAATTGAATATTTAGGAAAATAAATGACTTGTTGTTTTAATGAAATATGCATTATTTATGAAGTTAGAACCTATGAAAGCTGTAAAATAGGCTACTAAGAAACATAGTTGGAAATGTCTCAAGTTGGATATGGTATTAATATTGAAAACTATAGATTATAACCAATTTTAAATTATGGACATCCTTAAAATATAGATGTAATGAGGGTGGGACCCACATATCTTATGTCCATGGTCCTCTTAATAGCATGTCAAATGTGCTAGTTTTTGGAAAAACTAAGAACCAAATACAAATAGTTGTAGGTCCTAACATAAGTGGTAACATAATGTCCCAAGAGGGTCTTTTCATTTTCCATAAAATACTTTTATTATATCTATCATATCAATTAAATCTCAATTTGTGTACCCTAAACAAGTAAGTAATGACATTGTGCATATGTTTTCACTTGACCTATTATCCACCATAACACTCTGTATAAAATGTGAGTTAACGAAAGCACATATGAATAAATGTAAATTAGTAGAATCATAATAAAAAATATCATGGTTATCTAATGTAATTTTAGATTATTTTAGTTGTGTATTCATAAGTTTACTGATATTCCTATCTATAGGATGAGCCTTCTTAGTTCTAGAATAATAGGAAGCTAAAGGAGGGTACATATTGTAATGCATATGTACCTTAGGATCAGCCTTGGTTTCTTGTGCCTCATGATTTGGAAATGGATTAGAAAATATCGTACACTTTGCATTGGGGTGTGCAATTTAATCATTAGTAGGTGTGGTATTATCATTAAGCTCAATCATATTATTCTCAATTAGATATTGAATACTATGTTATAAATCAAAACATCTATAGTTTAATGTCTTATGAATCTATGCCAATCATAATACACATTAAGATAAAATACCTTAGGTTGTGGCCTTATATCAATCTTAATAGGTGGAGGGAGGGTTACGAGGTTTCAATCAAGTAATTTTTGCAACACCTTATAAGGAGGTTTTGATAATCACGTAAATTACCTTCATGAAGGAGAACAAAGCACAATCATGTTAGTAATTTGTGAAATCACATTGACTATAATTTTAGCCTCATTATTAGTATCATTAGTCTTAGCTTTTAATAATGTTTTTATTTGAAATTCAACATTAGAATATGTTGGAGTGTTGGTCCCATATTTTAATTTTGTTAATGGAAAGTAGCTTGAGTGACATTCTTTGATCACATGACATGTCTCCAAAATAATAAAAATGTTTGAACACAATAGACTCATGGATGGTTAGAATTAGGTATAGACACTCAAATTTAATCATTAATTGTTTGACAATGTTTAATCTTGACATCATTACTTTACTTAGATTATTATCCATTTCATTAACTTAATATCAATGAGAGCCTTAAATATTGTACTCACTATCTTGAAACTTTTGAAAACATAATTCAAATATCCCTATTCAAATTATAGATTCTTGTTATCCAAGCTTCAACATTATCTAGAATTTTAGGATAGGACTACACTTGGTCGGGCATGGCCATAACTCAACCTTGTTCACTAGTGTACCCTTCTCCCCCACACTCTAATGGATACTTTTTAAATTTAAGATGTTTCATATTAACTCTCTTATGCTTTTAACAAGGGTAGTTAATAAAAATATTCCAAAAAAATATCTATATAAGTGCATCAAGGCCTTTCAAAACTCATCTAGTAATCACTTGGAAATTCTAATGCATATTGAGAAATATGGCACTAATATTTATAATTCAAGTTTTGATTTATCTCAATAGTCATAGGCTAAGTTTGAATCTATTTTATTACAGGTCAAGGGCATTCATTGCCAAACAATTAAGTAAATCTATTAGTTACATCCATATATAAAATATCAAGACCCACACATTCACTCTAAGAGGGAGAATTGCATCATCCTTAGTCCCTTTTGGGATCAATAGGTAGTACTCAGAATACATGGTTTTTTTTTAGGATAGTTTGGCTATTCCACTTACTAGATTTTACCCTTTATATTTTATCTCTAATTGGTTTATGTAAAAGACCTAGGGTTTGTTATTACAAGCACTTATGTGTGTCAAATCAACACCTGTAGGACATCAACAAACCCTCTCAAGAAGTTATGGGTGCCTGCACAAAAAATCTATTACATAATGAACACATATACAACCATAATGAACATACAAGGCCATAATTTGTCCATGTCTTCCCTAGTGTCTCCCCATCTCAGTATATTATAAAATTATGTTTTTAGCCATAATGAGTTTATAGATCTTCCCAATTAGTTATATATTAGCGATCTACCTACATAATAAGTATAAATTAGATCCAAGTTAGGCTTGCACATTTATTTGGAAGTTACTATTTATAGCCCATTTTAATTTCTCTATTTTTTAATATGAATAAGTTTTTCAATTGTTTAGTGTTTATTTATCACATTTAACTGGTAAATAAAAAATTAACATTAAACATTTTGGTGAATCCATAATTTTTTAGAACAATGCTTATCATTTACTTGATTTTATCTTAGGATTTCATAAAAAATTCTATAGTTTCTTGACATTGAAAGAAATAACCTTCAACCTTGGATATAAATCTAACACCACTATTTAATCTTCTTCAACCTTAGATATTTATTTGATAGTTAATAAATTATTTTGTCACTTAAAATAACATATGACATTGAAGCATTTTTTTTCAACCTCAGGTTGAGATTTTTTGATATCTATATACAAAAATAATTCAAATTTTATTTTTCTCTTTATTTTTTATTGCTTACTATTTATTTTTTAGTAACTATGTTTTGACAGTTATAATACTTTTTAGTAGCTATCATTATAGTCTAAGTAGTGATATATTTTATGGATACTATGATGTGAGGGGTACTACCCTAATACTCAAACCATTGTACAACACTTTTCATGGATTTTAGTTTCTCATACTTCATGGTATATTGGAAACAATTAGGGTCACTTGTTTACACCATATAAAGCCTATTTTGGCTATTTGATTTATGGTGTACCTAAGAAGAGTGCACCACCTAAGGAAGTAACTCTTATTGTAACCTCATAGATGAGATAGTGGGATATATACATAGTTTATAAATTGTAATTAGTGCTCTAAAATATTGGGCCAACACTATTCTATGAATGAACATGTATATTTGAGATCCCACATATCATTCAAACCCATACCTAGATCACCCTTTATACCTTAATTTTATTTGTATTGTATTCATAGTCATTAGCTATATTGATTTATATTATATTGTATACCTCTAAGACATAGTGTTATATTAAGTGGTATTCCTTTTTCATCTATGCAAATTCATTTGGTTTTTTTTACAATGGAAAATAATGATGTTTTCTCTCAAACTAATAATGCTATTGTTCTAATTCCTTGGTCTACTAAAGTTAAAATTCACACTAATTTTGATGCCAAAAATAATGAAGATAAATAAGATGTATATGATGAACATGAAACTCATATTGATCCATAAGAGCTTAATGGAGTAGATCAAAATCAAGTGCAAGAAATATTTGAATTTCATCAAGGTATTTGAGATAGCCCCCAGGATGTAATTAATATCATTAGTATAATTTTAGCATCAAATGTTGAGCATCAAACTAGATTATCCACATATCCAAAATAAGAGTTTCATTTTCATATTATCAAATACCCTATTTCCAAAGTCGTTACTTCCACTATTGCATCCATTCCTATTTCTATACCTCTAGTTAATTCCATAGCATCACCCCATGGTTTTGGGTCATCACTTGGTTCACAACATGTATCCATTCCTATGCCTAATTATTCTACCTATACTCCTCTAATAACCTCTACAAATGCTACTCTTAAGCATATAATTATTGCCTTACAAACTAAGCTATTTCAAATTGAGCAAAAGCTTTCTCATACTAGCCCCTTAATGGATTCATGTTCCTTATTACATAACCCTTTGACACCAATTATTTCATCTTATCCATTACTAGTTGTCTTTGTGGCTCCTAAGATTCCCTTATATGAAGGCAAAGGTGATCTTGAATAATATTTGCATGCATTCTTACAGTATGTCTAGACTATGCATATAATGACAAATTATTGAAAAATTTATTTCTAGTAAGTCTAAAAGAATACAATCTTATATGGTTTTATGATCTTTCCATTCCATCTGTAAAGGCTTTAAATCCATTGGAAAACCATTTTTTAACATACTTTTATATCAGCATTGGTGAAAATATATCATATGCTCAAATTAAAAAGATCAAACAAAGGTTTAATAAAACAATCAATGAATATGTTCTACGTTACAATAATATACTAGCAAAAATGACAAATCAAATGGCTAATAATAAGATCCAAGATATCTTCACTAAAATTTTTATATCTCGACTCCAAGAGTCAATTATGTTTGATAAGTTCAAATCTTTTGATGAGCTATGCCATACAATCAAAGAGCGCGAGGTAAAACAAATTGCTTTGAATAATCTTAAATATACTTAAAATGTTCATTCTACTTCTAATGTTTAATTTCAAGTCAATCCAAATTATTAGAGAAAACCCAATGATAGAAATAATGAAGCTAATATTATAGTTAATGATATCTCATAACCAAAGATTCAATTACAAGTTCCATTAAGGAGGCAATTCACAAGGTTACCATCACCTCCTCATGTATTTTCACAAAAGCTACTTGAATGAAATATAATCTCTCATCCTCCACCAATGGATTTATATGTCTAAACCACAATCTAATTTTTTTTATATACATGCATATTGTGACTACCATTGATATATTAGAAATTATAAAAATAAATGTTTCAAGCTCAAGCAAAAAATTAAAGATCTCATTAATGAAAATATTATTGATATTAGAAAACCTACTAAAGAGGCCAAACCATAATCAAATGATAATTCATAGCCTAAAATGTATAAAGATCATCTTAAAAATTATAAATCAATAAAAAACCTAAATCTAAAGTACATTATGCATACAATGTTTAACCTCCTCCTTCTACACATGGGCATCCACTCGATAACATCATTGGTATAGTTACAGGAAAACAAACATCATGTCATATGATCACATATGATGATAATGAAGTTATTGATGATGATTTATATAGTCATGAATTATTTATTTTATCATATGCTAACAAAAAATCCTTAAAAAATGTTATGATAGAAAATGGATCAAGCAAAAATGCATGCACCATAACACTTCTCTCCTCTCTTGGTTATACAAAGCAATATTTATAGGATAATTATAGAGAAGTCAAATCATTTTATGGTCATACACAAGATACTCTTGATCATATAATACTACTTTTAGTAGGTACATTTCATAATGCCCACCCCATTATTATTTATATCAAACATAGGGGTATTTAATATACTATCAAGATGCCCTTGGATACAAAAAATTAGAGAAATAACTTATACAATGAATAAATGTGAAATATATTCATTATAATCAAGTGGTGAAAATTATAGGAATCCACTATGAATATCCTTTATAACTAATGATATTTAATCCACCTAGAAAAATAGTTGATTGGCACATACATTAGCAACATGGTAATGAAATAGTTACAAAATTATTCAAGTGCATATTATAGAATCATTTTCTCGATCTTCTTATGAGCATCTAGTTTCACATGAGCATATCACAAAATCAGCTTCTCCATTTATTTATGAGTATGATACAGTTACACATGAGAATAATCATTTAGTTTTAAAGAGCATGGTACATTATCTAAAGTAGAAAGTGGCACCTAAAAAAAGGTCTTCATATCCTAAGGCACCATAGGTTTTTCAAAATGGTTCACCATAGGTACATTTAGTTACATATCCTATTACACATGAGGATATATGTTTACATAGATATATGAGTAGTGATTCAAATGGTTATATTACAACACATGATTCATATTCATATTTAGAAGAATCTACAGTTGGCACTTCCTCTTCACAGTAAGTCACTCCTTCATACCATATAGTTGGGTATGCATATGTCCATCCTCTTGATGAGATACTTGGTTGGACACAACCTCCTATTTCCCCTTAACCCACCGATTGGGTAGATTATCTTAATTTATTATTTACATACTTTCTTTTGTATATAGATTTTTTTATTTTACTTAATTGTTACTTCTTCTACCCTTAATCCAATCATTCTTCTAGCCCTTGGATTTATTTTCACTTTGGGAATTTGCCTTATTGATTTTCAAACTAATTTAAGCAATTCAAAGAATTTATATTATAATGATTTCAATACACATTCTTTATGATATTTTACTTGCTTACTATTGCATATCTATCATGTTATGGCTTGAATTACACTTACATGATCACATCTATCTACTCCTATATTATACACGAGCATACATAGATTATTTACCATTAGCATCATGACCATCCTTATCTACATGACTATGAATCAAACCCACATACATTGGAGGCATATTAATTTACTTTCTTCTTTCCACACTATGATTTAGCACCTTGTTGTAGATTGATCAAATACCTACCATTTTTTCAATTTTCAAATCCTTGATTCTTTGTACTCTTAAAAAATTTCAATTCTAATGTTTTAAAAAAAAATCAAATATTTCAAGTAAAAAATAAAAAATAAGAAATCATATATGTCAAAAATTCAATTTTTAAAAAAAAATCAAAACATTTTCAAAAATATAAAATCAGAACCTACAACCATTTTCAAATGTTGCTAGTTTACATCTTTACATATGTTATTTATTTCATGTTAATTAGATAACATATTATAGTTTTCAATACACAATGATTTTTATAAGGTATATGAGTGTGCTACATGACATATTATTACATGGTTTTTTGATGTCGAGCTTCCCTTATTACTCAATAGCCTTGCTAAGTTGGGGACATCTCTTCATTCATCATGAACACTTCAATAGGCTGTATCAATCCACAAATTTTATACCATGTTGAGATATATATCATATAGATGTTTTTATAATAACTCATATTTTACATTGTGTTACATGGATATGCTATTTTCTAACAATAACATTGATATATATGATTGATGTAGACTAGTCTCATTCACACTGTGCTTCTTTTTCAAAATTCTTACTTTAATACATGATAAGTTATGAATTTATTTGTTATTATGTGTGGCCATTAGATTTGTATGTGTAAAATATACATGTTTTTGATTATATGGCATGATCATGTCATTTGAGTGTGGCCCTTGACCTTGTTTATCTAACTGACATTCACATGTCCCTTGTATGTGGCCTTTAGGCCTTATGTGTTGCATTCTATGAAAATTATATGAAATTATGTGACTTTACTTGTATTTTCATTGCTTTTTACTATGGTTCCATGATTCATATCATGCATTAATTCTATTTTATACTTTTAATTTTGTGCCATGATAGATATCATGCACATTCTACTTATGTGCCTCAATGTTATATCTATATAATACATGTTTCATATGTAATTCAATGTTCTATTTAATAATATGATATAATACATTTCAAATGTTCACATATTATACAATTCTATTTGAGCTTAGTGACTTGCAAGCTATGTCTCTCATCTCAAAGGAGGGCATCACAATGGGATTGTATTCAAAATTCATTCCTTTATGAGCAATTTTTTTTAGATTTATGAAAAAATACAATGTAATTCAAAATTTTAATATTATACGGGCATATGACATGCATGCACACTCATTTATATAGTTACAAGTTTTAGGTTTCAAATAGTTATAAGTTTTAGGTTTTAAATAGTTACAAGTTTAATTGACATTCTATATTAATTAAATATAGATACAAGGGGCATGCTATTCATTCATGTTCATGTTTCTATATGACAAATTTTAAAGATCACTTCTTCAAAGTTTCAAAAATTGAAAAGTTTCAAAGGTACAAAAGTTTCAATATATTCTAGATCCATCTACAACAGTGTGATTTGTTTCATTTTGAAAGTGGGACATGTTAGAGTATAGTGAAACTCAATTTCTATGGTTTTACTTTAGCAAACCACATTTCATGGATCCACCCCTTCAATTATTATACATAGTATCATACATATTTAGATGAGAGTTGGAGCATATAATATTTCCAACTCAAGGGATTTCATTACTTTTCAAATTGATACTTGATCACTCTCAGTTCTCCATAGGTTCAAAATTTATCCAAATGCCTCAACAAGGGGCACACATAATTCTCCACTTTCAAATTACATGAAAATTAGATTGTATACTCTTTTAGGTGTATTCTTTCCTTACTTTATTTTCAAAATTTCAAATTTAAAGTTTCAAATTCAATTTTTAAATATGAATAATAACTACTTTTAGTGACATTGTTGTAGGTTTTACATTGAGGCATATTTCACAATAAATATTCATGTCAAAATACAAAGTATGAATACATACTTAGGTTCACATATCCTTACTCTAGTAATTTCAATTCATTGCATCACTAGAATAGGGGGGTAAATGTAGTCACTTGAATTTAATCATTAAGTGCTTGAAAATATTTAATCTCGACATCCTTACCTCTCTTAGCCTATTCACATTATGATAACTTGAAATCTATATGAGATCCTTCAATATTATACTCAATTTATCAAAACTACTAAAAAATCATTTAAATATCCCTATTTAGCTTACATATTCATGTTAACCAAGTTTTAATAGTCTCTAAGCTTCTAGGATAAGATCGTACTAGGTTTGATAGGGCCATAGCCAGGACTTATCCACTAGTGAGCCCTTGTCCCCTACACTCTAATAGATACTTTTCAATTTTGAGATGTTTCATATTAACTCTCCTGCACTTTTAGTAAGGTTTGTTAATGGAAATATTCCAAATATTCCTTTCATATAACCACATCTAGGCATTTCAAAACACATTTAATAATAACTTGGTAATTCTACTACACATTAAGTAAAAGGGCACTAATATTTCTAATTCAAGTTCTGAATTATCCTAATAGCCATAGGCCAAGTTTGAAGCTATTTTATTATAGATCAAGGGCATTTATTATCAATCATTCAAGTCAATTTATTAGTTTCATCCATATAAAAAATATCAAGATTCACGCACACTCTAGGAAGGATATCTACATTGGCCTAAGGCCCTTTTGGGATATGTAGGAAACACTCTGATTATATGTGATTCGTGAGGATAACTCAACTATTCCCCTTTCCTGATTCCCCCTTTGTATTTGACCTTTATTTGGTTTATGTGCAATAACTAGGGTTTATTATTACAAGTGCTTCCATATGTAAAATCAACACTCATATGTTATTAACACACCCTATCAATAAATTGTAGGTGCATGCACATAAAAGTTAATCACATAATGAACACAAACATGACCTCAGTCAACAAATAAGGCCATAGTGTTCCCCTATCTACCCTAGCATGGTCGTACCCTAGTAAATCACAAAAAAATATTTTTGGCTTTCCAATCAAGTTTATATCAATGACCCACTTGCATAGTCAACAAAAATCAGATCCAAGTTAAGTTTGTGCATATATTTAAAAGTTATTATTTATAGCTCATTTTAATTCCTATATTTTACTATATTCACATTTAGGTTATGTATATTTCATAATTTAAATCAAATTTTCAATCATTTAGTATTTATCACATTTTATTAGTAAATTAAAAATTAACATTAAACAATAGGATTTTCTTGAAGATATATTGTAATTATTTTTCAGCCATCATATTTGTCATTTTTGAAAGCATAGTATTGTAAAAATGCACATGGTCACTAATGGGGTCTTTAGGTCCTTATTTGAGTTGTGTAATTTGAACACATAAGACCTTATCACTAATGTTAATAGAGAAATGAGCTAATATTTGTTTAGACAAAGGATTGAAATCAAGTATTGACTAAATAGGATGGTCATAAAACCATCACAAGGCATTATCCTTAGGACTCTTGAGAAAAATATTTGTGAGTAACTTATCATTGGGTGCATAATTTAAACATGCTACATGGAAAGAGAAGATGTTTTGGATCACATTTACCATCAAGTAATGTAAACTTAGGTGAAAAAAATATATTAGGTAAAGGATATGTGGAAATACTTAAGGTCAAAGGGTTATATAATATTTTTGGAGAGTTTTTGGTATGGTTTGCACTATTAGAACCTGGTGCTATTTGAGAAACCTTGCATTCAAAATTTAAAATTTATTGTACAAGTGCTTGATTGGTAGCTATAATATATTGATTAGGAATAGGTGATGTCACATGAGTTGTAATCTTCAGAGGCACATAAGAAAGAGTAGGATGCATAAGATTACCCATATATATCTAAGGAGTAAATTATGGTTCCCTTATAGTAAATATAGTAGGCACCAATTGTGTAACATAGGTATAGAATCATGAGTAACATTGGTAGGAATAGTAGTACAAACACCTAATGTAGGATTATTTAAAAGCTCATTATGTGATTTGTCAAGATTGGTTTCCTTAGTTAAAAGTTTATTCTCATCTCTAGTTACATGCAATAATGTTTCAATCACATGTGGATTCATCTCAAGATATTATTTAAGTTCAAACTTATCTACATCATCAAAATGATCATGAAAATCATTATAATAATATTTTATGTTACTATCACTATCAAAATAAGAAGTATTCACATCATTGGTATCTTCTATTGTAACCATATTAGGGTTTATAAATATTGTATATACCAAACATTAAATCTATAATGCAAAAGGAAACTTAATAAGGGGAAATAGGAAATCAGATCTAGAAGTCTGATAAATATGCGCACTAAGAAAAAAATGAAACCATAATGTAGAAGGAAACCTAGGGTTTTTTCATTCAAATAAATGATTGGGTTCACCAATACATTTATTTATTTTTACACCTAACAGATATAAAACTAAGGAAATTATGCAATAATTTAGATTATGTAAAATATGGAATTAAACAAATTGATATGAATTGAAACAAATTACTAGATATTATACTTAATTTAGAAAGGACAAAGATAAAGAGATATGAAATTTAGCTATTTATTCTTATATGTTTCTCATATAATTAGTCAATGTATCTATAAATTCTTTGTATGCACTTTATTAATCACTTATATAAGAAATAGGCACTAAAAAAATATTTGGGCATTGTCGGTAAAACCAAACACTTGTAGTAAGAGAAAATGTCATGGTTTACTAACAACATCCTTATATATAGTAAGGGTATAATATATATAGGATACTTACACCTGCACATCTAATTAGATCCTATTTATGCATACCTCTTTGATCATATGTTAAAATTCCTATATTGTGCCTCTTTCTATCCAAAGCCTAATTATGCTTTAGACCACAAGATTCCATTAAAAGGGGGTTAGTTATTTAAGTTAGACGGATCCTATTGAATGTATAATCATTTAATACATTAAAATTATATGAATAAGGTTAAAACCACATGTATTTATCACACACACACACACACACACACACACACACACACACACACACACACACACACACACACACACACACACACACACACACACACACACACACACACACACACGTGTGTGTGTGTGTGTGTGTGTGTGTGTGTGTGTGTGTGTGTGTGTGTGTGTGTGTGTGTGTGTGTGTGTGTGTGTGTGTGTGTGTGTGTGTGTGTGTGTGTGTGCGTGCATGCATGTGTGTGTGCGTGCGTGCGCACAACATCTTACACATTCTAGAATTTAATGCAAACTTTTGACCTTTGATACTTGCCACCATGAAACTTTTACTTTGTGTATTCAAATTTCACTCTATAGAGTTATATAGGGATAATTTATAAAGGTTTTATAGATGTTAATGCCTTTTGATAATGTATGAAGAGAGTGATAGGTGTTTACCTAATGCTCCTCAAGTATACCAAGTGATACTCAAGTGTATAATGATTATGGGTGATTTGTATTTATAGATGACTCTTCATTAATTCTTACTATGAATGACCCATGAAATGTGCCTAGGCTGACCCAATGGATATTTATAAATTTTAAAGTTAACATCATCAATAGAGTGTGACACTTGTAATAACCAACACTATTTGGGTTTACAAATACTACCCTGAAAGTGTAAAATGAGGATATGAAATATGGAGATGATTTGTCTAGGATTTTGGAAGCTTCTTGTATAGACTCAATTGATCTTGAATAAATGTTTCTAAAAATAGAGGTGGATAAGACAACAAATGGGTAGATGGATAGAGGGGAAGTGTGCCCCAAATTCAAATAGTGCAATGTGAAATCATGTCAAAGTATGTCAAAGTTGATGATGCAAAAGTGCCAAAGAAAAAGATTAAGTGTATAAAATTATACACATAATGAGTCCATTGAAAAGGCCTTTGAGGCATTTGAGCACATGCAATTGGAAGATTTAAAGTTAAACTTTAGAACCTTTGCTAACATTACTAATGTATGCAATAATGGGAGCTTTAGAATAGGGTATAGACATTATTCAAATGGTAATTAAGAGCAAATATTTTTTATATGTAGTGGATTCCAATACATTAGTAAACATGTATGAAAAATGTGGAAGAATACAAAACCATTCAAAAAAATGTAATGAAATCCACGCTCTCATCATATGTTGTTCAAATTTTGGCCATGCATGCCAAAATAATGAAAACATACAAATTTTAATTTTGTATGTCAGCTATCTACATAATTATAAAGAGGTATATATTCATAACACATTTCACATCCTTAAAGAATTTCCATTATGCTTTTTTTTTAGATTAGTGGGAAGTTTTAGACACTCAAATTTGGCACAAAACCCTTATTGTCATGTTTTATTCCAAATTTAGCTTAGTTGTAAAAATTGTACATTTTAACTCATTTTTAGGATGCTTCCTACCCTGAATGAGTCTCTATTTGGTCCATTAAGCCTAAAAAACACCTCAATACTTATCCAAAAGGTATATGTTATTATATTCAAACTACTCATCATTTGTTATCCAACCTTGTATTGAAAAGTGAGTCCTACTTATCTCCTAGATAATCCTGTTGCTATATGGGCCTTTATTAGACAAGCATGTACCCATACATGCTTGTACTTTGTATATTTTGGTCCTTCTAGCCATTGGACCTTAAATTTTACCTTAACCCTAACCATTTTCATTTAAAAAAGTTAGTTAGCACACATGAATTAATCTTTGATAATCCGATAAATACAAGGTGTTTCCAAACCATTAAGGTAGGATGAAGAAGAGAGGAAAAAGAATAAATATAGAGGATAACACCCATTAGCTCTTTCACCAAGGGTCAAGTTGAGATCTAAGCTTCTTCATTCAAATTCTACTTCATAATCCTACATACTTGTGACACTAATCCATCTTAGTATCTCTATACATTATATATCCCAAAGGAGGGTAATAATAATCCAACATTCACATTGATCAATTTTAGGGAAGATGAGGTTAAGACCATTTCTTGAAATATTCCTTACACACAACACACAACTACATGGAGATATGAATCCAAATATGTAGGATATGTAGTTTATAACCTTGCTTTGGTAGTTGTCTGACTCCATTTTTTTGAATATGAAAACTAGGTGAAAGTGCAGATTAAGTTATTAAACATATTATGCTCTACACATTTATGAATTGAAGTTACAATAATAATCATGCAGAAAAAATACTTAGGCTCCAAAAAACTTATATTTCAAAAGCCTATAGATAGAACATTGGTGACACAAAGATAGGATAGGTGCCACATAGGTAGGATCTATGCATCGATATTGCTATGAATAGGCATATACAAGACAAGCCCATACAATCATGGGCTTATCTTAAATAAAGGTGTCAATCAAGAATTTTAGGAGTATGTCAAACACAATGAACATAATTAGAATATAGTTTATGATTTATTGAATAGTGAAGGTGCATTCATTTCTTAGCCTATATTTTAATTCATTACATTGTTTTAGCTTATGTTGATGACACTTTGGCTTGTTTATATTATTTAGCTTTTTAATCTTATGTTTATGACACTTTCAATTTTTATTATTATTTAACCTCTTAAGTAAACCTAAATTTTATATTTCAGTTGTGTACGTTTAGATCTAATTAATTCTAATTTATTTATTCCTATTTTATGCAAGAACTATAATTAGGGTAAACATAAATGGTGAACCTTGACTCTTTTGAACATCAAAACTAGGGTTTATTCTAAACCCTATTTTCTTAATCTATCATGGCTTACTTCAAATCTAAAATTATTCCATGCGGGCTCATCTCCAAACCTTAATTCCAACTTAGGTACCCTATCATGCTACTTTTTCACTTAGAATTTAGTTTTTGCTTACGCCTGAAATGGGATATAAATACTCTATTTCCTTACAGGAGTTCATGGCTATCTACCAATCTAATTTTTCAAATTTATGTATTCTTCTCCATAAAATGATTGATCATTCACTTAATAGTTCATCACTTTCATCTTATGGATTATATCTCTCTTCAAACGTATGATGCTTACAAATTTAACTTTAACATACCTAATATTTCCATGATTTATTAGGGTGTCGGTAAGATGGATTCTTATCATATTCACACTATTCCAACATAAGGGAATGAGGCACACAATGTTTCCTTCCCTCCTCCTTGTTAGTCCTTATCAAGGTAGGGTACTATAGATTTCATTGAAATCTATTGATTTTTAATTGATATCAAATTAGATTGTTTTATTTCATTTATAATTCCAAAAGATATAATGTTTGTAATGTAAAATTGATGGAATATTCCTTAAGCCAATATTATGGAATATTGCAAATAATTACATACGATTGGATCAAATTTTTATTTTTAATTAAAATAATATAATTTACTAATTAATTTTAATACAACTTACTATAAATTATTATATTTCTATTCTAATTAATATGTTGCACTGGAGTAAAATTGTTGTAACTCATTTTTAACTTATTCTTAACTTACTGTCTTGGATTAAGTTAAATAGACAATTCAAATTATTTCCAATTTTTGTTTGGAGTTATAATAATGTTAACTCTGCTTGATTTTTATTTTTTAGTTAATATCAATATTAATAAGAATTATAATGTTCTTAATTTTTTATTTTTTATATTAATAAGAATAATGTAATGTATAAAGAGATAATAAATCTGTATATAAAAATTGAAAAGTTAAAAAATAATTACTTTCTAAATTATTTACTTTTCAATATTAATAAGTTTCTATTTTTTCTTTGATGTATTTAGTTTACAGTTTGTATTATCCCACTTTTTATTATTTTTCCTTGTACCTAGTGCCAAATTGATTTTTCATTTAAAATTCTAGGCTTGAAATATTACTCTTCTTAAAACTACCAGTCCCATATTATACATGGACTGTGCTTATATTGATACAACCTACATGTCCCAAAATATAAAAAATAATTATACCATTAGGTACCAAAAGAATTAGAGCTCACGGGTCCAAATTGTAGACTCCAACTCATAAGTGCTTATTTTCAATGTGTTAAAAGAAAATCAATATGAACAAAATTGAAAAATCACAGGTCAACCCGTACAATGAATTGAATCCATTTGTGTAAAGATAAATATTCACATGTGATACCCAAGTCATTCATTTTCAAATCCCACTTTAGCTCTAGCTATCATGTATTAATGGTGATGGTGCAACTCTGTTCATGTATTAATTATTTTATTTTTGTATTCAAATCGGGGAGGGGAGGGGACACAACTTGTGTTCAATTAATATACCTGGACACTAATAATTTTTGAGGAAACAAAGAGAAACATGGGATTTCCTACTAAATAAATGCGCTCTATCAATTTATTCTTTGTAAGTTTACATTTATATTAATGAATACTTAGCTTCTAGTCAAAGAGTAACACAATCACATAATTTAGAGACCACTGCATTCCCCATTCGGATCCATTTTCACTAGTTAAAACAAACCTATCTATAATTACAGTGTGTGTTTCATAAAAATAACAACAAACCCAGTCAGTGAATTTACATGCCACTTAATTCCTTCTTTGTATTCATTTTTCATTAATCATAACAAAATCACTCATGATTATAATGTGATTCTTAAAAATAATAGTCATGATTATACATGGACCATGCTTATATCGATACAACTTGCATGTCCTAAAATATAAAAAATAATTACACCATTAGGTACCAAAAGAATTAGAGCTCACAGGTCCAAAGTGGAGACTCCAACCTGTAAGTGCTTATTTTCAATGCATTAAAAGAAAATAAATATGAGAAAATTTTGAGAAAAACATAGGTCAATTAACCCATACAATTAATTAAATCCATTTGTGTAAATATAAATATTCACATGTGATACCCAAGTCATTCATTTTCAAAGCCCACTTTAGCTCTAGCTGTCATGTATTAATGGTGATGGTGAAACTCTATTCATGTATTAATTATTGTGTTTCTATATTTAGACTGGGGAGGGGAGGGGACACAACTTATGTTCAATCAATATACCTGGGCACTAATTATTTTTGAGGAAACAAAGAGAAACATGGGATTTCCTACTAAACAAATGTGCTCTATCGATTCATTTTTTGTAAGTTTACATTTCTATTAATGAATACTTAGCTGCCACTCAAAGAGTAACACAATCACATAATTTATAGATCACTACGTTCCCCATTGGAATCCATTTTCACTATTTAAAACAAACCTATGCATAATTATAGTGTGTGATCCATAAAAATAACAACAAACCCAGTCAGTGAATTTGCATGCCACTTAATTCCTTCTTTGTATTCATTTTTCATTAATCATAACAAAATCACTCATGATTATAATGTGATCTTAAATATAATAGTCATGATTATACATAAACCATGCTTATATTGATACAACCTACATGTCCCAAAATATAAAAATAATTACACCATTAGGTACCAAAAGAATTAGAGCTCACAGGTCCAAAGTGGAGACTCCAACCCGTAAGTGCTTATTTTCAACACATTAAAAGAAAGCAATACAGGCAAATTTTGAAAAAACATAGGTCGATTAACCCATATAATGAATTAAATCCATTTGTGTAAGATAAATATTCACATGTGATACCCAAGTCATTCATTTTCAAAGCCCACTTTAGCTCTAGGTATCACATTATAAGGATAAAATTTAGAATTAAACTTCTTGGTCAGAATGATTTTGTAATTATCCATAACTAGCTATAATTGTGCCTTTTTTTTCTAGGTTTGGGTTATGCACCAATAAGTAGGTAGATACCTTCCATCACTAAAATGCCATCAATCATTTAGAGTCAATAATTAATGATTCCATGTGATTAATTCTAAATACATGCACTTAATGAATGGTGATGGTGCAACTCTGTTCATGTATTAATTATTTTGTTTTTGTATTCAGATTGGGGAGGGGAGGGGACACAACTTGTGTTCAATCAATATACTTGGGCACTAATTATTTTTGAGGAAATAAAGAGAAACATGGGATTTCCTACTAAATAAATGTGATCTATCGATTCATTCTATGTAAGTTTACATTTCTATTAATGAATACTTAGCCACCAGTCGAAGAGTAACACAATCATAGAATTTATATACCACTACATTCCCCATTGGGATCCATTTTCACTAGTTAAAATAAACCTATCCATAATTACAATGTGTCCTCCATAAAAATAACAACAAACCTAGTCAGTGAATTTAAATGCCACTTAATTCCTTTTTTGTATTCATTTTTCATTAATCATAACAAAATCACTCATGATTATAATGTGATTCTTAAAAATAATAGTCATGATTATATCATGTGAAACTATAATGAATGTTAGTAAAAGCCATTATATTATTTATACTTTTTTTTGGTATTTAGTGCCTTTCCAATTATTGAAGCAAAAATCATGATCTCTTTACTCATGATAATTTGGTTTGCCCTCAATTTTGGGTAATAGAAAATTTTAAACTTAAGCTCATAGATTTTAAAATTTCATCAAAGTCCTATTTGAGTTCATTTTTGTTCATTTTGAGCTAAATTTTGCTTACTAGTTAATTGTTTGTGAATTTTAATGCTCTCCATGCCTCTAAATAGATTTTAGTACATTCTATCCATCAGTTAGTTTGTCTACTTATTTGTATATCTATCTTTTTGGAGATTTATCTATCTAACCATCTTAATATATTTATTTTCACCCTAAATAAGAAATGAATAAGATAGTATTCAATGTTGGAGAGTTGTCAATGATGTCATGGTGATGTAATGAAGGTGTCACTACAAGTGGATGAAGTGCGTAGATAGTCTAAGTAAAAATGATAAAATGTGTAATGTGTTTGTCTTAGTGTGCTTGAAGTTGGCTTAGTTGATCTTCAAAGTTTGACTATTTAGAGATGATTAGGGATGAGTCTAAAGTATTGAGCATGTGTAAGAGGTTCCATAAGAAGTGTTTGATGCTTTGAGATCTTGTGTACATGAGTGGTATTCATCTAGTTCTTTATTGTGTTCATCTATACATTTTGGTCCAGTGGTAGAAAATTTGAGTAGGTAGTTTGATGATGTCATAATTATCACATGTGGATGAGTCAGGGGGAGTTGTTCATATGTTTGTGATCAAATTAGTCTCTATTTTCTATGTGCTAATTCTCAAGTCATGTGATTAAATTTAGTCAAAGATATGCAAGTGCAAAGTTGGGATCCCAAGTAGTTTGACATTATTTTCCCACACCTAGCCAAATTTGCATGTGGATAGAAATGCTGAGTAGGAATTTTAATGATGTCATATCTCAAACACATGAAGGTTTCCATAGAATTTGATCATATGGGTTTATTTAGTTTTGTGCCTAGTTATTATGCACCAAATTTTAGGTCATATAATGTAATGCGACAAAAGATATGCATGTGAAAAGTTGGGTTCCTAGGTATTTTGGTAATGTTTTTTATGTTTAAATAAAGACAATAAGTTTGTTGATGTCATATCTCATACGCATGAAGGTTTAAAAAGTATATTTATATATGTATGGAATACCCTATGTGATAGGATATTATGCACTAAATTTTAGATCATGCAACTAATCACAATGAAAGTTATGCAAGAGCAAAGTTGGCCTCATAAGCAAGTTATAAACATAGTTGGCTTTGTGATAGAAGATTTTAAGAAGAAATTTTTATGGCTATGTATCTCACACATGTTAGGGTTAAAAGATTAATTTTTCACATGGTTGAATTCTCTTATGTGAGGAGATCATATGGTATAAATTTGAGAACATTTGAGTGAGCAAGGTAAAAGTTATTGAGGTTTAAAATTGGCTTCTCAGATAGATTACGATGGTCCCCATGCTTAATATATTTTACATGAGTTAATGGTCAATACCAAATGAAGATCTAATGGTTTTTGAGTTATCATATATTTTTGATCTAATGGTGCATGGTGAGTGAGTTGGTAAGAAGTGCATGATGTTTAATAATTAAAGTACTCAAAAGGCATGCGAGGGTGCCAAGTGTCATGATCATGGGTGCCAAGTGTTATGATCATGAGTTTTATTCCACAAGAGGGTTTCCCATGTAGATGATGGGTTTATTTGTTGTATGTTCTTGTTCATGCTTTGGATAAACATACTTTTATGTTGATGTTGCTAAGATCAAGTTGATGTATGATGGAATGGTTTTGGAATTGAATGTGCATTATTGTATATTGATTCACCCCCTCTTAATAGCTACTTACAACAATTAGTATTAGAGTAGGTCCTTTGGAGGAAGGTTAACATATTGAAGGAGATCATAAGTAACATAAGATGGCTAAGCAGTTGAGGAAATAAAATATTGAGTTGAGATCAATGGTTAAAAGTCTTGAAGAACAGATTGGTCATATTGAGATTGAGAAGAGTAATTATATTCCCAAGGATGATGAGTAAGAGATGAAACTTGAGAATCTTAATGAACATAATTATAAAATGAGGAAAATGATAAAAGGCCTTGAAGCATAAGTTAGTTCTATTGAAGGAAGTTTTCTAGGCAAGGCTAAAGAGGGTGAAGAGAAGATTAGTATTCTTGAGGATCATTTAAGGACTAAAAATGCAAATCTAAAAACTAAAGAAGATGAGTGTACTTAGCTGAAGGTTGAAATTGAGTCATTAAAGAGTAAGCATGTGTAGGTTGTGAATAAGTTGGAGAAGATGGAAAGGAAGATTGAGAAGCTTGAGCAAGTGAAGGAGAATGCAAACTTGAAGAGTAATGTCAAAAGGTCAATTATAGAACCTAATGCTACAAGGTATGATAGTTTATTTCATGGTCATTGTTATACATGTAATAAATATGGTCATAAAGATAAGGATTTTAGAAGGAATTCAGTTAAGTATGGACATTCATAGAGATATGATAGAAGGAGTTTTTAGACAAAGATTGATCACAGTTCAAATCTGTCAAAAGGTATGAATGATGTTATTTGTTTCAATTGTCATAAAATTTGAGCTAGATTCTATCCAAATGGTGTTAAGAGATCTTCAAGATATGTCAAAGGATATAGAGCTCCTAGAAGGTCTGAGATAGGACAAACTCAGGTATGGAAACCAAAGGTAATGATTGTAAATTATTCTATTCACGATGTTGATAAGAAAGTTACTCTAGAAGGATATATTAAAAATTAGAATAAGCTCAAGGATCAAGCAGGTAAGATGGCTGCAAAAGATAAGAAGAGTCAAACTATGGTATGGCTATAATGTGCTTGTCGTAGTGTGCTTGAAGTTGGATTAGTTGATCTTCAAAGTTTGAATCTTTAGAGATGATTAAGGATGAGTATAAAGTACTGATAATGTGAAAGAGGTCCCATAAGAAGTGTTCTATGCTTTGAGATCTTGTGTGCATGAGTGGTATTCATCCATTTCTTCATTGTGTTCATCTAGACAATTTAGTCTAGTGGCAGAAAATCTTAGTAGGCAATTTAATGATGTCATAATTACCACATGTGGATAAGTCATGGGGAGTTGGTCATATGGTTGTGATAAAATTAGTTCTTAATTACTATTAACTAAGTTTAAAGTCATGTGATGAAGTGCAGTCAAAGATATACAAGTGAAAAGTTGGGCTCCCAGGTAGTTTGACAGTGTTTTCCCATACTAAGCTAAATTTGCATGTGGCTAGAAAATTTGAGTAGAAATTTTGATGATGTCATATCTCACATGAATGAAGGTGTAAAAATAAGTTGAACATATGGGTTTGTTTAATTGTTTCCTTAGTTATTATGTGCCAAATTTCAAGTCATGCAATGTAGCATGACAAAAGATATGCATGTGCAAAGTTGGGATCCCAAGTATTTTGATAGTGTTTTCTATGTTTAAATAGAGTCAAGTAAGTAGTTTGTTGATGTAATATCTCACACATGTGAAGATTTTAGGATAAATTTGATATATGGATGGAATACCCTATGTGAGACTATCTTATGAACTAAATTTTAGATCATGCAACTAAGTTCAATGAAAGTTATGCAAGAGCAAAGTTGGCCTCACATGCAAGTTCTAAGCATAGTTGGCTCTATGACATAAGATTTTGAGAAGGAATTTTTATGATGATATATCTTACACATGTGAGGGTTAAATGAGAAGTTTTTCAGATGGATAAATTATCTTATGTGATGGATAAATTATCTTATGTGAGGAGATCTTATGTGAGGTAAAAGTTATTGAGGTTCAAAGTTGGCTTCTCAGACAGATTGAAATGGTTCTCAAAGTCTATTTTGCACTAGTTAAAGATCAGGACCAAATGAATATCCAATGGTTCACAAGCGATCATAGATTTTTGATATAATATTTCATGGTGAGTGATATGGTAATAAGTGCATGATGTTTAACATTTAAAGTACTCAGAAGGCATACAAGGGTGCCCAGTGTCATGATCATGGGGGTTCTGAGAAAGATCAAATGGTGAGCACTATAAGATAAAGACATGATTGATTCAAATAAATAAATGGTGTGTGTTGAGTCAATATTGTAATATTTCATGAGATTAGGTCAACTTAATGAGGTTTAACTATGACCATTTGAATTAGAATATTTGAATTTTGCAAAAGAAAAGACCAGTGTCTAGTTTTTATGCAATAAATTTTGATCTATGTAGAATTTGCTCATGGTATAAAAGTAAAAGTTGTATATCATTCCAAGAAACATATGGTAATATGAATTTAAAGGCATAATTATATGTGAAAACAAATATATTGAGCTCCAAATTTGACTATGTGTTTGACTGTGTTCTGTAATTAACCTAAGAAGGGTAATTGAGCTTGTTTTGATATTGTTTCAATGTTTAATGATGAATTAGATATTTGGGAGTATTTTATACTCCATAAGGATGCTCTATGTGTATTATTAAGGGTTGAACAATTATATGTAGTATTAAAAAAGGCTTAGAAGGTGACTGTGTGTTTGCTTATAATGACTATGTGTATAGAGAGTTGTTTTGGCAAATTATGCTTAAGCAAGAGGGTATTGTGATGGGTTTTAGAACTTAAAGAGGACATATAGATCATTTTTAATGGGTCCATGATTTTTAAAGTGTTTTTTTTGGTTTAGTTTTCTTGAAGAAGTGTCAAAGAGCTGAATGGGTATCCATAGGACCTAAAAGGTGACTTAAGCCTATTTAAAAATAGATTGTGCTTAAGTGTGATCCATGTAAGATGCCTTAAGGGTTAAGGAAAGTCTAATGGAAAATAAAGAAGATATTTATAATGATTTATTTATATATAGTGAAACTAAATTAGATGGTTTATAGATTTGTAGAGGTTTGTGTGAGTACAATATTCGTTGAAGTGAAGAAAAGAGGAGACTGAGTGTGCCCAATGGTTGGGTTGATGAGCAAAGCAGATTGAGGACTATGTGTATGACCTATAGGTCATAATTATGATGGTATAATAGTGATATTTAAATTTGAATATGGGAAAAGAGGCTTTTACAATTGGATTAGAGTGAAGAATTGAGGAGTAAAGAGAGGAAGTGTGCCCAATGGATGGGTTGATGAGTAGAGTTGGTTCATGTTTGTGTGTATGACCTGTAGGTCATATTTCTATGTCATAACAAGTGATATTGTATGTTTGATGCTTTGAAGTGTGAGAAAAGGATATGTGATGTTTGTGTGAGATTGAAGGTTAATTTGTGAGGTAGATCAGAGTATGGTCTGTGTGAATGGCCTCATAGTCAGGTTGCTATTATGGTGATAGAGTTATTGTAGGTGTGCTAAAGTGAGTGTGAGTGAAGATTTGGAGAGTGGGGTTAGTTGGGATATGTAATGTGTCCTAATTTATATTTGTGTGTTGGTATAAGTATGTAATGTGCTTTGGTCAATAGGGAGTATTGGGTGAAAGAGTGAAGGTGAAGAGTGATAATTAGAGGTCTGCCATCAGGTGTTGAAGACATCAATTCTAAAGTGAAGGTGTTCATTTCAAAGGATGGTATAAATGACTTGGTCTTCCTTAAGGGTATTTGATCTTTATGAAATAGGTGTTTCACTATAGGCATGTGGTCTAAAGGAGCTGATCATCTTAGGGGTAGGTGTTCCTTATAGAATAGACATTTAACTAAATCCTAGTTTAGGTAGATTTGACCAATCTCTAATTTGTAATACCTTATAGTACAAGTAGTCCAAGTTTTTACAGGATCGAGAGTGGGTTTTATTATCTAAGAGGGTTTCCCATGTAGATGATGTGTTGTATGATCTTGTTAATGTTTTGGATATATGTACTTTCATGTTTATGTTGCTAAGATCAAGTTGATGTATGATGGAATGGATTTGGAATTTAATGTGCATTATTGTATACTGATTCACCCCCGCTCAATAGCTACTTCTAATAATTGGTATCATAACACGTCTGTTTAAGGAAGCTTGAAAGCTTAAAGGAGATCCTAAGTAACACAAAATGGCTAAGCAATTGAGGAAAGAAAATCTTGAGTTGAGATCAATGGTCAAAAGTCTTGAATAACAAATTAGTCATATTGAGATTAGGAAGAGTAATTATATTCCCAAGGATGATGAACAAGAGATGAAACTTGAGGAGATTAATGAAAATAATCATAAAATGATTAAAATGATCAAAGGTCTTGAAGCACAAGTTAGTTATATTGAAGGAAGTTTACTAGGTAAGGCAAAAGAGGATGAAGAGAAGATCAATATTCTTAAGGATCAGTTAAGGACTAAAAAAACAAATATGAGAACTAAAGAAGATGAGTGTACTCAACTAAAGGTTGAAATGGAGTCATTGAAGAGTAAGCATGAGTATGTTGTGAATAAGTTGAACAAGTTGGAAAGGAAACATAAGAAGCCTAAATAAGTGAAGGAGAATGCAAACTTGAAGATCAATGTCATAAGGTCAATTAGACAACCTAATGCTTCAAGGTATGCTAGTTTATTTAATTTTCATTGTTATACATGTAATAAGTATGGTCATAGAGCTAAGGAATATAGAAGGAAGTCAATAAAGTATGGACATTCATGGAGCTATGATAGGATTTTTTGGCCAAAGATTGATCACAATTCAAATCTATCAAATTGTATGAATAATGTTATTTGTTTCAGTTGTCATAAGAGTGGACATATTGATAGATTTTATCCAAATTGTGTCGAGAGATCTTAAAGGTATGTCAAAGGATATATATCTCCTATAAGGTTTGAGATAGGGCAAACTCAGGTATGGAAATTGAAGGTAATCATTGCTAATTTTTCTAGTCATGAGGTTGATAAAAAAGTTACTCTAGAAGGCTATATTGCAAATCAAGATAAAATCAAGGGTAGAGAGGTAAAATGATTATAGAAGATAAGAAGATTCAAACTATGGTATGGATACCTAAGGCAGTAAAGACTAAGGAGACTAACCCTATTGTGTCCAAAAATCTTGATGGATTATTTGCTAAGGTGGAAAAAGGATGAAAAGTGAAGGAAAGTTACGAGTTTTTATTAACAACATTTGATGACAAGTCTGAAGCAAAGAATGTGTCAACTATCTAGATAGAAAAGGAATATAAAAAGTTTGCTCATGTTTAGAAGAAATAGAGCAAGCTCAAGGAGGATACCAAGTGTGTATAGATCCAAGTGAACATCCTACTGTTACTAAGTAAGTTTCATGCAAAAAACATTAGTTGTTAGTGTCTAGTGATGAGATTCCAAACTGTAAGGTGGATTCTTTAGATGAAAATGTATGTCATGAATCTATGTTGTCTCCATGCAATATAAATTCAATATTAGAAGAGGAGTGTGATATAGAAAAGGAACCGGTTGTCATAGTTCAAACTAAGAAGAAGAAGAACAAAAGTAAGAAGTCTTATAGCTATAAGAGGATTCTAGTGGTTACTAAGGAGATGTGGGCCACTCCTAGATTCACTTTATTTTAGATCATTATGGTGCAAAGGATGTATCTATCTATGTTTATTAAGAGTCTCCTTTAAGTGGAGAATCAAGTGTTGTTATGGTGTTCTTCAGAAGGTCCTAGAAGGTTAGAGATGAGTTTTTTTAGATTGGAGCAGTATGTAGGGTCAAATTAAAGGTTTCTAGGTGGCAAAAGAGGATTTGTGTTTTGTAAATATCATATTTTTTATATAAATTTTTTTAACCTTATTATAGTATGCTCTAGGTGGTTTTGTGGTTTGAAGATATGTTTAATTTAAATTAGAGATTTTTGAGTGTTCTCAGTTTTTTTAGTTTTTGGCTTAAGGGCAAGTAGGCCTAAAATGGGTTATAGGATGTATGGGTTCCCAAAGGTTTGGAAGCTTATTTTTTGGTTCGTAAGTATGTAAGGGTTGTATCCAAGTGTACAAGAAGTTTTATAAGTATGCATTTATTGGAAGGTGTTGTGTTGACCCTATTTGTTTTGAGATTCTAGTGTTTTGGGCTCTACTAAAAAAGTGGTTTGAATTGTGAATTAAGGTTTTAGGATTCTTAATAGGTTAAATGGGTCAAATGGGTTTTCAAATCAAGCTTCATAGAGATATGAAGGTTTATGGATTTCATGTTATTCAAGTTTTTGTCAAAATAGAGGCCTAATTAGCAAGATGGTTTGTGAGGAAAGTATATTGTAAAAGATGATCTAGGTGATGAAAATTTATGTGATTGAGGGGGAATATGAGAGTGATCCATATATGAATTTTTATGTCTTGAAGATGTGTATAGTGAAATTTTTTTGGGATCTACAAGTTCCAAGTAGGGCTACAAGGAGACTTGATAGGCCTAGTATAAAGAAGAGTACTTTTTGATCAATTTATCCAAAAGAGAAAGGTATTATTGGAGAGTTTTTAGTGATGTAATGGTGATGTCATGGATATATCCTAGTGAGTGGATGAAGTGCTTTGATATCCTAAGTAATAATGACAAAGTGTGTAATGTGCTCATCCTAGTGTGCTTAAAGGAGGCTTGGTTGATCTTCAATTTTGGCATGATTAAAGATGTTTAGGGATGAGTATGGTGTTTAGAGCATGTGAAATATGTCCCTAAGATGTTATATATACTTTGAGAGCTTATGTGCATAAGTTAAGTTCATCTAGTAGTTCATAGTTTTCATCTAGATAGTTTGGGTTTAGTGGCATAAAATCTAAGTAGGCAGTTTGTTAATGTCATCATTATCACATGTGGATGAATCAATGGGAGTTGGTCATATATTTGTGATAAAATTTGTACCTAGTTACTATGAAATAAATATTAGGTCATTTTCCTAAGCATAGCCAAAGATATATGGGTGCAAAGTTAGGATCCCAGGCATTTTGACAATGTTTTCCCATACTTAGCCAAATTCACAAAGTGGCAAGAATTACCAAGTAAGCATTTTGATGGTGGCATATCTCACACATGTGGAAATTTAAAGAGAAGGTGATCATATGGGTTTGTTCATTTTTGTGCCTAGTTTCTTTTTTTATAATTTTTAGATCATGTGAAAAAGTGCATCAAAATATATGCATATGCAAAGTTGGGCTCCCAGGCAATTTGACTGTGTTTTTCCATAGCCAAATTTGCATGTGACAAGAAAATATGAGTAGTAATTTTTATGGTACTATATCTTGCACTTGTGAATGTTTCAAGAGAAATTGATCATATGGGTTTATTCAATTTTGAGCCTAGTTTATTTATGCTAAATTTTAGATCATGCATTAAAATGCAACAAAAGTTATGCAGGAGCAAAGTTGGTCTCCCAAAAAAATTATAAGCATAATTGGCTCTATGGAATATAATTTTGAGTGAGCATCTTGATGATTTAATATCTCACACATGTGTGGGTTCAAGGAGAAGATTGTTATATGGTTGGATTTTCCTATGTGAAAAGATCATTTGGTCTAAATTTGAGATCATGTGTTGAAACACAGTGAAAGTTATTAAAGTCAAAAATTGGCCTTCTAGGCAGATAAGCAAGGTTCTCATACTTGGTGATTTATATACAAGTTAAAGTTCAAGCAATATCGATGGTGCATGTTGCTCTTAGACATTATGAAGCAGTGAAATGAGGACAGGTGCATGATGTTTAACAATTAAGAAAAGATATGGGATAAGGATCTAATGATGAGTGGGTGTTCTTATATATTGACCAAATGGTGAAAAATACATGATAAATACTTGATTGATCCATAGATATTGATAGATCATGTTTGGATCAAAGTTTCAAGATTACACGAGATGAGGTCAAAGTGACTGAGGTTTAATGTTTGAGCATTGGTGCCTATGCATTAAAGTTTAGATAAGATAAACCATGCATAATTGATATGAATAATAAGGACACAAGATGCAAGCTTAGCGTTCAAAGTCAAATCATGATCATTTGAATTTGAATATTTGAATTTTGAAAAGGAAAATACCAGTGTCTGGTTTATATGCCATATCTTTCTATCTATATAGAATTTTCTCATGGTATAAAATGAGAAGTTATATAATATTCCAAGGTGTATATGGAAATATGAATTTTAAGGTCTAATTATATATATGTGTGTGTGTGTGTGTGTGTGTGTGTGTGTGTGTGTGTGTGTGTGTATTAAGATCCAAAGTTGACTGTGTGTTCGTGCATGTTATGTAAGTAACCCGAGAAGGGTAATTGAGCTTGTTTTGATGTCTCATCATGAGTTAATATTTTGGGAGTGTTTTAGACTCCATGGGGATAATATGTGTGGTTTTTTAAGGTGTGATAAATCATTATTATATATGAACAAAAGTTAAGAAGTTGATTATGTGTTTATTCATAGTGTTCATATGCACTAGGTTAGTGTTTGAGTTATTTGAGCATACACAAAGGTGAGTATGAGTGACTGTGATTATTTGAGGATGTCCTAGGGGACATAATGAGTGGATATATGTATTTGTAAGTGGTCATGTGTTTATTTATTTGTTTGGTGAAGTGATAAAGAAGTGAATGGGTTCACATGAGACCTATAAGGGCTACAAGGGCCTTATTAAAAGGTATAGCTGCTTAAGGGTGATCCATAGATGCTATGGATGACCTCTGAATGATTATTGAGATATGTATTCATATGATATATGTATTAAGGGTAATACATGCCTAATGGTTAACCAAGGTGATTATTATCAAGTATGCTATATAAATACTGAAATCAAAGTTGGTGATTTCTAGACTTGTGAGTGAGAGACTGGGGAGAGATTTGATAGAGACTTGTATGTGAGAGAGTTGGAGAGCAAAGGAAAGGATAAGAGAGTGAGAGTGACAAAATATTGGGTTGATGAGAAGAGTGGATTAAGGACTATGTGTATGATTTGTAGGTCATGTTTCTAATTAAAGTATAGTGTTCTTATAGTTTAAAGCTGTGAGAAGAGATCTGAGTATGCATATGAGGACTATTTGAGTGAAGAAGGAGAGAGATTGTGGAATGCCTTTGTGAGAGATCTATATGAATTAGAGAGAGAGTTTGTGTAGTTTTTAGATAATTATAGGTCCATCATCAAGTGTTGAAGACATCAGTTCTAAGGTGGAAGTCTTCTTTTCAAGGAGGGTCTAAAGAACTTGATCTTCCTTAGGGGAAGTTGATCCTCGTGAAATAAGGTTTAACTAAAGACCTTTGGTCAAAAAGAATTGATAAAGGTTATAGGTCATAAGGAGTTGATCAAATAGGTGGTTATAAGGACTTGATCATCTTAGGGGTAGGTGCTCCTTGTGGAATTACTATTTCACTAAAGGCCTTAGGTCAGAAGGACTTGACCAAGGTTCCTAATCAGAAGGACTTGATTAGTCTATTATTTGTAATAATATTAATAGGACAATAGTCTATGTGTTTGATAGATTGAGAGTGGGTTTTATTCCCCAATAAGGTTTCCCACGTAGATCTTGTGTTGTGTATGTGATCTTGCATTATGTTCATTATTCACTTCTATGAATGATCTGTATGCTTCATGAATGATTTTATTGAATGCTTAAGTATTTATAAGGTTTTGAAAATTTAATTGGATTATTTTACACCACTAATTCACCCCCCCCTCAGTGGATTTTACCTCTAATAATTAGTATCAGATCAAGGTCCTTTGATAAAGGATTGACAACTTAAAGGTGATTTAAGGCATAATGGCTAGTTAGAATGTGCAAAGTGGTTTCTCTACTAAACAAGCATCAATTTTCAATGGATCCAATTATTATTTTTGGAGTGATAACATGAAGACATACATTTTTTCCATAGGGTTGTATGATAATCTAATTTTGATGGTTATGTTGCTTCTACTATTCTTCCATCTAGTGTTGTAGACAAGAAGTTGTTTGAGAATAAATCTAAGGCAACGAATGCCATCACTTGTGGTCCTACAAAAATTGAGTTCACCAAATTAATTCATTACACATATACCAAGGAAATATGGGATAAATTGAAGAATATTTTTTAAGGAGATTCAAAGGTTAAGTTGGAAAAGTTATAGACTCATCAAAGATAATTTAAGAACCTCAAAATGAAAGAAAAATATATTGTGGCATCCTTTATGTAGAGAGTTGATGAGATTGTAAACACCATCAAAGGTCTTGGAGAGAACCTTGAATAGGTTACTATAGTTCAAAAGGAATTAAGGTCTCTATCCCTCAAGTTAATCGAAAAGTATATGCTATAGAAGAAAGTCATGATCTTACCCATTTGAAGATGGATCAATTACATGGCACCCTTATTGCATATGAGATGAGAGTAAATGATGATATAACACCAAAGAAAGAAGAAACATTTAAAACTAAGATGAATCCAAAAATGGATTTCCAAGGTAAGAAACCCAAGGAAGATGACATTTATGATATTGATGAGGATGAAATAATTGCATCCTTTTTAAGGAAATTTAAAATAGGTTCAGAAAAGTATAAGGGTAAGCTGCCTTTCAAATGATTCAATTATGGAGAGGTAGGACATTTTGCTAATAAGTGCCCTCATAATTAAAATAAGGATGTTGATGAAGATCATGACCAAGGTCATGATTATGGCAAGAGATCATCCAGGTTTGATAAAAGTAAAAAGGGATTTAGAAGGTTTGACAACAAGAAGTACTTTAAAGATAAGTAGAGTCTCTACACCAAAGAATATTGTAGCTCATCAGATGAGAGTGAATATAGTGACTCAAAATATGATCATAAAGATGATGGTCCTGCTGAAGATGAAGATCTATTCATGGCTAAGGAAAGAAGTTGCTCACATAAAAAGGAATGACTTAGATAATGATGAATATGAAGTGGAATGTGAGACTGTATTGATGAATGCTCTTAAAGAAATAAAGATTGAGAAGAAGATCAATAAGAAAATGAAATCTAAACTCAAGGACTATGGGGAACAATTCAGTGTGTATGAGGCAAGAATGAATAGAGACACCAAGGAGTATGAAGATATGATCAAGCATCTTAGTTGTTAATTGGAAATTCTATCTACAAGCCTAAAAGCTAAACAAGATGAATGTTTAATGTATGTTTCTAAAAATGAGTCCTTAAAATATGAGTTAGAGAAGACATATAGTAAGGTGAAGACATCTGTGAGATTTGAAAAGAACTCATGTGATCTAAACAATATTATGAGTGGTCAAAAGCATGCTAGTGATAGAAATGGTCTTGGATATGAAGAAAAACAAAAAAATGTAACTCAAGACAAGATGAAGACTAATGTGAACTAGGACAATAAACCTTTGAAGATAAATCATCATAAAAATAATGATGGTGTAAATAAATTAAAGACAAATTAGATCAAACAACCAAATGCCATAAGGTATGCACATTTCAATGGTTACTTCTATACTTGTAATCAATTTGGGCATAGAGCTAGAGAATGTAAAAGACCTCTTAAAAATGATTTTGCATGGGACTATGATGGGGGTCATTAGTCAAAAGGAGTAAGCAAGGTTAAGTGATTCGATTGTCTTAATGAAGGACACTTTACTAAGCATTGTCTGAATAAGGAAAGGCAAGGTAAGTCTTAGTCAAAAAGAGTAGTTTGTTTCAGTTGTCATGACATTAAACACGTTGATAGTTTTTATCTAAAAAAGGTAAGATAAGCTATGTTTTCATCAAGGAGTATGGTTTCCTACAACTGTGAATAGAGAGGTCACATTGGTAGATTCTTCATGCAAAGGCCATTAAGTCAGAATAGATTTTATCAGGCTCCTAGAGTGTAAGGTAGAAGGCAAGTGAACTCATGAAGACCAAAGGTGGTAAGTAAGAATTATGATGAGTCTGCAAGTCCAAGTATTTTTTTTTCTATGGTGGAGAATGATTATAAAGTTGAAGAGTCCCAAGAGGTCTCATTGTTTTCTCATGTTGATAATGAAGAGACTAAGCTCAAGGAGAAGACCAAGATACTAGTTAAGGCAAGTTATGAGGTAAGTATGGATCCAAGTGAGCATCCTAATATTGTTGAGAAAGCTTCATGTAAATAACATCAATTGTCTAAACTTAGTGATGAGGTTCCAAGCTGCAAGGAAGATTCTATAGATGAAAAGGTATGTCATGAGTCTATGTTCTCTCCATGTATTATCAATCTAATCATAGAAGAAAAGAAGAATGCTATAGTGGTTGAGGAAGTTGTTTCTCATAAGCCTAATAAGAATAAGAATAACTATAAGTATTATATGACCAAGGAGGAGAAGGAATATGAGGAGTTGTGGGCAACTCCTGGTTTCACACCATGGTAGAGAATTGTGGTGTTGAGGAGGTCTCTGTCTATGATTCTTAAGAGACTCCTTTTAATGAAGAAGCAAGTTTATGTGCTCAAGATAATAATGACAATGGTGATGTCATGGAGGTGTCCTAGTGAGTGGATAAAGTGATTTAATAGCCTAAATAACAATGACAAAGTGTGTAATGTGATTGTCCTAGTGTGCTTAAAAAAGGCTTGGTTGATCTTCAGTTTTGGCATGATTTGAGATGTTCAAGGATGAGTATGGTGATTAGAGCATGTGAAAGAGGTCCCTAATATTTTATCTATACTTTGAGATCTTGTGTGTATAATTGGAATTAATCTGGTAGTCCATAGTTTTCATCTAGATAGTTTGGGTCTAGTGACAGAAAATTTGAGTAGGTAGTTTGTTGATGTCACCATTTCCACGTGTGGATGAGTCAGGGGGAGTTAGTCATATGGTTGTGATAAAATTTATACCTAGTTTCTATACACTAAATCTAAATTCATGCACCTAAGCATAGTCAAAGATATATGGGTGCAATTTTGTGCTCCCAAGCATTTTGACAATGTTATCCCATACTTAGCCAAATTTGTAAAGTGGCAGGAAGAGCCAAATAAGCATTTTGATGGTGGCATATATTGCATGTGTGGATGTTTAAAGAGAAGGTGATCATATGAGTTTGTTAATTTTTATGCTTAGTTTCTTTTTGATAATTTTTACATCATGCAACAAAGTGTGTCAAAAGATATGCATATGCAAAGTTGGGCTCTTAGGTAGTTTGACTGTGTTTTTCCATAGACAAATTTGCATGTAAAAAGAAAAGCTGAGTAGTAATTTTGATGGTGCTATATCTTACACATGTGAAGGTTTCAAGAGAAAACGATCATATGGGTTTGTTTAGTTTTTATCCTAGTTTATTTCTACTAAATTTTAGATCATGCGCTAAAATCATGCAATGTAGCATGACAAAAGATATGCATGTTCAAAGTTGGGATCCCAAGCATTTTGATAGTGTTTTATATGTTTAAATAAAGTTGAGTAAGAATTTTTTTGATGTCATATCTTGAAATATGAAGGTTTCAGGAGTAGATTGATATATGGATAAAATCCTCTATGTGAGAGGATCTTATGCGCTAAATTTTAAATCATGCAACTAAGCGTAATGAAAGTTATGAAAGAGCATAGTTGGCTTTGTGGCAAAAGATTTTGAGAAGGAATTTTTATGGTGATATATCTCACACATGTGAGGGTTACAAGAGTAGTTTGTCATATGGTTGGATTCTATTATGAGAGAAGATCATATTGTCCAAATTTGAAAACATGTGAATGAGGTAGAAGTTATTGAGGTTCAAAGTTCGCTTATTAGACAGATTGCAATGGTCCCCATACTTAGTCTATTTTACACACATTAAAAATTAGGACCAAATGAAGATAAAATGGTTCACAGGTGATCATAAAAGTTTAATCTAACATTGTGTGATGATCAAGATGATAAGAAGTGTATGATGTTTAATAATTAAAGTGCTTAGAAGGCATGCAAGGGTGCCAAGTATCATGATCACAGGGGTTTTAAGCAAGATCAAATGATGAGAACTATAAGATAAAGAATTTACTGATCCAAAGAAATAAATGGTTCATGTTGAGTCAATATTATAATATTGCATGAGATGAGGTCAACTATTTGAGGTTTAACTGTGACCATTTGAATTTGAAAATTTGAATTTTGAAAAGGAAAAGACCAAATTTTGGTTTTTGTGTCATATCTTTTGATCTATGTATAATTTGCTCATGGTATAAAAATATAAGTTGTATATGATGATAATTTTCATCTATAAATATGAATTTTAAGGTCTAATTGTATATAAAAACGAATATATTGAGCTCTAAAGTTGACTGTGTGTTTGACTGTGTTATGCAAGTAACCTAAGAAGGGTAATTGAGCTCGTTCTGATATTGTTTCAATGTTTAATGATGAATTAGATATTTAAGAGTGTTTTAAAATACATAAGGATTATTTATATGCATTATGAAGTATTTAACAATTGTATGTCATATGAAAAAAGGATTAGAAGGTGACTATGTGTTTTTTCATAATGACTTTGTGTATAGAGAGTTGTTTGAGAAAATTATGCTTAAGTGAGAGGGTATTATGATGGTTTTTGGAACTTAAGGGGGACTTATAGATCATGTTTAATGGTTCCATGCTTTTGGAAAGTTATCTAATGTTTTAGTTTACTCAAATAAGTGTCAAAGATCTGAATGGGTCTCCATAGGACCTAAAAGGTGACTTATGCCTATTTGAAAATAGATTGTGCTTAAGTGTGACCCATGTAAGATGCCTTAAGGGTTAAGGCATGTATAATGGATAAAAAAGAAGCTATTTATAATGATTTATCTATATATAGTGAAACAAAATTATATGGTTTGTATATTTGTAGAGGCTTATGTGAGTATAATATTTGTTAAAGCAAAGAAAAAAGAAGACCGAGTGTGCCCAATGGTTGGGTTGATGAGAAGAGTAGATTGAGGAATATGTGTATGAATTATAGGTCATAATAATGATGGAAGAAAAATGATATTATAGGTTGAAGATGAGAAAAAAGGCTTTTGTAAGTGGATTAGAGTGAAGAATTGAGGAACAAAGAGAGGAAGTGTACCCAATGGACGGGTTGATGAGCAGAGGTGGTTCATGATTGTGTGTATGACCTGTAGGTCATATTTCTATGTCATAACAAGTGATATATAAAGTTTGATTCTTTGAAGTGTGAGAGAAGTATAGGTGATGTTTATGTGAACTTGAATGTTGATTTTTGAGGTAGATCAAATTATGGTCTATGTGAATGACCTCATGGTCATGTTGCTATTATGGTGACAGAGTTGTTGCAAGTGTGCTGAAGTGAGTGTGAGTGAAGAGTTGGGGAGTGGGGTTAGTTGGGATATGTAATGTGTCCTAATTGATCTTTGTGTGTTAGTACAATTATGTAATGTGATTTGGCCAACATGGAGTATTAGGTGAAAGGGTGAAGGTGAAGATTGATAATCAAAGGTCCATCTTCAGGTGTTGAAGATATCAGTTCTAAGGTGGAGGTGTTCATTTCAAAGGAGGGTCTAAAGGACTTAGTATTCCTTAAGGTCAATATCTCCTTGTAAAATAGGTGTTTCACTAAAGGCATGTGGTCTAAAGGAGTTGATCATCTTAGGGGTAGGTGCTCCTTATAGAACATGCATTTCACTAAATCCTGGTCAGGAGGATTTGACTAGTCTTTGGTTTGTAATAACTTATAGGATAAGTAGTCCAAGTGTTTGTAGGCTTGAGAGTGGGTTTTATTCCCTAAGAGGGTTTCCCACATAGATGATGTGTTGTATGATCTTGTTAATGCTTTGGATAGATGTACTTTCATGTTTATGTTGCTCAAATCAAGTTGATGTATGATGGAATGGTTTTGGAATTGAATGTACATTGTTGTATACTGATTCACCCCCACTCTCAGTAGCTAATTCCAACATTAAATGTTATAGAATCCACAAAAGTTGTAATTTATGAATGAGTGTCCTCAAAATGTTTATCCTTTTTATACGTGATGCATCTAATGTAAGTTTTACCAACATTCAACTTTTTAAGTTGAGTGATTCAGATAAATTAAAGGATATAAGCTTATAGTCTATTTTTTTGTGTGTTAGATACAAAACTATGCCATAGTAGATCCAAAGATGGAAAGGCCATTGACAATTGGGATGTCTTCTCTCATATCCCTATTATTAATAATGCTATAATTATTTTGATATTATTTATATTTATTGGTAATGAGTTATCTCTATTTAACTGGATTGTAATTTTAAGTTTATACTAATTTTTTGTTCACTATATATTTAGCTATGATAAAAAATAAAAATAATAACTATACATTCTATTCTTCTAAATCTTTGTTTTTTGGTGCACTTCAACACAATTTTGACACTGAAAATAAATTTTTATAATCCTCAATTTTGATTGTACGGTTTCACTTTCAAATATCTGGGAATATAAATGTGGGATCGTCCCTATAAAAATACTAACTCTATCAAGGTTTTATATAAATATTAAAAATAGCCTACATAAATGGACACATCAATAAGAAGAATAACACTACAAGTAATCCTAGTAGATGGAAAAATTATGCTCTTAATGGCCTCAAATGGTGGTCTCCAAAAATTTTATTACCTTTGTAGAATTTTTATTTTTTGGTAGCGATATAAGAATAGCCAAAATGACATCTTATAGATTGGATAGTTGTATGTTAAGATTATCCATGAGGAATCCATCACACATGGATCCTCAAGCTCATTATTTCTCCCCATTAAATCATTATATTGTGGCTCCATAATATCAAAAACAATATCAAAATTATGTGGCTCCATAAAAAAATGTTTGTCATGATCATATGAAATTTGCCCTCCCTCATGATTTTCTTCAATAGAATCATATGACCCCATAATTGCTTCTAATGCATTATTCTCCATTATAATATTCAACACATCAATAACATCCACTACATATTTCTCCATAAACCTTTGCATGTGAGGATGATATAATTGTTTAATGGTTTTTGATAATCAAGAAAGAGTATTTATTAGCCGTGATCTAAATTTTTTAACTTTAATCAGTATTGACAACTTTATCTATTTTCACGTATTTGAAGTAGTATTCAAAATGATAATATTTATATTTTTATATAATGTTTCCTTTATTATATTTATTTATAGAAGCATTTTGATTTTAAAAATGGAAAATATAATTTTTTAATGATAAATAGCAATCATATTAGAGGGCATGTAGGTTTCCATGTAATAGTATTCAATTGCACCTATAGTTTTTCAAATCAGTCTCAGTGACCCTACTCTTTCTGTGAGTGTTTTCTTTATTTACTTATAAAAATAGTTTTCATTAAGTGATTTATTTTATTAAATAAATCATATACTTAAATATAAAACATTATCCAAGTACAACACGAGGAGGAGATGGAACAAACACATAATTTTTTAGGATAAAAAGGTAATAATGAAGCTATTTTGATGCTAATCCATGACTTGAATCATTGTGTGTTTAATTTACTAAACAAATATTACAATAATTTTTAGGGGGTTTCATACAGTGATGGTACTATCACCCAAGTTGACTGATGTGATTTTTTGTTATATTTAGAGATATACTATTTGCTAGTTGAAGTTAGTAGGTTGCCAATTTTGATAAAATCTAGAATCTAAAGTAGACATTATGTAATAATTTATCAAATATTCAAGACTTATTAAACACATAGTTAATATATCAAATCAAATATTGGGGAATAGAGAAGGATGTGGAAGTGTTACCTTGTACTCTACTGATATCACCTGCACATTTGAATGAAATGGTTTCATGTGCTATTAGCATAAATTATTTTTAACTGTAAGAAAATGCATGCCATTTGCCCTACCAAAAAAACTACGTTTTTCATTCTCATTGAATTATTCCATGGTTATAAAGGCAAAATACATGCCCATTATGTAGGATGAACATACCTTTCCTAGTATAAAGTGAAACATAGATGTTGGAAACCACACAATTTGAATCATGACTTTCTTCAGACAATCACAACCTATATTTATCAATTTCCCTCATATTATATGGCTCTAGTCTTAGTTTTATATGGAAAATTTTGTATTAAACTAATTTAAAGCTTCATCATAGGGTTGTAATTATATCTGACATTATATGGAATCCATGTTAAATATTTCTAGGACTCTTTATCGTGAAAGAACTCTATATATATATTTTTTATTATTTTACAAGTAGTTTTATTCAAAATAAAACCATATTGAAAATTTATCCAATGTGCTAACTGTTTAACATGGATTAAATTTTTATTATATATTTAATGCAAAATTACTCAGTTATTAAAGACACCAAAATGGAAACTTTTATTAAATAGTTGCTTTTTTTAAATGCTGCTTTTGATGGTAGATAATAAATCTAATGATGTAGGAGAATATTCATTTATTCAATGTATTTTCATTTTTTTTTATTTAGTCTAGGTTGCTTTGATATGCTTAGTTAGTTTTCCCTCCAAAACTATGGTGCTCAAATTTTCAAATTTGAGAATATGTCTATTAAGCTTGTAATAAGGCCTAGACATGTCTCAAGGCCAAGATTGCATAGATTTGCATATAAAATAGTTTTAGGTATCATATTCCATGTGATATTAGGTTTTTTGAACAAGATTTATGTTGGTTAGAATCTTATTTATTTGGAAATGTTGTTAGTTCCATTCTTAGAGTTTGTTGTATGAGTCTAAGAATAGAGATTTGGTGTCTAAGTTGAGTTTTTCAATTTTGTTGAGTGATTAATCAAACAAAAAAATATGTAATATGATTATTTGAATGTGAAATATAGATATGGAATGTATAAGGACAAAATTTTATGTCTTGTTAATGCTTTCTCCATGACTATCGCTGCATACTAGACAGGGTAGCAAGCAAGAGGCTGACAGTGAGGGTTTGATGAATTCATTTCTTAATTTTGAATATTCAAGAATTTATAGGAGGTAAAAATAATCTCAATAAAATTTACTTTGGTTATTGAAACCCTAGGATGCTCTCTATAGCCTCATTTAAGTGCTAACTATGCCTAAATTAGGGATTTATTGATCTCAGCATCCGTATGTTGAAAAATTACAAAAACTTGAAATCCTTGTGATTTAAATGTGTGCATATAATATGTAAAGTTTCAAGACTTGATTAAATGAGTAAGTCCACTTTCTAATCTAACCTTATTTTTAGTCTTTGTATGCATAGGCTCACTGAGTTAAGGTGATTTGATGATGGTCTAGGGTTAGGTTATGAGTGAGTTTTGGTTAGATAATTGTGAAATGAATATTTACATATTCCATATGTATTTCAAGGTACATAATTTATTTAACCTATCTATCGACCCAAAATAGGGTGCTGAAGAGACCTAATTAGGTCTGATGTAGTTGCTATTAGCCCTATTCTGTACACAGTAACCATACTCACATCTCACATATGTTGTGTAGTTCCTTAATGGGTATCTAAATCATATTTGAGTTTTATGTTATCAAGAATATAAGAAAATTTATGTAGGGAAAACATGGTCAATAGGGCTACAAGCCCATTAGCCCCTCTATAAGGAAAGTATGGCCTTATGGCCCTAGTTATGTGTTCTAATCATTCAAGATTGTTAAAATAGGTGTAAATAGTTTAGATAGGTTGTGTTTAGTGTGTCTAGATTATTAATTATTGTATATGAGTTTTTCTATATAATTCTATGTTGAGAACCAAGTCTAAGTTGATTATGTATTGTCTAAAGAACATCTTATCATGAACTTTGAGTATGAACAAAGTGCCTTAGATAGTCTAGGAGTATTGAAAGTGTCTTTAGATGGTTTGAGATTCACACCAATTTTGGTTTCCAAGCTAAGGGATTGTGTACATTCTAAGATCCAAAGCAAAAGAGGAAGAATGTGAAAGAGAGGAAAGATTCTAAGATGGCCATGAGAGTGAGGAATAGAGGTAGAGCTGGAGGAAGGAGACCAATAGGACAAATGGTAACTAAAAAATAATTTAGGAACCTAAAATCTAGGTTACAAGACCTAGAGATGGCTCAAAGGAGAGGTGCTGATATGGGTGAAGTTAGTGATAGAGAAGAAGAGCCACCAGAGGAAAAATTGGTGGTAGAAGATGATACAACTAAAGAAAGGCTTTGGATCAATGCATTAGACAAGTAATTTGAGTATGAAGGGATAGAAGAAGATGACAAGAAAGTCAAGTATGCCATGACCAAATTTAAAATCCATGAATCCTTGTGGTGAGATGGAGTGTAAGAGGAAAGGATGAGAAAAGGAAATCCAAAGATCATGAGTTGGGATAGAATGGTAGAAAAAATGAAAGGTAAATTCATGCCCTTAAATTACCAAGCAAATATTTTCAAGCAATTTAAAAATTTGAAACAAAAGGACATGTCTGTAAAGGAATACACTGAAGAGTTATATAGGCTAACCATAAGATAAGGCCATATTTAGGATGATATAGATAAGGTATCAAGGTATAATAATGGTTTGAAGTTTTTCATCTAGGATGAGATTAGCCTTCTCAAACCCAGGAAAATTGAAGAGGCATATCAATTTGCCTTGAAAGCTGAAGAGAAGATTGCAAGGAAACAAACTTCCTTTTCAAGAGGAAGAGACATATCCATTAGAGGAAGAGCATAAAAAGGAGGTAGAATGTAGCTACAAACATTACAAAAAGAGGCTAGTAGCTCATAAAGCTCAAGAGGCAACTATACACCAAGAGGAAGAAGGTCATACCAAGGATACCAAAGAGGAAGATTCATGGGCAAATGCTTCAAGTGTAACAAATATGTAGGCCATAGATCATATGATTGTCTAGAGAACACTTCTACCAGTCATGAGAGAGGTGTGCATGTGGTCTAAGGTAAAGAAGAAGTTAAAGGACCAACAACAACTCATGAAGATGTACCAAAAGAAGGTGAGTCCCTTTTGATGAAAAGATTTTTGATTAAGCCTAAAAAAGAGATAGTGGAACCACCTCAAATAAAAACACTATTTAGGACAAAATTCAAGAGTAATGGAAAATGTTATAGAGTCATAATAGATAGTGGGAATATAGATAGCTTGGTTTCAACTAAAATGGTGGAGAAGTTATGTTTAATGAAAGATAATCATCCTACACTTTACAAGGTGTCATGGCTATAAAGAGGGCATCAACTCTTAGTAGAAGAATAGTGAAAGGTAGACTTACAAATTGGTGCTTATAAAGATCAAATAATATGTGATGTTATACCTATGGATGTGTGTCACATCTTATTGGGAAGACCATGGTAGTTTGATAGGATAGCCATACATGATGGGAGAAACAACACTTATAGCTTTGAGTTGAATAGAGTAAAGCACACGTCTCACACCTTTGAGAGAAGAATACATTGCTATAGGTGGATCAGATTCCAAGGCATTGTTGTTGGGTGACAAAGATTTTGTACAAGTGAAGGAAGAGGAAGGCATGATCAATGTTCATGAAAAGGAAGTAATAGGTTTTAAATCTAACTTAACTTGTGTGATTGAAGATATGGAAGACATCTTGGTTGATGAAATGCAACATCACAATTTCTTAGTGAGCATGGAAGAACCTAAAGTATCTAATCAAATTCTAATTGCAGATAAGTAGTAATAGACTTCTTTGGTAGAATCACAAGAAAAGGATATACATTGGTGGGAGGTAGAATTGGAGTAGTTAGAGAAGCTATTTAGAGGAGAATCAAACAATGAGTCAAGTGGGCCAAAGGAGGATAAGGCTAGCTCATTTCAAGATGACCATAGCAAGGATAAAACTAAGGTAATGTCCTTATCATCAAATCAAGAAGTATGATTTGATAATGATAGTACCATGAAGACAATTTTGTATGATGAACTAGAAAATGGTGGAGGTAACACTAAGGAGAAAATTAAAAAGGTAAATGGAAATGATTTTAAGAACATTGAGAGTAACTTGAATATTTTCCAAGATAATTTACTTGAATCAACTCATGTAATGGATAATAGTTTCCTTGACAATGCACAATGCAAGTCTTATTACATGATGGCAGTAGGAAAACATGGAGAAGAAATGAACCTTGATAGTGAAGGTTGAAATTTGGGAATTGATGTTGGAAGTGATATGAAACCAAGTATTCTCAAAGAAGATCATAATGCTACTATAGATGATTGAGTAGGTGATGTTTTAGATGATAAACAAAATGAGAGTCTTATGTATGACAGTGACATCCATACTAGTCATTATTTGTGTCAAAGGATGATGATTTTTTAAGAGCTTCAATAGAAGAAGTGAGACACTTGTGGTTTTGATCTCAAGACTTTGAAATTAGTCCTACTAAAGGACCAAGAGAAAGGGATAAAGAATGGAGTTTTGATAGCTATGGCAAGGGAAAGTTAATGGAAATCATGTGGGTAGTAAGGGTAAACACAAACAAAAAATAAGGAGAGTATGAAATGTATGAGAAGATGAATATCTTGATGACTAGATACCTTAAAGCACATATTAACAATGTTAATTATGAAAACATCAAACTTTGGGAGGACAACAACAAGCTGATCCAATAAGCAAATTAAGGTATATATTTGTCTAACATTGTGGAGATAGTTGTAGGTATAAGTGCAAAGAGGAAACTAGACATCAAGGAGATAAATAATTAATTTACATAACCTAACAAAGAAAGAAAATATTTTTAATCTCAAGACAAAATTTGGGATCCTGATCAACATGGAGGAACCAACCAGCTAAATATGCAACCTGGATGACAGAGAATGACATCTTCAAGCTAGGCACAAGTGTGGAAGAGTTGATGAATAACAACACCAAGTGAAGAATGCTTATTTTTTCTCCTTGGAATAATTATTTAGGAACATCTTCATATATTCAATATCTTTTCATTTTTTTGGTTGATTCTAGGTTGCTTTGATATGCTTAGTTTTCCCTCCAAAACTATGGTGTTCAAATTTTCAACTTTGAGAATATGTCTATTAAGCTTGTAATAAGGCCTAGACGTGTCTCAAGGCAAAGATTGTATAGATTTGCATCTAAAATAGTTTTAGAGATCATATTACATGTGATATTATGTTTTTTGAATAAGATTTAGGTCGGTTAGAATCTTATTTATTTGGAAAAGTTATTAGTTCCATTCTTAGAGTTTATTGTATGAGTCTAGGTATAGAGATTTGGTGTCTAAGTTGAGTTTTTTTGTTTTGTTGAGTGATTAATTTGACCAAAAAATATGTAATATTATGATTTTAATGTGAAATAGAGAGATGCAATGTTGAAGGACAACAATTTATGTTTTGTAAATGCTTTTTCCATGACTGTAGTCGTACACTAGATAGGGCAACAAACAAGAGGTTGATAATGAGGGTTTTATGAATTAATTTATTCACCATGACTACTTAGGAATTTATTGGAGGTATAAATAATCTCAATAAAATTTATTTGGGTTTTTAAAACCCTATGATGCTCTTTATAGCCTCATTTAAGTGTTGACTCTGCCTAAACTAGGGATTTGTTGATCTCAACATCTGTATTATGAAAAATTACAAAAACTTGAATTTCTTATGATTTCAATGTATGAATCTACTTTATAAAGTTTCAATACCTGATTTAATGGGTAAGGCCACTTTCTAATCTAACCTTGTTTTTAGTCCTTATATGCACAAGCTCACTGAGTTAAGGTGATTTGATGATGGTCTAGGGTTAGGTTATGAGTGATTTTTGGTTATATAGTTGTGAAATGACTATTTACATATTCCATATGTATTATAAGGTCTAGAATTTCCTTAAACTCTCTATCAACCAAAAATAGGGTGCTTAAGAGACTTAATTAGGTCTAATGTAGTTGCTACTAGCCCTATTCTGTACATAGTAACCATACCCACATTTCACATATGTTGTGTAATACCTTAACGGGTATCCAAATAATATTTGATTTTTGTGTTATCAGGAATATAAGAAAAGTTATGTAGGGAAAATAGGGTTAATAAGGCTACAAGCCCATGAGCCCCTCTATAAGGCAAGTATGGCCTTATGGCCATGGTTGTGTGTTCTGATCATTTAAGATTGTTAAAATAGGTGTAGATAGTTTAGATAGGTTGTGTTTAGTGTGTATATATTATTACTTATTGTATATAAGTCCTTCTATATAATTATATGTTGAGAACCAAATCTAAGTTGCTTATGTATTGTCTAAAGAACATCTTGTCATGAACTTTGAGTATGAACAAAGTACCTTAGACAGTCTAGGAGTATTGAAGGTGTCTTTAGATGGTATGATATTCACACCATCTAATATGGTCTACTATTTAAAATGATAGGTAATTTTTATATACATATAATATCCCTAATTTAGTTTATACACACTACAAATAACTCATTTTGTTTGTAGAGTGCCATTGTAGCTACATGAACCTATTTATTTTCTCTATGAAAAAGGACATCTAATAATTATTAAGTAGCTACATTTTATTGTTTATTTTATTTATGAAGTATAACACTTGTTAAGTCTATAACTCCTAAATGCCTGAACTTAACTCAACATAACTCACATTATAATTTATAATGCAATTGGTGCATTAGAGGCAAGGACTAGCCACTATGCAACCCGTATTTACAACTATAAGTAAGCTAAGACTACTCTCTTGGGATTTGAATCAATAAACCATACAACTTTGTGAAAAAATTACAAGTAGTGCAAAAAATAATTTTTGCCCTTGACTTACTTAAATAATCAATCACTATGAAAGACATAATAAATAAGCAATAGCTATGAAAGACATAATGCAAGATACCTTGCATAATATAAAATTAATAATAGATACTAGCCCTATTCATTTTTCATATTTAGTTAAAAAATGGAAACATACCAAGCAAGATATATCCTTCCAATGAGACAAATTTCCATCTAAGGAAACTATCCACAAAAAGTATACCTTATATGTTATAACTCATGTCAATCACATAAAGGTCAAGTGGGTTCTTGTAGAGAGTAGATCATGGATAAACATATGTAACGAGGCTTGTCTTACTACATTAGGTCTAACTATAGAGTGTTAATCACATTTATATATGATTATCAAAGGTTTGATAGTACATCCATAAGTCCCTTAGGAGATATTATGCTCAATATTAAACTAGGACCTATAACTTTTCCTACACATTTTCATGTAATGCCTACTAGAGTTAGCCACAACATTTTTTTTGGGATACCTTAGATCCATAAAATGCATGATATCAACTCTACATTACATCAATGCTTAATATTTATACATAATAAGCATATCCATGTGATTTTTAGTGATAAAGAGATTTTTTAATATATAAAAAAAGAACCTACATAGGTCATTACGCCACATTATAATGCACTATGGTCAAATGAAATAGTATCTCAATCCTTAAACCCTATGGATAATCCATATACCAATGGGTAGGTTAAACCAAATAAGGACATTGAGCATATCCAATAAAATGATTACAAATTCAATGACATTGATGAACACTCATTCAAACTAAAATTTACACTTGGACATTATCATTATGATATGCATATATAGGCTAGTCACCAACGACATAAAAAATATGAAAGGACATAGTGTGCGCTTAAAACAACTAGCTTATTATAAAGTCCTACCTACTTCCAATTTGAAAAAATATGGAAAAGGGTATGCTTGTGCCAAAATCATGGGATATAAAGGATAGAGATTAGTAAAATAAGAACAAATAATTTTAGAACAAATAAATCTCATATACAATGAGATCAAAATAGGACTTAGGTGTAAAGTTTATGCTATTATAAAAGATAACACAAATACACATAAAAATCTGCACAATAATTTATTAAAATAATGAAATCAACTTCAAAAGAAAGTATTTCATGTTGAATCATTAGAGCTTGAGCACACTGACTAAATCAATTAGGATGTTTCTTATGGAATACATAAATTAGATAAATTTAGTAATTATGAAGCCTTACAAGAGTATGTGGGATATTATTTTAATATACCATCCTCTCACCATAAATAAATATTTAATCATAAGCTAAACCAATCTGCATATTTTGGCTAAATCAAGCATGTTCCTATAGAGAAAGATATACCCTTAGATGGTCTCGATTCATTACTCACTAAAAATTACATTGAAGATCATTATGCATTTATTAATGAAGGATCAACATATTATAACTTTAGAATGGTATAAAATCCTAAAAAGATTTTACTTAGAGCATCAATGTCATTAAGAGAAGACAATAAACATCGATAACTCGTAATGGACTTTCAAAAATTATTATCTTGAAATTATTTAAATATGCCTAGTATTGATTATTCAATAGTGGTTAAAAATATTTGTTGTGGATCTTAGTGATGGGCACACATTCAAGCTATCAATTATATGTTGAGGATATCTCCTTTAACCTAAGGGGTGAACCCAAATATATAACATTGTAACTTATTGATCATGCAAACCTTTAAATAATTATCAACTCATAAATGTATATTTTAGGAAGAGGTTAGGATTGTATGTGCAATATTAGTTAATTTTGATTGACTAAGGAATTTAATGTTGAATATGTGGAAACACACTTGCAATGAATTTAAATAACTCTTTGTTTGAGGAAAACACATGTACTAAATATAAATCAAACTTATTGAAAGTAAATTGTTGGAATTGAACTACTAGTCTAGTTGGAAGCTTCCCACACAATGGAATTAAATGGTACACACATGTAATTAAAATATACACATATGGAATTAAATTTTTGTAAATAAAATTAAATATGTAACTATTAAATAATTAATTTAACTATGGAATGAATACACACATAATAATTAATTATGAAAGGAATTGTTATAGAAATTAACTAGGAAATAAATACCCATATAACAAAATAAACTAACTATTAGATGGGTGTCTTCACAACAAGTCCTCACGAGTGGGACTTTTCCTGGTTGGATTGAAGCTCAAATTTATTTTTTTACTAGAATGATTTACACAAAATCAACTTCAATTTAATTAATTCATAAAGATAAATGAATTGCTACAAAATTATTACATCTCTCTTCTAAATATAATGGACTAACTGAACCATTGATTAATTATTTATTATTAACTCAAGTCTACATCTCTCTTTTATATAAATGGGAAGAAAGAATTTATTTAGCTATCAAAATATAATGGTTATAATAATAAATTTACCATAATACTTGGAATAAAATAAGTTACAACAATATCTTCTAAAATAAGTTACAATAATAAATCTAAAAAATAGGAAAATGCATAAATCCAGCCATAAAATTATTATTCCAATCCCACCGATGGTGGAGAGAGTGAGTTAAGGAATATATTGGAGAAATATCCAAATATAAACTATTATTCACATCCATTCTTATTTGCATCATATTTTTATGGAGTGTTATAGTCAATGTTTGGTTCAATCATAGTGAAGAAGAATCTTGAAAATCATGAGCAAATAAAGTAAATGAAATAAACCAATAAATTTTAGAAGCATCTTTAGTAAAAAATGATTTTTTATTTTCTTTAAACACAACAAAAACCGTAGGTGTTTTGATCATGACACATGGTAAATCTTTTAATTTTCTGCAGCAAACCACAAGTTATAGTCATTGCGACAAGAAATTTTATAAGCATCTTTAGTTGGAAATTATTTTTTATTTTATTCAAACACAACAAAAAATTGTAGGTGTTTTGATCATGACATGTGGGTTTTTTTTTTAATTTTATACAGTAAACAACATGCTATAGTCATTTCTACAAGAAATTTTAGTAGCATCTTTAATTGGAAATGAATTTTTATTTTATTTAAACATAATAAAAAACTATAGGTGTTTTGATCATGACACACGGTGACTCTTTTAATTTTATAAAACAAACAAAAAGCTATAGTCATTACTATGGGAAAGATAAAATATTAGCTACAAGTATCACACAATAATGGTTTCACGTATCACACATTAGTGGATATAAGTATTACATAGTAATGGCTCCATGTATATGCATTAGTTACTATAGGTATATGTGTACACCTAATATTTTCAATTTATCACTTTACTAACACTTTATATTACAAAGGCTTGTCAACACAAAAATATCATTGAGTGCACACCTAAAGGGTGTACCAAGAATGTGGTGGGATCATATTATTGTACTTTGTGAGATATGTTTGCATATATTTTCCTATTACACCATCATTACTATCAATCTAAACTCTGCTAAGTCTTTATTAATTTTTCCATTTTGTATTATTATTATTATTCTTTTTTTTACAACTTCCCTATATCCTATGGTATCAGTCTAGCCAATACAATATATTTTGTGCCTTGATCCTTCCTATACTATATTAACCACCTTGATAGAGTTCTAATTTTGTCCTTTAATATTTATAATATATCAGCATGACCTATACCATACTGTAGCATCCAACATCTTCCAACTATATTGGCCTAGACAATACCATTAGATTAAAGTTTAGGGTTGGTTTTGGGTGTTGGAATAAAATATAGGGGTCATAATTCATTCCTAATCTGCTATCTCACATTTATATACTCTGCTTGTGTTCACATTTCTACCCTAAGTATTATTTGGGAGAATTAGTGGTTTAGAACCTTATCTTGGATATCTTGTGTTGTGTGTCATTAAATGTCACTAGGAGAGGGAATTTGGATCTATTAATTAAAGATATTTAGGTCTTTATCTAACTATTTGAGGTCTTTAAACTATAATAATCTCATGAAAAGTTTCACTTGAGCCAAGGGGGATATTGAACTATCGATGGGTGTACCCTAAGGTAAGTATTTCTATCCCTATACTCTTTATTTCATTTACTTTGTAGATTACATTTTGATTATTAATTTGTGAATATATGTGTGTATCCTTGATTGGGCTCTTCCCTGTATTGAATAAGATGTTATAGACATAGGATTGTTATATATCACCTTAGGTTACATAGAATCCCATTTGGTTGACCATTACACCTTATCTTATTTACAATAACTTACTCATAATTTAATTTATTTCTAGCCACTTTACAACTATTTAATTTACTTGCATATTTACAATCATAGTAACAACCATTCACCTTTGTTGAGTTCTAATGAGAGCTATATATTTATGTCATAGGCTTACATTTTTGAACCCTTTACTCTTGACATTTGAGTTGTAGGTTACCGTTTTCTAGATATCTAGATATCATTTGACCTTACCTTCTTGTCTGAGTATATGTAGGATCTATTTGATTGACCTTATTTGAGTCCTAGTTTATTGAGAGAAAGAGGATAGTTGTAGGTCATTCTAATTTGTGCATACATTCTAATGAACCTGACATGAATACTATCCCATCCCTTATTGGATTGTATTCAAATTTATATTTTTATTCTAGAATTGTATTAATTTTATCTTCACCATCATTATACATTATGGTGAAATCGAGGTGAATCTTATCTGCCCTTTGGTTAGATTAGTTTCTTGTTTGACCTTGTAGCTTCTTAGTAACATTGTCAAAATCATCATATATATTTCAATCCAATTTTATCAACCAATTTAATACCATTTAATATTTTTAGTAACTATATCAACTAAAAAGATACTATTTTATATCTATCTTCCAACTATATCTACCAACTCGATACTGTTTTATGTTTTTCCAAACTATATCAACTATTTTAATATAATTATGTGAGTGTTTCCAACTATATCAACCAACCCGATACAATTATGTTTGATCAGTTTCTGTTCTTGACTATATTGACCAACCCAATACCATTCTATTTTATTATTTAATTCATTACATGATGTAAATTTGTATCTCAACTTATATCATTTTCATATTTATTTTTTATTTTGTCTTCCTAGAACTATGTTCTGGTAGTTGTAAAACTCATAGGAGCTATCATTCTGGGCCAATCAATCATTAATTTTACTTGAGTCATGGTGTGAGGGGTACTATCCCTGTACTAAAGTCATTATATAACACTATCTATAATTTATTTTTCACTTACGTCACAATATATCAAAAATTCCTAGGGTTTTATTTTTATCCTTTAGAAAGCTTTTTAACCATTTGATTTTGTAGTGCACTAGTAAGTGATTAGCCTCAGGAAGTTACTCTCAGTGTACCTCAGAGATATAATAGTGAGTATGTGGGATGGTGGAATCCTCTATAGTTAGTTCCCTTACATCCATCTTCACTATTTATGCTTAGGATCAATATATCTTAAGAGCCTATAAATCAAACACACCATGTCTAGTTATACCTCCTTACTTTGATTCTTAGCTTATTTGGTTTCTAGACCTTATCAGACAACATGATACTATTATTTATTATGTGATAACTTCATCGGCCAACCTAATATAGTTTTTTTTGTCTTTCCAACTACATTGTCCAAATCAATACAATTGTAAATTTATGTCCAACTACATTGACCAACTTAATTTTCTACTTCATCAGCTAGCTTGATACAATCATTTTCTCTATTTGCCAATAGTGCCACACTTTTTTACTATACTATATCAGTATATACAATACAATATATTTTTAATATGTCTATATTTACTAGGTTGATACCATATATTTTTTAAACATAGTAACCAACTATGTCAACTAACTTGATACCGTCTATTTCCTTTGATCAAATTTTATGATTTTTAGTTTTTTCCATCATGATGTTTCCGCTTAGAATATTTGTGTGATCCTAAAACCATTATGATTTTTCACATGTCTTTACTTTATAGCTTCTATGAACACCATTAAAATCAATTCCTCATGGTACAATTTTGCTACACCTTTTCTCATTGTTAAGGATCCCAATGTTGATCCTTCTTACCAAGGTGAATTTACAAATGATGAAAACTATAGTGGGATTGAATATTATTATTATGGTCCTTTTATTTATTCTTCCATTCATGAAAATCCCTATGAAGATCTTAATAACATCAATTTTAACACTCCTAACATTGACAAAAATTGCCATGATTATCTTCCCCTCTATGACCCTAATGATCCTTATTACCGGGATGAAGATCCTAATGATGAAACTTATAGTGGGACCACATACTATCAATATGGTTCTCCCATTTATTAGTAATTTAGGGATAATTTTAAGAATGGACCCCCAAAAATTTCTATAATATCCTAGTGAATCCTGGAGTTTAGGCATAATTTCATTAGCTAATCTTTGGGAAAAATTCCACAGGTTTAAATTTATTGGATATTCTATGGGATCTTTAAAAAAATTATAATTATCTAGAAAATTAAATGTAAATTCAAATAAATATATAATGACATAAAAAAAAGAATAAAATAAATAAAACTAACTAAAACTCAAACTTTCTCTTTTAAATCGATGTAACAACAATGACACTTACCTAGAAATGAAAGTAACTTGTAAAAACTAAGCTTTAATATGTTTTATTCAGTCAAATGGACACACTATTAGGGATTAATTGTCATGGATGACTATGCCTAAGTTGTTGAGTGATAAATACTAACTAGAAATTGTACCCCGAATGTGTAATGGCCATGTCGATAGTGTCTATTACCTTGAAGGTAATTGGAAAGGAAAGCAAAGCTATGTAGAGAAGACTATAATAAAATATAAAATAATTATTTAGTGAAAATTATGTGTAATTATGTTGAAGGAAACTCATTTTTGAAGGGTGAAATGAGAGATTACATACATATACATATTTGTTGCATGGTGTAGGATATAAAAAGGAAGCACACATTGTCTTGATTTTTTGCATATTGATAAAAATAAAATGCAAATTAAAAGCAAGATTTTATCTAAAATTTTAATCTAAAATTCTCTAAAAATGAAAAAATGCATCAAAATAATAATGTGTTGAAGACCACTTTGTCATTAATGATAAGCAACGAGTTATTAACAAATATACTTTAGAGTTGACTTTATAATGCTTCACATATTATCTTAGGTAACCATAATATTAAATCTAAGCATGTGTTACCAATGGTTTCATGTGACTTGTGCTTAATTTGATCCAAATTATAAAATGTGAATTTCACATCAATGTTTACTTGAGAATGCGTTAAAAACTTATCACCTAATTTAGTGAAGGCACACATATATCCACTTAATAAAAGAGCATAATCCTCCAAAATCATTAGAAATAACTAAGACAAAATTTAACATAATAAGAAAAATTTAAGAAAAATTCCAAAAAGGATTGAATGTAATATAAAGGATCACTTTTATCTTAAACACCTCTAATTTTGAAAGCTACACAACCAATTGAAAAAATATATTCAAGCACTTCATGATCCAATAGGTTTAAAATAATATCATTAAAATTAATCCCATTAATTGATGTATGGAACCTTTGAGAGAGGATTTTGATTTGATTTTACATGTCATGCAAGGTATACATCATAATAATTATTTCAATAACTGCGAAAGTAATAAATAAACATGTGGATAAAGAATAAAAAAGAAAGTGATGTTTTTAGAATCTTAAAACAGATGAACATGATAATTAAATAATTTTCTGTACAACTTTAGTTTCTCAGAAATGTCCTTACATTTTAAATAAAGACCCTACTCATTCAAAAACATTTGAATGATTATGGGATCCTACATAACATTCTCTATTCACTCAAGTTTTTTTGGGTTATATTTGCCTTGTTGCCTAAACCTACCCATGCTATTTTTTTCTAAACTGTCTCTAAATTGATGACAAAATTAAATATAATTCTTAAACCCCTCTTTTTATTTATTACTACATCATTTTTTAATGCAAATTAATTTTTATTTACTATTTAAATTTGAATATGTATAGTCTTTTATAAAGCATGATCTTGATTTTCCTAATTACTTCAAAAATTAAGCCTAAACTAGCATATATATCTTAAATAAAACTATGTAAAAGATGTCAAAACAAATCATTCTTGAGGCACTTATTCCACTAATGTCATAAATCAATATATGCATCTTGAGAATGATATATTTATACATCTTTTTCACATATTTATATAAGATATGTATCTAGTATAATATCTATGTTGTAAAATTTCTTTATAGTATCCATTTAAAAGGATTGGCCTATATTAAATTTGTTCTCTTCCTGAACTATATTGTGGCTCATACAAATTAAAATAATTAATATTATTCAACATTGTTCTTTAAGTGTGAAATTGTGACTCATAAAATTTTCATTTATTTTTCAATAGTGTCTATTCCCTCCATATCACCACATGTAAAATACTACCATATATATCAACACATCTAAAATTGAATTGTTACAGGACATAAAAATATCTCTATCTTAAAATATAAATAATATTAATTAGTGGAGTAAGGAGCCATTTTTTCAAGAAAAAATAATTTTTTGAGCCCAACATAGTATTACAACTATATTACAAATGAATATCATCAATTAGTGAAAACGTTATAGAGAAGGTAATGAAATTATTAAATAATTTGGTATGTGACAAATGTAATTATTGTACTATTTATTAGCATATGTATTGTATTATTAATGTAAACCACTTTCCCTATCTAAAGATGAAATTTAAAATAAATTTTATTATTTCAATTAAAAATAATACTTTTTTCTATTGAAGAGTGTAATTATATAAATATAAACAAATAATGGTACAATGTTAGTCATACAAAAAAATAGGTCAAAAAGTCACACCCACCACAAGAATAGTCAAACCAAGGTAAGAAACCTTTGAGAAGATCAAATCCAATAGAGGGTCAATAATGAAACCACAAACAAAAAGTGACATCAAACTATCATGAGTGTGCAATAACCAAAAATATGCACATATAAGCACATTCAATTAAAGAGAACAATTATGCTACAACAATGAACATGGGGGCCAAAGGAGGTAGTGAAGGAGGTAGATCTTGTAGCTTGTCACCCCATCCCTTTTGATCAGGGGGTATTCATCCATAAGTAAGGGATCCCAACCATAATTTTATTAAATATTATTATTTTCTTCATTATACTAATTAGGTGAGATAATAAGAGCCAACCACAGTTACTTGTCTTGTGGGGGTGGGCCCCAATCTCTTCTATCACTTCCACCTTTAGTAGAGTCATGAGGCCAATCATGTTGTGGAGATGAAAAATGAGGGGGTGACCAATGAGGAAAGAGGCTCATGTACTAGTTCTTAGAATGCTACTGGCATATACCACACCCTCACCCATGAGGAGGTGATTATAGGTATGGAAGCTTGGGAGGTTCATGACTAACTGTACATGGGGCATTAATCTAATGATTAAGTAAATTTTGGAGGTGGTTAAGATCTAGGAGAAATTTATCAATATGAATTTGAAAATTAAGAGTAACATTAGAAACAATATTAACTTTTTTAGTAACAAAAAATCTATGTTTCATTTCATCATGATGAAAACAAGCATAATTTATAGCTTTCTAGATTTTAAAAAGAATATCTTATAGGAAGTAGGGTAGATTCCCCCAAGATAACCATCTTCCATGTAAAAAACTTAGGCTTAAACCACTGAAAAGGGACTGTGTGGGATCATAACTAGAAAAGATGATTAATTATTGTAGGTTGACAACATATTGGGCAAATAGGATTTGAAACCCCCATGTGCTTAATCCGATCACCCAAATTCAAACTTTGATATAGAATACACTAAATAAAATGAGCCTTCTTAGGCTCAATGAGAGCAACCCACATGGTGTTAAACCTTATAGACCAAACCGCATGGCTGGACCAGTGGTTCCAGCTATGATTGAGAGTATCATCTTAAATATGCTAGGGATCCAAGAGATTATACCCCAAATGAGGAGAATAATGATTAAAAATAGTGTTCATAGGCCAATGCCAATACTTACACTAGGGAGTAAACAAGTTAGCTCTAATCTTATGAATATACTCATCATGTATGGAGTTTTAAATCTCTATAATAGACTCAACATCTATATTATTTAATTTAAATTTATTTTGAACCAACTACCAAGGAAGCCAAGAATGGCTCATTTTATAGAAAACATCCCCAATATTTTTCAAACCATTTTTGAAAAACCTTAAAATTTTGATCCAAGGGACCAAAGCGAAGGGAACATTATAAAAATTTAGGCACAGGAACCACCAAAGGGAATGAAAATTAAGTGAAAGACCATTCATAAAACCCTCCCCTACCCAGATGGGGTTTGAGTTTCTCTAAAGCTTTCTAAATGCTTTGAATGATAAAAGTACCTTAAATTTTAATAGGAATAGGGGCACTGAAAAGAGTATGTAACCCAAGGATTTTCCATGCACGTCTACCATAAGGAACCCCCTAAGAGATACATAAAACAATACCTATTTCAATGATATACATTGAATAAAAAATATTCAAAAAGCCTTTCATATTTGAATAAACCCCTCAAATTTGATCACTTTAACAAGGGTTTAAATATTTAAATAAAAATTTACACATGTTAGATTATTGATTTTTATAAACCATTATCCACATCTACAACTTTATGAATGTTTTTAGATCTTTATGAAAATAAATATGATTCAAAGCTTACAAATTCCAAATCTAATACTCTTAATTAAAAATTAAAATTAGAAATTGAATAAATATTATGTTGTTAAATAATTTATAACTAAGAGGAATGTTTATGGACCTCATCTTATTATCCTCATATTTTTATTTATTCATTGTGATACTATCTCATAAATTTCTCTTTTAAACATATTTTTTTATTATATAGTATTTTTTAATATCAAACACCTACTTCATAAAAATAAAACCAAAAAAAAAACTTTACTATAATCTTAGATAATTTCAAATGTTAATAAAGTATATACTTAATTTATATTTATGTGGAAATAAGGATGAGCAAGAAAGGGAGCGGGGGATGGACTATGAACTAGGGTTCAAGGGAAGAGGATGGGGACAACGGGGAAGATGGGGATGATGTGGAAAAGATGGGCTCTTTGATGGCAATGGGAGCAAACATAATTCAAATAGGGGATGATGTGGAAAATATGGGATCTTTGGTGATGTTGGAAACAAACATCATTCAAGGAATGTCTTTGAGACCTTTGTGCTATGTGGCCCTATGTTGGTTGGTTTGGTTGACCATTATGTAGTTGAAATATGAAGAGTACATAGTTGCAATTAGGATATTACTTAGAAGTTATATTAGGTGACCAAGATGGGATGACCCTTGGTCAAGATCTATTGAAATGGCTAAGAGGAGAATGACAAGTGCCATTTTTGTTTCACACGGTCCTTGGCTTTTTGAGGTTGGAAACGATCTATTTCTCTACACAAATTTGTGGTGCTTCTGGTGGTGGGGCATGGGTGATAATACCCACTATTAGAATTTGTTTGGCATCTTAGGTGTGTAGATGAGTAAAAAAAATAGGGGAGGCTATTGGCTTTCCCCTTGTATCTCTACCATTTACAACATGGCTGCTCTTGAGTGCATCTTCTATGGGGTGTATATGGGGGATTTCACCCCTACAATATTATTGGTTTATGATGGGTATTAGAGGAACTTATCCCTTTATATTTTTGAATGGATTGGTTATTAAAGGAGTCTTGGACATAGTTATATTTGGTTACTTGAATAATGGATAAATTCATTTATTTCATATAAGCATTATAAGCACAAGGTCTAATCTTGAGGTACTTTTTGAGAGAAGTCAGCTCCTGGGCCCAGGAGGGTTCTGCTTTATGGAATATACTCTTTACTATAATAGAATGGCTGTTAGAGGAGTCCATAATTACCTACTACAAGTTCTGAGAATGCTAAAGATCTTATATAGGGAATATGAAGGAAGGGTAAAAACTATGTTAAAGGTCAAATTTGGGGAGAACCCTACTCTATTTAAGTTAGTTTAGTTTGGGATGGATATGTGATTCTAAAACAAATCCTATCCTATTAGAGTGGATGATAAAGGAATACACCATGCTAGTTTGAGTAGGATGAAATGCCTACTTTCTACTTCTTAGTTATAAGAAAGTTGTGCAAAAGACCCAAGGTGCAGAAGATATTCTACTCCTAGTGGATTCTTGTTCTACAGAATTATGGATCTTAGTGGGAGGAAAAACCCACATGCTGTGACTTAGTTATGTGGAGGTTGGGTGGAAGACCCAAGTGGCAAAAAACCTCTTTCTTCAAATGGACTTTTGATTTACAGTGTCCCCAAGGAAGACATGACAAAGGGTTTTGGCCCTTCGAGATACATTATTTTGTTTCATCTATGTGTAATTTAGGTTATGGGACCCTTTAAAAACCATAATTGTGGGTACCTTAAAACCCTCATATTCTAGGTTGCAATACCCTTTAAAACACCTAGTTGTGGGTACCTTAAAACCCTCATGTTTCACTTGAAACATCTTTGTGTACTTCAAGTTGTGGGATCATTAAAAACCCCCTATTGTGGGTACCTTAAAACTCTGTAGATTCACAAGGTTGTAGAAGCCTTCAAACCCTCTTGTTGTTTTCTTGTTGTGCTTTTCTAGGTTGCAATATCCTTAAAACTATCATGTTTCACCAAGGTCTTTGGTAACTTTATTCCACTTGCTATGATTTTTAAAGGTTGGGGGAGCCTCCAAACCCTCTTTTCTATACTTGGTTGTTAGAGGGATCCTTATAACCATCTTTGTTGTACCTGGATGAGGGTTAAGTTATCAAAACCTTCAGTTACCCAGTTCATAGCTCCAATTTCAAAAGTGTTGACCTCATGAAATAAAAAAATGTTAATAAAGTATGTGCCATGACATGTTGTGCTCAAATAAATAGTCAATGGATCTTTTATTAAAAGGAAACATATACTTTAAGGACTAAGTTTTTTTGCTCAAATTATTGACATAACAAATGGGTCATTCATTCTCATTCATTCACATATATGATTCTAAAATTATTATGAGCCATTGATTAGGGCTCTTGATCAAGTAAGAGGGTATCAAGATCATGATTAGGTATTTTCTCAAGTTGTTATTTATTTCTAGTGTTTTTGTTTTTCTTTTAATGGGTAAAAATATTTTATCTTGTAGGGCAGAGGTGTTAGGGTTTTGGCTAGTGTGGGTAGAATAAAATTTTGGTGATTACCCAAACCCCTTAATAATCTAAGCAACTAAATTTAATAAAGGTTTATATTAGTTTGCCTCCATCAATTTGAAAAACACAATATTTATGTTATTATTAAATAATTAATGTTGTAAGATCATTGAAAAGAAGCATAAAAATGGGGGATTAGCTTGACTATATGAATTGGGGGACAAGGTTTTTTTCTCAAACTATCGACAAGTTTAGAATGGGGACAGTTTAATGAAAATATTGTTGAACTCAAAAAATATGTGATTTTATTTTAATCCACATCAAAAAAGAGCAAGAAAGCAAACAAGGCTTTTTCATATGTTTCTAAATATTTTAAAGGGGCCTTTCCTCTAATGGAATTCCTTTTTGTTTGCTTGGTTCAAACTATTTTTTGAATATTTATTTGCAAAATAATAATCTCTAAAACATAGTGATGATGTTCTCTCTGATCACCTACCCCTATTTTTTATAACATCAGATTAAAATTTCATTTTAATGGCCACCACATCCTCATTTTTGGATTTATTTCCCTTAACAATAGTTGAAAACATGCACCTTCCCCCTCACATGGATAAAAAACCCACCAAAAAGTATACTGAAAATTAAAAACAAAATTGTAACAAACATAAAATCCTCATCTAGTTAGTGGTAGGTTGACCACTAAAGAATTATTGAAATTGAAACAAATTTACATGTTTCAAAACCTACCCTAATAATATTCATAAAAATATTAATAAGTTTAAATAATTATTTTTAAATTTAGAGGTAGAGAAAATACATAGGGTTTATGTTGATTTATTTTGATTTTTATAATTTGTTACTAGGTTGGAAGTTGATAATAGAAATGTGTATCTTTAACCTATAAAATTTAATACATTTAGAGAATTTTGTTGGGGACATGCACTTAAATGAGCTATAAAATCTACCCCCTTTGTCATTCTTTTGTAAGTGTAGACATGCCCAAAATAATTTAACAACTTTATTCCTTGGTTTTGACCTCAAAAAATCTAACTCCGTTTCCCAATGTTTCACTACGATCACTTTCAAGAAAAAATTATTATTCTTACTATTATTAAAATATAAATAATATAATGATAGGATAGGGGTAAACAATATAAAATAAGAATAAAATAAAAGATGTACATATTGAATATTTTTTTGATTGATAATCTCATAATTACATAAATATTGGCATTTATGCCCATATTTTGGATTGCATGTAGCTAATTAGAATTTTAAGACTAACCATACACCTAAATATGAGAATTCATTTAAGATAAGGAACCATAACTAGGGGGAATCCAATCTATCAAAGACACCCAAGGAATGATTCTAGCCGTAGCCATTTGACTCTCTATGGTTGATATCTAGAGGGATTTATACATTGGTAGATTATATAAAATACCATCATCGTTACCATCCAAATTATAACCCTTCCAATATATAATTTTTTTTTTGGATTGGTAATTGATTTTGACTAGAGCTAAAAACTAGTTTGGGACACAATGGGGGCCCAGATCCCTAAGTAATTAACCACCACCTTGAATTCTAGATTAATAGCCAACATACTAAAGAATACCACCAATGACTATAACTGACCTAAGAAATACCACCAAAGGCCACAACTAACCTCAAGAATAATACCAATAGTCACAACTAACCTCATATGCCCAATAAGATTTAAACCTGAGTGGGGATGGAAATAACCAAGCCACTTTACCAAATCACCCATATCTCATTAGCTAAAATGTTGGGTAACACGATTTATTTAACCTAATCTAGAACCAACTATGAAGAATATCCCTAGCCATGGACTATGGACTTACCTCATCACATTGAACATAGGTTTCAAGCCACATACCAATCCCCATCATGTTGAACACTGTTGATGCTTAAAATTGCATTGTTTCCAACACCAACAATGGGAAGTTTCAGGAATGTGGGACTCGCAACTTGAAACAACCTCTAGATTTTAAAGAAGTTGGATCTTCTTTATCTCAAGTGTATAATGAGGAAATGGATAGGTATTAAATAGAAACACAAATGCAGTGAAAGAAAATCTAACTATGGTGATGCACCTGAATTTAATTCGACCCTTAATTCCAAGCATAGGGAAGCTACCTTTAAGATTCTATTACATTGAAGAGCAAACAAGGCATGATCAATGTAAAAGATGAAAATAGATAGGATCAAAGGCTCACAACTTAGATGATTTTGCAATAACACAAAAAATATCAACAAAGGCACAAAACTCAGTCTTTTTATTAATTTTCTAGTCACATAAAAGGCACAGAGACATGCACAGTTATACAAACTTTCTAACTCAAGAAAATAGAACAAAGGCAAATGATATTCCTGGTCAAAACTAAAAAAAGTCTAAAATTTCTTGAAAATAATCTTTTGCAAAAAATTCTCTATCTTTTGATGATCATCCTGGCGATCTCTGCACCCATATTTATAGCATCAGACTAGCTCTAGATTGCCTGCACGTTCCCAATCTAACGACCTAACTGAACTCTAACTGAACTGGAAGTGTCTAACAAAAGATATTTCTTGGATTTGAAACGTTCCTTCTCCCTACAAGTTCATTGGCTAAAATAGATACACAAGATGCTTCCTACTATGAAATAGGTGAGGACACTTGACAGTATCCATTTTTTCACTTGAAAACTTTCTCATTATTCAAAAGGCACTAAAAAATGACACTTGGCAGCCTTTGAGGCACTTATCGAAGACACACAACACTTTCCACATAACTTATACTCTTTACTGTGTCTTTACTCAGGAGTGTTCCATCTTTGACATCTGTCACAGTCCGCTTCTTCAAACTTTAACAATTTATGGAGAATCGGACCCACATCACTTCTCTCTCGAACAACTTTAAAAATGAGAATGGGGACAAGTGTCACTTTTTGCATATTTTTAACAAATGACACATGGCATCTTCCATTTTCTTTAGCTAGGGACACGTGGCAGCTTCTGTTGATCTTTAGCTAGATTGTAGAAACATTTGGGACTCATTTTTAGATTCATATGGATGGTGACACTTGGCAGCTTTCGCTAACTTTAGAAACAAAAACTTGGGTCCCACCATAGTCTTTACTTATTGATGAAACAAAGTGAAGATATTTTGGATGTTGACATGTGGCAACTTTTGCTTTCTTTAGCTATGGATACGTGGCATATTTCGTTGCCTTTAGAAAACATATTGAAACCTTCTGTAGTTGCCACTTGGTGGCTTCTGCTTGATCCTAAGAAAAGGTTATTGAAATAAGCTTTCAAAACTCAAAATAAATTTGAAACGTGGATGCCAACACTTGTCACACTCCACTGATTTACCATGAGACACGTGGTATGTTCTGAGTAACTTACAAAAATTATAAAATGTGTCTCGGCCACCAACACTTGGTAGCTTTCACGTGACTTTGATACTTGGACAAAATTTAGGCAAAAGAAACTCACGCTTGTGCTCTGTGTCAATAACTTCACTACCTTGAAACTGAAATGCACAGGGACAAAACTTGGAGTGCACAACTGAAAATCAAAAAATGAAAAATGTAGAGTTTTTTACTCTATAGTTCTTGGCGACCCCGAGGACTTTTGAGCCTACTCAAAAAGAATAATCCATAATCTCTCACATGATCAAATGTGACAAAAATCACAACTTTAGTAAGGCTGTCTGATAAGCAGACCACTCATCATCAGATAATCCCTACTTATTTTTCAATTTGTGGAAGGCTAAATCAAGATTGATGATATCCTTGTGTGAAAAATTCTATAAAATATGAATTATAGCCTTCAATTTAAATTCAAGCTAGGAAATGGGAATCAAAATAGCTTCTACTTCAGGCACTGATGAATCATCTCTTAAGACTTGAAAGATTGCCTGATCATTTTGCCTAGCTAACAACAAAGGTTTAATCTCATCAATCATCAACACAGTGTTGCTATCAGGAAAAGGGGAAGGAAGACCCAATTGCACCAGATCTTCAATGTGTTGTTGCATGTCTTTTATTTCTTCTTTCACCACATCTAGAAGCTCTCTACAATTGATTGCTATGGAGTTGTAATTGAGAACTTCATTCACTCTTTTAGCAGCGATCATTCTGTCACTAATCCCTGCTACTGAAAATGTTCCATCAGTTGCATCATATAGCTTTACCGGCAACATTTGAGAGTCAAACACTCTCAAAGAGATAGTAGACAGAGTGTCTTCAATTGAAGTCTCCACCTTTTCACATAATTTTTGTGCATTTAGCAGAAAGGTTAGAGAAGGTCTGAGCTAAATAATTTCCTCAAAAATTCTTTTCCATATTGATTCATAAATCTCCTTAACCACATTCAAAACTCCTACATTCCTTGGCCTATTAGCCAACTCAAGTGTCAATTGTTCTGTCATTTGTCACTCAGCTTGAAGTTGGGCCTGTATAGCAGCAATATTTTTTTGCTCATTCAACAGCTTTTGTTGAAGTTGAGTGACCTGTAGCAGGCTTTCCTCACATTTTTTTGAAATGCTGCCTTTTCCTGCCTTAAGGTTGTCACTGCATCTTTCACCTACATTAGCCCTACTTTTAAAGAATCATTTTGGGCCTGAATAGCTTGGTGAGTCTGAAGAGAAACAATATCTTGAAACTATTTGTTGAGACTCTCTATCTCGTTATTCTTGGTATTAATTTTTGTAGTAAAACTGCTACAGTTTGCCTTCTTTTGGGCTAGATCAGCCTCCATCTTTTGTAGCTTCTTTGATATTTTAAAATAATCCTCAGCTACTATAAAAGTGGATTCATTTAGTAGCTCAACCTTATCTTGGGGTCTAAAAAGTGACATATCTATTGCCACTGTATTCATGGTATAATCTTCAAGCTGCATCTACTCATTTGGCTTGACGACATTAGGTCACAAATGGGTTACCATTAATTGCTACTGTATTGGGTCATATTATGACCTCATATGTGGTGTAGCCAAGGATTTATTATCTTTCATCCTCTTTTTCTCCATCCAGGCTTCTCTAGCCTTCCTAGCAGTATCTGCTTGAGTTTGGAAGGTAGAAGGAGAGGCAATGTGCCCACCCGTAAAAGGATAACCTTGTGGCAAGCCTAGGGAATAGCCAAATGTTGGCTAGGGAAAATTTGAGGAGTTACTTTCTTAGGGATAGAGGGGTAAAATTGAGGTAATGATGTGACCTGAGTATGGATAAATGGGGCAAAATGAGAAATGGGCATAGCAAAGGTCGCAGGGGATATTATTTGGCCAAATGGAATCATCACCCTTATAAGAGAAGAGAGAGATTGAGAAGAAGAAGGAGAAACAACACTCACCTGAGGAGCAACTAAAGTACTCTATGGTTGGTGTTGTGAAGGTTTTGCTCTCTCCTCTGAATCAAGTTGAAACCTCAGCCTCTTATGTTTCCTTGGTGTTTCTTCTTCTAGCTGTGCTCCCTTTTCTTTAACATTTACCATTGTTGCTAGTGGTGATTGTGTAAAATTGGGAACCCCAAGGGCTGACGTTGATGGAGAAGATTTTTGTGGTGAAGATACCACACTCTTTTGTTTTTCAGTGGTTCTAAGAGATTGGGGCCAAAAAGTTACAATGATGACAGCTGAGATTTGCCCTGGGGTCTACAATGTTTGACTTGATTCTGCTCTGGCTTCTGACTCTCCACCCTGTGTCTGCAAATTGCTTGTATTAGGACTAGAGATAGGAGAAAAATGACATTCATCCCAGAGTTACTCCCATTTCTCATCTAAATCCACATTTCCAAAAGAGTGAGTTGTCTCAAAAATCTCTTGCCTATATCTCCAATAGGCTTCTATTTTCTCAGTGCTCCAGTCTTTGTTCTTTAATGCTCTTCTTAAACTAGAAGTCATTATAATTTTAGGATCAAAATCTCTCTGCTTAACATAAAAAGTTTCCCATGGCCTATCCTCTTTAAGGGGATAATTTTTCAATTCTACATAAAAATTAGGAATATCTTCCCTAGGATTTCTTCTATTTTCCTAAAAGGGATGACCCTCATGCACAATTTTGGTAGCAACCTTATTATTCCTGACCCATGAAATTATGAAACCATTTGGGTCATATACCCATCTATCTTTAATTAAAAATAAACCTAAGAAGGCTAGCTTTCTCAGCAACACGAGCTTAGAATCTCTAGCCTCTAGGGCCATGTTGTTTGTTACCCATGGAACATCATACATTTTCTTCTTTTTCTTCCCAGTGCCATATTCATTATCCACCACAGACACTTGCCTGGTGACCTCTAAAAATGCTAAACTAAGGGTCAAAATCTTAGGTAGCAACACTGGTTCTCCACCAAAACCATGGACTCTAATAATAGTATGATGAGATCCAAAAAAGTAATCACAAGGAATAGTATAATTGGTTATAAGGCCTGAGATACTTGGAATCAATCTATTTACAACTGGCTCTGGGTTTAGACGACAAAAAGTAGGGGAAACAAAAAGTTCCCAAAATTCATATGGGTCATTGGTTTTGGATAATATATATGTCCATGCATATATAGGAATGGTCCTATGTAGACTGAAGCTTGGGTCATACATATTTAGATGCATGTGTTGGGAAAAGATGCTGGAGTTTTGATACAACATAAAGTGAAACATATAAGAAGAATACCTAAAAATCCCTTTAGATTTGAACTGGGTGAGTTGTTCAACCATTGAATATCTAATCTACTCAGAGAAATCAAGCTGATACTCTTGAGTCTTGTCAATAGTTTTCAATCTGAAGAGAATGGCTATTTGTTCTTCATAGATAGTTATATCATCTTTCATTTTGAAAATGAATGCCATAATAGAAAGTGCCTATTGGCTAGCCTACTTAAATTGTGCTCTTACTATTGGCAATGTTGGCATAGTGGTATCATCAGCACCTAATTGCAATTCTAGTTTTAGAAACCTCAATTGAGTATTAACGTTTGCCCATGTTTTCTACATTTTGGCAATGGTGGGAAACATGGCTGTCTTATCATGATACAGGGTCAACATGTCTCTAATAGCCTTTGATGTAATCTACACCATAAATAGACCCTGTTGTATGGTATTTGAGGGCACATGAAATAATTTAGAGCATATTTCAACCAAATCAGGGCACAAATGTACACTTGGGACAATGAATTGTGCCAGCTGGGAAGTCCATATCCTCATTGTGAATGTTTCATATTGTCCAGCCTTGGCCCTCTAAATACACCTTTGATGTGCCCCTTCTCTTAGAGTTTTTCTAGGCTTTTGAAGAACTAGTTCCATGTTTCCATATGCAAAATCTTTCACCTTTGCTGGGTCATTGGCATAACCAACTTCAGGGACTCTAGTCTGTGGATAGGTCTTTAAGGGTTGTGCAGGGGCCGAAGCATATGATTTTCTTGTGAGAAACTAATTAATGGATTCATAAATCCTAGACCCTTATTATGAAGATTCTGCTCCCTCCATATCTATATCAATACTTGGAAATAGTGAACTGTGGTAACAGGTATGGAGCTTTGCAATAGGGAAGACACTTTCACTAAGCAGGTTTGCTATGAACTAAAAATGTAGGTAACAAGGATTTTCTAGTAGATGCAAGAATGTTTGAGACACTTGTAAGCTTTAAATATTATTATGAGGTATTTAATGACCCATCAAGTCTCAAAAATGGCATTAAAACTGGATAACCATTAGCAAATCTTATTGAATCTGCTTGGGACAGTGAGTCAGACACGTCATGAAATGGCTGCGTAAGGTACTTTGGGAATGTTAGAGATTTGAGAGATATTTAATGTGTCCAGAGTTTTAAATTTTTTGAAAAAGACTCTGAGCTGCAGCCATGTGTTCAAAGAACACTTATTAAAAGAAAGAGCAGGAAAGAAAAATAGGAAAACAAAGCAACAAGGAAAAGGAAATTATCTAACTATAATACATTAACCAAGTATCTTTGCCTCCCTCCTGGATCAAAGGAAGAATTTTTGAAGTCTCCTTCATGGGGAGAAGACTTATGGTGCTAGACAAGTGGCTAAATGGGATGAAGCTCTAGTGACTTGCTCTTCTTGCATGCCACCTTGATTGGCCTGCATCTGAGTGGATCAGAGTCAACATGATTCCAACATATACATACTCTTCTTATTCTTGAAATCTTGTCGAATGCTAGTTCTTCATACTGGCATATCTCATCAAGAAATAGATGGCTATTGGCTCATTACCATAAGCCCTTTGATATACATCATTGATTGGCTTATCTCCTTCTACCTCAAACTTGGGTTCTATTGCATGATCATCCTCCTTAATGACTTAAAAACTATCATCTTCAAATTTACCAACCTCTTGAAAGGATAAGCCTGAAAGCTTGCAGTAATTCTGCATATTTATTTGAGTCTCAATGCTGTCTTGTCTATCTACAACTAGCTCAAAACCTCTTTAAAGAATAGTATAACCTACCCCAATGAATTTAAACAAGTCATTTAAATCATGATCAAGGAAGTGTCCATGTTCCTCCATATCATCTTGCAAAGTGAGAAGAAAGTGAAAAATTATCTCTTCCTCATCAGAGATTAAGGCATAAGCTTGTGACTTGTCCTCTTATTCATCAAAGGGTGTACCTATGGTTATTTCCTCCTCATCTACACTCATTAAATCTCCTTGACCAGCCATGGACTGAGCACACTCCTCCATATCATCTTCAAGGTCCCAAGCTGATTCATGATTTTCCCTCTTCCAACATAGAATCTAGAATTCATGTTGAGAGACCTGAGGATTGGTAGAAGAGGAATCTTTTGGCATTTCTTCCCTTAAAACATTTGGGATTTTATGATCTCCATCAAATATGACATAAATGCCTAGACTAGTGGAGTCATAATTTACATATGGGTCACTTTGCATCATAGCTAACAAATGATTATTTTCCTCTTCTTGGTCATGTTCAGTCTAATCACCTAACTCCTCAACAAAGACCCTTTCTTCCTTATTTAGCATAGCATGAGCTGCCTCTAATTTTGATGTTGGTTTATTGGTGATGTGATCCTTAGATAGTGGCTCAGATAGTATTTTCATCTTTGAACCATATTTGGTTTTTAGGATGAGGTGAGACCAATCAAGTGACATATATCCTCCTATCTTGGCTATAAAGTCTCTAGATAAACATAAACCAAATACAGGGGGTATATCTATGACTACCACATCTTGATTGACAATTATATTAGGACAAGTATATAATTACAATGGGAGTTGTTTAATTCTCCCTATTTTTTACACTGATTTGCCATCTAGCTGCATGACTCCTCTAATAAGTGGCTCATACTTTATTTTTAAAGCATCTACTATTTGCTTAGGCATTACTGTAGTACTAGCCCCTGAGTCTACCATCACATTATGGAACAGTTTCTTTCCAACTATCAGAGTCAAATAGAAGGGCTCTAGTTTGGATTTACTTACCTTTGTTGCATTGTTCAAAAGGGCTGTTGTCTACAGAGGAACTACGTCCTTGAGCTTTTCTTTATCAGCAAGTCCTTCTTTGGTGCTAGTATGTTTAGGCATTGCTTGGCCCTATAGAGCTTCTTGTAATAGTATTTTTTACTCAGGAATGGCTAATATGTCCCATATTGACACTTGTGCTGGAGTCCTCTTCAGCTGATCCACCACATTCACCAGTCCTAATGTTTGGGTTCTTGGGAAATAAGGGTACCTTACTTTTTCTTGAACTTGTCCAGGAACTACTTGATTCTACACTAGCTGATGCACTTCTTGTCTAGTAGCTATGTTTTTATGACTTTGAAATAGAGGAGGGCCCATAGTCTCATTATTTGTGACTTCAGGCTGTTCCATCATCCTTCTCTTTGATCTAGTATAGTAGTCTGATTGCACCACTAGTTTCTTGGAAGTAGAAGCTTCATTCAAGAATACTGACTCTTCATATTCAACCCATGAAAACAAAGCATGTTCAAGGGATATTTATTCTTGTTGTTTTAAGGACATCCCTTGCATCTGAGCCATTAGGACTAAATTTTGCATACCAAGAGATTGGTAGGCTTGAGTGTCAGAAGTACTTGCAAATTGTCCATCCATTCTTCTTTGCTCTGCTACCTTTTGTTGTAGATTACCCATGGGACAATCTCTAGGTGTATGAGCATTATTACAAGGAAAACATTAGGCATTGGTTCCATCTGCATAATTATTCTACCCTTGAATAATCTCTCTATTTGGATTAGGGGGAACAATCTGTGAGGGTGTAGGGACTGCAACTAATTGGTTTGCTGGCTGACGGTTATTTTGCCTTTGATGACCCTGATACTGGTTTGGCTGTGATGGAAATATATTTCCTTAGTAGCCTTGATATTGAGGTTTAGGATAAGGATTACGCTATCTTTTTATGTTAATTAACTCATTAGAAAATGTCCTTAAGATATTCTTGATATCATCCATCTCAGATGACTGGGTAGGGACAAGTTCTTTAGCAGGTTGTTGAGGATATGTGTACATAGACACAGGTGGGGATATAGGATTAGGGGATTCTTGAGGCAAAGGTAAGGTAATTTCTAGAAACATGGGTATGGGAGGCCTTGGGGGCAACTTTCCAACATCTATTAAATTATTTTCAGCTCTGACTGCATAGTCATAAGCCTCTGGTAGAGTCTGACCTCCAAGTGACTGAATCATTACTGATATATCTAAATTTAAAGCTTTAAGATAAAATACTATAGCCATACCTGGTAATGGTCTTTCTATAGTAGGGATTCTTTCCCAAGTCTTTTGAAATCTTGAATTAAAGTCAGTCATTGCTTCTTATGGTGCCCTTTTGATAGTAATCAATTATTGCAATAAAGAAGATTTATAACCTTTTTCTTCAAATCTTTCAAAGAAAATATCTCCAAGTTGATCCCATGTCGATATTGTATTTGGAGTCAAGGATCAGTACCATTCTAGAGCCTTCCCTTTAAAATAAGTTGCTAACAATCTTATAGTCACATTCTGCTGTGTGACCACATGTATAACACAAACATTAGACACATCCTACAGATGTTCTTCAGGTGTTTTGAAATCTTGCCCACTAAATTTGGGTAGAGCTTTCAGATCATTTATTGGAATATGATCCTAAGTGGCTGGTGGTATTGGGAGAATCAAAGGACTGCCAGTGTTCCAACTTGCATAATTCCTTAGGGGTATAGGTGCTCCCATGTTTGCTCTTGGTATTGGTATAAACTGATTGACTCTTCATCTTGGACTAGTTATCAAAGGTGGGAAAAGAATACCTAGATTTATAGCAGATTGAGATCTTGTTACTGGTCCACATCTCTGACTCCTTGTAGCTCTCTGGTTCATATGGTCTTGAAAGAAACTTCAAGATGGTGTCCCATTGGGCATGCCAAAAATTGTTGATGATTAAAATTGCATTATTTCCAACACCAACAATGGGAAGTTTTAAGAATGTGGGACTTGAACCTGAAATGACTTCCAGATTTTAAAGAAGTTGGCTCTTCTTTATCTCAAGTGTATAATGAGGAAAGGGATAGGAATTAAATAGAAACACAAATGTAGTGAAAGAAAATCTAACTATGGTGATGCGCTTGAATTTAATCGACCCTTAATTCCAATTAAAGTGAAGCTACCTTTAAGATTCTATTACATTAAAGAGCAAACAAGGCATGTACAATGTAAAAGATGAAAATAGATAGTATCAAAGGCTCATAACTTAGATGATTTTGCAATAACACAGAAAATATCAACAAAGGCACATAACTCAGTCTTCTTATTAATTTTCCAGTCACATAAAAGGCACAAAGACATGCACAGTGATAAAAAATTTCTAACTCAAGAAAATAGAACAAAGGCAAATGATATTCCTAGTCACAACTAAAAAAAGTCTAAAATTTCTTGACAATAATCTTTTGCAAAAAATTCTCTCTATCTTTTGATGATCATCCTAGCGATCTCTGCACCCATATTTATAGCATCGAACTAGCTCTATATTGCCTACACGTTCCCAATATAATGGCCTAACTGAACTCTAACTAAACTAGAAGTGTCTAACAAAAGATATTTCTTGGATCTAAAATGTTTTGTCTCCCTACAAGTTCATTGGCTGAAATAGATACACATGACGCTTCCTACTATGAAACAGGTGAGGACACTTGGTAGTATCTATTTTTTCACTTGAAAAATTTCTCATTATTCAAAAGGCACCAAAAAATGACACTTAGCAGCCTCTGAGGCACTTACCGAAGACACGCGACACTTTACGTGTAACTTATACTCTTTATTGTGTCTTTGCTCAGGAGTGTTCCATCTTTGACATCTATCATAGTCTGCTTCTTCAAACTTTAAAAATTTATGGAGAATGGGACCCGCAACACTTCTCTCTCAAATAGATTTAAAAAGGAGAATGGGGACAGGTGTCACTTTTCATGTATTTTTAACAAATGACATGTGGCATCTTCCATTTTCTTCAGTTAGGGACACATGGCAACTTCTGTTGATCTTTAGCTAGACTGTAGAAACATTTGGGACTCATTTTTAGATTCATATGGATGGTGACACTTGGTGGCTTCCATAGACTTTAGAAACAAAAACTTAGGTCCCACCATAATATTTACTTATCGATGAAACAAAGTGAAGATATTTTAGATGTTGACACATGGCAGCTTCTACTTTCTTCAGCTATGGATAGTGGCATCTTCCGTTGCTTTTAGAAAACATATTGAAACCTTTCACAATTACACTTGACACCTTCCGCTTGATCCTAAGAAAATCTTATTGAAAGAAGCTTTCAAAACTAAAAATAAATTTGAAATGTGGATGCCAACACTTGTCACGCTTCATTGATTTTCCACGGGACACGTGGTACATTCTGAATAACTTACAAAAATTATAAAACGTGTCTTGACCACAGACACTTGGCAGCTTCTGTGCGACTTTGATACTTGGACAAAATTTAGGCAAAAGAAACTTGTGCCCATGCTCTATGTCAAAAAATTCACTGCCTCGAAACTGAAATGTGCAGGGATAAAACTTGCAGCGCACAACTAAAAATCAGAAAATGAAAAATGTAGAGTTTTTTACTCTACAAACACCAAGCCAAATAGTCTATTGTATCAGGTATCTTCATGGTTGATGTATCAAAGCTTAGTGTAAGAATGATGCTATAAAGGTGGTCAACCTAGGGAATGGAACCATAGACCTACCACTTTTATCACTCAACTCACACACCACTCGGCTATCCCTACTGGGTTTAAAAATGTTGGTTAACAAGATTTTTTAAATAGAGCCAATACCATAGACATTTTTATAACCAGAATGCCTAAACCAGAGGTGAATAGTAGTCTTAGACATAGGCTGTGGACTTACCTCATCACACTGAACATAGGTTTTAAATCACATGCCAAACCCCATCACATTGAACATTGATCTGGTAGTCCATTGCATTAGATAGTTTTCATGAATAACCAACTGTATTTGAATGTGGGAATGACGTTAGAAAATGGTCATTCCAAGAATGGACCTTGAGACCTCTCACTTATAACACTCAACTCACTCACCACTAGGCTATCATAATCATGTTTAAAATTTTAGGTACAAATACTTTTATAATTGAAATGACCAAACCAATGGTGAAAAGTATTCCTAACCATGCATTGTGGACTTCCTTCATTACATTGAACACATGTTTCAAGCCACATGTCGACCCCCATATCATTAAAAAATGAATTGGTAGTCCATTACATTAGATACTTTTCATAAATAACCCATCATAGATTAGTATAGGAATGACATTAGAGAGTGATCATCCTAGGTAAAGGACCCTAAGACCTCCCACTTCTAACACTCAGCTCACTCACTGCTAGGCTATCATCATTAGGTTGATATATAGAAGTTTTTAGAAAGGTGGAAGTCATCAAAATAACCTATATTACCAAAATAAATTAAATTAACTAATATGAATAAGTGTACTAAATAAATACATCATAACCACTTTTTTGTGTTTACAATACAAATGCCTTCACCATTATTAAATTTATTTTTAAAGGATAATTTAATTAAGTAAAACATATTTATTATTTAAAAAAATAAATTTTATGGATTGAACTTGCCTTTATCATAAAATATATACTAGCAGCTACTCCAAAGGTACAAGTTTTGCCAAAAGGAATTTAATTTTCTATTTTGGTAACACAAGGTTTTGTAAAGAGAGAGTGTAAATATACAGTCTCACTTCACTTGAATCCCATAACAAATGAGCCCATCTCACATTATTTGCTCAAAGCATTAAGTCTATATAATGTAGTTATTAAATTTAATAATATTATTTCTAAATAAATATTATATATTTAATTTTTATATTATATAAATTATATTTATTTATTTAATATTATATATGGATAAAACTTATCCCATATAATTTACACCTACACATGCGACTAGATTAAATTTTAAATTGACACATCAATATAACATTAGTGAATAATGATACATGTTAGTTATATCAAAGTAAGGAGTCAACATATTTGATTGGCCATTTATTGTCAAGTATGGATGAGGATATCTTGAGAGTTGGTTTGACTATGGCATGGATCCATGTCTCATGTACAACTCAAATCAACGATGTAATATTGATGATGTTGGAACATGACATTGAGGTTCTAAAGTCTATCTTATAGCTTCCATTCATCTATGATGCCAATATATTGACACTTAAAGTAAATAAATTAGGCTTAATAACATATGGAAAATCCATACTCAAACCCTTAGAATAAAGGACAATACCATATAGAGCATGCAAATAGTGAAAGATTTCAAGGTGAGCTGAGTGGTGATGGTAAGGGGAAATGACAAGGTATTTCAAGTGATATCATACACCAATAGGACCATATCATACACAAGACCCAGATTTAGGGAATTTTTTGATTAACATGACCAAATCCCATTATAAATGGGTCCATATATTTTAAGGTGGCAATATCTTTATTTGGACATTTTCTATTAGTAAGAGAGGATAAGGATCTCATGAGCACTAATTTTATTGAGACAAGGATCCACATCTTATGTATATCTAAAATTAATGATGCAATGTTGTTGATGTGGAGACAAGACATTGAAGTCTCAGAGTCTATCTTTTAGCTTCCATTTATCCATGCTACAAGTTGTAATGATGGATGTGACATGTCAATGAAATTTGAACATGTATTTGCCCAAGGTTCATCAAGTTTATCCCTTGAAATACTCTATAATTTTCCCTCACCATCACCACCCAACTAACCTTTAAATATTTTACAACTTCCATGTTTTGTATGGCTTTTCCCTTCCTCAACACTTAATTAAAGCTTAATCTCACCATAAAATAAAACATCTCCTCCTTGCACAACTCATTTCCATGTTGCATGAAGGAACACACAAGCTCATTTTACATTGGCACATACACTAGAAATATTAGATTATTTTTTCATACTGCATCATGCACAAAAGGTGATATAGGGTCAGTGGTAATGGGTTTAAAGTGAAGTATGTCTACCGATTTACATTCTTTACCTTTAAAAAATAACACTTTACCAAAATAAAAAATTACTTCCATTTCAATATAACTTGCACCTTTGGGGAAACTACAATTAATATTTAAAGATACACACAAGAATAGAGACATATTCCTAAGATTAAATTTGGTAGTCGACCTAACCTACTATGTAAAACATTCATCACTCTTATTTATTCAAACTTTCTCTTCAAAAACTTAGACAATTCATCATAGGAAACATATAATATTAAATATATTGACTATAATTTACTTGGGTTGTAATTTTAGTACCAAGCATACACACAATCATGAAAGAAGCATTCTCTATAATATTTATTCTATGGTGTGTGTGTGTGTGGTTTTTCTTATATATATAATATATTTCTCAACATTATTTAGTACTAGCACATAGGAAAATATACTGAAATAGTATTTTGAATAATTTGAGAGCATCTGGGGTCATATGAAGAAAATGAATAGTTGATTTTTAGGTTTTCAAACATTTGAAATTTAACTAATAGTTTTTCATGGGTTAAAAATTATTTGACACACACACACACACACACATATGACTATAGCTGGTGATTCAAAATAACTAATACATGTCTGTTTTAGTTTTAGGGGGAATGAAACCCACACGTGCATAGTAATTATGTCCAAAAATATGTTATAATATATCTTATAGGATTATTATAAGAAAAATTATAGGAAATTGTATAAAATTTGGGCTAATCAACCAATGTATACTTTCAAAAAATTATCCATTTTCAAGACTAACATTTCGAAAAGTATTTTAATGTACTTTCCTATGTGCTAGTTCAAATATTTCTTGTGATGCATATCCTATTCTTTTCATACATGTTGGAGGAATATTGTGGTGCCCATCCTTTTATTACTACACATATTGGGGCACCTTACACTACCAATGATTTTCTTATTTTAGCCTTTAGGGCATCTTATGATGCCCATCCTTAACCTTATGCATAATTTGAGGGCATATTTTGATGGCCATCCTCATTCTCTTGGCATACTGATCTCTCATTATTACCATGAGGTATAAATAAAAAACCATTCACACCTTTAAAAAAACACATTCATCTTCAATAAACTTTATGAGAAAGATATGCTTGCACTTCACATGTTCTTCTTTGATATAGTCGTTAGCATAAATATTGTTTATTATTTTATCTCATTTTTATTTATTTTCTTGCATTTTATTCCATTAGAACAATTTTTGTTACACCATATATTCCTTTTTGGTTCTTTACATCATCTTATAGTCAGCCTTAGTTTCCCTTGTGGATCTTAAGTATTACCTTTGGGTTTATTTTCAACATTTATATTATCTTACAATCGACCTTAGTTCCCCTCATGGATATTAGGTATCAAATTTAGGTTTATTTTCATTATTTATACCACTTTTCAATTGGAATTAGTTCCCCTTGTGTATATTTGGTATCACCTTTAGGTTTTACATCACTTTAAAATCAACCTTAGTTTTCCTTATGGATCTTAGCTAGTACCTTCAACTTTCTTTTTTACATTTTATAACATACTTTAGTCGCCCTTGGTTTTCTTGTGATTATTTGGTATCCTTTTACTTCCCAATCTTTTGAGATGATTCCTTCAATAAGTTCCTATGATAGACCCCTTATAGGTTTGTATGGCATCTATAATGAAAATACCACCATTTTTTTTCATATTTCATATTATTTGCATGCTTGTAGTTAGTTTATATATTCTATTGAGCTAACATTTCTTATAGGTTATGCTTCAAATTTTTTATATTGTATAATTTATATACACTCCTCTTAGTTTCATTACAAATTAACCCTAGTAACTATACTTGGTCCTTCAATCTTTTTAAAATTTTACACCTCTCAATTTTTTATTTTGTGATCTACATTGTAACACCTTAGGGAATATAACTAGACCTCCCTCACAAATGCAAGTCCTTTTTCTTATAGTAATTTGATTTATAAAATAAACCATTGTTTCTTTTGTGATCCTTTGGTTTTTTTTACACCCTTTTGTGTATTTTTATATCATTTATATGTCTCTATAGCTTTATCTTACTTATGCCTTTTGGCTTATTAGTTTTTGAGTTACATGGTAAGTGAATGCAATGGGATAGGATCAACCTACAACTATCATATCTATAAAGATTACGACTCAAATAAGGTTAATAAAAGAGATCCCAATGATATTTAATGATTTAGGATGTGACCAAATGGATAAATAAACCTAGCAAGAGGAGCACCTATAACACAATGTTAAAGGAAAGGGTTTCAAATCATTTAGGCCAATAACACTATGAAGTAACTTTGACTAAATATCTATTTGTAATTAGTCTAATATTGAAAATAATAGATGTAATTAAGGAGGAATGGTTAGAAACATATCAATATGGGTAAGGATCCATGTTAAATAAATGGGGGGCAAGGTTACCTAAAGTAGATAGATGGTAAGTTTAAATAATCTTTTACCCACACCAAGTATAAGTTTAGAGTAAGCTTAAACAAGGAGATATCATTAACTAAGTAATTATGCAAATTATATATAATAAATTAAAGATCTAGGGTTATAATATACTTACCTTAAAGAGGACATGTCAATCCTCATTCTCCCCCTTAGCCAATGGTGCTTTGTAAGAGATTGTTATGGTTGTAAATATCTCAAAGGCTAAATCAAGCTCTAGGCTAAAATTACTCCTCATAATGAATCCAAGACTCCACAAGATAATATACTAAGAAATTGATCCTACAAGTGTATATATATAGGGTATAAGTTTTTTAAATAATAATAAAAATTAACATCTCTCTATTGGAATGAAATGGTAACTTGTATAGTCAATAATCCTAATCTATTTTGAAAGTTAAGCTGATACCATTTCCCAGCCTGATGTAGTTCAAATAGGTTGAATAACCTCAAAATACTTTGGCCATGATAATAGAATTGATAATAATGTGCTAACATGTTCAAAACTGCATCAATTAGGTTGATGTAGTAGGGAATGAACATGTGTTGAATAGGACTACATTAGACTGGGCCAATGTAATAGGAAATATAGGTCATGATATAGTTAGAGTGTGTAATATGGAAGTATATAAATTAAGGGAAAAGTATGGGGAATATATAATGGATATATTAATGATATAAATGTAATAATATCTATCATAAATCACCAAAGGCTTTCCCACCCTTTTCCCAGTGCACCTTTTAAGGTGTGTACATAAGGAGATTTAAGCTTGATAGATTATTTTAAGAGAAAGCATAAATACATGATAAAACTGAAAAATATTATGTGTATACATATGCCCCTCCCAAAGCTCATCATGTGTCATAATAGTGTAACATGGGATGTTACTTTAAAAAATAACATAACAACATAATAGATGTGTTAATTGAATGCAATAAAAAGTAGAAAATAAATGAAAGTAAATAAAATTTATATACAAGCCTTTACTTACCTTGTTGCTATGTAAAATAAAGGTTCCCAATGTGTGTAACAAGAGGCAAACTTGAAAAATAAGATAAATTTCATTTTTTTTCCAAAAATATTCTATTAGCACCTAAAAATTCTCTATCTCACCTAGATTCTAAGGCTTATTTTAGTTCATTAAAGGGAACCATGGAAAAAAATATATGGGAAAATACATAATCTCTCAGTAAATAACTAAAGGTTAAATAATTTAAAAATTTTACTATAAAAGGGTTAAAATTTGTTCATTTTTGCATTTTTTATTTTTGGAAACTAAAGCTTTGTGTATTCAAATTTAGCAATTTGATAGATGATGGCTAGAAAACAAAGAGATAGATGAGCTAGTGGATACATCATAGTTATGGATAGCACTGTACAAGTATGAAATGAATTAATTGTTAATTTTAAGTGTTTTGGATCAAAAATAAATATATTAGGAAAAATAAGCATCATGGCAAATGCGTGTAACATAATTTGCCCAACAAGCATAATACTAGAGTACAAAATAGGATGGGTAATGTGTAGGTGACAAAAAGTAAAAAATTAGGCTAAGGGAATTTATTAGGGCCAAGGGAAAAATATCTACATTATTTTAACAATATCAACTAGGCCAATGTAGTTGAAAAATAACAGGGAATTTTTTTGGTTGATACTGTAGGAATTGGCCAATGTAGTTGAACATGTTTATGGATGATGTTCTATGGTGTGGTTGGTGCATTAGGAAAATTGTCAAGGTGATCAATGTCATATGGCATGGCCAATGGCATGAAAGAGATAACCTAGCCAATGTAGTTCAACAAATGGATGATGGCATAAAAATTGACGAAGTATGGCTAATGGCATATATATTGGCTTATGCTATATTATTTGAAAGAGGTTGATGACATAGAACATGGAAAATATAATAAAAAATGCATTAATGGATGATGTAATTGTATAGATGGATAATGTATTAGAAAATAGTAAGGGATGGAAAATGTATTAGCATACATGGATGATGAAATAGAACATGAATTCAGGCATCATTTTTATGACACCCGAGTGATAAAAATGAGATGAAGTATGCACTTATTCAAGTAGTTTATATCTCAAATTTTAATAATTTGGGACAAAAATTCTATTTTGATACCTTATAAGTCCATTTGGGTTAGGATATTAAAATTGAGTTGGTTTTCATGTTCTTAGTAGCATGGGAGAGATTGAAAAATACCTTCTAGTGGGTGGTGGATGGGGACACTATTGAGGTGGCCATCACCTTGGAAGATGTCCATGTGATTTTGGGGTTGTAGATCATGGGAACACTAGTGGTATGTGATATGCCCAAGTTAGATGATGATAGAGTAACTTTATCTTTGTGAAAGATAGGCTTGGAGAGGTATGACTAATAAGGGTTGGTTGTATGATTATTTGATACATATATATGTATATTATTTTGGATATCTAAAAGGATTTGATTAGACTTATGCTAGAGAGATTAATTTGTCATAAGTTATATGGGATAATTCCTTTATATATTATAGGCCTGTGTTGATCTATGTTAGATTAGGGCACTTTATACAATTTAGGTTTTGTTATTTGGGAGTAGTTAGTGCATAATTTTTATGGTATTTTGACTAGAGGCCAGAAAATGATGGGGCATGTTATTATTTAGAGGATAGATTTATGATCAATTCATGACGTATAAATTGACATGGCTAATCCATGTCATGTTTGATGCCCACCATGGGTGTAAATGTCAATGAAATATCATGTGGTGAGGGCCATTACATATGTACTTACATCACATATAGTGCAGTGTGATCAGATCATCTAGTGGCCTTACTAGGGGACAATGGATGCATGGACATGTCCAATTAATGTGTAGGTGTAGTAATGAAATAGGATCATAAGGCACTATAATTTTTGGGTTGAGTTGTATCTGTGTGATCATTTACTTAGCTAGTTTAGATTTACACACCTAGCATCTCCACTGGTGGTCCCAATATTTTGGGCCCACCGTTCAAAGGAGCAATGTAGTAGAGGTAGAGGGTACTTATTGAGGTACCTATCATATAACCTTATCATCTTAGGTAAGTGATATGGTGGTGGAGACAACAATAAGGAGTACACACTATAGGGGGAGGAGAGATGGTAGTAGTGCAATAATAATTACCACAACTAAAACCATAACAACAATAGGGTGATATTGTTGCACAATTAACACCTAACTCAATAATAGTTAAATGAGTACATTACATGGTACACCATGATTATATCATCTATTTAAGATAATATAGGGTTTTTTGCCACCTTGAATTCATGATAACTATGAGTTGATAGGTAGATGTTACCAATGTGGGTGAGTAAATGTGTAGTTTTGATTACTTGTATTTACTTGGTGAAATATATGCATGATAGATATTAGTGATAGATGTATGCTATTTAGATATTGGGATATATGATATTTGTTGTCATTATAATTTGTATTTTTTATATTTGGTAGTAATGAGACACAATGGATAACTATGGTGGAGACTACTCATCATGATATCTTAGATGACGTGCTTCCACAACATGACACTACACACATGATAGATCATATGGTACCTTTTATCTTACCATATTAAAGTTGGTTTAGATTAGTTAGGGAGGCCACCCGAGAGCTACATAAAAGATAACTAGATGTGGTGTAGGCTACACTACCACTAAGAGTCAAATAAGGGGAGATTCAGGCATGGTATACACTTACTAAGGAGAAGGAAACACATCTAACTAAATACAAACATGTATCAAGATTATATGCCCAAGTGGCCAATTTACAAGTGGGAATCCAAGGGCTACAATCATAGACATAGTCCTTACAATGGAGTCAATAGAGAGAATAATGTGTACATGCATATATGACTAGTTTAGCATGCCATCCACTAGATGAACATGATGGGCCTCAGCCATAGAGTTTATTTTATATTATATTACATCATTTTGTATCATGATGTATAAAAATGATATATATATATATATATATATATATATATAATGTTATCTATAGATGTATTTTATTTATATAACATGTGTTGATGAGTTTTTATGTTTTTTTCCTAAAGTAGAAATCATAACTTCTATTCATTGGAAAAAGTTACATTATGAATATGCATAAATCATTAAAACAAAAATACTTGAAAATATCCCCCAAGATCTGAATAAATGTGACAAAACACCTGCAAAGAAAAAAATGAATCACCAAGCCATAAAGGCTTGAAGTCCTTAAACCAAACATCGACATAACAAAGATAAATGTAAAAAATGACCATTAAAACATAAAGTTATCAAGGCTAACCAGGTTGCCTTGATTTGGAGAAATAAGAGTCCTTATCCCCAATCAAAAATATTATAGAGTAAGGTATGGTAAGGATGGAAGCTTCCACTTCACCCAATTCATTATCTATGCCTTGTACTAAGGTTTACCAATAGATCATCCTCTAACCTAAAACAATGGTTTTTACTCCAAAAGAAAACATCCAGACCTCCAAATAGGGATCCAACAATAAAGTTACCTCAGTCGCACACAAGCTCACCCAAACAAAAATAGGATCATGAAACAAAAACATCCAAGTAAGATCAACCAAGTGTTGAATCCCAAATTAAATCAAATCCTATAGTGAAGAGGAGCACCAATTCATACCCCAAAAAAATATAACACCTTATTCACATCTCTAATTTATTAATGCCATCAATAACTAGCTCCCCACATCTGCATGAAGGGAAACACCCCACCACCACTCACACCTTGATAGGGGATGAAAATAAATGACCATGGGTGTATTTTTAACCCCAAAATCCCCAAATTCCACCCATAACCCATTGAGTAAATTTATTACCTAGTTCAAGATCCATAATAAAAAAACACATGCCATAAATCATAACTCTAATGACAACACTAGAGTGTCTATGTTCTATACAATCACCCAAATACTTGATTATCAACATTGGACCTTCAATATTGTTAACCCTAGAGTTAATGAGAGTGACTAGAACTCTATTAGCTATCATAGGCAAAGGAGGAGAGACCATATAAAGAGAAGGGGCATGAAGGAATGGAGGAAGAGAGAGCTCAAAACCTATAACTTCTAAACTAAAGAATGTATCATACACCCTAGCTCCTTGGATACTCAATACCTATGACAAGGTAAGTCATCTACCTGAATATTTTTCTACATTTTCAATGCCACATTATTCCTAATATTAGAGTGAAACTCAAGCTTCCTTTTTGCATATAATAGCCCTTCCAATTCCCTGATTTCTACAAGCATTTATTCAAAATCTTTCTCTAGCATCCGCTCTATCTCTTCTTCTTCAAAATTATCACCATATAGAAATTTATTTGACTCATCTACCTCTATATACACCTTCTCCTATTTTTCATAAAAAAATATGCATACACACGTGTTGTACTATGCCACCATCATTATATTTTATTTGGTCTAAAACCCTCATAATTTCAATAATATGTGATTAATATAACTTCATATCAATGAGTTCTTATGTTATATATGATTTATGTTTAATATTTTATATCAAATGTGAGCAAATTCATGGTAAAAAAGAATGGAAAAAATGTAAAATGATAAAGAATCCAAAAACAAAAAAGATATGAATGATAAAATGAATGTGAAACACACCAAAAAATATGAGATATGTAAAACATTATAAGTAAATGAATTATCAAAAGACGTAAGGAATATATGAGTGAATGAAAATGACTCAAACAAAGATATGTAAATAAATGAAATATCAATGAATGAAAAAGAATCAAACAAATATAGATAAATGAGATATCAATAAATGAAAAATTCAAACAAAGATGTACAAAGAAGATATCAATGAATGAAAAACTCAAACAAATATGTCCAAATATGTAGGATCCAAAATGTGAGACAAACATGCTGAGTCAAGTATTAGTGAATATAAACAATAGGAAACTCTAACAAATGAGAACTCAAACTTAGTGCTTATGTTAGTATGTAGATGTAAGAAAGAACAACCACATAATGACATGACTAGTATGACAATGAAATGGTGTGGTAAGGAAATTTGGAGGGGTATTTGTGAGGAAGGCTTGGTATTATATGAGGTCTTACAATGTAACTCATAAACTAAACTAAGATGCATAAGTAGGTAGATGACTGGATAAGCTAAGTTTTTATGAAGAAGGTCCAAATGTCTTACACTATAACTCATAAATGGAAAGTTAAAATGCATAAAGAGGAAAAGTGATGAAGAATATGATCAAACAAAAGTGATACCCATCAATGGGAATATCAAGGATAATATGATATATATAAATAGTGTGAGGTGCCACATGGGTGATGTGTAAATTCTTAGCAAAAATGAGATACATGAAATAAGTGCTAATATCTGGTGACATCAAGGACCTAGGACATTTCAAATAATGAAAATGATGCTTGGGCTAACAAGTGAAGTACATATCTCATCTCATTAAGGTTATATGCATGGAAAGTAAAATGGTCATACCTTTCCACAATGTGTTCTCCATTCCTCAAGACCCCTTATAGAGTCATCAATCTACTACAAATATTAGGTATTTATACGAGAAAGTAGGTGACATGATAGGTATATGATATAATGAAACCTCCTACCCTAGCCTACTATCCTAACATAGCCCAATGGACCTTGAATCTATCATGAGGACAAATATGGAGTTTGAGCTTTGACTAGAATAAGAGATGTGCCAATATAGATCACGTCTTTTAGTGTGATCTAACTTTAATTTTTTTATTTTGTCTTTTATGATATGGATTTTATTATTCATCCTCCATATGGATTTGAAAAACTAAACATTATTTAAATAGGTAAATAACACAAGATGTCTTACACTTGGCCATTATAACAAAGGTGATTAAAGACCATGGTGTCTAAAGACTCCTAGACTTGTCCACAAATAAGTGTACAATATCAAAACTGACCTATGTGTGCCTCAAATGAGATGAAATATGGGAAGATGGGGATCATGAGATATTTTTTCATGTAATAAGTGATACAATGATTGATATATGATCATATTTGATTAAAAAGAGGCAAGTTAATGTTAAGAGAGAGAGAGAGAGATGGGGGCTATGATATGGTATCCATGTCACTATGAAATCATACTAACCTACAAAGGATATAGCTCAAGCACTAATGAGAGTAATAATAATACCAAAATAAGGGGAATATAAATGATAAAAAATAATCATAAAGAGGTGAAGGAAATGAAAAAATTGAAGGTGCTACCTAAGTTCTAATATAGAAACAAAGGCCAAAAAATAAGTACCAAAGGACAAAAAATGAAACAATGGTCTCAAAAAGATGTTATAAATGTAAAGTAAATGATGAAATAAAAGAGACCATGATATAAGAAAGACATTACAATAAGGAATGATTAATGTTATAATAAAATACAGATTTAAAATCTAATCATGTGACAATGTGAAAAATAATATGATATGACACATAGATGTGCTCACAAAAGTTGATATATATCTTTACACACATCATTAATAACATTAGATTAGTACTGATGTAACTAAAAACTATATTTTATCATAATATCATCTATATTCATAGAGATTTATGTGAGGATTATATGATGAATAAGATCTATGGATAAAGTTGGAGTACTAAAATAAGGAGGAGGAGGGTGTGGTGTCTCCTATGAAGGATAATCAATGCAAGAAACTTGAATAGATGTGTGATTGATATCTTATGATATATGAGAATGCTTAGATATAGGAAAAGGACAAGTACTCATTTTATAATAACCCTAGGATCACTATTGATAAGTTTGAGGTGTAGTCCTAAAAAAATCATAGAAGTTCTACTTGAGTAATCTACATTAGTCTATATGGTGTGTATCACATCGATGCCAAAGATAATATAATTCTCAATGATTAGGGATATAATCTAGAGATATATTATGAGGTGGTATGTTCTCATCACTAGAAGGTTGAGTTACTTTAGGATGAAGTGCATCAATTTACTATCAAAGAGCTTGATTGTGAGTTGAAGTATGTGTAGTCATGACATGGAAGCAACAAGTGCACCTATGAGTGGTTAAATATAGAGGTTGAATATTTATGGTATGAATTGAGACTTACAACTATAACTATGCCAAGAGTCTTTGGTATGCTTGATAATCCTTGGCCCAATGACTAGATATTTTTTGTAACTCATAATATGGCTCATTTACCCACCATCTAAGTGGGGAGTCATGTCGGTTTTTGGTTTGGACATCATCATAAGGATCATCATAATTGAATAATATAAGAGTAGGATCATGACTAGGTGATAAATCTAAGTCATGATGAGACTACCTTAGTATAGGTCAGATTAGTGTGGTTGACATCTTAGCAGGAAGGAGGATCGAATGTTCAAATTTTTTAGCAAACCAATATGGTCCTATCATGGATTGATCAAAGAACATACTTTGAAGAGGCTCAATAGTGATTATATTAGTATTCAAGGAAGCTATTACCTAATCCATATCAAACTTGTGAACATCAATCAAAGGATAAATAATTTCAGGTGCAGTATAATGAGAAGGAATAACATCAACTAAAAGAATACTATGAAAATGTAAATTAAACTCATAATAATGCTATAAATAAGATTAAAAATAAAGGATTCACACAACTTTGGATTGGGTATAGGCAACTAAGAAAGAGTCATCTAAGGAATAACTATCATTGTAATCAAGAGTGTTAAAATTAATATGGAAGACATCGACTACTCGATCACTTGAGAAAGAGTGGGGAATCGACTGTTTAGGCATAACTATTGAACCATGAAATTCATCAGTCAAATTCTTGGAAGAATGAGGTCAAAAAGAAGGGGGTAAATAGTTAATAATTGTATAAGTGAGATCCAAGGTTTTTATCTTAATAATCATCTTATCAAGATCATCATCATTATAATCTAAAAGGTTAGGTGGTATGTTGTTCACAAGTTTAGGTTGTCCACTATATCCACAGTTAGAATTGATGAGATAGTTGAAATGTTGAAATCCATGAAAAGGGATGTTAGGAAAAGGTTCAAGGTTATGAATTTTAAAAACACCATGTTATTGGAATTGTTCAAAATTCTAAGGGTTCATATCACCTTGAATCTTATATATCAGACTATTGTGGGGAAACTTGGCACACTGGCATGTAGAAGAGGCAATGGATCTCATGCAATATGTTTATGGTTAACTAATTAAAATGTTATAGGAGAGTGAAAAGTTGACAACATGACCTTAACTATAACCATGATGAGAGGGACCATGATAGGGATCCAAACACAACAAATAGGATGCATTTTTAATCTATCATAGCCTTAACACATGCTTTGGGTATATTTAATATTACATTCATAGTATCCAAGGGTTTTGATGAAGTCAAAGGAGGTGATATAAGTACCTAAACATTCATAAATAAAGGCATGCTTGAATTAAATGTCAAAAAATTGGACAATAACTAATATGGGAGGATCATCTGCATGAATTAAAATTTTTATGGTGATCATGGAAGTAATAGGAAATTCAAGTGAGAGAGAGTATCTAAAGTTTTTCCAACTTGAATGGAAATTTATTCACATTATTAAAGGATAATATCCTTATAAACAAGAAATGTAGATTCTTTCCCCATAGGTAGAGGTCAAAGGATTTTAATTTCAAATAAAATTTGCATCAATTGATTACAATGATGAGGGCAAGTCCTCATAAGCTCAAGAAAAGGAATTTGAGATGTGAGTCGAGAGAGTTTTGCAATGGGGTCCCACTCATAAAATCTTAAAGGAGTTAAATTAAAATAAGGTAAAGGTGTATAATTTTGAAGATAATAAAGTAAAGGAGAGGCTTAAGTGAAATTAAACTGAGTGGAAAAATAATTGTGTTGTTTCAACTCGATCGATGTAGTTTGGTATGAAGGAATAGACTGCATCGAGCTAGTTGATGTAGTTTATCAAATAAGAAAATTGGAAACTACTTACATCAAGCTGGTTTATGTAGTAGTCTAGGATAAAGTAGTGGTAATGGACTACATTGAGCTGGTTGATTTAGTAGCTAAAATATTAGGATAAGGAGTAAACCATATGCAAGTGAAAGTGAAGTTGATCTATAAATCAATCCTAATTTGGAGAAGATAAATTAACTAACTATACCACTACCAATACTTAGATAATTAAGGTCATGAAAAATATGGATCTACTAAAATTACCTAAGCGATCTATTATCATATAATATGGATAGAGAGGGTTATAAATTCTCTAATCAAGAAGCACCACATAACAACCCTAGCTAGGTATTGATAGTTAATGCAATAATAAAGTAAAATATAATCTAGTGCTCACTAAAAATTGTGGAATCAATGGGGGATAAACATAAAAAATAAACATGTAAAGTTAAAATATACTCAATTTAATGTAGAGTTAATCCTAAGTATGAAGAGACAATACATTCATTAGCCATTATACATGAAAATCTATATACTAAAATAAAAGAGTAAGAGTTAGGAATACTTACCTTGAAGACAAACCTGCTAAGCCTCAACCTTTCCCTTATCCAATGGTACTTTTCAAGAGGTTGTTATGTATTTTTGAAGAAATCAAGGATGGAAAATGGAATATAGTTTATCTAAGGACCTCCTAGTGAATCTCAAGCCTTCAAAAGAAAAAGGTTCTCCTCCAAGAATCATGAAACCCTAAGCAATGACTCCTCAAGTAGAATGTCAAAAATGTAGATAAAGAAGTGCAAATGAATGATTCTCTATATTCTAAATGAGGTGAAAGAGGGTATATATATATTTATCTAACCCTAAGCCCTTTAAAAAATTTATTTGATAAGGTTTGTTAGGTCAACCTTGTTAGGTAGGAAATAGATCCATTATGTTTTCAAACTAGGTTAGTTGGGCTGACATAATTTTGTAACATGTGCTAAATTCCCAATGGGGTCAACTACGTCAAATGTGTCAATTTTTATAGACCTATTGACATAGTATAAATCATAAAGTCAACCTAGTTGATGCTATAGGTTTTGTTTGACATAGTAGGATAAGATAAATAATAGATTTGACTTGGTTGACATAGTAGGAAAGTAGAATAATAGAGTTGACTTGGTTGACATAGTAGGAAAGTAGAATAATAGAGTCAAATTGGTTGACATAGTAAGAAAGTATGCCAAGATAGGAAGTATAAATATAAAATAAAAATTAATGTCTAAGTTGACATTTAAACATGGACATCTAGTTTACTATACTTAAGTTATATTTGTATATTTATACTTTTAGGATGTTTGAGAGTGGTTTCAAACTGTTAAGATCATAATGCAAATTATAGATTCAGGAAGGTCTTACTAGATTTTAGACTTAGCCATATTTTAGGATTCTAGGATTTCATACTTATCCATATTATAGGATTTCAGGGAGGCATCATAGGAGGTAAATGGATTATAAACTTTAAATAAGTTGGACTAATGGTAGGGATGATACAAAGCCACAAAAATCTTGCGAAGCATAAATGGTCTACCCACCTCTTTCCCAGGGTACCCTTTAAGGTGTGTCATTAGAGATATTAAGACTTGATAGGTTCCTATAATAAAGGAAGTATTAGTAAGTGTAGACATCTAATTCTGGCCACAAATGGCTTCCAACCAGACTTTAGATTAATTGACACCAAACATTATAAATTAGGCCTAGGAATCACTAAACATCCAAATTTTTTTCACACATCATTCACCAAAGCTCATAATCATGTTAGGGCATCCCTATTTGGGATACTAGCCCATATGAAATAATAACCTCTCACAGATTCATCTCTAATCACCTTGTGGCATAATAAATGTCAGTTTCACCTATAAACCCATTAAGTGGTGAAATTGACCAATCTTAAAAGAGAAAAAATGCTAATCAAATTGAATTAAATAATTAAACTAGATTAAATATTTAGTTGAATTATCATTTGTAATTAATGAATATCTAAAAATGGAAATTCCAAAAATTCAAAATATCAAGACATTTCATCATTGCATTTATGAGTTGTCAAGCTCTTCCAAAATATCCCAAAATATCTAATTTGAGAGCCATGACTAGTAATTGAAAATCATAATTACATGACAACTTTTAACTCAATTGGAGTTAGCCTCACATCACCTAGGGTTAGTTTGAACTCATTCTATGTTTAAACTCAACCTTAAATCACCTTGGGTGAGAATTAACTTTTGAGGCTATAAATACAAGGCCATACCCATTAATGTTTAAACTCTTTTGGTGTAAAATTATTATGCCTAAATGTCTTCAAAGCCTTTGATAATGTAGTGTTATAATGCTAATTTGAAGAGAGAATCTTCATGAAAGTAGTGTTACCATGCTCAAATCATAGGCCAAGCAATCAAGCCAAGGAGCTAAGGAAGGTGAAGCCAACAAAGCTCAATTGATGCACAAGCTGATCAAACCACTTCAACAAGCCATTTGGAGCTCTAAGGAAGGTAAAAGAGTGTTTTATTTTATGTTTTAGTTATGTTTTCATATGATTTTTTGTTACCTATGCTCTCCCTAGTGTTTAGTCTACAAGTTTTAGGATTTTAGTGTGTTTATTTGAGTTTTATTTCTTGGACTAAAACAAGACTAACCTCCCCTCTACGTATTCCTTATACACAAAATGACACATCTAGTGGAACAAAAGGTGATGATCCCATATGGTCAAGGAGATTGATATGCTAGTTTTAGTTTTTATAATGGATGCATAAAAATATTCAAGTTTCATGTTTTAACTTAATTTTTTACATCTTTTTATTTTAAGCAAGTCACAAGTTACAAGGATCAAATCCAATTTTCTAGATTGATAGGGATCGATGCTGATTTTCTAGATCAACATTGATTACATGAATCAACCATGGTCTCTTTGTAAAAAATAGAACATGATAGGAAACATGGATAACAATGGTTTTATTTGATTTTTTCTTTCCTTTATTTTATGTTTATTGATCTACATGTTGTCTATCTAACCCATTTCTTACAGAATCTAGGAGATGTTTTTCATTTAAACCTCATTTATTAACTAATTTTTAATCAAAAATAATTTATTTTTATGTGTTTTATAGGAAACATTGATGATATACTTAATTAATGTTGATGATATACTTAACGTTAATTTTTGTGCATTGACATCAATACTTGTGGATCAATGATGATCGGTTTTTATGATAAAAATTAGTAAAACCTGAGAGTTAAATTACAAATGTTATTTTCTCACTTGATTTTGGGCTTTTAAATAGCAAACCCTCTAACAATTTGCAAGTCTTGAGGTGGAAAAAGAAAAGTTTTAAGCATTATCAAATCTTACACACATTATATTTGGTGCTTAAAATGTACTTAGTTAAATTCATATCTTAGTTATTTTTGGAGTTTTTGTAATTTTCAACAAAGCCAAGGGGCTCAAAATTCATAACACATTTCATTTTGGGTGCTATAAAAATGAACTTTCACTAGTTAAATGCTCATAAGAGTTTCATTTTTATCCTTGTTTGTTGATAATGTTTGTTTAATAAAAATGAGTGTCACGTGTATGCTCTCTCCCCGTCCCCTTTAAGGAACTTGGGTGATAAAAAATGCTCATTATTTACATTTGTTTCTTTGGTCCAAAAGTGTGGAATGAAATTTACTAAGGCCATCCCCAAAATCTATATGATTTCAGTGATCCCAATATGACCCTAAAGTCCTTCCAATTGTCTTTATGTTATGAATTTTAGCTTGTAGGTAGGAGTTCATTGCCTCCTCATGAGTTCTCTAGGAAAGCATTGACCTGGGGATTCATCTCCCAAAATCATTTCAACCCCACTCCATGGTGGGGTATATAAATTGAGGGTGACCCACTAATATGATTTTTTTGAGAAATTAAAACAAGATCCATTAGTTGTACTCAACCTCAGAATGTAGGGGCAACTCATACATCACACTACACTAAGCAATTGATAGATGTAGTGGTTATGAAAAGGAGAATACCTTTTCATTACAAGCTGGTTGATGTGGATCTAAATGACTTGATTGTCTCCTAGTGTTTTCCACACATATGGGACCATCTATAAATGAACAAAAATTGATAGTTTAGACAACCCCACTTACCGTAAACATACTATTGATGTAGGATGAATAACCCAAAGTTTCATGTCACTGTACAAACTATTGTGAGAAGAGGGGGTCTAAAAACCCTACTTTTCATATGCTTTTACTTTTTTGGATTAAAAAACTTAAAAAACTCTCAAGATTAACTATATAGATGGAATTTGATCGTATGATGCAACCTTGTTAGTTTTAGGATTTAGGACATTATACTTAGGTGTTTTTTGTCATTTTGTCCTTTTTACTAACATGGTCTTGATTTAAAACTATTTGTTTATCATACCACATCCAAAATGAGTCTTGTTTACATGTCACTCTATTTTTTTAAGGTGTTATACCATCCATTTGAAATCACACCTTTTCCTTAAACTTTTATCAAAAACCTTTGTGTGTGTCACTTATTTGAAAAGGGTGTTGTTACGCTATCCAATTCATTCCAAGTCTTGTGCCTTAAAGTTATTTGAAACAAAATATTTGTCATATCTTTAGATAAAGATAGAATCGTCATGCTAATATATTTTTTTTAAATACTTTTTGTCTTGTGTCCAAAATTACAATCTTGAAACCATGTATGCCTTTTGGATATATGCCTAGTGCCATCATGTAATTCATTATTGTCTAGCTTATAGTTTATTTTAAATAAGTATAGTCTTCTAAATTGATTTCATAATTATCCTTGACAAGTTAAAATTCAAACATTTATTGGTTTTATGCCTATGCCTTGTGTAATTTTGGCTTAGGTATTCACCCTTCATTTTTGGGTTGTGTAACTTAGATTACTTTTTTGATCCATTTAAAGACTATTTTTATGACAAAGTTTTGGGGAAGTGGTCTATCTTCCATATGCCTAATGTTCCATGTCTTGTGCCAAATGATCAAGTTTATGTTTAAATTTAAATGCCTAGTTGGTGTCAAAGTACTTCAAATTCATTAGATTAAATCTCTTGCCTTTTAGACCTCATTTTGTTTAAAGTCTAGCTTTTATGCCTTGTTCTCTAAAAGACATAGTAATACATGTTTTGAGCCTAGCTTTTGTACCTTATTTTCCAAAAGACCTAAAAACCTTTATTTTTTTAGACCTAGTTTATACTTATTTGAAACAATTTTTACATAAGTTTGGAATTTTGGTTTTATTTCATCCACTTGACCTTTTTGTGTAAGACATTTGACATTGGAGATTTGACCTTAGACTATTTAGACCATGTTTTATCACAGACCTTTTTGGAGATATAGATCCATCCTTAGACCAAGTTAGACCTAGTTTGGACCATTTATCCTTTTGACATTATTTTTAAGAGTTTATATAACTCTAGGAATTTTTCATGTAATGTTCATAATTGATTTAGATATGTTTTGTTCTACTCATAACAGAGCCATGCACAATCCAGGTTATGATAATGTGGTCACACAAGATGACTTTTTTCAAGACCCTTATGGTGATGATGTATTTTGTGAGATGGATCATTATCATCCTTATAATACTCAATCTGGGAAACAAAGATAAGTTCCCTTAGCCCACTATTTGGTTAACATGTCTTCATACTCGAAGTAGGACCAAGAACAAACCACATAGTATTTTGCTAGCATACCATTGGTTGTAGAGCAAGTTCAATAACAACCATATTTTATTACTATGCCCTCGATATATGATCCTTATTTTTTGATCTTCAGTTGATGGAAAATAAGGATGAAGTTTTAGTTAGAGCTATAGAGATAAGGGCCAAGTTTCCCCCTTGAAAATTTGCCTAGTCTAGTTAGAGTACCTTTCAACATACCTTATAATCAAACCATTGAACAAGTCTCTACTATCAATCCTCAAGTGCTCGTGCCGATGATGTATCAAAACCCCAATATGATTTTCATAGGAAAGGGACTCATGGAAGACCAATTTATACAAATGCAAATAACATATCAAACATATCTGAACTTAGTGCATAATTTTAATAACATGTCCATGTCAAACACTCTTCTCATCGAGTTAGCTCCTTTAACAGGTATATTAATCAAATTAATAGGTTAAGATAATTTGGGTATATACCAATTTATGCAAAGCACTTTAGTTGGTGACATGTTAAACATCCTATCTATTAAAGAAGTGTCTACTACTTCTACTTAGATCAATGTGCAAAACACAGTGGATAACACACAAGTGTCATCTAATCTAGGCCAAAGTGATTTAAATACACCAATAACTAGCCCAAAACAAGTGCCTTTAGTTAATAACACAAGTGGTTTATAATAACAAGGGGCATGAATTCCTACATCCCAACCATAACAAGCTACCTCTAATACCCAACCAATTACTTCTTCAAGCACATAACCACAAGGATTAAGTAATCAGGTGTCGACCAGTGCCTTGTCTCAACAAAACATGACGAATGCTACTCCACCTTAATAGGTGATGACTAACATTCCAAAATAATAGGCATAGTCCAATATACCAATGTAGCATAGGTATAACATTATACGACCTCAATAGGGGGCAATAAATGTTCCACCTCAATAGGTAGGGACAAGTATACCTCAATAGTTTCACATGAACATGCATTTAAAATAAAAAATGTTATTTAATAAATAATGTATGTCTATTGCTCAACATTAAATTTAGAACATATAATAACCATATAGTTCACAATAGGTGTTCATGAAATAAATAGGTACTGCTATCCCATATGTACCAATTAGGAAAAAAATATCTTTTATTCCATAAGTGCCATAGATCCAATGATAAGGCCTTGGTTCACAAGTTCCCCTTATTCAACCTAGTTTGACTAGTCAATATCACGTCCTTACTCAACCTCAATAGGCATAGTACTTTACTTAGATCCATATCCTTCCATCATAGTCACAATCCATTAAAATCAAGCCTATATATTGAATCCAAACTAGAATATCACAGCACAACATATGCAATTTCATAAATTGCATCCTAATTTATAGATGCATATTCTTGGTCAGTTTACTCATCAAACTAATGTTGCACAACAAAAAATTCCTCCATTATACCTTGGTCAAGGTAATCCACCTTTGGCCACCCAACTTCCACCTTAGACTAGTGTTCCATATTGTTTCTTGGCACAAGAAATATAACAAATGAAGGATGCAATTGCTACTATTCAAGCTGGGAAATAGACCAAGAAGTTCAAATTAGATGATGTATGTTCTTACCCATTAAACATGGAGTATTTACAGATACCATTTGCTCTAGGGTACAAACCACCAAAATTTGATAAATACAAGGGTAAAGGAGACCATAAGGCCCATTTTATACAATTCTTCATTGCTTTCCAGCCAGTGGTTTACAATAACATATACATCCTACTTTTGTTTCCTTGAAGTCTAGTAGGATAGGCTTTGGAGTGGTTCCTAAAATTTTCAAAGAATTTTGTATCTAATTTTGACAACCTCTCGAATAAATTTGTGCAACATTTTTCTTACAATCTTAAACATGAGATTTTATTGGTAGATTTGACTCAGGCCAAGCAAAAAGTTGGTGAAATATTTACAAGCTATTTATAGATATTGAGAGCACTTACTAGCCATTTCACTCGTAGCTTACCAGATAAACAATTGGCTATTATGTTTACCAAAAAATTAGAAAGTGAGATATCCTATCATTTGGAGCTTTAGTGTACACATAACTTCAAATATTTCATTGACAAAGGTTTGATAATTCAAAATTCCATTATTAACAAAGGGATTATTAGGCTTACCTCATCTAACCAAAACCTAAGAAATGGCTAAAATTAGAACCAAAACCAAGTCCAAGTACAAGCTTCAACACCAACCTAGGCCAATAATTATGAAAAATCCAAGCAATTCAACCATAAAAATAATGTTATTGGTAATGGAGTAATTGAGTCACATCATGTCCAAATAGTACAAACACCATCCACTCAACCCATGTCTCAAATACAACTTAATCCTCATCAACAATCCATTAAATAAGCACAACCTTCATAATAATCTAGACCAACTCAACAAATGCAACAATGATTACCTTTGAAAACCCCTATTCTAAGAAGAAATGTCCCTACTCATCAAGTATTCAGTGACCATGAAGAACTATTGAAGCCATGTTTTGAAATCTAGCTATAACTAACATGATTAGTTGGCCAATTTCAAAGCATTATCCTGAGGGTATTTCTTATCTAGATTGATACTGCGAGAATGAGTTTTGTGAATAGCATCATGTTCATGGACATAATCTATGACATTATGTGCAAATCAAATACCTCATTGAAAATATGTTGGAAAATAGGGAGATTACATTAGATAATAGAGCATCTACATTCAATTAGAACCTGGGAATCTACCAAAGCCCCTTTATATTATAATAATAATAATAATAATAATAATAATAATAATAATAATAATGATAATAATAATAATAACAACAACAACAACAACAACAACAACAACAACAACAATAACAAAAACAACAACAACAACAACAACAACAACAACAACAACAACAAAGGCCATAACAATAGCAACAACCATATCAACAGTCAGAACAGTAACAATATCAGCAACAATAATAACAACATCAACTAAATGGAAGGAACCAAGGCTAGAATGATTCCAATACCCAATAGACTTACCATGCAGTTACACATATATACAATAAAGTCGTAGGTCATATTTTAGGATGTTGTATTTACACCATCACCATGAATCTAAGACCAAGTGCTAACAAAACATGATTATTGATAAACAATTACAATCAACCCATCTATGTCAGTAATCCTTCCTTGACCTGGGACCACACACAGGTGCACCAACAACTAAGTATTAATATTTTTTGACCGTATACCACTAACTTGTCATTACCCTATGACTAAAACCAAGTGCATTGGAAATTGAGACTTATGCTATCTGCCCCCCTTCTACCATTATTTTATAGCAACAATAGTCTTGTATCTAATACTAATTATGCAATCACAACTCGGTGGTCAAAGATTACCATTACCATTCCCAACCCACAACCACCTACCACTGAACACATCCAATTCCACCATCTTAGCTAAGAACAAGCCATATACCATTATAAAATAATAGATGTTCAACATTATGGAATAACTTCAAAAGACACCCATATAAATTTCCATCTTGGATTTATTGCATATGTCTACTATACACAAGAACATTTTAACAAATTTCTTAGCCCAATCCCAAGTTCCCAATGACATAATCTAGACAAATTCAAAATTTTATTTGGACATCTAGCCTAAGGCCAATAGTTGACCTTTGATGAAAGCGATATGTCATCCCTTGGCCCTCTCCATAACAATCCATTATACATTAGAGTTGTCATATTGTGACACAAAGTAAAATATATCCCCATAGATAATGGATATAGCCTAAATATTATGTCTCTAAAGATCATCAAGCATATCAAATACATAATAGCCAATTTAAAACCAAAGATAATTACTATCAAGGCCTATGACAATGAAGAGTGGGAATCACAAGGTACTATATGATTGATACTTATCATTGGTCCCTTAACCCATGATACACTTTGCCATATGTTAGACCTCAATTTGTCATAAAATTTGTTCTTAGGTAGACCTTAGATACATGACATTCATGTAATATATTCAACATTGATCAAGTGTCTCAAGTTATCTTATTTTGGTATGGAGGTCACCATCAATGGATATTTATAGCCTTATGAACATTGCAAACATTTGGAGGCTGAGTACAAAAGTTATAACTACCATTTTGGTTTAGTTCCCAAAAAGGACAAAGGAAAAGAAATTCTTATTGATTTACTAGAGGCCAATTACATAGACCCAGATAGCCTTGATTCATCCTCTCATATTCCATATCCTAAACTATCTAATCATTTTACCATGTTAGCTGATGGCCCATGAGAGTATTTGACCCATGACATGTTTCACATTGCCAAGATTCCACAAAACCTTAAGTCCTTTGGAAGATCTAAATCTAAGCCACCTTGCATGGAGTGGAAACACAAAGGAAAAGGAAAATTTCATAGTCCATCTCCTATCATTTTCACACTGGTCACTAGCCAAGAAGAGGACCCACTTACAAATGATGAAACCTAGTTATACAATGACAAACTAGTCGATTGCCATAAAAATGCCAAATACCCCATTCCTAACCAGATCAAGGAGAATCAAACCTATGAAGGATGAGGCCTTATGCAAAATCAATAGGTTACTCTTAAGATAATCTCTCTAACTTAGTACAAAGGAACCTATGGTCTTAGATTTAAGCCACTTAGTGGTGACTCCATGTATCTTACTCATATTCCAATGCCATCGATTAGTGATGAAAATGTCAATAGTGAAGTAAAGTTCAATCACATAATTTATAAAGACCTATCCAATACCAAATATTTAATTCACATGCCATATTTACCCTTAACCCTATTATTTACAATAATCTAGTTATTCTATATCACCCTCAACTTATAGCCTAGGACCAATAAGAATCCACTATGCCTGTAGATAAGTTTGAGAATGATGAGTCCTTTTGCAATTTTATAGGCCTAAGAGACAATGTTCTATTGGAAGACCACAAATAAGGGTTCTCAATCAACTTGGATCCTATAGCCTATTTTGGAAAATGGGTGAACACCCCTAGACATATACAAATAAATAAAACATTGAGGTCCCAAAGTGAAAACTTCTTTCAGGCACTTTTGGAATAGGGTAAAAGTAATGATAAAGGCCAATCTTCTAGTGAAAACCTATTTTAGGTGTCATTAGATGGGGGTGTTCACCTTTCCCTAAATTAAGCTCAAGAGACAACCAATGATGAACTTGATTTTGGGTACAAGTTTAGTTCTGAAAAATAGCATGCCTTTGACCAAATTATCCAAGAGTTTCTAACTATGTTTGTCACATGAAAATCCATACCATTAGGAGACTCTGATTCACCTGATCTAGGAGATCTTGAAGAACCATTCCAAATAGAGGAATTTTCCATTGCAAGTCAATTCAAATCATTTTCAACCATTTTGGACAATGGATTGATTCTCCTTGTAAAAGACACTATAAAAGTTAACAGTGGGACTCCAAACTAATTTAAATGGATCAAATTAGGCACACCCCTCATTGAGGATGAACATGAAATATTTACAACCCTTTTGATGGAATTTATTGATATCTTTACTTAGACCTATTTAAATTTACAAAGTTTGGACCCCACCTTGGTTTTACACCACCTTGTTGTACATCTTGATGCCAAACCTATGAAGCATAAATTACACAAGATGCATCCTTACATTGATGTATTAGTAAAGAAAGAGTTGGAAAAACTCTTAGAAGAGAAATGTATTTGACCAATTGAATACTTAGATTGGATCTCAAATGTTGTTCATGTCAGTAAGAATCTAGAAGGAATCAAAATCTATATTGAGTTTAGAGATATAAACAAGGCCTTCTATAAGGATGAATTTCATCTACCAAACATTAACATGATACTTGAATCCCTAATGGGGTATGAAATACTTTCACTTATGGAGTAATTTTTAGGATATAACCAGATCTAGCTAACACCAAAAGACCAACATAAGACATCATTCACTACTCCATGAGAAATGTTTTGTTACCAAGTTATGACATTTGGTCTCATGAATGATGGATCTACATTCCAAAGAGACATGACAATCATATTTCATGATATGATGCATGACATTATGTAAGACTATGTTGATGATATATTGGGTAAATCAAAAACCACCCATGTTGATCATCCAATCGCACTATGAAAAATATTTGAGAGGTGACATGAATACAAGGTCAAACTCAATCCTAAAAAGTACATTTTTGTTATCACTTTAGGCAAATTTCTAGGCTTCATTATCTCTCATAGAGGCATTAAAGTCAATCCTGCTAAAGTACAAGCCACTACCAAGATGCCACCACCTTCTAATTTGAAGTAGCTCCATAGTTTTTAGGGACAAATTCAATTTATTAGATGATTAATTTCTCAATTTGTTGAAAAATTCCATCTATTTAAATACTAAAGAAGGGTATCACATTTCATTGGGATGAAGAATGCCAGAAATATTTTCAGCACTTGAAGGAATATCTTTCCAATCGACCTATTTTTTTACCACCTATGCCAGGAAAGATGTTCCTACTGTATTTATCAACCATAGAGAAAACCGTGGGGGCACTTCTAAATCAACATGATGATAGTGGAAAAGAACATGTCATGTATTATATAAGCTATACACTAGTCTCATATGATCACAATTATATTCCCATTGAATAAGTCTATTTAGCTATGGTGTTTGTATCCTAGAAGTTATGACATTACATGCTTAAAAAAAAGACCATGGTTATTTCCAAAGTAGATACACTCAAGTATCTACTATCTAAGATAGCTTTACAAGGCTACATGACTAAATGGATCATGCTTCTGAGTGAGTTTGATATCAAATATGTTAACCAAAAGGCCATAAAAGGATAAATCCTTGTAGATCAAATTGTTGAATCTCCCCTTGTAGATACTGAGCCCCTCATTTTCCAATTCTTAGATGAGTCCATCATGACCATAATTGAAACACCTCTTGAGGAAAAACACTAGAAGCTATATTTTGATGGATCATTCACATCACATGGATTAAGGACATGCCTATTGTTTATTACATGATAAGGGGATCTTATCCCTAAATCATTCTGTATCAACTTTACTTGTAATAATAACATGGCCAAATATGAATCACTTATTATAAGGATTCACCAAGTAGTACAATGGAATATTCACCATCTGAAGATTTATGGTGATTATTAGTTAATCATCAATCGGGTTACAAACCACTTTCAAACCAAAGATGACAATATGGTGCCATACAAGGCCATGATAGACATTATCAAATAATAGATCACCAATATAAAGTTTGAACACATACCAAGGGCTAGTGATATGATAATGAATGCCATGGCCACCATTGGCTATTTTATCCTTACACACACAAGCAAAAGAATATCAATTCCTCATTAAAAATATTCTAGTGCCTACCCATAAACCTTCAACCATCGCAATGATCTATGATATTGTTGATCCCAACTCTATATGGTATTCAGAACTTTTTACCTACCTTAATGGCCATATCATGCCACCAGACCTATCACAGAAATAATAAAAGGCCTTTACCCACTAAGCCTCATGCTATACCTTATTTGGCCTAACCTTTTACCACCATAGCTTTGTTGAAACTATGATTTATTGTTTAAATTTGACAAAAGAAACATTAGAATTATAGGAAGTTCATGGAGTATATGGAGCCAACACTAGTGAAGGCCATCCTAACCCAAAATATCCTACGTACTGGTTACTATTGGCCAACTATAGACATAGATGTAACTGCTTATGTCAGAAGGTGAAAAAATGTCAATGGCATGCCAATTTGATTCATGCCCTAACCAAGACACTAAAACCAATACCTAATCTATGACCGTTTATAACATGGGGACTTGATCTCATTGGGAATTTAAACCCAACTTCATCAATTGGACATAAACATATCCTTACTGCTACTGAATATTTCATTAAGTGGGTTGAAATTATACCCCTCACGTGATTGGAAAATAGATTTCCAAGTTCATATTTAATCATATAACTTGCCACCATGGTATCCCATCTAAAATTATATATCATAATGGAAAATTATTTAATAATTAGGATGTTAAAACACTATGTGCTGAGTATAACATTACTCAACATTTTTCTATGGCATATTACCCTCAAGGTAACATCTAGGCAGAAGCATCCAACAAAACCATTGTCAACATCCTTAATTTTTTTTTCAATGGTGTTGTCCATGATTAGCACCTCCAAATATTCTATACCCTTTGGGAACACTTTAATAATTACTATACCCCAACATGCACCACTCTAGATTCCCTAGTTTATGGTACTAAGGCCATTCTTCCCATTGAGGTCGAGTTACCTTCTCTATGTATCTCACTAAAACATGTTCTACATGGTGAATTAATATTACCAAGTAACTCACCTGTAAGAGCTAGAGTTACTAGATGAGAAATTCATGTCTGCTATTAACAGCCTTCAATCATACCAAAATTGACTTTGTGGACACTATAACTAGTGGGTCAAACATAGAGATTTTGAACTTGGGGATCTTGTTCTCAAAGAAAACCAAAAGAACACCACAATTGAGAAGAATAATAAGGGCAAGTTAAAACCCAATTACATTTGAACATATATCATAATTACAAATTATGGCTCTAGAGCATACAAGATCACTATGGGGATGAACTTGATGAGCTGATGAACATTATACACCTCAAGCATTACTTCACTTAAGAAATTTAAAGTATTATCTATGAGGCCTGTTTCCATTGTACCATAATATTAACATTCTTATTTATATTATACCTTATATCATTATAGCATAATTTACCTATCAACTAAATATTTTTTATCCCCTCCCTACCAAACCCTTTGACTTTGGTTCCATTTCATTTGTTTTCTTGGGCACCTTAAGCACAAGGATTCAGATCTAGTTTCAATAGTTGATTTAGTATTCTAGACATAGGCCATATCTTGGATTAGTATGATAGTGGTTTGAAAATTTTACCCTTAATTTATTGTTTCATTTCATACCAATTTTTATTGATTATAACCACCTTTGGTAAAATTAGTGTTTCACTCTGTACTACTAACTATAACCACCTTTGGGAAAATTAGTATCATTGACTTATGCCATTTTTTACTAATTACAACCACCTATGGGAAAATTAAGAACAACATATTTATCATGCCTTGAAGTAACACCTTACCATTCCTATGCCATACTATGCCATTTGCTTAATTTGAGAACTTGCTACCACCTAGTTGGATTCCTCCACTATAAGGTCGAATTAACTTGAGGTCCCATCCTGGGACTATGTAGGAAGCACTCGATTTATATTGAGGTTAGATTAGTCACCCCTTTGACATGCTCTTTCTATTTTTCAAGCAATTTTAAGTTTAAAAACTCTCACCATTTTTTGATTTAAATTTTTTAGTATATCATCATTCTCAATCGAGTTGAGATACTCAAAAAATTCTAAAAACATTTGTAAAAGATATAGAAAATCCTACAAATCACTAAATCTACCACTTATTTACCTTAAGGATTCTAGGACCCATAGATAATTAACAAGAAACCACTTGTCCTTTAGTTTCCCCATCCTTGTTGTCACCTAAGCCTTATGTTCTCACCATTTTGTGAGTTTTCATATTGTGCATTATGTATCCAACTTTGTTACATTAATGATGGCTAAGCTTCATCTCGCACTTTCACCATTTTGAGAGTCCATTCCTATCTTACTCTATAATATAATCATGTTTTTCTCAATCATCATTTTATTCTATCCCATATCATATGATAACTACATTTTGCCTAAATTTTATGTTGGACCTTGCATCCATGAAACTATGTAGGTAATGTCCACTTGCCTAGTACATATAGAGTTAGCTCGACTACCCATTCATTTTTATTTTACTCACTTCAATTTTGATTGTTTGTGTCATTGTCTCCTATGTCCTAGGGGCAATGTATATCATCTTATTTTCCATTGTTTCCTTATAGCCTAGGGGCAACCTTGAGTCATTTGTTTTTATCTTTTATTTGTGATAATATTGTGATTAACCATTATTTGTGTTTGTTTCTTTTTGTTCTCATTGTTTTGTTTTGTTTTATCTTTATTTTTTGTTTCTTGGTGATTTGTCTTCCTATTGTTTATTTATTTTCCTATTTTTTTGTTTTCATTGTTGTGCCTTGACTTAGTATACATGCATTTATTGGGTGACTCCTTACACATTATACTTAAGTCTATCCATATTCATACGTCAACATTGTCATCATGGTTTTTATCATTAGTGCATTATTTTAACTTGATAATTGGATCACATGTCAATCCTTATGCATATTTTAGCTAAGTTATCATGGTGTTCTATATCATGATGTGTAACATCATGTGATACAACAAAAATCAGCTCAGGAAATCTTACAAGTAATTGGTCATATTACTTCTCCTTAGCACCTAAAAAATTCCTAATCTACCCAAATCATTTCCCAAATATAGAGTAATTAAATCATGAAAGAATTTTAACCCTTTCTAGTTAGGATGTGCATCTCCATACTATCTAGTTTCCCAAATTCATCTTTCTCTTTTGTACCAGCTTACTCTTACTCTATGAGTATAGATTCAATATTTAAGCCACCTTTTCCAATTTTCCATATCCCTCCCATCATTTTGCTAATGATTCTAACCAGGAAAATCACTTTGTATCATCCAACCCACACTACCAATGATTATAAATACCTTTGGGAAAATCATTATGTTTTGATTCATACTATCATGCTGATGATTATAACTACCTTTAGGTAAATCATTATCTTTACCTGCCCAACTGGGACATGTTTTTCATTGTGTTAATGATTATAATTACCTTTGGGTAAATCATTCTCTCTATCCACCCAATTAGGAATCTTTTCATCCTCCCAATGATTATAACTATATGTGGGCAAATCATTTTTTTCTTGTAATGATTATAGATGCCTTTAGAAAAATCATTCTCTTGTTACCCTTTTCCTTTGGATAATGATTATAAATACCTTTGGGTAAATCATTATTTATTTATTGTGCTATGACAATGATTATAAACACCTTTGAGAAAATCATCCTTTTTATCTACCCAACTAGGCTAGCTCATCATGCAACTAATAATAATTGCCCGTGGGCAAATCAATCTTTTCCACCCCATTTTACCTTCTGGTCCCATCATTTTCCTTCTTTTGAGGGACCGATCACTGACCTTCTTTGTCAACCACTCCATTGAGGGGGAATCCATATCTTATCCATCACAATTTGAGGAATTAGGCATACAAGACATTTTTATTCTTTGAGAAGTTGTTACTATGCCTATAGCTTGCAATGCCTTCCCAAACAAGGGCAAACTGTAGACATCCAATTCTATCCACAATTAGCTTTTAACCAGACTTCAGAATGATTCTTACCAAATATTTAAAATTAAGCCTAGGAATCACTAAACATCCCAATTTGGCCACACATCATTCATCAAATCTCAAAATCATGTTGAGGCATCCCTATTTGGGATATTAGCCTATATGCAACAATAACTATTGACCAAATTTGACCCTGTAGGTCAAATTGGGACCCTTATATGTAAAAAATTGATCTTTAGGTGTTTTAAAGGGTATATTATTATATAATAGGCTGTATTATAAGCCTTTTGATGTCATTTCATGTCATATTAGCCTTGATCTTAGTTATTTTAATCTTTGTCTTTTTGAGCCATTTAAAGGTCATAACAGGAGCATTTAATGACTTGTATGAAATTATTGGTTAAAGAGAAGGTGTAAAAAGGTTATTTTATGTTCCATGTGTCTTATTATGTCTTAATCAACTATTTATAATTGAAAAGTGGTAGGTTCTTCAGAAGAAAGAACAATTTTCTTGGAAAAAGGAAGAGTTTGGCACCTATAAGGCTCATAAGGAAGTGTGACACATGGGAGAAGGTTGTAAGATGAATATTAAGATTCATATAACTTATTTATATGATTTATATACTTTTGAATTTCTAAATTTGATCTAAAATCATTCTGCTCCTTCATCTCCTTTCTAGACATGCAGAACCAGTCAACAAGTTTATGCTTAGTATGACCATTTGAAGAAATTACAAGTAAAATGAATTTAGGAGGTGATATTAAAATTATATATTTCAATTTTTATAAAAATATTTAAATTATTTTTCAACCATGATTTATGAGTCATCTCCAACAACTTGACTATGTTTTTCTACTCAATGTTTCCCAAACTCTATAGGTTTTGCTCTTAGTTAGATAGGTCCATACAATCCAATTGGTGATATTGATTAAATATGATGTTTAATATATCCCATAATTTTAACCATGCTTTTTTTCACATTTAAAGGTGTTTTGATAAGACAAATATCTCAAGTTTCAATAAAAGGCACTTTTTTATGTTATAGGCAGGATTCTACTATTTGCACAATCTTTGTGCTATGGTAGTGACTTCAGAGGATGGTGATAGATTTAATATAGTGTATAAAATTTAATCTTTGTCACCTCAAATTTAAACCTATTTATCCAAATAAATATTCATGTAATTACAATCATAACTACCATACAATCAATTATTTCATGACTGTCAAACACATTCATCTGAATGAGCTATGTTAAAGATTAAACACGTTCATGAGAAAGTGAAATAAATTCATATGGTTATAGACCCATAATTATAATATTATTTATAAATTAGGTTCCATAAAATAATATGTGGATAACATGAGGGTAATCTTTATCACTTTCACACAGTCTCCTGCCATTAACATGCACCTATAGGTGTTCTCATGGAGGAAGTCATGTTGAAAAGGAAGTATTGACACTTATTTCAGATCCTTTAAAGTGTGAAGAGTGAATTTTTAGGTATTTATATAAACATATAACCAATTTAAAGTTAAATTCAATGCACATTGTCCACACTTCTACCCACTGCCTGTACATTAGAAGATGCCCACCTATAATTGGTACCATAAAGAGCTGAGGAGTCATTTTGAAGCATCAAAACAAGTGATGGAACCATCCTTGGAGTCCTAAAATGTTTTGTTGATCATGATAGAACAATTTTAAAGGTTATTCTACAAAATATAATTGAAAACCTTGATCAAACATGAGATGACTATGTTCAAGGATCTAATCCCTAAAAGATGAAAATAGAGGTCTGGGCCTTTTTGTCAAGGTCATATAACAGGGTTGTTAGGACTCTTGGTGAATATAAATGAACATAAATTTTATCCTCCACATAGTATGGAAACTTTTCAAAATATAAAGGGTAGATGAATAGTAGAGGTTAGTTGTTGAAAGGCTCAAAGTTGCCCTTTGGCCATTAAACTCAAACAATGAGATCTACAGTTTAGAACATCAAAAGACCTTCATACCCAAAATTGTGAATAAGGCATGTACCCATATAGGATGGAAACATTGAGTTAATAATAATAGTTATAATATAGATTAATCAAATAATTTTTGGAGAGAAGGTTGGAATTTTATGTTTTGAGTCCCATCCACACCTATAAATATATCTCCCCTGAGATGTTGATACACAGTGGATTGTGAAGTCCTAAAAATGCATGGTAAGAGATTGAAAATGAAAAAATATTAATATGGAGATAAATATAAAATAAAAAATTTATTCATAAATACCTCAGATGGTTTCCATGGATCTTATGACATAGGTGTTAAGGATGAAGGTCACCTATAGGGCCCTACACAACCAACTATATAAGACTGTTAGAGGCAGTGAACAAAGAGGGTAATGATATTAGTATTGGTATAGAAAAAACATGAATAAATAGTTAAAAATAATTTATTAATGATATTATAAGGTTTAAATATGGCCCATGGACTTTTATAAATCCTAATCCATACATGACTACATATAGGTGCCCATCTACGACAAAAACATAGTCAGAGCTAATGGAGCAAAACATGGTTGAAAATGTAGACATAGATGATTGAGAGGGTTGGTAAGAATGAAAAATAATTGGAAAATTATAATTTACACCCCATCCAATGGCATATAAATAAGCAAATAAAGGGCTCTAATCAAGCAATACATAGTCCATACCACAAATCCTGCACATAGTCTGCCCTTTCACAATCTGTCTTGGAATTTGAAAGAGTTGGAAGGTAAAATGATATTAAAAAATATGAATTTTTATGTATAATGTATTTAAAACTTGGATAATCTCCTCAAACATTCATCCTATCTATGAAAATAAGGGAAGTTCCTTCTATTTTATCTCAGACAGAGGGCACTTCCTTTATCCACAAATCCTATAGTTTTGAGACAGGGAGATAAAAGAGTGGAAAAATAGATAAATGTAAATTTAAATAAGGTGAGAGAAGTTTAAAATCACATATAAAAACATATAAAACAAATCATATAAGGGATAACCTCAATAAGGTGGTCTAGACCCTCAAAGTTGTAGACAGGCTCATTAGGCATGGTTAGGCCTAGAATCCAAATGAAGGGTCAACTTTAATTTTAACATGATATGAGAATTATAATGGGATAATACATGTTATGGGATCTTAATATATGTTCCCAAGCTTGTGTAATGGAGATAAGTCACAAGGAAAGCCACTTTTGGCTTAAGACCATATCATGGCTTGTGTAAATGGAGAAAAGAGCTCAAGTGGGCAAAGTTAGAAGCTCATATATAATTAGGTGATTTTAATGGAGAATCAAGGGGATATTATGAGTTGGAGGATGTCATGAAAAAAAATTTGTGGCACTATTTTCTCTATCTAATGTTAGACCTTTATGAAACATTACTAAAGGTCAAAACTGTTTAAAACCCTTGAAAATGACTCGATTGGGAAAATCAAGATGGAAAGATACTATAATGGACTATTTTTCCTATAATTATGATTTTATGTTTTAGGGGACTCTCTTATAATCCTCCCCATCCTTTTTTATAGTAAAAAATTATATGGATGGAGTACAAAACATGGTATTATTGATAATTTTTGTGTTTTTATAGGTTCTAGGAAGAGTCTGAAGATGCCAATCAAATGGGAGGGAATATTGAGACCTAATATAAATACCCATGATAATTTATTTATTTATAAAAAATCTTAAGTTCCTTAAAAATATCTCTCATCTCAACCAGTCAAAATTGGCATAATGAGCATGATAGTGAGAAGGGTGAAAACTTCAAATAAGTTGCTTTTAAGGTGTGCATGATGCCTCTAAGGATATGGATGGAGTTGAAAATTGTAATTAAACCAATATTATGTATTTTAATGAGAAAATGAATCCATTTTGGAAGCCAAGTGTTCAAGGTGTGTTAAAAGAGAGTTTCTTTGACTACAAGTAATGATGGCTCACTTTCTGAAGAAGTCTGGGTGATTAGGAATGAAACCAATACATGTAAGAGAATATATAAAACCCATACCTCTCATTTAAATAATTATATATATCCATAGTCAGTTTTGGGACGTTTCAAAAGGGGTGAATTATGAAGACAATTTCTTAGACCAACAGAAGAGACTTCATGCCACATTTCAAGAGTTTCATGACTTGGGGTGCCACTTATCTCTTCTAAATTTGCATGATAAATTTAAAATTCTCTTATCATGCACATGTTACTAATTTTATTATCTTAACACTTGTCCTTATTACCTTTAGACTTCTTTCTCCTCTTCTCTCTCTCAGGTTATATAAGAACTAGCCATTTTGGCTATTGTAAGCATTCTCCACCTGAGTATGATGAAGCCTTGATCATTTGAATACCATGGATCAATAAATAATACTTATTTTACCTCTTATATTCCTATTCATAGTGTGTTAACTTTAATTATTTATCTTTCTTAGTGATGATTGTTGATTCCTTAAGATTGTTGTCTCATTCTCTCACCTATTTTCTTCTTGAAAGCTTCTTCTTGTAGGTCATGTGAAGTGTCATATGAAGTGTCAAGGTTGAGTGAGTTAGTATGTTGAATATTTACATTTTAGTCTTCTTGTCTAGTCCTCATAACATAAACATTCATCACAACCTCATAATGAAATACTAATGTGAGAAGATTCAGATTAGAGAAGTGTATGCCTAGTTAGTCTCTTGGACTCATGTGTGACATGCAGATGGTTGGTATTTATCAATTAATTTGGTGTATCACCACCTTTAGGATAGTTTAATTTTATTTTTATCTCACTTTTTTTTCAATCATAGGTGTATTAGTGATTTAAAAGTGGTATATTGAGGGAGCTAGCCCTATCTAGAGATTCACCTCATCCTTAGGCTACCCACAACCTATAGGTGTTTCAATTATATGACTTGGATGAGGAGAGCTGAGACATCTACTCAAAGGGTGAAAATCCAGGTGAAACAAATAACCTCTCATGGATTCATCTCTAATCACCTTGTAGCATAACAACTATTAGTTTGGCCTATAACCCATTAAGTGGGGCACTTGACCAATCTTAAAAGAGAAAAAATGTTAATAAAATAAAATTAACTAATTAAAATAGATTAAATTCTTAGTTAAATTATCCATTTTTAATTAATGAATATATAAAAATAGAAATTCCAAAAATTAAAAATATCAAGCCTTTTCATCATTGCCTTTATGAGTTATGAAGCTCTTCTAAAACATCTCAAAATATCTAATTTGAGAGCCATGCCTAGTTATTAAAAATCATAATTACATGAATTTTTTTAAATCAATTGGAGTTATCCTTAACTACATTATGGTTATTTTGAACCCATTCCATGTTTAAATTCAACCTTAACTCACCTTGGGTGAGAGTTAATTTTTGAGGCTATAAATATAAGGCCATACCCATTGATGTTTAAGCTCTCTTAGTGTAAAGTTATTATGCCTAGATGTCTTCAAAGCCTTTTATAGTGTAGTGTTATAATGATAATTTTAATAGAGAAGCTTCATTCAATTAGTGTTACCATGCTTAAATCTTAAGCCAAGAAATCAAGCCAAGGTGCCAAGGAAAGGTGAAGCCAACAAAGCTCTATTGATGGATATTTATTGATGCACAAGATGAGCAATACACTTCAACAAGATATAAGGTAAAAGAGTGTTTTATTTTATATTTTAGTTGTGTTTTCATATGCTTTCTTATTACCTATGCTCTCCCTAGTGTCTATGCTAGAGGTGTTAGGATTTTAGTGTGTTTATTTGAGTTTATTTCTTGGACTAACACAAGACTAACCTCACCTTTACATATTCCTTGTTCATAATAAGTAATAAAGATTTAAAAATATTGTGTGTATAAATATGCCACAATTGAATCTCATCACTTGTCACAAAATTATAAAATGGGATGGTGCTTCGATAAATAACATAGAAATACAAAAAAATGAGTTAAGTAAAAATAAAATACTGAAATCAATTTTGAAAGGATATGAAAGTAACTAAAAGTACCATAAACATACCTTGACTTACTTTTCTACTAAATGACTGTATACAAATATCCTAGTCTTGATCTTGGATGGAACAACACTTGTATTTGAGAAACCTTAAGGATACAAGACTAGAAACAATGCATGCATATGTAGGATGGTCAAAGTGGCAATGAATAACTCACAAAACTAATTAATTTACTTAGAAAAAAATGGCAAGCTAAGATTGGTAAGTCTAGGTTAAAACCAAAATATCAATCATGTAAATGACAAAATGATGAAAAATGAATATATGAGCACATTAAATCACATTAGAAAGTATGTAAAACATTAATGACTAAAAAGGAATGTAGAAAATTTTTAATCAAGTTGGGAAGCATGTAAAACATAAAAGTAGAAAATGCATGTATAACCTACTAAGTCACGTTGGGAAGCATGTAAAACATAAATGAAAAATGAAATATCAATGAATAAAACTCTAACAAATATATCTAAGCAAGTGAAAAGTAACCTCGTGTAAGATAAACATGTCAAATCAAACATAAAGAAAGCATAAATAACTGAAAAATAAATTTAAATCAAGATGTAATACATGTATTTCAAATTAATATGAAGAAAGCATATAATCATGTAATATGTCCTATGTAAGATAAGTGAAGTCCACAAAGATCAAACAAGAACATGATATATATATATATATATATATATATATGTATAAAGGAATGAGTACTCAAACTTAGTGTTTTGTTATAAAATACAATGTAAGAAAACATAACCACCTAATGACATGATTAGGATGATAATGAGATGTTATGGTAAGCAAATGTGAAGAGATGTTTTTGAGGAAAACTTGGTGCTATCCAAGGTATTACAATGCAACTCACAAATTATAAATTAAGAGGCACAAATAGATAGATGTGATCAAGGATATGATCAACCAAAAATAATATCCAACAAGGGCAATATCAAGAAAATATGATGTAGAAAAGGGATTATGAGGTGCCATATGGGTGATGTGAACATCTTTAGCAAGAATGACACACTAATCAAGTGAGAAAGACTAGAAACTATCAATAATAAGGACTTAAGACACTCTAACCAATGAACATAAAACTTGGGATAACAATTGAAGTACATAAATAAACCCATGAAGGTTATATGCATGAAAAGTAAAATAGACCTACCTTCCCACAACATGTTCCCTATTCCTCAAATCCCCTTATAGAGTTGTCAGTCTACTGTAAAAATTAGGTACTTATGTGAGAAAGTAGGTGGTACTATATAATATATGATATAATGAGACCTCCTATCTTAGTCTACTAGTTTACCACACCCTAATGGACCTCAAATCTATCATGACACCAATTGTGGAGATTTAACTTTGATTAAGATAGGATATGTGGCAAAATAGATCATATATTTTAGTGTGATCTAAATTTTATTATTATTTTTGCCTTTTATTTCATTTATAACTTGAATTTTAACTCTTTTGGATTTTTCTATTCCTCCTTCATAGAGATTTAAAGAACCAATCATGAGTGAAATCGGTGATGAACACAAGAGAGCTTGTACTTTGTTACTATAAAAAATGACCTAAAGACTAAGGTGTCTAAAGAATCATAAACTTGCCCATAAGTAAGTGTGCAATCTCAAAATTGACCTGTTTGGGCCTCAAATGAAAGGAAATAAGGGAAATATGGGGATCATGAGAGATATATCCTGGTGTCCCCAAAATTACACACTTGGAAATTTTGGGTTACCCTTATTGAAATTTTTATCTTTTTATCTTATGAGAGTCAATTATCCTTGTCAAAACTCCATCCCTTGATAAGACTTAGACTTTAGTAGTTTTCACTATAATTGTTTTCATTACCAAAATTACTTTAAATTGCTCTAGAAGGTTAGAAAATGTCTGCCTGGGTCATTATCATAAAACCCATTTATCCATCTTTCCAAGAAATTAAAAAAAAACTAAGTGTTTGGGCTCATTTCTAAACCAACTCAAGTTCTCTAGGTTACTTATTCAAACAGGTGAAGTAAGTTGTCATCACAAACCCAAGTTACACCATCCAGATTAAATTAGAATTGTGAAATGACTTTACTTCTTAAAATCATAAAATCTAAGTAAAGTAGATTTGTAAACCCAAAAATCACTAAATAGAACAATCTAGGGTTTTGAAGTTGCATTACTTCACTTGATTAAGTTATAAGTAAAAGCAATAAAAGTTCATAAGCCTGAAGTCTTTATAATCTTAGACCAAATTGAGGTTACAAAGTTACTTGACTTTGTAAACCAAATTAAGCAAATAAATTTATGAAACTTGATAATTGATAAAATGCTTATGTGATTAACCTCACGTATGTCACTTAGTTGTCATTAATACATAGGTTAATTGAAAAATCCACCTCATTTTCCACCTAGATTTCAAATGTTCTAGCCTAGTTGCTATCCCTATGAATCATGAGCAACATTGTTTGATCTTCTAGATAGATTTTGGCACAAAATATTCATAACCCATTTGTAGTCAAGGTATTTAGTTTGTTTACCCTTCGATTTCATGATCTCATTATGCTTGTATATCTTATTTTTCTCTAGTAAAATTTCATGCATCATTTTGAATTTTTTTTTGTCATTTCTTGTTTTACTTGCAATTGTAAAAGTCATTTTTATATGTATGGTATTTTTTAAACTTTATAAATTTTTAAAAAACACTTTGCATATAAAAATCTCAAATAAAATCCAAAAAAGACAAAATATTTCTACAAAAAACCTAGAATTTGACCTAGATTATCTACCTAGACTCTTCATGACTTATTACTTACACGTAAGCCCAAACTTGAAGAACTAGTCTCATATTACTCAGAGTTCCCAAGAGGCATTACCTACTCAAATTTTCAAATATTGATTGCTTGCCTAGAGTTTTAACTATCTATTTCTTCTACTTCATCAGGTTTTCTAACTCTAGTAACTTGCCCAAAGAAAGCTATAGTTTTAAATACCTATCACTCACTTGGAGTCTTCAACACTGAAGACTTGAGAAATACCTAGACCTTCTTAGGATTGTAACACCCTGTTACTTAGAATGTGTTTTTGAGAGTTTTCAAGATTTATTGCTGCTTGAAGTTCCTAATACCTAAAGCTTGCTTAGGATTGTAATATAAGACAACCACTTAACTCAGTTGTTCAACATTTTCTAAAACCAATAGGAATAATTACTAAGTTTTCAAGAGCATTTACTAGGTCTTTCTAGTGTTATTCACAACAAATGTCAAGAGTAGAAGAAGCAACTCTAATTGAATAAGTTCTTAAGGTTTCACTTGAAGAATTTATGGGGCTAAGTAGGAGAGGAAAGATGAAAGCAAAGAGAGTTGGGAAATCAAAGGAAGCAGGGATGAAGTATGAATACAAGGGATATCCCATTGAGTCTTGCATTGTATCCAAAGTGTCATAAATCAATGACACTAACATGGGACATGCTTTCATAATTGAGTTATTGGAAAGATTTAAATCCATAACCAAAACACCACTCATGTTAGAAATAAAAAATAGTGAAATCCTGCAAGCTGTAGCTTTTCCAAGCTCTGCACAACTACCTAAATTTGTTATAAAATGTGATAAATATTATGATTCTCTCAATAGAATAGTAAAATATACTGTAGGCAATGTGGTGATCAGATTAGATGTTTAGTATTTTGACTATGATTTGAAGATTCTAGAAAGACCTAAAGTGATAGACTTATCAATGAAAAATGCTAAAGATCTCTAGAAGAATAAAATATAAGAATGTATCAAGTTAATGAATACTACTTATCTAAGAAATCAAAACTGCCCTCAAGGTTTACAAGGAAAATAGTGAGGTTTGAATTGATCCAAGAAGTTGATGACATCACATAGTTATTATGTAGAATCAATGTAGAGGAAAATGCCAAAAACTTTTCCACCTAGATGTATGCTTACATAAGGGCTCTTGATGTCAATAGGAGTTATGATATGATTGAATGGTCAAGAATGATAAGTGACAACATTGATCACCAGTTTGAGTAATGTATTTCAAACTCTTGATTTCAAAATGACTTCATATTTAGTATATGTTGCAACATCTAATAAAGTTTTTTTCTAGGTTGACTATAAAAGGGCTGATGGCAACAAATCTTATATATGCATGCTACCCTTAATTGACTTTGTCTGAATACTTCAAGTACTATAAAATGGTAAATGATGCATTATTCTATGAAGTTATTTGTAAATTTAATGTTGCTTTGAAGGCCAAGAGAGTATCTGATACATCTTGGGAGATAGTTTCCCATTTTGGATGTATTTTTATTCAATTCTTGAATTTCACGTACATTAGAGTTGGTGGTTTCATAGGGACACTAGTAAAATTGCCAAGGTACCCTAGTGATAAAAGGATTATAATGGAATTATGTAGATAGCTAGTAGAATTACATGATCTTCAGTCAAAAGTGTGTTGTTATTTAGTTAGTTTTCTTGTTGTTAATGGCCAATATCTTTGTGTAAGTATTTATAAGGCCAAAAATGTACAAAAAAAATGTATCATAACTATAATCAATCACATTTTGAGGCTAAAGATAATTTTGATTATAGAGGCATAACACAAAGCACAATTTCTTTTGAATATATGGATATCCCTACCCTAGAAGACTTCAAGATTTATTGTAAAGATGAATTTGAAGCAAGAAAAAGAGATAATAGTATGATGACTATTCAACAAATTTGTTCTTTTGATTTGGATACAATTCTTGAAGACATGGAATATGATGGACAAGTAAATATTGATTCTTATCATGAAATGGGAGGAGATCATGCTCCACTCCAAGAAATTGATTACAAGAAGAATCAGGTAGAGACTATTGTTGAGAGAACTTCAATGGTTCTTGCTATGGCTTCAACATGGCTTCTTAGTAAAGGATACTGCATGAAGGAATTAATAATGAAATAAATTGACCAAGTAAGTCATAAAAGGAAAATGATGCAAGGAGAAGGTAGTCAAGGACCAACTAAGAATTTGAAGTTCAAGAAGAATGCTAATGAAACATACTCTCTAGTAAAAGAAAAGGTGCCAATTTAGTTAGCTACATCTACATCTCCTTTGGTTTCTTCCACAAACACTACTCTTCCTATCACTCCTATTCATACCATGCCTACCACATCTTCATTATTAGTGGAGAACATACATATAGTAGTGAAAGATGTATATCCATCCACACACATGCCACCTCCAAAGTCTCCTAACATCAAACCTCTTGAGAAATCTATTTGAAAAGAGACTTATGTTCTTCCTCCTCTTCTCCCATCTTCTCCACCTACTACTCCACCTCTACCTCCTTTTGAGGATCATCCCACCATTTATTCTATTCCTACCCAAAAAGAGCTAGAGTAGATAACTACTAGAGAGGTGATCTCATTTCAGGAGATATCATAACAAAAGATAATAGTTGAACCTAAGAATAAAACTAATGTAGAAGAAAAAGAATAGGAAACTTTGGACAAGCAAGTAGATAAAGATAAATATGAATAAATAAATTCTAATATTATTCATATAGAAGATATTATGGATATAAGAGAAGTTCCTGATCAAGAGATAGAGGTGGGAGATAATCAAAGATAAATGGTGATACATTCAAATACTTCCATTAGTACAGATTTTACCTCATGGTTGTCATTAAAAAAAACTCCTAAATCAAAAGAAGAACTAAATATGGAAGAGATAGACTTCTAATTTTTGAAAAGTCTTGATTGCAAGGGTAAAAATCCCAAGAATGCCAGAGTGAATTTAAAACTAATAATTAAGTCCTCAAGTCAAAAATTTATAGAAATATCAGTTCCTCCATAGGGTAAGAATAAGAGTGAAATCACTAAAGAAGACTTGGTAATTACAAAGGTATCCCTAGGGGAAGTCACTATAGAGGGTCTGAAGCAAGACACATAGACTTTTATCAATACCTTTTTCAGAAGATTCATGAAAAAAGGCTGATAAAGCTAAGCTAAATGAACAAATTTCTAAATTGCGTGAAATAATTGATAAAGTGATAAGATCTTATCTCAAATAGGCATTTAATTTTAAGAGATATAATTGAACATAAAATAATAACTTTGGTAGAAAAAACTAGTGATAAGGCCAAAACAATTGATGAATGGATAGAGAAAATGATATAAACTGCAAAGAAATAGTTTCCTGAGGTTCCAAGCAATTTAGTTGATATTGAGAATAAATTAGCATAACTGAAGACAATGATGAAGGAGATTTAAAATGAAAATGGAATATCTAAATTACAATAGGACAACCTTTGGCAAATAAATGATTTAAGTAAAAAGATTTTGATTGAAAAACAAATTATTCTAAATGGATCAGTGATGAAAGCAAAACAAGAAGAACACATCATATCTTTTCACATACACATTTTTGGAGCAATGCTTAAACAAATGAAGACTCTAGAAGAAGATGCTCGTAACATAAAAATAGATCTATAGGATTGTATATTCTATCTCATGAATGTTTGGTTAGAAAAACTACCAAAGACACATGAATAATTACATCAAGAATTCAAGCAAGTAATTGAAAAGGCCATGACTCCATTCCCAATGAAATCAATAAAGGAGTTAATAAAAAGTCATCAACAAGTCAAAAGGTTGGAACCCAATATTGAGAGGGTGAAAGGTTATTATAAGAAGCTAAAAAATGAGCTACTGAGATTTGAAAGAGAAAGGTAATCATTTGCCAAGATAAATGATACAACCATTTAATTTATGATGTCACAACACATCAACTATAGGGAAAAGTGTAGAACAAAAATTCATGAATTAGAGTGTTTAAATATTACTTCTGCTCTCAGCTTCTATTTTATTTAAATGATTTGAGAAATGTATTTGAAGTAGTTTTTTTTTAAGTAGTTACTTATAAGTAAGTTTTTGTATAAAATGAAAGACTCAAGTAACTTGGATAGATGTCATCACTTGAAGTCATTTTCTAAAAATAAATTACTTAAGTGAGTTGAGCGCAACATGTAAAGAAGTTATATTTGATCCAAACAACAAAACCAAGAAGTGCTACATGTCATCAACCGTTGGACACCACACATGAGAAATTCAAGGAAGATGTCTCCCCATAGTTTTCAAAATTTAACGCAACACATGGGAAATTCAGGGATTTGTCTCCTAATTGTATTTGATATCTAAATGTAGTATAAATATGGGAAAAAACTTGCATACAAAGGGATGGTAATTTTGGAAAGCAATTGTAATAGTTATAAAAAAAGACTAAGCAATTTGAAACTTTATGTTTAGATTTCTATATGTTTCTGTATAAACTTTATTCAAAGTGAATAAGAAGACAATTGGTTTTGAAGGAAATTTACATCTAAGGAGATCTTTCAGTGCATTTTATGAAGATTAAAATGGTAAAATTTGTGTTATTATTTAATATGAATTGAATTCAAATATTTCTTAATCATTCATTGAAAGAATTATCATATCTTTTATGTTTATTTATTTGTATGGATACAATAAGTTCTACAAAAACTACTTGTTTTGAAGTATAGTTTCTTTCCTTTTCACAGATTCTAGTTCTCTTTTCATTCTCCACTTTCTAAGAACTTCTTTGCATAATATTTAAATCAGTTGCTTACTTGCTGTAAAATTACTCTGTTATGGTTCATAAACTTTGTGATTAAAGTAATACCCAAAAATAAGATAACTTGTGTATATCCTATACATAATTTGTATAAATTATAAAAAACTAAAAGTGTGAATAGTAAGAGTAGATAAACATAAGAATACAAGATATTCACCTTTAAATAAAGGGGATTTAATCCCATGACTACCTAGGTATCTTTTGCTAGCTTACAAAATATCTAGCCAATAGTTTTTGGTGACTCTGTTGGGGAATGAAACACTTTGTTTATCTTAAGTTGCTGCATGTTAAGTAATCACTTACCAAGTCTTTATTTATAAACCTAAATTAATTTAAATAGATAATTAGAGAATCATAAGCACTTCACTCTGACAAATCAACCTTTCACTAGGGTAAGAAGATCTCAAGGCCAAACTGATGACTTCATTTAACTACAAAAATAGTTTAATTTTAGCTTTCTTCCCCAAACTAGAATAAGAAGAGCAAGTATTTTTCCTATCAGACAAATACAAACTTTTTAAAATCAGCTGCAACATAATTCTTCAAAAATAATCCAACCTATTAATCCTTAGTTCTTTATTTCCATAAGAATGACACAACTTCTTATCCCTTGGGGGTCAGTGATTAACCCATTGAATTTAAGCCTCTCCATGACTTGCTTAAGGGGTTAATAAAGAAATTTACTAAGTTCATAGGGGATGGAAAATAAATTCCAGATGAGCACTTAGATATTTTATTTGTAGCCTTTGGAGTGATTGGCCTTGATCATGAAGATGTGTCAGTCAGACTCTTCATTAAAACTTTACATGATTTAGCTATATAATAGTTCTACCATTTGGATCCTGGTACCATAACCACTTGGGTCATTATGCATGAGAAATTTGAAAAAAGGTTTAAATATACTGAAGACTCACACATATTGCTCACCCAATTGACTTAGCTTAAAAAATAACCTCACGAACACATGCAGGATTTCATTTCTAAATTTAATAGACTACTCTACAAAATACCTCAAGCTACTCAACCCATTAATGATAATCAAAAGTGCTTTTTCATCAATGCTAAGTTACCAAAGGTTAGCTATCAGCTACATAGAGCATGCCCTACTTATTTAGAAACAACTCAAAACATTACTCCAAAGGTTGAAGATGACCTTATTATGGTTGGGAAGATTAAGAAAATAACTTCCAAGGTTGATGTTTCTACTTTGATTAAATTATAAACCATTATTAATCCCCTAATGCAAAATTTGGCTAATGACTTGCTGTAATTTAAATGGAAAATTACTCAAGGTACTCATTCTACTCCTATCAAGAATGCACCTACATGTAAGTTTAATAATCAGAATTGAAATCATATTGCTAGACCTCTACAAATATTGAAAATTGAAGATGTTCCAAAAAACCATGTTGAAATGAATGAAGAAGATCATATGGCTACTGATTTTGATCAAAGATTTATCGATGAGGATGATTTTATAAATCCTGCTAATGAATCCAATATAGGCTACCTTGAATATCAATCAGAAAGTGATTATGAAGAAATGCTTAAAAATGATCATAGTCACTCTTTTACAATATTTACAAGATCATAAACTCATCAAGTTGGTGAAAAATATTCCAAAGAATAAGGGAAAGGGAAAGAAGACTCCAAGTCAGATGTTAGCATCCTCAAAATAGGTAGTCCTTTACCCTCTTCTCTTACTCCAAAAGATAAATATGCAACATCTTCTCAACCTCATAAGCTAGTCACTCATACTTTTGAAGTTAGTCGTACTTTGTCTATGTCTATCCCTTATTTTAACATTATTAACCACATCAAGAAAATTAAGATTCAAATGTCAAAAGCTAATTACTTGAGGTCCTATCCATATCAACTGAATAGACTAGTTAAGTATGTTTAAGGTAAAGGATCAAATAATACAACTAATGATTCAAAAGGTATCTTACCTCCTCCCAAATAGATCACTTTCTAAAACAATGCTATAACTACCTCTCTCACATCTACTTCCACATCCTACAAAATAGAGACATTCTATGTATCTCTCTTAATCAATGGGTTCAAGTTGAGTAATTATATTCTAGATTTTGGAGCTTCTGATAATGTCATGCCTGATAAAGTAGTTGATGCCTTTGGACTCACTCTAACTAAGTTAATAAGAATATGTTACTCAATGGAAAGACAAGTTTCCTTGATTAGACAAATCAAAGATGCTCAAGTTGTTCTCACAACTTTTTCTAATAAGAGGCTTAAAATGACAATTCTAGTAGTAGATATTCCTATTTTCTATGGAATGTTGTTAAGTAGAAACTTCTGCAAAGAACTGGAGAGAGACGTGAAGATGGATTGGTCTTGTGCTCATATTCTAATCAAAGGTGTAAATAAAAAAACTTGAACCTAAGAAGAGATCTAATTATATAGTTTCTAAGTCAGATGATCCAAGATCATAGATTCTTTTTGAAGAATTAGATCATGAAGTCTATTACCTTGAATTGGGCAAAGACATACAAGAGCTAGAGACACAAGAAGAAGATAAAATATGGACTCTAGAATTTGATGGTAATTACAATTCTCTTGGTTCAAGTGCTAGGGTTGTATTGACATCACCTGATGGTAAGGTATATCCTTATTAATACAAATTAATGTTTGAAAATACTAAAAACATAACTGATTATGAGGCACTATTGTTAGAACTAGAACAAGCAAAAAAAGAGTGAGACTTTTAAAAGCACAAAGAGATGCTGAGTTGATTTTAAGACAAATTTGATGCCAATACCAAGTAAAGAAGGATAAGATAAGGCACTAATGTGATCAATTTTTGAGTGAAACACTTGATTTTAAAGCCTTCTCAATCAATTTCATTCCTCATGATCAGAACTCTAGAGCTAATTCTCTTACTGTTATTGCATCTCTGCTCATGCCAAATTAGTAGCTACACTTTTTCAAGAAAGTGACTATAGAGTAGAGATGGTTTTCCATCTAAAGGTTCTAGTTAATGTTAATTAGTGGTAGGTATTTGATGATGACAAACAAATAGTTTCTTTTCTTGAGCAATACGATAATTTTGATGAACTATATTTTGAAGGAAGTAGTTCACTTCCACACCAGAAAACAATAGGTAATACTAACCCTGAGCATGATGATAATGAAGATGCAATTAAATTGAAGGGAAATAAAATACTAAAAGGGTTAGTTTATTTAGAATAAGTTTTTGATAAACATGATCAATTTTTAAAGAAAAAGAAAGAGTATACTGAGAGTTATTCTCCAAAAGTACAATAGGTTAATTTGGGTACTAAAAAAGAGCTCAAGATGGTTAACATTAGAAAATGTTATTCCTAATATTAAAATGGAGCATTCATTAAGCTTCTTAGGAAATATATTTATGTGTTTGCTTGGTCTTGCAAAGACCTAAAGAGATTTCATCCAAAATAGGTACAACATTGCATTTTACTTCAGCCAGAAGCAAAACCTTTTAGGCAAAAGCTTCACTATCACAACCCAATAATCATAGGTACTATCTTTGATGAAATACAAAATCTACTTGATGCTAAGATCATTTATCCCATTCATCATTTAACATGGTTAGCTAACATTATCCCAGTAAGAAATAAGAATGGAAAATACATTTGTGTGTTGATTTCGTAATCTTAATCAAACTTCTTTGAAAGATAACTATCCATTACCTATTATGGATCATACCTTGTAAGTAGTTATATGGTCAAAAATGTTGTCCATGTTAGATAGATTTTTAGGATATAATCAAATAAAAGTGGCAGAAGAAGATTAATATAATATGGCTTTTAAAACACCATGGGAGACATTTGCCTATCAAAAGATGCCTTTTGGGCTTGTTAATGCTAGATTTTTTTTTTAATGAGTAATGGATATGGAATTTGCACATATAAAGAACAAGAGTTTAGTTTTATATCTTGATGACTTGATAGTCTTCTCCAAGAAAGGATAAAAAATTCTTGGTCACATCATCTCAAAGGGAGGAATGAAGATTGATCCAGAAAGGGTGAAATCCATACAAAGTCTATCTATGCCTATGTCTAAGAAGGGGGTACATTCATTTTTTGGTAAGGTTAACTTCCTTAGAAAGTTCATTCCTAAATTTACTAAGTTAACTCACCGCATTTCTGACATGGTGAAGAATAAACAAGAATTCAAGTGGAATGTTGAAGTTAAGATGGCATTTAAAAAAATTAAAATAGCCATAGCTCAAGCTCCAGTGCTGGTTTCTCTAGATTTTAGTATGGAATTCATTCTCTATTGTTATTCTTCTAAACATACCATGCTAGCCATACCTTTACAAAATAATGACAAAGATATTGAATGTCCCATAGCTTTCATGAGCCAACCATTGAAAAGTTATGAACTAAAATTTACACAAATAAAAAAACATGCCTTTGCTAGAGTCAAAGCATGCAAAGCTTTCAGGTGATATATCTTATCTTCACATACTAAATTATATGTCCCTAACACTGTAGTTAAACCTATTCTAACATAGTAAGAGTTGGGATTGCTAATAGCCACCTAGGTAGCTAAGGTTCAAGAGTTTGATCTTGATATCAAACCAACAAATCTAGTGAGAGGAAGAGGCTTGTGCCAACTAATGATAAAAATTAAACTAGATGACACAAATATGATGGTATCTTTACTTCAAGATGAATCAGATGAAATTTTTTCCATGGTTCATTTTGTTGATCTTGTTGATGAATGGTACAATAATATTGCTTTCTTCCTAACTTATGGAGAATGTCTAGTGCATCTTACACATAAGGAAAAATGTACCATCAAGCTAAAGTCAAAGGATTTTTTCCTTTGGGATAATGGTTTGTATTAAAGAGGAATTGATGGTGTCTTCCTCCATTGTGTGAAAAAATAAAAATAAAAGAAACTACTAGAATAGTTCTATTATAAAGCATGTGGAGGTCACTTTTTAGCATGAGTTACAATTGATAAAATCCTACGAGCAAGGTATTATTATCCTAACCTTTTTTAGGATAGTTTGGATTGGGTTTTTAAATGTCATACATGTCAACATTTTAAGGGGCATCTAAAATTTCCAGCATTGCCTTTAAAACCAGTCATAATCAATGAACCATTCCACTAGTGGGGCATATATTTTATTGGCATGTTGAGTCTCTCTTCAAGTGTAGGCCATTGTTATGTGCTAATCACCACTAATTAATTCAACAAGTGGGTAGAATCCATTCCTGTCAAGCAAGCCACTTTTGAAGTTGTATGTGATTTTATCAAGGAAAACATTATAATAAGGTTTGGGATTCCTCATAAGATAGTAAACGATAATGTAACTAAATTTTCTTTAGCTAAACTAACTTATTTTTGTTATTTAAGCATAATATATTTAGTTCACTCTTTAAATTACTATCCTCAGAGGAATGGCCAAATTGAATCAAGTAACAAGAACTTGATGACTATCATTCACAAGCTAATTGATGATAATCAATGTACTTGACACAAGAAGCTATTTGATGTATTATGGGTTGACAAAAGTACTCCAAAGAAAGCCATTAACATGTCACCATTTCATTTGTTATATGGAACATATGCTGAAATACCCATCACCTTAGAGTTCCCTGATTTACAACTATTTAAGGCTATTAAAGACACAACTTATCAAAATTCAATTGATAAGAGGATTATGTTTTTATCTAAACTATAAGAAGTTTGTACTCAAGTTTCTGACTATTCAACTAATCATCATATGAAAGTAAAGAAGTTTTTTGACAAAAAGGCTTGAGAAAGAAAGTTTGAAGTTGGTGACTTTGGCTTTCTGTGGGATAAGCAAAATAAATCAAAAGGGATGCATAACAAATTTCATTCACTATGGAAAGGACCTTTCACAATAAAGAAAGTTACTGGAAAAGATAGCTTCATCCTAGCTTATCAGGATGGAATTGAACTGTCACTGCCTTATAATGGACAACACTTGAAGCTTTACAAGAGCTGAGAAGTAGGGTAACACCTATACGTATATTAATAAAACTTTAGTTTTTCTTTTATACAATTATTTTTTTTATATTTATTTGTTTTTATGTTTTTCATGATTGAGTTTTACATGAATGCATACCCAAAAGACAAAACTCAAAACTAGATATACTGAGATCTTACCTTTGTTTCATTCTTTATGATAGAAAAAAAGATGTCCCCAATTAGAGCCAACTGCTGTCCCCAAATTACACATTTGGAAATTTTGGATTACCCCTATTAAATTTTTTGTCTTTTTATTTAATGAGAGTCATTTATCCTTGTCAAAAATTAGTCCCCTGATAAGACTTAGACTTTAGTAGTTTTCACTATAATTGCTTTCATTACCAAAATTACTTCAAATTGCTCTAGAAGGATAGAAAATTTCTACCTAGGTCATTATCATAAAACCCATTTGTCCATCTTTCCAAGAAATAAAAAAACTAAGTATTTAGGATAATTTATAAGACAACTTGGGTTCTCTAAGTTACTTTACTTATTCAAAAAGGAGAAGTAAGTTATCATCACAAACTCAAGTTACACCATCTAGATTAAATCAGAGTTGTGAAATGACTTTACTTCTCAAAATCATAAAAGCTGAGTAAAGTAGATTCATAAACCTATAAATCACTAATTAGAACAATCTAGAGTTCTAAAGTTACATTACTTCACTTGATTAAGTCATAAGTAAAATCAATGAAGGTTCATAAGCTTGAAGTCTTCATAAGCTTAGACTAAATCAAGGTTATGGAGTTACTTGACTTCATAAATCAAATTAAGTAAAGTAATTCATGAAACCTAATAGTCGATAAAATGCTTATGTGGCTACCTTCACACGTGTCACTTAGTTGTCATTAATGTGTAGGTTAATAGAAATATTAAAAAATCCACCTCATTTCCCACCTGGATTTTGAATTTTCTAGCCTAGTTACTTCCCCTGTGAATCTTGAGTGACATTTTTTGAGCTTTTAGAGTAATTTTGGCATAAAATATTCACAATATATTTAGAGAGCTTCTCCTACTATTTGATGGGTCCCTAAGATCCCTATAGTTGCATCCACTTCTCAGAGTTATAGGGGCATCCCACACTTGGTTTCTAATTTAGATATTTTAGAGCATTTACAACATATATAAATTTTAGAGCTATAGTAATCAACATTTCCATCATGATTCATGATCACACATAATTCCTCTCCTTGATACAAGACACCATGATAAGTAGTCTCCCATGAGACTCATCGATTAGTATAATTTTTCCTTGGTTTTACCTGCACACAATTTTTTATGCTTGGTTGTACATAGTTCATAACATTTCAAAATACAAAAACATTCAAATATTTAAAAATACAAAAACATTCAAATATTGAAAAATATATAAAAATTCAAATAATTCAAAACATCAAAAATATTTCAATTGTATGCATCATCCATACTTTACATTTTTACTATCATGACTAAGACTTACATTTGTTGTTCTATCCTATTTCTTATAGATTTATCTACATTACCATGCTTCACTTGATATTCTTTGATTGTGTGCAGTGACATCCAACTTCTTGATTGCTTCACTCTACCCATTGAAGGAGCATCCTACTTCTACATTCAAGACATATATTGATATATCTACCCATTGGGGGCATATTCTACATGAAAACACCATCTATGTTTTGTCATTCCTACACCACACACTCTAGTTATCATGTTGATGTACATTTATTTACTAACTTACACATATTACTTTATCAACACCTCACTAGTATATAACACTTGTGTATTACCTAGCATATACCTAGTCTTGTATTACCATATATTGCATACTTTCACACTCTTGTTTTGATTAAGTTAGATGTGATTGTATTTCTAGTCTTTACATCATTTCTTTTCTTTCTTAGAGTAGCTAGATTATTTTCATTTCTCAGTTCCTATTTATCTCTTGTATGTGGCTTAGGACATTTGCCAATGTCCTTTGCTTATACTCTTATATGTGATTGTGGATTTCACTCCAACTTTTCTTGTTTCAATTATATGTGTATGTGGAATTTAAACATGCCTTGTATGCTTGCCTTCTAGTTTGAGTGACATGTTTTCTTGGACCCTTGACCATCCTTGTATGCTTCTTGTTTCTTACTTTATACGCTTGATTGCTTATTTGCTTCTCATTATTTGTAATGCCATGATCTACATCATGCATTATTTTACTTTCTTGGATGCCATGATGGACATAATGCTCCATTCCTCCTTGCCAACTAACAATTAACCAGACTTCTTATTCTAATTTAGTACATTGCACATGCTATTACATTATTATATCTATCTAGGCATAACCCTGTTGATCTAATAATATCTCATTATAAACCATTCTATATCTTGAAAAGTCTTGTCAATTATCATTGTTATATCATGTATATTTTTAGCATAACACACTTATAGGGATATTTATTTTGATGGTAGTCATTGTAAGGTATTCATTCCTACCATCAGAAGAGGGGGAAACAAATAAGGGTTTTGTCATAGAGATCATAACTCCTAACGGTAAAAAAATCAACATTTAGAATACCTATAAAAATAAATAGACATCAAATCAGTTAGGATAGACTAAGAAGATAGTGAAAATGTTAGAACAATTACGAGATTTATCTCAAGACAATAATGCCAAGATTGGACTACAATGCTGGTGCCACTATTATCCATTTTAGTGCTCCTATCTAAGTGTAATTTTGGCCCAAATGGTCAATTCCTTCTAGTTCCCCGTCCTTCTCCTTGTCAACCTAACTCGAGCACATTCAACCCATGACCAATAAATCCATATAAAATCCCATTCAAAGATCATTTGGAAAGGGTTGATAATTATCACTAAGTAAATAAGAAGACAAACAAGACTACTCAAACAATATTCCATATTCTCTACATACAACCAACTAATGTACTTACGAGCCTATTCAAATCATTACACCAGTCCCTAGACACCTCAAGTACATCTAGTTTAGCAGTTTACATATTCATACACTCAATTGCATAAAGCACATCAAGTGGGAGAACTATATATGGCTTGATCCCTCTTTAGAGTATTGGTATGTAGGCAGTGTGCCCACACAAAGGGTGTGGATACACATTCAATGAATCTTACACACATTAACCCCACCTCTTTATCAAAATTGGTCAAAACATAATGGAGTATAGGGTTTGAAGAGAGAATCTACTCTATAGACTTCCAAATATAAAAACTTCACAGATAGGGTCACACAGACCTGGAGAACAAAACTTAGAAAGCTTAGATCCTTAGAACAATAGTGGCAGAGGTGGACTACAACACCAGTGCCACTCTTATCTACTTTAGGTGCTCCTATCCAATCATAAAATGAAGGTCAGATCTCAATTTGTGATAGTGTCCTAGTTATGCATAGTGAATCTCAGACCTTGTCTTAGATGTACCAACTATTTTCTAGTTAAGTCTTTTTTTCTCCATCTTATTACTATTTTTAGAAAAGTCAAAATTGTAATCTAATTTACATAAATTAGTAGCTTAATTATTATATATTTATTTATTGATTTTACTACTCAGACCCTTTAACTAAATTAGGAATAATACACAAATATTCCTAAAATTATTAAATCATTTGCAACCAAAATCTAAAACCCTAGGCACCCTTAGGGTTAATCATTCATATTTTATGCAAAAGTTTTAATTTCAAATCTCATATTTTTGTATAATTTTTTATGCATTTATTCTATTCAAAACTATTTTTAGAATTTAAATTATTGGCATAATTTTCAAAATTTCTAAAACCCTATATTTCCAAACTAGGTCCTCAAACCTCAATCCTTGAAAATTTTAGAAAAATATTTTAGATTTTTTGCAAATTGTTTACTTTGTCAAAAATAATTTCAAATTTTCAATATTATTGGTTTTCTTGTGCAAAAAAATTAATTTCAAATCTCTAATTTTTGTGCATTTATTCTATTCAAATTTATTTTTAGAATTTAAATTATTGTCATAATTTTCAAAAATTATAAAACCCTAGATTTCCAAACTAGGTCCTCAAACCCCAAGTTTTCCTCAAAATTTTTAGAAAAATAGTTTGTAATTTTTGCAAATTGTTCACTTTGCCAAACGTAATTTCAAAATCTTCTTGTTCATAGTTATTTTTGAATTCATTTGATTAATAGTACTTTTACACACTCTCTTTGGTGTAAGAAATAAAATGGTCGCTAAGGCACTTCTTACCTCTCATCCCATAGATAAATTTATAAATTTCTCTCATAATTATGACAATGAATGGACAAATTTGCAAAATTTCACATTAGCTAAAAATGTGGAAAAAGATTTTATTTACAATGAAGATAATTACTATTATTGTAATGAGGAATATGATGATATACATGAATTGATAGTGAAGCACAAATAGATGCATATTCTTCTCTCAAACCTATCTCTTTTATTCCTTCTTCTAAAGAAAATAATTTTGATAAATGGGAAAGATACTTCTCACCTCATTCTTCTCTGCACAATGCACCAAATCAACAAATTAGTCATGTACTTCTAAGTGAGCCTCTAGTTGGTAATAGTTTGCTTCCATGTAAACCTAATCTCTCTCTCTTTTTTGCTACTTTAATGTTCAAATTACAATAATATAAATGCAATAGAATCAAATTACCACTGCATAGTTCAAATGATACATCTCATGTTCTTAACTCTACTATGTGCAAAGAAGAGCTAAATGATAAATCTCTATCTTTTACTTCTCATGAAAATAATTCATGTGATCCATCTATGGATAACATAGATGCACATGATATTCCAATTTCAAATGATACTTTATTGCATATTAAAAAAAGAATTAAATTCTTCTCTTACACCTCTCCCTAGTTACATTGAAAGTGATAATTCTTATGATAGTGAACATGCAAACGAATATGAAAATGAGGGTGATTATGAAAAATATTCCAATGATGATAATGTATGGAACAATGATGATTATTATGCACATAGTGAATAAGAATATGCATCTCATGTTTCTAACTCTTCTCTCACTCCTCTCAAACATAATGTTATTCCAAATGTTGTTTCTACTTCTATGTATGATTATATTTCAAATAATGCACATGTTCATGCTAATAACACATCTTCTACTCAATTAGAATGTGATACACTAAAACATAAAAATACCAATGAATCTCCCAAGCCACCCCTTACTATAGTAGAACCTGATTCTCACTCTTCACCTAAAGATAATGGTAGCCCACATCCCTCTAGTAAGACCCAAGTTACCATTACTCCCAAGGTTCAAGTGAGCACACCCCCTATTTATGATCCAATTGATAAATGTAGCATTCCCATGGCTAAAATTAACAATCAAATTCAATGATTAAATGAACCACTTCAAGATGCTAATGTAACATTCCAAGAGATTATCTCTTTAATGCATGCATTTGGTGAACTACAACACCAAGTACATCTCCTTACCTTGGAAAAGAAGGCCTATAAGTATTGTATGAATGCTAATGATTTACATGGTAACCCTCTTTTGAAGATATTTATAAAAGACTCATCACCTAAGCATTTATAGATACCATCATTGCCTCACTTTGATGGAAATGAAGAGCCATTCATACATCTTCAAGCCTTTCAAAAGGCTTTGCCATCTCATGCGATTCCTTTGATTCTACTCAAGTTATTCCAATATACATTAGTGGGGGAAGCACAAAATTAGTTATTTCATATACTCCCCATTGGTTCCTTGCACACATATGATGACTTTGAAGAGACATTTCTCAAATATTACATAGAAAACATGGGCCCTCGTGTTACATATGATAAACTTGCAACTTTACATTATAATACTTCAGAGCCAGTTAGTGATTATATATTATGATTCAAGAATCACATGTTAAGATTGATATAAAAATAAACATATTTATAGATTCAATATATATTTATTAAGGGGCTTCACCAACCTCTTCTCAAGCATCTACTATATCAAATAGAATCTTCTTTTAGTCACTTATGCTATACATTTATAGCTTTAGAAAATAAATTGGGATTGATTGAGGCAAATTTAGTTAATCAAATTAATCTAGATTTCAAAACAATATCTACATCTCCTAGCATCCAACATCCACCATGTACTAAACAAGATAGAAACCATAACCAGAAAAGTAACTAGTTAAGAACAAAGAGCCAGTTTTTAGAGCACAACCTACAATATGCACTATAGAGAACAACAATAAGGCACCACTACAGTTTGATTTAGATTAGGATAGCCCATGTGTCATATTATTGGCACTATTAGATAGGATATTAATCACATTTCCTTCTACTCATCGATGAGATCCACATCTATTAAAAAAACAAATTCATCAACCCTTTTGTAACTATCATCATATCCATGGACATAGAGATAATGATTGTTATGGACTTGGAGATTTCCTTAATAGATGTGTTGATAATGGCATCATAACATTCAAATAGGGGGCATTGAAATCTCTTCTACCATGGAACCATAGACCTCATTCATCCATGACTGAGTCATCCCAAGACATTCTTTTACAAGAATCATTAGTCACTCATCATGAGAGTAATGCAGGTTCTGGGATAAAGCCCCATAAGAGATGTCCTATTCTAACTATTTATAAGGTTTAGAAACCCGTATAGTGAGAACAACCTACATATAACACTACAATATGAGAAGTACATAGTGAAGTTTCATATACATATCCAGTAGAGTCACATGCATCATAACGGAGTATTACTCATGAGAAATATTCACTATGATTAAATTTTTTGGGTTCTATCTCACGTAGAAATCCTCTACAGTTAATATTAAATGAACCCACATCATAGAGTACCACTCATGAGAAATATTCACTACATCCAAATTTTTTGGGTCCTATCTCATGTAGCAATCTAATATGATTAAGATTAAATGAGACCCCATCACATGGTTTAACTCCATCTCAATCTATGGCTCAATCATACACATCAAAACAAAGGCCACAAGGTATATGATTATAAACAGATGAGCATTCTTCACAACACACAGTTCTTATTACACGTCCAATCAAGTTACATTTTGCAAAATCTCCACATCTGGCTATAGTTAGTACACAATAGATAATATCATATATAAAGAATATTCCTACATAGCATGAGCAGTATGGGCACTTTTTTAATTATCCATCAAGTTTAAGATAGTGATACAACATAGAGTGATATGATACATATTCATATCGACATTAGTTCATAACTTCACTTAGCAGGGCAATGATGGAGCTAAAGGTCTAGCTAACTTTTATAGTCTTGAGCCACTCTCAGGGAATTAATATGTACAACACGCTATCTTACATCCCCACATACTAACAACTAACATTCTTAATTCCCAATAACTATCCATAGCCAAAACTAGCTTACCAAAAATCTAGATCTTACCAAATCATATTTTTACCAGTATTAAACCAACTCATTTTATCCAAACAATTTCCTAATTACAAAACCAATAAATTTTTTGCTCACACACAATTACAAACCAAATAAAATTATTTAATTACATATTAAAATAAAAACCTAGCATCACACTCATCAAAATAATCAAATCACATATCCCAAGTACCATTTTACCAAACATACGTAGCCTCAACATCAATACCAAATCAACTATTTCTAAAACAACTATATGCAAAAAATGTAAAAAATATCTCAAATACCATAACACAGTATGCATTAGTCAAAATTAAAATAGGATCCATATATATATATAATGAAGTTTTAAGAACATATACATCATATCAAGATACAATCAATCATGAATGGGCATCATGCCCTCACTCTTAGTCTCACTCTCTCCTCCAGTACTAGTCCCATAGTTCAGCCTAACACTCGATGACCCCACACCTCCTCAAGCTCTCAAATGCCTCTTACACCAACTTTATTTCTTTAGTAATTTCCCATGCTCCTTGTGCAAGTCTACATACCACCTCTGAATATTTGTGTACTCATCTATAATATATGTACTCACCAATCTATAATTAGGTGGAGGAATCATATGTTTATCTATCTCAGCCCTCAGTTCATCTCTCTTTCCTACTATGCAAATGTCACTATAGTAGCTCTATCAAACAAATGAGCATAAAACCCAACTATAACTATTACTTGATTTATCAAAACCTCCTCCACTACATCATCAAAAAGATGTCACATGAGATCTTGAAGTGTTAACTTAATGATGGTCTCCTAGAACCCATCATTTCCACCTCCTCCCCTAGTAGGTGTTTTATCCTAAGAACCTCCCACTTTACTTGCACACAAAATTACAACACTACATTAGATATACATTTTCTAAATAATCTAAAACAAGCACAAACTTATACATAATTTGAATATAATCAATGCTTACCTCCCATCATCTGGATCAAAGTGAGATCCTCATACTCAGGGGCATCCCCTCCATCAACAAGATATAATGGAGCCCACCGATGCCTCATCTACCATGTGGTATATGCCTTTGTGCATCCAACATCATCTACATCAAGAATATCTATAATTGTATCTAGTGAATCCAAAGGTAATGGTGCTAACTTAGCCTTAGTAGGCCTCCCACGAGCTCTTGCCCTCATTGGTGCCTATGCACTCCTCACCCACACCCATGTTGTAGGGAACACATCTTGTGGTACCCTAAACTATCTAGTCACATGATTATACTAAAATTTCTCATAAAATCCAACCCAATGGTCATATAACCAACAACTAACCCTCACATACTGTAACTACACTCTATCATCAGGCCACCCAAGGAATCCTCTATAGGGCCTCCATATGATATCTTGAGCCACTAATCTATCTAAAACTTGTCTATAATGATCTATCCCAAGATACTAGATAGCCAACATACTTGTCCACCACTTTTCAAATAGATATGGAGGTGATGACCTCTTCTTCAGTAATCCTATCAGTTGCACAACTACTATGTGCTCATAAGCCCAACAATGTAATAAAGTAGCTATACTCACACCACCATTGAATGCCTCCAGAGTAAACCTGTAAAGGTCCTTGTATAAGTGGGTAAGCATAGTCCTACCTCATGAAAACATAGTACCATATACCTCTACACTATATACAATCTTATGCATCTTGTATGCAATTAACACCCCACTCCTATCCATAACAAAAAATGAAGCCAACAACACAACCAACCACTTCTATAGATGTGGAACACTCGACTAGATAATAACTAACAATAATACATCACTATCACTACCTCTCCTATGTATGCCTAAGGGAACACCGGAAAAATACAAGGATGCATGATTAATAACATCAACACCCATGTTATTCTATAAATTCACACACCTTCCATTAACCAGTAAATGAAAAATATGGTACACATCCTTCAAAGTAATATTAATATCCCTTGTAATAAGCTAAAAATTACATGTATCTTCATTCTGCCTCTCACATAAGGAAGTAATCAGATACCTATCCCACTACATAGTACCTAAGTCACACACATGACCCAACCCTACCCTGTCCATCACAACCCTTTCATCCATTGATAAAGGTAATAATCTCAGTGTCTCCATCACTTGGCCTCTATAGAACTCCCTCATCTATACCTCACCCTAAAAAAACACTAAAAAATAGCATATATGTCAGTCAACTATGCCAAGGAAAATAGCTAAGCTATAAAACAACATGCAACAACTCAAAATACCAAAAAACTAGCCCTAGTGGACAACAACATTGCAAAAGGACACTAGCACTAGACAATAATGCCAAAACCTGGACAACAACATTGAACACTAGAAAGAGCATTGACTCTTGGATAGGAGCACTGAAACTAGTGGAAATTTCCTAAAACACTTCAAAACAACTCAAAAACATCAAAAAAAGGCTTCCAAATAGGCAAAAATCACGTGTTTCAACTACTTACCAAGGCAACCTCCCTACCAACCTCAACCTAAGTTACCAACTACACAAATCAGGTCATAGAAGGTGCTCATCTCCTTGACATATCTCCTACTTCAGAGCTCCAAATCTCAACCTAGTCAATGCACAAATGAATCAAGAATCAATCCAATTCTCTTATATCAAACAAATTTCTCATTCAAAGCAACATACCATTTTATCCATACCTAGAACCTCATAGCTCCATTTTACAAACCATTTTATTCCATGAAACCATGATAATGATATGTTTGACATCATGTATGCCTTACTCTCTTACTACATCATCTGCCTATTATGGTACACACATCTATATACCTATTTTATATCCAGACATACACTTTGGTCCTAAATAATAAAAGACTCATTTAATTATCAAATAACTTAGCCTAATCAATCAAGCAAACATTCAATCTCCTCACAACAAGCCAACCTTATTTCTACTTACACCACTAGTCATCACTTTTGGCTTAAACTCTTTTATCATATATCTCATCCCTCTCCCCAAAAGGGGGGAATCATTCCTACTATTCCTATTCCTAAAATTACCCAACATGCCTATCCACTCTCATAGGTGGATATACCATGGTTCATACACCTCTAGTATTTAGATTATTAGATTCAACATAGATCAATTGAAATATATAATGATTCAGATTACATGGGTCACTTAACATTACTCAAGACATTCAGAGGGATATAATTTTAGTTTATAGATACATAGATTAGTCAGATATAGTGGTTCATATTATATGGATTCATAGTGACTTTGATATAGATTCAAACCAAATACCAGATTTGGGGGCATGTACATTACTACATGTCTCATACATACAACTTCATACAACATGACATAGTGACAGGACCAGATAATAGATTATAGACATAGTATAGATCACATTTTTTTGATCTCCATTTTTTCACATGGGACATGAAACAATAGGTCATATCACATATGGTTATATAAATTACTAGACTATACATTCTCATCACTCACACACCAGATTTAGGGGCATGGCATAAATGTTCATGTTCTTCATCATCCAAGATTATACAGATTGGAATGGAAAGACATTCCTTTTTATTTTTGCACATTTACTAGAGTTTCAAATTACACCTATCTGTACCCAAGTTGTCACCATGTTGGACTGTATGATCATCTGCAATGGTTGGTCGATAGCATTACCCAAACCTAGTCTACATGAGTTTGTATGGGATACAGGACATACATTGATTTTGAGCCTCTGAGCATTTCTCAATTTTAATTCTGATTATTTAGAGTGGAGGCATGACAAAATTTGTTCTTCATAGTATATATATTCTATACACACATTCTATATTACGTGAGTTTATGTGGGATAGAGGACAAACATTAGTTTTGGGCCTCTGAGCATTTCTCATTTCCAACTAGATTCAACATAGGGGGCAAACATTGCCCTCCTGTTGGTGTATGCCTTTTTTCCCATAAGTTTTGGCTACATGGTTGCATATTGCTTGCTTAGGGGATGTAGATTCATGTTGGATATTTGGAAAGTTTAATACCACATTCATTGGAATGGGTTATATCTTTCCTTTTACAACCTATATATGTACATGTTCCCTTTCATATTCTAATGCAATATTGTGTGGATCATTCATGTCTCATTCCTCTTATTCATTTCTTGTAGTTGTGTGTTTGTGTTTACTTAGTATTATCTTGTAAAAAACACATCTCACATAGCATATTGAATCAATGCATTCACTTGGATCAATATTTTTAAAGCTCATTCTAATATGGAATCAGAGCTAATATAGATATGAGGATTGTTGGGTTTGTTTGGAAGTTTTTTCTATTTTATTTAAGAAAGTGAAAGAGAGAGGTTAGGCATTGAATTTGTCTCCTTGTTTGCTTTAGATCTGGGCATAGCTTAACTTTTGTTTTTGAGATCTAATTTTATTATATAAGCTTGGCATCATAATCTTTTTTTGGCATTTAGATTTAATTTGATGCTTTATTTTATTTTCCACTAGATTTTTTTTTGTGGAATTGTAGAAATTAGAGATCTAGTTTGTGATCAATTTCTTTTTCTTCAAAATCTATTTTTTAAAAAAGTGATTTTTGGCATATGATATAGCTAGCTGCATCTTAAGTCATTAAGGAACTTTCCATTAAGTTTGAAAGGCTCGATAAAGTCAAGATCGAATTTTGTTTCATCAGATTTGGAGTTCTAAAGCATTTTTTATGAGGGTTTGAAGTTTGGAGAAGGTTACCAGATCTAGGAGGTACCAACATTTTTAGGCCACTTTCAACCAAATTTGACCCTGCTATCTTGTTTAGAAGGCCCAAATATGCCTAGATCAACTTTCATTTCATCAAATTTTGATATATAAGGCACATTTGGCAAGGGTTTGAAGTTGGAGGAATTCAAATCATAGCAGTGATGTTCATTTGACCATCAAATTTAATCTAGTGAGTTTTTTTGGAATATTCTTTCTAGATTTTGCTAACTTTGCCACCAGATTTGGTAGTTTCATCAGATTTAGCTAGGTTCTACATTTGGCTGGAGGTTCACCAGATTTGATGAAATTTTTTAGCAAACCTATAGATTTGCTGATATCACCAAATTTGGTGACATCATGCCAAATTTAGCAGAGGTTTCTTTTTTCAAAATCTACCCCCCTCATGGACGAGCAGTCTACCCTGGTTCAATCAACTTTGGAGGACCATATCTTGGTCATATGAGCTTTTTTTTGGAGATTTTTTTTTGATTTGGGGTAAAATTTTGTGATATACACATTGGTACAATTTATTTTTGTTTTTGGTGTCTTGTTTTTCTATAAATTGCATATTTTCATAGATGTTGCTGAGTAATCCTCATTTTTGACCCTTCTAGGGCTTCATTTGAGTACATACAACAACATTTTTTGGTGCAATTTTTTTTGAAAGTGCATGATTTTTCTTTTAATTTTCATTAGTATGATCTATTTATATCAAAAAATTGTACTTTGTTTTCTATGGCCTTTTTTGGCATCTATATTCACTAAGATCAAATCCAATTCATTGACAAGTGGTAATTTTAAAATGAACTAAATTATAAAGTTCTAAATTTTTTTGGGGGGGGGCACCTGACTAGTTCACACATTTACTTCTCATATAGATGCATTATCGATAGAGTCTGATGTCCTCTTGATTGACCTATTTACATTCCACATGTACTATTTATTGGATATTACACTTATTGTTCACATTTATCGATGATTTTTTAGCTAAGTCTAATGTCCATTTATTGAGACATGTTTTTTCACTTGTGCACTGATTACTCTTACTTGTGTGGACCCATTTTGGTTAATTTTCACATCTATACTTAGATCATGCACTAGTACTTGATCATAAGCACAAATTGCTCATTCCTTGAGCATGCTTTATTATTCAAAACATAGGCGGATACTTTCTGATTATCTCAAGGAAGTTTTTTATGGGTCTAACTCTTTTTTTTGCACATTAAGTTTTTTTTAACTATTACCTGTGCCCATTTAGTGACTACTTGCATAGATTGCTCTTGTCTTCCTAGATGCATTGTCAGCAGAGCCTGACGTCCATTTGAGCATGCATTGTCACTTGTGTATTGATTACTCTCACTTGATTGGAATCATTTTTGGCATAGTCTAATGTCCATCTCTAGAGCATGTACTATTACACTTAGATGTGGTCATGTTGACTCTATTTAAGAGATTCATGTTGAGGAGAGTTGTTTCATCTCTAGTGATCCTTTTTGGGAAGGACAATTATGCTTCATGGTGTGATTATATGGAACATTTACTCATAGATCAAGGACTTATTCCATTCTTATATGGATATATTCTTGATCTTATTGAACTAGGTTAATACAATGACCAAGTCAATTTTTATGACTGTGTTTATGGTTATTTATTTTTGCATGTTTCATGAGATTTAAACCACCATGTGGAGCACACAGAGTGTCCCTCCACTATTTGGAGCACTCTTCAGTCTTTTTAGAGATCCAAATGAGAATTACATCACACTTCCTCCACTACCTATCATCTCTTTTGAGAATGTTGTACTCAAACCTCTTGCTTCTATTCCCTATGATGAAACATCCATGGTGGATAGTGCTCTTCCTTCTATCAAGCCCCCACGATATGACAAAATTTTGTGAGACCTCAGTTATCTTATTATAGATTATACATCTATTCCTATGTTGATTATTGCTCTTCTAGAGCCTTCATAACCTTATATTTTAGAGGACTTCACTATTTATAGTATGAGTACACCTATTGTGAGCATTGATTACTCATTTCTTCATATGGACTTTCCTTCTTTAGTTGGTGAGTCATGTTCCAGTCTTCACATGAACATTTTTTTAGTGAATGTTCCATGTCATTCTTCTGATTGGTTCACTTTAGTGGTATTACTTTCAAATTCTATGCACATTCCTTCCATACCTATGCCACAAATATGATTTGAACCACATTTAGATATATTCATACTACTACCTTCATCTTCCATTATGGAATGGTTAAAATTTAAGTACACACATTGTGTTTTTCCTTTGCCAAAGGGAAGATACATTATTTGATGTGGATGGAGCTTCCATAGTCTTTAGGTAGAGGATCTCATCATCAACCTTCATCATCTTGAAATATATATTTGGAGTATTGATTGCTTTAGCATCTTCATTTAGGTGGTCTTTTAGTCTCCTCTTTTTATTTTCTCTTTGGGGGGGGGGAGTTTTTTCCCACTAGGTTTTCTCCCTTTCTCTGCTTTATGAGAGATTACATTGTACATGGGTACCTCATCAGAACTTGTTGCTAGGACCCATTTTTTTAATTTTTTTGTATCATCATCTACCTAAGCTATGCTTATGGGGGGGGGGTTTGGTGTAGGCCTTTTTCCTATAGGTTTTGGCTATATAGTTACATATTGCTTGCTTAAGAGCTTTAGTGGCATGTTGGTTATTTGAAAAGTTTAATACCACATTCAATGGAATGGGTTATATCTTTCCTTCTCTAACATATTTATCTACCTATTTCCTTTATTGTTATTAATGCAATATTGTGTGGATCATTGGTGTCTAATTCCTCTTGTTCATTTCTTGCAGTTGCATGTTGTGTGTGCTCAATATTGTCTTATACAATATGTGTCTCACATAGCATATTGAATCAATGCATTCACTTGGATCAATATTCCTAGAGCTCATTTTGATACCTTCTTCTCCATGATTACATAGATTTCATATTCAAATTTAGTATAAGGGGAATCCATTTTAGGGATTCCTTCTTTCTTGAGGCATTATTCATCTCTCCACCCACTTCCTTGACTAAGAAGTGAGTTGGACCCTTTTTCAACACACTTATCTCCACGTAGATAGGTTTAGGTATGCATTTTATTTTCTTTCTTTTACTCCATTACTTCATTTCATTAAATCACTAGAATAAAAGGGGGGCAAATGTATACACCCTAAATTAGTCAAACAACCACACATATAATGTCTTTTCATAGGAGACTCCAACTGGAGAATATGAGCCTTGTTCACATTAACCATGTCTTTGTTTTACTTATCTTGGTCTTGTTTATTGCTTTTATCACCTCTCTATTATCTCAATCAACAAACCTATACCTCCAATAACCCTTAGACTTGGTATGTGTCAATCCCAACCTATTTTTCTAAGTCTCGAATAAAAAAATTCTATAGGTCTATGTAATGAAATTAATTAGATGTTCACACAAAAAGATTTTATATTGCATAAAATAAGCAAATATGATAGATCACACATCGATAATTGACAATAGAATAGAATACTAGATAATAAACCAAATCCACTTTGAGGGGGAAACCTCCACATTAATGCACTAATAGCAAAACACTTAACATAATCCATAAAGACTAACCACTACCTCCTATATATAGTCTATTTAGCCAATGTTATTCCATAGGCCAACCTATCTAAGAACATAGAGAAATGTAACAAGTAAATAAAAGAGGTGTGTAAGCCACAAGTCGGCCACACATATCCCTAGACACACCAATGGTTAAGGGTGTAACAAGCCCCTCCCCTTCGAAATATGTTGTCCTCAACATTGTAGCAACTCTGGATGCTACTGTACAAATGCTTCATCCTCCCAAGTGGCATCTTCACATGGTAGATTCTTTTATTTGATCAAGTACTCTATAATTTCTCTAGAACATAACTGCTTGGTGTGACTTTGAAGGATCACCTCAGGATCAAGAACAACTCTACCTTACTCATCCAATTCTGGTAATTCTATTTGAATGGTAACTCTATGTCCAATGACTTTCTTCAGGCATGATACATGAAATACTGGATGTATGTGAGTGGATGAAGGAAACTCTAACTTGTAGGCCACACTACCAATTTTTTGCACAATTTGATAAGGCCCATAATACTTAGGGGATAACTTGTTATCCTTTTTTTATTCCTTTAATGACATCTATTTGTATGGTTTTAAGTGAACAAATACCTAATCACCAATGTCAAAATGCCTCTCACTTTTGTGTTGATCTACCTGTTACTTCATGCGATTCTGGGCCATAGCTAAATTTTCATGCAAACTTGCAAGAACCTCCTATTGATGGTGAATATGTTATTCAACTACACAAACCTTAGGATGGACCTTTAAGGTTGAAGTGATGGATGGAGGGTGGTATCCATATAGTGACACAAAAGGAGACATTTTGGAAGAACTATGAATAGAAGTATTATACCACCATTCAATAAGTGCCAGCCAATGAACCCATTTTTCTTATTTATTATAAACAAAACAATGAAGATATCCTTCTAAATATTTATTGACTACATAAGTTTGTCCATCAGATTAAAGATGATAGGATAAAATATGATCCAATTGGGTACCCAAACATGTAAATAACTCAATCCAAAAATTACTAGTAAAATTGGGATCTCTATCACTGACAATGATATTAAGGGTCCTATGTAGTTTCTGAACTATATTAAGAAAAGCATTAGCTACTATACTAACAATAAATGGATAGGATAAAGAAAAAAAATGAGAATACTTATTGAGATGATCTACAACAACCATGATAACATTTTGACCATCAGATCTTGGTAACCCTATAATGAAATCCATAGATACCTCTTCCCAATGCTAGCTAGGGATGGATAAAGGTTGTGAAAGACCTAGGGTTTTGATGGTTTTTCCTTTGTTTTATTGATAGATCATACATTTAGCCACATATTTTTGGACATCCCCCTTAAGACCTTCCCAAAGAAATCATGCTTGATTCTGTGATAGGTTTTCAAAAATCCTAAATGACCCCCAATTGGAGTTGCATGAAGTTATTGAAATATTTTTTGTTTAAGAAGATAATTATTACATAGGTACACTATGTCTTTATACCATAATGCATTACCATTCCATGTGAATTTTTCAAATCCAAATCAACCTTGCTAAATATTTTGAGTCAAATCATGGGTAACACTATCATGTTCCCATTCTGATCATGATTCATCTAGCCAATCTGCCTGCAAAATGGTTACGACACATAGCAATGCCTCAACTGATTCATCTTTTCTAGATAGTGCATTTGCCACCGCATTATCCTTACCTTTTTTGTATACTATTTAAAAATCATAACCTAACATCTTAGTTACCCATTTTTGTTGTTTTTTAGATGATGACCTTTGTTCTAAAAAAATATTTGAGACTATCATGATCAGTCTTTACCTGAAAGTGATGATCCATCAAATGAGGTCTCTATTATTTGATTGCATACAAAATGGCCATCATTTCCTTCTCATAGATGGGCTTATGCTAATTTTTTTCCTTTAGTTGATGAATTTCAAATGCAAGTGGTATGCTTTCTTGCATGAGTTTAACACCCATACCATACCCAAATGCATCACATTCAACCATAAAAGTCTTAGAAAAATTAGGAGTGGCTAATACTGGAGTAGTGCACATAGCCAATTTCAATTGTTCAAATACCTAAGTAGCTACATGAGTCCACTAAAAGGAGTCTTTATTTAACAAAGAGGTGAGCGGGGCTGAAATACTACCATAATTTTTGACAAACTTGTGGTAGTAATCAGTAAGCCCCAAAAATCCCCAGAGTTGCTTAAGTGTCTTAGGAATTGGCCATTCTACCATTACTTAGATTTTTTTAGGATCCACTTTCACTCCTTCATAAGACACCAGATGAGCCAAATATTCAACCTCACGAGCCACAAAAGTACATTTGGAAGGTTTGGCATACAATTGATTTTGCTCCAAAATGGAGAGTACCTGTTTCACATGTTGCAAATGGTCTTCCCAATTTTTACTATAAATGAGGATATCATCAAAGAATACTAGAATAAATTTCCTCAAAAATGGATTAAAAATAGTATTTATCAAACTCTAAAAAGTATATGGGGAATTTGTTAGACCAAAAGGCATAACCAAAAACTCATAATGGCCCTCATGAGTCTTGAAAGTAGTTTTGGGTATATCTTCATCACGAATCTGGATTTGATAATACCCAAAACATAGATCTAACTTGGTAAAATAAAGAGCACCATTCAATTCATCTAGTAAATCATCAATGATAGGAATAGGAAACTTATCTTTGATAGTGTACTTTTTGAGTTATCTGTAGTTAGGGCACATCCTCCAAGTGTCATATTTCTTTCTCACCATGACAACTGGTGAAGAGTATTCACTTTGGCTATGGTGAATGATTCCTGCATCCAACATCTCCTATACCATCTTTTCAATTTCACTTTTTTGGGCATAGGGATACCTATATGGCCTGATATTGGGATGTGTATTGCCAAGAATAAGTGTGATAGCATGATCATGTGTATGGCAAGGTCGAATTCCTTTTGGCATGTCTCCAAAATAATAGAATGAGAATCAATTATTTGTTGCAGATCAAGAGGTGGAGATGGCTGAGTTAGATATACTTCCATAGAAAACAAGTGAGCTAAAAATACCTCAGCACCCTTATGAAGAATCTTTGTCATTTGGAGATTTAGACTTTAATCTCCTTAGCTCAAATGTCCTTTCTTTAGAATGAAAACACATGAATAATTCTTAAAAATTCATCTCAATAGTGCCCAAAGTGGTGAGCCACTAGACTCCTAGAATAATATTAGTTCCACCTATGGGAATTGAAAACATAGGAGAATCCAATAAGTAGTCTCCCATGACCAACTTAATACTATGACATTTTCTTGAACAATTGACAGTACCACCATTTGCAATCATAACCTAAAATTCTAGAGCTAGATAAATGAAATAGTTCAAACAAGCAACCAACTTACTATGGATGAAGTTGTGTGTTCTCCTAGAATCAATCAAGATAGTGACCTTCTATTTCTTAAGGAAACCCATCACCTTAAGATTTTGGAGCGTACTAATACCTAAAAGGGTATGATATGAAATAGTAGGTTGAGAGTCTTCAAATTCTTCCTTAGGAACTTTTGCATCCTCATCATGTACATCATCTTTATTATCATTAGCACCTTCAATGTAAAACAAATTATTTTCAGCATAATGATAGTCTTTCCTCCATTTTTTGTCCCAACCATAACACAACCCTTTGGATCACTTCTCCTTAATTTATCATTGTGTTAATCTGGTGGGATATGGAAATGATGGTGCTGGAAAGTTGTGATCACAACTAGTAGTGAAAGTTTTCCTTTTGACCATCTCTTTTTTCTCTATAATGCATGCTTTAGGGATAGCTTCTGATATAGATGTTAGGTTAAACAATCAAACCTTGAATTAAATTCTATCTTTGAGACCACCCAAAAATAGATTAGTCAAAATTTTCTCAATGATATCTTCCACCCATAAAGAGATATTTTAAAACTGATGAATATAATCCTTTATAGTTCTTTTTTGCCACATCTTGGCTAATTCACTAAAATATTTTTCAAATACATTATTTTGATAATGAGATAACAACTCCTTAGTGAAAATAGACCATGTAACAAGAGCACCATTCTTTTTCTTTTGAGACATAACTAACAATACCAAATGAATTGCTTAAGTTCCAAATATAGGGATGCCACTATCACGCTTTGAAAACTAGGGGTTTGATGCAACTCAAATCAATTCTTAATTTGGGTAATCCAAGTGAGAGGATCCTTATCATCAAACCTATGCATGTCCACTTTTGGCAACATCGGTTTCATACTAGCATGGGAGTTATTGAGAGGAGGATTTGAATGCTGAAGTAGAGGGTTGTTGGGCTGAAACTAAGATGTAAGTGCAACCAATTATGTAGTGATATGCTTCAATTCATTGTGAATCCCATTAATCTCTTTGTGCATCCCTAAAATATCATCTTGGACTGCAACAAAGTCATCATGCCTCACCAAGTTATTTATGTCTACTTGAATTTGAAAAATCAATAGATTTGAAGTTCCAGATTCCATATCATCAACATGAGTCTTAAGAGTTTCTTGCCCCCCTTTTCTTCCTCGAGCACCTAAACCTACCATATATAAACCTAGGAGGGTTTTGAGCCCTAAAAGAGTGTACCAAGAAATGGTACCATTGTGATTGCCTTGTCAAGATGAATCCAATGATTGCCTTTATGCATTAGGGTAAAAATTTTGATACCAAAAAAGTGTACTGACAAAATATACCATTGCAATCATCTCACCAGGATGAATCCAAGACTGTAATTGTGCTAGGGAAAATTTTTTCCCAAATTTTTTTTTAAATATTTTTTTTCAAAAAAGTGTTTCAAGCAATACTGCGTTGAAAAAAAAATAATTCTTTCCAGATTACAAGTTATGTTTTTTTGCTCTCACCACTCCCAAAAGCCATGCCTCACCAGATCCAAAAAAAATGTCATAGGAAACTTGCCCAAATCAAAGCTCTGATACCACTAGTAATGAAATTACTTAGATGTTCACATAGAATGATTTTATATTGCACAAAATAAGTAAATATGATAGATCACACAATGATAATTGATAATAGAATAAAATACTAGATAATATAGCAAAGCCACTTTGAGGGGAAAACCTCCACATCAATTCACTAATAGTAGAATACTTAACATAATCCATAAAGACTAACCACTACCTCCTATATATAGTCTACTTATCTAAGGTTATTCCATAGGCCAACCTATCTAAGAATATATATAAATGTAACAAGTAAATAAAAAAAGGTATGCAAACCACAAGTCTACCACACATATCCCTAGACACACCAATGGTTAAGGGCATAATAGTCTATAACCCCTGACGCTCTTATATTTTTTGATGATGTTGTCCAACAGTCATTTTTATTTATTAACAAGTCCTAAACCCTTCTTATCCCCTCCCTTAAGTTTTATTTAGATTTAGATTTTGTATAATGCAAATAAAGCTCCCAAATTCAAAATGAATAGTCTCCTATATAAATGACTTCACAAGGCATTTTATAGCTAACACTTACCACTTTGGCACATTACATAATAAAAACTAGTCAATAATGTAACTCAACATTTTGCATCACACATAGACTTGCATGCTTGATCAAGGAAAGGCCTAGGTGAAAGTCATTTTTACATCTACCATGCATGTTGATTATGTACATTCCCTAAGGGAGAACTACATTTGATCTGAGACCCTATCTTAAGGGTCAATGTAGGTAGTGATTAGGACAACAAGGGCTTTAGATCATGTGATCATTCTTCTTTTAGCTTAGTTTTCCCCCTTTTACTTTTGATGCATTTATTATTTACACGTGTGTAGATAGATATAGGGTTTGAGATTGAAAAAGAACTATAGTGAGATATATTGGCTTACAACCTCTAAAATTTTGTACATAGGCTCATACTGAGGTAGTGGAAAAAACCCAGAAACCTTAGACCTCTTGTGCAATAGCGGCAAAGGTGGACTATAGCACCGGTGCCACTTTTATCCATTTTTGGTGCTCCCGCCCAATCATAAAATGAAAACCAAATCCATATTCATGATAGTGTCCCAGTCCTGCACCTTAATTTACAACCTCTAAATCATTCATTTTAGTCTATTTTTAGGTAAGTTCATTTCTCTTCCTCATGTAAATTATTAGATAAAAATATGTAATTTTCCATATTAAACTAGATGTTTCCCCTTACTCTAGACCCTTTATTGTTTAGGAAATAAACACTAGTTTTCCAAAAATAATAAATCATAATATAATATTCTTGAGATTGATCATGTGGTACTATTTGATGAGTATCTAATGTCATTTGGATGACATCTAGACATTAGATGGACTGGTGGAATCATGGACCCTTGTGTTTCACCAACTTGTATGTTTAACTATTATAATGTGAAAAATACATTAGCATAACTACCTATATCTTAATGTGTGCCTATCTTATGCAACTCCTTCATACATGTACATTTTTATATATTGTATAAACCCTTGTGAGGTGTGAAAGTGATTAACCATGTGAAACAAATAAACATTTTATGTTATCAATCTGGTTTATGAGATGGTTAAGTATATATGTTATGCTATGTATGTGATATTATGTCATTAAACCATGAAATTGTGAACTCTAAACACTTGTGTACTATAACTCTTATTCTGGAATCAAATTATTTGATTAAGTTGCCAAGGTATAGTGTTGTGATGTATTTTGTAATCTTGCATCATTATTTTGGTTATGAACATCAATGCAAGTATGAGGTTGAGGGTATAGCAACACTATATCAATAATGGCTCAACCCGAGTATGGGCTAAGGACTGGAGTCTATCATAGGTTAAAAACCCACTCCTCCCTTTTGCATGAGACAACCACCTAATTTATTTAGATTGTGTACTAGAAGCAGCACATATTAGTAGTGAGATCTTTATGCATAATGGTTGCCTTATGGTTAAGTGTTCCTTTAGCCACCTCTCAGAGTTTGTTGTTAAACAACCCATGTGAAATTTTATTGTATAGCCTTGAGAAGCACCAATTGGTCCTGCACTTTAGACATTTATGCAAAATCAATAATGGGATACTTGTTGAAGTACATGCATGTGTTGGACTATAAGTGGAAACATGCTATGGATGAGGTATTACTTTGTTCTACCTGATAGATATATTATATGATGAATATATTTATGATTTATTTTAAATCATGACTAGAATGTATGCTGGTTTTATACTCAGGAGGAGTATCATAAGACCTGATCAAGTGGATTTTGGAATATTGGGTACTTTTTAAAAATGCTTACATGAGGTACATGCAATAAGGTGGTGGGATTGTGATCCCTATAACCATCATGTGAGACCACAAAGTTATAGAAAGCATTCTTTAAGTTGTTGGGTTACATATAAATTCCTAGGATGGCTTTTTCGATGTTCAGTATGGTTGGTGTAGGACACTGCACTAACCCATGAATGACAATTATTGAATTAGAAGTAACCATAAAAAATGAGTTACTATCTTGTGTTAGAATTCTATGATGAATGTTGATTAAGTTATGCATAAGGCATAACATGTGTTGGTAAAAACACTGCTTCAAGTTATAAAATGTGTTAAAATATTGATGGGATTATATAATTGTAACTACTATCATGGAAGTTGCAGATTTATGCGGTAACATTTCCTCAAGATAAGAGGAATATCTAGCTGAGAAATTAGTTATCTATCATTTTTTTTCTTGAATGCATGAGCAAAAATAAAAGTTTAAATATACCTATCTTACATAAGCTAACAACTATAAAAATGTGTGCTTAAAAGGTAATGAAAGCTCTTTGTTGGCATTTATCGAGGTGGGAAAATTTGTTCCCATGGACGGTAATGTTATTTTACTAAAATGGTTTAAAAAGTCACACCTACATGGGTGACTAAATTTTAATAGTCTTAGTGGAGCTATGTTAAAACAATGGTATACCATTGGTTTATACTAGAATAAGAACAATTTTGGGCAGACAGACCTATTATCAAAGCTGTAAATAATTTTTTGGTTGGCTTGTGAGCCATGAACACTAAAATTATGCCCCTAGTTGGGATGTGTGTGGAAATATAATGCTATAATGGCTTGTATAACTCCTCATTATTCTTCTTGGTGTCATAAAATGACATGTGAGCCGATAAAATATTCTTATGGCTTGGCTAAGGAAGACATGACTATATTTATGATCATGATGGGAATGTCAATTGTACCCTATCAAGATGGTGTGTTACATCCTCTCATTTTACTGATAAGTAAGCAGATGGTATTATTAATAAATTTTATGATTGAGTTGTGTAAGCATACAATAAACATATCAATACTTGGTAGATTTGTAAAATTACCAAGGGTAGCCACCCTTATTAAAAACTCAACTATTGATAGTTGAGTAGTGGAAATTTTTGTAATAAAAAATAATAGTCTTCTTGGACAACCTAATCCTTGGTTGTAATTTTAGTCACTGGGATAGATCCTCTTTAAGAGGGGAGGATGTTACAAACCTTATTTGAGAAGCATTTTGTTGTTATTGACATGCTAACCTTGCATGATCATCTTAGCTAGATTGGCACTATGAATACTCAGTATAGTTGATTACTTTATTTTGAGACACTATGATATTGATTATGATGTAATATTTAGTAGATGTATATACCTACTTCAGTTATGACATGTTCTTCTATTCTGTTCATATCATATTTTATTATTACTGATGTATACTCCTTGAGCAGGTACTATTGATGTTCTATTTGAGGTTTAAAAGAATAGGTTGAGTGAGTTAGGATCATTGGTGGACTTAAACCACTAGGAAAATAAAGAAATTTTATGAGCAATTGGGATATTATTGATATGTAAAATATCAAGGAGGCAGTTATAGCCATGGTTCATTTTGAGTCCTTTGATTTTGGTGACTTCATTTTATTATCTTTGTGTCATTTTATGAATGATTGCTTGTGTCATTATTTTTCATTTTGATAAGATTTAATGAGTTTTGGATCATTTATTATTCCATATGATCATATATCATTTTCATATTTGAGGTTGTGTTCGAATCCCTTTTTGCATTGTTGGTTTTAAACTTCTTTCCTCTCAATTATATTTTATTGTGAAACCTTGGGTGTTAGCCTTGATGATTTAACATTGAGTTAATAATCCCCTTTTTGGAATGGTTAGACCAAAACTTGGATGACCCCATAATATTGTAATAAATGTTATTACGTCTTAGTCTGTCATTAAATATCTTAGGCTTAGTATGGTTTGTCATTGTGTTGAAAAAGCTAAGGTTTATCATAATGATATAAAGGGACATGACTTAACTTGTTTTAAGATTTGGGTGTGATCATTAATTTTGACTTCCTAGCTTATCATGGATTTATTCATTTCCTTAAAAAATCCAAGTTTGATATGACGCTAGTAAGATGTGGCTTAGATTGGTTTTGGTCTGAGCTTGTTTTATCTTAGCTGGGCATTATTAATATTTTGATAGTTGGTGCCTTAGAGATGTCAATGAAAAGTTTAGGAAGCTTGGAGAAAGAAATTAATGAGAGTTGTTGAAAGTTTTAATGAGGCATGGCCGATGCCTACACTCTTCTTCTTCTATGCCATTGCTCTTGGAAGACTCCCAACATATAACCCCTGCCAGGAGTATGGTGTAGGAGTTGGGGGTTTGATAGGTAGGAATTTCATTATTTTAAGGGGGCTGTAGCATTCTACCCAACACAACATGAAGTTGGGGAAGAGAGCCATAATGGCTATGAAGGATCCTAAGTCGTCCATAGTATAGAAAGAGAATGTGGTGATAGAGGAAAAGCAGAATTAAGGGGAAATTTAACCCTATCAACTTAAAATTTTCTATAAGTAATTTTTCCCAAATTTTTGTTATGAAAAATAATAGAACTACTATTTATTTTTTGATTTGGGGTTTGATGGAATTAAATGGAACCACATGCTATTTATAAACTAGATGTTTTAATTTTATCTATTTTAGAGAATATTACTAAATATTCTATGGTTTTAGAATTATACAAATTAAATAAACCCTTATGTATTTATGAATAAATCAACCCATATTTGTTTTACCCTATTTGGCATTTTGATTTTCATTTTTTATGATTGTGTTAAGATGGATATATGGGTTGATGCATATGGTTTTTGAATAAGGGAATAGCTATAGGGTTGCACCCAACTTGGGTATTCATTCTAAAATTATGTTAAACACTTAAAAAGGAATTATGGTCTCTATTAAATCCATGTAGACCATATAGAAGCATGGCTAAAGATATAAATTGACCCAACATTAATTTTTGATGGAATGGGTTAATTAAATTCATGAAAATTGAAAAACACGTATTGCTAGGGTTTTATTACTATCAATCCCACTCTAATTTCCTTGGTTTAAATAACACATGGTGCTTTATTGCCTCTTGTTAAATATGAAAATTACATAAACACACACACACACACACACACACACACACACACACACACACACACACACACACACACACACACACACACACACACACACACACACACACACACACACACACACACACACAATCTATTCTTTACTGATTGCATTTAACCGATTGAGTCAAACCTTATATATGAATGGAAATTTTTAAGCCAAAGTCATTTTTTGGATGTGTAAATACATTAACTTAATTGGTATATTTATTTCAAAATTTAATACTATAATCTCTTTCATTTAAATGAGGCATGGCTTGTGCTAAAGGCTAAATTTTTATGTTTTCTATTTTTGACCTGTGAGGTTGGTTATATATGCATATATACCTCATTTATTATGGAGAATGTTATTTATAACACCTTTAGGCCATTTGATAATGGTGAAAATATATTAACCATACTATATTTTTAAAAATTGGGTTGAATATGTAGGATTTGGGGCTTTTAATAATGGTTGAACTTGACCTCTTTTCCCTTTGGATTACATCTTGAAAAATTATATCGACCTTGGAATGTATTATGAAACCCATCATCATTTAATTAAGATTTAAATGCTTCTGGGTGAGTTTTTTTAAGCATGGTTATTGGATGTAACTATCCATATTTGTAAATGATAAACAATACCTTCTAGACTTGACTATATTTAATGTTGAATTTAATTCAATACCTTTCTTTGATCATGTTATGACTGGACTGATTGATAAAGTCTTGAGTTATCTGTTGGTTATGATATTTCAAGAAACATGAGAATTATGGATAGTGAAGTTTAGCTTGGTATTTCAAGAAATTAAATCTTCAAAACCATGAACTCAGATTTACATCTAAATCTACCTTCCTGAGTTTGAAGCTACTAAGCTGAGTGGAACTCTTTTGCTCCCTTGGATGAATGACCTTTTTTTGCCTTATGTATGAATTGAGTGTTGTACAACTATTATTGCTTGTGGTTTTATTTATCATATTGGACCTATGGTTATTATCTATTATTGGTGTTTTTTAAATAAATATTTAACTATTGAGTGGTGTCCATGGCTGTGTCACTTGTATGCTCTTAACTTTTTGGTAAAACTTGGATGCATGATTCCACCATTTAGCTAATGGTCAAGGTGGTTAGGGACATCAATGGTTGGGCTTATCAGAATATACCATAGGGTTTGTCGCCTTATGGATAATGTAATTATCACATGTGGAGTGAATTTTCATGCTTAATATTGTTGGATCTAGCCTATTAGTATGTTGTATATATTTGCTGATCTTGATGGTTTTATAATGTAAATGATCCTTATGACTATGTTTTTAGACTTGTATCTTGGATTATGGAGAGATGACATTGTTATATTTGTGATACACATGTATGGCTATGCATACCACATATGGGTAACATCACAATGTGTGAGTATCAAGCAACTATTGACTCACTTATGTGATTATGATCTTTCTTATTTATTGAGTGGCTGTAACATGATAATTTTGTAGTTACATGATGAAGTTAAAGGGATGTTATTTCTAATATTATTTGATGATAGATGAATCTAGATGATAAGCACTCTTGACTTCATATTCACTAATGTTGTAATCTTTATCATTTGGGCATACAAAAGTGAACAAAATAATGTTATTTTGTTTATAGTTTGACATGAGGGGTATCTCACCTTGATGAATATTATATGTTTTAATTTTAATGTTCTTGATCATTTTTAAATTAGTTATATTCAAACCATATGAATGATTACAATATTATGAACAAGGCTATGGATTGGTATTAAATGAAAATTTATAGTATTTCTAGTTAGTGAATTCAGTTGGAATTTCTCTTTGTTTTAAAAATCATGAAGAGTGGCCTAAGTAAGATGAAGTTATTATTAAAACCATAAATTCAAGTTAATGGATCATGGAAGAATGTGTAGGCTATGTTATGATTTGTAATAGCATATCACTTATTAAGTTATCACATTGAGTTTAATCAAGATAGTATTATCTTTTTATTATGATTTTGATATTTTTATAAAGAAAATTGAGGCATTATGAACTTAATATGTGTGCTATAAATACTCATAATTAAGCATGTTAAACTCTTATAAATTTTTGAAATAGTCTACTTATTGTCTAAATTTATGCCTTCATGTATAATGTAGAGAATAAAGAGATTTTATATAGCTTTAGTTATAGTTGTCCTACTCTCTTCAAATGACTTTATTTCATCATTTCTTGATCCTAATGGATATGTCACATGGTTGAAAACATATTGGTAAAACCTTTGCAACCTTGGATGTTAAGTTTGGTATAAGAATGAACCTTATGGTTGGGTCTCTTTATTAGTCCAAGTCATTGGATTTTCATGCTCATTTCAGCTATTAAAAACCCTTGAAACAAGTTTGACCTAATGATTAAAATCCTTTATAAAGATATTCACATCAGTATAGTAATTACAAGACATCAATGGAATCTTGATGCTTGATATATATTATTTAAGAGATGGAAAAGTTATGTACAACTGTATTAATTTGTTGAGATGCCATCCTTGCATTGGTTATACTTTTTTTATAAAAGGGGGAACTCTTCTAATGGTTTTGGTTGATTTTATTTGTAATTACATTATATATGTATACCTTAAAACAAAATAAACACTACATAAACTGGAATGTATTATTTATCTTCTTTTAGTATGCCTACTTATATATGGGCAACTTGACATATGATTATATGCTTTAGAACTTGTGTTAATCACTTTAATATCATTTCCATATCCACTTATTACTAAAGTAATTAAGTGTGGAAATCAATTCTACTTAATATATTCTACCCTATTGGAATGTGACTCCAATTCATTAAAAACAAATAATCAGACATGTTGCCCTCCCTTATCGGGTCATGGATGCATTGACTAGTTTGGGCATGACATCTATGTTTTTGAGGCGTGAAGTTAGCTTAGCATGATCAATTTATGCACTCTTGTTGAGTATGAGAAGGTGATCCTATTAAACATTACTATGCTAATAAGATCTCTCAATGCTAGGATTATATTTAAATTGCACTAGAACATGCTTTTATTAAATCTAAAATTGTCTTTAAGACATTGATTTAATCATATAGATAAGTGAATATAAAGGCTTGTATGTCGTAAGTAACTGTTGATGCTTACTTAGCTTGTAATTGAGAACTTATGTGACTAACAGAGTTGTTAGACTCCTTTAATAATGGTAAAACCATGCTATTGGAATTATCTTCCTTATAAGATCATGGATTTGAGCCTAAGCTATGATAATTTGAGCAAAGTATGATGTTATGACTACTAAATCTGAGATTCATTTTATGGAATCTTGACGAATATCTCTATAGAGTTGCTTGGTTTATTATGGGTTACATTAGTAATCGATTGGGCAATTGATTGGTTTCTTTTATGTACCAATATCTATGGCTAAAAATTTAGTTCACCTTGGGATGTCCCCTATATCAAATGATCTAGTGACTTGAGGGTTTTTATATATATTATTTTAAATAATCTTTTGAGGTTTCCTGCTTATCATGCTCAAATTTAACCCTGAATTAGATATTGAGGAGTAGTTATATCTTTGGCTCTTGAATGGAACCCTATTAGACTCCCAAGAAATGGAGTAGGGTTAACTAACCACTAAATATTCCTATTGGTAGGATTAAATAGTATTGTATAGAGTTTAGAGTTTATTTGTGTGTGCACACACACTCATACACCCCAAACTATATACTCCTTGATGAGGACATGCTCCCATATAAAACTCTTTACTGGTGACTTAATCCTAGTTACATGTCTCTATTGACTGATAATGTACTGATTGGGAGCACCCTTGTGTGCAAATCCACATTGATGTTTTCTCAATCTCTTTTGATTATGTTTAGGCCTGACACACAATGCTGCTTTGTACTTTGAAAACTAATGATTCCATAAAATGTTTTTATGGGGTTGTTTCATCATAGATGAAGGATTTATTCTATCTCAATGTAATTAATTTATTATTGTCTATAATTTTTCAACATATTCTATACACAATAAATTTAGAAAATAATAATCTAATAAACAATTATCATCATTCTCATTGTAATTATTAAAATATTTTACAATAATATAATTTTCCTATCAATCAATTTTTTTTTCATAAGATTCATCAACAAGTACTATGTTTAGAAGATTGTAACACACTTATTATGATTCTAAAATGATTTCAACACTTCATAAAAATATTTAGGTTTATAAAACCTTTGTAATTTTTATGTTGAATGAACTCACATTATTTTTTGGTGTATATAGATTGAAAACTATCTCTATTTGATTATATTTTATGATGAATTGAACACATATAAGTCATCTAGATTTTTTTTGGTTGCTAAAGTCCATATTTTAATTTTTAAAACTAACAAACACTTGGGCAAAAATTTATTTATGTATGGTCATAAAAAATAAAATATATTTTTTAAGATCCATACAATCTATTATATTTAATCATTTTAATTCACTTATTTTTTATGTACTAAATGTACTAGAATACCATTCAAATCGAATATTATTAATGTTGATTTTATTTCACTTTACATTTGCAGGTAGTAAATAACCAATTAATATTTTCTATACAAAAATCTAAAATGCCACTAACACAACTTTTTTACTTTTATTTTATAAAATAATTTACACTTTGCCATTAAAGTCATTAATGGTGAGTTTGAATGTTTTTAACGAGCAAGATATATTTAAATGTAACCCCACATGCTATAACCATATACATAAGTACAAATATATTTTTATATCAAAACTTAATGTTCCATAAAATGTCTAATTAGAAAGGATTTTAAAACAAAATGCTTCATCAACATTTGGAGAAAAATATTTCTACTCATCTATAAATAATATGTTTTCTAACCCATACACACTTGTGTATTTGTTTATAACATTTTTCATAGTTTTGATATAGATTGGCATAATATTCCCAGTCTTCGATCTCATAAACCTATCCTTTATTTTGTAATTTGAAGTTTCAAAGTAAAGTATAAATTCAGTATTTTTCAAGCACTCAAATTGATTAATGAAATAACAAAGAACACTTAAATATAGATAATAAACCACTACCCAATATTAAAATAATTATTTCTAATTCTCATTAAATCAAGGATAAATATGCATTAAAAGTATTTGTAATATGAAAAAGAAAAACTAGCATTATTTTATTGGAATCCAGAATTTCTTAAAAATCCAAACAATAATCATTCTACTCCCAATATTAATAACTTATTTCTAATAGGAATGAGATCTAAAATAGTTGTCAGAAAGAATTTAATTCAATATTTTTATATTCTACAATTTCATTAAAATATAATTATTTAATAAAAATACATAAATATATTATTTTATAAAATAATTAAAATATTTAATTTTTTATAGAAATCTCCAATGAAAACACATAATACATATTCTTATAGAAATTGTTTAAAACATTTAACACTAATACTAATTATTTTAATATAGATCATAAAAATGAAATCCATGTCCACATTAACTTAATTGTTGAAGAAATTCTAGTAACTAAAAATTCAATAAATATTAAATAGGATGTTATAGTTTATTTACAATGTATTTCACATTAGTGTCATAGTTAATGAATTTTGGTTGAGTAAACAATGTTGAAAATAGTCAATCATACCTTTGAAAGTGTTGAGATGTTTTTTTTGCTATAATAAAGTTTTTTTTGGTGTTCCATTATATTCATGGTCTACTACAAAAACAGTTGATGCAACAAACTAAAAATTACTATCATTCCAAACTCTACTCAAGTCTTTTACATATTTCTCATTTCTAACATACATTTGTCAATACCCCAATAGAACAAAGGAATATCATCAAATTTTACTTTATTAAGTAAAATTTAAACAGTTATTTGGGCATTTATTGTTGTATTGGAAGCACACTAAAAATCAAACTATAATTTTTTGCAGACATTTTTTAATAACTTGAGTGTTATGCCCCTTATAAATATTTTCTATGTATTCATTTAGATTATGTGATTATTAATTTTGTTGAAATTTTTTGTTAGTAAACCTTTCAAATCTAAAAAATCAATTTTTTTTGAAGTAACTTCATAAAATAATATATAAAATATTTACACAACTATATTAATTATGTACAAAATTTAAGTGTAATGTTTAAAAGATTATATACTTGTAATTATGACTATTTTCTATATGCTTTCTCTATCTCCGATTAAAGATTGAATGCATTGAGATTTATTTTATATTCTAATTACATGTAATATATATTAAAGTGAAATACATATAATAAGATAAAACCAATTATATATTAGAATTAATTGTCATCAATTATAAATATTTATATGAAATACATATAATTGATATAATAATGAAATATTATGATAGCAAAAAACCCAAAGATATATTTAAATTGGCAAACATTAAATATAAGTAATAGAATGAAATAAATACAATCACATAACATTATTGTAATATTATAAGTCTGAATATTATATCTTACATATTTTTTCTAATCTCTTTCTCGTATAGTGTTGCTTATATTTATTAAAGCAAACCATTTCAATAAATATGATGTTTGAAAGATATGTTGAATGGATTAATAAATGATTTGATATTGGATACTTATATATGATCACTATGTGATGAATGAGGTCCTCACATCTACAAGTGGATTTTATTGCTCCTATTGAATTTCATGCACTTTATTTATGGTCATTTCCTATACTTTCATTTTATTTTATTGGGGTGCTTCTCATAATAAAGTTATTAAAAAATCTAGGTATACTCTTAAATCATTCAACAATGAAAATTTTAGAGAATTAACAAGTGATAGTTTAATTAATCAAGATATTTTTTAATGAAAACTTACCTAGTTTATTTATGAGATGTTTGCGGTAATATCTCAATAATGGCTCTTAATCATACTTTTCAACAATGAATATCACTAAACTCTTTTACATTTTCATTTATTCTTGAATGGATTGACTTCTACCATATATAATAAGAATAGAAGTTGAATATGTTCTACATTTTAAAATAAAATTCTCCTAAAAACTTAAATATCTTTCATATTTAAATGGATATGTAATTCCCATAAGAACAATATCCATTGGGTACATAAGCTAGAGTGGCTCATCATGAGACCAATCCATTAGGAATTTCTTCTCCACCATTTCATCACAATTATTCACACCACATATAATGTATAAAATTGATAGATGGATAAATTCATTATGTTCATTGTATATTATGTAGCATCCTGCATTAATTCCTTCATTTGATTTATTTTCATCTTTCATCAATAGTTTTATAACCTCATAAATAATGTGTGATTTTAAAAAAGGAACAAGAAATACACAAACACAATTTATTTTTTATCACCAACACAAGCTAACAGATCAACTATGTCTTTTTGTTTTATTTAAAATGTCACATTTCATGAATCATAGAGGAGGATCTCTACATTTAATGGTATCATATTATTTATGAGTCCACTTATAATTATTTTGATATGAAAAGGAACGAACATAGAAACATAAATTCACTTTTATCCTTATATTTTCTAAGTATGTTTTTTTAATAAATCCATGACATACATATCTAACACCTCCCCTTCCATTTTTGGCATACAGTCTTCCCTTTTCCACTTCCTTTGGTATTCTCACTAATACTTGTTTCTTTTTACTTAGATCTATTATCTCTAAGAGTAGCACATAATTTCTTGAAGTGTGTATTATGAATTTGATATTTTTAAATCACATTGGATTCATTGCAATCCATTTCTTGAAAGTTATCAATATCTCTTACCCATAAATTATCAAACACTTTTGTTCTTATAACCCTATTTTATTTTTAATTATTTTACAATAGGCATCCAATATATCTACTAGCTATCTAGTAATAGTAATGTGAAGCCAAATATAATTATTTAAGATTCTATATGCTAATTCTAATAACTTATTTATAGCCATTCCTCTTATCCCCTTGAAAAAATTGATGTGAATTGATCCAATAATGTTTTTTAGGAACTAGGATGATAATATTTTTAAGGATGGTAATCAATATGTACAACTCAAATGCAAGAACCCATTTTTTCCATATTACTTATAGAAATAATGTTAGGAACTTGGAGTATAATTGATTACTTTTGTATAAGCAACTAAATATGGAATTGAACCAGAAGTAATAAGTAACTAGAAATCAGAAACATCAAATAATAGGAGATACAAGAAACAACCAATCTTGTATTAAACTCTTCCAGAATACAATGAAGAAATCTCACTCTTCCCACACCTCTTGGGTGTACACTATTTCTCTCAAGAGTTCTCTCTCTCAATCAATTACAATTAACTCAATAACTGAGTTGTTATTCCCTTGCTTTAGCTGATCTTCTTGATCTTGCACCTTGCAGATCTAATTGACCTTACTTACTTGCTTGCTTACAATACATGCCCCATGGGTCTCTTAAATAGGATCCAAGGCATACAATAATTAGAAACACAGAATCAAGACTAAAATTAGTCTTTACATGCAAAAACTCTATCCTCCTAAAATTAGAACAAATCTAATTCTAGAAACACATGCAAACACACACACACAGGTGATCGACGCTGGTCACTGTCAGTCTGCATATGACCGATGTCGGTCGATCCCTGACCAATGTCAATTGGATCTGATCCATGCCTAACTGATGTCGGTGATACTACCAATGCCAGTTACTGGCTAAGCCTAGCAACCTCCACATTTGCATAACAGTGAAGCTTTTAGCTCCACAACTTAACAATCTCCCACTTGGAGATAAACAACTGCACCTATACCTGTACAGCAACATCCTTTGTCTTCTTTCTATGGCTTGTTTCTCCCTCTTCAAGTTCAATCTTGAATAACAAAAAAATTTGAATGAAGATTCAACTTCTCCTTTGTTACCAGTTTTGTTAACATATCTACAGGGTTCTTATCCATATAGATCTTTTCCAGCTTCAACTGTCCATCCTCCAATACCTATCAAATGAAGTGGTACCTAAGCTGTATATGTTTGGTTCTTGAATGAAAGGCTGAATTCTTTGCCAAATGAATTGCACTTTGACTATCACTGTATAATCTGCAACTCTCTTGCTCCTTTCCCAACTCTTCCATGAACCGTGTCATCCAAATCATTTCCTTGCTAGCCTCTATGATTGCAATGTATTCTACCTCTGTACTAGACAGGGCAACAACCTTTTGCAACTTTGAAATCTAGCTAACCGCCATTCCACCAACAGTGAACACATATCTTGTGGTACTTCTCCTGCCATCTAAGTCACCTACCATATCCGAATCTACATACCCATGTAGAGAAGTGCTTGACCCTACATAGCATAAATACCTACTGTTGGTCCCTCTCAGATATCTGAGAATCCACTGAAATGCTTTCTAGTGTTCCTTTCCTGGATTGGCCATAAACTTGCTGACAACTCTCACTGCTTGGGCAATATTAGGTCTAGTACATACCATTGCATACATTAAGCTCCCAACTGCTGAATCATATGGAACTTTGCTCATGTACTCAACCTCATCATGTGATTTAGGACACTATTCTTTGCTCAAATTGAAGTGTCTAGCCATAGGTGTGCTTACCAATTTTGCATCCTGCATATAGAACCTCTCCAACACCTTACACATAATCCTCTTGAGACAAAATAGCCTGTGATTTTTCTTGTCTCTCTTAATACTCATGCCAAGGATTTTCTTTGCTGCTCCTAAATCCTTCATGGCAAATGTGTGAGCTAATTTTACCTTTAGCTCAGTAATTACCTGCATGTGTGAACTTGTAACAAGCATATCATCTACATACAACAATAGGATAATATAACTACCATTATCCAATCTGGTAAAATAAACACAATGGCTAGATTGACATTTACTAAAGCCATGCTCTGTCATAAAATTGTCAAACCTTAAATACCACTGTCTTAGAGCTTGCTTAGGACCATATAAGCTTTTCTTCAACTTGCACACAAGTTTCTCCTTACCTTTGACCTCAAAACCTTTCAGCTAATCTATATATATCTCTTCATCCAAATCTCCATGAAGAAATGCTATCTTAACATCAAGCTACTCAAGATGCAAATCCTCAATAGCAACTAAAGACAATACATTCTGAATAGAAGTAATCTTTACTACAGGAGAAAATATTTCACCAAAGTCAATACCTAGTTTTTGTGCAAATCCCTTTACTACCAACCTGGACTTATGTCTCATTTGTCCATTCTCTCCTTATTTTAACCTGTATACCCATTTGTTTTTAGTGCTTTCTTTCTGGATGGCAACTCAACCAAATCCCACATTTGGTTCTTTTCCAAGGAATCAATTTCCTCATTCATGCCATGCTCCCACTGTTTCTTGGATTCTACCTACATTGCCTCATCAATTTTTTTTGGTTCTCCACCATCAGTGAGCAACACATATAATAAAGAAGGGGAATAATGAATTGGAGGTTTACTTACCCTTTTAGTCCTCCTTATGGGCATTTGAGACTCATTTACAGCTTGTTGTCTGCCTAAATTCTCTATCAGTGATCGATCCCGATCAACTCTCGATCTACACCTGACTGACGTCAGTTCCACCTGACCGACCTGACTGACGTCGATTACTATCCAACTGACATTGGTTCCTGCTTGACCACTGACATCAGTTACCTAACCGACATCAGTCTCTTTGTTTTCCTATGAGTGATGATTTTTACTCGTGAGCTCATTTTGGATCATTACCTCATCCAAATCAAGATTGCCCTGCTCAAAATTATTCAACCTCTTGAGCTGATCATTGTACATCACCTTCTCATTGAAAACTACATCACGGCTTCTAATAACTTTGTTAGTTTCTAAATTCCACAACTGGAATCCAAAATCTCCAAAGCCATAACCAATGAAAGTGCACCGCATAGATTTAGCATCTAGCTTCTTTCTATTTTATTTATCAACGTGCATAAAAGCTTCAAAACCAAAAACTCTGATAAATGAAAGATCTACCTTTTTACCTATCCAAGCCTCTTCTAGAATTCCACCATCTAGAGTAGTAGAAGGTCCTCTGTTAATCAGGTAAACCGTAGTATCTACAACTTCTATCCAAAACTTTAAGGGCAAACCAACATGCAACCTCATACTCTGTGCATGCTCCATTATTGTTCTATTCATCCTTTTAGCAACTCCATTTTGTTGAGGTATCCTTGGAACCATCCTTTCCCTACGTATTCCACTCATAGAATAGTAACTATTAAATTTATTGCTACAGTACTCACCACCATTGTCAGATCTAAGGCACTTCAATCTCAAACCTATTTCATTCTCAACCAAAGCTTTTCGTTTCTTAAATGTGTCAAAAACATCAAATTTACTCTTTAAGAAATAAACCCATACCTTTCTTCTAGCATCATCAATGAAAGAAACATAATACTGTGATCCTCCAATAGAAGCTACTTGAGCTGGTCCCCACATGTCTGTGTGAACAAGATCCAACTTGTGCTCCTTCTTTGTTGACCCAGTCTTGAGAAACCTCACTTTCTTCTATTTTCCAAAAATACAATGCTCATGAAAATCTATATCTATGCTTTTCAAATCTAAAAGATTACCTTTTGACTTAAGAACATTCATTCCCTTCTCACTCATGTGACCAAGCCTATAGTGCCACATCTTTGCATCTACATCTGAAGTAGATAAAACAGAAGGAGAATAATCAGTAACACAAGTAGATAGATAAAGTGTACCTACTCTCTTACCTCTTGCTAATACAAGTGCACCCTTGGAAACTTTCCAAGATTCCATTGTGAGAGTTACTATGCAACCCTCATCACCCAACTTTCCTATAGAAATCAGATTCCTCTTCAAGATGGGTACATGCATGACATCTTTCAACACCCATGTGTTGCCATTCTGCAATTTTAGCTGCACTTTTCCTTTGCCAACAATTTGACAAGGCTCACCATCCCCTAAATAAACTTTTCCAAAGTCTCCATGGACATAATCATGAAAAAATTCTCTATTTGGGGTTACATGGAAAGAAGCACCAAAATCTAAAACCCATGATTCTACCTGACTATCCAAAGAAAATATAAGAGCATCCTGTGCAACAATACCTACAACATTTGCTTCCTTATTACCTTCTTGCTGATTTTCTTTGTTATCCTTCAACCAACAGTCTTTCTTTGCATGCCCTTTCTTTCCATAATTCCAACAGATTATACCTCCATTTTTGGATTTGGATCTCTTTTCCATCTTTGACCTTGATTTCCTTTGCTTGGCCTTCTCTCTTTGCCTTCCCCTACTTTTAATACTTAAAGCAATACCTGATGTTTCCCCTGTGCTTTTCTTGTAAATTTCTTGATTCAAGATTACACTAACAACATCATCAACTTTCAAGATATTTGAAGCAGACGTAGTATTACTAACTACCATTACCAAACTGTTCCAACTTTTAGGTAAAGAGCATAAGATTAAGAGAGCCTTAATTTCATCATCAAAAACTATTTTGACTGAATTTAACTAGTTTACTAAACCATGGAAATCACTAAGATGACTATATACCGATCCACCTTCCTGCATTTGCAAAATAAATAATTGCTTCATAAGATATACCTTATTCAAAGCTGAGGGTTTTTCATATAAGTTTTCCAGAGTATCCATTAACTCTACCATTGTCTTTGCTTGTGATAAATTAGAAATCACAGAAGATGCCAGGCTCAACCTTATAGATCCAAGAGCCTTTCTATCAAGAACATTCCATTCTTCATCTTGCATATCTGTGGGCTTACTTGAAACCCCACCCAATGTTAAAAATAGATCTTTCTGATATAGATAATCTTCTATCTGCATCTTCCATAATTGATAATTCTTGCCATTGAATTTCTCCATTCTTAGTTTACTTTATTCTGGCATTGCTTTGCTCCCACTCAAACAGAAACCCCTGTGAGTGAGCCTGTAATCAACAAACACTAACCCGCTTTACCACTTGTTAGTGATCCTAGCTCTAATACCAGCTGTTAGGAGCTTGGAGTATAATTGATTACTTTTGTATAAGCAACTAAACATGGAATTGAACCAGAAGTAATAAGTTACTAAAAATCAGAAACAACAAATAATAGGAGATACAAGAAACAACCAATCTTGTATTAAACTCTTCCAGAATACATTGAAGAAATCTCACTCTTCCCACACCTCTTGGGTGTATAGTATTTTTGTCAAGAGTTCTCTCTCTCAATCAATTACAATCAACTCAATAACTGAGTTGTTATTCCCTTGCTTCAGCTGATCTTCTTGATCTTGCACCTTGCAAATCTAATTGACCTTGCTTACTTGCTTGCTTATAATACATGCCCCATGGGTCTCTTAAATAGGATCTAATGCATACAATAATTAGAAACACAGACTCAAGACTAAAATTAGTCTTTACTTGCAAACACTCTGTCCTCCTAAAATTAGAACAAATCTAATTCTGGAAATGCATGCAAATGCACACACATAGGTGACCGATGCCAATCACTGTCAGTCTGCATATGACTAATGTCGGCCGATCCCTGACTGATGTCGGTCGGATCTAATCCATGCCTGACCGATGTTGGTGATACTGCCGATGCCGATTATTGGCTAAGCCCAACAACCTCCACATTTGCATAACAGTGAAGCTTTTAGCTCCACAACTTAACAAATAAAATAAATGATCACTTAGCTTACAGGATCTCAACTTTGTTTTTCTCAAAAATATTTAAAATCTAAGGTTCAAATGGCTACAAAGTAATAAAAAATCCATATTATGAAATTATATGGCAAACTTTGAAATATCGAGTATTAGTCATAATTTAAAAAAAAATCTAAATGGTAAATACACTTCATTAATTTATCTTTTCATGGCCATTTCTTTGCCTATTGGGCATGTTTTCATCCATCCATATAGTCCTCACTTTGTATAACTAGTTGATGAACTTTTTCATGACCCATGTTTTATTTACTAAATTTTGATACCTATAAACATTGAATATTTGATCCATATATGCTTTATATAAAATAATGATAAAATATATTTTATTCATTTTATCATGTACATGAGAAAAGTTTTGATTATTACAAATATTTTTTGTGATTTGATGGATTGAGTAACAGTCATATTTTTTTTAAAGATCTAAATGGTAAATAAACTTTTTTACCATTATCTTTTCATGACCATTTCCTAGCCTGATGGACATGTTTTGATCCATCCATATAGTCCTCACTTTGTATAACTGGTTGATGAACTTTTTCATCACCCATGTTTTATGTACTACATTTTTCTACCTGCAGACATTGACTACTTGATCCGTAGATGATTTATATAAAAGAATGATAAAAGATATTTTATTTATTTTATCATGTGGATGAGAATTTTTTTGATTATTAAAAATATTTTTTGCAATTCAATGGTGTGGTTACCATCAATAATATAAACTTGAACATCAAGACCATTCAATTCACCTTTTGCTACCAATTCACACACTATCTACTTTTGATACTCTATATGGAAGCACTATCACTTCTCGCTGAGTGGTCACATTATTCATTAACATGGAGTTAAATAATTTATCATTATTCACATTTTCAAGAGGTTGGTACCAATATTTTTGTATTACTTTATGGACATTATCAATATCAATCTTGAAAGACTTTTCAACAAATAATAAAATCATAACTTACTATAGTGTAGAAGTATCTAATGTTTTAAAGGTTCTTGGCTTGTTCATCATTGTATTCTCTATTGAATATATATTTAGTTGTCAAAATTGAGACTTTGACATTTCTATTTCCAAACATTTTAAGTACTACCACCTATACATTATGAATGGTCTCTACCCTGAAAAATGATTTTTTCAAACATTTTATGCCTATTCATATAATGGGTGATAGAAGATTTTGATTATTTTTGGTAAATACTCCACAAAATGGTAATAATATAATTATGATTGCTTTCACTTTTGTTTACCTTAGTATTATCTTCATAACTACACAAATTAATCTCCCAATCATAATAATGGTATGAATCCTTATAATGTTTTCAGAAGGAAGTAGAGCAATTTTTTCATATTTGTAAATTTGTATTTCCATTTGTAAAATATTGTAAGTGTGAGCATTGTTATCTATTCGTTCAACTAACACAATTAATCTATCCTCATATGTATTTTTTGTTCCCAAGATTATGTTAATCTTATAATTTCTTTGATGTTTAATGGGAAACAACTACAGGTTATTGTGATAATTATCTGGATAATATATCTTAACGAACTAGTTCTCATCCCATTTGAACCAATCAATATAATCATAAAAAAATGAAATTTAATTGAATAATATTTGACCCACCACAAACATAATATATACAAAATAGTTTTGAGTGTGCTAAATAAATAACATAGCTATTGTATTGTAAAATATATGTCTATTATAAATGAACTAGTGGTTGCTAGTTATATTGTACTTAGACTATACTAACAAATGAAACAATAAATAACTTAATTGACATGCTATATAAAATATTGGAATGTTAAATATGTAAAGTAAATGATTTTATTTCTGGAATGACATTTTAAAAGTTTTAACTTATTTTCTTTAAAATGTCTAATGAGAAAATAAGTATTGTAAATAATATAGTTATCTTTAATGAACTAGAAATAACGACTTCTTTTGTAAACAATATAATTATGTTATCTTAAATGAACTAATGACTAATAGTTTTTTGTACTCAAAGGTCAAAGTTAAAAAAAATATATACGAGGCGTAAAAATGTGAAAAATGAATAACGAACAGTTTATATTTTATCATTCTTTAAATGTTAATTCTTTTTATTTTATACATTGATAAAAGAAAATATATTGTAGATAATATGATTATTTTAATGAACAAGTAGTTGCTTAATAGTTTAGAAATAATATATTTTACCTAAAAGATCAAATGAGTGGTACTTATATTTATAAATATGGCAAGATTTTATTGAACTAGCGGTCACTAGATATATTATTATCAAATGCTACTAAAAAACATAATAAAAATTTTCTTAATTGAGTTTCTATATGAAATATTGAAATGAAATAGATGTAAATTAGTGAACTATATTCTAGCATGATTTTTTTAAAATTTATCTTATTTTCTTAAAAAATTTAATGATAATAAAACTATTGTAAACAATATGGAATCTTTGATGAACTAGTGGTCGCAACTTATTTTTTAAACAATATGGTTGTCTTAATTAAACAATGTGGTTAACTTAAATGAACCAATATTTTACTCATATTTTTCTATTTAAAAAGAACCATATGTCTATCTTAAATGAACTAGGTGCCACTAGTTTTATACTCATATCAAAGTAAAAAAATAATACAAGAGTGGTAAAGATTTGAATTAGTTAAAGGTATGTATGTTATTTTAATAAAAAAATCTCTAATGATTTTTTTAAAATAGTTTGTTTAAGAAATCAAGTGGGCGATACTTGTTTTTATCAATATTAAAATCTTTATCGAACTCGTAGTTGCTAGTTATTCTATACCTAAATTATACTCATACAATATGACTATCTTTAAAGAAGTAGCGACTGCGACTTCTTTTCTAAAAAATATGGGTAACTTAATTGAATTAGAAACCACTACATACTCTGTAAATAATATGGTTAGATTAAAAAAACTAATATTTTATTAATTTTTTTCTATCGATATTTCTCTAATATTTTGTATGATAATAATTAATTGTAAAATATGTAAAACATATGTCTATCATAAATAAATAAGTAGATAATAGTTTTTGCATTCAAATTATACCAATAAATAAGATATTAGTAAAATGAGTTATTTAAAAGATCAAGTGGGTACTATTTATATTTTATCAATACAATAAGATTTTTTGAAATAACAGTTGCTATTTCTCCTAAAAATAAAATCATTATCTTAAATGGTTATATTTTTATTTAATAAACATCAATTTTAATATATGAACTAGTAAAATTTATTTATGATATATTCTTTTTTCCAATAAACTTTATTAAAATAGTGACCACCTTCTCCTAAAAATAATATCATTATCTTAAATTGATGGATTTTTATATTATGCATGGTAGATGCACATTACTTGTAATATATGAATTGAAAAAATCTTTTTTTTTTTTTTTTTGTTTATTGATAAACTTTACTAAAATAGCAACTATTATTTCTCTTGACAATAATATCATTATCTTAAATGGCTATAATTTTATATAATGCACATCACTTGTAATATATGAACCGATGAAAGTTATTTACAATTTGCTCTATTTAAATAAGCTTTATTGAAATAACAGTCACTATTTTTCCTAAAAACAATATCTTTATCTTAAATGGTTATAATTTTATATAATGCACACTACTTGTAATTTATGAATTGGTAATTTTTTTTATTTTAAATCTTTTATTTATTGCATGACATGAATTAGCGAACACAAGTTCTTTTCTTCTATATGATTATTTTAAATTAGCTAGCAACATCTATGTTATACATGGGAAAATTCAAATATAATTATTTTTTTCTAATTATTAAAAAAATTAGTAAAAATGAGAAAAAAATATTTTAAACAAATTTTTTTTATCTTGACTAAATGATTATCTTTATATATATATATATATATATATATATATATATATATATATATATATATATATATATGACTAATTTTTAGTTAGGGTAGGAAGTGTTTTTTATAACACATAAGGAATCTCTCTCTCTCTCTCTCTATATATATATATAGAAAACATCCCCCAAAAAAAATTCTAAATAACAAATTATATATATTTTATTAATTTTTAGTCACAGTTAGAAATATTTTTTATAACAAAATATAATATTTTATCATAATTTTTATTTTTTTTTCATACCAACAAATGTTTATGAAATAATGCTTCATTATTTTATCATAAAAAATTTTCAAAAATTATATGTATCATATATATTTTACAGTAACAATTTATTTATAAAGTAATGCTTCATCAATTTAACATTGAAAAGTTTTTAATTATTTTTTTCATTTTAAATTGAATCTACCTTTTCATTTTAAATTAATTAAAAGATGATAAAATTCAAATAAATATCTAAAAAATAGATACAACCTACATTCACATGGTCAACTTAACTTACACATACAAGCAATATGAGTATAGTTTTAAACTAGATGCCTACATTTGAAATTGAAAAGCAACATTCATTTATTAATTGATTTTAAACATTCAAAAAACATCTCAAAAATCAAATAAAAAACTATATACATTTATTAATTTTTAATCATAAGTAAAAATATTTTTTATTGCAAACTATATGTATTTAATATAATTTTAAAATATATGTTTATTATTATTTAGTCATAACTAGAAATGTTTTTTTTAAGTAGAATATAATCATTTTTTATAAAATTGAATTTTTTTAATTTACACTAAAAACATGTTTAATAAATCATGATTTGTTAATTTAACATTAAAAAGTTTTTAAAAATATATGTATTTATAATGAAACTAGTTTTTTAATTTCAAATTGGATCCACCTCTTCATTTAAAATTAATTAAAAGATGATAAAATATGAATAAATATCTAAAAACCTTATATAACTTATGCTCGCATAGTCAAATTAACCTATGCGTACAAGTAATATGAATATAGTCCTAAAGTAACCTACAAACCTATTGTTAAATCTTAATAGAAATATGCATGACATTTCCAAAATTTGAATATACTGCTTGATTGTATTTACATATTATTTATGTCATCAGTTCATAATAAAGTTTATTGTTTTCACTATTTTGAGTTTTGATAATTTTTGTCTACAATTTTCATTTTAATGACTTTAAATAGATCTCTCTATCTACATACTACAGTGGATTTATAATACATTTAAATGGCATTAAACATAGTTTTGAATACATATACTATAACATATTTATATGATATTCACATCAAGAAAGTAAGTTAGATCCAGGAAGCTAGCGGATTCAAGGGTGTCTTGCCTAGGTTTTTAATCTATCTAATTTTTAAAATTTGAAATGTAAAATTTAGAGTGCAAGATAAAAACTTCTAGAGTGATTTTCCTTCTGCTTCTTAAATATTCTTAATCATCTATCACCAACTAGTTATCTTACCAAACTTATTTAATTATAATATTCTTTTCATTTCTCTCTCTACAATATAATCTTTTGTCCTTTGTAATATTTCTTAAGCGTTTATCGCCAACTAATTCTTTTTCTTGACTAGTTTAATTATAATGTTCTATTTGTTTCTCCTATCTATGATACATCATTTTGTCCTTCTTTGAAACCTATTTTCTTGATGTTGCATATTTCAACATTAGTGAAATCCTCTAGATATTATGGTTCCTCTAGTCCTTTCAATATTTTTCTATCTCAACATAGTGTATCTCTACATTGGTGAAATCCTTTAGCTATCGTTTTTATTCTTCATCTTATTTCAATACTTTTATTTCTCAGAGTAATACCAATGATATCCTTTGCTTATTATTATAATTTTTCCTTTTATTTCAATGTTTTTGATCTTTCTATAATCCGAAGAGTAGTTTTCTTTCCTTAATTTTATCAAAACTATTTTTCCTCACTATTTATACAATCACATATCACAAAATGAAATATTTAGACTCTTATTTTTATTTTTTTATGTTTCCTACTACTTTTTTTTAAAGAAGAAATGAATTTTTATTAAAAATATTCTTATATAAATTTATTTATATAAAAAAAAATATTCTTAGACAATATTCAATAATATTATATAATTTATATTATTATTTATAAATTATTCTTATTATAAATATCCCTGTACAATAAATAAAGAATGCAAAATTATTTATAGCTCACTATAAATTAAAGAAAGGTAAAATACTTATGTCTTTTTAAAATTTTATTTCATTGTTCATATGAAAAAGTGTGTATATAATCCACATTTGTTTTATAAGCATGCTAGAGAAATATTTTATATAAAAATATTTATGTACTATTTTCAATTCCATATAGACAATAAATCAAAATTATAGAATTATTTATAGTTCACTATAGATAAAATAAAAGTATGTATCCACAATTTGTTGTGTGTTATAGTGAGAGTCAGGGCAAATGTTAGACCATTGAATCTATGTTATTATCTAGTGATTGTGTTTTATTAATTAAAATAATTTTAAAACATTTCATTTTTTAAATAAATGCTTTCAACATGAACCACACGAAACCTATGAAATTACATATGCTAATTCTATATCAAGAGCACTTTATTAACTATTTATGTTTGAATCCTATATAAAAATGTTTCAAGAGAAATGATGTAAAACAAGCATGTTCTAATTTGCATGTAGTACCATTTGTTTTCTTTTTTATGTTTTAAGTTTTTGCAAGTATTCATATCAAATTTGTGCTAAAAAATTATATTTTATTTATATTGCCCATCCCATTCAAAGCGTCATGGGAATTTTCTTTTTCTAACCATTAAAAAAGTGATTTTCATCCATTGTTTATATCCATTTTTGGAGAACAAGTGCCCATTACTATATTATTTAGTCTCTGCCTTGTGTGTTTAATCTTTTATTGAGATCCCATATTTATTGCTCGACTAGTCTACTTTTATTATGTCTTTAAGTATATAAAAATAATCATATAGAATTAGTGACCACAAATTCTATTAATTTTTATTATTTAGCTCCTTTGAAATATCATCATTTTTAGTGAGCTAAACTATATGTTAAAAAATTCATTCATTGTTTATTTATATATATAGAAAACCAAAAAATCTGTGTAATTCCCCCATACGTATTTTATGATTGTATACATATCTACAATGCATTGCATTGAGAATCAGGGAGTATGCAGTTCTTTTATCTTACATTTGGTTGAGAATTATCAAATGTTGATTCTAGATGAAGATACTATTTTATTTTTAATTAGAGATTGTTTTTGTTACTTTTTAATAAATGAAAGTATTCATGTCAAATTAATAATCACCTATTCAATTTATTCTTTATTATTTATTTGAACTCTAAAGTTTTATAATAAATTTTGTGCACTATCTATACAAAAAAATTGTATTCATTGTCTATAGATCTCATTTGGTACCCCAAAAATGTATTTTTTCACCCACACCTATTTTTCATTTCCTATATATCTATAATGCATTTCATGTCACATTAAGAATCAGGTTGAATGTAGTTTTATATCTTTCAATTTTTATAGAATTAACATACTCTGATTTTTATGTTTTTATTTAATGTGTACATTATATTTATGCTTGGGTGCTTTAAATGGCCCTTAATATAAAATGGACTCAAAAGGCCTTGTTTTCAAATTAGTTAATATTTTCATTTTAAGTTCATTATAGCTTCTAGTTTCTACATGGATTTGTACTAGACATTATCATAGTATAATGTCAACTATAACGATGCTTGATATGAATATAATGTGGAAATTTAAGGGTGATGAGTTTTAGATAAGGTTGAATTTCATTATTTACATTTTAAAGAGGAATAAAACTAATTTAGGAGAGTTTTATTTTCTTAAAATTGTTAGAAAATTAGCTTTCAACTTTTTGTGGTTACTTTCTAGTGTCTGCATTGTGTTTTTGAGTGCCTTTTGAAGACATCACCTTTTTAACAAATGTTTTCTTTGTAGGGAACAAACAAATTTTTAAATCTTAGCTGCTAATTCTAAATTACAATTGCTAATTCTGAATCACATAGAGAATCAAAATGAATGTATATCTATTGTCTTATAATTCTGAGTATTAACATCCACTAATTGTAGGTTATTGTATAATGTCTTCCTAGTGTTTATGAAAGTCTTTTCACCTATTTTGGAATAATTTATTTCTATTGGGGCCACATTATATTTGGGAAATTATTTGTAATCAAATCTAGCTTAAAATTACTTCAAGAGAATTATAGGAAAATTAGCATTGTTCCACTTATTTACTTTTATTTTGTATTTTAAATGTATGGAAGGATTCACTTACAATTAATGCCCAAAAACTATATTAATTCTCAACATTTAGATCCTTTAAATCATTGTAGGACTTTTGGTGTGCTAAATTATCTAGAAAAGATCCCGTCCATTATTTATTTATGGATATGGGGAATAATTAATGTGTGTAATTCACACACACCTATTTTAAGGTTGCTTACATATCTATAATATGTTTCAGTTTGTATTTATAATCATGGCATATGAAGTTATCTTATATTAAAATTAATTGAGAGTTAACATATGCCAATTATAGATGAAGATACCATTTTAATTTTTAATTATATATTAATTTTATTATTTTTAATAAATACAATTTTTTTATTTAAAATGAGTGTCTACCTATTTAATTTTATACTTAAATACTTATCCCCTCCAAAATTTCACATAAACTTTTATGTGCTAACTATACAAAATAAATTAAATATGTTGTCTATAGATCTCATTTAGGTCTTAAAAAATGTGTGTATTTCATCTGCATCCATTTTAGGTTGCCTACATA